>CM075348.1:154578608-155840108 GCA_037693485.1 Kitagawia praeruptora | reverse complement strand
TTCTCGTCTGTTTGGTTTGTGGTCAACATGTGATACTGCTTAGTTGTGCTTCTCACATATCATAGCAACCATGTGTTAGTGTATGCAGGATTTAATGTTTGTCTCGTGGCAAAGCATTATTTCTAGACTAAGCCAGCCTTGATCTTTGTGTGCGCTGGCCAAGTATTTATACAAATTCTCTTATTGTGCTTTTTTATCCGTATATAGTAACATTGAACTATTTTGTAAGTATTTTCTATATTTTAACAATCTCTGCACACAACATTAGCAGATAATTAGTCTAAGCTTTATGTATCTTTTAACCTTAAGAACTACTAATTCTAAATTAGTAAAATATTTTGTTGCCTTTTTAGGTGATAAATAACTAGATTGCACCTATAAAAGTATGCATGAAATACCTCAATCTTGTGTAGTTAGCTATTAATATTGTACAGTTTCGTCAAAAAAAAAGCTATTAATATTGTACATTTGCAATTGATCCTGGTTCTTAATTTAAACTTGATTGTAGTTCCCTTGTTCATCCTTGTAACTCTAGTTGCCATCCTCACCTTTGCCTTCATTGTCATCCGAAACACCCAATGTAGCAAGTGAGCTTCAAAATACATTATTGACCTTGTCAACACATTCATCAGAATCGAATTTCCCATCAATTTTCAAAAACTTTAAAAAGACTCAGGTTTGGCTACAACAACGAGTTACGACCCTGTTCTTAATGTTTTAGGCTCCTATAATTGATTCTAATGCAGAATCAAATTTGTCAATATATTATTTGTTATTCTTTAATAGAAATTAATAACTGGAAAAAAAACACACTTTTATTTTTACTATAAAACTAAAGAAGTATTTAGTTGATTTTATTAATTTTAATGCAACATAATTTTTTATTCTACAATAAATGGTTGATGCATATAATGTTTTTTAAAGTTCGGTTCTACTGTAGAACCAAATTATTATATAGCTAAACTATAGAACCAAATAAGAATTTTGTTAATTTTCTTTGATTTTAATATTGAATGTTTTCTTGATTCTACAGTAGATGCTTAATACACATATTATTTTTTAAAGCTCGGTTATACTATAGAACCAAATTATTATATAGTTAAATTATAGAACCAAATAAGTATTTGTTAATGTTTTTTATCTGTTTTCCTTTTGGAGTTTAACAGTTGGATTAGATATATTAAATTTTTTATTTTTTATTTTTAATATAAACCCTTTGGGATTCAACAGTCCTCTTTTGGGATTGAGTATTAGATATATTGAATTTTGAGGAATCAGGAATGGACAGATTTAGTCAGGATTTTAAAAAAATCAGGACTAGCTATTGGGGTTTATGGTTCAGTTATTATTCTTATTGTTTTAGGCTTGTACAGTTGACTCTAATGTAGAATCAGATTTGTAAATATTTTTTTTGTTATTCTTTAATAGAAATTAATAACTAAAAAACACTTTTTATTTTTACTATAGAACAAAAAAGTATTTAGTTAATTTTATTAATTTAATGCAGCATAATTTTTTATACTACAATATATGCTTGATGCATATATTTTTTTTAAAAAACTCGGTTTTGTTGTAGAACCAAATTATTATATAGTTAAACTATAGAACCAAATAAGTATTTTGTTAATTTTGCTTAATTTTAATGCTGAATATTTTTTTATTCTAAAGTAGATGCTTAATACATATAATGTTTTTTAATACCCGGTTCTATTGTAGAACTAGATTACTATATAGTTAAACTATAGAACCAAATATGCATCTTGTTAATGTTTTTTTATCTACTTTCCCTTTGAGGTTTAACAGTTGGGTTTTAGAAATATTAATTTTTTTTTATCTTAAAAAAATAAAGTTAATGCTACTGAGGTAAAGTAGTGGGAAAAAAAACAAAGGATAAATAATGTATCCCCATCATTAAAATTTAGTGGAATATCAAACCCATCACTTTTGGTATAACAAGAGGTCGAGGGTTTGAGTCTTGATGGAGATATATGTCTGCATGAGTAATAATAATGCAAAAAAAAAAAGAAAATCAAACAAAAAATGAATTTCCTTTGTTGAGAATACTAAGTCTTCAGATGATTATGAGAATACTCATGTCCCTAAAAATGAGATTCCTCTAGGTAATACTCCCTGTCGCGACTAAGGCTTGAACACTTATGCACTTCTTACCCAGGGGAGGCCAAAGGAAAGGGGTATCCGCTGTGAGCCAAGGAATAATAAGACCTAGATATATAGAATTAATTAAATCAATCCATCAAAGAATTTCAAAATTGTGTCATCTTTCCATAGACATATATTGTACACTACTGCTCAAAAGAGCAACCACCCTCAACAAAATAAAAGCTATAGTGTCATTTGACATGGCAATACATGTTCTTTTGAATATAACAAACCTATTTCATGGAATATGTCATTGACATTAGTAGCAGTTTTTGCAGAAGTTTCCATTAAGAAAAGACCATTCTTCTTGGCATATATTTGCGCTTCATGTACAAAAATAACAAGAAATCGTTCCTGCAAGAAAGTGGGTTAGGTAAACTGTAATTGCAGAACATAATTAAAGGTTTAGGAAATATAAGCGTAGCTTATTTTAATAAAAATTCATTTCTCTTTGTTCAATGAATCCGAGAGCAATTTAAAATGTGAAAATATAGTGATAACAAGAAGCACCTATACCACGAGGCATGAGCTGATGCACATAGCCTAAAAATCTTTACTATTTCATATTTACATCCATGAAATCAGCTCGAAACTAAAGGGCAACTTAGTTAATATTAGAAAAGAGTAAGACTACAACACCTTATACTTAAGAGATGCAAAAATTGTAGCAGCAAAAAAAAGTAGTACAATGCAAGCCCATAAAAATTTGTCATTCACTCATTCTATAGAAGATATTTATAGAAAAAAATCTTTATTTAACCTTTTTAACTTGATGTTCGAATGTCTAATATTTTCCAAAGTAAACCTGTTAGTTTTTGTAATTTCAATTGTTCAATGAACCATTCAGCTTCACAGAATCTCATTTGTTCATTAATCCGAAGTAGCTTTGGTCTATGTATAGGATTTGTATCGGTAACCACTGTAGTGATTCTCCGAAGCCTCTATCATTTCACCCATTAAGGTGTTGCTAATTGATCAAATTATATATAATTGGCTTGCTTATTGTACAAGTAGGGACATAGTTTTTCCACGTTATATAATTTTGTGTGTGCTTGGCATGGTTATCTTATATCATTCCCGATCCCTGTTTGTGTCCCAATTTCAAGAAATAATAAAAATAACAGAGTTGCATGATTGAAGATTGAAATGCATTCCTCCGGAACGTATACTTGCAGAAATTTAAGCAGCATCCATGATTCTTAGCTTGAAAATATGTTCCTCTTCAACTTTGTAGTGTCAATGACTAAGAAGATGGAAAGCACCTTTAGAGATGTTTCAAATCGTTGGGATTTACTTTAGACCTAACCCTTATCATATGGGGACTATATATACCATAATAATAATTTAAGAGAATATAAATCTAGCAATTTTTTTCAAATTTCCTAA
Source organism: Kitagawia praeruptora (assembly GCA_037693485.1). Taxonomy (NCBI): domain Eukaryota; kingdom Viridiplantae; phylum Streptophyta; class Magnoliopsida; order Apiales; family Apiaceae; genus Kitagawia; species Kitagawia praeruptora. The sequence continues at coordinate 155,836,562 of CM075348.1, read as the reverse complement.
GCAGGTTTTGTTATCAGGACAAAATCACTCATAAAAAGTCGAGTCCCGTAAAAAGCCATTCTACATTTCCTCTATCGCTAATTTTCTTTAGCATAATCATATTTTGGACCCTACAGATAACTGTAGCAAAACATTAGATAAAGATAAAAAGGAAGTAAATTCAACAGCACATTAGCTCTTGCATTGCGAAAAATTATGATTCTACAACAGAACCAGATCTGCAAAACTTAATTTTTGCTAAAAAAACATGATATATAAACAAATTACACATTAAATTTATAAACAGTGGTTCTACTATAGTACCAAATCACATTACACAGTGTATAAACAAAAATTAGGTTCTATTATAGAACCAAAATTTTTAAAAAATTTATAAATCAGGACAGAATTATAACTCTAGTACTCTAGAACAAGAATTTAACAAAACCGGTTCTAATTCAGAACTACAATTTATTTTTTAATTTTATACACTGAAACTAATTTCATAAAATTACCTTAATGCTTCTACTTTAGAACCATAATTTTACAAATTAATCAAAAATTTAGGTTCTATTACAGAACCAGAAACAAAATTTCGAAGCACAACATCAAAAATTTAGGTTATCAAATCTATGAAATTAATTCAATCTTATAAATAACCTAATATATCCATGTATAATCAGAAATACAAAATTGATTCAATCTTAGAAACAAGCTAATATACGTAGAATCAGATCTAAACAAAGTTGAAATTATAGATTTAGAACCAAATATACGAAATTAATATTGCATATATACATACACACAAGTATATTAATCAAACATTACCTTTTCCGAAGATGATGTTCGCGATAATTCGGCTTCGAGATAGTCTCTTCTCTCTCGCTTTCTCACTCTCGATCTCTCTAACAAAGTGTGTGTATTGTGCGTGTTGTTTTTTTTTTTTTTTTTATTCTTTTAATCTCGTTCGTTAGTTATTTTAATGGTTAGATTAGGGGTCTCCATGGTACTCCATATAAAGTGGGTCTCCATGGAGTGTGACTCTATATATGTATGTATGTATGTATGTATGTATTTATGCATGCATGTATATATTCATGTATGTATGCATGTATGTATAAACAAAAAAAATATTTATGTATGTGGTTAATGATTTTTAATAAAAACTCAAATGTTCACATAGCTCAATTGGTTATGAAGTTTAACTTATTTGTGCAAGGTCATGGGTTCAAAACTCCTGTATAACAATGTTTTTACATATAATTAGAGTTAGGTTCGGAGAAGCCGAGTCTATGATTAAATTTGCTCAGGGAAATCCCCTTTTGTCCTATTAGATATATAATAGATAGATTATTTGTAAATAGTATTTTTAAAAATGTTTTGTTTTGTATAAGGTATAGATTCTATATTTCTAGACAAAATAAAAAAAAATTAATTTGTAAATATCTTATTTAAGCACATTAAATACGTGAAAAAAAGTGGGTCAAACAAAATGGTGAGGAAGTAACCAATGTACCAAAGATAATAAATATCACATCAGTAAAACCAAACTCCAATCAGTTTTGTAGTTTGAAATTTGTTAGATTTGTTTTTATACATTTAAGCACATTGAAATGCATGAAAAAATTTAGCAAAAAAAAAAAAATGCATGAAAAAAAAAAGTGGGTCAAACAAAATGGTACGGAAGGAGTAACCATGCATCAGAGAGAATGATGGGCCTGTTTGGGAACCCGTTTTACTGTTAACTTATGCCTTATAAGGCCATAAGCACTTATGGGGGGTGTTTGCCAAAATAAGTTTTGGTTCAACTTATAACTTATAATCCCATAAGTTGAATGTTAGGAAATCCTAACATTCAACTTATGCTTATAACTTATTTCTCGATATACACAATATATAATATCCTTCAAATCTTCAAAATCATATATCTCTCGATCCATTCATTAGAATATTGATATGTATATCTCAAATTTCTCTACTAATCGAGATCTATTCATTGACATCCATTGTTAAATATAAAAAACAATTATTTTGAAAATTATATAAAAAAGTTAACTTATAAGTTCTGATTTACCCAAACAGTTTACTGATTATAAGTTCTGATTTACCAAACACTTTACTGACTTATAAGTTATGCTCTACTTATCACTTATATGACATAAGTGCTTATAAGTCATAAGCTACATTTTTTAAGATACCCCAAACACCCACGATATCACATCAGTAAAACCAAACTCCAATCAGTTTTGTAGTTTGAAATTTGTTAGATTTGTTTTATACATTATAAGTCTTGGATCAGCAACTCAGTAACATATGATGCAAGTACTACAATTCTAGAATATAGCAAGATTAGCTCCAAAAGACATTGCACTTCTCAACAAAGCTGGCCAATGAATCTAACGGCCTCGACCACGACCCCGCCCACGACCACGTCCTCGACCACGGCCCATTGGTATTCCTATATAGGGAAATTTCAAAATTTTAAACATCAAGATTAAAAAAACCAACAGTTAACAGCAAACGAAGCTTATATAATAGTAACATCAGAAGAGTGAGAAGTCTTGCAATACCTGCAGTTGGCTTCTTGGGCTTAACCTTAGGTGTCTCTTCTGCCAGCAACGTGTCAAGATTCAAACTCTCAGGAAGGATATAGAACCTGATACTATTACCCCTGACACTTAGGTGATCTAGAGGCACCCCGGTTTTGCCCCTCGGTATAAGTGTTACTGTCTTCAGATGTGTATTCATACTAATATCCACACCTAAAATGCCAAGAAACAAACAATCAGATGAAACTACAATTCACCTAGCACTATGTGTGGAAATCTATAAACCAAAATATCACAATAATACCCAAAAAAAAACAGAGCTTATCAGAAAATGCTGATATAGTGCTAGAAGATAAGTTATTCACTTATGATAAAGAACATATTCTCAAAGTTACTAATTCTAGAGAATGATGGTATTGAAATATGAAGCAGGCTAGATACATGTGTCCTGAAAAGAAGTCGATAGTGCGTCTAAAACCTGCTAGTGAGTCTAAAACCTGCTATCCTACATGGTTCTGGCAAAGGTTATAAGAAAGCAGCAAATCCAGCACTGTAAGCATTTTCACATCAAACTGCTATTGTGTAAATAATTATAACTTTGATCATAATTGACCTGCAGCTTTGTGTTTCATGCATAAAAGTACAACCACAACTGTATTAAAAAACTAACATACACAAAACTTCATAGAACACATCATCTAGCCCAAGTAATAAACTCATGATCAATTGTCGTATAAATAGCAATTCAACTGTGCTGGCTGCAACTGAGCTAATATATATTATTATTGATGACTTTTGTAAAGAGTTAAATGACATATGCGACCTCTTTCCTTCATGCACAATGCTGCAGGAGCAATGTAAACACTAAACAAGTACTCCCTCCGGTCCATTATATAAGGCATTTGACTTTTTTGCACGTAACTTTAGGTGTTTTGATTATATGTTAAAATTTATTATTTTTCAATTTTTCTTTTTTTGAATAAAAATATAATATTTTAGTTTTTATTTAGAAAAAGAAATTTAAAAAAACAATAATTTTAGCTATGTAGTCAAAGCACCTAAAGTTACGTGCAGAAAAGTCAAACGCCTTATATAATGGACCGGAGGGAGTACATCCAGTTGTGCAAAATACTAAACCATGCAAACTTCTAAGGAAATCATCAAATTTTCAAAGGATTAAACCCACAATGTCATGTGTTCTGCCCTGTAATAGTAGTAAGTAGTTTTTTAAGAGCTGGCTGCACTGTCTCAAAAACTTCAATGGAACTAACTTTCTCTTCATCATTAATTAAGTATTTTTATATCACATGGTTTTCACGGCATAAAACGAGATATCCTTCGGGGGTCTACACACTTTGGAGACAATTAGAAGCTGGATTAATGACATACATTAAGTAACAATTTTGGACTAGTTAGTAGTTACAATATCTGCACATCATTATTAGTGGTGTTAACTGGGCAAATACCATAGTACAGTGTGCTGCTCTCATGGTACTCATTACTTCTAGAATCGAACTCGAATTACAAAACAAAGAATTTTTGAACAGGAGTCGAATACAAACTATTCAACGAATCAAGTAGAATTAGATAGAAAATCAAATGACTTACTAATTACAGTAATCAAACACCTTCATATCCTGAAAACCGGAATTGATCGGCCAAACTTTTATCTTCAAAATACAAATTGCAAGATAAACATATTATATGTCCACCTTAACAGTTAACACCTATTGATACAAAACAAGCTACTTGTGAAAGGCTCAAACCACATCTTAGAGGCACTTGTCAGCTTTAACAAGTCCACCGAAACAATGAACTAACCAGACTCTCCCGATTCTTAGCTACTTATGAATTTTTCAATTCCAATCATTATGATTCACAAAGACGGTGACTACAAACTTACCACGTGGACTGAGAGAAATTGTTGTATAGCAGTTAAAATCCGACAACAATATCTACAAATTGTTTAAAACCGCATAATATACAAAAAAAAGAAAATCACAACACCGCCATAATTGCAATAAGAATGCTTATTTCGGTGTTAAATTTAAAGGCTACAGATACAATTTGCACACATTATGTTTATAGATATAAACAAGAAAAGAGAAACCTAAATTCTGATTAAAGGGGTAATAAAACATGTATATGCAGAGAGAGAGAGAGAGAGAGAGAGAGAGAGCGAGAGAGAGAGAGGGAGAGGGAGGGAGAGAGAGAGAGAGACCAGTGACGGTTCCTTGAACGATATCTCCGTTCTTGAGCTCAATCCTGACGGTCTCGTTGTTTAATTTCATCAAAAACCTGTTGGTGAAAATTTAATTACGTCAATTTTAGATGAAAATTTAACAAATCGACGAACAGAAAGGAAAATAAAAAAGATTACAGTAAAATACGTGAAGAAAATTGAAAAACCTGACGAGCTTCATTGTTTCAGAGGGGGCAACGTGTTGAGAAACAATTTAGAGTAAAAATCAAGACTGAGAGAGATGGTTTCGCCTGTAGGGCGTTTTGGCTTTGTACTGTTTTTTTTTTTTTTTTTTAGTACTATCCTATCCAATTTCTTATTAGACATCAATATATCTATACTTCTATACTATACTTAGTGTTCCAGAAATCGCTAGGCGGCCAGGGTGGTCGGGGTACCGCCTAGCGCCTAATCGGGTAGGCGGAGATTAATCGGACGGATTAATTGGAGCATTAATCGGATATTATAATAATATTTAATATATTAGTCTAATTTACAATTAAAAATATCATTTTAAATAAATTAAAAGGATTAATCGGATTTCAAAAATCGAATCGGTTGGTTACCTTCTAGAAGATTAATCGGGGATTAATCGACTGAATCGGGGATTTTTAGAACAGAGAGTCTATACTATATATATATTATAATAAGCAAAATGGGGTATATTTTGTAGTTGGTTCACCCTCATTTTGGTTATCCCCTCAATTTAATTAATTAAAATTTATAAAATATACATAAATAATATTATAATTTCATTCCGAACAATAGATATTAGTAGTTGTTGTATACTGAACTTCAAATGCACCCTCCCAAAACTACACAAGACCCTCCTACCTGGAAACACTCTACTCCTGACAGAACAAAACACTTGCGAACATGTATGCAACAAAACTCCTGACACTTGCGAACTCTAACAGACATTAAAACGCAAACACTGAAAACGTCACATCATCGTCACACCATCAAGCTCCACTGATGAAATTCAGATTTCCTTGCATATTCAAGCACATATTTAGAAGTTTTGGTATCTCACTATCTCCCCTTCTCTGTACTTCAAATTGCTTAAATTGGTAGTGTTTTAAAGTTAACTCTCTTTGTGTTATCCTATGCATTCTTAACAATAGTTGAATTTGTCAACGTGTTTGATTGATTGTCTTAGTGAAAAATAGTATAGTTTAATTTGTCAAATACTGCAACGTGTTTGATTGATTGTCTTAGTGGAAAATAGTATACAATTTTGTTGGGAAAAATTGTATGTCAATAACTTGTGCTTCCCTTTGTTTACTTTTCATTGAAGGCTGTCAAATAGAAAGTAAAAGTGCGGTTTCCTTTACTGTTCCTATGCGAAAGTCATGAATAACTTGGAAACTTTCAAAGGAACAGATTTATTTTATTTAAATTTAAAATTCAATTTCCATCCTTCAATTTATTTACATATGTTTGGGATACAGGGGAGAAGAAAATACAAAAAGGTAGAATAATTTGATGAATAATCAGTTTGATACAACGAAACTGAAACTGTTGTGTGAGCAAAAGCAGATTTCTGAAGGTCATTTCCTCTTGCGAGTCTTCTTACCCTTTCGCTTATTATAATATAGTATAGATACACAAAATATAATATTATAGTTTTTTTCCGAACAATAGACATTAGTAGTTGTATAATGAACTTCAAATGCTTATCCTCCCCAAAACAATTACACAAGACTCTCCTACTTCGAAACACTCTACAAACTCAAACTCTGTTTGCACCTTCATCCACTCGGGTACGAATCTCCATCCATCTATCTATCTATCTCTCAATTTATAATTGTATTTCTCTGAATTAGCTTCTCCTAATCTTCTTTCCCTTAAAAGCAAAGCATATGTATATATTACAAGTTTTTATTCCTGTTTTGTGTTTGTTTAGTTAAAATTAATATGTTTGTGTGTGTGTTTTCAGATTACATATGTGTGTAATAATTAGACTGTTGGGTTTGCCTTAATTACATGTTGCAATATATCTCTATTGGTTTTTACTAATTAAATTGATTTTGGATATCTATGTCCATGTTCTTTGGTTTGTTTTTTGAACTAATTGGATATAGTATTTGTTTACAGCTATAAGTATATCCTTGAGACAACAGTAAATTGTATACTTATAAATTATAAGACATGTAATTTCAGAATTTAACCACACCTGATGAATTAATTATATAGTGTAGGAATTTATGATATTAGGATTTTCAGTAGTAGCCATGTATGTATGTGTGGAAAACTAGGACCTTAATAACAACTAAGGCTTATTAAGTTTTTATTTTTTTGCAATATATATATATATATATATATATATATATATATATATATATATATATATATATATATATATATATATATATATAGGCAAGTGCTCAAATACAAACCATTCTTAAAATACAAACCTACAAACCAACACTAAATTAATTATATTTCATTTATTCTAAGGTTTCCGCCAAGGGTATCTTCACGAAAGATGCTTAAAATAATTGGCTCTATCCAACAAAAAAAAAAAAATTCAAAAAAAAAAAAAATCTTGCCGTGGAAATGCGAAGCATTTAAGACAGTAAACGGATGAGTTAGGTAGTCATGAGGGCCGAAGGCTCTCGACACACCCGTCAATCGTCTATTGCCTTTACCATTGATTGCCATTCCTTACAACTTTAGAATGATAAAGGCGCGAAGCGCCGTACAAGAAGGTGCGAAGCACCGTTAACCAGTGAAATCCACTGCCACGTCATCACGTGAACAGTGATTTTTTATTTATTTTTTTATTTTTTTTGTTGGATAGAGCCAATTATTTTAAGCATTTTTTGTATTGGGGTACCCCTAGTTTGGTCATTAGATTAGCTTGAAATATTAGATTATGCTTGGTTTGTAGGTTTGTATTTTAAGGAGGTTTGTATTGGAGTAGCCCCCTATATATATATATATATATATATAGAGGTGCTCAAATGAGACCCCTCTTATAATGAGTTCCCCTCATATTTCATCTATTTTAAAGGGCACCGCCAGGGGCACCCAATACAAAAAAGTCTTATAATTCTACCCTCTATTCATTCATAAAAAAAAATTAAAAATATTTTTTTTTCAAAAAAAAAAATGATGACGTGGCAGCAGTTTTTAAATTTTTAAAAATTTTTATTTTTTAGAATTTTTTGATGAATGTATAGAGGATATAATTATAAGACTTTTTCGTATTGGGTGCCCCTAGCGGGGCCCTTTAGAATAAAAGAAATATGAGGGGGACTCATTATAAGAGAGGGTCTCATTATAAGAGGGGTCTCATTTGAGCAGCCCCCTATATATATATATATATATATATATATATATATATATATATATATATATATATATATATATATATATATATATATATATATAGGAGGTTCAAAAGAGAACCCTCATTAGCAAGAGAACCAGAAGACCCTATTATTTACCATTGATTTCCTTTTCATCCTATGGCCTAGATTATATACATATTAGATACTATTTTACTTATTTCTAATTAAAAGGGTAGTATTTTGAAACTGAAAATACATAAACATAATAAGTACATTTACGTATTATACAGAATCATTTCCATGTTTGTAAAGATTTTTGCAGAGATCTTGTGCACGATGAGCGCTCTACATTCCATACACATGTTTACCAGTTATGTTGATTGCTTTATTTCATTTAATTTGACGTGACAACATTACATTATCAGTTTTACAACTAAGTCGTGTTTATCAGCTATGTTGATTGCCTGTATTTCATTTAATTTGACATGACAACATTACATTATCAGTTCTACAAGTAAGTCGTCTTGTCATTTTCTTTTTTTTCATCACAGAACACTAGGTTTCAGATTGTCAATGGAACACAAAAATTAGACAAAAACGAATCGTATACCTGCAATTTCGTTTGCAAAGATGTAAGAGTCCAAGAAATATTACTTACAGATGTTTTGGAGATGACATTGAAGGTGTTCAATGAAGTGTTCTTAAAACGTTATTGAAGGTGTTCTGAAGTGTTTTTAAAAATGTTTAATGAAAGTTTCATGATTGTTATCTTAACTATCTTTTGCTCTTGTTTGTTTAGTGTTGTTCTAGTTTGTTAATTGCTAGTCACCGGTGTTGTTTTAGGTTTTGGCCTCTCACTTCTTTGCTCATACAGGTCATGTATCAGATGTAATGTACGACATGGCCTAATGGAATCTTAATGAAATTTTAATATTCAACAGTCTATCCCCATATTGAGGATCAGTGTTGATTTTTATTTCTCCATTATTGTAGAATGAGGATCGAGCAATACATGGTTCACGAAAAAGTTGTGAAGAAAATTGGATTTAGGAGAAGGCATAAAAGGTTGTGAAGCGCTTGGTTTTGTGATTCACGAAACTGTACACAATAGTTATCTTGATACCATACGGAAGAAGAAGAAGACATAAGTTAGATGTTTAATTCTAATGTGTTAGTACCATTGTTGGTTCTTGTTTTTTTCAATATATGTAATTAAGATCATGAACATGTGATCATGTTCATAGTGTTTTTTTAAGTGTTCCTGATTGTTCTTTTAGATATTCATTCAAATCTCCTGCAAATTTGGTTTCCTTCCCAGAACCAATATATTTGTTTTGACATGTTAGGCAGAAAGCCAAAAATCATTACACCCATAAAAGATCCAAAAATAAGAAAATTAAGTGTAGACAGATTTTGATGCATCAATTAACCAAAATCTTACGTAATGAAATCTTTTAAATCACTTAACAGAATCTAGGATTAAATTAAATAACTTATATGTTAATGAAAAAACACTTAATGAAATTTGAGATTGAAACCTTAAAAATTGATTTTTAAAATATCCAAAAAGGTATAAAATAAATTTAATAATATTTTTACATGAAACTTAATAATAGTTTTAATTTAATAATAGATTTGAAAACCTATTTATTAGGAATTAATCAATGATTTATATTACAACCTCTTTCTAATTTCCAAAAGGAAACAAATCAAAGCATATCATCAAAAATCTTTACAATACATTTTTGTATGAAAGGAACCAAATATAATCATATACTCCATCATATTAAATTGTAAAGATATATATTCACTCGTATAATCAAGTAGAATCTCGAAAAACCTAGTAGAATCTCAAAAATATAATAAAAAATTTGAAATTTTGATTTGAAACACGTAAAAGAATTGTTTTACCTAAGATTTCTATATATAATTTAATTTTAAAATAAATGTATAATTTTTCTTTTAAAAAATTAAATATATAGAAAAATTATGTAATACACCAAGATTCTGTTAGGAATTTTGATAATTACTCTGAAAGAATTTCTAAAATATAATAAAAAAAATTGACATATTGATTTGAAACACGTAAAAGAATCTTGGTGTATTACCTAACCTTTCTACATATAACTTGATAGAATTTTAACATTACTTAATAGAATTTTAAAAAATACTTAACAAAATTGTAAAATATCAAGACACCTAGTAGAATCTGGAGTGTAAGATTTTGTAATTATTTTTATAATTTAATAACTTCTTTTTAAAAAAATTTAACATGATACGTACTCAAAATATTTTTTAAAAAATAATTGAGGATGAGTAAATATATAAACAAATTGTCAAAAATTACAAAATGAAATTGTTTCCAAATAAATACCAAAAGAGTAGAATCTAAGGTGTTATACTAATTGTTTTTATTGAAAAATGATATTACATGATAATTTATCCAACAGACCAACACTATAAACAAATCATGTACATGATAATTTATCCAATACTATAAATAAATATTTCTTAAAAATATAATTTTTTATAAAAATATTTTATTGATCAATAATAAGTTTCAAATATAGTTATGTACAAATACAACACTATAAATAATTTATCAAACATTTAATAAAATTTGTAAAATAATTTTTCGAATTAAAATTCAATTTTTTGTAGGAAGTTTTCTAAAATAATTCTCAAAAGAATCTCGAAAATATAATAAAAAATTGACATATTGATTTGAAATACGTAAATGAATCTTGGTGTATTACCTAAGAGTTCTATATATAACTTAATTTTAAAAGAAATGCATAATTTTTCTTTTGAAAAAATAAATATATAGAAAAATTATGTAATATACAAAGATTCTCTTAGATATTTTGTTAATTACTCAAAAAGAATTTCTAAAAAAATTGACATATTTATTTGAAACACGTAAAAGAATCTTGGTGCATTATCTAACGTTTCTACATATACTTTGATAGAATTTTAACATTACAAAATAGAATATTTTAAAAACTACTATCCAGACACCTAGTACGTAGAATCTGGAGTGTAATTTTTTTTTTTAATAATTTAATATTTTTTTTTAATTTTGTTACATGATAGGTAGTCAAAATATTTTTTTAAAATAATTGAAGATAAGTAAATATGTAAACAAATTGTTAAAAATTAAAAAAAAAATTGTTTCCAAATAAGTATTAGAAGACCTAGTAAAATCTAAGTTGTTATACTAATTGTTTTTATTGACATATTGATATTACATGATAATTTATCCAACAATATAAATAATTCATGTACATGATAATTTATCCAATACTATAAATAAATATTTCTTAAAATATAATTTTTTTATAAAAATATTTTATTGATCTAAATTAAGTTTCGAATATAGTCATGTACAAATACAACACTATAAATAATTTATCAAACATTTTAAAAATCTGTAGAATATTTTTTCGAATTAAAATTCAATTTTTTATAGCAAGTTTCTAAAATAATTTTCAAAAGAATCTCGGGAATATAATTTAAAAAATTGACATATTGATTTGAAACACGTAAAAGAATCTTGGTGTATTACCTAATATTTCTATATATAACTTAATTTTAAGAGAAATACATAATTTTTCTTGTAAAAAATAAATATATAGAAAAATTATGTAATATACCAAGATTCTCTTAAGAATTTTGTTAATTACTCAAAAAGAATTTCTAAAAGATAACAACAAAATTGACATATTTATTTGAAACACGTAAAAAAATCTTGGTGCATTAACGTTTCTACATATAACTTGATAGAATTTTAACATTACAAATTAGAATTTTAAAAAATACTTAACAAAATTGTAAAATATCTAGAATCTGGAGTGTAAGATTTTTTTTTATTTTTTATTTAAAATTTAATAACTTTTTTATATAATTTTTAAACATGATACATAGTCAAACTATTTTTTAAAAAATAATTGAAGATAAGTATATATGTAAACAAATTGTCAAAAATTACAAAATAAAATTGTTTCCAAATAAGTATTAAAAGACCTTGTAGAATCTAAGGTATACTAATTGTTTTTATTGACATATTGATATTACATGATAATTTATTCAACACTATAAATAATTCATGTACATGATAATTTATCTGATACTATAAATAAAATAATTCTCAAAAGAATCTCGAAAATATAATAAAACAATGACATATTGATTTGAAACAAGAATCTTGTTGTATTACCTAAGATTTCTATATATAACTTAATTTTAAAAGAAATGCATAATTTTTTTTAAAAAAATAAATATATAAAAAATTATGTAATATACCAAGATTCTATTAGGTATTTGTTAATTACTCAAAAAGAATTTCTAAAAGATAATAAAAAAATTGACATATTGATTTGAAACAAGTAAAAGAGTTTTGATATTATATGATAATTTATCCAAGGTGTTATACTAATTCTTTTTATTGACATATTAATATTACATGATAATTTATCCAACACTATAAATAATTCATGTACATGATAATTTATCTGATACTATAAATAAATATTTATTAAATATAAATTTTTTATAAAAATACTTTATTGATCTATAATAAGTTTCGAATATAATTATGTACAAGTACAACACTATAAATAATATATCAAACATTTAAGAAAATCTATAGAATATTTTTCGAATTAAAATTCAATTTTTTATAGCAAGTTTTCTAAAATAATTCTCAAAAGAATCTCAAAAATATAATAAAAAATTTACAACGTAAAAAAATCTTGGTGTATTAACTAAGATTTCTATATATAACTTAATTTTAAAAGAAATGCATAAATTTTCTTTTAAATAAAAAAATATATAGAAAAATTATGTAATATACCAAGATTCTCTTAGATATTTTGTTAATTCTAAAAAGAATCTCAAAAATAATTTCTAAAAAGATTCACTTAGATATTTTAAATAATTCTAAAAAGAATCTCAAAAATTTAATAAAAGTAAATAAACTTCTCAAAGGAATCTCAAAAGGGTAGTAATTAATTGATATATTGATTGGAAAAACGTAAGAGAACCTTGGTGCACTTTATAATATTTTTACATGTAACTTAATTTTAAAAAAAATGTATAAATTTTCTTTTGAAAATATAAATATATGCAAATATTGTGTAATACACAAAGATTCTCTTAGGTGTTTTTTAGATTTATTTAGATTTTATTGATTGGGAACACGAATTTTGATGTATTACATAATATTTTTATATGTAACTTATTTTTAAGAAAAATTGCATAATATATAACTATAATGAAATACCTAGATTCTCTTATGCGTTTCAAATCAATATATCAGTTTATTGCATAATATTGCATAATCTTAAAGAGATAATAAAAGGAAATAAATTATATAATGATTTGAAACGCGTAAGAGAATCTTGGTGTATTAAATGATATTTTTATATGTAACTTAATTTTAAAAGAAATGCATAGTTTTTTTTAAATGTATAAAAATATTTTGTAATCGACCAAGGTTCTAATAGGCGTTTTTTTATTTAATTTAAATTATTATATTATTTCATTAGATATTTATATTAAAATTTGGTTTAAACTTTTGAGGTTTTTTCAAAGCATTATAATATTTCTATTTGAAATAATATTTTAATTTTTCTACTAAGTGGTTTCAACATATTAATTGTGATTGATATTAGTTGAACACTTAAAGAACATCACACAACACCACACTTAATAGAATTTTAGTGTTCAAGTTGAAACACTTAAAAAAATCTTCTCCCATCTTAAAAATGACACATGAATGTTTTTTTATGATTAATATTTTTTAAAAAAAATACTTCAAAGAATATTGTCTATTCGAAAATTTTGTTTATTTATGAAAGTTATTATTTTGAATAATTAACATATTTTTTAATTAAACACTTAAGAGAATTTAAGTCAAACACAAAAAAAAATTAGATAAAAAAGTAAAAATTTGTATATGTTAAGATTTTATTGAAAAAATTCATTGTCCTTATAAGATTTTATAGAAAAAAACTCCTTATTTTAAGATTCTATAAAGTATTTTAAGATTTTAGTAAGTGTTTTACTATTTTAAGATATTTTTATGAAAAAACAATTATATACTTTTTTAAAACACTTAATCGAATCTTAATGTTATTAAGAAAATCTTATCATGTCTTAAAAATGACACTTAATAGTATTCATATAAGTATTTTTCAAAATAGACAAATTTTCTAAAATATTCTTTGTAAATATAAACCTATATTGGTTCACCCTTACCATTTTTTTTTCTTGGAAAATAAATTGAGAATCATGTTTTTTAATTTTTCACTCTTTGTATTTTCATATCAAAACCTATATTGCTTCAAATGTTAGCTAGTTTATTGTTCATATCAAAACACATAAACACCAAAATGACAATATGAACGCTCATCATATTAGAGAACTTGATTGTACAGATATGCTTCTTTCGAATCTAGTTTATCTATGTTAAAATGCACCAACTTATTCATTATTTTTACCAAAGATATTCCCGGGGCATTGTTGGCATGGCCTTCGTTGCTTTCTTTCACATTCTCCTCCAGAACATTACACTCAAACTTCCCATCTATATTTGTAAGATCAATTTCTGGAGCTTTCTTGATACAGACTCTACCAAATCTAGATCAACAAGGTTGACATAAGCTTGAGCCCTTATATAAAATTATTTCATATTCTTAGCATCAATTTTCAAAATCTCGGACATAGCTTTCCTGCTTCCTTGCAATTCTTTTCAGTTTTAGTTTGTAAAATGCATAATTGAGATTGCAAGTCACCTTTAATGCCTTCTCCAAACATTGTGTCATGCTCAATATACTTGGCAGGCTTCTCATAGGGCTTAAATGGATGCCTTTGCATATGTAACAGTCTAAGTATTAATCTTCTCCTCCATGTATCCAATAATTCCTTCTCTTTAAAAAAAATTTACAGGCTCATAGTAAAGGGATGACTCCTGTTCTGATCCACATAAACAATATACACATTCACGAGGATTTTGTTAGTATAAGAATTCCTACGAGAACATATAAGTTCTTTTCACACCATCATAACATATACTTAAAGCAACACTTAACAGAACCTTATTGTAAAGCATATTAAATCCTTTAGACAAATAAAAATACATAATTAGAAGTTAATTGAGCAAGTGAATTCTCACACCATAAGAGTCCTCTGCATAGGAAAATTTCTGGATTTCATAAATACAGTACCATTCACAAAACACCTAAGAGATTTTTATAAAGAACACAGCTAAGAATATAATAGAGTGCTATATATATATATATCCTATAGAACACGTTAATGAATCTTTACAATTTAGGGAATCTGCTAATCTAAATAACAATATACCCTACACCAAAAGAACACCTTAATGAGTCTTACCTAAACTGCAATTTAACACAAAATTTCATTAAGGACTGATGAAGAATCTAGCTGATAAGATTTTAAAACAAACAAACATATATTGAATGGATATTCACTTGTACTGGAGAACAAGATTCGAGCAAAGCCATTCCATTAATCCACTTTTTCTGATCATCTGTCAAAGAAGAAATCGCATCTGTCAAAAGCTCTGGTTGAAATCCTGCCATCTGATATTTTCCTCCAAATCTTATTTTTTCAGATATCCTTGATACCTTGATGAATCCATATAACTTTTCATAAAAGAAAAAAGATTCCTGTTAGGAATTTTATGAATGGATCTGTTGTAAGCTCAGTACAAAGTAAGAAACCAGTACCTTGAAGCCTCAGCCTTTCTCACCATTTTCATCTAGGTCAAAAAAGTGTGTTCTGAATCGCATTTTTATATATTGCATATTCATATATATCACGGCGATGGAATTTTATTCAGTAAGATATTTGTTTCCAAAACTACAAAAATTCTATTCAACAATCAAATCCCCCGGTTGTCGTCGTTTCCTTATATGAAAATATTGTAAGCGTATAATACATGTAACTGAATTCTAATCAGCCTACAACTTTCAAGATAATTACACAAATGCCATTACTCACAGTATTATAAAATATATTTAAAATTCAATTTTTGGATGGCTAGGATTTAGTCTCTTGGTTCTCTTGATAAGGAGGTTCTCCCTAGAACCTTACCATATATATATATATATATATATATATATATATATGTAAGTTACATTAATATATATGGGATGCTCATATAACCAAATGAACACCTTATGCCTTAGTGTTCTTAAAAATGCACTCTTGAGAATGACATGTTTAAATGGCGCGGTAACAACCACGTTGGCTTTTCTCTTAAGCCGCTTCCAAGTAAATGGATTAGAGATGTGATTTTGTTAGAACCTTTAGAATAGTGTTGTTTCTTTAAATAGGATTAAAGCCCACTGTTATGGGCTTTAATCCTTCTGTAGTTCAAGAAAGTTAAGCTATTTTCTTGGCATGGGAAAGAGGGACTCACAACAGAGGACACAATAGAGAACAACGACAACCAATTACTTACATTTGGAAGGATTAATTGCTTACACTGGTTTTATTTTAACAATGTATAATATTTATATGGTAAGTTAATTGATTCTAATAACTGTAATATGTCTCTCTATGTTGCAGTTCATTGTTCCGATGGATCTGTTGCAACCTCTGCCAAATGCCAACTTAAGAATCTTCATTTTTCCTGGTGAGAACATTGATAACTGTGAGCACTGGAATGTTAATTCCTTATGCTACCTAATGTATTTCGTGTGAACTTTTATTATACTTCATGGATGCACTTTTTGTTGCTATGTGGCCATAAAATGCTACAACCATTGATACATTGTTGTTTTATTGTTGAGGTGAAAATTTTATGCATCTCGCTACATTAATGCACCCCACTGCATAAGCTAATAATATACCAGGGCGAAAGTTTACTAGATGCGTTATATCTACATTTATTGATGATGTTTGTGTTGTCTGCACTTCAGTATTACTTTGAAGTTTGAACCATCAACTCGATGCAAGTTCAGATCTCTGAGGGAGGTAAAAAGGTATATAAATGGAAAAGCTTTTACGCCCAATAGGCAAGGATCAAAGACTTTGAAGCTCGGCTAGAGTGAGATACTAACTTTACTTTTTTTTCAAGCAAAACTTTTGATAAGCATGACATTCGAAATGTGAGGATGTACCCATGGATACTGATAGGCTTTTGAATACATCTACTGTTTACAAATTTAAGTACATTGTTTGGACTCACTAGCTTGTGGTTTGACATGCAGTTTCCTATTTGACAGGTTTGTGAAGCATCACAGGATTCTTAAGGTGGGCATTTAAAACACTCATTTAACCTGCCATTTTTTTTTAATTTTGAGCGCAGTAGATTTATACATTTTATGTAGGTACCTAGATATTATATAGTTACATTTAATAAAGTCTCAGTAATTAGTTTAGCTAAAAAACAAGTCACAGTAATCAGTTCTTCCTTACTTTTTATTTCTTTAATTATCTATAGTTAACAATGCTAATTTACTTAAAATACATTTAGTCATGCAACTTGCAGACCCCTGAACACTAAGGGACTTATTATAGTGACGAGATATGTTATCGCACGCCAAGGAATGTTAGTACACTGTCATTTAATTTTTCTAAAGATGTATTTATTGACAGTGTTCTTCACATTATGTTGTTTATTATATGTTCAGATCTAACAATAAACACCCTATTATTCTTTCCTGCTGACTTGCACAGAATAGTCTATACACATGCTACACATGCGAAAGGGGAGGTGTAAACTTCTTTAATCACCACAGTTTAGAAGGTCAATTTGTTATTTCTCAAAACTTGACGTGTTCCGGCCACTTCATATGTTTTTTTATCCAAATGCAGTCATGATAGTATACTAAATTTTATGAGTTCCCTCTTTCCTTCTAGGCAATAGAACTTATGTTACTCGATGCCCTTGCAAAGGCAAACAATCACATTCCGTCTATGCTACATGGATGACCCACCTGAATTTGGAAGGTTGTAGAGTTCTTTGAGACATTAGAATGGGTCAGTCTTTATTACATGCTAAACTTTTTGTGAAAAAGAAGCTAATATAAGAGTTAATAATAATGGCCAAATATTGTATGATGGTGCACTAACTCATACGTATATAAATGCAATTGAGACCTATCATTATCTTATACACCAGCTCCAAAATTTAATATTGTTGGGTACTAATCATTGTTTGAGCTATTGAGATTTCTTAGTGGAGGATTCCAAGGAGACTATACGCACTATCTTCTCTAGCTGACATTAGAATCATATCGTTTTTAAACAGAATCAGGCAATTCTATTACACTGTGACTATTGATTCAAGCACACTCGAATCTTTTAGCAAATACTGAGAATGTTGTTGCAATTTATTAATAATAGCAACCAAGTTGAGAAGGATTTTGTTCATGTCAAATTTACAAAAATAGCAAACTTTCATAAAATTTATATGTATATGAAAGGTTGGAGTATTTAAGTAGTAACTTCAAATTTTTTAATGAAAATTAATATTTTTAGAAGCTAAATAAAATCTCAAAACATATTTACTAAACTATAAGTAAATTAAAAAAAATAAAAGTAATCCGTGCTTTGCACGGGCTATAAGCTAGTATATATAAAGGAGGATACACGGGAGTTTAGGTGGCGCTCTAAGATTGTCTTAATTTATTTTTCTAATTTTCTAGAATTTTTTATTTTTAAACACTAATAAATATAAAATATCATTTAACATATTAGAAATAGAATAAGTGTTCGAATTTATAGAGAAGAAGAGTTCGAATTTATAGAGAAGACATATGATTAGAAGTTTTATTGGAAGTAGAATAAGTATTTATAAGGCATATGATTAAAAGATTAAATGTTCTATTGGAAGTAGAATAGGAGTTCGAATTTATAGAGAATAAGAGTTCAAATTTATAGAAAAAACATATAAATAAAAGTTCTATTAGAAGTAAAATGGGTGTTTGAATAGATAGAGCGGACATATAATTAAATATTTTATAGAAAGTACGATCTTCTTAAATTATATGATTAGAAGTTCTATTGAAAGTAGAATAAGTATTTGTAAGGCATATGATTAAAAGTTCTATTAGAAGTAGAATATGAGTTCAATTTTATAGAAAAACATATAAATAAAAGTTCTATTAGAAGTAAAATAGGTGTTTGAATATATGGAGCAGACATATAATTAAATATTTTATAGAAAGTACGATCTTCTTAAATTATACTTTTTATATTAGTTAATTATAGGAAAATTTATTCATAAATCCAATACTATTGTCATAAAAAAAGTCATCATATTTAAAAAGAAAAGAATTGATGTGTTAACATAATAAAACAACATTCTCATGCGGAGTAATCCTAAATAAATACAGGAGTATCTATAATATAAAGAGAAAATAGGATGAAACTCCATAAATTTTAGAAAGTCTAGAGAAAATATAAATTGGAATTCACTCTATTTTTTAGGTTTTGATTTCAAGGAAAAAAGTTATTGTGTAAGATAAGTATCATTAATAATATGTAATGAAGTTGGAATTTTGATCCCAAACGAGAGCGGCTCGAAACGTGTTTAACGGCAAGACGGCTCACTATAAAAGATTGTATTAGCTATTAAATTATCATGCATATTAATGTTATAAATTTTATTTATTTTTAGGATTTAATTTTTATTGATAAATATTATCATACAAGTGATATATATAAAAGTTAGGTTTCTGGTCTTAACGAGAGAGCGGATCAAGAGTAATAACCGTGTTCAATGAGAAAGCAGTTCATTAGAGAAGACCATATAAAAGATGTTTGAATAAATGAAGAATACATAAAATAAATTTTTTTATTGGAAGTAGAATATGAGGACGACGGAGACGTTTTATATGAATTTTTTAAAAGTATATATCTTTTTTCCTGAAATCCTTTATTTTAACTTTTTTATATTAATTATACTTGCATTAGAAAAATATATCCATAAATTTAATATTATTCCCGTCACGAAAGTCTTCGTATTATTTTTTTTTGATATGTTAACATAACAGAAAGACATTCACATGCGGAAGCTGTAAATAAATACATGAATATCTATAATATACATAAAATTTAAGATGTATTTTCAATGCTCGAAACGTATTTAACGGGAAGACGGCTCACTAGAAAAGATTGTATTAACTATTAGAATTTGATATTGATGTCATATATATATTTTTTAATTTTTACGATTCGATTTTATGGATAAAAATTATTATATAAGTCTTTATAATATATGTTTAATTTGGGATTTCGGTTTTAACGAGAGATTGGTTCAATCAAAAGAATCGTGTTTAACAAGAAATCGATTCATTGGAGTAAATTATTTAATTATTAAAATATAAACATTAATATTATAATATAACATAAATATATTGATTTTTTTTAAAAATATTGTAACGCCGTCGCGAAGCGCGGCTTTATCGACTAGTTATTATTAAAATTATGAGAGATAACATACAAAATCTAGCATAAAAGTTAGATAATTAAAATTTGATATTTCTTTTAAAATTATCTTATAAAATGAAATAATTTATAAAATTTAACTTTTAACTTTTAAATTTATACTAATAAATGGATTTCAAATTTATAAATAATAGAGAATTTACCAAAAATACTAGGTTTAAAGTTTATATTTACAAAAATACCATCTACTTTAATTAATTGCAATTTTACTAACCTAAGTTTCAAAATTGTAAAAATACTAACCCTCCCCCCTTCCCCCTTCTTTCCAAGCCGACTTCAACAGACTTCAACATTTTTTTTTAAGGTGGGGTGATATTTTGGTTGCAACTGAATGCAACCACATTCAACCAAATGTAACTATATTCAGTTTTTTTAAGGACGGGTGATTTTGGTGGATTTGGGTTGCAATGCCCCGCCAGGGCAATATTCAACCAAATGCAACCACATCCAACTTTTTTTAAAAAAAAACTGGTGGGGTGATTTTGGTGGATTTGAGTTGCAAGGCCCCGCAGAGACATATTCAACTTAATGCAACTGAAAAACGAAAATTACATTCAATTGGATGTAGTTGCAAATTTAGTTGCATGTGGTTGCATTCAGTTGTTGATAATATATATATATATATATATATATATATATATATTCAGTTGAATATTGCTCTTGCGGGGCCTTGCAATCCAAATTCATCCCATCTAAAAAAAAAAGTTGAATATGGTTGCATTCAGTTGAATATGCCCCTGCGGGGCCATGCAACCCAAAATAATCTCACCTTAAAAAAAAAAAGTGTCACGGCTGGGCAGGGTTGCCCTAATAGGTAGTATTTTTGCAATTTTGAAACTTAGGTTAGTAAAATTGCAAAAAGTTTTTCTTAACAAGAGTAAAATTGTAAAAATTTACATCTTTTTATATATTTATGAAAAAAGCCCTTTATAATATCATAGCAAGTCTTTTTTTTTATTCAAAAAAAAAAAGTCTTATTTTTTATTTTTGTTGTTGCAAGAATAACATAATATCGATTCTAAACTTTTTAAATTTACTAGTAAATTTTAACATTATGTTTGAATGTACATTTAATTTAAATAAAAAACTTGTTTCATATTCCTTTTAAAATTATTTGATGTTATAATTATTTTGTAGAAAGATTTTAGTTAAATATTAATATTTAAGATAAAAGAATTCCTTACTATAAATACTTGAAATTATTTGAAATAATAACTATAAACATTATTTAAATTTTATACCCCTCAATAATTTAACCGTTGTCAACTATAACAAAAAATCGTAAAAGGAATGCATGTTGCATTCAAATTAAAACTTAAGGATAGCAAATCATTTATCAAAAATTTAGGTGCAAAATTGATTTTTAATGAAAGTTGTAGGATAAAAATGTAATGAACTCTTTTTGAAAAAGAAATTTGGATGCGCTGTATTGTACACACCGATCTATCATTTTGATTATTTTAAAAAAATAAATAAATTTTGTTATGCATCTTTTTAAGGATAATAATTTATATAATAGACAAGAATCTAACCAAAAACAAATTAATTGAATTTTTCATATATAACACAGATGTTGCCGAAATCAAATTCAACAAGAAAAGTATAAACAATGTCGATTTTATATTTATTATGTGATAATAAATCAAGATTAATTAATTTAATAATTTCAAAATTAAGTTAATTTCTATAATAAAAAGGTGTCGTACTTTATAAGATAAAAATAAATATATTACTTCAATCTGGTTAGTATTCAGCAAGATCGATAAGTCGAGCCTCCACGCCCGAGGAATTTGAAATTGATTAGTCGACGCCCGACTAGTCGTAAAAAGTCAACAAATACCTTATTTAAAGTAAATATAATATATAATATAGGTTAGCATACTTTAATTTCACAATTCAAATAACTACTAATAAACAATAAATTCAAATATCCAAATTTAAACATCCCAAAGCAAATAAAAACATAATTAAAGAATTAAATCAACTAAACAAACACAATCATGCATAGTCATCCATCTCGGAATCATCTCCATCTCCTTGAGTATTCTCCTCAGGTGGTGTTAGTCATAGAGACATGCCTGTTTAACTCTAATAACAAGCCTAATTGTTTGTAATGCTCTGTATTACTTACATGACCTCTTAACTGAGGGAACCTCTAGTTGTAGAGTTTCTATTTGTTCTATACTTGTAATAGGCACCAAATTCTAGCTGTGTAACTGTACTTATTGAGTCAAGAATAATACTTGAAAGAAGTTCCAAGGTTCATGCCTCAAGCAAGAAGATAAAGACTGTCAAATAATCACAGTTGGGATTTGAAGAAATGAAGAATTTGCCTAAATACCAATTCGAGAAGTACTTTTGTCTATTCGAGAAGTCAGGGATTCGATATCTCAAGACACTATTCGATATCTTTGAATACACTGTTCGATATCTCATTCGATATCTCAGAGATTCGACGATATGTCTACTGCTCTATTTGAGAACTCAAGAAGTCAACAAGTCAAAGTGGTATTCGAGTTCTCAAAGAGTCAACAAGTCAAAGTTCCATTCGATATCTCAAGGACTCAGAAAGCTATTCGATATCTCAGGTCTCTGAGAAAAACGAAGCTGAGAATACTATCATTTGTATTCACAGATTGTAGAAACCTTTATCTAATACAATATTATATTAAAGTGATATCGTGTCTTGTGTTATTTTTATCCGCACTCATATTTGCACACACAAACACTTATCTTACTACATAGATTCAAGAACGAGAAAAGTTCGAGAATCCATTCACCCCCCCTCTTTATTCTTTTACTGTATTCAATACTCAACAAGTGGTATCAGAGCGGGCTGTTTATTCAAAAACAGAAAAACGATCATGAGTTCGAATACACCAAAGACTACAGGAACGGTGAAAATCCCTAAGTTTAGCAAAGAGAATTACAACCTCTGGAAGATAAAAATGATGTTGTTCATCAAAGCCTCTCATCCTTTATATCCTGAGATTCTCAAGAATGGTCTCTTTGTTCCCCAACAGGAGATTCCTGAAAAGACTGTTGGAACCACAACAATTCCAAGATCTTATGTGGCCAAGGAACCATCCAAATGGATAGACTCAGAAAAGGAGAAGGTTGCTCTTGACAGTCATCTCATGTTGCTGATTATAGATTCCATGGACATGTCAATGTTTGCAAACATTGCATCATGTGCCACTGCCAAAGAAATGTGGGATCACATTGAGGTGTTATGTAAAGGAACTGATGAGGTCAGAGAAAACAAGAAATAGATACTGGTCACACAGTATGAAGCTTTCATGGCACATCCCAAGGAAAGCATCACTGAGATGTTTGAGAGATTTCACAAGCTAGTTACTGAGTTGCTAATGAATGGCAAGGTTTACAGCACCAACGAGTTGAACATGAAGTTTCTGCTATCTTCACCAAATCATCTAGAGCAAAGGGTCATTTCTCTAAGGGAAAGAGATTTGAACAAAGTTACATATGATGTGCTCTATGGGGTTTTAAAAACTCATGAGCTTGAGTTACTTCAGAAAAGGGCTATCCAACCCAACCAAGACAGAATGATAAACACATCATGTGCCTTGATTGTCAACAAATCTTTTCAAGACCTAGAAGCATCTACAAGCCAACTAAGGATAGATGAGGTAATAGAAGATGAAGAAACTTAAGATGAGGTTAGTGAACCTGTTGAGGAGAAGGAGGAAAAAGAGTTTTACACTCTTGAAGAACTAGATGGGATGGAAAACACTTCATATGCCTTCATGGTCAGAAAATTTCCAAACATCAGATTTAAGAGGAATCAACCCTTCAAACCTAAAACCCAAAACCATTCATTCAACAAGAGTAAGGCACCTGTGAAACCAAACAAGAATAAGTTCAAAACCAGCCATGTGGATAGGTCATCTGTAAGGTGTTATAGATGCAATGACCTAGGGCATTTTGCTAGTGAATGCAAGAAGCCTAAAAAGAAGGATAGAGAGTATCTTGAGCTCGAAGCTAAGTATGAGGCCCTTCTGAAAAAGCAGACACAAGGTAAGGCCTACTTAGCTGAAGGGAAGTGTTGGGATGATTCTGACAGTGATGGAGAAGAGCAGGAATTTTGTAACTATGCCTTGATGGCCAATTCCAAGGATGACACATCTTCATCAGACTCTCAGGTACCATCTCTCACTACTATAGACATGTTTGTTTCTGAGTATAAATGCATAATTGAACAACTATCTGTTGAGATGTTTAATATTCATACTAATATGACTGCTGCTAATGAAGAAATTGCTAAACTGTCTACTAGAAATGAAATATTAACCAAAAAGAATGAGGAACTTGAGCTAACTGCTATGCAAGTAGAAAACCTTAAGAAAGAAGTTGAATATCTGCATAATAAGGTTCTATGTGCTAGTCAAGTTGAAAATGCCCTTAGGGATGAATTAGCTGAAAATGAATTCAAACTGAAAACATTTAAGAAATCATGTAGTCTAGTGCAATCGTATTATGAGAAAATTCAAGCAAAACCCAAGGCTGCTATTGGACTTGACTATGACACTCTTAAACAGAGGAAAGGCTATGCTATCATTGAAGATGACACGGTTGTTCATGAGGAAGTGCCTCACATTTTGAAAAAGGCTGAAAATCCAATTTTTAAAAAATCAACATTCGAAATTGATGAGGATGCCTTACTCATCAAGCAAATGTTGAATGATGAAGATGACGCACAATCCAGTGAACAACAAGCATCCTCTAAGAGTGAGAGTGTCAAGCCAAAAGCCAAGGAGCCAGTAGGTGATAGGTCAAGACCTAAGAAGTTTGTTAAGTTTGTTTCAGCTGGGAAGAGTGAATCTGAAAAGAAAGTGACTTAGAAGAAACAGAACAAAAATGGCAAGCTAGGGATCAATAAAGATAACAACTATGCTTATATGCCTAATGCCCCTAGGAAAACTTGTCAAAACTGTTTCAGTACCAATCATCTAACTCATGCATGCAAGAAACCTGTTGGTAGTGTGCCCAAACCTTTCTATGATTGTTCTGTGCCTCTAAGACATAGAGATGCTCCATTCTGTGACAAATTTGACTGTATGCCATGCAACATGAATGTTATGACTAGTTGTTTTAATTTGAGAAGGCAATTCATTGATGGTTGTATCAGTCACAATTCTCACACACACTACACAAGGTCAAAGTCTTCAATTCCTCCTAAAGTTAGGAAGGTACCTCTGTCACCTAAGTCTAAGAATCCTGATTCTAAGACCTCTAACAGTGACAAAGAGACTAGCACCAAGAAAGTTGATAAGCATGTTGTTTATGATAAAACTGTTTCTAAGTCACATGGACCCAAACTTGTTTGGGTACCAAATGAGAAGTAATACTTTTGTGTTTGCAGGGCAAAGAAAGTGAAAAGAGGGTCATGTGGATTTTGGACAATGGATGCTCAAATCATATGACTGGTGATATGGCCCTGCTATCACAGTATGAGGAGAAGGCTGGCCCAATGGTTGCTTTTGGAGATGACAGCATAGGTAACACATTGGGATATGGCAAGCTGAAAGTTGGAAATGTCATCATTGAAGATGTAGCATTGGTCAAGAGACTCAAGAACAATCTGCTAAGTGTTGGTCATTTTACTGATAGGGGATTCAAGGTGGATTTTGACAAAGATGAATGTTTGATCACCCACAAGAAGACTGGTGATTTTGCTCTATCTGGAGTAAGGAAAGGAAGCCTGTTTGTAGCCAATATGGACTCTGCAAACAATGACAAAATTTGTTGCTTCTACTCAAAAACATCAAATGAAGATTGTTGGCTGTGGCACAAGAAATTATCACACCTGAACATCAAAGCCATTAATTCTCTAGTCAAAAGAGAGTTAGTGAGAGGCATGCCCCCACTTGAATTCTGTCAGGAAGGAGTGTGTGAGGCCTGTCAAAGAGGAAAAATGAAAAGATCAAGCCACAAGTCAAAGACAGTGACATCAATAACCAAGCCCCTACAACTCATTCATATGGACTTGTTTGGGCCTGTCAATATTATGTCACTAGGAAGAAAGAAGTATGCCTTAGTGATGGTTGATGACTTTACAAGGTATACATGGGTGGAATTTCTGGCATCAAAAGATGAGGCTCCACAAGTAATCATTGAGCATATAAAGAGAGTTGACAAGGAAGCAAAGGCCAACAATGTATGTGTGATTACATTAAGAAGTGATAATGGAACAGAGTTCAGAAAGGCCATACTCGAAGCATTCTGCAAAGAGAATGGAATTTCTCAGCAATTCTCAGCTCCAAGGACTCCACAACAAAATGGAGTTATTGAGAGAAAGAATAGAACTCTGATTGAGGCTGCTAGAACAATATTACTTGAAGCAAAGATGCCTACATGTTTTTGGGCTGAGGCTGTGAGCACTGCATGCTATATCCAGAACAGAACCCTCATCAACAAAAACACTGGAAAGACACCTTACAATTTGATGACTGGAAAGAAGCCTACTCTAAAGTATGTTCATACTTTTGGAAACAAATGCTATGTATTGAAGGATAATTCAGAATATGTTGGAAAATTCGATGCAAAGGCATTTGAAGGAATTTTTCTTGGCTACTCTATGGAAAAAATTGCATACAAAATTTATGTCATCAATCAAAAGAAAATTATGGAAAGCACATATGTGACATTTGATGACAGCAAACTACCTGGATTAGAAGAAGCCAATGATGAAGATAAAGATCCATTAAAGTTTGATAATCTAGATGTTTTTGATGAAGAGAATGAAACTAAAGTTGAAACTCAAGTTCAACAAACTCAAGTGAATGATGATACAAGAAAAGAATTTGTGCCAATCAATATTGGAGAAACAAGCATCCAAGACACACCTGTGAATAGTGGCAACTTTACAGGGGGAGGAAATGAGAATGATCAAGACTTGGATGATGAAGCAACATCAAGAATGAGAAATCAGACTGAGCATTCAAGGAAATGGGATAGATCACACATTGCAGAGCAAATTATTGGAGATCCTAATGCAGGAGTAAGGACTAGGAGAGCAACTCAGAATGAGTGCCTCTATGGTTGTTTCCTATCTCAGGTTGAGCCTAAGAAACTTGATGATGCACTGTTGGATCCAGATTGGATTATTGCCATGCAAGAGGAGCTGAATCAATTTGAAAGAAACAAAGTATGGGAACTTGTGCCTGCACCAAAGAATAGAACCATTGTTAGAACAAAGTGGGTTTTGAAGAATAAGATGGATGAAGATGGTGTAATAGTAAGAAACAAAGCAAGGTTGGTTGCAAAAGGATACTCTCAACAGGAAGGCATTGATTATGATGAGACATTTACCCCTGTTGCTAGATTGGAAGCCATCAGAATATTCTTGGCATTTGCTGCTCATTCAAACTTTAAAGTTTATCAAATGGATGTCAAGAGTGCCTTTCTGAATGGAGAGTTGGTAGAAGAAGGTTATGTGCAACAACCACCTGGCTTTGAGGATCCACACTTCCCAGAATTTGTCTACAGATTGCTTAAGGTATTGTATGGTCTTAAGCAAGCTCCAAGGGCATGGTATGATACTCTATCACAATTTCTTTTTGAAAATCAATTCACTAAAGGCACATTGGACAAAACACTGTTTTACAAGAAACATGGTGATGATATTATCTTAGTTCAGATCTATGTGGATGATATCATATTTGGTTCTACTAATGAGAAGCTGTGTGAAAAGTTCTCTAAGCTAATGCAGAGCAGATATGAGATGGGTATGATGGGAGAGTTGACATTCTTTCTTGGGTTGCAAGTTAGTCAAAGGAAGGATGGTATCTTTATCAGTCAAACCAAGTACATCAAGGATTTATTGAAAAAGTTTGACTTGGAAGACTGCTCACCTGCAAAGACACCCATGGCCACTACCACTAAATTAGATGAAGATGCTAAAGGCAAGAAAGTAGATATCTCAGTCTATAGAGGCATGGTTGGTTCTCTACTCTATCTCACTGCAAGTAGGCTAGACATCATGTTTGCTACATACTTGTGTGCAAGGTTTCAATCAAATCCAAAAGAATCACATTTGATTGCTATAAAAAGAATCTTTAGATATCTGAAGGGCACTCCAAACTTGGGTTTATGGTATCCTAAGGACACAGGGTTCAATCTGGTTGGTTATTCTGATGCTGATTATGCTGGATGCAGAGTGGATAGGAAAAGCACCTCAGGTAGCTGCTAGTTTCTTGGACAAAGGTTAGTCTCTTGGTATAGCAAGAAACAACAATCTGTGTCAACTTCTATAGCTGAGGCTGAATACATAGCTGTTGGAAGTTGCTGTGCTCAAGTGCTTTGGATTAGAAACCAACTTAGAGATTATGGACTTGTGTTGGAAAGAATTCCAATCATGTATGACAACACAAGTGCAATCTCTATAGTTGCCAATCCTGTCAATCATTCTAGAACAAAGCACATTGACATCAGATATCATTTCATTAGAGAGCATGCAACTAATGGAACCATTGAGTTGCACTATGTCTCTACAGATAAACAACTAGCTGACATATTCACTAAGCCATTAGATGAAGCCACCTTCACAAGGTTGGTTAGTGAGATTGGAATGCTGAATTCTTCAGATTCTGGCTAAGTGAATATATCAACTGAGTTGTTGCAGCAGTAAACACTTACTTTATTTAAATGCTCAATATTTCTGAAGTAAGTGTTGGCTGAAATATGATTTATAAATATTTCAAATCTGCTGCATATGTTGAAAAATCATATTTTGTCAACTTGAAATTTCTATGAAATTTTGAGAAAATCACTGTTTAATTTGATAGAATATTCTTCATTGAATATGACTGGTAAATTTTAAAAGATAGTGAAAATTGAGTTTCTATGAGTAAAAAGAATAGTTCGATAAGTCAGACTTCTCGAATGGTTCATTTCATTGTTAGTGGTCGACTTCTCTAACAAGCCTATTCAGGACACTCTTGAGTTCTCGAATAGTGTCTTTTAGAGAACTCGAACAGAGACATGAGTGAGTTCTCGAATAAGGTATTTAAGTTCTCTATTGACAGAGTTCTCGAATAGCATGTTTGAGTTCTCGAATAATTTGAAAAGGCTGATTTCTCGCTGAATTTTAACCGATTTTGGATTTTTATTCAAAATTCAGAATTACTCATAAAAAAACATATCTTACCTAATTTAGAATTTATTCTAAGTTAGATAACTGCCAGTTGTGAGTTACAACATGCTTGAGTTATCGATTAAGCCTTTTAGACTTATCGAATAGTTGTTTTCTACTTCTCGAATACCTGACTTGTCGATACAAAACATATGTCTAATCGACAAGTCTAGTACTTCATACCTATACAATTCTACATCTATTCAATTCACTTCATTCGATTTCTCAAGCATCTAAACTCCCAAAACCTCTGAAAACCCTAACTGTAAAAGCTAAATTTCTTCTTCAACCTTAATTCTCTCTTCTTCTATACTCAAATGGCAAACACCCAACTCACCATACCCACTCAGACCAATTTCATCGCAATAACCAACGATGTGGAAGCACCTAATGCAAACTTCAAGTGCTTTGTACGCTGGATGTCAGAATCATACATCAAGAGTGCACTATCAGCCAACCCAACTCTGTATCTGGACCTCCTCGAACAGTTTTGGAGAACTGCCACCGTGGAAGTCATCGCCCTCGAGAATGCTATAACCTCCTATGTAGTCTATTGCAAGGTTCAAGGCCAGGATATTAATATTACTACAACAGACATGAATCAAGCACTGGAATTACAACAAGAGTCATATGACACACTGGCCACAAATTCACAGTTGGAATAATTCTTTAAATTCATCAACTACTCAGATGTGATCAATCTTGGGATGTTAAACAGAAAGCATCTGCGGAAAGAGTGTAGTTATGTGTTTGCCACCATTCTTCAAGTCTTCACAGCCAGGAAGTCAAGCTTTGATCAGATTAGTGCACCTGCACAGCAAATAGGCTATGCCTTGGCTTATGGGAGAAAGATAGATGTTGGTCAAATTATTCTACAGGAGCTATATGGGAGACTTGGCAAGAACACAGCCAAGAGAGGTCCTAAAATTTTCTTTCCTCGCTTTATTCAATCTGTACTTAACTTTAAAAATGCTAAATTGATTGAATTGCCTGGAATAGATAACAGTAGGATATGCTACCCTAGGTCCATGACCAAACTTATTTTTGGTAATTTGGAAACTAGGAATGATGTGGATGTAAGACTCAAAATAACTCCACACATGGAGAGTCTATTTAGGACTTACCCCCACAACATGCCAACATTTGACTCAAAATCATAGTTAGCACAGTCTAAGCAAGGAGTACAAGATGCTAACCCAAGTCTTGCTAACCAACTCTCAGAACCAAACACTCTACCACACAGTGAGCCAACTGCATCATCCTCTCAACAGGGTGATGTTAGTGAAAAGAAGAGAAAGGAGGTAATGTCTGCACCCTTGAACATATTATCTGAAGCAGCATTGGCTGTGGAATTAGGTATAGGTAGTGAGGAACCTGAGTCACCCTTACAGAGGCCAAAGAGGAAGAAATCTAGGACCACCTCTTCAGTCACACAAATGGCTGAAGTTGTAAAATCAGGGGCACACAGTTCACTAGATGTATCCTCTCAACAGGGTGCATCTATAGAATCAAGCATCCTCCCCAATGCACCTATTTGTACAGAGTCAGCACATGGGAGTGATAAAGCTGGCATAACACTGAGTGGAGAGCACATCACAATTGAAACTCCCTCTACCTTTCAGGGGGAGTTTCCAAACTCTAATCTACAAGACACTTCTCTTCCAGAATCTACCACTCATATTTCTTTGGAGCCTGTACTTCAAGAAATTGAAGAATAAGGCATTGATCACCAAGAATTCTCTTCTATTGGTGAGCCAATGAATTCAAGTGACATGGTGCTTGACACTGTGCTCACCACCCAGGACCCACATTTAGATGGTGAGGGAATGCATGCTGGGCATATCCTGTGCCTCTGCCTGTGTCAACTGCTGGTGTAACTCATCCCACTTCTGTGGAGACACCAGTAGTAGAGTCAATCCATCCGGTTGCAGAAGTTGCATCTATAACTGAGGAGTCTAGCCTACCTAGCTCTAGCTCTGACTTCATGTCACAATGGCTGAAGCCTGTGCAACATGACAGTGCTTCAGGATCAGGGTCTGTTCCACAACAATTGACGGTTGAAGCACTTCAAAGCTTAAATGTGGATCAGATCCCTGAATTCACAAAGATTGCTCAAAACCTTCTCACTGCAAATCTGCCCAATCCTGACTATGAAGCTATTCTCCTATGCCACAGAGATGATGTGGAGCTATAGAAGGCAAAGATAATAGATGATTCTGAGAGAGATGGCAATGTAGATGCTTGGCTACAAGGAAAATTTGATATTCCTCTCTCAGACAGTCTCCAGTACCTCAGAGAAGAGTACATCACTTCACTAGGGTCCAATGCCAAATCTCTCACCCCTAGTGATGTGTATGAAGCAGTGAATGACAGCTACAAGGGCATTCTCAAGGCTGCACACTACCTTGGAAAGGGTCTCAAAACAGAAATTCATGAAGTGTGTACAGCCACAACCAAGGAGGTGCATGAGATTAAGAGAGCTTTTGATGCCAAATTCCCTTCATAGGAGACTGTACTCAAGGACATTCTGGCATGCAAGTTTACCTGTACCAAGATGGATAATGGCTTAGCTCTACTCCATGACACTGTCACAGGTCTGGGGAATAAATTCCAAGCTTTATCTGATCAGACCACAGCTGCCAATGCCATGCTGAGGACCATGTTAAAAAATCTATATGGAGACAAGCTGGTTACTGAAGTCCCAGTGCATGATTTGACTAGATTTGAGGTGCAGAGACTTAAAGAACAATCCCTGTCTGGCTTCAAATCTACTGAATTGTTCAGCAAGGTAGATGCACTTGAAAAGGAGGTAGCTACTCTCTCAAAATCCAATGCTCATCTGACAGAGAAAGTTGAAACTCTTATTGAGCAGTTGAACACTCAAGCCACTACCACAGTTGATGTTCTTCTGCATCAACAATCTATGTTGACTGCCATGATGAAGCACATGGGTCTCCCTCTACCTGAAGAATCTTCACACCCAAAGGTCACTCCTACAACCTCTGTGTCTGACAACAAGCCTAAGGGGAAGAAGAGGACATCAAGGAATTCAAATACAAAGGGGGAGAAACCTAAGGAGAAAGGCATAAAGATAAAGGAGGGTGGCCACCAAAGTGCATCTAAATCCCTAACTCATGTGCATGTGCCAGGAAAAGGGAAATCAAAAGTTGATGAGTCCCCAACCACTCTGCCAGTTGTTACTCTACCAACTGTGCATATTATCACTCCAAGTGGCCAGAAGCAATCCATCACAACCACAGTGGTTGTAGGGAGTATGCCATCTGATAACTCTTCATCTACTGAAGTTGAAAGTGTCAAACCTGTAGAAGTAAAAGTGGTTACTGAGGCCAAGCTACAAGAAGTTGCAAACTCCAATGTCTACCATAATGATGCATTCTTGAAGTTTCTGAAAGTCTCAAGTGAATAGGCTGATGACACCCAAATATATCTAAGGAGGCTGAGGGATCAGATTAATTACTTCACTATGATACCTAGGAGAGTCAATGGCTTATGGCGCAAGGAAGTGATGATGGTGGCAAAATCTAGTATTTGGCATTTAACCTACAATACTCTACAAACATTGAAACATTCAGAGATAGATGCACTGACCAGGCTTATTGAGAAGAGGGATGTAAATGAAAACAATAAAAGTCTATATGATGACCTGAGAAATGGCCAACCTTCTAGGCTCCCAGAAGTGTTTAAGAAGCCACGGACAATTGTCTATCAGGCTGGCACCAAAATTGAAAACATTAAACAACTGGTGATTCCTCATGATCTCACACCTCAAAATCAAAGACTTATTATTGCAATCATTGAGCAACTACAGAAGAAGGGTGGAACCAGAAATGCTGAAGAACTAGAGGCACTGCAAATTCTCAGATTCTTTATTGCAACTGGTGTAATTCCAAAAATTGCCAAGCCTAGGAGAAATAAGGATGACAAAGATGAGGATAAGAGTGATGGAAGGAGAAGACATCACAGTAGTGATAAGGGAGATGAAGACAAGAAAAAGAAGAGGGATGACAAAGAGAAGAAAGATAGTAATGACCATGGGAAAGTCTATGAGAGGACAAGTGTGAAACAGCAAGCCATAGGCATTATTGACAGTAACCTCACCACAACACAAGACTTTAAGTCTAGGGTGAATACTGTTAGCAGTGACCTACAAAAGTCAAATTCCATGGCCTCTGCAAATGTTTTATTACCTCAAGAAGAGAAGGAGATTCAAGCCAAGAAACCATGTGTATGTTTCAGAAAGCAAACTACTAATGGAATACTACAATGGTCTACAAGCAAGGTCATAAGTTTCTGCCTAGCAACCATATAAAAAGGATTAAATTCAAGCATGCTGCAAGAAGGGTGAAGTTATCCAAGTCAAAGGCACTGACAATAATTCCAGGACTAAACCTACCACATATGGATGAAAACTATGATGAAGACCAACTACAGTTCCTATGGGCTCAAAGAATCTATCATGTTGCCATTGTTGATGATTTTCTTGAAATTAAATATACTTATGGAAGACAGAAGAAATTCAGACAAGGAACATGTCAGCACTGGGGCAGGCTATATGACATAGAAAGAATAATTGCAATATTGGATTCTGAAGATAGAGTGGAAAGGGTATGGAAGCTGGAGTAAATTGACTTTGTTAAAATGAAGAGAGATCAACAGTCAGAAATGAAAAGGAACAGTGAAGTACTACTAAAGAAAAGGGAGAAGGAGTTTGCTGCAATGGAAGCTAAGGCTGATGAATTGAGGGCTATGGATCTGTGTAGAGTCAAGTTTAATCCTTACATCATTGAGTACAAGAAATATGGTAGAAATGTAAAGATTTGAATGGACTACATCAGTTCCTATTCTGAGAAACAGCTGAATGACTCAAGGATTTGTCAGGCTCCCCTCTAATTGAAGAACTCACTGCAATGGAAGATATTATTCTTGCCATGGAAGAAAATGCAAAGAAAAAAAGCTAAAGAAGCTGAAAAGAAAATGAAAAATGAGAATCTGCAAGCCAAAGCTCAAGTGATGAATCCAAAAGGATATGACTAGTTGTTCCTCATAACTTGTAAGAAAACTTTTATGTATTTTCTTCAATCAATCTACATACTTGTACTTTTTCAAGTTTTATCTTTATGTATGTTAGGCTTGTTATCAGACATGAAATTGTGACTAAGGGTCTTACTCACAATTTGGGGGAGATTGTTAGTCACAGAGACATGCCTGTTTAACTCTAATAACAAGCCTAATTGTTTGTAATGCTCTGCATTACTTACATGACCTCTTAACTGAGGGAACCTCTAGTTGTAGAGTTTCTATTTGTTCTGTACTTGTAATAGGCACAAAATTCTAGCTGTGTAACTGTACTTATTGAGTCAAGAATAATTCTTGAAAGAAGTTCCAAGGTTCATGCCTCAAGCAAGAAGATAAATACTGTCAAATAATCACATTTGGGATTTGAAGAAATGAAGAATTTGCCTAAGTACCAATTCGAGAAGTACTTTTGTCTATTTGAGAAGTCTAGCATTCGAGAAGTCAGGGATTCGATATCTCAAGACACTATTCGATATCTCTGAATACACTATTCGATATCTCATTCGATATCTCAGAGATTCGATATGTCTACTGCTCTATTCGAGAACTCAAGAAGTCAACAAGTCAAAATGGTATTCGAGTTCTCAAAGAGTCAACAAGTCAAAGTTCCACTCGATATCTCAAGGACTCAGAAAGCTATTCGATATCTCAGGGATTCGACATGTCAAAATGTTCTATTCGACAACTCAAGGATTCCCAGAGAAAAGAGCTATTCGAGAAGTGATTCGATATGTCATAAAACAGTATTCGAGAACTCAGAGTTATCGATCAAGTCAATCCTAGTTCTCGAATCACTTACTTAGTCACTTCTCGAGTACATTCTTGGAGACAAAATACTGAAGAAATTGTACAAGTCAGAAGCTCGCAACAAGCCAATGCACTTTATGGACCACAATCTGTAACGTGCTCTGGAAAGCCTACAAGGAAGCTTGGAGAGATATAGAAGAGACAAAGAGCTAAAGAAGTGGATCTGAACAGGCTTTGCAAAGTCAAATCTGTAACCGTTTGGACACTTTACTCAAATAGGATAGACATACTAGAAAGTAATTTGTTCAGCTACCTTATTTGTAGTAAGTAGGTTGTATCCACGTTCTATAAGGATACAGCCTCACTTCCTTAGTTAACATATCTTTGAGAGAAGCTAAGTTCCTGATATTCATTGTAATATCTCTCTGAGAAAAACGAAGCTGAGAATACTATCATTTGTATTCACAGATTGTAGTAACCTTTATCTAATACAATATTAGATTAAAGTGATATCGTGTCTTGTGTTTTTTTATCCGCACTCATATTTGCACACACAAACACTTATCTTCCTACATAGATTCAAGAACGAGAAAAGTTCAAGAATCCATTCACCCCCCCTCTGTATTCTTTTATTGTATTCAATACTCAACATGTGGTACACCATAATCATCTTTCACCTCCTCATCATCGAAAAGAACATTGTCTTTCCTGACAAAAAAAAAAGAACATTGTCTTCATCCTCACCTTCCCCTTCTTCATCAATAGGATCTTGTCGAACTAGTGTTGCGTCGAGTATAGGTAAGGGTGGAATCACCTCTAGCTCTCCTTAACAAATTACGTTCCTCAAGTGATTCGGATGCACCGGAAGCTATATCCACCACTTACCAAAACCTATCCTCAATGCCAATCCATTCATTAGCCCATTCGAAGTCCTCAAATACAAGTGGATCAAATTTCGTTCCTTGCTCACGCCTCTTTTTGAATCTTGAATCTATCTTTCGGTTGTATTGGACATACACCAAATCATTCAAACTTTGGTGTTCCAACCTATTCATCTTCTTCGTATGTATCTAAATTAATTAAATGTAATTAGGCCAACAATAGTAGAAATAGTTGCAAATTGGCAATTGACACTTTGAAAAAGAGTAGCCACTTACAAACTCAAATGTACTCCAATTGCGTTCACAACCGGAAGATGATGCACATTGACGGGGTCACAACTTTTGCTTTTAGGTTTTGGAATTTGTCAAAATAAAAGTGAAATTAAATTAGATTTAGGAATACACTTAGAATCCTCCCGCAGAGACGACATTTTTCGGTATCAAGTCAAAATGGTCAAACCTAACTAAAAATGTTTTCCGACACATTTTCAACATCAACTTAGGATGTAAATATCAAGCTTATGGTATTTTATATTCTAGGTTATTTATGTCAAAAGATTTAGGCATCGGCTAGAGTCACGAATATCGAGAATTTTCAAACATTGCTTTTACGTACTAAAATTGCCCAAATTATTTAAAAGCGTGTCGTTCTTAAATGTTTTACCATCAAATATTCTTGATATATTTGTTTATTATTTATATGTAAATTGCCTTGCCAAAAGTCAAGCCAAAAGACCCAAAATAGATTTTATTCCGAAAAATCCATAAATCCTTATTTATCCGGATAAAATCTTTTTAAATTCAAAACTTAAATATTCCTTGGACCTCATAGTCATTATTTTACATGGAATATTATGTTTTTGACATATCTTTTTGACTTGAAACCTTGGATATGTCCTTAGTTTCTCAATAGGACATTTTAGAATAAGTTTCGCAAATTTTGGATGACTTTTTTCCGGGACACTTAAATCGATACATAAATGATTTAATGGTCGCTTAAAAGTCATAGAAGGTCAACTCATTTCAAGGTGAAATTTTGATCATAATCCTCTAGGCACATTTTTAGGAAATTCCCAAAATTTCATATTTTTTCAATAATTTTTCGATTTATTACTTATTCGCATTTTTATGTTGTCGGTATGCGCAATTTTCGATTTTTGTGCATTCTATAAATGGTAAAAACGTGTGGGCACTCTTTCCCATGCAAATTTGAATTGTTACACAGCTGACAGGGCAAGAGGAATATTCTCCACACCTTCCTTTTATGCATGTGCTTTTATGTCATTTAAATAAATAAAAAATGCTTGATTTTTGGCTATAAATAAGCTCTTACCCCACCACACTACTTTTCCAAGATTTTTGGCAACTTCACATCAAGTTCTTAAGAATTTCTTAGCTGAGGCATGTTGAGGGGCATAAAAAACATATTTGTATATGTTTTTTTCCTTCTTTTTTATTCCGTATTAAAATATTGACGTAATATTTTTGCATAAGCCAAAAAATTGGAAAAGTTAACTTGTGTAACTAAGTTTTTATTTTTTTCCAAAATATGGCAACTTTATATCAAATTTTTAACAATTCCTTCATGAGTCATGTTGAGTGGCATAAAAACATATTTTCACAATATTCTCATTGCTATTGACCACAATTTTATTTACTTGTCCCGAAACTATTATCCATATTAATCAAATATAGTAAATTGAGTATTATTTTTGTTAATTTTTAAAAAATATAATACACCTTTTTGGTAACTATGATTTTATTAATAATGGTTGATAAAACATGGAATTTTATTTAAGGGCAAATAGATGGGAGTATTTCATTTTTCATCGACATTAACTAATTTTGGATTAGTGGTAAATTACGTAAATAAATTAACACTAATCCAAAACTAGTTAATACACCATTAAATTAATTTTGTATTTTTCAATCATTTTTTGACTGATACATTAACTAATTATAGATTAATATTAATTTATTTTAATAAGGGGTATATTAACAAATTAAAGATTAATATTTAATTCTTTTTAACTAGGGATACACTAATTAATTAATTAATGTAACACTAATTTAAAATTAGCTCATGTAACACTAATTAAAAAAATAAATAAACATTACTTTTAATTAGATAATGTACCACTAATTAAAAAAATTGAATAATATTATAAAATAAGTTATGGTACATTAAAAAATGAAACATTAATACAAAATTATTAACCACAAATAGGAATGAATTAATTTATCACTATTCTAAATATTAAATAAAATAATTCTCTTAAACTACAAATTAAAATTTTTAAATAAAGTTTGTATTAATCACTAATCTGAAGATCTATGTATAAGTACTAATATTAATTATTTTTTTTTTTGAATATTTTGGCTTATAGCCTTTTTACAATGAGTATCTCACAAATCTCGTGTGTTGTGGAATAAAAACCAGGTTACGAATTGTATTTAATGCTAGGGTTGGTTAGTTTCGAGCTTTAATGTCTGTTTCCGTGTTCGGGACTAATCGGTCCTCACAGAGTGCCTACGTATCTCGTATTGAGAATCAAGCCAAGACGTAGTTCTGAGAATGAGGGGTCAGACCCTTTATATAGGCTGAGAAGCCCTAGAATTGTAGTAGAATTAGGTGACTTGGTGGGCAAGTCACCGCCTTGAGGAAGGTTCTAGACTCCTTCCTTGTAGGAGTCAGTTCCCATATCGAATTCTGTGCCTTGGAGGCTAAACTTGGTAGGAGCAATATCCTTATCTGACTCTTATTGCTGAGCTGGTTATTACCCCTAATATTAATTACGAAATTTATATTGTAAATAGGGTTTGGGCCCATCTGGTGGGCCCCACGTTCTGACCATATTGGGTCCATTTAATGCCACATTAAATGTGTCTTTAGGGCTTACTTTTAGCCCATATCATTTGCCCCCAACTTCTAGGAAAACTGATCAGGTTTTCCTTGAAGTTATAACAGCCCTATTCGAGACTTGGGTCAGGGTCTATTGCTCTTACGCGAGTATTTTCAACAATATCATCTTAACGTAAAGCGTGGAGCGACCGACGCATTTACGACGATGTTGAACGACACTAATCAGTGTTAAACGGCACTACACAATGCTAATCAGCCTTAAAAAACGTTTAAACAGTGTTAAACGATGTTAAATGGCATAAAATGACACTAACGGCACTAATCAGTGCTAAACGGTACTAATCGGTGCTTAAACAGCACTACACGGTGTTAATCGACACTAAACTGTGCTAACAGGCACTAATCGGTGCTTAAACAGCACTACACGGTGCTAATCGACACTAAACTGTGCTAACAGGCACTAATCGGTGCTTAAACTGACCTCGTTTTAGTACTAAAAACCATCCGAGATTCACTAAAAAAGTCGAGATTTAGGACTGAAAACTATCCAAGGTTCGTTGAAAAAGTCGGGATTCAGGACCACGAACTGACCCGTGATCGGCCGGATCTAGGGCCAGCTCGTGGTCGGCCGGAGGGCTTGAATCCAAGGTGATCGACCAAGAGGTGATCGGTCGAAGCTCCTCCGAAGGGGGTGGTCGGCTCCAAGGTGGTCGGCTGCGGTGTCCCGTGCGCCGTGGTCGGCCGGGAGGTGGTCGGCTACGGCCTCTCGTGCGCCATGGTCGGCCGGGAGGTGGTCGGCTACGGCCCCTCGTGCGCCGTGGTCAATTACCTCGCGGTTTAGCTAGGAAACCCGGACCTGAAAACCCTCCGTGGTCTTGAGGATCAAGAATCTTGATCTTGATCTCAAGTTACTATCTTGGTCATTCGTGACTTCATTATATTAAGGATCAAGAATCTTGATCTTGATCTTAAGTCGTCAGGGATCTAGGATTCAAAATCATCCGTGATCCTAAGGATCAAGAACCTTGATCTTGATCTTAGGTCGTCAGTTTGGTCCTTCGTGACTTCTGACGATATTACTCCTTAACTTATGATTAGCACTGCTAATCTTGTGATTATGGTTGATCTCTTTAATTAACTCCTTAAGCGTATTTAGATTTTCAGAAGTCACTTGTTTTGAAGCTCCAGCGATTATATCTGCTATTTCTCTTCTGGCATATATTAATTACAACGATTATTTCTGTAAAACGCGGATAGTTTCTGTCCTTTATTTCATCTATAAACGATAGATGACCTGTAAATGCGAACCAAACTGAGATTCAACCTGATGTAGCAGGTCATGCATTTTCTATAAAAGAGGAGAAGTAGCCTTCATTTCAATTCATTTCTTCATTTCGGAGCTCTCAAATTCTTAAGCTCTCTAGCTTTCAAGTTGCAAGATCAAGTTCTAGCTTCGAGATCAAGTTTCAGATTCAAGATCAAGTTTCAGCTTCAAGATCAAGATGTCGGAAGGTGATCGCCCAATGGCTCCCCCTGTCTCCATGATGGAAGCTATGGCGAAGAGGAGTAAGATGAGAACAACTAAAGGTAAAGAAAAAATCAAACCTCTTTCATATGTTGAACATAGATTTGAATCCTTATTAGATCTTCTAAACATCATGAGGGACACATTCCCAAACTGTGCTAGCTTAGATGCTTTTAACAGTCCTAGTAAGTTGAAGGAAAAAGATGTCCAGGAGATAAGGGACACATATCATTTTCCAAGTGCTATCAAAGTTCGTCTTCCAAACCCCTCAGACAGGACCTGCAACTAGCATCCTGAGAGGATTTGTGTTCACTGGGGTGTCCTTGACGCTGGGCTCAGATTCCCGGTTGATAACTTTATCATTAGATTGCTGGCGGAGTATCAGATCCATCCTTGTCAGTTGTATCCCAACGCTTGGAGGTATATCTCTATTTTTTTAATAAGATGTCGTCAATTGGGGATTCTACCGACTACTACAATGTTTCGAAGTATCTTTGGGGCCACTAACTCTTCTGACCACAAGAAAGGATGGGTTAGCCTCAAGCACCGAGCTAAAATCCCACACATGGTGAATCCCTTATCCTTTCCAGATTCTCAGCATTTCTGGGAAAGGGAGTTTGTAGTTCTTGAATGGAAAGGCGGTGACTGGGGCAACTTCTTTGTGAAGAGATTCGGATCCGTAGAAGAAAGTAAACACTTCGTGTGTGACCTTGATGACTCGGAATTAGTGGATCGAGATAAGCTTCTTGCCGACGACGGCTGTACACACTATAAAACTATTATGAATGAAAAGAACCTTATTGAGGCTGGCTTTAGCTTTCTTTCCGTTGAGGGTAACTTTCTTACTTGAACTTATTATGAACTCTGTTTGTTCTTATCCCGATGTTTTTCTCTTCGTATTTCAGCCGCCGAGGAGATTGATAGCCGTCCTCAGAACCAGCCGACCGTGACCAAGAGGATGAAGAAGAAGGCTACGGAATTACTGAATCCCACTAAGCCTCATATCCCTACTTTCTTGGAGCGCTGCACCCAAGGTGGGAAAAGATCCCGTAATGCTGATGGGGTTATCAGGACCACTTTTATACCGTCGTGGGGCATATGTGAACAAGACTCGGTTTGTGGGAGTCCTTACCTAGCTCTAGACTGGTCCAAGCTTTCGATTACTCCACCCGATAGAGTGACTTTACATGCCGGGGACAAAATGAACGAAAATCAGCTTCTGGGCGCTCAAGCCTTATATCAGGTATGACACTCCTTTTAGTAAGTTCAGTGTGATTTAGGCTTTACAAATTTCTTATGCCTTGTCAACTTTTTGTTGCAGGCTAATGCCTATTTTCAGGCAGTTTCCACCCAAGGTTTGGCTTTCAGGGATGAGAATATATCCTTGAAAAATGATTCAGCAAGGTTCAAGGAAGAGATTGATGACCTACATTCTCAGGTTGCCCATGCCAAAGCGAATACTTTATCCTCCCGAAAGCAACTTGCTTCTTTAGCTCGAAAGAGGATGTATGATGCCAACAAAGTGATCAAGGCCTACCATAATTCTGAAGAATTTCTGAAATTCATAGATGAGCATGACGATGAGGTGCGCCCTTACAACATGTCTGTTGGTTGGGACAAGGCAATCAATGCTGTGAGTAGCAAACATCCCTCAGTAGTCATCCCTTCTGATTTTCCTTGCCCTTTCTGGACTACGAGTGGCGAGAACCGTGCAAACCTCGCCTCTGGATCGGGAACCAAGATTGTTCCCCAAGCATCAGGTTCAGGTTCTAGAGGTAGCCGTAGATCTTCGGGATCCAAAAGACATCCCCCAGCTGCTAGTCAAGACTCAAGCTCTTCGGGGTCTCGTGGAAAAAACCGTCGCCTGCCAGAAAAGTTGGAATAGTTCGACAACCAATCCCAGGCAAGAGGATGATCCGGAATGAAGGCAGTTCAAGCTCATCTTCCGAAGAGGAAGAAACCGAAGCTGTGAGGACCACCATGCAGCCGATGGTGGTTGTTGATCAAGACGGTGCCGAGGAAGAGACTTTAGATGAAGATTCAGGCGATGAGGAGGATTCAGATGAGGAGGAGTCGGGCGAGGAGAGCGGCGAGGAAGAATCTCCAGCTAAGTAGGATGGGTTCCCCCTATGGCCTTGTACGACCCTATCTAGCCGTATGTGGCTTTATTTTATCAGCTTTCAATCAATGTCCTTCGGGACTTAACTCTTATTTGCTGGTTGTAATTTAACTTGAACATGGCCCTTCGGGGCGTTTCTATTTATGCATCTGTTTCCCTTATTCATATGCTCATTTACTTTCAGTACTTGGTCTTTCTAGACTTACACTCAACAGGTGCTTGGTACATAAACAAAATATAGAATCATAGAATGGAAAACAGATTTGCATTAATAAATCGAAAGAGGGTTCAACCCTTACACAGATACTATGGTCCTACTCGGGGTACTAGACCCTGGAATGGTTTCATCGAACCTTATTTCTACTCCTCCTAATAGATAGATAAAAGCTAAGTCCTTATTAGGACGGCTTAAACATAATAAATCTTGAGGTTCAAGGCATGCCAAGTACGGGGCACCTCAACCCCGTTCAAGGTCTCCAACTTGTATGATCCTCGTCCCAACGTCTTCCTGACTCGATACGGCCCTTCCCTGTTAGGGGCTAGTTTTCCCTTCTGGCCAACTCCAGAAGCCTCGATCTTCCTTAGAACTAAGTCACCTTGCTGAAAGAACCTTTCCTTAACCCTGTGGTTGTAATAAAAGGATGCTTTCTTTTGATGCTCCGCATTTCTGGCGTTTACCTCGTCCCTGACTTCATCAATCAGATCTAG
This sequence comes from Kitagawia praeruptora, assembly GCA_037693485.1. Taxonomy (NCBI): domain Eukaryota; kingdom Viridiplantae; phylum Streptophyta; class Magnoliopsida; order Apiales; family Apiaceae; genus Kitagawia; species Kitagawia praeruptora. The sequence continues at coordinate 155,792,916 of CM075348.1, read as the reverse complement.
GGCGAGCCTCATGCCTTCTTCATTAGTCTCAGGTTCAAATGCCTCAACTCGAGGTGATGTATGCATGATCTCCAGGGGCACAACTGCCTCGGCTCCATAAGCCAGCAGGAACGGGGTTGCTCCGGTGGTTACCTTACAAGTAGTGCGATAAGCCCAGAGTATAGGCAGCAACTCATCCACCCAGGTATTCCTTGAGCGTTCGACCCTTTTCTTTGGTCCATCAAGGATGATTCGATTGGCTACCTCGACCTGTCCATTAGCTTGCGGGTGTGCTACTGAAGTAAATCGAAGCTCAATAGCGTTTTCCTCACAGTACTTCTTGAACTCCTCATTGTTAAACTGCGTCCCATTATCCGTCACAAGGATTCGCGGGATTCCATACCTACAAATTATGTTCTCCCAAAAGAACTGGGCAACTTGCTTGGTGGTTATCTTGGCTAGAGGCTTAGCCTCAATCCACTTGGTGAAGTAGTCAATGGCGACTATCAGAAACTTCCTCTGTGCTGAAGCCATAGGGAAAGGACCTAGTATGTCCATCCCCCACATTGCAAACGGGATGGGAGAATTGACTGATGTTAACATCTCAGGCGGCTGCCTTACAATCGGAGCGTGCTTCTGGCACCTATCACACCTTTTGACATAATTCTGTGCATCAGCCAGCATCTCTGGCCAATAGAATCCCAGATGAGTTATTTTCCCACATATCCCTTCATGAACTTCCTCCAAGGCTTCTCTTGCCTCTTGGGGCCTCAAGCACTTCAAGTAGGGGACGACAAACGATCTCTTGTATAGGATGCCTTCAATCAAGGCATATCTCAATGCTCTTACTGATAGCTTTCGTGCCTCCAAGGCATTGTCAGGGAGCCAACCTGTTTCAAGGTGAGCTTTGATAGGATCTATCCAACAGCTTCCTACATCAATTGGTGCTACAAACTTAGAGTTGACAGTCGGGGCCTTCAAGACCTGAAAGTAAACACTCCCTGCATAATTTTCTATCTCAGAAGAAGGGAACTGAGAGAGGGCATCGACCTTAACATTCTCTTCTCTTGGAATGTGCTCCACATAACATTCTTCAAATTGAGTCTGACAGCTTTCACAATTCGCAAATATTTTGCCATAGTTTCATCCTTGGCCTCAAATTCACCGTTCACTTGCGAGACTACCGATCTTGAATCCCCACAGACTTTGAGATTCTTGACCCTCATGATTCTGGCCAAGCCTAATCCGGCTATTAAGGCTTCATACTCAGCTTCATTGTTGGTTGTCAAAAAGTCCAACTTCAAAGCATATTCGACTGTGAACCCATCGGGGCTTTGCAAAACTAAACCTGCACCACTGGATTTTGTTTTTGATGCTCCATCAAAATAGAGCACCCAATACTCCTTCAGATCAGGTACAAGTTCCTCATCTTTATTCTCACATTCTTGGTTGGGTACTATCTCCTGCCCCCCGACTTCTTGGTTGCTAATGGTACATTCAACCAGGAAGTCAGCCAATGCCTGAGCCTTAATGGCTATCCGAGGCTTGTACGTTATGTCAAATTCTCCGAGCTCAATTGCCCATTTGATCAATCTTCCACTAGCTTTCGGGCTATGCAATATGCTTCTCAACTGCTGGTCTGTCAAGACTTCGATCTTGTGTGCCTGGAATTACGGTCGTAGCTTCCTCGAGGCTGTTATTAATGCCAAGGAAAACTTCTCAATGGGAGAGTAATTCAACTCAGCCCCATGCAACACCTTGCTTACATAATAGATGGGTTTCTGAACCTTCTTCTCCTCTCGAACAAGAACAGCACTCAATGCTTGTTCAGATACCGCCTGGTATAGATAAAGAGTCTCCCCAGGACTAGGTTTAGCCAACAACGGGGCTTCATCCATGTATTCCTTCAACTGTTCAAAGGCCTCTTGGCTCTCTGTGGTCCACTCAAAATTTTTCACCTTCTTCAATACCTGAAAGAAAGGCAAACACTTGTCACCAGACTTGGAGATGAATCTCCCTAGGGCCGTAACTCGACCAGTTAGCTTCTGTACATCCCGTATAGAGCGGGGTGGCTCCATATCCAGAATTGCCTTGATCTTGTCCGGGTTGGCTTCTATGCCTCTCTTGGAAACCATCAATCCCAAAAATTTTCCTAATCCAACACCAAAAGCACACTTGGCTGGATTCAACATCATCTTGTGTTGCCTCAGCACTTCGAATACCTCTCTGAGGTGCTTGATATGGTCAGCCTTGAGTAGGCTCTTGACTAACATGTCATCAATATAGACCTCCATGGTTTTTCCAATCAGATGGGCGAATATCTTATTCACCAATCGTTGGTAAGTAGCTCCTGCATTCTTTAGACCAAAAGCCATAACAAGATAACAGAAAACACCAAAGTCAGTTACGAAAGATACATTTGGGATGTCATCCTTGTGCATCTTAATCTGATTATAACCACTGAAACCATCCATGAAGCTCAACATCTCATGCCCAGCTGTGGCATCTATCAGGGTGTCAATTCTTGGCAGAGGGAAGCAATCCTTTGGGCATGCGTCATTTAAATCAGTGAAGTCGATACACATTCTCCATTTTCCATTTGCTTTCTTGACTATGACGGGATTAGCCAACCATTCGGGGAACTGAATCTCTTCAATAAAACCAGCTTCCCAAAGCTTGTCAACTTCTTGCTTAATGGCCTCCTACCTCTCAGGGGCAAAATTCCTCTTTTTCTGCTTTATTGTCTTCCGTTTGGGATCAACATTCAGTTTATGAGTTATGAGTTATGAGTTGGGGATCAATCCCTGGCATGTCGGCAGCTGTCCAAGCAAACACATCGCTATTCTCCTGTAAGAATGCTATCAACTCTCCCTTAAGAGGTTCCTGTAGGGAAGCTCCTATATAGGTAACCTTCTCAGGGTCGCCCAGCTCTAGAGGAATAGGGATCAAATCCTCAGCTGGCTTTCCTTGGTGTTCATCGTCACCACGGACATCCATGTCTTCAATTGGGAGTACCTGCCCCCCGACTCCATCAGCTCTCAATGCAGATACATAACAACTTCTTGCCATCTTCTGATCGCCTTTTTGTTCTCCGACCCCATTCCGGGTTGGAAACTTAATCTTCATGTGGTAAGTGGAGGCAACAGCCTTGAACGCATGAAGTCCAGTCCTTCCCAGGATTGCATTATAGGTCGAGGCTGCCTTGATTACCAGAAAATTCAACATCTGAGTAGCTTCTTTAGGCTCTTGCCCAATTGTCATGGGTAGTTGAATAGTTCCCTCAACTTTGGACTCTATCCCATTAAATCCGTAGATTGGCATATTGGTTGGGGTAAGCTGAGAGTCGGTGTATCCCATCTTTATAAACGCATCGTGAAGCAAAATGTCAACAGAAGCTCCATTGTCTATCAAGACTCGCTTTAATTCCGAGTTCCCAATCACAGGGGTTATGACCAACGGGTCGTCATGGGGGAACTTCACCCCTTCAAGATCAGAATCATCAAAACAAATCACTGTTTTAGTCCTAGCACATTTCGGGGCCTCTCCCACAATGTGCATCACCTCTCTGGTATACGCTTTTCGAGAGTTTCGAGTTGTACCGGCCGCTGTCGGGCCTCCCCAAATCATGTTGATAACTGGCCCTCGGGGCTGCATATTATGATCACGATCATTATCTCTTCTGTCATTGTCTCTCCTATCGTAATCCCTTTTTGGGTTCCACGATCTTCACCCTTAATAAATTTATTCAACTTTCCCTTACGGATCAAGAATTCAATCTCATCCTTCAACTGCCTACAATCATCTGTATCATGCCCCACATCTCGGTGGAACCTACAGTATTACTCCTTATCTCTCTTTGCGGGGTCATCCTTGAGTGGCTTCGGCCATCGAAAATTCTTATCTTTCTCAATCTCTAGCAAGATTTGACTCCTAGGAGCATTCAACCTTGCATAATCAGAAAACCTTGGTCCAAAATTCTTTTTTGGTGTTGATTCAGAGTATTTGCTAGTACGGGGATACTTGTCCCTAGCATCATACTCCTAATCCTGCTTTCTCTTCTTTGTGTCACTGTTACCTCGACCATTGCTCACTTTGGCCTCCTTCTTGGTACTATCCTCAGCCTTGATATACTTATCAGCCCTTCGCCGGAGCTCAGCCATGTTCTCGGGAGGATGCTTTGCCAATGACCTTTTAAAGTATAAGTCGGTGGTGCCATGCTCTAGGGCCACCATTGCCACCTTATTTTCCAAATCAGTGATGTTTAACGTTTCCTTAGTGAACCTCTTCAAATAATCTCTCAGATTTTCATTCTTCCCCTGTAACACATACATAAGGGATGCAGAGCTTTTCTCATGCACCTTCTCGCTGATGAACTAACTAACAAAGGCAGCACTTAACTACTTGAAAGAGCCAATTGAGTTTGCAGGCAACCGGTTGTACCATCTTTGAGCCATACCCGACAGGGTTTGAGGGAACGCCCTACACTTCAAAGCATCACTTGTAGGCTGCAATAGCAGTGCGTTTGAGAATGTCCTAACGTGATTTGCGGGATCACCCGTTCCATCATAAGCCTTAATTGTCAACATCTTGAACTTCTTTGAGATATGCTTTCATCACCTCCTCAGTAAATGGAGGTGTGGGATTGTCAGGATCCCCGAGTGGCATCAGATCCTTGGGGTTGCTCTTGGGGGTTTCTACCCTTGTTGTTCTTCCAGTTGGGGCATCGGCCCTTCTTTGCCTTCTTGAAGACCTCTCCAGATCTATAAAGGGAATCGGTCCTGATGTTGGGGGAGGTTGAGTCTGATTTAACCTGGCTTGTTCTCTTGCCATATCTTCCTTTAATCTTAAGATCTCGGCTTCATGAGCCTTGATCCTTTCCGCAGTTGTCGACGGGGGTCCATCATAGATAGTTTGATGACTCCTCCGGGGTTCTCTGCTAGCACGTCGCCTTCTTGGGGCTTTTTCACGATAATCATCATCAAAAGACGATTCATCAGTATAGGGACCAGAGTAGTCATGATACTCTCGATCTCAGATATGCAGGGCATGACCACTTGATCCAGCTCCTTGAGTAGGAGGGTAGTTAGGCAGCCCATACATTGGGTTGGTATTCACGGGGAGATCCGTAATATGGATCTGGACCCCTTGTGGAGGGTTGTTGGGATCTACAATCAAGGGAGAAACCACCATCTGAAGGGGATTAGTCCCTGGATTTGTGTGGACGATCGGAGGTAACGTACTCTCAACATGGGAAGTCGTCCCTAGGGGTTGAGATACTTGATGTTGAACGATCGTCCCGGTTGTTGGGGGCACCGGATCCGTGGTGGGCGGAGCAGAGCTGAGAGGAATAGGATCGGTGGTAGTCAACGTTGTTCTTCGTGTTTGAACCATGGTTGATGTCTTTTTCCCATAGACGGCGCCAAATGTTGTGGAATAAAAACCAGGTTACGAATTGTATTTAATGCTAGGGTTGGTTAGCTTCGAGCTTTAATGGCTGTTTCCGTGTTCGGGACTAATCGGTCCTCACAGAGTGTCTACGTATCTCGTATTGAGAATCAAGCCAAGACGTAGTTCTGAGAATGAGGGGTCAGACCCTTTATATAGGCTGAGAAGCCCTAGAATTGTAGTAGAATTAGGTGACTTGGTGGGCAAGTCACTGCCTTGAGGAAGGTTCTAGACTCCTTCCTTGTAGGAGTCAGTTCCCATATCGAATTATGTGCCTTGGAGGCTAAACTTGGTAGGAGCAATATCCTTATCTGACTCTTATTGCTGAGCTGGTTATTACCCCTAATACTAATTACGAAATTAATATTGTAAATAGGATTTGGGCCCATCTGGTGGGCCCCACGTTCTGACCATATTGGGTCCATTTAATGTCACATTAAATGTATCTTTAGGGCTTACTTTTAGCTCATATCATCGTGGTAAGCAAGTATCGAATCCAGAACTCTGGGTCGACTAGAGGTAAGCTCAATTGAGCTACCTCTACACACTGAGCTACCTCTGCACACACAAACATTGGCTTCAGTTATCTTCGCCAATAGGAGTGGCGTTTCTTATTGTTTTTCAAAATAATAACTTCCGCCATTATAAGTGGTGATTTCTTGCATACATTGCTACTATAAGTGGTGATTTCTTGCATAGATTGCTAGCTATACCATAAATGAAAAGGTATGTTCAAATGTACCATATACAAAATTTCTGTTTGAAAATGTACCAAAAATGAACTGAGCCGTGTTTATTATGTGTATATTTTGAAAAAGTGGATTGAAATCATTTTGTGATAGGTGATGCTTGTTAGAAATAAAAGTCTAAAATTGGTCATGCATCATATATGCAATTTATCTGTAAGATTTATGTGACAGCTTATTACGGAGTTTGGGAGTACAAAGAAAAATCACACTAAAAAATTCTTGTTTTATGGGTATATAAAGAAAGGTTCCTGTTAACCACAGCCCTTAGGGCTATGTTTAAGGATTAATTTTTGCCAAGTGGTGGTTTTTAATTGGATGATTTATGTGAATGCATGGGGCCACAAACATTTTTGCAAGTGGGTCACAACCTTGAGCCAATTAAAAATTGTTGCCACATAACACTTTAACCATAGCCCTAAGGACTGTGGTTAACATTTTCCATAAAGAAATTATTAATTTATTGTACAGAATTACTAAAAGATCGGTTCGAGACATAATTTTTTTTCTTATATGGTGAGAAACACTATTGAGATGTAATGAAAATTATGAGAGCATGTACAAATTCGTATAAATTAGTTTTAAAGGTAGAATTAAGCTAAGGCTCTGTAGTATGCTCACAATTTTTTATTTGTACTAGTTCTTGTTTATTTTGAAATTTTGATTGTGTTTGTGTGGTGTTAGAGCATTCCCAAACGGATCCCTTTTCCACATCCCAAACATTTACTAAAAATAGTAAATCCCCAAACAAAAATAATAAATCCTTAAAATTATCAAAAATTTTCTACATCCCATTCCCCATTTTCCATCCCCATATCCCTATATTCATTTTTATATTACTTCTTTCTCTTTCTTTCACTTACAATTTTAATTACAACTATAATTTAATACATTAAAAGTAAGGAAAAGTGTATTTGAAGATGGGGATCCGGGATGTACAGTAATCCGTAAAAATGGGGACTCAAATGTAGTCCCTAAAATCAAACCGCATTTTGCAGACTCCGATGGAGTAATCATTTGAATTAAAACCCATTAATTACCCTATAAATATAGAGATGGGGGACTCAGATGCGAGTGCTCTTGGAGCATCCGCATTCGAAGCTTTATCCCTATAATTATAGGTGATTATTTAGCTTTTTGACAAAATTCAAGCTCCAACCCATTCCCCATTATCCGGTTTGGTTTCCGGAACAAGATTTCAATCCCCAAATATGGGGATCAACTGTTTATCCCCTATCCCTATTTTTTTTATGTATTATATATCTCTCTCTCCTACTTATATTATATTAAATTATAGTTAAGGGTTAAAATTGTAAGTTAAAGAAAGAGAAAGAAGTAATATAAAAAAGAATATAGGGATATGAGAATGGAATGTAGAATAATTTTGATAATTTTGGGAATTTACTATTTTTATTTAGGAATTTACTATTTTTAGTAAATTTTTGGGATGGGATGAGGGACCGGACGATAATGCTCTTAGAGTACCATTATTTGTGTTTTCTTGTACAAATTTTGGATGACTCCGTTATTATAATTTTTTCCGAAACACGACGAATTGATCATTTTATTTAAATATTTTTATACTATTATGTAGGATCATGATTCGACAAGCTTGAGATGCAATTACTTTGCTCTTAAATAGTCCACACAATAAGCAGTTCGTAATGTAATATAGTGGGTCTTTAAAATTCACTCTAAAGTTTGTGAGTCATATGTGAAGTTAAGATAAAGGGTTTAGCCATAACATTTAATTAGTGTTGTATATATGGTAGAGAAATGTAATAATTAGTGTAATACAAATGCAGTTAGACTAAAATAACTTTAAAATACTATAGTTTTTTTTTTTGGTCAGAAACTTTAAAATACTATAGTTGAATCTCTTGTAATTGATTTAATGTATGATTAGTTAATAATTTATTTTAAATTTAATCACAATTTGACCATGATTAAGTATGCACACAAGCCACTTAGTCATGAAAATTCACTTTTCTATTGATCGATTATCTTTCTTACTTTGTAGTTTGTATGCAAATTTTTATACTGTTGACATACATGATACACCCATTTTGATTCCAAAAAAGATCGAGAGTGGGCTCCACTTAGAGTGGGAAAAGACGAAAACCAAGATTCAGCTTAACCATCTAATTTTGCACTTGTAATTACACATTAACCATCGTTTCTACGACCATTTAACTCACAATCATCACTAAAAAAGAAGGTATGCATTTCTTCTCTCTCTTCTAAAACTTTTCTCTCTTCCCTTTCTAAAATAAGTCGGCATCCAGCTTCCTTCCTCCGGCGGTGGTTCCTTCACCGGCCAGAGGTTTTCGTTCATCTTTTTTTTTTTTTGTTCTTCTTTCTTTCAATAATTGTCCCTTTTATTGGGTAGTTAGTCCCATTTATTGGGTTTGGTGTGAGTTTTAGTTTGTTTTATGTCCGAGATCGCAGATCTGCGGGTTGTTTGATGTGTTGATTCTTTGAAAACGGGTTATATGGGCTGGCAATTATGGTTGATTTTTCGAATGCATCTTGTTCATCACTACGTCAAATCGTTAGATAGTCCCTTCAAAAAGGCTGTATTTCCCAGCGATGTTAGCAAAGGGCCGCTCCACATAGAAGATCTGATCAACGGTTGTAGCTACGATGAAAAAAACTTAGATTTTATCTTTGTTATGTGTTTGTTAAAGTTCAATTATCTTTGTAGATGTCATATGACTTTTATTTAATGAACTATCTTTCCCCTCAAAAAAAAAAAAAACTCACAATCATCACTGGAACTAAGAAATTCCCAAATCGGATCCCAAAAAAATTCCCAAACGGCACGTGTCATTTTCTAATTGGTCATATTATGATGGGTCCCTTGTATTCACATCAATCACACCAATTAAAATATCCCATACTGTCAAATCACCCATGCCACGTCATTTGGGAACTCCTTTTAGGATCCATTTTGGGGTCCCTAGCACTACTATATAAATAAAAGTAATTACACTCCCAATATCCAACATTCTTATTTCATTTTTTGTAGAATATTTTGATAAAAATGTCGTTCATTATTGCTTAGTAAGCATCCATTGATGTAGCGACACCGTCACAGGAGCAAGCATGACTCTGACTTTGTAACATTAGTCCATGGGTTTTTAAAATACTACCTTGGTCCCATAAATAAATAAGATTGAAGAAATATGTAGTGTATAACTATCGTAGTAATGGAGATGAGCAATGTAAGAGAAGGTAAGCTTTAAACTCTTGTATTGCTATGTTTGTTGTGTGTTATTACATGAGTAGAACCTTGATATATATAGAAGAATAAGACTACTTATATTGACTATATACAATAGCAGCTAAGGTGTTTCAACAATGGCTGCTAGTCCAAGTCTAAGGTCGTATTTTAACACCCCCCCTCAAAATTAAAATGGTTGAAAAACCAACTTAAGTTTGTCAATGAAACTATGAAAACTGCCAGGAGGATGAGCCTTTGTGAATATATCTGCAGCATTATCAGCACTTGGTACAGCATGAAGAAGTATCGTGCCTTTTGCAACTTGTTGACGTGTGAAATGACAATCAATCTCTATATGTTTAGTGTGCTCATGAAAAACATCATTGTGAGCAATGTCCCTAGCACTTTTGTTGTCACAAAAAAGAGGGATGGATGGAGCGTGAGTTACACTCATATCTTCAAGTAACCAACGTAACCAAATTAACTCTTGTGTGGTGTCTGCAAGAGCTCGATATTCAGACTCGGCACTTGATCTGGAGGCAAGAGATTGTTTCTTACTTCGCCAATAGATAAGAGAGTCTCCAAGGAAGATACAGAATCCCGTTGTAGAGCATCTAGTAGTTGGATCACCACCCCAATCAGCATCTGAGTATCCATGTAACTCAAGTGAAGAGTTAAATGAATAATGTAAGCCATGAAATATTGTGCCTTTGACATAGCGCAGTATGTGAAGGACAGCCGTATAGTGAGGAGTACGGGGAGCTGCCATAAACTAACTGACAATGTGAACGGCATGAGCAATATCTGGACGAGTCACAGTGAGGTAAATCAAACTTCCAACCAACTGGCGATACAACGTAGGATTTGTAAGAAGTTCTCCATCCTCAGCATTAAGTTTAACCTCATAGTCTAAAGGTGTAGATGCAATTTTAGTGTCACTGATTCCAGATTTTAACAAAAGATCAGATGCATACTTGACTTGAGATAGAGTGTACCCAGTGGGGATTGACGAGACCTCAAGACCCAAAAAGTAGCTCAATGAATCAAGATCTTTCATTTCAAATTGTTGACTGAGAAATTGTTTAAGTTCTGAAATACCTGTGATATCATCTCCAGTGATGATCATATCATCCACATATAAAAGAAGTAAAACAATTCCTCGTTTGGATTGTCGAAGAAAAAGAGCATGATCATATGGACTGGAAGAGAACCCAATTGTTGAATGACTTTGCTAAATTTTTCAAACCATGCTCGTGGTGCTTGTTTGAGACCATAAAGAGCCTTGTTAAGCTTGAACACTTGATTTGGAGAGTGGGAGAAACCTGGAGGAGGTTTAAGGTAAACTTCCTCATGTAGGTCTCCATTAAGAAAAGCATTCTTGAAATCCATTTGCCACATATCCCAATGTTTTGATGCTCCAACAGTGAGTAAACTACGAACAGATGTGAGACGAGCAACTGGGGCAAATGTTTCCTCATAATCAATGCCATACTCTTGACTAAAACCTCTAGCAACCAGACGAGCTTTATACCGATCAATGGAGCCATCAGATTTTGTCTTAATTTTATAGATCCATCTACAACTGACAGCTATTTTGCCAGCAGGCAAAGTAACCAAATCCCAAGTGTGAGTTTTGTCTAATGCCTCGAGTTCCTCAGTCATTGCTTTCTGCCAAAGAGGGTTAACACTAGCCTCTCTATATGTTTGAGGCTCGTGTAATGACTGAATAGCAGAATAAACATGATAATCATTAAGTCTAACAGAAGGTTGTCTTACCCGAGTAGAACGTTGAACAAGTTCATCTGAAGATGATAGCAAGATGGGAGGTTCAACTTTAGAATCCTCAGACTGAACTTCAATTGAGGGAACATTTGTAGCTGGAGAAGGTTGTATAAGCTCAACTGGAGGATCTGTCAAGAATGTCTCAGAAGATGTCGTAGGTTCTACATATTCATCACTTGAATGTAGATCAACAAAAGGATCTGTAAAGTGAGGAATGCTAGTAGAAATGTCAACTTCAAAATCTGACATAGATGAAAACATTTTGTGTTCCCAGAAAGTAACATTACGAGAGACACATAGTCGTTGGGAGATAGGATCCCAACAACGGTATCCCTTCTGACCACTACCATACCCAATAAAACAATAAAGACGTGCCCGTGGCTCTAATTTTGTTCTCTCGTGTGGAGGAAGAAGAACAAAACATGCTGAACCGAAAACCTTAAGAGAATCATATAATGGTGGTTCTTTATATAATTTTTCATAAGGAGACACATTATTTATTACAGGAGAAGGAATCATGTTTATTGTATGGACAACAGTCAATGCGGCTTCCCCCCAAAAGAATTCAGGACATGAAGATGAAATGAGAATAGCGCGAATTGAATCTAGAATGTGTCTGTGTTTTCGTTCGGCCCGACCATTTTGTTGAGATGTGTAAGGGCACGAACTTTGTGCTAAAGTACCATAAGATGCCAAGAATTTGATAAGTTCTGATTCTTTGTATTCTTGAGCATTGTCGGCACGAAAGATTTTGATTTTCTTTTGAAATTGAGTGTCAATCATAGTGGCAATTTTTTTATAAGTTTCCATTAGTTCAGATCTATTTTTCAAAATGTATATCCAAGTATAACGAGTGAAATCATCAACAAATATCACGTAATATCGTGACCCCCCCATAGTTGGTGTTGGAGAAGGACCCCAAATATCACTATGTATAAGATCAAAAGCAGCGGATGATTTTTCATAATGAATGGGAAATGGAAGAACATGTTGTTTTGCCAGTTTATATGAAACACACTCAAATTTTGTCCATATTGACACTACCTAATTGACCGCTAGATACTAGCTTTTGTAAACGAGAAGATGAAGGATGGCCTAACCGGGAATGCCAAATACTAGTTGTGGATGAAATAGAACCAGCTAGATGGGAAAGTGATGATGGAGGTGTAGGTAGATGAAGAGAAGTTAGCTCAAACAACCTTCCGTATCTACGTCCTGTCCCAAGAATTTGCCCTGTCTGAGGATCCTGTTTACGACAACCACAAGAGGTAAAGATAATATCAAGCCCAAGTTCACATAATTGACCAATAGAGATAAGGTTAAGTGAAAGATTTGGAACAAAATATGTGTTAGGAAGAGAAAGATCCCCTGTGGATATAGTTCCAGTATGTGTCACTTTCATTGTAGAACCATCAGCAGTTTGAATATTTGGAAGGAATGAATTCTCTGTTTTTGTGGTAAATATGGATGAATCATTTGTCATATGATTACAACATGCTGAATCAAGATACCAAGAGTTACCTGAAGTGGTAGAGAAAGCTGTGGAGGGAGAGCTAGCTTTAAATAAAACTTGTCTGAGTAAGGATTCAAGCTCACTAGTGGATGTAGTTTATGTTGTATCTGATGTAGATTCAGAGGTTGCAGCAGCGGAAGACTGAGAGAACTTGTTTGCATGAAAGGATGGTCTTTTCTTACAAAATTGAATCGAGTAATGACCTTTTTGATGACAATGTTGACATGTATGATTGCGAAGTGCTGCACATTCTTTTGTTACATGCCCATTTTGACGACAAAACCTGCAAAAGGATTTGTCAAAAGTAGTTATTGGTGGCACTGCTAGGACATTATCAGTCAGGGGACTGGTTTTGTCGATCCCAAGTCGAGTTTCCTCAGAGATCAGTTCAGTTAAGGCACTCTCCAGAGTGGGCAGCGGAACACGATGAAGAAGAGCAGCTCTAACTGGTTCATAATCCTGGGCAAGAGACATAAGAAACTGGATGAGTCGTTGTTGGTCCCGGTATGTGTGATAAAGTGCAGCATCCTCTGTACGTAGCCACTTTGGTTCAGATAGTGTCAACTGATCCCAAAGTGCTTGTATTTGAGATAGGAAATCAGCTACTGATTGACCAGATGCTTGCTTTTGCTTGCTTAGTGAACTCATGATTTGATACTGGTGAGCAAGATCAGATGTAGTGTAGCGGGATGCCAATAAATCCCAAATCTCTTTTGCAGTCTCAAAATTTCCAAATTGTAAATTAATTTTAGAAACTGAAGAGTTTCTAAAAAATGTGATAGCTTGATGATTTTTGACATCCCACTCTTCAATGCGATCTTTAAATGTTGCTTCAACTTCATCTTTCCCTTTAATTGGAATAGTAAAATCTCCATTTACGTAGCGCCAAATTCTTTTACCTTTGAGAAAACTTTTCATAGCTTGAGACCAAGCTAAGTAATTGGAGCCATTCAAAATTGTTTGAATAGGCGAACTATTTTCTTTTTCCATGATAAATTTGGGTTCAAGTTGTAGATATTGAAAATTGTTGGGGGTAATTTGTAATATCTATAACAATAAGGCTAAATGTATATTTTCAAAAGATCAAGATTATGTATAGAAAACAAGTAAAGTTTGGGGTACTAAAGTGTAATTGTGGCCAAAAGATACTAACCCGTAAGTTATAAATGGGATGAGGGCTTTTGAATATTGGGCTAAAAATTTTTATTGGGCTTATGTTGTTATTAGCCCAACCAAAATAATAATACAGTAGCTCTAAAATATAACGACTGTGAGTATATGTATGATATAACTGATATAAACGGATATGGAGTTTGAGATTAAGGTTACCACGGAGTCGGTACCGAGTTGAATCAGAGAGAGATGTCGGTGAGTTACTGCTGGGTTTGTGATACTTTTCCGGTGATTGGTTTGGGTGTGCGATTTGATGTATTGACTCGGTGAATATTTGGGAAAAGCTAGAGACCGGTTGGAGCTTTGTTGAGTTGTGTGACTCGTGAATATGGAGTCGTCGGAGATATGGAGTTGCTGAATTTGTGAAGCTAGCTTATTTTTCTGTTAGCAAGCTTGTAAAGAAGCACCCCCACCAACTGTTTGATGATATGTCTGAAAGACAAAGTTAGTTGGATATTGTTTGGATGACCGAAAAAGATGAAAAACAATGGAACCAAGGAGGTAAGGAGCCTATAGCTCTGATACCATGAAGAAATATGTAGTGTATAACTATCGTAGTAATGGAGATGAGCAATGTAAGAGAAGGTAAGCTTTAAACTCTTGTATTGCTATGTTTGTTGTGTGTTATTACATGAGTAGAACCTTGATATATATAGAAGAATAAGACTACTTATATTGACTATATACAATAGCAGCTAAGGTGTTTCAACAATGGCTGCTAGTCCAAGTCTAAGATCGTATTTTAACAAAGATTCTTTGATTTTTTCACATATTTCAATGTGACTGGACCTGATACTTATTTGAATTATATTTTTTATTCTTTTTTAATTGGCATAAAAATATTTATAGATTCTATATTTTATACAAACTTACAAATTTTAAAAAATATTATTTATAAATATTCCATCCAAACACGTTGAAATATATATAAGAAAAAAGAATGTCAAATAAAATTGGATGGATGTAGTATCTTTTAGTCCATGATCATTGCCTTTTTAAGTAAGATAGCTGAAGTTGGTATGTGGTGCATATATCAAGTGATAGATTTTTCAATGCAAAACTAATCCACAAAATAAACAATACTAAATTGCAATACGCACCCCTTTGGTTTGGACCAAAGTCACTTTAGTACCAATACTTTCAACAATTACATTTTGTATCCCTCAACATGTTTAGCGCTGCACATTACACCCCTTTCGTGTATTTTTATCAAAAACCCAGGGATAATTTGGTAAATTCAGAATACTTAATTACATTTTAATCCCTAAAGTGTGAAATTTTGCACATGAACCCTTGAACAAAAACTTTCGAATTTTTATAAATATTTTCAAAATTTTCCTAAATTTTTTTGAATTTTTCCTATTTTTTTCGAATTTTTCCGTGCATCGTTTAGAAAAATTAAAAAAATTTAGAAAAAATTCGAAAATATTTAGGAAAATAATCGAAAAAGCTTATGAAAATTCGTTAATTTTTATTCAAGGGTTCATTTATGCAACATTTTGTATTTTAGTGATCAAAATGTAATTAATTATTCTGAATTTACCAAATTATCAAGGCCAATTTGGTAAAAATACACGAAAGGGGTGTAATGTGCAACGCCCAAATATGTTGAGGGATGCAAAGTGCAATTGTTGAAAGTTTTGATACCAAAGTGATTTTGGTCCGAACCAAAGGGTTGCGTTTTACAATTTAGTCAATAAACAATATACGTAATGTTTTCTCAAAATGTTTCACACAAGAATTATTAACAAACTTCAGCCCATGACTCTTAAATCAAAATTATTCATCTTAGTTTTGGACAATTTTCTTTGCAAGATTGTTTGGCAAATGAATAATATACATAACATGTGTGTATATGTACAACGCAATAGTAGTAGTACTAGATTTCATTAAAAAAAAGAAATTAATGCAATTCCTTGTTTTTCTGGATAGAAGAGGTATGATTAATCTATATGGGTGGAATAAAGTCAATATTGATAATAAAAATTCAAGGATAAAATTATTAATTTTTTTTTTTGTAAAGATTGCATTGAAAATAGAAGTGGACAACTAATTTGAATCAAATTCATTTTTTAAAGTGAACAGATATTTTGAAAGAGATTAAATCCTTCTTTTATTGATCCATTGAACTACTTGAGACCTCGCAATAATTTAAGTGATCTAAAATCATTAAAAAAATTAATATTAAAATATTTACCTCATATTATAGGCTACATACTAATATACTATTGCTAAGTAATCTACTATTAAATAGTTCAATTTTAATTTACGATAATTTAGGATTTTCACAACAAGACAGTGTGAAATACGTACAAGGATGATAGGGATGGGGAAAGTATTCAACCGAACCTGAGCCCATGGCTTGGACCTCATGGGACTTACCTAAGCGGGCAATGGGTACTCCTCTCCTGATCTAGGATGACCTCTAGCCAAGCTCTCTGCTCCTGCAAAACCAGAAAATAGAAGACAATATGAAAACGAAAAACCAACCTCCTAAGATAGCGCTAACCGAGAAAACCCAACTCTGAGGCTCTCACCAACAGAACCGCTCCCTAGAAGAGAATCCACAACTCTAATCTGGCGCCTCCAGGAACTCTTATCGGCGGTCAAGGTCTCATTCAGGTTTAAGGCCTTCAAATCCATCCTAAATTGCTCTTCCCACGACCTCCTCGGTCTGCCTCTCCTCCTCACCCCAACAACCGAAAGACTCTCGACCCTCCTCACCGGAGCTTCCGGCAGCCTCCTACGGACGTGGCCGAACCATCTCAACCTCCCTTCCCTAACTTTCGCAGAGAGAGGTGCCACCTCCAACTCGCTCATGAAAACCACATTCGGGATTCTTTCTAACATCGTGCGGCCACAAGACCACCGCAACATCCTCATTTCAGCTGCTTCCAACTTGCTCTCGAGGGCCTTCTTCACCGCCCAACACTCCGAACCATATAACATCGCAGGACGGATTGCCGCTCTATAGAACTTCCCATTCAACTTTAACGGGACTTTTTTATCGCACATCACCCCTGACGCTGCCCTCCACCGTAGCCACCCCGCCTTGATACGATGCGTGACATCATCTTCAATCTCACCTTCCTTTTGGATGATCGAACCCAAATACTTGAACTTATCCGTACGGGGGACGATCTGATCTTCAATCCTAACCTCCACCCCTTCCTCACTGGCCTCACCACTGAAGTTACACCAGAGATATTCACCAGACTCCCTACTTTCCTCCATTATCTTAAATCTATTATTAACTTTACTCATTTTTTATGCATTGTCTTAGTCTCCGTATCCCCCTTCAACATAAACAAGTGAGGGGGATGGAGGGAGTATCTAATATAAAGATGTTGTATTTGTGATGCAAGTAAGAAATCCATCTATTGATGATAATGCATTTTTTTTAACAAGTAATAATGCAATCTTGACCTATGCATGTATAAAATTTTAATCCAAAAATTGATTCAGAAGGAAAATTGTAGTTGTTAGCTAAAACATTTATTGGTTAGAACTTTTAAAATATTATTTCAAATACAATAAACTAATAAAATATAATGTATTGCGTAAAGTGCAAAGTAGACGGTTCCACTAAAACACCCTCAAAATAAAACTAAATATTTTGAAATTGATTAATGATATAAATATAAATACATAAAATTTTATCAATATCCATGCGTAGAGAAAAAGGACACCTAATCCTCCTATTTGGATAGGAAAATACTAAAGATCCTAAAAAAATATTCCAAATTTTTTTCCAAATGTTTATGTGTCATGTGAGTAATTAGTAAATTTCTTAATAATAATATGGGATCCCGCGTGCATACATATATGCCCATAAATTAAAATGTGTCAAGTATGCCACCTCATTTGGAAAAATTTTTGGAATACATAACATTACTCATTTGAATATATACGTTACAACTTACATGCACATCTGTCCAAAATTTACATGTAAGATTTGTTGCATCCGTCTCTATATAGAGCTTATCTAGTTGTAATCCAGAAAAACCTAAGCTTTTAAGAATAAAAAGTCAACAAAATCTGCCCTTCTTCGTCACTCTTGTTTCAATCTTTGTCATTTCTCTCAACAACATTCTTTAAATATACACACAACATTTTACGCAGCCATGCACATTAATTAATTTCCTTTCTTGAAAAGGATTTCACAATGTTCCGTTCAATCTCTACCACCTTGTTCTTGTTCCTCTTCATCTTCTTGACTGATCATCCATGTTCATCTCATCTATTAGCTCCCATTATAAAAGATTACAAAAGTGATATGTATACCATCTCTGTTTATCTGAATAATCCTAGGGAAACCACAAATTTGCTCCTAGATCTTGGTGCTACATTTTCTTGGCTCCACTGTAATTCCACCACCTATAATCGAACCATTGCTCATCGGTTCGGCTCTGTTATTACCGCGGCCTCGGCTGGAACACTTGCTCTTCATGCCACCGATGGACGGAGTGCTGGTAATTTAATCTCTTTGCCGGAGTTTATTTTTTCTTGTTCTTCTAATCCTTCACTTCTAAAAGGCATACATAATGCGAGAAAATTTCCCGGTTTAGCCGGTCTAGGCCGGTCTAATTCTTCTTTACCGGCTCAACTTAGTTTCGCGGCTCACAGACCGGTTGTATTTGCTTTGTGTTTGTCCGGTTCACCTTCTGCTCCTGGCGTAGCATTTTTTAATTTTCGTGGGCCCTACCATTTTCTTCCTGAAATTGACCTTGCTCAATCACTTATTTACACACCACTCCTCTCGAGTCCATCTAAGGGGCACACATTAAGTAATCCCCTCCATCGCACCGATGAGTATTTCATCGGTGTCAAGTCAATACAAGTCAACGGAAAATCAATCGGCATTAATCAAAAGATCTTGATCGTTAATCATAACGGCGTTGGTGGGACCATCATCAGTACCGTTACTCCATACACAATACTAAAAAAACCAATCTACGAGAAACTAACGGAGGCTTTTTTGAGAGAATCAGCTGCACTCAACCTCACGGTAACAAAGCCAGTGAAGCCATTCAATGTATGCTATCGAGTGGATGATATTGTGGAGACGCGAGTGGGTCCCACAGTGCCAAGCATTGATTTAGTGTTGAATGGTCAGGATGTGAAGTGGAGCATATTAGGATCAAATTCAATGGTCAGGATTGTGAACGATGATTTTGATGGGTGGTGTTTGGGATTTGTTAGAAGTGGTAAATTCAAATCAACGGCTGCGATTGTAATCGGAGGACATCAGATACAGGATAATTTGCTACAATTTGATGTAGGAAATAATAGATTAGGATTTACTAATACAGTATTAGCAAAAAACACCATGTGTGCTAATTTCAATTTCACTAGTCATCCGATGAAATGAATTAGCAAAATCTTTGAATAATAAGTAGTATTAAGGATCATATTAGGAAATTTAAGATTTCATGCGATTTTCTGATGTGATATTGTACTTTCGTTTTCTATTAAGTAATTTCTGGTGTGATATTGTACTTTTGTTTTTCCAATTTTTTATGTTTATTTGATCATTAACATAGTGATATTCTTGTACTTTTAGTTATTTTCGTTATATACCTTGTACTTGTAATTTAATTTTTAATAAATGAAATGACATATATAGTGAATTAGAGCATCTCTAAGATATTTTGTATATGAGCTGTTATGAGAAAAAATAAAGAGGATCACTTAAATTAGAGTTCTTTTTAGAGTTTTTTTTTAGAAATTTAGGAGTGTCATCTCTCTATGTCTTTTCTCAATTTTAAGAACCAACTTATTTTTATTAATAAAATGTTAAATTCTCTGATTCTTCCACTACTTATCAAAATTTTAATTTAAATTTTGTCATAATGGAGTTAAAGTATAAACAAAATATAAATATGTATCATTTCTAAAAGATTTGTTAATGTTGACACATAAATTAATGTAATAAATATAAGAACTTAGTGATCAGTGGAGGACCAGAAATTTTTCTTAGTGGGTTCCTTATAAAATATTAAAATAAAGACAACATGACAATAATTTAAAAAGTACGAAATTCTTATATAAGAGAAGTGCTTTACATACTAGAGTTGTTCCCTATGCATTTTCATCTTTTGAAAACGATTTATTACATCATCATTAGTAATTTTGGTAAATGCTTCTTTTTCTATAGCAAAAATAAGGCAATCACTTAAATAATCATCACTGATTCGATTGCATAAATCCGACTTCACAAGCTTTATTGTAGAAAAGCACCTCTCCACTGTTGCAGTAGCAACCGGTAAAACCAATGCAAGCTTTAGTAATCGATAGAAGGATAAGCAAGATGTTTCTTTGTTTGTACCATCACTCTAGCAAGATCACCAATACCGTGCAAATGAGAAAATCTTCCATCTTCTTTCACATTGTCAATGTAGATGCTAGTTCATGCTCAATAGCAATCACGTGGATCCAAAGCAGCCATACAAGTTAGCAACTCGGAGTTCACCTCATTATAACGACATCAAACTCTACAAGTTGCATATCCACAACAACATTAAAGCAATCAATAGAATAATAATGAATTGATATGCCATGTTCAACTTTTCTATGCCATGCTTTTCACAAAAAGAATAGATCTTCTCTAAAAGAGGAGCCCATCCATCAAGCCTAAACTTCTGCAATTGCTGTTTAGTTGATTTAACCAATGAAATAACATTCAAGATATATTGATCTTTTCTTTGTAGTGCTTTTGCCAAAGATTCAGTGAGCCCAAAAATGTGCAACATCAAGTGTAAATAGATTACAAAATCAAAGGATGTAAAATATATTTGAAGACCATTTGCTTAGCATTTTTGCACATCTTTTTCACCCTCCTTTTTAACATAACTAAGCACATTAATAGAATTCTGATACAAATCAACCAAACGCATAAGTGTTTTGTAATGAGAACTCCAGCGTGTGTCTCTATCTCTCATGAGAGAAAGCTCTTGATTTAATCCCCGCTCGATTTCTTTTTCACCACATCCTACCTCTTTGAACAGTTTCTCACT
Source organism: Kitagawia praeruptora (assembly GCA_037693485.1). Classification (NCBI taxonomy): domain Eukaryota; kingdom Viridiplantae; phylum Streptophyta; class Magnoliopsida; order Apiales; family Apiaceae; genus Kitagawia; species Kitagawia praeruptora. The sequence continues at coordinate 155,772,039 of CM075348.1, read as the reverse complement.
TTGGCTATCTCGAATCATCTCTATCCGTTTGCAAGAACAACCAACCACATTTATCAAAACTAAAATCATGTCAAAGAAATCTCCAACAACAAAGTGTTTTTTTGCAAAAGCCACAATAACTAACTGAAGTTGGTGAACAAAGCAATGTACATAGTAAGCTGAACTATTTTCTCTCAAGATTAAGGTTCTTAACCCATTGAACTCACCACGCATATTGCTTGCACCATCATAACCCTGCCCTCTAATATTTTTCAAGTTCAAACCAAATTCAGTAAGTAAAGAATCGATAGCCAATTTAAGAGTCAAAGAAGATGTCTCATTCACATGAACAAGACCAACAAATCTCTCCTTAATCAAACCAAATGTATCATCAACAAATCTCAAAACAACAACCATTTATTCTTTTTTAGAAACATCACTAGACTCATCAACTAATAGAGCAAACACATCATCACCAATTTCTGCAAGATTAGATTTGAGTATTTCTTGTGCAAAACAATGACAAATTTCTTTTTGAATCTTTGGAGATACCATTTGATTTTTTCCCGGAGCATTTTTTAGTGTAACCTTCCGAACACTTTCATTTTGATTTTGAACGAATTTAATCATTTCTAGAAAATGTCCTCTATATAGAGAGTACTCAAACTCATCATGACCACGAAAAGGTACTGCACTATTCAACAAATATAATGAAATTATAATTGAAGTATTTAATCGAATTCGATACTCATTCTTCGTGATATCACTTTACTTATGTAGAGCAATGTCATGCCAAATGATATTGTAAATTGGCAAATGATTCATTTTTATGACATGCCAAATGATTTCAGTTATGATTTGAATTATATCGCAGTTGTTGATTCAGTTTGCTCTATAAACTATTTTACATTTCAGTTGATATCATGCAACACTTATCCTGTTTTATTATAAAATTGTTTATATATACTTGCTGGGCATTTCTTAGGCTCACTCTTGTTTTCACAAAACCTTTTCAGAAGAGCAGTATGTTTCCGACCAGCCGTTCAGACCATATTAGAGAGGGGCAGAGTGGCCGTGTGTCCGCACCCCAGACCTTACAGGTATTTGTGAGTTACTGTTGGCGCTAGATAGAATTTTAAATAAAATGGGATGTAATAATAAAACGTTACTAGACTGGATTTAGGTTGAGTTTGTTTTATGGTTTGTAATAAGTGAGTAGGTTACTTTTGGGTTGTAAGTGCTTGGTTTCATACAATAACCTGTTTGCGATCTTTGGTTGGCGGGGTAAGTTGCGCATTCTGATTTATTTTATTAGCTGTGATTGGTTGGTGACCCCCGGATCTAGACCCCGGATTTGGAGGGTGTCACAGTTGGCATCAGAGCTGACAGGTTATAGTCACTGAAATTAGCAGAGATATAGCCCAGGAAAAATTAGGGAGATCACATGAGATAGGGCTACGTTCTTATGTTACACGTTACGGTTGATTTTAGTCTAAGCCTAAGTTGTGAGATGATTTGTGATATTATGTTACTGGGTTACGCAGGTTCCTGTTGTGGTGACTACGCCGACTCCGGTGATTGCACCTCAGCCTATGCCGGCCCTAGAGCCAGTTACGCTACCATTATTTCCACCAGTGGACTTACCATATACTACCGCTCTTATGGATCCAGACCAACCAGTGATGGGGTTAGACTACTGGATGGGTTGGGAGTGTCCGATTGGGCCACTTGATCTTATACCACCAGTTCCCGTTTCGGTGTTGATTCCTGATCAGCAGCAGGGGGTCGAGGCGCTACCTGTTGTGCCTGAGTTGCATCGATCTGGTGCACTGGCAGCTATGGTAGGATTCCTTATGCCAGTAGAGTTCACGGATCAGTCCGATCCTACTGTGCAGGGTCCTTATGTACCTCTTCCACCAGTCACACCCTGGCACCAGATGCCACCAGGAGAGGAGCGAGTGTAGGCATTGATAGAGGAGGTTACAGGTGGAGCGGAGGCCGAGTCTAGCGGCCATATTGGTGCACAACGCACCGTTCCATTGAGTGAGTACCGTGAGCTTTGGGAGGCATACGACTTTGTGAGAGGGCAGAATGTGGAGCTGCGTAGTATGGGAGATCATTGTATCACAGACTCTGAGATTCGACATAACCTCCGAGAGTTGATAGCAACCGGTTCTTTTGAGGTGGAGGCGATGCTGCTGGGTGGATCATCAGGTACTGTTGATTATCGTCGGGCAAACCACATCCTCCAGAGGATGTTGTCGGATCTTCAGGAGATGGTAGGGCCCAGCTGGGGTTAGATATTGTGGGACAGAGCCCTGGAAGAAAGATATGCTACATGTGTTGGTTGACTTGAGTTGTGTGTAATGTATGTGTGTGTACTAATAGTAGTTTGTTGGTACAATAAGTCGGGAATTTTGTTGTGTATAGCCGACAGTCTAGTGGTATGGTAGGTTAATAATGTTATGGTGTTAGGTAACCCGACTAGTAGTCATGTATAATTATGAGTGTGTAATTATATATTAGTAGTACTTTTGTAGTGATAAGTGTATCGATTCCCTCCAGCATGCATCTATTTATTTTTCAGTATTCAAGTGAATTAGTGATTGGGTGACATGAGTTGATAAATATTCTTGATTCGTGTTTCTTTTCAATGAGTATCTATCAAAAACATGTTTAGTCAATTACTAAGGAACTTGTGTATTTCCTCTACCATATTATGGATAATCAGTAACCAAATGGTAATCACGCGGGAGATGCGAATAATAATCAGAACTTTGGTGAGCAGGGCAATATCAATATGATGCAGCAAATGCTGGAACTATTCCGACAACAGACCGAGAATCTCACTCGCCAGCAACAGCAGCCACCAGCACCCCAGGCGGCAACGTTTAAAACTTTTCAGTCAGTTAAACCCCCAAAGTTCCAGGGGTCAGCGGACCCAGTAGAGGCCCGTGCATGGTTAAAAGAAATAGAGAAAGCTCTTGCACTTGTGAATGTAGAGGAGAATAAAAAGACCGAGTTCGTAAGTTACTTTCTGAAAGGGGAAGCGAACTACTGATGGGAAGCTAGGAAGGCTTTGGAAAGAGTAGGGGTAACCCCATGGGAAAGATTCAAAGAGTTGTTCCTGGAAAAGTATTTTCCCCGCTATATGCAGAATCAGATGAAGATTAAATTTTTGGAATTAAAACAAGAAGGCAATGCCACTGAGTACGAGGCAAAGTTTACAGAGTTAGCCAGGTTTATTCCAGACTTGGTTGATACTGAAGAGAAGCGGGCAAGGAGATTTCAACAGGGTTTGAAGCCGTGGCTCCGTAGCCGGGTAGCTGCTTTTGAGTTAACCACCTATTCGGCTGTGGTCCAGAAGGCACTGATTATTGAAGGAGAGAGTGATATCTCCTATAAAGAAAGGGAAGACAAAAAGAGGAAATTTAATAATCAATCAGGGAGTTCATTCCAGGGTAGGGTGCAAAATAACTTTAATTACAGACCAACATTCCAGCCGAGAGGCAATGGGAGACCCAGAAACGGAATCCAGAATCTTGGTAATCAGGGGAATCGATTTCCAAATAACAACCAGCAGCAAGGAAATCGGTTTCCTAGCAATAATCAACCGCAAGGAGGTCGATTTGCGAACAACAATCAACAACGAGGGATGCTACCAACCCTACCAGCATGTGGAATTTGTGGAAGGAATCATGAGGGCATTATGCCACCATGTGCAATGCATCAGCAGCCAGTGGGAATGGATGTCAGGAATGTGGAAACAAAGGGCATCTTACTAAGGATTGCATGATCAATCTTAATCCAGGAAACCAGAATAAAGCTACAGGAACAAATAATGCGGGATAGCCAAGGGCCTGGGTTTTCAATATGACTATGACAAATGCAGAGCAGAACTCTGATGTTATTACAGGTACACTTTCCGTAAACTCTACTAATGCCAAAGTACTTATTGATTCGAGAGCTACTAAATCTTTTATTTCAGAAGAGTTTGCGAGTAAGCTAGAATGTGAATGTCAGTTATTAAGTGTTAACTCGAATAACTTGTAGAAGGGGGGGTTGAATACAAGTTATATAATCGTGTCTGATTTTTGCTTGATTATATGAACAAGAATAAACGAATGAATCAAACTCTGTTTGTATTAATAAGATCAAATACAAACTCTACCAAAGGTGTACAAATACCTTTAGCAGCTGCTGACAATACAAATCTCTCTCTCTGTTTGTTTTGAACTCTCGAATACAAACCTTATACAGCGCTACGCACACGAACTCACAACACACTTGTTCGACTCTTTTTACAATGATATAGAGTGAGTATTTATAATGCTACCTATCAACTAATAACAGAAAGATATAATCTATACATGACAATGTTCTGCCTTCTAGTCGATAGTTTCCTTCAATAGAAAACTCTTTCCTTCATAATATCTTCTTGCTTGTTCCTCAAACAAAGATCCTGTTTTATAGCACTTGCCAGTTTCTGTAGCATCCATAATGACATCATCAGTAACACGACTGATATCAGGATTTCATCTTGCATCAGTATCTGATCATCATCAGTATTAGACCGTCATCAGGATTTGCTCTTTGTTCCTGACATGTAGTCGCCGATACACTGTTCATTCCTGACTAAACTGTACAGATAACTATCTTACACATAAATCCTATATAGTGCTAAATCCTTTATAAGATCAGGATTACAAGAAGTATAATGTGTAAATTCTATTCTTAACATCACAACTCATGAATTATTCCTAACAATCTCCCCCTATTTATGCTTTGAAATCTGAAGCATAAATCTAAGTTGTGGATGTCAAAACATATAACAATACAACCAGAATAGAATTTATGAATGTAGAATTATGAAGTTAAGTACCTCCTTCCCAGATGTAGACGTTTATCTAGTACTTAGAAGAAAGAATTTTAACTATTAATGCTGCTCTTCCTTTATCACTTCCTAGCTGAGATTCACCACTGTCACTCCTAGTTCTTCTTTTTACTTCCCTTTGTCTGCTCTTTATCTCCCCCCAGTCTGGTGTTGTTGTCTTTGAATTGTCTTTATCTCCCCCTTTTTGACATCATCAACATTTATTCCAAGAGATTCAGAAACAGAACAAATGATATTCATCAGAACTGCTTGATTTTCCATAATTGTGACTTGGTTATCTTCAAGTGATCGAAGTCTTGTTTGCATAGCAATTTGAGAATTCTGAATATCTTTCAAAACATCAGAATGAACTTCAATGTTGGAAGTGCTTCTAGTATCTTCAGAATCAGAATCAGAAAGAACTGTATCTTCAAGTCTTGTAGAAGAAGTTGCTTGTGTTGTATGATATTCAAGTAATAAAACCTGATTAGAAGTATCAACATCTTCATCTTTCTGATCTGAAGCTGAAACATGATTATCATCTCCTTCACCACTATTCTGTGTACTAACATCTTCAAATCCTGACTCCTCCTTAGAGTGATCAGAGACTGTAGATGTCTCAATTCTAGCTGATATTGGAAGTACATAGAAAGGAACACTAGGATCATTAGGAACTTCATCTGGTACATATGTATCAAGAGATTGCTTTATCCTGGCACCTCTTCTGTTAATGATTCCTGCAAGCCTCTCCTTTTGCTTCTGAGCTTTAACTTCTGGCTTTGCATTGTGATGTGCTAGGTCATTCTTCTGATACATTTTGATGAATGAATAAGTACCAGCATCCATACCCAAATTTTCAGACCAAGATTCAGGAAAAACCTGATCCCAGAAATCAAACGATGGTTTCCTAATTTTCTCTCCCTCACTATGGAGTTGATCATCCATACCCTCATTCTCACTTTGACTTACTAAAGTCAACACTCTTTCTACCTCACCTTTTGCCTGGTCAGGAGCCAGCCTCTCAGTTTGTGGATCTAAGTCCATCTTTTCAAGTGTATCACTAAAATTTGGATAACTGATCTCATGACCTACAAAAAAATAGAGTTTAGAAGGAGTTTTTATACCTGAACTCACATGGAGAGAGGGTTCCTCATATGGCAAGGGGCTTGAGGTTTTCTCCAAGGAGTGAGCTGCTATAATCTCTGAACCCTTACAATCATCTTCTTTCCTTCCAGAGACTACAGGCTCCAATATACCACTTTCAGGTTCTTTACTAGACTCTGATGTCTTCAGTAATACTTCATTAGACACCATAGTTAGTACATCACCGTCTTTAAGTGTTGTTTGCTGAGACTCACCCTCAAGGTGGATAGACTCTGACTAAACAATGTTTGTTTGATCTTCAAGAAAACCAGTCAAAGTTATTCCTCCCATATCATAGGGTATCTCACTTGCATTCTCAGTCATCACAGAAGACCTTTCAACATCAGCTATCACAGCTCCTGAGTCATCCTTCCTCTGACTAGATGGTTCTTGTGTTGCAGTGACCGTGATCTGATCTTTCCTACTATTCACCACTGGTGCAATAGTATCTTCTGTTGACTGCATTCCTCTATCTACTTCCTCCTGTTGTTCACCTTGAGCTGAGGCATCTTCAATAATAACATCTTTGTCAAATAAATATGCATGAAGTGATTGAAGTGCAACATGCTTCGAGAGTCCAAATTTCTTGACTAATTGTCTTCTGACAGATACATAGAAATACATCTTCATTAAGTCAAGTCTTTGATGTAGAAGTCCATATTCTTCTCGAAATAAAAGTTATGGTACTCTTTCAACCAAAAAATCTAGAACAGGCCTTGACAAATTCACTTTGAGAGAAATTAGTCCCATAGCCAGTCCGTATGATAATGTAGTTTTCCATGAAGAATCAATATCCAGATCTCTATGGTCATTTGCTGACTTGATTGTAGCTTCATTTGTAGAGACCTGCATGATATTAGTTGGACTAGACTCTTTGTGTGTAGGTGACAATTGAATCTTTCTCCTTGTTCTCCTGGTATAGTGAGCAAAAGATTTATCCTGAGAAGACTCAAGAGGTGTAGACACAGAAGTGATCTTGGGATGAGATCTTTGTTCAATAGACACAGTCTTTTGAGAGACAGTATCCAGTAACTGTTTTCCCTTTTAAGAACTACAGCCTTTTGGGAGACTGCAGCCTGGCTGTGGCTAGGTTTTTCATCTCTTTGTGCTAACAGAGAAAGTTGAATTGCAGCCTTCAATTCTGCTCTCTCAGCAAGAGTTAAATCATCATCATCTTCACTAGAATTACTACTACTTGACACAACAAATCTTCTCTTCCTTACAACTGATATCTTTTGAGAAACACCAGAGGTTGGTTTCTTTGAAACAATAGGCTGTGGATCAAAATTTGGTTCTTGAATTGTTTCAGAGACTATAATGTTTTGGGCTACTTGGGTAGACACAGGTGGGTTCTCCTCCAAATGAGATTCCTGAGCCATTTCACCACAAAAGAAAGAAGAATTGTAGAGAGTAGGAAGATGAGTTTTAAGAATTACCTGAACATGATGTGGATAATGAATTGCAGGTATTTCATCTAGATTCTTTTCATTGTCCTTCTTTATAATGTCAGAGAAAATTCTCTTTTGCTGTTCATAAGAAGAAACACAATGTTCCCTACCAAATCTAGCTTCAACATCAGGAATAAAATGGTTAATAAACATTTGCATAAATCTATGATAATAAACCATTTTCCTGTTTTGATCTCTTAACCCAAGTTTAATACTCATCTGACTTAAGATAATGTGACCAATGTTAATTACTCTGTCATAAAGCAAACTATAAGCAATATGTGATGTAACAGAAGTAATTTGCTGAAAAGAACTACATTTACCAGTAAAACATTTAGCAATTTGATCAAAGTAAAAAGACCATTCCTTTCTAAGAAAAGACCTATTCAACTGGCTCATGTTGTCTAGAGGTCCACTATAACCTAATGCAGACAACATAGTTCTAACATCATCATCAGATGGTACATTTTCATAATTCAAACTAACAGGTAAGTGAAGTACTGAATTAACAACAGATTCAGTAATATCAAAAGAATCTTGTCCTAAGTGTAGAACAATCTTACCTGATTGACTCTGAGTAGAATCAATTACCTCAGCATTCTCCCAAGCTTATGTAACAGCTGCTTGATTAATCTGTGGAGATGCTGTCAATGCATAACTAAATGGTCCATATGCAAGAAAGTCCATGATTGGATGAAAATCAGATGACACTCCTTCCTTGTTGGTGATAGCTGCTACATGATTGTTCATCATAAAATCAAAGTCACCAAACTTGAAGGCTACTGATTTAGGTAATCTTCTCTTAGCTGCCATTTTTGATCTGAAAAGAACTTAAAAAATTCTTGAAATGGATTAGTGATTTTGAAAACTAAAGAGTGTTTATTGCTCTAGAGAATGTAAAATTAGAGAAAGCAATTACACGATTAGAGTTTCAAAACAAATATATTTCACAAATCTTTCAGACCACTATCCCACATTGACACGTAGATTGACAAGTGTCAGTCCCTGAAAAGTGTGGTTACCCACGATTTTTGGAAAATAAAATCCAAAATTGATTTTCATGAAATAAATCTGGGTAAAAATAATCAATATTGATCAGCTTCCTTTTCCTGTTGTGACCTTCATCAAAATAATCACAAAAAGCAATGTGATTTAAAAATAATAATACTTCTCAAATCCTGATGGTCACACTTGAAATCCTGATCAATATCATCCTGATTCCAGAGACTTAATTGGAGTTTCCACGTGGCATTTTTCTTTTATCTGAAAAAGAAATAAACAATTAATCTGAACAAAAATCAATTGGTTAGATATATTCAACATTTCTTGAAAACAAGAAATACAGTCATACGCAATAATTAGCATCTGACTTCATTAAAACTTCCAAGTGACTGTTCAGCTTCTCACGTCTTTCTTTAAAAGAAACAGACACCTTATGCCTTTCTCCATAAACCTTTCAATTTCTTTTTTTTTTTCAACAATGCTTCTCAAACCAAAATTCCATTCAAATCCATTCTTTAGATTTTTCACAGTCGATGAACATCCTGTTCTTGATCATTTCTTTGAAGAGATGACTTTTCTCATCGAACTAATCATGGATGAATTAGTTTCAGATAATATCCAGAGATTTCTCCTAGAACATCCATCTGTTGGATACAATCTTCACCTAATTTCCTCAAAACTTGAGGATGAAGAATTTGGCCGAGAGTCTGAGGTTGATCTTGATGGGGATGCTATACATTTAAGTTAGCTGCTCTCATTCAAGTCGCCCAGACAAGGAATCCAAGAGTAGACGAGGCTGTTCAATCCCCTGATGGATTTCTTGAGATGCTCCTTGTCCTGTACCTCAGAATCCATATCAGTAGACAAGTATAGGATTATCAGTAGAAGTTAGACAAAAAGATGTTGTATTTCATTTCCATATATGTAATGCTTTCAATTAATGAAAATACAATTTCTTATTATCTACTTGTCTTTTGATTATTGAATGATGTATAAATTATCAGTATGCAAATATTAAAACTTGCTAGCATAGACTCAACACATCATATAATTAGATTACTACACAAAGTAAACGTCAGGATCTGAAACATTTTTCACAATCCTGATACTGACACAATACTGATGACGTCAGCATCCTGATAACAAATCTAATCCTGATGATAACAAGTCTATCATACTGAAATTTATCAAGGCAAAGTGTTATAGCTAAAGCATTTAACAATAAAATATAGATCCTAACAAGAATATCAAGTCTATAAGCTAAAAACAACATACCTTGCTACTATTGCAGATGTTAAAGATCTAAAAATTTAACATTCCTAACTCACTTACTAATCTACTAAATGTAGTCTCATCAAGTGGTTTAGTTAGAATATCTGCAAGCTGTTTGTCAGTAGGAACAAAATGAAGTTCCACAGTACCATTCTCAATATGTTCTCTAATAAAATGATACCTGACATCAATGTGCTTAGTCCTTGAATGTTGAACTGGATTTTCTGCAATTTTAATAGCACTAGTATTATCACAAAACATAGGAATATTACTAAGTGTCATACCATAATCCATCAACTGATTTCTTATCCAAAGGAGCTGTGCACAACAACTGCCTGCTGCTATGTACTCAGCTTCTGCAGTTGAGGTTGAGACAGATTGTTGCTTCTTGCTTGCCCAAGAAATCAATCTGTTTCCCAAAAATTGACATGTACATGTAGTGCTTTTCTTGTCTATTTTACACCCTGCATAATCAGAGTCTGAATAGCCAATTAGAAAGAAATCAGATTCTCTAGGGTACCACAAACCAAGATTTGGAGTTCCTTTGAGATATCTAAAAATTCTCTTCACAACAATTAAATGAGATTCCCTTAGGATCACTTTGGAATCTAGCACATAAACAGGTAGAAAACATTATATCTGGCCTACTTGCAGTTAGATATAACAATGAGCCTATCATGCCTCTATAACTAGTATTATCCACACTCTTCCCCTTAGGATCAGAGTCTAGTTTAGTGGCTGTTGCCATGGGTGTTTTTGCAACTGCACAGTCTTGAAAGTCAAACCTTCTTAAAAGTTCTTTGATATACTTTGACTGATTAATGAAAATACCAGTCTCAGTCTGTTTGACCTGCAAGCCTAAGAAATAATTTAATTCACCCATCATGCTCATCTGATACTTAGACTGCATAAGCTTGCTAAACTTAGCACACAATTTTTCATTAGTAGAACCAAAAATAATATCATCAACATAAACTTGAACTAAAAGCAATTCACCTTTTATCTTTCTAAAGATTAGAGTTTTGTCAATTGTACCTCTTGTGAAGCCATTTTCAAGAAGAAATTTAGACAAAGTCTCATACCATGCTCTTGGTGCCTGCTTTAGTCCATAGAGTGCCTTGTCAAGTTTGTAGACATGATTTGGAAATTTTGGATCAATAAATCCAGGTGGCTGTTCCACATACACTTCCTCATCAAGTTTGCCATTTAGAAAAGCACTCTTTACATCCATCTGGTATACCTTAAATTTTGAATGAGCTGCAAATGCAAGAAACATTCTGATTGCTTCCAATCTTGCTACAGGTGCAAAGGTCTCATCATAATCAATGCCTTCTTCCTGAGAATAACCCTTGGCCACCAGTCTTGCTTTGTTTCTTACAATCATACCAGATTCATCTAGCTTGTTTCTGAAAACCCATCTTGCACCAACAATAGATCTATCTTTAGGTCTTGGTACCAGTTTCCAGACTTTGTTTCTCTCAAACTCATTTAACTCCTCCTGCATTGCAATTACCCAATCAGGATCCTATAAGGCTTCTTCAACCTTCTTAGGTTCATTCTTTGAGAGAAAGCAACTATACAAGCATTCATTTTGAATTGATCTTCTAGTTCGAACACCACTATTTGGATCACCAATTATCAAATTTTCAGTATGATCCTTTGTCCATTTTCTAACAGGTGGTAGATTAACTCTGTTAGTCTCTCCCCCTAATTTAGTGGTATCTCTTGTAGAAGAATTATCTCTTCCTTCAAAAACTCTCCTTTGATCAATAGAATCAGTAGATTCCATATTGCTGCTAGCTACTGATCTTTCCTTAGTAGAGTCTGAAAGATCAGTTCCTGATGGAGTAGACTCTGAAAAGTCAATTCCTGATGGAGTAGACTCTGAATAGCTAGTCTGCTCCTGATGATCAATGTGTTCTCTTTGATTTATTTGCTCCCCCTCAACAGTAGCATTCCTTTGAGAAGCAATAGAAATTCCTTCTGGAGAACCTTCATCATCACTGGAGAGTATCTCAGAATTCTTCAGATTTTCAAATTCTAATTTGTCATGGCTTTCATCAGTTTGCAAAATTCCAAATTTCTTATCATCAAATGCAACATGAATTGATTCCATGACAATGTGAGTTATGAGATTATAAACTTTGAAGGCCTTAGATGCTGAATATCCTAGAAAAATTGCTTCATCCGATTTGGCTTCAAATTTTCCAAGTTGTTCTGGATGAACTTTTAGGACATAACATTTGCATCCAAAGATGTGAAAGTATTTCACACTTGGTTTCTTTCCTTTGATCATCTCATAGGGAGTTTTTCCATGACTATTTACCAAGGTACAGTTTTGAGTGAAACATGCAGTGTTAATAGCTTCTGCCCAAAAGTAGGTTGGAAGTTTTGCATCTGCAAGCATGGTTCTTGCTGCCTCTATGAGAGTCCTGTTCTTTCTTTCCACTACACCATTCTGTTGAGGTGTACCAGGTGCAGAAAACTGTTGAGTGATTCCATTGTCTGCACAAAACCCCTCCATTGTAGAATTCTTGAATTCTGTACCATTGTCACTCCTAAGTACTTTAACTTTGTACTCAGAGTTATTCTGAATATTATTTACAAGTTCAATGATTTGCTGAGGAGCTTCATCCTTCTTGTGTAGAAAGAACACCCATGTGAACCTTGTGAAATCATCCACTATCACTAGAGCATATCTTTTCTTGCTGATAGACATAATGTTTACTAGACCAAACAGATCAAGATGTAGCATGTGAAATGGTTCAGTAATTGAATTCTCAGTCTTGCTCTTGAAAGTGGTTCTTCTTTGCTTTCCAAGCTAACATGCATCACAAAGTCCATCTTGCACATAATTTGCCTGAGGTAGGCCTCTCACCAAATTGTACTTAACAAGTTGATTAAGCTTCTTGAAGTTGAGATGTGAGAGTTTCTTGTGCCAATTCCAGCTTTCATTACTTGTTGCTTTGCTATAGAGACATCTAACAATTCCTTTAGATGTATCACTTAAGCTGGCTTCATATATGTTACCATGTCTTTGACCAGTTAGAACAATGTCTCCATTCTGCATATTCAAGATTTTGCATCCTTCTCTGTCAAAGATTGATTTGTAACCTTTATCACCCAGTTGACTTATGCTTAAAAGAGTATGTTTCAAGCCTTCAACCAGTGCTACATTTTCTATGATGACATTCCCCAAAAATAATTGAGCCATATCCCAGAGTTTCTCCTTTGTTGCCATCTTCAAAAGATATTACTGGGCCAGCTTTCCTCTCAAACTTTGTAAGCAGGGACTTCTTTCCAGTCATATGTCCAGAGCATCCACTGTCCAAGATAATTGAATGCTTCTTTCCTGTGCCCTGCAAACAAAAAGAAACTAGTTAGAATTTTTTAGGACCCAACTTTGATTGGATCCTTTCTTACTAGATTTAGAAACAACAGGCTTTGAAGATTTTGCTTTGACTTTACCTGTTGTAGAGTCAACTTTAGACTATAATTTCACAAACTATTTATGACTAGGAGTTTCAGATTTCAAGGAATAATAGTCGTAATACAGTTCATGATATTCTCTACAAATGTAAATGGAATGAAGTAAACTACCACAATGATAACAAGCTTTTTGTGGTTGGTATTGAATTTTCTGAGTCTTGGGGAATCTGGACTCAGTTTTCCAAGAAGGTTTTTGATTGCAGTCTAGGGCCAAATGATTATGATTTCCACACTTATAGCATTTTTTCCTAGGTGCATCAGGTACATTCTTGTAATTATTCTCTTTGTTAATACCTTCTTTTCCATTCCTATTTCTTTTGATCTTGCTAGACTCTGAAAGACCATCTAATCTCTGTTTCAACTGAGACTTAGACAGAAACCCTATGTTTACATTCTTAGGTTTCTCTAACACTTTCTCATCTGAATTACTATTGTTAATCCTTTTGTGTACAACAGGGGTACCTTTTGAATCAACAAATTTAACATGATTAGGTTCAGAAACAATTTTCTTACCTTCAGATTTAGATGTGCTAGCTTCTACCTTACTATTATCATTGACAATAGCTACTTTTTCTTCTTGTCTAGCCTTATCAAAACATAAACCATTAACCTTACCACGAATTCCACTTTCAAAGATTTCTATAGTCTTTTTACTGGAATTGTTAATGGTCTTAATCACATCTCTCTCTTCCTCTAGTTCTTTTCTGACATAGTCATAAGCCTCAAGAATAACACTATAATCATGCTTAGCTTTATCAAAACTTAACTTGTATTCTTCCATTTGAATTAACTCAGATTCAAGAAAATTATTTCTATCAACTAATTTATCATTCTTAACCTTAAGTTCATCTTTTTCACAAGTAAGAATTCTAAAATTAGTCATAAGATTCTTAAACTCAGCATGGATAGTTCTAATTTCATCAGAATTTAAGCTATCAAATGAATCAAGAGAGTGAAGTGATACCTTAACAGAGGATGGAAAAGTTTTCTTTGGAGATCCAGGTTTGTCTGAACCATTTGCCATCAGTGCAATGTTGTCATAATCCAATTCATCTTCAGAATCACTGGAATCAGCCCAATCCTTCTGTGTGACCATAAGTGCATTACCCTTTCCTGAATTCCTAGGCTTCTTACACTCACTAGCAAAGTGTCCAAGCTCGCTGCAGTTAAAGCACTTGATCTTGGCCTTATCAAGCTTGACAATTGTACCTTTGCCTTTGTCACTCTTCTTCTCCTCCTTCTTTTGAAAAGGTCCTTTGCTAAATCTTCTCCTGTTAAATCTTTCTTTCTTGAAGGATTTAGCAAACATAGCAAAGAGTTCCTGCATCTCAGATTCAGAATCATTGTTGTCAGAGTCCATATCAGTAGTCTCTGACTCAGAACTTTCTTTGCTTTTCTTCTTCCTTGAATTCTTTACAGCAATCTCTTCATGCTGTTCTTCAGGAAGCTTCTTTACTTCAGATTGAGCAGTAAGTGCAATAGTCGTCATCTTTCCTTCACTCCTGCTCTTCTTCTGCTGCTTGTCAAGTTCATAAGCTCTCAATTTTCCATATACTGCCTCTAATGAAATCTCATCCAGATCATTAGCTTCCTCAATCGCAGATATCTTCTCATTGTAGAAATCAGGCAAGGCTTTCATGAACTTTGTATTCATATCCTCCAAGTCATAATATTTACCATGCATGGCCATCTCATTGATGAGTTTTGTAAACCTATCAAAGGTATCAGTAAGTGACTCACCAGACTTGGATTCAAAGTACTCATACTGTTGTATAAGTAATGTCCTCATATTCTTCCTGACAGGCTTAGTTCCTTCACAGTGAACCTTAAGATTGTCCCATATATCCTTAGCAGTTTTACAAGAAAGAACATAGTTAGTGAGAACAAAATCAAGACTGTTGAATAATATGTTTCTCACTTTAGCATCTTTAAGAACATTCTCCTTGTCCTTATCTGACCACTCAGATTTAGGCTTCTCTGCTGTATGTTCTGGAACAACCACACCATCAACAGTTGCTTGTCCAACGACCTTTGTTGGAACAAAAGGTCCATCTCTGATTCTGTCAAGATAATCAGGATCTGTTGCTTCCAGATGATGCAACATCTTTACTTCCCATAGAGTATATTCGTTTCTCTTGAGCATAGGAATCTTAGTATTCCCATCCTTGTAACCAGACATGATTGCAGATCTTTATGATTATTCGAAATCAACCAGCTCTGATACCAATTGTTAACTCGAATAACTTGTAGAAGGGGGGGTTGAATACAAGTTATATAATCGTGTCTGATTTTTGCTTGATTATATGAACAAGAATAAATGAATGAATCAAACTCTGTTTGTATTAATAAGATAAATTACAAACTCTACCAAAGGTGTAGAAATACCTTTAGCAGCTGCTGACAATACAAATCTCTCTCTCTGTTTGTTTCGAACTCTCGAATACAAACATTATACAGAGCTACGCACACGAACTCACAACACACTTGTTCGACTCTTTTTACAATGATATAGAGAGAGTATTTATAATGCTACCTATCAACTAATAACAGAAAGATATAATCTATACATGACAATGTTCTGCCTTCTAGTCGATAGTTTCCTTCAATAGAAAACTCTTTCCTTCATAATATCTTCTTGCTTGTTCCTCAAACAAAGATCCTGTTTTATAGCACTTGCCAGTTTCTGTAGCATCCATAATGACATCATCAGTAACACGACTGATATCAGGATTTCATCTTGCATCAGTATCTGATCATCATCAGTATTAGACCGTCATCAGGATTTGCTCTTTGTTCCTGACATGTAGTCTCCGATACACTGTTCATTCCTGACTAAACTGTACAGATAACTGTCTTACACATAAATCCTATATAGTGCTAAATCCTTTATAAGATCAGGATTACAAGAAGTATAATGTGTAAATTCTATTCTTAACATCACTACTCATGAACTATTCCTAACATTAAGCGAAGCTATAGTAATAGAGATAGCTAATCAGGAGCGTATACCCGTTAAGCAAATATATCCAGCATGTGAGATCGAAATATCCGGACAACGTTTTCATGCTAACTTGATTCCTTTCAAGTTGGGGGAATTCGAGGTTATACTGGGGATGGATTGGTTGACGAAGTATAATGCCCAGATTGATTGTAAAAAGAAGGAACTAAAGCTGAAGCTAGACGGGGATATAGACGTGGTGTTTCATGGGCAGAAACAAGCGAAGAAACTCTTGACCATGATGCGAGCTAAACGATTGTTGCGACAGGGATGTGAAGCATACTTAGCTTATGTAATCGATACTGATAAGGAAGTGCCACAGATAGAACATATTCCGATAGTGAGTGAATTTTTGGACGTCTTTCCTGAAGAATTACCAGGCCTACCTCCAGACAGAGAAATTGAGTTTGCTATTGATTTGACACCAGGTACTGAGCCAATATCGAAAGCTCCGTACAGAATGGCACCAGTGGAAATGAAGGAATTGGCCAAGCAATTGCAGGAACTACTAGACAAAGGGGTGATTAGACCCAGCGTATCACTATGGGGCGCACCGGTATTGTTTGTGAAAAAGGACGGAAGCATATGACTTTGTATTGACTACCGGGAACTAAACAAGCTGACGATCAAAAACAAGTACCCATTACCGAGGATTGATGACTTGTTTGACCAGTTAAAGGGCGCGGTATGGTTTTCCAAAATCGACTTGCGATCGGGATATCACCAGTTGAAGATCAAGGCAGTCGATATTCCTAAGACAGCATTCCGCACGAGATATGGGCACTACGAGTTTTTAGTTATGCCCTTCGGACTAACTAATGCACCAGCCGCTTTCATGGATATGATGAATAGAGTTTTCAAGAAATATTTGGATAAATTTATGATTGTTTTCATAGATGATATCTTGATATATTCCAAGATAGAGGAAGAACATGCGGAACACTTGAGAACAGCTTTAGGGATTCTGCGGAAAGAGAAGCTATATGCCAAATTTTCGAAATGCGAGTTTTGGTTAAGGGAGGTACAATTTTTGGGGCACGTTGTCACCAACGAAGGAATTAAAGTGGATCCAGCCAAGATCGAAACCATTATGAATTGGGATCAACCGAGAACACCAACCGAAGTTCGAAGTTTTCTGTGATTAACTGGTTATTACAGGAGATTTGTTAAGGATTTTGCTAAAATAGCGGCATCTTTAACCAAACTCACCCGGAAGAATGAGAAATTTGAATGGAACGAGAAGTGTGAGCAGAGTTTCCAAGAATTAAAGAAGCGATTGATAACTGCACCAGTGTTAGTTCTACCCAACGAAAATGGAAACTTTGTAATTTTCAGTGATGCATCTCAGAAGGGGTTAGGGTGTGTGTTAATGCAGGACGGCAAGGTAATTGCTTACGCATCCAGGCAACTCAAGATTCACGAATGAAAATACCCAACGCACGATCTGGAATTGGCAGCAATTGTTTTTGCACTAAAACTTTGGAAGCACTATTTATACGGCGAGAAGTGTGAAATCTTCACGGATCACAAAAGCTTGAAATATATTTTCACTCAGAAGGAGCTAAACATGAGACAACGACGGTGGTTGGAATTAATCAAGGACTATGACTGTACCATCAGCTATCATCCAGGTAAGGCCAACGTAGTGGCAGATGCACTAAGCCAGAAGGAAAGGTTAAATCTCTTAACCTCATCCGAGGAGTTGCTCAAGGAATTCGAGAAATTGGAGATAGATGTCCATACATCAGAAGCAGCCAGTGGAGTATTGTATGCCATGACCTTTCAGCTAGTATTATTAGAAAAGATCCGTAGATGTCAAGAACAGGTAATGGAGCAAGACGAAGCAAAATTAACCGGAGAAGAAATCAGGAGTCAAAAGGATGATAAAGGAATTCTAAGATTTTCTTCACGTATATGGGTACCTAATGTTGTGGAACTGAAGGATGAAATCTTGCGTGACGCACACAACTCCAGATATTCTATTTACCCTGGTAGTACCAAGATGTAAAGAGATTTGAAGCAAGATATTGCAGAATACGTCAGCAAATGCTATACCTGTCAGAGAGTTAAAGCCGAGCATCAAAGGCCAAGTGGATTGCTACAACCTTTGGATATTCCGGAATGGAAGTGGGAACATCTTGCAATGGATTTTGTAGTAGGACTTTCGAAGACTCAATCAAACCACGATGCAATCTGGGTGATCATTGATAGGTTGACCAAATCAGCACATTTTCTCCCCATCAATGAAAGATTTTCGCTAGAGAAACTGGTTCAACTATATTTGAAAGAGATCGTAGTACGACACGGAGTTCCTGTATCTATAGTATCTGATCGAGATCCTCATTTCAATTCAAGATTCTGGAGGCAATTTCAAGAAGGTTTAGGGACCAAACTAAACATGAGTACAGCATATCATCCTCAAACGGACGGACAATGCGAGAGAACAATCCAGACCATAGAAGATATGCTAAGGGTGTGTGCCCTAGATTTTAAGGGTAACTGGGATGAACACTTACCGTTAGTGGAGTTCTCGTATAACAATAGTTATCATGCCAGCATTGGAATGCCACCATATAAAGCTCTTTACGGCAGAAGATGTAGATCTCCGGTGTACTGGGAAGAAGTAGGAGAACGCACCATTTTGGGTCCAGAACTAATGCAACAGACAAAGGAAAAGATCGAATTGATACAGAAAAGATTAATCGCCGCTCAAGATCGACAGAAGAAATATGCAGATCAAAGCAGGAAGGACCAGAATTTTGAAATCGGAGAATTGGTATTGCTGAAAGTATCGCCATGGAAAGCAGTAACCAGATTTGGGAAGAGAGGTAAACTTAAACCAAGATATGTGGGACCGTTCGAGATACTGAAGAAGGTAGGGAAGCTTGCTTATGAATTATCTTTACCGCCACACATGTAGAACATCCATAATGTATTCCATATATCGATGCTGAGAAAGTACAATCCTGATCCAATGCACGCGATAGAATATGAACCTGTAGATATTCAACCTGACTTATCTTTTGTTGAGCAACCAGTTGAGATATTAGATCATAAGAATAAGGTATTAAGAAATAAGACAATACCTCTAGTTAGGGTGTTATGGAGGAATCCCTTGGTTGAGGAATCAACATGGGAAGTAGAGAGTGAAATGCGAGCTCAGTATCCGCACTTATTTTCTTAAGTGGGATTCTGGGGGCAGAATCCTTATAAGGGGGGAAGGATGTAACGACCGGGAAAATTTCGTGTAATTTATTATATTAAAATATATTTTTAGTTCATTTTACTGTGTTTCAGTTTAATTTTAATGCATTTAAACGAGTTATGATTTTTATTAAATAGGGAAATTATCCCATGCGTGTTATGTGACTTCTGTGTAGCATAGATTATTTTATTCTATTTTTCTGTAATTTTTATATTTTTAGAATACAATTATTTCGCATTTTAATTTCCGGATCCAGCCCCTATACTGAATCTGAGGCCTTGTTTTTTGATAAAATTATTTTTATATAATGATAGGATATTTAAAAATGCATTATTTTGTAATTTTTGTAATATTCATAATTTTTGGGGAATTTTGGCATATATATTATATTTGTTTAAAAATAAAAATTTTACATTTTTATCCCATAAAAATTATTTTTAAGGCTTAATAACTTTAATTATGGGTAAAAATATTTTTGGGGTATTAATTTTGATTTAATATAAATAGCAACTGATTTTATTTATTTAATCAAAATAATCAAAAAAATCAGATTTTTTGATTTTTATTTCTGCAAAATTCTGGAAAAATTGTTCTTGGTGTTCATCAGAATCAAACCCACTTTTGACAGTGATTCCGGCATCCAAATCTATCATGTGGGTAACCAAATTGAAGCTCTGGATCTCTACTACATGTTTATGTGTGTTTTAACATCCTAATTTGCTTGAATCGTAAATTCATGATTTTAGTTTTAATATTCAACTTTCTCAAATTTATTTTGGATTGTAGGATGATTTTTTGTTGATGTGGTTAGTATCTATAGATTGTATATAATCCCAGGAGCATCATGATAATTTTTGTTTGATTTTTAGTAGCTTAAAACTCGAAATCGAATTTTGTGGGGGTGAATATAATTTTCAATTTTCTGGATTTCTTGATGATTGTTTGATGTTTTTGATGGTTGATATGAGTCATTGAACTCCTGGGCTTCGATTTGGTATATAGAACGTATGATTTGGTGTCCGATTTAGAGTTCGTCGGTTTTGATTTTGAAGGTCACCGGATTAATTCGGTTTTTGGCCGAATTTTTAGTTTGGTCAGTTCTGGGCGTGTTTGGATGGTATGGTTGTGTTTAGAAGTTGATTTGGAGTGAAATTAGAGCTTAAAACGTAACAATTGGTACGTTTTAAGGGTTGTCGGAATTTTTTTCCGGTGGCCGGAAACTGGGCAACCTCCATTGATGGAGGTGGTGTTCTTGAAGCATTCATGTGAAGATGGTGATGAATAGTACCCGTTTGATCTTTAAAATCTGAAAACCAAATTCTGAAAAGTGATTTTGGAGATTTACTTTTACTTTTTACCAATTATTTTTAATTTTATTTACTTTTAATTACTTTATAATTCTGAATTTAATTATAAATGATTAATTAATTTGATTATCTAATAAATGTAATTATTTATTAGATAATTTTATTAATTAATTATTACTTGATTCTAATTAATTTATTTAGGATTATTAACCAATTTTCTGTTTAAAAGTGATTTAAAATAGAAGAAATTGTTTTAAATCCTAAAAATAATCCGGGAACGGTAAAAATAGTTTTAAAATTTTAAAATTATTTATAAACCCGGATTAGATAATTATAAAAATATTTTGGTGATCCAATAATTACCCAGAGGGTTTATTAATGATCCTTTTCGATTCGAGAAGGGTTATTTAAATCTTTTAAAATTCTTTTAATTATTCTAAAAATACTATTTAAATATTATAATAATAATTTGAGTGCTCTTTTGTTTGAAAGTCGTATCTGCTATGTGAGTACATGTTTGAATGCTCCGTACATGTTATTAATTGTTTTAAATATTTATTCGGTATTGATACAACGTACGGGTAGACACTAAAAACCGAGGTTCGATTTGTATTTGGTCTTATGCCTACCTAGCCAGATGTTTAAAACAGAATGTTTTAATTGTAGAAGTGAGAGAAACCCTAGCTAGTGGGCAGAGCTTACCAGCTGTATACATAGAAGCGATAAAAACCCTAACCAGCGAGCATAGCTTACCAGTCATATATTCAGGCAAGTATTTTTCCCCTTGATCATCTTATACACTGTTTATTTTATGTTCATTGATTCATATCATGACGAATAGCTATTGTTCAGAGCTATTTGTGATTCTTAAATATTTTGTGCGAACACGGTTGTTTGATATTGGTATCCTTGATGTGGGTAATTGTTTCAGATAAACTCGTCATATCCTTATTATCGTAGTAAATAATAAGGAGGTGACTTGTATTTAAAACTAAGCATTTCCTGTTGAATTCGGAAATTGCTCTATTGGATTGTAAATGGTAAAGCGTAGGAGGCCACGTTGAGTAGTTGGTCCAGCTATATTTAAGGAGGATATGGTAACCATACCATCTTCCTATAGGCTAACATTACTTGCCTATTTTGGTACCCTCAAGAAATCCGAATTATAACACGGGTATAGTAACGTACTGGTGATTATAAAGGGTCCCATTGCTTATGAACCTGATCAAGGGGAAATGGTGTTTTATTTCAATTATGTATATCCAATCCATATCGCCCGAATGGCTATTATATATTGTAAATTGGCAGATGATTCATTTTTATGACATGCCAAATGATTACAGTTATGATTTGAATTATATCGTAGTTGTTGATTCAGTTTGCTCTATAAACTGTTTTACATTTCAGTTGATATCATGCAGCACTTATCCTGTTTTATTATAAAATTGTTTATATATACTTGCTGGGCATTTCTTTGGCTCACTCTTGTTTTCACAAAACCTTTCCAGAGGAGCAGTATGTTTCTGACCAGCCATTCGGACCATATTAGAGAGGGGCAGAGTGGCCGTGTGTCCGCACCCCAGACCTTACAGGTATTTGCGGGTTATTGTTGGCGCTAGATAGAATTTTAAATAAAATGGGATGTAATAATAAAACGTTACTAGACTGGATTTAGGTTGAGTTTATTTTATGGTTTGTAATAAGTGAGTAGGTTACTTTTGGGTTGTAAGTGCTTGGTTTCATACAATAACCTGTTTGCGATCTTTGGTTGACGGGGTCAGTTGCGCATTCTGATTTATTTTATTAGTTGTGATTGGTTGGTGACCCCCGGATCTAGACCCCGGATTTGGAGGGTGTCACACCATCCCCCTCGACTTGTGGTTGGATATGAGCCATAAAAAATCTATGTTAGGCTATCTGCCGTTGTGTAAGATACTGCCTTGTTGAAGCACCAACTCTGTTGATCGTTGTTGATTTTTTGTTCCAGACTTTGTTATTTCGCGCCATCCAAATGTTCCAGCATAAAGTGATAGCTTCAGCTCTTTTCTTCCCACCTGCAGCTGCCAACATCGATTTCAACTAAGCAATAAAATCCTCCTCCTCGTTCCACTGAAATCGTGGAAATAAGAGAGATCAGCACTGTTTAGCAAAAGAGCGTGATACTAAACAATGCATGATTGTCTTGACTTCAGCGTTGCACACTGGATAAATCACTTGAACTGGAACATGCTTCATACTTAATTGTGTCAGTGTTGGTAAATAATTTGACAATGCACACCATACTAGATTAAGGCATTTCGGAGATGCTTTTATACACCAAAGATCATGCCAAATACCATTTGCATCATCTGTATTCCACTCTCCTTTATGAGATTGCAGCAGTTTGTAAGCACTCTTGACTGAATATTCACCTGAATCTTCCAGCCTCCAGAAAATAATGTCTTCCTCATTTGATCCTTGTAGTGGTGTTCTAACAATACATTCCTGGTCCTATATATTAAAGATATCATTGATGACCTCCATGTCCCATTCTTTTTGTCCATACAAAGTAAGGAGTTCACTGTCGCATGCTCAATGGCTTGAGAAGATGAAGTGATGTACGGGTTATCCTCTATCATTAACCAAGGTTATCCCAGGATTTTAATATTTTCTCCACTTCTTGTTCTCCATCTCACACCCTTTAGCAACATCTGCTTTGCTTCTATTATACTCCTCCATATGAAACTCGGATTGTACCCCAGTGTGGAGTGTATAAAGTCAGTGCTAGCAAAATATTTTGCCTTATACAATCTCGAGACCAAACTATTCGGATTGACAATAAATATCCACCCTTGCTTGCCCAACATCGCAATATTATAATCTCGGAAATTTCGAAATGCTAGACCACCTGCAGATTTGTGCTTATGTAATATATAGGAAATTTAGATATTTAATAATAATAATGATAATGATGATGATGATGATGATAATAATAATAATAATAATAATAATAATAATAATAATAATAATAATAATAATAATCATAATAATAGTATAAATATTTAATACATTAGTTTGTATTTATTAATGAGAAAATGATTAGAATTAGAATTATATTCTTGTAATAGAATTCTTTTTAAAACTTGTTAGAGTCCTGTTGATTGATAATCGGTGAGTGAGTAAGTCCATATAAACTTATTAAGTTTTACAAAACCATAAAAATTTTATAACAGAGTAGCCACTGAGAGGGGAAAACAGAGATCGAAAAATAGAGCTGCAGACCAGGTGCTTGAATATTTTATTAAGTCTAGACCGTCATGTTTAAACACCACACCCATCAGCACAAGCACTGGTACTTGATTTTATAATATTTAATGTTTATTGTTATAGGCATCGGCGTAGTAGCTTGTTAATTTGTTGGTGGACTTTAAACTTGTACTCATACTTCTAGACTAAGGGTAGTCAACTTGTCAAGCAATATATTCATAATCTAGTTTACTTAGTTATGGTTCTGGTTTACTAAAATGCGTAGCTAAAACATTTAATCTGTTAATCTCTTTTGAAGTGAAAGTGGATCGATCTTGAGGTTTAGAACTTGCCATGCTAGCATAGGTTCATGATTGTTTATCAACATGATTCGTAGCGTAAGATGAAAATACTTATACTGCCCTATGTGATCTTAATGGATAACTTGCTCTTCAACCGTTATGTTTTCAAATTCTATAGACATATAGGGTCTAAGCATAATTAGTGTCTATTCATCTTGTATCTCTTTTATGGATGTATGGGTAGTTTGGTATACGTATGCTGACAGGTAGCGTGTACTTGTTTCGTGTTATCCGATCAGATATCATAACCATTGCATATAGTGATTAAAGGCGTCAGATCTAAGCAAAGTATTTAATGAAGTTAGGATCCCATGTTTTCTCTTGCATATGTAATTCGATTCCAATTCTCGTTAGTTAGTTAATTTTTAGTTTGTTAATTTACTTCTTAGTTAATTTTAGATAATCAAAACCCAATCTTGTTAATTGTCTTAGCAGTGAATAAAAACCATACATTGTTGCATAGGTGCATTAACCGAATTAAAACCTAAACCAGATCTCTGTGAGAACGAACTTGACTTATATCTATATTACTTATGACCACGTACGCTTGCGTGATTAGTGTAAACAGTCATGTTGATTGATAATCGGTGAGTGAGTAAGTCCATATAAACTTATTAAGTTTTACAAAAACCCTGAAAATTTTATAACAGAGTAGCCGCAGAGAGGGGAAAACAGAGATCGAAAAATAGAGCTGCAGACCAGGTGCTTGAATATTTTATTAATCGAACCGAGCCGAGTTGAACATTAAACGAGCTAGGATTAATCGAGCCGAGCCGAGCCGGCTCGTTTAACTAATCGAGCCAAAACCTATGGCCGAACTCGACTCGTTTAATTTTACGAGTCGAGTCGAGCAATTAAACGAGTCGAGTCGAGCCGGCTCGTTTAGCTAAACAAGCAGGTTTTAACGAGTCGGACGAGCCAACTCGTTTAATTTTACAATTAATCGAGCCTAAAACTCTACCCGAACTCGGCTCGTTTAATTTCACGAGTCGAGTCGAGCCGGCTCGTTTAATTAAACGAGCCAAAACCTCTACCCGAGCTCGACTCGTTTAACTAAACGAGCCGAGTCGAGCCCACTTAAACGAGTTCGAACCGAGCCAACTCGCGAGCCGCTCGGCTCGAATTACAGCTCTACTATCATGTTTAAACACCACACCCATCAGCACAAGCACTGGTACTTGATTTTATAATATTTAATGTTTATTGTTATAGGCATCAGCGTAGTACCTTGTTAATTTGTTGGTGGACTTTAAACTTGTACTCATACTTCTAGACTCAGGGTAGTCAACTTGTCAAGCAATATATTCATAATTAAGTTTACTTAGTTATGGTTCTGGTTTACTAAAATGATTGCGTTTAATTTGGATAATTGTTAAGCCATGATTAATATATTAATTTAGTGTTGAGATAATTATTAAAGAGATGTCAAGAGATGTAAGGAATTATACAGGGGAGTGTAATGGACTAAGTAATTAGCTCATGTACTAACTGAAGTTGTATGTTATTTATATTTTAAAATAGGAATGTATTTAGTGATTATATATAAAAACAATATATATTAATTATAAATTATAATTTTGATTTTAGATCGGGGGCCAGAAATTTAGCGGATCGTTTGTGAATTTCGTTAGTATTTGAAATTGTTATTTTTGAGGTACGGATTCTCTCACCTTTTTATTCAGCGCTACTCTTAATTAGAAATATTTATAGTTGATTCGTTTTGCTCTCAAATCTGTTTATTTTGTTTTGTCTTGATTAAACTGTTTTGAGTTCTAAAGGTATTTTTAAACCTCTTCTGAAATATTCAAATATTTGTTTTTGCGGTTTCAAAAAATTATGTATTTATTTGTTTTGAAAAATATTAAAATATATGTTTATGTGCTTTCTAAAATTGTGAATTTAAATATCTGCTGAAATATTTGGAAAATCTGTTTTATGTGATTTACAAAGTTTTGCGAAAATATTTTAGTTGAACCCTTAGTGATATAGGGTATACCGAGTTAACCAGCTGTAGGGGTACTACAGCCGTGTCATTGCGGCACCAGTGACATGATACTTCCGTGGCAGTGTGATTGGTCACGGCGTATCCTTCTGATAGCTCAGGTGGCGAGCTTTTGCGCATTTTGATATTTGTTTCAAGATACGTGGGTGCACCCAGATTTTGATTTGTGATTTGATTTGGCGGTGACGTTGTATATGCCATATACGTTATCCGATTTGTTGCACG
Organism: Kitagawia praeruptora; assembly: GCA_037693485.1. Classification (NCBI taxonomy): domain Eukaryota; kingdom Viridiplantae; phylum Streptophyta; class Magnoliopsida; order Apiales; family Apiaceae; genus Kitagawia; species Kitagawia praeruptora. The sequence continues at coordinate 155,745,509 of CM075348.1, read as the reverse complement.
CATTAGGTACCCTATGATGTGTGTATTTGTATCTGTTCTCAACTGATCTCGGTATGAAATATCCTAACCCCTCGTTGCTTCAGCCATGCTTATTTTGAAACAAATATTTTTTTATATACTATAAAATATAGATAACTATTTTTCTGATTTATAAACTGTATTCCAAATTCGTACTGGGCTACCCTTATTCCATTGATTAGGACTTATGGACTTCCAGCATTATTTAGACTTAATCATATATTTAGAGATTATTTTAGTGCTCTGTTGCAGGTTATGGATTTTAAGTAATATCTCCTCCCATTTTAGGAAGGGGGTGTTACAAAGATGGTATCAGAGCTTAGGTTCTTTCTTGTAGAAAACCTATTTAGGTTGACCTGTGAGTTTGGGTAGACGTTAGGATGGGTTTAATATTTTTAAAATTCATTCATTTTCGTTCGTTTGTGAACTATTTTACTTTTATGATAGTTTTCAACTACTTCGGCCCATCTCTTTGTCGTGAACTTTATTTAAATATGTTTATACACAGATTTTTTTGTAGGAGTGATTTTTTTTGGTTGTTAGATTATGGTTTTACTTGGTCAATTTCTTTGTCATCAATTCAGTACCTTTGAGTTTTGTCCTTGTTAGTGAGTCGTCTTACATTTTTAGAGATCCTAAAATGAATGTTACTATTTTTAAGTATTAAGAGTGTTAGATAATTGTAAGAGTGTGTTTCTTTTGAGGATAATGCTTTATTTATTAATCATTTTTAAGTATAGTTTAGTTGAGTATAATTTGTGCAACAATTGGTTTGTAAGGAAAACAAAGATCATTGAAGATACAGACATAGTAGAATCTATTTAATAGCAGCCTCAACTCATTGGACTCTTGAAAATTTTGTTAGTTTTACTAGAGATAAAAGCTGTAGATAAGAATTGTGTTAGCTTTAAATTTTACTCGATGATATTAGTTTATATTGTAATTTTGTAAACCATTTATAGGTGTGTGAGGTGTGGGTTGACTTTCATGTAGTTTGTTAGTATATGTGATAATCAATATCTTTTGAGTATTACCTTTATCTTCTTATTAATTTTTGTAAATCATTCTTACATTTTGAATTATCGATAGAAAAAGGTTTAATGTGCACTTTTGTTTGCTTATTCTAATTAAGTAAATTTTCGGTCTTCTAGAATACAAATCTTTGATATTTTTTTATTTATCTATTTGTAATATTTCTGAATTTTCTTATTTTTATTATTTCCCCTACTCACATATGTTTTAGTAGTTAACTTGTAAGATCATAGTATATTTACATTATTTTGATACTGGTGCCTCCATTTCTTTTTACTAATAGAAATATTTTCTCAATTTTATTCAAATTATGCCTAAAACACTCATTCTAAAATTTCATAATTTAATTATTTTATTTTGGGGACGCTCAAAATAAATAATTAAATGAAATGGTATTATTAATTTTAGGGACGCCTGAAATTAATAATTCAGTAAAGAAATGTAAGTGCTATGTATTATAAGAATTTTTATAAAAAAAACAAGTATCAAGGTATTTGGAATTATTTGTATTGTATGTTATCTAGCGACCGTCATTTGGCATTCCAAATAGGTTTTAAAATCATATAAATCTGTTTAAGTTTTAATTTCATTTTTCTTTCTTTCTTAGTATAAAGAATTATTCAAAGACCAATCACTTTAGTTTAATATACCTTAACAATCGAATTTTTTTCTTACAATGCAAATTGACATTGATTTTCTATAATGTTCTAATTGTATGTATCTAATAAAATATTGAAGTGTTATAATTTAACAAGTTCAGTAGGACTTGGAAGGGATTTAGTTATTTATTGCAATATATGTTGTATGCAAGTTATTTAATATTCAATGTTGTGCCCTAAAATATAATTTTGTTTGGAACTATTAATTTTTGTTTTCCTGTATATTTGTTTCGTATTAGATACTTGTGCATCCGATCCATATAGTTTACACGTGTTGAATGTTTAAGTTGAGTTAAATATTATTTATATGTCATTTACAATATATGATAATTTAATTTATTTCAGCCTGGTTATATTTTGTTATGACCGTATCTCATAATCTGGACACAGGGTTAGTGAACATGTAGAAACACAAATGTTGTTAATTTTGTTAATTAAAATAAATTAATATCACTAGTGAACATTATATTAGGAGTTGTATTGTGTATTTAGTCGCACTAGCCACTAGGAGAGAATCAGGAGACGAAAAAAAAGCCGATATTCTATAAATTTTTATCAAGTACAAACAAAGTTACATATTTCGTAATAATGTGCTATGCTTAATTGACGCACTAATTAATTATTTTCTAGCCTATTGTTTATTAATTAGTGTTTTTGCATGCTTATTAAGTTTATGGATCTGTATTTTTTCAATAAGTCAAGTTATTTGATATATCATAGTGTCATACGAAAATTTATATAATTGATATGTGCATCGTGCCTTGACTAATTTAAATCGTGTAAGACAATATTATTGTTAATTTAATTAAGCTATTATATTTGTTGCATGAGATTATTTTATAAAATTAGTTGATTATAACTACATGTTAAATTTCTAATATTGAAGATATTAATAATTTGTTATTTTTTTTATAGTTAATATCAAGGCAAGCTTAGATTTATGTATAAGAGTACTCAACCGTGGTTTACTTTTGCTAGTCAAAATGTGAGTATTGAGAAATCTCGTTTTGTTACATATGGTAGATTAAATGAAATTGGATACCAAAAAAATTGACTGCTGAGCCGTATATATGTAGTCAAAATGTGAGTATTGAGAAATCTCGTTTTGATACATATGGTAGATTAAATGAAATCGGATACCAAAAAAATTGACTGCTGAGCCGTATATATGTAGTCAAAATGTGAGTATTAGTTGTTCTAACACTAAATGCTTTTATGAATTATTTGAACACATCACTAATTATTTATGGTGTCTAGACACTAAGTTCCAACCCAATTTATTAATTAATTACAAATAAATTTAAGAGACTTTATTATTTAGACTCTATTCCTTATTTTGATATATGTTTACATGTATGTGTATGGATGGTGTGACCTTTTTGAAGTATATATTTATTTATTTATATTTGTTATTAGATTGTATATTACATATGTTGGCTTAATTCTGCTAATCTTATTAGTGCCATTAATTCTAAAAGAATGTGTTAATTAACTTTTTAATATAATATAAGCGATAATTAATGATGTGTTGTACACATTGAGTTCAAGACAGTTATAAAAAAATGTGATTATTTAATAAGCAAATTGATGTGTATTAATTTTTTTCGTTATGTGTATTAATTGTCATGTTCAATTTGGATGTGCATTTGTCTAACATGTATTTTAAGGTTACTAGTAGCAAAGAATTAGAAGATTTAATAATTTATAAAATTATTTATACTAACTCTATTTATATGTAATAGTAGTCTTTAATGCAAGAAGTAGGGAGCTAGTGAAATTGCTTATAGATTAAAATCACGACTAAAGTTATCACAAATGCATAAATATTCTGGTTTGATTATCTAGGATTGCAATTGTCATTCCTGTTTATTAGAAATTTTTCAACGCTCGCTAGACATTTTATAAATTAATTTGTGAGGAGGAAGTTGAAATTATCTTAGTTTGAAAAGAGCGAGTTATTAGAAAGAAAATCATTCTTTTCGTCAAAGCTTTGTGAAAATCATTCCGAGTTCGGCTACTTGGGAACTAGAGGAATCTATTCGTGAGAGATATCCACATTCATTTGTGACAGAGTCATTGCTTTCGCTCTTTAGGTTTTGGAATTTGTCAAAATAAAAGTGAAATTAAATTAGCTTTAGGATCGCACTTAGAATCCTCCCCAGGGGATGACATAATTCGGGAATCAAGTCAAACTGGTCAAACCGAGCCAAAAATATTTTTCCGACATATTTTCGACATCTACTTAGGATGAGAGTATCATGTTTATGGTCTTTTACATTCTAGGTTATTTATGTCAAAAGAAAATAGGCATTCGGCTAAAGGCACAAATATCGAGAATTTTTAAACACTGCTTTTACGAGTCAAACTGATCGATATATTTTAAAAGAGTGTTGTTCTTAAATGTTTTACTCTCAAATATTCTTGATATATTTATTTAATATTTTTATTCAAATTGCCTTGCCAAAAGCATGCCAAAAGACCAAAAACAGATTTTATTCCGAAATACCCGTAATTCCTTATTTATTCGAATAAAATCATTTTTAATTCGAACTTAAATATTCCTTGGACCTCATAGTCATTATTTCATAAGGAATATTATTTTTGAATATTTATCAAGTCAAAACTTTTGTCTAAGTTGTCGGTAAAGACAAATGAATTTTTTGGTCGCTCCGGAAGGCTGTTTTAACATTCAAAAAATTCGTAAAAATACTTCCACTCATCTTTTTGACTTGAAACTTTAAATGTGTCCTTAGTTTCCCCAAAGGACATTGTAGAATAAATTTCGGAAATTTTGGATGACTTTTTTCTGGGACCCCGTAAATCGATACGTAATTGATTTATCGGTCGCTTAAAAGTCATAGTTGGTCAACTCATTTCAAGATGAAATTTTAACCAAAATCTTCTGGGCACATTTTTAGGAGATTCCCAAAATTTCATAATTTTTCAATGATTTTTCGATTTATTGCAATTAAACCCATTTCGGCTTGTTGGTACGCGCGTTTTTCGGTTTTTAATCGTTTCGTTAAATGGAATGCCACCTATGCACGTTTACATCAGCAAATTTGAAATGTGCACAGCTGGGGAGTGTGTCTAACACATGCCTAGCACAAGCCAACACATGCATGTACCTTTTTAGCTTTAAAATAAAGCTAAAATGCCTTATTTTTTTGGCTATAAATAGCCCCCTTCAACCCCCCCCCCCCATTTCATCAAGCCCTCTTGAGCCAAGTATATGCTGGTGAAATAAGCTTAGAAACTCTCTATTTTCAGTAGCCAAAGTTGCAAAAACGTTTCTATGCTTCAAGCCTAAAATATCTTAAGATCTATCATCATTTAGGCTTGTTTTTCTTCACCATTCTTGCTCACTAACTGTTGGGTATTTTACACTAAACACAACAATGAGGCAGTGATATATATTAAAACAAGAACATGCATATAACCAATTAACAAACAATTCACGAAGGCAAAAAAACAAAGAACAATCAGTAACTGTAATTAACAAGAAAGACTTATCTCCAACAGCAGCTATAGCAAGTACTGATAAGAGAAGAAGAACAGCTGAGTCGCCAAACCCTTCGAGAGGACTTGACTATTCTTGAAGAGAATATTGCCCCACTTACACTGTGTTGGGTTCCAGCAATACCATTTCCAGGATAAAACAGCACAGATCAAACCGGTCACAGAAGCGGAGAGATCAACAGCGACTAGCACCTCAGTTCGCATGAGAATTATGTATTTAACTGTATATGTATTGAGGGAGAACAGAGAGAAGGCAGCTAGGGTTTTATATCCCTTGGAATTATATTCTTAACGTTCTATACTGTATGTATATATAATACAAACATAAAACGTAACTGATAATCCATAAAAGGAAAATAAATATTCTGATTTAATTTCATTAACTGCATCAGTATTTCAGTTACAACAGCATCAGGATTTACCCATCGTCAGGAACTGAAGTCCATCAGGATTGGTCATCATCAGTATCTGATCCATCAGGATGCTAGTCCGTCAGGATCTGATGCCCATCAGTATTGGATTATGTTCAGAGTCTGTCCATCAGAATTTGATGTCTGATCAGCTCAATAAACCAAGTACTGAACCAACTGTAGTAACAAATAAATCTGATTTCCTGTTAAAATAAATCAATATTCCAGGTAATAAAATTCCTCGCCCAGGTCGCCTCGCGTACGCGAGACGCCGAGACATTCGCCCAAATCGCCCTTCGACCCGACCCGTGTCGTGTCGTGTCGTGGCGTGGCGTGGCGAGGCGGGCGGCGGCGGCGCGTGTGTGTGTGTGTGCGCGAGGCTCACACTACAACCATGCACACCCACATGCCTTAGTAGTTATACACTACACTTGCACATGGAGATATATAAAGCCTCCAACCTCTCATTACCAATTCTATGTGGGATTCAAGTTATTTCAACTAACTAACCCACATAACCCATTTCAAGCAAGCAACTTCAACTCAATTTATTTATGGATTCCACTAAGAAAATGTCTTAGATCCAAATATGAAAGTTTAAGTCCTCATAACAAGGAACAACCTCCACTTGTTAGATTTCGGAAATTACATCATATTATGATTATGCCTCAAACTTTCCATTTTCTAACAATCCCCCACGAATCCATACAGAAATTCAAATACATATCTATCTTCATCATGACTTGTTTTCCAGAGTAGGTACCCTTCCGGGTTTGAACCCTCCTAAGTCCTCTACTTCGATGGCTACCGGATTCAGATGGAATGTTTCACCTTGAATCTTTATCCGTTTGGTGTAACCACACTCCATAGACGACGACAAGTCAAAGGCTATGGTGCTAATCTACGGCTTTGAGACATTAATGGTCATGTCTTGATCCTGTTCGTCGAATGTTTCAAGGAATAACACTTTCCTCTAATTGCGACCACACAATTACATTCGCTTAGCTGGGCATCTCCAGAGATGTACTGCTAGCATCTCGTCAAATGACTTGACCCCATTCAGAGTTCAAATAACTCTTGCTATTCTGGCAGTTACAGTACCTTATAGGTTTACAGGGGATAGACTCCAGATACGTGAGTATCAATCTATGTAGTTAAAGGTACAACCAATTCACCCTTACAACTTGTTATTACCACATTGAATACACTTTCGAGGGATCTCCTCTCATGTGTATTGGGTTCCCGCTGTAGATGAATCATTATGGGCTATCAGTCCCATCCCCAACCTAGACTTAAGGACTACAGCATGCTCAAGCCCTTTAGTCAAAGGATCAGCTAGGTTTTCTTGAGTTCCAACAAACTCAACAGCAATAATCCTTTCAGACATTAGACCCCTTATAGACTTCAGTCTAACTTGGATATGTCTCTTTATTTTCACATTATACTTCTTTCTGTTTATCTTGTCGATAGTTGTACGGCTATCACAATGAACAGCAAAAGCAGGAAGTGGACGACTTACTACAGGTAACATTGACATAAGTCCATGTAACCATTCAGCCTCAGTCCCCGTGGCATCTAATGCATACAACTCAGCCTCAAAAGTAGACCGAGTTATAACAGTCTGTCTAGAAGACTTCCAAGATACTGCTCCACCCGCAAGGGTAAACAGGTATCCAGTCACTCCATTGGAACCAGACTTCTTAGCTATCCAACTTGCATCACTATATCCCTCTAGCACTCCAGGAAACCTCCTGTAATGCAAACCAAGATATATGGTGCCTTTCAGATATCTAAGTACTCTATCAAGAGCATCCCAATGAGTCTTGTTTGGACAGCTTGTATATCTTGCTAACTTAGACACTGAATATGAAATATCCGGCCTAGTACCATTAGCAAGATACTGCAAACTCCCAATAATCTGAGAATACCTTAACTGAGACACAGGTACTCCTGAACTATTCTTGACAAGGGCATTTTTAGGATCATACGGAGTACTTGCGATTCTACAATTTGAATAACCATACTTCTCAAGTATAGATTTCTCTATATAATGAGATTGTGACAAGGTTATTCCATCAGTTGACTGAGTCAACTTGATACCAAGAATCACGCTAGCCTCTCCCATATCCTTCATTTCAAAATGCCTTTTCAAGAACCTTTTTGTCTCGTTAATAATCTCAATATTGGTTCCAAACAACAAAATATCATCCACATACAGGCACACAATAATACATTCATTTCCTTTAACCATGTAATAGACACACTTGTCACTTTCATTAACTACAAATTCTGATTCTAAAAAAGTTTCATCAAACTTTTTATGCCAGTCTCTTGGAGCTTGTTTTAAGCCATATATAGACTTGATTAACTTACATACTTTCCTTTCATTACCAGAAGCAACAAATCCCTCAGGCTGATCCATATAAATCTCTTCTTCAAGTTCACCATGAAGAAAAGCTGTCTTTACATCCATTTGATGGATGATAAGACCATGTACAGAAGCCAATGCTATGAGCATTCGAATTGTTGTCATTCTAGCAACTGGAGAGTATGTGTCAAAGTAATCAATGCCTTCCTTTTGCTTAAAGCCCTTAGCTACCAGCCTAGCCTTATACTTATCTATTGAGCCATCAGGATTCATCTTCCTTTTGAAGACCCACTTACATCCTATAGTAGAACACCCAGGAGGTAGATCAACCAACTCCCATGTTCCATTAGAAACAATAGAGTCAATTTCACTTTTTACAGCACCTTTCCAGTACCTAGATTCAGAAGAATCCATGGCCTGTCTGAAAGTTAAAGGTTCATCCTCGATATTGTAAGTGATAAAATCACTTCCAAAATCCTTGACTACCTTAGCACGCTTACTCCTTCTAGGTTCCTCTACTTCATCAGGAATAGAGCTACTATCAGGATCTGCCCCCACATTTGTCATCCTTTCCACATGATCAGGAATGGACCTCGATGTGTGAGTGGGATCATCATCAGGAATACCCTGAGGTATACCAGTCTTCATAGGGAACACATCCTCAAAGAATGTTGCATCACAAAATTCAACTATAGAATTAGCCACTATTCCATCTATGTCAGATTTTAACACTAAAAATCTCATAGCTGTAGTGATTTCCCTATAGCCCAGAAAGATGCAATCAACAGTTTTCGGCCCTAGTTTCTTTCTCTTGTGTTCAGGGACAAGTACCTTTGCAAGGCACCCCCACACACGAAGATATTTTAAACTAGTCCTTTTCTCTGTCCATAATTCATAAGGTGTCTTGTCCATATGTTTCAGAGGAACTCTATTCAGAATATGGCAAGCCATATTCAGAGCTTCTCCCCACATGTACTTAGGCAACCCAGAATTAATCAACATACTATTGATCATATCCTTAAAAGTTCTGTTCTTTCGTTCTGCCACCCCATTAGACTTAGGTGTGTATGGTGGAGTTACCTCATGAACTATACCATTGCTCTTGCAAAATTCATTAAACGAGTTACTCGTATACTCACCACCTCTATCTGATCTCAAACGTTTAAGTACTTTACCAGTTTGTGTTTCAGCTTCAGTTTTGAACATAATGAATTTATCTAGTGCTTCATCTTTATGTTTAAGCAAATAAACATAATAATATCTACTACAATCATCTATAAAGGTAATGAAATATCTATTATGTTCCTTGGTCAAAACACCACCAAATTCACATATGTAAGTGTGCACTAAATCTAACACATTTGAATCCCTAACCACATTATGAAAGGGTTTCCTAGTTTGTTTAGCAGTCACACATACTTGACATTTAGATTTCTTATCATTGGCATGTTTTGGAATCAACTCTAAGTTCATCATATTCTTTAGAGCACCAAAATTCAAGTGACCAAGACGAGCGTGCCACAAATCAGATGATTCAACACAATTAACAGAAGGAGCAACATTATTATTAATAAAACTGCCCAAAATAGGCTCAACATTTATTAAAAATAATCCATCTGACAAGTAACCTTTGCCAAAGAATACACCAGTATTTGTAATAACTACTTTATTACATTTCAAAGAAACTTCAAAACCATTCTTAACTAAACAACTTCCACTTATTATATTTCTACGAATATCAGGAACATGGTGCACTCTAGTGAGGGATAGAACACGCCCAGAAGCGAACTTCAGGTCCACGTTTCCTATTCCAAGTACTTGAGCTGCACTAGCATTCCCCATCGTTACAGTCATTCCATGAGTCTGTTGATAAGATACAAACAGAGTAATATCAGTACAAATATGTACATTAGCTCCAGTATCAATCAACCATTCATGAGACGAATAAGTGGAAAGAAGTACAGGGTTGTAGGTCACATACCCGTTGTCAGTTTCAGAAGCAACAGCTTCACCAACAACCATGTTAACCATTGACCCACCAGTGGTACCAAGCACAGTGTTAGCTTGTGCTCCCACAACAGGTTTCTTAGTTTTCTTTTCAGGACAGTCCTTGCTCCAATGACCAACCTGTCCACAAGACCAACATGGTTTGTTTGCCTTTGGTTTCTTAGCCTTGTTCTTGTCCTTAGACTTAGTGTTTTCCTTCTTAGTGACAGACTTTCTTTTCTGTCCTACAGTCACTACATTCACCTTCGAACTCCCAGCATGTTCAGTAGGCATCACATGTCCTTGCTTGGACTTGTGTTGCTCCTGCACAAAGATGTCCAACATCAGGTTTGTCCAAGTAATCTCTCCTTTCTGTCTTTTCAGGGAGAGAGCAAACTCTTCCCAAGACTTAGGGAGCTTTTCAATCACGGACATAACCTGAAACTTTTCAGGTAAGTCCATTCCAGACTCCTTCAAAGCATGAACCAACATCTCAAACTCATGCACCTGCTCAGTCATGGATTTAGTATCCACCAGTTTAAAGTCAAGAAACCTAGCCACAGAATACTTTTCCAATCCTTGCGAATCAGTATTATGTGTCTGATCAAGCTTCTCCCATAAGAGCTTAGCAGTGTAAGAGTCAGATGAATAAACATCGAATAGAGTGTTCGCTAAAGCTGCCAGAATTGCAGCCCTAGCCACCCCATCCTTTTCCTCCCACATAGTATAAGCCTTAATAGTTTCAGCTTTCTCCTTAACCACAACTGGTTTCTCATATTGCACCACCGGCCATAGACCCTTTACCGTTAACCACAGTTTCATTTTTTTCTGCCAACGAGAAAAACCAACACCCCCACCGAATTTATCAGGCATACCTGACATATCGATAGGCTGTGGGAAACGGTACGTAGTCCAATCAATGGTGGGTACAGTAACACCAGACCCAGAGCTAGTCTCAACAACAGGAGTTTCAGTTTCGTTAACCATCTTGTTAATTAACAATATATAACACAAATATTCTCTTCAAGATTGCTGGGTATTTTACACTAAACACAACAATGAGGCAGTGATATATATTAAAACAAGAACAGGCATATAACCAATTAACAAACAATTCACGAAGGCAAAAAAACAAAGAACAATCAGTAACTGTAATTAACAAGAAAGACTTATCTCCAACAGCAGCTATAGCAAGTACTGATAAGAGAAGAAGAACAGCTGAGTCGCCAAACCCTTCGAGAGGACTTGACTGTTCTTGAAGAGAATATTGCCCCACTTACACTGTGTTGGGTTCCAGCAATACCATTTCCAGGATAAAACAGCACAGATCAAACCGGTCACAGAAGCGGAGAGATCAACAGCGACTAGCACCTCAGTTCGCCTGAGAATTATGTATTTAACTGTATATGTATTGAGGGAGAACAGAGAGAAGGCAGCTAGGGTTTTATATCCCTTGGAATTATATTCTCAACGTTCTATACTGTATGTATATATAATATAAACATAAAACGTAACTGATAATCCATAAAAGGAAAATAAATATTCTGATTTAATTTCATTAACTGCATCAGTATTTCAGTTACAACAGCATCAGGATTTACCCATCGTCAGGAACTGAAGTCCATCAGGATTGGTCATCATCAGTATCTGATCCATCAGGATGTTAGTTCGTCAGGATCTGATGCCCATCAGTATTGGATTATGTTCAGAGTCTGTCCATCAGAATTTGATGTCTGATCAGCTCAATAAACCAAGTACTGAACCAACTGTAGTAACAAATAAATCTGATTTCCTGTTAAAATAAATCAATATTCCAGGTAATAAAATTCCTCGCCCAGGTCGCCTTGCGTACGCGAGACGCCGAGACATTCGCCCAAATCGCCCTTCGACCCGACCCGTGTCGTGTCGTGACGTGGCGTGGCGTGGCGAGGCGGGCGGCGGCGGCGCGCGCGTGTGTGTGTGCGCGAGGCTCACACTACAACCATGCACACCCACATGCCTTAGTAGTTATACACTACACTTGCATATGGAGCTATATAAAACCTCCAACCTCTCATTACCAATTCTATGTGGGACTCAAGTTATTTCAACTAACTAACCCACATAACCCATTTCAAGCAAGCAACTTCAACTCAATTTATTTATGGATTCCACTAAGAAAATGTCTTAGATCCAAATATGAAAGTTTAAGTCCTCATAACAAGGAACAACCTCCACTTGTTAGATTTCGGAAATTACATCAAGAACATATTATGATTATGCCTCAAACTTTCCATTTTCTAACACTAACACACACCTTTGGTCACCAACTCTTTTGTGGTCTTTCCACCTTGTTTTAACAGTTGGTAAGTGACCTTTTGAGCCTCCAAAATTCTGGCCATAAAGCCTTATTCCGGCCATTTTCTGGCGACTTTTCCGGTGACTCTTTTTGTGTGTTTTTGGCTTCGTTACTAGCTTTTTCTCTTGTTTTCTCTCTAGATCTCAAGGGTTACAAGTTGGTTTCTATATTTCCTCACTTTCCTATATATAAGTCGAGTATATATAGTTGTAGTGGTGGTGGGTGGCTTGAATATTTAGTGTTTAGTGCTTGTTTGGTTTAGATCTACACTTATAAACACTAATATTCAACATTCTTGCATTTTGTCACTAATATACACTTGTTCTTGAAGTATATTCGTGTAGTGTATATTTGACATCTTGTAAGGTGTGTTCTTGAGGTTGAAAAGTTGAGATTCACCTCATTTAAGTCCTTTAATCTAAGTGGAGTCCTTTAATCCAAGTTGAGTATTTGGATTAAAAAGGCTAGTTAACTATCTTTTGATTTAAAAGCAAAAAGATTACATCTTGTTTTTAACTTAAGTGGTTTAAACTTGATATTAAAAATCAAAAGATAAGTTTGTTGTTAGTCTTGTATAACCAAGTCCTTTGTTCATCTTGTGTTTTATTTTTAAAACAAGGACATAACAAATCAAGACTATACAAACTAGCTCTTTAAAACAAGTTGGTAGTTTATTGTTGGCCTTTTCTTTTATTGTTATATTCGGCCAAACACTACCATTTGTAGTCTTCTTATTCAAGTTGGTTACTCACTTGTCTTATCTTTATATCTTGAACAAGGATTTAAACAAGACTACTTGAACTTGTTTTAGGACTTTGAAAATCCGGCCATTTCACTTTCTTCATCATTCGGCCGAAGTGCTTTTAGCACTTGTGACTTTTGTTTGCTTGCTTGCTTGTTTGTTTATATTCTTGTTTGTGTTGTGTGTGTAATATTTCAACGCATAATAGCGGCCCTCGTTTTATCCTATAGATAAGCGAGTTACTTTTCTGTACGTGTGCGTTTTGTGTGTGGTGTGTGGTTAGTGTAAGTGTGTGTACCGCTTGTGTGACAAGTCCATTCGTGTGACTTATCCCTTGCCGTTATATACTATCTTAACACGTAATAGCGTCCCCGTGACTAGTACCATAACATACTAGCTTGCACGGATTTATATCTCTTAATATAAATTGCTTGGTTGTTTGTCGGACTTGTATTCTAACCTTTGCAGTGAGGTGAAGTGAAGTGAGGTGACTCTTGTTCTAAGACCCAAGTCTTAGGCGTACTAATGGGGAGTTAGTAGCCTTTGGACCGTGAAGAAAAGGGAAGATCCAAGACCTAAGACCTAAGATCCAAGACCGGCAAAGTTGTAAAAGTACATTGTCTTCTAGGGGATACTACAAAGTCTTTGAGGAGGTGACGGGGAGTTACGCTCCAAGACAAGTTTTGTAGTTTGTATTTATCTATTTAATTTGAGGAGGATACATGTGTGTATCGCTCCAAGATAATTAGATAGTGGTCTAAGGAGTTGTAAAGGCTTCTCCGCCTACTATAAAGGAGTTTCTTTGTAGTAGTGAAAAGCTCGAGTCCGGGGAGGATCTTGGGGACTGGAGTAGGGGTGTTCGAATCCATTAGCGGTTGCGGGAATCGCGAACCAGGATAAAAATCGACCGTGTCCTATTCTCTTTCTTTCGCACTTTATTTTCCGCACTTTAATTACATGCTTACAAGTAACAAAGTTTAAAAAGGCGAAAGAATTTTCAAAAAGCCAAGCTCTAAATTTTTAAAAGGTGATAAGCTATTCAACCCCACCTTCTAGCTTATCTAACCCATATACGGGACCTATCAATTTGAATCAAGTACGAGTTTTGGTTTCGTTTGATTCTGGGGACGGAATCCTTTTTAAGGGGTATATATGTAATATATAGGAAATTTAGATATTTAATAATAATAATGATAATGATGATGATAATAATAATAATAATAATAATAATAATAATAATAGTACAAATATTTAATACATTAGTTTGTATTATTAATGAGAAAATGATTAGAATTAGAATTACATTCTTGTAATAGAATTCTTTTTAAAATTTGTTAGAGTCCTTGATAAGTGGATTTTATATCCACTTAGAGCATTCCATTTCGGCTTAAATTGATTCACTTGGCCTCAAGTTTGTTGTAGTTTTGTTAAGTGTGCATGGTTGCAAGAATGTTGAATAAGGTTGCAATTTCCGTCAATTCTGGAGATGAATTCGAGCTTAAGAATGAACAATGGAGTCTTGTTGTGGGCCACCATTGTAACACCCCCAGATCCGGGGTCAGGGATCTGGTTGTTACGGTCTCAATATCCATCCATAAAACCAACATAATTTAAATTACAACCTTGTGACCCAAAACAACAGCATAAAACACACCCTTTATAGTCCCAGAGATGAAATCAGAGTAACCATCAATATTAATAATCATAAGTTTGAGTTCTTACAACCCAAAGAATTATAATTTTTACCATTACATATTCTTTATCATCCATTGGTATATGCCATATAATAAATACATTTGATGATCAAATGCTAACAACTAGCCTACCAGAAGCTGCATCCTCAGCAATGGTAGCTATGACCTCAGCAGTTAATCCTCTGACGGCTGACACCTGCCTATGTTGGGTACGCCTTGCGCGGCCATCTGATCTAGCTATTGTTGTGATATAAATAAATAAAGCAAGGGTGAGCAATAGCCAACCAAAATATAATTGAATAGTGATAATGTATAACAGTCCAAAATATCTTTGAAACCATATGCCATGCATTAACGAACGTAGTACCAATATAAGGTATGAGATGAAGTTACAAGGTAACTCAGAATATAATTGTTCTGAAGAGATATCTGCTATGTCAAAGATAAGCAAGATATTATCAAATTTTCATAATAGAGGAACTTGCAGGAAGAATATTGCAATTCCAGTTCAAACACTATTCAAACCTGCCAACAATGATAATGTTGCAGGAAATTTTCCAACATTGAGAGATGAACTAATACTAGAGTTTGACGCGCTAGGAGACATAGCATTTACACGATGATCAGTCGCATGTTATGCTCCCCATCTCTTGTTCTCTACATGTAGAAGGAAGCACCGACGGATTTGCTTGTCTACCGCCCTCTGGAACCCCCTCGGCCAACGGTTGGGCCATTTGCTGGACCGGTGCCACTGGGTCACTTACGCATCTCCTAGTTCATTTAACATCCATGACTATGAAACGTAAAGTTCCTCCCCCTTTCCCCAAGTATATTACTTGTTGATAGGACTCCACAAAGTAGTCGTATCCAGTTGGAAAGGAAAATTCACCAATATTTCCCAAGCTGATGCTTGTTAATGGATATAAACTTGTTCCATCAATTCTTACCCCTCGAGCGTTGAGGAGGTAACCAGACAGATTCATATCGATGTTTGAAAGAATCAAGATATAAGTGACAAGATAGTTTAGCAAGTATAGGACCGGGTAGTCCAATAAATATCATATCTCAAGTGAGGTCCCCTTATATATTTTTGGAAGTTGAGCGAGCATTTAAATCTTCTTATAAGATAGATTTAAATGAAAATAGAGTTTTTGGAAACCTCCCCTTGATAAAATAGTCATAAAAGACTCTGAAATATTTACACCATATCTGAAAGTGACAGATAATCTTTGAATAATATGAATCATTATAAAAAGAACATAAAAGAATTTAAATAAATATTCCAAGAATATTTATTAAATCAATAACAAATAAGGAATATGAATACATCATAATAGTGCTCGTAAGTAATCCTTGAATGATTATATAGAATTATTTACTGAACAACTCTCTTCTTTAAATGAATATTCAAAATAATATTCATTAATTAACTAAACTCAAATAAATGTTTAAGATAATATTCACTAAATAAATCAAACCTTAATTGAATATTTGAAAATAATATTCATATAATAAATAATATTCTAAATAAATATCCAACTAATATTCTTTTGGTAATCAAAACTTTAAAGGAATATTCGAAGCAATATTTCTTAAGTAAATAGAACTTCGAATGAATACTTTTAAATAATATTCATTAAGTACATAAAATCTTAAATGAATATTCAAAATAATATTCATTAATAAATAAATCCCAAATGAATATTCAATTGATATTCCTTAAACAAATAATATTCTAAATAAATATCCAAATAATAATCATTTAGCAAATAATATTCTAAATAAATATCTAAATGATATTCATTTAGTAATCAAAACCTTAAAGGAATATTCGAAATAATATTCCTTAAGTAATTAGAACTTCCAAAGAATACTTTTAAAATAATATTTATCAATTACGTAAAACTCAAATGAATATCCGAAAGTGATATTCATTTAATGAATAAAATTCCAATGAATATCAAAGTAATTATTCATTTAAATAATCCAACTCTAAATGAATGTTCGAAACTAATATTCATTTAAGTAATTAAAGCTCAAATGAATATTAAAATAATATTCAGTGAATAAATAAACGCGAATGAATATTCAAAATAATATTCATGTAGTACTTCTCGATTGAGATACTATTCAAATAACATTCCTCGAATAATTTCCAAGTAATTAATACTTCATGGAAAATATAAATGATGTTCATAAATAACATTCCTCAATAAACTGTCACTGGAATCCCTCCGGGTTTCCACGACTATCTCTATATTACAAAATACCGACTCCCGGTCTATATTTAATGAAGGAATATCATACGCCCTTCACTAAGGGTCTTAACAAGACAATCCGGCTTATAACTGATAATTCATATCTAGTCTATAGGCCAATATCAATTCAGGGAACAAGTATATCAATAGACTTGAAAGTAGACATGCATGCTATGACATATGTATACAACAATCATCATATATATTATCACAACAACAGTTCCAAGTATTGGAAACTTGCCTGGGAATCGAGTGCGGGTAGGGGTAGTGGTAGCGTGTCCCAGGTCATCCTGGTGATCTATAAATAGCCAAGGCATTCGGGATTAATCACTTAACATATTTAAAAAGGTTAAGTATACACTCTATTTAAGTCGAAACACGATTTCGAATTATCTCGCTATACACTTCTTAGTGTAGCTCTTTTATCACCGATGCGATTCGGCATATGTTCGTTATTACGACATGTCATTGTACCCACACTTGATACATACTTAGGCCATGTAAGTATTAAGATCGGTCATTTACGAATCAAGATTGTACTACGAGTTTTATCGCCCGTTTTCTAAGTTATTTACCAAAGTCATAATCAAGCATGCTTTTAGGGGTTCGTTCGCGTTTAACCTTGATTCGAACATTTTTATAAAATCGGAAAATGATTCATTCGACATGTGGTTTTCTCCCACACCTTCATATTTACCTTTAATATTTAATTAATAAGATTCGCCACTGATTAAACGACATTTAAGGGAATCAATTTCAATTACGAACTTTCGTTTACGGTTCCGAACCACTTTTACGAATTTAATCATAACTCCTAAACCGTAAGTCCGTTTCATGCGATCTTTATATCAAAATGAAGCTCATAACATAATCTAGCTTATCATGGCAGAAATCGAAGCTTAACAGTAAGTTAAAGCTACTGTGATGCACGGTTACTTAAGGTTCAACGAAAATCGGGCATTACGACGGCTATAAATCGAATCTTTCCAAATTCCAAACTTTCCAATAATCATAGTTTCCATTCCAAACAACATATACATATTATTTAACCATGAAATAAGGCCAATCAATGCCTTTCCGTTCATCTAACTATTTTAATCCTTACCAAAACCCAATCATAATCATGCTTATAATCACTAATAACATAACTAAGCTTAAATCACCAAGAACATGCATAATCTCAAAGTAAGATCTAGGGTTTTCAAGTGTGTTATACCTTCCTTGGGGTGTGTATGCACTTAGTAAGCCTTGTATAGTCCTTGTATAGCCTTCATGAAGCTTGGATCATCAACCAAAATCAAGATCCAAAAGTTTTGTTCTTGAGGTTACTATTCACCCTAGACTTTGATGATTTTATTGAAAATGGAAACAATGGATTTTGAGGCTAAGATTTCTAGGGTATCATTTTTATGAAATATAGGATCCATGACAAAAATTTGGAGATCAAATGATGGTGGGAAGGTTGATTTCTCTTCTTGAATTTAGGCCTAAAGCCGAAAGGAAGAAAATGGGGGAGATGGTGTTGTTTGCTTGCTCTTGATCTCATCCTTTGCATTATTGATTTGTCTTTTGATAATATCTAGCCATAAATCTACTTTAATAAAGTAGTGTGGTCATCCATGATGCAATTCAAGTGGACACATGTTGTGATTTGATGATGAGATTTAGCTAAGTACTTAGTTGGCTTCTAATCTTACTAGTTACTCTTAGTAACTACTTGGTTACTTGATTCTATCCACTTGCACATGCATGTACCTTGGTTCTCTGCTTGTTTCTTTGTTCGTTTATTGCTTAATTCGTTGATCGTTCGGAGGAATAACTCATCCGTCTCTCGTTAGGGTTTTACCGAAAACCTTCTTAATAATTATTATACCATTCTCCATCTTTCTTAATACTTCTCGAATTTAACTTCCTTAAATATTAAATATTAAATCCTTAATCTATCAGTGTCTAGGGAAAAATCTCGGAGAAAATGAAAGTGCTGTTTTTCAGAATCCGATAGTCTTTACATACAATTATTTTCCCCTCGGATCACTAATACGAACTCAGAAATTCATTCCGGGTACTTCTATATAGTGTCGTCTCATAATATTCTTATTTCCATCAAAAACACTATTCATCACTTATTCTCTTTTTAGTCCTGGAACTTAGAAAATATCTTTGTGCTTCCTCGAGCATTCCTTAACTCTTTCATGGAACCTCCGTGCTTGTAACCGATATCGATCTGGATGACATGAGGGTATCTATTTCTTTCTAGGGAATCTTATCTTAACTTTCTAGGAGATAGATTATTCTAATCTAAGTTATCACCCAATAGCATCCTTCAGGACATATAACCTTGGAATCTATATCCTTTCATTATTCATTCATTAAAACTAGTATTACATTCTAGTTGTAACCAATATTCATTCTTACCTCAATACATAATAAAAAGTTTTAATTCTACCCAAAAATCTGGGTTCTTACAGTCTCCCCTCCTTAAAAGGATTCCGTCCCGGAATCAGGTAGAAGACAATTGGGTACTTGTTGGTTATTTCGCTTTCCAATTCTCTGGTCGATCCTTACACATTCCAATCTTTCTAAAGCACGTCGTACTGGTGTTACAATACACCTTTTATCCGTTTTACCAATTCTTTGATACTTTCGCACAACACATTATCCAGTATACGTTCTTGTCCGATCTTATACTATTAACCTTTTTGGTACGTGCAATGACTTCGGTATCACTAACGCGCTACGAATTCCGGAGATAACCTCACTCGTAATTTTGCAATTCCTGATCGCTTTAATCTTCGCAATCTCGATGTATATATATTTAGGTGGAAAAATTTATCGAGAGATCACTGTGATCAATGAACATTTGTTATATTGCATAGCTAGTACAGAAGGGGGACAGCCTTTAGTACTTGACAAGCAATTAAACAATTAATGGTATTCCACTTAGACTCCTATCACACAGACAGAGAGTCACGTAGTAGTACCTCCCCTCCTTAAAGGGTTGTTCTTCTCAATTTAGAAGAAGATAAATAAGGGAGAAGAAAAGGAAAGAATTTCAAAGAACTATATAAGAAAATTTTCATGATTGTCAAAAAAATATCATACTTAGGATTTACCTCTGAACTATAAAGGTTTATTAGAGAAGAAAAATAATCGTATTCGTATAAAATACTACTTTTTCATAATCTCACATATCACATGTCCTTGCTGCTCTGTCCATCATTCTGTGGACCTACACTCTTATTCGATATTAGTATCACCTACTTTTGGAAAATCCTTCAACCTCTCAGGTTAAAATCATGGATTTCTCGCTTGACATTATTATTATTGGCATTTCACGCCACGACACTGGCCATTTCATATTCATAATTCTAACACCATCAGGTTGTCATTCCGATAGCTCATTAGGAAAACCCATTCATCAATCCATTCATAACATTCCTTGCTTCACATTCCATAGTTATTTCCCAATCTTTTCTTTATTAATCACATCCTTCGTATTATCTAATTCTTATTTACTTCTGTTGTTTATCTCCACCGTCATCTCAGGGTTGAGACACTCGTCACCTTTACTCAATATGTGTTACACGTTTGGGGCCAAATTTTCCTTTGTTCAACCATCTAGATTTCACTTTTTCATTCCATGAGTTTCTTTATTACTCAATCAATCTATTTCATATTTCCTCGAATTTTCTAAACTTACTAAGGAGTCAATTTGTAGGTCATTTATGATCCTAATCCCAACTTTCTGTTTTGGCCAATACCCTTGCCCTGTCAATTCCATACTTTTCTCGCTTCTCATGAGTCCGCCTATCTGACTCTCTTATTGATTTTCAACTCTATTTCCATATCTATCAGTCACTTGTCTTCATTTCTACTATAATCATTCTATGAACCATCATAGCCGGATCATTTATTACAAATATCCCGTCGTCTCCAAAATTGAACCATCCGAAATTGACCTGGACGATTTCTCTAACTTAGATTTAATTCGACATTTCTGCTGTCGTTAACACTTAATTTCTCAGAAGGGCCATCATTGCTTATCATTTACGCAGTGTTTTTAATAGCTAGACATACAGGTTTCATAATTGTCAGTCCAAGATCCTCTAGGAAAGCAAAATAATCACTATTCCCTATCCATAAGGAATGCTTCCTGAACTTGATGTAGATATTACATGAAGCAGATAAAATTGTATAAGAGCTTCAAGCATCGTAGCTATGCCAAGTTGACGAAATTATCAATCATATATCTTCAGTAGAAGACTGGAAGCTAACGATTTACTTAGTCAATTTCGTACTAGGTCCTGATTTACCTCAACATAGGACCTCCTAACGCAGGTAATATGCTTACGACGACATCAGGAATCGAATCTTTACTTAAACTACTCTTATGGTTGATTCTTGCACAATCATTAGAGGGAATGTAAATTCCTCCACCACATTCTGACCTTCAAAGTCCTTCTCAATACCATTCCGTGTCTTTGGTATGAGCATTAATAATTACTCCTTAATACTTAAGTGTCGGCCACCTCATTGGCCTTTCCTGATAATAATTTCTTGCAATCAATGTTTTCTTGATCTATTCTACTCAACTTTTTTTTTTCTACCTTATTCCCATCACTGTTGGGTGAAAGTATTCTTCCTTAAATTCTGCTGAAGGAGAAAATATCCATCAGTCTTTTTCCATAAGTTATTGTCTTAGTCCTTAAATGTGACTTTTATCCCGGCTAATATCCTCATCAGGTCTAGGATATCTTGTCTCAGGTCTTTCTTACTTTAAAACAATCTCAACCTTATTGGTTCAATCCATACCTTCTCATGGTTTCTTACATGCCTTATCTGGAATCATTATTATTATGTCATACATTCTCTACCAAACTTCCATTTTGAAACTCAGAGTATTACCTTTTTCCTTGTAAGGTTTCTTAGGTCATCCTCATCATTCTTCCTATATTTTCTAGATACAGGGTGTATCAAACATCATTAATCAATTCTATAACAATTCTGTCTAAGCACTTTTCGAGACTCCTTTCCACAAATCCTTATAGGTTATTGACACCTTGGTCGATTCATTTATATCATCTGATTTCACAATGTCTTTATTAGGGGTGATGTTATCCTTTGTGCATCCCCCAGAGTTCGTCTTAATATATGGACATTCTATCCTCAATTCTCTCTTCAAGGAATACTTATATCCTACAATTGGCAATCCAATCATATATCCTTAATAAAGGTCTCTTTTCAATTACTCTCATCTTAATCATCTATAGGTAGCTTAATGCTAACCTCTTCTTATGAATGTCGGTCTATATGACCTTCCAAAAGACAAAATATGTCTATCTGCTCTTCCTTACAGGACTTGGTAATGGTAGCAAGGATGTTCTGGAAGATATTGGTCGTGTTCAACGTGAATCTCTTAGTGCCTAATGCACTTTTTAAGGACACTAAGCTTCAGATAACATTTATGCATCATACTGCACCATCTTTAACAATCTTCGTAACTCTTCATTGATCACTATCTCCAGTACTAATACACCCAGGGTATTTATAAAATCCATCATCATGTATCTCAATTCATTTTACATCAAAAGTTCTTGCAGTTGGCGCTTGGTTAGAAGCAGCCCTGCTTTGTCCTTTCATTGCTGGTCTAGTCACTTGATAATCCCTTGTGACCTGGCCTCAACTTGCCACCCTAAAATATGTGAGTTTAGGGGTTTGGCTAATAGCAGTACTTTTCTAGCAATTGATGGCATAGTGCCTTCTTCTTTGATACCTTTTGATCTTTTCAAAACTTTACTCCATATAAGTCTCAATTGACTTCTCGGTACCGTCTTCGGTCTCCTTTCCTTTACTATTATTCTTTCAACTATTCTTATTAATCCCACGTGCCACAAAAGCTTAACACTTCTGGCAATACAACCTTTTCATTTCAGTCAATCCTGGAATTTCTCAGTCCGATTGGTTTCTTAATTACATTTCCCTTTTTACCATCCAATCTCATCTTCATTAGTTTATCTCTAGAATCAATCGTAATAATCAGGATCTATCTACCAATCCGTGTAGCGGTTACCTTACCAATTCATAGGGTTTGCTTCAGTTTCCACTCTATTCAGTGATGTATTCAGATAATCAGAAAGACAAGGTTTGCCAAATTTTGTCCAATTCCTTTCCAGGATTAGGAAAATTTCAGTCAATCTATCCACCCACTGGTAACACCAAGAAGATCCATTTTGATACCCGAAGAATATTTCTAGGAACATCCAAGCGGGTCAAACCATAAACAGTTGTAATAATGAAATGATTGACATAAAGCTGGGAGTTTAACCATTAGAAGGAAACCAAATATATATCTTCTCTAGAAGGGGAATCAAAAGTTTCAAACTAAACATGTCATACCTCCCCGATACATGTTTGTCCTAATAGTCGATACTACCGAATACCAGTCTACTTAATAACTAGTCTCAGAAGGAACACTACCATCGGGGTTAGTCGCTTCCCAGAATTGGCACTACCAAGGCCATCCGAATCTGGTGAACCGTGTTGTCCAATTATATTCGAAAATTATGTTGTTGTGTTGCACAAGCACAACACCTAAACCTGTACGAGGTGCATCCTAATATATTCCAAAATTTTTCCTTCTTCCATTAGGTAACGCCAATGCTGGGTCGTCACCAGTTTTTATCTTTAGCTCCATGGAGATTTCTCCCCATTTATCTTGTACATTCAAACTTCTAGTCTTACCATTAAGTCGGGTTATGGGACTACAATCTTTGTAAAGTCCTGAGCAAATCTTGGGTAATACCTCGTGAATCTTATGAAAATTCTTTACCTTTGCCAGTGTGGTTGGCCAATCTCCCATCGAAACTGTCTTTAACTTGGTGGGGTCGATCAATCACTACTTCCTATTGATCATATGTCCTATTGTGTGGACTTCATTTGCCAAAACTCTTACTTCGAGAACATGGCCTACACCTGTTCACTCAGGTTTCATCTAAAAGCATTCTCAATTTCATCTCAACCACTGCTTGCCTTACTCAATCCATTTATGATTCAGTGTCAAAATAAACTTAAGGTAACTACCATAATCCATTCAAGGAAAAGAAGGAATTTAATATTCCTTTGAATCACATGCATCTAATATTTCTGGTTCATCATTCCACTGAATTGAACTAGACTTATACTTGGTTCCTGACGATAGCCTTATTACTAGTTTATCACAGACTCACTGGTCTTCTCCTCTTGTAGGTTCCGAGATCATTGTCTCGCTTACTACTTCCTTATATACTTTATCCAATCATGCCATCACCTTCCAATGTCTTTATTTTCTAAGTTGATCCATTCATAAAATGGACATTTACTTGAGCCAAACCACCTCATTAATCTCAGTTTGACTTTATAAATTATAACTTATGAAATCTGCCTTCTCATGGCGAATTACCATTAACAATATTCACACTAATCCATTTATCACATGATATGGCACATGCTGCCTCTATCTCAACTACTCCTGGAGACTCTGCTCCTTGTCCTCTATTGTTGTCTTTGATAATCATGTACCACTCTAACTCTTTTCTCATTAATCTAAAGGTCTCTAAGGATTTTTATCTATCCCATATAAGATCTCAAGTAATTCCTCCCAATTCGTCTTAATTGCTGGTACTTCATCCGGCAGTCTTGCTATGAATCCAATACGCATCTTTAATTCTCTTTAATAATATCTAAGTTCTTTACGCTCACTTCTCTGAGTACTGTACCTTAACTCTTACAGTCTCTCTGACTGTAGCCTTCATTTCCTTAAGGGTAAACTCCTTATCCTTATCAGGATTCTCCTCCTTTGCTGAAACCTCTTCCGGGTCCTCAGTAGGGTACTCTCTCGAATCCACCATCCGATCTTCAGTGTCAAAACAAGCATCATTTCGTTACTGCTTGTAATACCCAAGGTCTGTCGCCTTACTAGTCGATACAAGAACGAGCTTAAGTTACTATCATGATACTTAATAGTTCCCATAAGGGTTTTGATATGTCAATACTACATTATGTAGTCCGACTATGAACTTGGCAAGAGTTCTTATTATCTTAATGAATTTATTGTTTTAACGTCGTGTCATCTCTGGGATTTATAACGCTCTCTCTGATACCATTTCTGTAACACCCCCAGATCCGGGGTCAGGGATCTGGTCGTTACGGTCTCAATATCCATCCATAAAACCAACATAATTTAAATTACAACCTTGTGACCCAAAACAATAGCATAAAACACACCCGTTATAGTCCCAGAGATGAAATCAGAGTAACCATCAATATTAATAATCATAAGTTTGAGTTCTTACAACCCAAAGAATTACAATTTTTACCATTACATATTCTTTGCCATCCATTGGTATATGCCATATAATAAATACATTTGATGATCAAATGCTAACAACTAGCCTACCAGAAGCTGCATCCTCAGCAATGGTAGCTATGACCTCAGCAGTTAATCCTCTGACGGCTGACACCTGCCTATGTTGGGTACGCCTTGCACGACCATCTGATCTAGCTGTTGTTGTGATATAAATAAATAAAGCAAGGGTGAGCAATAGCCCACCAAAATATAATTGAACAGTGATAATGTATAACAGTCCAAAATATCTTTGAAATCATATGCCATGCATTAACGAACGTAGTACCAATATAAGGTATGAGATAAAGTTACAAGGTAACTCACAATATAATTGTTCTGAAGAGATATCTGCTATGTCAAAGATAAGCAAGATATTATCAAATTTTCATAATAGAGGAACTTGCAGGAAGAATATTGCAATTCCAGTTCAAACACTATTCAAACCTGCCAACAATGATAATGTTGCAGGAAATTTTCCAACATTGAGAGATGAACTAATACTGAAGTTTGACGCGCCAGGAGACATAGCATTTACACGATGATCAGTCGCATGTTATGCTCCCCACCTCTTGTTCTCTACATGTAGAAGGAAGCACCAACGGATTTGCTTGTCTACCGCCCTCTGGAACCCTCTCGGCCAACGGTTGGGCCATTTGCTGGACCGGCGCCACTGGGTCACTTACGCATCTCCTAGTTCATTTAACATCCATGACTCTGAAACGTAAAGTTCCTCCCCCTTTCCCCAAGTATATTACTTGTTGATAGGACTCCACAAAGTAGTCGTATCCAGTTGGAAAGGAAAATTCACCAATATTTCCCAAGCTGATGCTTGTTAATGGATATAAACTTGTTCCATCAATTCTTGCCCCTCGAGCGTTGAGGAGGTAACCAAACAGATGCATATCGATGTTTGAAAGAATCAAGATATGAGTGACAAGACAGTTTAGCAAGTATAGGACCGGGCAGTCCAATAAATAACGTATCTCAAGTGAGGTCCCCTTATATATTTTTGGAAGTTGAGCGAGTATTTAAATCTTCTTATAAGATAGATTTAAATGAAAATAGAGTTTTGAGAAACCTCCCCTTGATAAAATAGTCATAAAAGACTCTGAAATATTTTACACCATATCTGAAAGTGACAGATAATCTTTGAATAATATGAATCATTATAAAAAGAACATAAAAGAATTTAAATAAATATTCCAAGAATATTTATTAAATCAATAATAAATAAGGAATATGAATACATCATAATAGTGCTCGTAAGTAATCCTTGAATGATTATATAGAATTATTTACTGAACAACTCTCTTCTTTAAATGAATATTCAAAATAATATTCATTAATTAACTAAACTCAAATAAATGTTTAAGATAATATTCACTAAATAAATCAAACCTTAAGTGAATATTTAAAAATAATATTCATATAATAAATAATATTCTAAATAAATATCCAACTAATATTCTTTTGGTAATCAAAACTTTAAAGGAATATTCGAAGCAATATTCCTTAAGTAAATAGAACTTCGAATGAATACTTTTAAATAATATTCATTAAGTACATAAAATCTTTGTTAGGAATAATTCATAAGTTGTGATGTTAAGAATAGAATTTACACATTATACTTCTTGTAATCCTGATCTTATAAAGGATTTAGCACTATATATAGGATTTATGTGTAAGGCAGTTATCTGTACAGTTTAGTCAGGAATGAACAGTGTATCGGAGACTACATGTCAGGAACAAAGAGCAAATCCTGATGACGGTCTAATACTGATGATGATCAGATACTGATGCAAGATGAAATCCTGATAACAGTCGTGTTACTGATGATGTCATTATGGATGCTACAGAAACTGGCAAGTGCTATAAAACAGGATCGTTGTTTGAAGAACAAGCAAGAAGATATTATGAAGGAAAGAGTTTTCTATTGATGGAAACTATCAACTGGACGGCAGAACATTGTCATGTATAGATTATATCTTTCTGTTATTAGTTGATAGGTAGCATTATAAATACTCTCTCTATATCATTGTAAAAAGTGTCGTGTCGTAGTCGAACAAACGTGTGTTGTGAGTTCGTGTGCGTAGCTCTGTATAAGGTTTGTATTCGAGAGTTCGAAACAAACAGAGAGAGAGATTTGTATTGTCAGCAGCTGCTAAAGGTATTGTACACCTTTGGTAGAGTTTGTATTTGATCTTATTAATACAAACAAAGTTTGATTCATTCGTTTATTCTTTTTTCTATAATAAAGCAAAAATCAGACACGATTATATAACTTGTATTCAACCCCCCTTTCTACAAGTTATTCGAGTTAACAATCTTAAATGAATATTCAAAATAATATTCATTAATAAATAAATCCCAAATGAATATTCAATTGATATTCATTAAACAAATAATATTCTAAATAAATATCCAAATAATATTCATTTAGCAAATAATATTCTAAATAAATATCTAAATGATATTCATTTAGTAATCAAAACCTTAAAGGAATATTCGAAATAATATTCCTTAAGTAATTAGAACTTCCAAAGAATACTTTTAAAATAATATTTATCAATTACGTAAAACTCAAATGAATATCCGAAAGTGATATTCATTTAATGAATAAAATTCCAATGAATATCAAAGTAATTATTCATTTAAATAATCCAACTCTAAATGAATATTCGAAACTAATATTCATTTAAGTAATTAAAGCTCAAATGAATATTAAAATAATATTCAGCGAATAAATAAACACGAATGAATATTCAAAATAATATTCATGTAGTACTTCTCGATTGAGATAATATTCAAATAACATTCCTCGAATAATTTCCAAGTAATTAATACTTCATGGAAAATATAAATGATGTTCATAAATAACATTCCTCAATAAACTGTCACCGAAATCCCTCCGGGTTTCCACGACTATCTCTATATTACAAAATACCGACTCCCGGTCTATATTTAATGAAGGAATATCATACGCTCTTCACTAAGGGTCTTAACAAGACAATCCGGCTTATAACTGATAATTCATATCTAGTCTATAGGCCAATATCAATTCAGGGAACAAGTATATCAATAGACTTGAAAGTAGACATGCATGCTATGGCATATGTATACAACAATCATCATATATATTATCACAACAACAGTTCCAAGTATTGGAAACTTGCCTGGGAATCGAGTGCGGGTAGGGGTAGTGGTAGCGTGTCCCGGGTCAGCCTGGTGTTCTATAAATAGCCAAGGCATTCGGGATTAATCACTTAACATATTTAAAAAGGTTAAGTATACACTCTACTTAAGTCGAAACACGATTTCGAATTATCTCGCTATACACTTCTTAGTGTAGCTCTTTTATCACCGATGCGATTCGGCATATGTTCGTTATTACGACATGTCATTGTACCCACACTTGATACATACTTAGGCCATGTAAGTATTAAGATCGTTCATTTACGAATCAAGATGGTACTACGAGTTTTATCGCCCGTTTTCTGAGTTATTTACCAAAGTCATAATCAAGCATGCTTTTAGGGGTTCGTTCGCGTTTAACCTTGATTCGAACATTTTTATAAAATCGGAAAACAATCCATTCGACATGTGGTTTTCTCCCACACCTTCCACTTTACCTTTAATATTTAATTAATAAGATTCGCCACTGATTAAACGACATTTAAGGGAATCAATTTCAATTACGAACTTTCGTTTACGGTTCCGAACTACTTTTACGAATTTAATCATAACTCCCAAAACGTAAGTCCGTTTCATGTGATCTTTATATCAAAATGAAGCTCATAACATAATCTAGCTTATCATGGCAGAAATCGAAGCTTAACAGTAAGTTAAAGCTATTGTGATGCACGGTTACTTAAGGTTTAACGAAAATCGGGCATTACGACGGCTATAAATCGAATCTTTCCAAATTCCAAACTTTCCAATAATCATAGTTTCCATTCCAAACAACATATACATATTATTTAACCATGAACTAAGGCCAAGCAAAGCCTTTCCGTTCATCTAACTATTTTAATCCTTACCAAAACCCAATCATAATCATGCCTATAATCACTAATAACATAACTAAGCTTAAATCACCAAGAACATGCATAATCTCAAAGTAAGATCTAGGGTTTTCAAGTGTGTTATACCTTCCTTGGGGTGTGTATGCATTTAGTGAGTCTTGTATAGTCCTTGTATAGCCTCCATGAAGCTTGGATCATCAACCAAAATCAAGATCCAAAAGTTTTGTTCTTGAGGTTACTATTCACCCTAGACTTTGATGATTTTATTGAAAATGGAAACAATGGATTTTGAGGCTAAGATTTCTAGGGTATCATTTTTATGAAATATAGGATCCATGACAAAAATTTGGAGATCAAATGATGGTGGGAAGGTTGATTTCTCTTCTTGAATTTAGGCCTAAAGCCGAATGGAAGAAAATGAGGGAGATGGTGTTGTTTGCATGCTCTTGATCTCATCCTTTGCATTATTGATTTGTCTTTTGATAATATCTAGCCATAAAGCTACTTTAATAAAGTAGTGTGGTCATCCATGATGCAATTCAAGTGGACACATGTTGTGATTTTGTGGTTTGATGATGAGATTTAGCTAAGTACTTAGTTTGCTTCTAATCTTACTAGTTACTCTTAGTAACTACTTGGTTACTTGATTCTATCCACTTGAACATGTATGTACCTTGGTTCTCTGCTTGTTTCTTTGTTCGTTTATTGCTTAATTCGTTGATCGTTCGGAGGAATAACTCATCCGTCTCTCGTTAGGGTTTTACCGAAAACCTTCTTAATAATTATTATACCATTCTCCATATTTCTTAATACTTCTCGAATTTAACTTCTTTAAATATTAAATATTAAATCCTTAATCTATCAGTGTCTAGGGAAAAATCTCGGAGAAAATGAAAGTGCTGTTTTTCAGAATCCGATAGTCTTTACATTCACTTATTTTCCCCTCGGATCACTAATACGAACTCAGAAATTCATTTCGGGTACTTCTATATAGTGTCGTCTCATAATATTCTTATTTCCATCAAAAACACTATTCATCACTTATTCTCTTTTTAGTCCTGGAACTTAGAAAATATCTTTGTGCTTCCTCGAGCGTTCCTTAACTCTTTCATGGAACCTCCGTGCTTGTAACCGATATCGATCTGGATGACGTGAGGGTATCTATTTCTTTCTAGGGAATCTTATCTTAACTTTCTAGGAGATAGATTATTCTAATCTAAGTTATCACCCAATAGCATCCTTCAGGACATATAACCTTGGAATCTATATCCTTTCATTATTCATTCATTAAAACCAGTATTACATTCTAGTTGTAACCAATATTCATTCTTACCTCAATACATAATAAAAAGTTTTAATTCTACCCAAAAATCTGGGTTCTTACAACCATGGAGGTTCCAAGGCAAGGAATTGAAGTATGGAAGCTTTGAGAAAAAGAACGAAAGGAAACGGAGGCAAAACGAAGAAAATAGCATGCTGAAAAACTACGGGCAGATTTCGCTCCAGGCCGCGGCCTCAGAACTCCAGGATGCGGCCTCGGGGGCATTCTGTCCATTCCAAATTTTGCTCTAAAAAGCCTAAAATTCTTTCCAGTTTCGAATTAAATTGTATTTTTAGGCTTTTTCTTGTTGGACAAGACTTCTAGGGCCTATTTAAACACATCTTAGCATTGTAAAATTGTATCAATTCATATTAGTTAGCATATTATAACATAGAACTCATATCTTGTTTCATTATCATGGTTTCACTTGATCCCATGATGACGAGAGATTCAATTACGAACTATTCGTTGTCATGGGATTCTAACGGATTTATTTATGGAGCTTTAGTATCTTGATGCTTTAAAGATCTGTGTGTGATGTATATTTGATATCCTCGTATGGTTGTGCTTTATGAATTTAGATGCGTAGCTAACATCTAATCTGTTAATCTCTTGTGAAGTGAAAGTGGATCTTGAGGTTTAGAACTTGCCATGCTAGCATATATAGGTTCATGATTGTTTATCAACATGATTCGTAGCGTAAGATGAAAATACTTATACTGCCCTATGTGATCTTAATGGATAACTTGCTTTTCAACCGTTATGTTTTCAAATTCTATAGACATATAGGGTCTAATCATAATTATTGTCTATTCATCTTCTATCTCTTTTGTGGATGTATTGGTATTTTGGTATACGTATGCTGACAAGTAGCGTGTACTTATTTCGTGTTATCCGATCAGATATCATAACCATTGCATATAGTGATTAAAGGCGTCAGATCTAAGCAAAGTATTTAATGAAGTTAGGATCCCATGTTTTCTCTTGCATAAGTAATTCGATTCCAATTCTCGTTAGTTAGTTAATTTTTAGTTTGTTAATTTACTTCTTAGTTAATTTTAGATAATCAAAACCCAATCTTGTTAATTGTCTTAGCAGTGAATAAAAACCATACATTGTTGCAAAGGTGCATTAACCGAATTAAAACCTAAACCAGATCTCTGTGGGAACGAACTTGACTTATATCTATATTACTTGTGACCACGTACGCTTGCGTGATTACTGTAAACAAGTTTTTGGTGCCGCTACCGGGGATCATCGGTGTTTTATTTTTAGTTTATGTGCTTGTCATAAGTGGTCGTTATATCTTGTGTAGTTCGTTGGTGTTTCAGGTACGTGTGCAGTAGATCTGGGTGATGCAGATATAACTGTAGCAGCTCAGTTGAAGGCGTTGACTTTGAAGATGGATTTTCTAACTTACTATGGAGTTCAGCAGGTGGCTAGTGTTTGTGAGCTATGTGCGGGCGCACATGAGATGAATCAGTGTGCCATCTATAGAGCATCAGTGACTTGGAGCCACAATCAAGGTGGCATGCTGCAACCACAACAGCCTTATCAGCAATTTCAAGGTCAACAATATGGAGCAAAACCTTACAATCACCAGAATTTTCAGTAACAGTATGCCCCGTGGCAATTTCAACCCTCGGGTTTTCAGCAACAACAGTCATATGCTGGTTCTGGGCATTCCACTTATGACAAATCTGAATTAGAAGAATTGAGGTTGTTGTTTAAAAGCAACACTGTATCGTTTAAGACCTTGGAAATTCAGATTGGGCAGATTACTAATGCCTTTTTGAGTAGGCCACAAGGGACTCTTCCTAGCGACACGGAGGCTAATCCAAGCAAGAGGTAAGTCGATGAAACAGGTGAAAGCAGTTACCTTGAGATCTGGAAAGGCTACAAATGATCAGAAATTAGCAGCTACGGAAAACGAAGAAGTTCATATTCAGCAGATTGAGAAATCTGCAGGGCCAGAAATTGAGAAATCTGATTTGGTAGCTGAGCAGTTGGACGGTGAAGTGGAAAAGAGTACGAATCCTGTTGAAAAAGTGTCTCCGGATCAATCTACAAATAGCAATCAGATCTACCCGCCTCCTCCATATCCAAGGAGATTCTTAGAATTTTCGGCAGAGGAGGAGGAGTGTTTTGGCAAGTCAGATCCATTAGACGTTACTTTACAAGGAAAGTCTGATACGGAAGATGAGGAACTAGGCGTGGTTGATCTTTGGGATTCTCAGGTGCCGATTGATGAGGGTGTTTCATGGTCAAATCTTGAGGATAGTGCAATTGATTCTTTTCTTGAGGAAGATGTTTTGATTGAGGGTAATGAGAATCTTCATGAGTTATATAGGAATTTTACTTCTGATGAGATGTTAGAGGAATTGAAGGTCACTTGTTCTAAGCATGAAATTCAACTTGAGGAGAGTTCTTTTGATCCTAAGTTTGTTGTTAAGACTTCTGTTGGTGAACTACCCACTTTCGTTCCTAATCCGTCTATTTCCACTCTTGCTCAGTCTTTGGTGGTTAATAATGAAAATCATCATGTTGAAGAAACTTCCAGACTCGAGCTTAAACTATCAGATCACCTGAGGTATGCATATTTGGGTCAATCATCTACTTTGCCTATTATTATTGTTGCTAACTTGTCAGGTAGTGAAGAGAACATTGTTGCTGACACCTTTGAAGAGCGAAGAAGGCTGAAATTTGTTATCAAGGATATAGCGCCGGAAAAGATAATTAAATGGCCATATAAGTTACAGTATAGATATTTTCAAGAGAAAAAGCCATGGCCATGTCTAGCTAAAGACTTTAAACAAAGGCGCTTCGTGGGAGGCAACCCACGTGTTTCGGCATTTTTATTTAGGTATTTCTACTATCCCTTGTATTACCTTCCATTCAATGGGGACATTGAATATTTTAAGTTTGGGGGTGGTTTGGGGATAAGTAGTGTATAGTAGTTATTTGTAGTGTTAGTGTGTCATTGTGTTCATATAGATATCATATTTTACATATTAGTAGTAATTCATGCATGTTTGTACGTATTATTTATGTTTGTTTCATATAGGACATTCTGTTTTTATTTTCGTATACCATGTGAGTTCATTTTAGTTGCATTTGCATGGCATGCATATTTCATGATCCCTTAGGATGAATTCTGATTGGTAGGTCGATGTATATTTGAGTGTGGTAATGATGAGTAGAGGGTTGATTTATAGTTCCTATGAAATTGACGTGCATGCTTCATAAACAAAATTTTACACAGTCTCATTGGGTGCTTTTGGGCTAGGTTAGGGTCATGCCTGTTTGGATGTTTTGAGATTTAATCACTTGATTATATTTAAAATTATCGTTATTCCCTTGATGGCGTAGGAGCACTAAAGTCTAAGTTTGGGGGAAACCAGAGATTTCATGCTAGTTGTAAATATTTGTCAAATAATGGCTAGATGTCAAATGGCCAGTAGCCGGCTCATATTTATATGAGTAGTCTAGGGTTGGAAATGAGAATTCTCATTCCAGATTCAATAAAAAAAATAAGAAAAAAAAAAGAAAAGAAAAAAAAGAAAGAAAAAAAATCATAAGTTTCAATTGTTAAATGCAAAATTAACCACGAGTGAGCTCTTTAATACTCGAGTAATTAAGTCTGAGGGGACTTAGTCCTAGTAACCAAAAGCCCTTGTGGTTTGGGATTATTGACCTAACACTCGCTACATGGGTATTATTGTATAAGTCTTTTGAGGTCTCATTCATTGCACGGTTAAATAAGCATGCGTATTGTATATAGTATTATGCGTCGTAGTGTAATAATAAAGCATGAATTCTTGGCTAACTCAGATGAGGATGGAGGTGTTCCTAGGTTATGAAGTGTTTACAGTCTATTCTATTTATAAACCTGTGATTGTCTTGGCGAAGAATAGGTATGATTTTTGATCTAGTTTTGGAGTATTTCTGATGAGCATCGCACACATGCACGTTTCTGTTCATGTATTGTTAGTATACGGGGACTTAGTCGAGCTCTATTTGGATTTAGTTGCATTCTTTGAGATATTTGCTTGCTAGTTGGTTTTGGTTAGTTTGAGGGGATCGTTGCATTTTCATATTAGCTGCATTCATGCATTGCATTGTTTTCGCGTTGTTAGTTAGATGGATTTTGTGGGTACATTCACTATAGGCCCTCACGAGACCTCACTCGTCCACTAGGATTGCCTAGGGGTTTAAAGGGCTTGTTGCATATGCCAAATGCAACCGTGATCACCTACGGAAGTGGTACTAATTAGTTGTATATAGTTATAGTTGTTTAGGCTTATGGACAAGCATCGGTTTAAGTTTGGGGGTGTGATAAGTGGATTTTATATCCACTTGGAACGTTCCATTTTGGCTTAAATTAATTCACTTGACCTCAAGTTTGTTGTAGTTTTGATGTGTTTTGTTAAGTGTGCAGGGTTGCAAGAATGTTGAATAAGGTTGCAGTTTCCATCAATTCTGGAGATGAATTCGAGCTTAAGAATGAACAATGGAGTCTTGTTGTGGGCCACCATGAAGGTTCCAAGGCAAGGAATTGAAGTATGGAAGCTTTGAGAAAAAGAACGAAAGGAAACGGAGGCAAAACGAAGAAAAAATGAAGGAAATAGCATGTTGAAAAACTGCGGGCAGATTTGGCTCCAGGCCGCGGCCTCAGAACTCCAGGATGCGGCCTCGGGAGCATTCTGTCCATTCCGAATTTTGCTCTAAAAAGCTTAAAATTCTTTCCTGTATCGAATTAAATTGTATTTTTAGGCTTTTTCTTGTTGGACAAGACTTCTAGGGCCTATTTAAACACATCTTAGCATTGTAAAATTGTTTCAATTCAAATTAGTTAGCATATTATAACATAGAACTCATATCTTGTTTAATTATCATGGTTTCACTTGATCCCATGATGATGAGAGGTTCAATTACGAACTAATCATTGTCATGGGATTCTAACGGATTTATTTATCGAGCTTTAGTATCATGATGCTTTAAAGATCTGTGTGTGATGTATATTTGATATCCTCATATGGTTGTGCTTTATGAATTTAGATGCGTAGCTAACATTTAATCTGTTAATCTCATGTGAAGTGAAAGTGGATCGATCTTGAGGTTTAGAACTTGCCATGCTAGCATAGGTTCATGATTGTTTATCAACATGATTCGTAGCGTAAGGTGAAAATGCTTATACTGCTCTATGTGATATTAATGGATAACTTTCTCTTCAACCGTTATGTTTTCAAATTCTATAGACATATAGGGTCTAAGCATAATTAGTGTCTATTCATCTTGTATCTCTTTTGTGGATGTATGGGTAGTTTGGTATACGTATGCTGAAAGGTAGCGTGTACTTGTTTCGTGTTATCCGATCAGATATCATAACCATTGCATATAGTGATTAAAGGCGTCAGATCTAAGCAAAGTATTTAATGAAGTTAGGATCCCATGTTTTCTCTTGCATAAGTAATTCGATTCCAATTCTCGTTAGTTAGTTAATTTTTAGTTTTTTAATTTACTTCTTAGTTAATTTTAGTTAATCAAAACCCAATCTTGTTAATTGTCTTAGCAGTGAATAAAAACCATACATTGTTGCATAGGTGCATTAACCGAATTAAAACCTAAACCAGATCTCTGTGAGAACAAACTTGACTTATATCTATATTACTTGTGACCACGTACGCTTGCGTGATTAGTGTAAACAATCATGTTGATTGATAATCGGTGAGTGAGTAAATCGGTGAGTGAGTAAGTCCATATAAACTTATTAAGTTTTACAAAACCCTGAAAATTTTATAACAGAGTAGCCGCAGAGAGGGGAAAACAGAGATCGAAAAATAGAGCTGTAGACCAGGTGCTTGAATATTTTATTAATCGAACCGAGCCGAGTTGAACATTAAACGAGCTAGGATTAATCGAGCCGAGCCGAGCCGGCTCGTTTAACTAATCGAGCCAAAACCTCTGCCTGAACTCGACTCATTTAATTTTACGAGTCGAGTCGAGCCGGCTCGTTTAGCTAAACAAGCCGGTTTTAACGAGTCGGACGAGCCAACTTGTTTAATTTTACACTTAATCGAGCCTAAAACTCTACCCGAACTCGGCTCGTTTAATTTCACGAGTCGAGTCGAGCCGACTCGTTTAATTAAACGAGCCAAAACCTCTACCCGAGCTCAACTCGTTTAACTAAACGAGCCGAGTCGAGCCCACTTAAACGAGTTCGAACCGAGCCAGCTCGCGAGCCGCTTGGCTCGAATTACAGCTCTACTATCATGTTTAAACACCACACCCATCAGCACAAGCACTGGTACTTGATTTTATAATATTTAATGTTTATTGTTATAGGCATCAGCGTAGTACCTTGTTAATTTGTTGGTGGACTTTAAACTTGTACTCATACTTCTAGACTCAGGGTAGTCAACTTGTCAAGCAATATATTCATAATCTAGTTTACTTAGTTATGGTTATGGTTTACTAAAATGATTGCGTTTAATTTGGATAATTGTTAAGCCATGATTAATATATTAATTTAGTGTTGAGATAATTATTAAAGAGATGTCAAGAGATGTAAGGAATTATACAGGGGAGTGTAATGGACTAAGTAATTAGCTCATGTACTAACTGAAGTTGTAGGTTATTTATATTTTAAAATAGGAATGTATTTAGTGATTATATATAAAAACAATATATATTAATTATAAATTATAATTTTGATTTTAGATCGGGGGCCGGAAATTTAGCGGATCGTTTGTGAATTTCGTTAGTATTTGAAATCGTTATTTTTGAGGTACGGATTCTCTCTCCTTTTTATTCAGCGCTACTCTTAATTAGAAATATTTATAGTTGATTCGTTTTGCTCTCAAATCTGTTTGTTTTGTTTTGTCCCGATTAAACTATTTTGACTTCTAAAGGTATTTTTAAACCTCTTCCGAAATATTCAAATATTTGTTTTTGCGGTTTCCAAAAATTATGTATTTATTTGTTTTGAAAAATATTAAAATATATGTTTATGTGCTTTCTAAAATTGTGAATTTAAATATTTGCTGAAATATTTGGAAAATCTGTTTTATGTGATTTATAAAGTTTTGCGAAAATATTTTAGTTGAACCCTTAGTGGTATAGGGTATATCGAGTTAACAAGCTGTAGGGGTACTACAGCCGTGTCATTGCGGCACCAGTGACATAACACTTCCGTGACAGTGTGATTGGTCACGGCGTATCCTTCTGATAGCTCAGGTAGCGAGCTTTTGCGCATTTTGATATTTGTTTCAGGATACGTGGGTGCACCCAGATTTTGATTTGATTTGTGATTTGATTTGGCAGTGACGTTATATGCCGTACACGTTATCCGATTTGTTGCACGCATTAGGTACCCTATGATATGTGTATTTGTATCTGTTCTGTTCTGATCTCGGTATGAAATATCCTAACCCCTCGATGCTTCAGCCATGTTTATTTTGAAATAAATATTTTTTTTATATACTATCAAATTCGTACTGAGTGATTGGCTCATGCCAGGTGCTTAGGGGGATCTGGGATTGTGTGATGGAGAGATACCCTTATTCCATTGATTAGGACTTATGGACTTCCAGCATTATTTAGATTTAATCATTTATTTAGAGATTATTTTAGTACACTGTTGCAGGTTATGGATTTTAAGCAATTTCTCCTGATAAAAAGAAAAAAGAAAAAAATTGTATATCAAAACACATTCATTTTATACACTGTCTGAGAAAAGTTGTTTAAGATAAATCTTAGTTCCTCATTTTCTTACTTTAATTATCATAACATATATTAATATCAATTAATTATAAATTTATTTACTCCCTTTGTCAATCTCAATTCTTTACATTTGGGACAGAGGGTTCACGCATTTTAAGACTCATATAAATTATATTTTCATATTTTATTTTAATTTTTTTCTTTAGAATAAATATTTAATATTTTAATTTTTATTAAAAAAAATTAAAAAATAAGTTATAGAACTATACTTTATGTACACCTCAAAATACGTGCCAACCAGTAAAAAAATTGTAAAAAAAATGAGAGGGACGGAGGGAGTATAATATTATGTAACTGTAGTAGCATATTAGTCTTACTTTAATTATCATAACATATATTAATATCAGTTAATTTCAAACACTACAAGAAATACGGCTAAATTCGACCAAAATAAATTGGTCGAATTTCATTAAATTCGACCAATTTCGATCTAATTTAGCTAAATTTGACTACAACTGAATCAGTCGAATTTAAGCTGGTCCAATTTAAGGAATCGGTCGAATTTACATATATTCGACTTCATAAATTCGACTCAACAAATGCGACTTCCTATTTTTGACCGAATCATTGTGACATATTTCAATCGAATTTATCCATGCTAGAAAATTTGAATTTTCGTTGAAAATAAAAAAAATCCCACCCAAAAAAATGAATTCGACCACTATCGATAACTTACTAAATACGACCAATGGAGGTCACATATTAAATTTGATCAAACTTAATCGCATGTTAAATTCAATTGTGTGTGGTTGAATATCATAATCGACTGTTCTCATACACAAATTAAATTTAATTGAGTACAGTCGAATTTTAAATTTGACAGAAAAGTGTCGATTACTTTTTTCGATCAAAATATGTTGCATTAGTTCGACCAACATTGCGAAAAATACCCAGGTATGGTTAATTATATGCGACAAGTTTAGGTTCAAATTTTAAACTAATTTTTTTGGTCAAATTTAACATACAAAAATTTGTAGTATAACCTGTTGAATTAACCATCTAGTCGAATTTATGATACCATAAGCCACACCACAAACTGCTAAGAATACACATCTAATAATAATTACAAAATATTTATAACAAAATTAAATCCATGATAAATAAAATATCATTAATTACATATTCTAAATTCTAAAGACCTTACTTAGTAGTTTTAAATAAATACAAAATGAAACTAGAAGTTCAGAAATCCAAGTGAACTTCGTCTTCATCTTCAAAAAGAAAACTGAAAAACTAAGAAGTTCAAAAAATGAAACCCAACTTCAAAAGTTTTCTTCAAAGCCATTGTTAGTGCAGTTATGCTTGTTTTTCCAAGCAAGCAATTCCATTACAAATTCCAATGTTGTAAAATTGACATTGTTTGGTTAAATTGGTTCAGAAGCAGTATTCACCATCTTGCAAAATTATTTTGCAGTTACGTTCGTTTCTTACTCTAAATCTTCACAATCCTTAAAATCATCATCATATGCATCATACATGCAATCATCTATATACATAATTAATATTAACATGATTTGATCCAACTTCGTCCCGTGACATATATATCTTTCTTCCCATGACAATCCCATCTAGTATAGCATGCATAGTACCATGTCGATATAAATCAACTTTCACGATTCTAGGATTCTTAATATGCATTTCCACATTTTCTACAAGAACATCTTATAAACCCGTGATATTCTTAATTCATCAAACTGATCTATAACAAATTAAAGAAACTATCCATACCAATTTTGTATTCTTTCTTTAAGTATTTTATTTCATTATATCGATTACGATCAATCTAACTACGATCAGATACCATCTACAATTGTGTACCTATTAATATAGGGGTTAATTATTATCATATAGGTCACTTATTACACGCCAATATATCAAGCGGATCGCTGGGTTTTTTTTGGTCGCATTTAAACCACTCAATACAAAAAAGTTACACTCCGTTAACTTTCGAAAAATAAAAGTAATCTTTTGTTGAATCTGTAAATTTTTCTTGAATTCTACCGCAACCAAATGAACAATTGTTAAATTCTAGTATTTTAGATAATATATTTAAAATTTAAAAAGTTCATTTACTATTTATTTTTAATTAAAATAAGGAAAATAACAATAAAATTAAAAATAAATAATAAATGATTTTTCAAAAATCTAAATATATTATCTAAAATACTAGAATTTAACAATTATTCATTTGGTTACGGTAGCATTCAAGAATAATGTGCAGAATCAACAAAAGATTGCTTTTATTTTTTGAAAGTTAACGGAGTGTAACCTTTTTTGTATTGAGTGGTTTAAATGAGACAAAAAAAAAACCAATGATCCGCTTGATTGATATATTGGTGTGTAATAAGTGACTTATATGATAATTAACTCATTAATATAGGGCAAATAAAATTTTAAATAATTAAAAAGTCAACTGGCAATATAATTTTTAACGACTAATCTATACTATTATATAAAATCCGAAACATTAAAAGTTTGGTTGGTCGGTACGGTACCTGTTGATTTTACTTATTTACCCTTACTTAAATATTACAAATAAAATCTATTTTATTCACTAATTAATTTCCTTTTTCAGATTAAACATATTACCTTTTCTATTTTGCACTAACTAACCTTTTAGGTAAAACACAATATCTTTAATATTGTATTTAACTAAAATTTCTCCTTTCTTATAAACACTACGAGTAATTATGTTTAATAAAATAACATAATTATATTGTAGTTACTATTAACTAATCAACTACATTTTCAGCCAAAACATGTTACCTTTTCCCTATTCTGTAACTAAAATATCTTTTTTCCAATTATATCACGGGTGGTTCTATTTAATAAAATAAAATAATAATATTATAATACTAATAATTACCGATTACCATTTTCAATTAAAACATATCATCTTTTTCATATTTCATAAATAAAATTCCTTTTCTCTAGAAATATCACGGGCAACATTAATTTCTCCCTATCTAAAGATACGAGCAATTTAATTCAGTAAAATAACATAAATTAAATTATTATTATTATAAACTAATCAATTACATTCTTCACCTAAAACACGTCACACTTTTAATTTTCACATTACCTTTTCTATTTTCTCTAATTAAAATTTGTCTTTTTCCAATTATATCACGGGCGATTCTATTTAATACAATAAAATAACAATATTATGATATTAATAATTAATCAATTAAAATTTTTAGCTAAAATGTATCATGTTTTCTATTTTTTTTTTAACTAAAATTACTTTTTTTCTAAAAATATCACGGGCAATATTAATTTTTCCTTTTCTTAAAACATTATGAGCAATTTTATTTAGTAAAATAATATAATTGAATTATAATGACTCTAATCTAATCAATTACCATTTTCACCTAAAACATGTTTCCTTTTTAATTTTCTCTAACTAAGACCTCTCTTTTTCAGGTTAAATCACGACATTCTATTTAATAAATTTAAATAATAATTTTATAAGTACTAATAATTAACCGATTACCTTTTTTCAACTAAAATGTCATCTTTACAATTTTTTCTAACTAAAATCCCTATTTTCCTAAAAATATAACGGATAACATTTATATAATTATTATCAAATCATCTCATCTAAAAATTTAAGCCTCCAAAATTATTATTTTAAAAAAAAGTAATTCAAATTAATAAAAAAATCATAGAATATTAAAATAAATCCGTGCATCGCACGGGTTTTAAGCTAGCCATATCTTAAATTTAATTAACATGAATCACTCATTTTCATGTTATTACGATCAACACAAATGTAAACAAAAAATAATTATATTATTTTTATCAAAAAATTTGCGTTTTGCACCCCCAAACTATCATTCAAAAACAATATTGTACCATAACTTTGGAAAAAACAGTTTGCTACCCATAATTTCAAACATGAAACCAGTATGCACCCC
Organism: Kitagawia praeruptora; assembly: GCA_037693485.1. Classification (NCBI taxonomy): domain Eukaryota; kingdom Viridiplantae; phylum Streptophyta; class Magnoliopsida; order Apiales; family Apiaceae; genus Kitagawia; species Kitagawia praeruptora. Next base: position 155,703,060 of record CM075348.1, on the reverse strand, counting down.
CCTGACCAATTTTCATTAAAATTGACCATTATAGTTAAAATAAATGAGGGTATAATCGGAATTTCATCATAAATTTTATTTTTTTTAATAATTGCATTTTTAAATTACTTAAAAAATTATCAATAAATATTTTTACATTAAAAGTCTATGTTAAGAAATTTATATTCAAAAGAATTTTTCTTTTAATGTACACTAACATAATCATAACCTTAAAAAATTTTGTATGAAGCAAATTTCGTATTTAAAAGTTTGAATATAAATAAATATTAAAACTACTGTTAAAATTTAAGAAAAAGTATAACATCACTATTTAACAGTTAATATTAGTTTCTTAAAAAAAAACAGTTAATATTAGTATATTTTTAAAAATATTTTTTACTAAATACATTTCAAAATTCGAGTTATTAATAGAAAATTTGAAATTCTGAAATTAGTAAATTTAAACATTCTTCTGAATTTCCAATTTTACCCCTACCAATTTTAATGACAAGGCTGGAAAATAGACAAAAGGGGTGCTTCCTGAAAACGTGGGTTTAAGTTATGGGGTGTAAATTGTTTTTCTCAAAGTTCAGGTACAATATTGCTTTTGGTTAATAGTTTGAGGGTGTAATATGCAATTAACTCAAAAATTTAAGCAACTTAAATTCATTCGTACATGAACATATATATAATTATCATAATTAGATGATAATCCGTGCGAAGTATGGGCTCGAAAATTTATGTTAAATAATTACTAATTTTTATTTAATTAAATATCTATAAAATTATATTACAAAAATTATAAAAAAAACTATGTTATTTGCATAAAAAATTTATGCGATTAACAAACTATAAACTTAGATTGTTTAATAGAAGTGCATGAAAACACGTTTCGGTTGTTTTCATTGAAAAATATTTAGGATAATTGATCGTAATCTTTTTATATTATAAGTTATAATAAAAAAATTACTAATACAATGTAAGAATTATAATAAAAATAAGATTTAAATTTTATTATATATTTTTTTAAAAAAATAACAGATAATCGCAGGAAGAATGAAAAATATTCTATTTGTTCTCCTTGAATTTTGTTTTGGAGAATTGGTCGTATTATTTTTTTATTCTAAATTATGATAAAAAAAATTGTATTATAATTATTATAGGATTTCAATTTTATTATTATCTTTAAAAAATAACATAGAATTGTAAGGGAATATGATTCTAGGGATGAAACTATTTTTTTATTTAATGTTGTAATAAAAGAATTATAATTACAATAGAATTTCTATTTTATTAAAAATCAACATAGAATTATAGTAAAAATAGGATAAAAAATTATGATAAAAAATTGTATTATAATTATAATATGATTTCAATTTTATTATTTTCTTTAAAAAATAACATAAAATTATAAGGAAATATGATTTTAGGGATGGAACTATTTTTTTTAATTTAAAGTTGTAATAAAAGAATTATAATTATGATATGGGCTAAAAGTAAGCCCTAAGACACATTTAATGTGGCATTAATTAGACCTAGAATGGTCCAAACATGGGGCCCACCAGATGGGCCCAAACCCTAACTATAATATTAATTTCGTAATTAATATTAGGGGTAATAAACAGCTCAGCAAGTAAGAGTCAAACAAGGATATTATTCTTGTTTGACTTAGTCTCCAAGATACATATTCCAACATGGAAACTGACTCCTACAAGGAAGGAGTCTAGAACCTTCCTTGAGGCGGTGACTTGCCCACCAAGTCACCTAACCCTATTACGATTTTAGGGTTTCTCAGCCTATATAAAGGGTCTGACCCCTCATCTTAGAACTACGTTTTCTTGGCTTGATTCTCTAATACAGAGATACGTAGGCATTCTGTGAGGACCGTTAGTCTCGAACGCAGAAGCAGCCATAAAAGCACGAAGCTCACGAACCCTAGCCTTAAATACACAAACCCTAGCCGCAATAATTTAAACCTAGTTTTTATTCCACAACATTTGGCGCCGTCTGTGGGAAGAAGACATCAACCATGGTTCAAACACGAAGAACTGCTCCAGGCACTACAGAGCCAATCGCTACCGAGGCCCTACCTCTTAGCTCTGCTCCGCCCCTTACTGAACAAGTACTTCCGACATCTGAGCAAGTACCTCCGGCATCCGGAACTATCGTTTCGTACCAAGTTTCTCAACCCCTAGGGACGACTACCCATGTTGAGAGTACGCTACCTCCGATCATCCACACAGTTCCAGGGACTAACCCCCCTCAGACGGGGATTTCTTCTCTGATTGTAGGTCCCAACAACCTTACACGAGGGGTTCAAATCCATACTACGGATCTCCCTATAAGCACCAATCCAACATATGGGATGTCCAATTACGGAGCTGGACCGAGTGGGCATGCCCTGTATATTCGAGATCGAGATTATCGCGATTTTTCTGGTCCTTATTCAGATGAATCATCTTCTGACGATGATTACGAGCGTGATGAAGCCCCAAGGAGGCGACGTGCAAGTAAAGAGCCTATGGGGAGAACTCGAACTATCCATGATGGACTCACTTCAACAGTTGCTGAGAGGATTAAGGCTTATGAAGCCGAGATCTTAAAGTTAAAGGAAGATATGGCCAGGGAGCAAGCCAGATCAAATCTGACTTTGCCACCTCCCACGTCAGGACCGATTCCCTTCATAGATCTGGAGAGACCTCTAAGGAGGCAAAGAAGGACTACCGTCCCACCTGAAAGAACTACAAGGGTGGAAACCCCTAAAAGCAACCCTAAGGATCTGATGCCACTTGGGGACCCTGATGATCCCACACCTCCGTTTACTGAAGACGTGATGAATGCTCATATCTCAAAGAAGTTTAAGATGCCAACAATCAAAGCTTATGATGGAATGGGTGATCCTGCCAACCACGTTAGAACGTTCTCAAACGCACTGCTGTTGCAGCCTGCAAGCGACGCTTTGAAGTGTAGGGCTTTCCCTCAAACTTTGTCAGGCATGGCTCAAAGATGGTATAGTCGGCTTCCTGCAAACTCGATTGGTTCCTTTAAGGAGTTGAGTGCTGCCTTCATTAGTCAGTTTATCAGCGGAAGAACGCATGAGAAAAGCTCTGCATCTCTTATGTATGTGGTACAAGGGAAGAGCGAAAGTCTGAGAGACTACCTTAAGAGGTTCACCAAGGAGACTCTGAACATCACTGATCTGGACAATAAGGTTGCAATGGTAGCCTTGGAGCATGGTACCACCGACTTATACTTTAAGAGATCGTTGGCAAAACATCCCCCGGAGAATATGGCTGATCTCCAACGAAGGGCTGACAAGTACATCAAGGCCGAGGATAGCACGAAGAAGGAGGTCACATTAGGCAATGGTCAGGGAAACAATGATACAAAAAAGCGTAAGCAAGGGCAGGAGTACGATGCTAGGGACAAGTATCCCCGAACTAGCAAGGACTCTGATTCGCCACCAAAAAAGAACCTGGGACCAAGGTTCTCTGACTATGCAAGGTTGAATGCCCCTAGAAGTCAAATCTTGTTGGAAATTGAGAAGGATAAAGACTTCCGATGGCCGAAGCCACTCAGGGGAGACCCCGCAAAGAGGAATAAGGATCAGTACTGTAGGTTCCACCGAGATGTAGGACATGACACGGATGATTGCAGACAGTTGAAGGACGAGATTGAATTCTTGATCCGTAAAGGAAAGCTGAACAATTTCACAAAGGGTGGAGATCATGGAACCCAAAGAGGGGATTACAACAGGAGAAACAATGACAGGAGGGATAACGATCGTGACCGCAACACGCAGCCCCGAGGGCCAGTTATCAACATGATCTGGGGAGGCCCAACAGCGGCCGGTACAACCCGCAATTCTCGAAAGGCATACGCAAGGGAAGTGATGCATATTGTGGGAGAGGCCCCGAAGCGTGCTAGAACAGAAACCGTGATTGGTTTTGATGACTCTGATCTGGAAGGGGTGAAATTCCCCCATGATGACCCATTAGTTATAACCCCTGTGATTGGGAACTCGGAGGTAAAACGAGTCTTGATAGACAATGGAGCTTCTGTTGACATTCTGTTTCATGATGCGTTTGTGAAGATGGGATATACCGATTCTCAGCTGACTCCGACTAACATGCCTATTTATGGGTTCAATGGGGTTGAGTCCAAGGTCGAGGGTACTATCCAATTACCCGTGACAATCAGGCAGGAACCTAAGGAAGCTACTCAAATGCTAAACTTTCTGGTAATTAAGGCAGCCTCGACTTATAACGCAATCCTGGGAAGGACTGGACTTCATGCGTTCAAGGCTGTTGCCTCAACATATCACATGAAGATTAAGTTTCCAACCCGAAACGGGGTTGGAGAACAGAAAGGCGACCAGAAGATGGCAAGAAGTTGTTATGTGTCCGCCCTAAGAGCTGATGGAGTCGGGGGGCAGGTACTCCCAATTGAAGACATGGATGTCCGTAGTGATGATGAACAGCGAGGAAAGCCAGCAGAGGATTTAATACCCGTCCCTCTAGAGCTGAGCGACCCGGAGAAGGTTACATACATAGGAGCATCTCTGAGGGAACCCCTGAAGGGCGAATTGATAGCATTCTTGCAAGAGAATAGCGATGTGTTTGCTTGGACAGCAGCAGACATGCCAGGGATTGACCCCCAACTTATAACTCATAGGTTGAACGTCGATCCTGAGCGGAAGAAAATAAAGCAGAAAAAGAGGAATTTTGCTCCTGAAAGGCAAGAGGCCATTAAGCAAGAAGTTGATAAGCTTTTGGAAGCTGGGTTCATTGAGGAGATTCAGTTCCCTGAATGGTTGGCTAATCCCGTCATGGTCAAGAAAGCGAATGGAAAATGGAGAATGTGCATCGACTTCACAGATTTGAACGATGCATGCCCAAAGGATTGTTTCCCTCTACCAAGGATTGACACCCTAATAGATGCTACAGCTGGACACGAGATGTTAAGTTTCATGGATGGTTTCAGCGGATACAATCAGATTAAGATGCACAAGGACGACATTCCTAAGGTATCTTTCATAACCGACTTTGGTGTTTTCTGCTATCTTGTTATGGCTTTTGGTCTAAAGAATGCAGGAGCTACCTACCAACGATTGGTGAATAAGATATTCGCCCATCTGATTGGAAAAACCATGGAGGTCTATGTTGATGACATGTTAGTCAAGAGCCTACTCAAGGCAGATCATATAAGGCACCTCAGAGAGGCATTTGAAGTGCTAAGGCACCATAAGATGATGCTAAATCCAGCAAAGTGTGCTTTTGGTGTTGGATCGGGAAAATTTTTGGGGCTGATGGTTTCCAAGAGAGGCATAGAGGCCAACCCGGACAAGATTAAGGCTATTCTGGACATGGAGTCACCCCGCTCAATACGGGATGTACAGAAATTAACTGGCCGGGTTGCGGCCTTAGGAAGGTTCATCTCCAAGTCTGGTGACAAATGCTTGCCTTTCTTTCAGGCATTAAAAAAGGTGAAAAATTTTGAGTGGACCACAGAGAGCCAGGAGGCCTTTGAACAGTTGAAGAAATACATGGCTGAAGCCCCGTTGTTGGCCAAACCTAATCCTGGAGAGATTCTCTACCTATACCTGGCGGTATCCGAACAAGCATTGAGTGCTGTTCTAGTCAAAGAGGAAAAGAAAGTTCAGAAACCCATCTACTATGTGAGTAAGGTGTTGCATGGGGCGGAATTGAATTACTCTTCCATTGAGAAGTTTGCATTGGCATTAATCACTGCTTCAAGGAAATTGAGACCGTACTTTCAGGCTCACAAAATCGAAGTCTTGACAAACCAACAGTTGAGGAGCATATTGCACAGTCCGAAAGCAAGTGGAAGATTGATCAAATGGGCTATAGAACTTGGAGAGTTTGATATCAAGTATAAGCCTCGGACAGCCATCAAGGCTCAGGCATTGGCTGACTTCGTGGTTGAATGCACTATTGACAACCAAGAAGTCGGGGGGCAGGAGATGATAACCACCCCTGAGAACGAGGATAAAGATGAAGAACTTATAACTGGACAGAAGGAATATTGGGTGCTCTATTTTGATGGAGCATCAAAAACAAAATCTAGTGGTGCAGGTTTAGTTCTGCAAAGCCCCGATGGGTTCACAGTTGAGTACGCTTTGAAGTTGGACTTTCCAACGACCAACAATGAAGCTGAGTATGAAGCCCTGATAGCCGGATTAGGCTTGGCCAGAATCATGAGGGTCAAGAATCTCAAAGTATGTGGAGATTCGAGACTGGTGGTCTCCCAAGTGAATGGCGAGTTTGAAGCCAAGGATGAGACTATGGCAAAATACCTAAGAGTCGTGAAGGCTGTTATGACTCAGTTTGAAGAATGCTATGTGGAACACATTCCGAGAGAGGAGAACGTTAAGGCCGATGCCTTGTCTAAATTTGCTTCTTCTGAAATTGAGAACTATGCAGGTAGTGTTTACTTCCAGGTCTTGAAGGCCCCGACCATCAACTCTAAGTTGATAGCACCTATCGATGTGGGAAGCTGTTGGATAGATCCTATTAAAGCTCACCTAGAAGCTGGATGGCTTCCAGACAATGCCTTGGAGGCACGAAAATTGTCAGTAAGAGCATTGAGATATGCCTTAATTGAAGGCATCTTATACAAGAGATCGTTTGTCGTCCCGTACTTGAAGTGCCTAAGGCCCCAAGAGGCAAGAGAAGCATTGGAGGAAGTTCATGGAGGGATCTGTGGGCAGCACTTGGGGGGCAGAGCCCTAGCTCACAAAATTACCCGCCTGGGATTCTATTGGCCAGAGATGTTGGCGGATGCCCAGGACTATGTCAAGAAGTGTGACAGATGTCAAAAGCACGCTCCAATTGTAAGGCAACCGCCTGAGATGTTAACTTCGATCAATTCTCCCATCCCGTTTGCAATGTGGGGAATGGACATATTAGGTCCTTTCCCTATGGCTTCGGCACAGAGGAAGTTTCTGATAGTCGCCATTGACTACTTCACCAAGTGGATTGAGGCTAAACCTTTAGCCAAGATAACCACCAAACAAGTTTCCCAGTTCTTTTGGGAGAACATAATTTGTAGATATGGAATCCCGCGAATTCTTGTGACAGATAATGGGACACAATTTAACAATGAGGAATTCAAGAAGTATTGTGAGGAAAATGCTATTGAGCTTCGTTTTACCTCAGTGGCACATCCGCAAGCAAATGGGCAGGCCGAGGTGGCCAATCGAATTATCCTGGATGGACTAAAGAAAAGGGTCGAGCGCTCAAGAAACACTTGGGTGGATGAGCTGCTACCTATACTCTGGGCTTATCGCACTACTTGTAAAGTAACTACCGGAGCAACCCCGTTTTTGCTAGCTTATGGAGCTGAGGCTGTTGTGCCGCTGGAAATCATGCAGGCATCACCTCGAGTTGAGGCATATGAACCTGAGGCTAATGAAGAAGGCATGAGGCTCGCTCTAGATCTGATTGATGAAGTTAGAGATGAGGCAAACGCCAGAAATGCGGAGCATCAAAAGAAAGCGTCTTTCTATTACAACCACAGGGTTAAGGAGAGGTTCTTTCAGCAAGGTGACTTGGTTCTCAGGAAGATTGAAGCTTCTGGAGTTGGCCAGAAAGGGAAATTAGCCCCCAACTGGGAAGGACCATATCGAGTCAGAAGGACGCTAGGACGAGGATCATACAAGTTGGAGACCTTGGATGGGAATGAAGTGCCCCGAACTTGGCATGCTCTGAACTTGAAGATTTATTATGTATAAGCCTTCCTAGTAAGGACTTGGCTTTTTGCTATTTATTAATAAAAGTAGAAATAAGGTTCGATGAAACCATTCCAGGGACTAGTACCCCGAGTAGGACCATAGTATCTATGTAAGGGTTGAACCCTCTTTCGAGATATCAATGCAAATCTGTTTTCCATTCTATGATTCTATGTTTTGTTTATGTACCAAGCACCTGTTGAGTGCAAGTCTGGAAAGATCAAGTACTGAAAGTAAATAAGCATATGAATAAAGGAAACAGATGCATAAATAAAACGCCCTGAAGGGCCATGGTTTAAGTTAAGCTACAACACACGAGTAAAAGTTAAGTCCCGAAGGACATTGACTGAAAGATGATAAAATAAAGCCACAAACGGCTAGATAAAGGCCGTGCAAGGCCATAGGGGAACCCATCCTACTTAGTTGGGGATTCTTCCTCGCTGCTCTCCTCGCCCGACTCCTCCTCACCTGAATCCTCTTCTTCGCCGGACTCTTCACCTGAAGTTTCTTCCTCGGCTTGATCAGCGACCGCCATAGGTTGAGTAGTAGTCTCCACATCTTCGGTTTCCTCCTCCCCGGAGGATGAAGTCGAACTGTCTTCGTTACGGATCACCCTCTTGCCTGGGATCGGTTGTCGAACAACTCCAACTTTCCTGGCAGGCGGGGGCTTCTTTCCACGGGATCCCGAAGAACTTGAGTCTTGACTAGCAGCTGGAGGACGCCTCCTGGATCCCGAAGATCTACGGCTACCTTTAGAGCCTGAACCTGATGCTTGGGGAACAATCCTGGTTCCCGATCCAGAGGCAAGGTTTGCACGGTCCTCGTCACCCGCAGTCCAGAAAGGGCAAGGAAAATCAGAGGGGATAACCACTGAGGGATGTTTGCTACTTACAGCACTGATTGCCTTGTCCCAACCAACAGACATGTTGTAAGGACGTACCTCATCATCATGATCATCAAAGAACTTTAGAAACTCTTCAGATTTATGATATGCCTTAATCAATTTATTAGCATCATTCATCTTCTTTTGAGCCAAGGAGGCAAGTTGCTTTCGGGAGGATAAGGCATCCGCTTCGGCATGGGTAACTTGAGAATGCAGGTCATCAATCTCTTCCTGGAACCTAGCTGAGTCAGTCTTCAAGGATATATTCTCATCCCTGAAAGCCAGGCCTTGGGTACAGACAGCTTGGAAGAAGGCATTAGCCTACAATCAAAGTTCACAAAGCATAAGGAGTGTGAAAGAGGTAAATCATACCAGAATTGGTAGGAAAAGTATCTCACCTGATACAAGGCTTGGGAGCCCAGAAGTTGATTCTCATTCATTTTGTCCCCAGCAAGTAAGGACAGTCTATCAGGAGGAGTAACAGAAAGCTTCGACCAGTCTAGGGATAGTTCAGGACTCCCAGAAACCGAGTCTTGTTCGCATATACCCCAGGATGGCATAAAGGGGGTTCTGATACTTCCACGGGATCTCTTCCCGCCTTGAGAGCAACCTTCCAAGAAGTTGGGAATCCGAGGCTTAGCGGGATTCAAAAGCTCCTCAGCTTTTTTCTTCATTCTTTGAGTCACAGACGGCTGATTCTGAGGACGGCTGTCAATCTCCTCCGCAGCTGAAACACAAAGAGAAAACACAGATATAAGAACAAACAGAGTTCATAAGAAGCTTAAGTAAGGAAATTACCCTCAACGGAAAGAAAGCTAAGGCCAGCTTCGATAAGGTTCTTTTCATTCAGAAACATTTTATAATGGGTACTGCCATCATCGGCCAGAAGCCAATCTCGATCCTGTAACTCCGAATCATCAAGGTCGCAAATGAAGTGTTTACTATCTTGCACAACTCCGAATCTCTTGACGAAGAAGTTACCCCAATCACCGCCTTTCCATTCAAGAATTACAAACTCTCTCTCCCAGAAATGTTGGGAATCTGGTAAAGAATAAGGGTTCACCATGTGTGGAATTTTGGCCCTGTGCTTGAGACTGACCCATCCTTTCTTTTGGTCGGAAGAGTTACTGGCTATGAAGATACTTCGAAATAATGTAGTAGTCGGGTGAATCTCCAATTGACGACATCTTATTAAAAATATAGAGATATATCTCCAAGAGTTGGGATACAACTGACAGGGATGAATCTGATACTCTGCCAGCAATCTTATGATGAAGTTATCAACGGGGAATCTGAACCCAGCATCCAGAGCACCCCAGTGGACGCAAAGCCTCTCGGGGTGCCAGTTACAGGTCCTGTCTGATGGTTTTGCGAGACGAACTTTGATAGCACTCGGAAAGTGATATGAGTCCTTTATTTTCTGGACATCTTTTTCGTTTAACTTACTGGGGCTGCTAAAAGCATCTAAACTAGCACAGTTCGGGAATGTGTCCCTCATAATATTAAGAAGATCTAGTAGGGATTCAAATTTACGATCAACGAATGAAGAAGGTTTGATTTCTTCCTTACCTTTAGCTGTCCTCATCTTACTCCTCTTTGCCATGGCTTCCATCATGGATACAGGGGGAGCCACTGGCCGGTTACCTTCTGACATCTTGATTACAAAGCTGGAACTTGATCTTGAAACTTGAAGGCTAGAGAGCTTAAGAATTTGAAAACCCAGAAGTGAAGAAGTGAATGAAATGAAAGCTACCACACTTCTTTTATAAAAGAAGTATGACCTGCTGTAAAAGGTTGAAGTTCAGTCTGGTTCGCGTTTACAGGTCATCTATCGTTTAAAGATGAAAAAAGGATAGAAATTGCTCGTTTTATACAGAAAGGATCGTTAAAATTCAAATATGCCAAAGAAGAAATAGCTGATGTTTGAATAATATCGTCGGAAGTCACGAGTGACCAAACTGACGATCCAAGATCAAGGTCAAGTTCCTTGATCCTGAAGATAACAAAGTCATGAATGGCCAAGATGATGGTTTGAGATTCAGATCAAAGTCTTTGATCCTCAAGATCATGAATGATTTTCACGTCTGGGTTGACTAGCTAGCCAAGAAGCAATCGACCGCGACGCACAAGGGGCCTCAGCCGACCAGGTCCCGGAAGACCAGGTCCCGGCCGACCAACCTATTTTAAGGAGGGTCAGCCGACCAGGTCCCGGAAGACCAGGTCCCGGCCGACCAACCTATTTTAAGGAGGGTCAGCCGACCAGGTCCCGGAAGACCAGGTCCCGGCCGACCAACCTATTTTAAGGAGGGTCAGCCGACCAGGTCCCGGAAGACCAGGTCCCGGCCGACCAACTTACTTTGGAGGGGTTCAGCCGACCAGCTTCTGAACCTGGATCCCCCCGGTCCAGGTTCAGTTCTTGGTCCTGGATCCCTACTTTTTCAGCAAATAATTTTGGACATGGTTCTCGACTTTTTCAGCGAATATCAGATGATTATCAATGTTAAAGAGAGGCCAAGGTTAGCCATGAAGGCCAAGATGAGTCATGAAGGCCAAAGTTAGCCATGAAGTCACAAGCGACCACACTGACGATTCGTAATCAAGGTCAAGACTATGGATCCTTAGGACCATGGATGGTTTCTGATCCTAGATCCACACTCTCTATTGAAATCAAGAAGGAGTCTAAGTTCAAGTTTTTTAGGCCAATTATTGACTAGTTAGCCCTAGAAGAGGAATTTCAGCCAACCAAGTCCCGGAAGACCAGCTTTTGGCCGACCAGCTCCCCTGGAGGAGGGCCAGCCGACCAGCTTCTGGCCGACCAGGTCTCAGCCGACCAGCTTTTGGCCGACCAGCCCATTTTCAGGGGGTCCAGCCGACCAGCTTCTGAACCTGGATCCCCCCGGTCCAGGTTCAGTTCTTGGTCCTGGATCCCTACTTTTTCAGTGAACTTTTAAACCTAAATCTCGACTTTTTCAGCAAATCTTGGATGATTGTTAATGATGAAAAGAGATTGAGATTAGCACAGTTTAGTGCCGATTAGCACCGTTTAGTGCATGTTAGCACAGATTAGTGCCGGTTAGCACTGTTTAGCACCGATTAGTGCCGTTAGTGCCATTTTATGCCACTTAACATTGTTTAACACTGTTTAAACATTGTTTAAGGCTGATTAGCGCTGTGTAGTGCCGTTTAACACTGATTAGTGTCGTTCAACATCGTCGTAAATGCGTCGGTCGCTCCACGCTTTACATTAAGATGATATTGTTGAAAATACTCGCGTAAGAGCAATAAACCCTGACCCAAGTCTCGAATAAGGCCGTTATAACTTCAAGGAAAACCTGATCAGTTTTCCTAGAAGTTGGGGGGCAAATGATATGGGCTAAAAGTAAGCCCTAAGACACATTTAATGTGGCATTAATTAGACCTAGAATGGTCCAAACATGGGGCCCACCAGATGGGCCCAAACCCTAACTATAATATTAATTTCGTAATTAATATTAGGGGTAATAAACAGCTCAGCAAGTAAGAGTCAAACAAGGATATTATTCTTGTTTGACTTAGTCTCCAAGATACATATTCCAACATGGAAACTGACTCCTACAAGGAAGGAGTCTAGAACCTTCCTTGAGGCGGTGACTTGCCCACCAAGTCACCTAACCCTATTACGATTTTAGGGTTTCTCAGCCTATATAAAGGGTCTGACCCCTCATCTTAGAACTACGTTTTCTTGGCTTGATTCTCTAATACAGAGATACGTAGGCATTCTGTGAGGACCGTTAGTCTCGAACGCAGAAGCAGCCATAAAAGCACGAAGCTCACGAACCCTAGCCTTAAATACACAAACCCTAGCCGCAATAATTTAAACCTAGTTTTTATTCCACAACAAATTATAAAAGAATTTCTTTTTTATTAAAAAACATCATAGAATTATAATAGATATAGGATTATAAGGAGAAAACCAAAATAGAGGTAGTGAAACCAAAAGTAATACCCTTAAAAGAGTATTTCGCTATAGGTTATAGATTACACTAATATTCAAAACAACAACATGCATATTGACGGGTAAGCTCTGTGTACTTTGATATATTGATAGTATATATCAAATGGGTTTTGCTCCCTGATAATCGTTTGTCAGGGACAAATTATATAACAATTAATTTCTGAACTGTTGGATCGTTGATTCAACGGTCTCCCTGGACGAATAGGCAGATTGCTTGTCCGCGGAAATTTTCCGCGGATAGGCAGAAGCGGACAATATTTTTTTTTTTAATCTCAACCGTTGGATGGTTGATCCAACAACTGTAGAATTAATTGTTAAATAACCGGTCCCTGACAAACGATTGTCAGGAACCAGGACCCATATCAAATTACACTATGTAACTGTATTAGCATATATAAGTCGTTCTTTACACCGGCTCAAATCACGTAAGTGCAATGTAACGAATAGAGTACTGCTGGTCCAAATTATGGGGAAGATAATTATTGATTATAGTCAAAGTAAATCTCGAAGAATTCCTTGAATCTCCTATTAGAAAACAAAATCCCATGCATATTGCACAACTAGACAAACTCTAAATTCCATTCCATTTAGGTTAATGCAAAAGTGAGAAGCTACAACAAATTTAAGCAGCAGTTTGTGGTGAGGACCAGAAATGCAGGTCGACCCATGGTCAAATTTATAGTGAAATGGTCCAAGACTCCATGCTAATGTTGAATACAGCAGACTCCTTTGTGATGTGGCTAAAATGACAAACTTGGTATGTAGCTTTCGTTTACCACTGTTCTAAGTTGTCAAGATTCATAGTGACATTATTCAGCAAATAATAAAATTAAATAAACTTGATATAGTGACATTATTTATACTCTTTCTAGATATATGTATACCTTTTTCTTTCTTTTGAGCTAATACTAAGTCTATTTTAGGCAGGGAAGATTCTTTGAATTCAAATACTAATCACATGTCTGTATTGCACGTATATTTATTACTCAAGTATAAATTGATAAAGAATGAAGAAGGGATATCACGGGATCAAAAAGTGAATTACCAACATCAATTTTTGGACTTTAATTTATCTTCATGTTTATAAGAAATTTTGAGATTATTGGGAATTACAAAGAATCGAATTAGAGATCTATGCGTGCTTGAGTTATGATAATCACTTTAAAATTTTAAGTATTAGAGTAAAGCACAAGTGAATCATTATATTATATTTTAATAGATTCTAATATTGTTAATTGAAATTTCATTCTTGGAAATCTTTGTTTCAAATGACATATAACATATTAAATGTATTACAAAAGTTTGTATCTAGAGCTATGCCAGCTCTTGAGTCATACCTAAGTAATTCCAACTACTTTTATTTCTAAAATTTTGATATTTAATAATTTAATTTGTATTCATTTTTAATAATACTTTCATATTTAATTTTTATCTAATTTTATATTATTAAGAATAAATTTCATACATAGTACAAAAAACGTGGACATAATATTCCTTTTTTACAAATTTAATATATAATATTAATCAATAAGTTTAAAGGTGAGAGTTTAAGATAAATTTTCTAGTAAACTTATAAAAACACTAAAAGTTTCTTGGGGAAAAAAGATCATTATCCTCCTCAAATTTCATATTATAAACTATTAAAAATAAGGGTGAATGTATTTTCAAATTTTTTTCGAATAGGTATATTAGGTGAAGATTGTTTAAGTGTTTGAATCTGATTGTGTAGCAAGAGTGTGTGTTTGTGTTCTTCAGAATGTGTAAATGCGGAATATAAACACTAGAACAAGTTCACTCACTTTAATCTAATATTTTATTAGATAAAGATTTGCTACAAACTGTGAATACAGATGGTAGTATTCTCAGCTTCGTTTTCTCAGAGAGATGTGTAGAGAAATATGTTCTTGAGAAACTTAACTGCTAGAGAAGTGAGATTGTACTCGTACTCCTAATAGGGTGGCATACAAAATTACTTTCTAACATGTCTATCCCTTTTTGAGTAACATCCAAACGGCTTGAGAGATTTGACTTGCTTTAACTCTGTTCAGATCCACTTCTTTAGCAGCTTGTCTCCTGTAACAACTCTCTAAGCTTCTTGTAGACTTTCCAAAAGCATTTTACAGTACTGTGGTCCTGAAAGCGTTTTGGCTTGTTGCAGGATTCTAACTTGTACAATTCTTCAGTATTTTGTCTCCAAGACTGTATTCGAGAAGTAACTGAGTGATTGATTCGAGAACTAGAATTGACTTGATAGATAACTCTGAGTTCTCGAATACTGTATAATTGTCATATTGAATCACTTCTCGAATTAGTCTTTTCTCCAGGAATCCTTGAGTTGTCGAATAGAACATTTGACTTGTCGAATCCCTGAGATGTCGAATAGCATCTTGAGTCCTTGAGATATCGAATACTGCTTTGACTTGTTGACTCTTAGAGAACTCGAATGCTGCCTTGACTTGTTGACTTCTTGAGTTCTCGAATAGAGTATTAGACATGTCGAATTTCTGAGTTATCGAATGACACTTTGACTTGTTGACTTTCAGAGATGTCGAAGAGTGTCTTTACAGATATCGAATCCTTGACTTGTCGAATGCTAGACTTCTCGAACAGAGCAAAACACTTCTCAAATTGCGTACTTAGGCAAATCTTCATTCTCCAAAATCTAACTGTGTTTATTTTGACAGCCTTGTTCTTCAAGCTTGAGGCATGATCCTTGGATTTTCTTTCAAGCATTATTTTCTGACTTTAAATTACACTTACACATGTAGAATTTGATGCCTATTATAAGTACTAATACAGATAAAAACTCTACTGCTAGAGATTACCTCAGTTAAGAGGTCATGTAGGTAATGCACATCATTACAAACAATTAGGCTTATTATTAGATGTATACAGACATGCCTCTGTGACTAACAATATATATTAATACTAGGAGATCTTAGAGTCGTTTTAGTATACTTTTCTTGAATTTTTATTTTTTTTATTAAAATTATATTCTTACTTTAAATAGCTCTTAATGGTATCTTAATTTGTCATTAGTTACATTTATTAAATATATTTAATTTATTAAAAAATAAATTTGAGCACTATAATTATTATTTTAATGTATTTATACTATACTATAATAAAAATAATGGGATATAATTTGTAATTTGGTTAACCCCTATTTTTGATTATTTCCTCATTTTTGGTATCATAATTGTTACATTTCAACTCAAATAAATCATGACGATTGGATACAAAAATTTGTTATATACAGAGGTTTAAAGTTCGATTCCCGCCAGAAACAGATTAATTTATATTTAATATTAAAAATTATTGTATACAAAAATGTAAGGTTCGAATTGTTCAAATAACATATTAAAAATTTAAAATTAATATCTATAATATTATATTATTTATAAACAAAGTATAAAAAATTAAAAGTAATTCGTGCAAACATAAATTAATATTAAATAATAGAAAAAGTAACGAGTGTTATTTAAGCTAATAAAGTATGGACATATTTTTTCACTTTTTTTTTTATAATTGAATTCACGCACACATCGGAAGTCGAACTCCTGACATCTCTTTGACATCTTTTTTCACTTGTCAACGCTTATTTACAAAAAGAGTTAAGCCCTCCCTTTCATCGTTTCAAACCTACACTACTAATAAAGTAATATTGTCCGGGAGTCCTATAATTGCTACACGAGTTACACGACTGTAGGGCTAATGTAAACTTTTATAATTTAATCAAATTTAAGAAACGAAAATATCATTTTCAAAAATATATTTTTTTGGTGCAATCATTTTCAAAAATATATCATCTAATTCGTGCGTACATTATTCGGATGTTTGTACATGAAATGTAACATCGCACATTAATTAAAATAAAATCATCACCTTTTCACTTGTCAACCCTCATTTACAAACGAGTTAGGCCCTCCCTTTCATTGATTCAAACGTACACTAATAAAGTAATATTGTCCGGGAGCCTTATAATTGCTACACGAGTTATACGACTATAGGCTAATGTAAACTTTTATATTTGAATCAAATTTAAGAAACAAAAATATCATTTCAAAAATATTTTTTTTAACCTTCAAAAAAAAATTTATTTTTTTTATGCAAGCATTTTCAAAAATATATCACCGCCTAATTCATGCGTGCATTAATTGGATGCTTGTACATTAAATGTAAAATTCCACATTATTTAGAATAAGAACATTTTCTAAACTGACCGTAACATTTCACATCAATTAGAATAACAACATTTTCTAGACTGACTTGTGATGATTTTGCCCGATCGAAAGTGCAAAGACACTATCCTAAATCACATTAATTAGAAGTCGGAAATGCAAAGACACTGTCCTAAATCACATCAGTTAGAACAAAAGTATGACGATTCGGGTCAAATTTCGAAATTTTTTCAAAAATTGGATCGAATTCCGATTCGGAATTAAGTCATAATAAATTGACTCAAATGCAACTAACTTAAGTAGTCCACAAGCTCATCATAGATTCTCAAAAATTATAATTTATTGATACATTTAATAATTATATTTTTGTTTATATATAAGACTAGTAGATAAAGCCGCGATTCGCGGCAGCGTTATAACTTTTTTTTAAAAAAATAAATTTAATATATTAATTTAATAGTTTTATTAATTTTTCTAATGAACGGCTTTCTCATCAAACACGATTTTTTTTTATTGAGCCGTTCTCTCGTTAAAACTAAAATCTCAACTTCAACATATATAATAAAAACTTGTATAATGATTTTTATCCATAAAAATCGAAATCTAAAAATAAAATAAAATTTATAACATCAATATCAAATTCTAATAACTATTATAATCTTTTCTAGTGAGCCGTCTTCCCGTTAAATACGTTTCGAGCCGCTTTCATTTGGAATCGAAATTCTAACTTCATTATATATTATTATTGATTATACTTATCCTTTCCTTAAAAATAAAAACATTAAAAGAGAGTAAATTACAATTTTTACGTTTTTTAAACTTTCTAATATTTATGGAGTTTTAAAAGATGAAAATGCATCTAATTTTTTCTGTATATTAGAGATATTCTTGTATTTATTTACAGTATTCGCATCAGAATGTCTTTCTATTATGTTAACCCATAATACTTTTTTTCTTTTTATATACGAAGAATTTTCGTTATGAGAATAATATTGAATTTATGGATACATTTTCCTAATGTAAGTATAATTAATTTGTATAAAAATTAAAATAAAGGATTTCTGAAAAAATAATATATAATTTTAAAAAATCATATAAGATGACTCTACAGTCCTCGTATTTTAAATCCAATAAAAAAATTATTATATATACCCTCTATATATTCAAACACATTTTCTACTACAAATAATATTTTTAATTATATAAATTTAAACATTTAATTATAATAAAAAAAATTATATATATGTCTTACAAACACCTATTCTATTCCCAATAGAAATTTTTAATTATATGTCATTCTTATGAATTCAAACCCTTCTTCTCTATGAATTCAAACACCTATTATACTTCTAACATGTTAAAGGATAGTTTTTAGATATTACCTAAAATTCTAAAAAATTAGAAAAATGTATTAAGGGTATCTAAAAAAATTAAAATATTTATATTCTATTATATCATCAATATAAAATTTTAATAATTAACACGATATTCTCTAACTAAACGTTTTTACGTTAAATACGGTTCTTTCTATGTCTTCCAATAAATTTCAACTCTTCATCACTATAAATTCGAACACCTATTCTATTTCTAAAATGTTAAAAGAATATTTTTATATTTAATAGTTTTTAAAATTCTAAAATATTAGAAAAATAGATTGAGAGCATTTAAGAGGCGTCACCTGAATTCTCGTGTCTCCTCCTTGATATTGATATTTATTAATATATTGAAAATATAATTATGTAAAAATTTTATTATATTAAATAATATATTTTAACATAGGGTTTCATGTGCCTGAGGATGACCTCAGGATTGTACCTAAGGTTAAAACAATTTCAATACAATTTTAAGGGTATTTATGTAAATCACTGAAAAAAATTATATTTACAAAAATATCCCTGCGGGGCCCTTATTTTATAAGTACATTATGTTAGAAAATGGAGTTTTTAGAGCATAATAATTTTATGTTCTTGATGTTAATTCCGGATTTTAACGATTGGAAATTGTTCCTAGATATGGGAACTTAAATTTTCATATATGGGTCTAAGTAATTTTCTTAGTGAAACCCATAGAGAAATAGAGTTGAAGTTAGTAGCTTGAAAGAGCTTGAAAATGAGAATGTGTATTTGTCCCACATTGAAATGAATAAAGGGGGTTGTTGGCTTTATATAGAATCACACACATGGGTAGTGTACAACTACTAAGGTGTATGATGGTGCATGGTGTTACTGTGTGCTCCACGCGCGCACACACACACGCGCGCGCCGCCGCCGCCCGCCACGCCACGCCACGCCACGCCACGCCACGACACGACTCGAGTCGGGTCGGCTCGGTCGAAGGGCGATTTGGGCGAAGGGCTCGGCGTCTCGCGTACGCGAGGCGACCTGGGCGAGGGATTATATTTCTGTGTTTAAATATATTTTAATTAGAATAAATATATATATATTGGGATCAGTACTTGGAATAAATCAGTAACTGGTCAGACATCTAATACTGATGGGCCAAGTCCTGATGAAATCCTGAAGGTACTACCAGATCCTGATGCTGGATCAAATACTGATGGACCTCAAGTCCTGACGGTATCAGATCCTGATGAATGATCAAATGCTGATGGACGAAAATCCTGATGTTGGGTCAGAATTTGATAATATATATATTGTATATATTCGTATAATTAAAATAAAAACTGATATGTGTGGATAAATATAACGTAACAGTTACGATTTATTAAATCAACCGTTTTGATTTTATTAAATCAGCCTTTTCATTCTATTAAATGTAAATCGGCAGTTACAATATTAATTGGGTGGCATCAGTTACACTTAGCCTCTCCTATATATAGAGAGCTAAGTTACTGATTTTTATAGACCACACCATACATTCTCTGTTCTCTCTATACACTCTGTTCTCCCTTTATATTCTGTACTCCACCAGTAGGTTTTTCTGGCGACTGAGGTGTTAGTCGAAGTTGAGTTTTTCTGGTTACTGTGACCATCTAAACTCGGAGCTGTTTTATCCTGGAAGAATATTGCCAAGTCCTGACACAGTGTAAGTGGGGGCAATTATCTCTTCAAGAACAGTCAGGTTTTTCGTGCAAATCCTGACGACTCAGCTGTGTTACATATTTGTTTGATATACTGATATAGCTATGGCTACTGGTATGTCTTCTGTTCTTCCTTCGTTTTTACAGTTACTGATATGCATGCTTTTTACCTTCATGTTTTGTTTCGTTAATGGTTTTGAAGTCTCTCTCAAATGTAATAAAGTAGTTCTTATTCATACTGGTACATTCTTTGGCAAGGGTTACTTGTCAAATGGTTTATTTGTAATAAATGCTGAGCCCGTTTTGGGTGCTTTGAATAATATTACTCCTTCTGTTTACTGTGTTGAATCTTCAACTTTATGGCATGCTAGACTTGGTCACTTAAATTTTGGTGCTCTTAAAAATATGATGAACTTAGAGTTGATTCCAAAACATACTATAGAAAAGAATTCTAAATGTCAAGTATGTGTGTCTGCTAAACAAATAAGGAAACCTTTTCATAATATTGTTAGGGATTCAGACTTGTTAGATTTAGTACACACTGATATTTGTGAATTTGGTGGTGTGTTGACTAAGGACCATTTTAGATACTTCATTACCTTTATAGATGATAGTAGTAGATACTGTTATGTTTATTTACTTAGACATAATGATGAAGCACTTAGTAAATTCATTATATATAAAACTGAAGTAGAAAAACAAACTAATAAGGTACTTAAAAGGTTGAGATCTGATAGAGGTGGTGAGTATACGAGTAACGCTTTTAATGAATTTTGTGCAAGCAATGGTATAGTTCATGAAGTTACCCCACCATACACACCTGAGTCTAATGGGGTTGCTGAGCGAAAGAACAGAACATTTAAAGATATGATTAATAGTATGCTTATTAATTCTGGGTTGCCTAAATACATGTGGGGAGAAGCTCTGAATACGGATTGCCATATTCTGAATAGAGTTCCACTGAAACACATGGATAAGACACCCTATGAGTTATGGAAGAGCAAGAAGACTAGTCTTAAGTATCTTCGTGTGTGGGGGTGCCTGGCCAAGGTACTTGTCCCAGAACACAAGAGAAAGAAACTAGGTCCGAACACTGTTGATTGTATCTTTCTGGGCTATCTTGAGACCAATACAGCTATGAGATTTTTAGTATTAAAATCTGACATAGATGGTATAGTGGCAAACACGATAGTTGAGTTTCGTGATGCTACATTCTTTGAGGATATTTACCCTATGAAGACTGGTATTCCTCTAGATACTTCTAGTGAAGATCCTACTCACACATCAAGTTCTATTCCTGATCATGTGGTAAAGATGACAAATGTGGGGGCTGAACCTAGTAGTAGCTCTACTCCTAAGGAGATAGAGGAACCACGAAGGAGTAAGCGTGCAAAGGTAGTCAAGGATTTTGGAAGTGATTTTATCACTTACAATGTCGAGGAAGAACCTTTAACTTTTCGACAAGCTATGGATTCTTTAGAATCTAGGCACTGGAAGGGCGCTGGAAAGAGTGAAATTGACTCTATTGTTTCTAATGGAACATGAGAGTTAGTTGATCTCCCTCCTGGGTGTTCTACTATCGGGTGCAGATGGATCTTTAAAAGGAAGTTGAACCCTGACGGCTCAATAGATAAGTACAAAGCTAGACTGGTAGCTAAGGGTTTTAAGCAAATGGAGGGCATTGATTACTTTGACACATACTCTCCAGTAGCTAGAATGACAACAATCCGAATGCTTGTAGCATTGGCTTCTGTACATGGTCTTATCATGCATCAAATGGATGTAAAGATAGCTTTTCTTCATGGTGAACTTGAAGAAGAGATTTATATGGATCAGCCTGAAGGATTTGTTGCTTTTGGTAACGAAAGGAAAGTATGTAAGTTGATCAAATCAATCTATGGCTTGAAACAAGCTCCTAGGGATTGGCATAAAAAGTTTGATGAAACTATAGTGCCGTTCAGTTATGATATTAATGATAGTGATAAGTGTGTCTACACCAAAGTTAAAGGTAGTGAGTGTGTCATCTTGTGCCTATATGTTGATGACATATTACTGTTTGGAACCAATATAGAGATTATTAACGAGACAAAAGCTTTCTTGAAAAGGCATTTTAAAATGAAGGATATGGGTGAGGCGAGTGTGATTCTTGGACTCAAGCTGACTCAGTTAGCTGAGGGAATAACTTTATCGCAGTCTCATTATATAGAGAAATCTATACTTGAGAAATATGGTTATTCACAGTGTAGAATCGCTAGTACACCCTATGATCCTAAAGTTGCCCTTGTTAAGAATACTTCAGGAGTACCTGTGTCTCAGTTAAGGTATTCTCAGATTATAGGGAGTTTGCAGTATCTTGCTAACTGTACTAGACCAGATATTTCATACTCTGTGTCTAAGTTGGCTAGATATACAAGCTGTCCAAACAGAACTCATTGGGATGCTCTTGATAGAGTACTTAGATATCTAAAAGGCACAATGTACCTAAGTTTACACTATAGGAGATTTCCTGGTGTGCTTGAAGGGTACAGTGATGCAAGTTGGATAGCTAAGAAGTCTGGTTCCAATGGAGTGACTGGATACGTGTTCACCTTAGCAGGGGGAACAATATCCTGGAAGTCGACCAAACAGACTATAGTAACTCGGTCTACATTTGAGGCTGAGTTGTGTGCACTTGATGCCACGGGGACGGAGGCTGAATGGTTACATGGACTTATGTCCGCGATACCTGTAGTACGCAGACCGCTTCCTGCGCTTGCTATTCATTGTGATAGTAAAACAACTATCGATAAGATTAGCAGTAAAAAGTATAATGCTAAAACCAAGAGACACATCCAAGTTAGACTAAAGTCTATTAGGGGTTTAGTGTCTGATAGGATTATTGCTGTAGAGTTCATAGGAACTCAGAATAATATAGCTGATCCTTTAACTAAAGGACTGGAACCTGCAGTGGTCCTTAAGTCGAGGTTGGGGATGGGGCTGTCAACCCATCATAGTTCATCATCAGTGGGAACCCAATACACATGAGAGGAGATCCCTTGAAGTGTATTCAATGTGGTAATAACAAGCTGTAAGGATGAATTGGTAGTACCTTTGCTACATAGATGATACTGTTTTATCTGAGTCTATCCCCTGAAAACCTAGAAGGTACTGATACTGCTAGATAGCAAGAGTTATTGTAACTCTGAATGGGGTCAAGTCATTTGACGAGATGGTAGCAGTACATCTCTGGAGATGCCCAGCTAAGCGAATATAATTGTGTGGTCGCAATTAGAGGAAAGGGTTATTCCTTGAAGCATTCGACGAACAGGATCGAGACAAGACCATTAATGTCTCAAAGCCGTAGATTGGCACCATAGCCTTTGACTTGTCGTCGTCTATGGAACATGGTTACACCAAACGGATTAAGATTCAAGGTGAAACATTCCATCTGAATCCGGTAATCATTGAAGTAGGGGACTTAGGAGGGTTCAAACCCGGAAGGGTACCGACTCTGAAAAACAAGTCATGATGTAAAACCTGAAGAATTTCTGTATGGATTTGTGGGGTATTGTTAGAAAATGGAGTTTTTAGAGCATAATGATTTTATGTTCTTGATCTTAATTCCGGATTTTAACGATTGGAAATTGTTCCTAGATATGGGAACTTAAATTTTCATATATGGGTCTAAGTAATTTTCTTAGTGAAACCCATAGAGAAATAGAGTTGAAGTTAGTAGCTTGAAAGAGCTTGAAAATGAGAATGTGTATTTGTCCCACATTGAAATGAATAAAGGGGGTTGTTAGCTTTATATAGAATCACACACATGGGTAGTGTACAACTACTAAGGTGTATGATGGTGCATGGTGTTACTGTGTGCTCCACGCGCGCGCCGCCGCCGCCCGCCACGCCACGCCACGACATGACTCGGGTCGGGTCGGCTCGGTCGAAGGGCGATTTGGGCGAATGTCTCGGCGTCTCGCGTACGCGAGGCGACCTGGGCGAGAGATTTTATTTCTGTGTTTAAATATATTTTAATTAGAATAAATATATATATATATATTGGGATCAGTACTTGGAATAAATCAGTAACTGGTCAGACATCTAATACTGATGGGCCAAGTCCTGATGAAATCCTGAAGGTACTACCAGATCCTGATGCTGGATCAAATACTGATGGACCTCAAGTCCTGACGGTATCAGATCCTGATGAATGATCAAATGCTGATGGACGAAAATCCTGATGTTGAATTTGATAATATATATATTGTATATATTCGTATAATTAAAATAAAAACTGATATGTGTGGATAAATATAACGTAACAGTTACGATTTATTAAATCAACCGTTTTGATTTTATTAAATCAGCCGTTTCATTTTATTAAATGTAAATCGGCAGTCACAATATTAATTGGGTGGCATCAGTTACACTTAGCCTCTCCTATATATAGAGAGCTAAGTTACTGATTTCTATAGACCACACCATACATTCTCTGTTCTCTCTATACACTCTGTTCTCCCTTTATATTCTGTACTCCACCAGTAGGTTTTTCTGGCGACTGAGGTGTTAGTCGAAGTTGAGTTTTACTGGTTACTGTGACCATCTAAACTCAGAGCTGTTTTATCCTGGAAGAATATTGCCAAGTCTTGACACAGTGTAAGTGGGGGAAATTATCTCTTCAAGAACAGTCAGGTTTTTCGTGCAAATCCTGACGACTCAGCTGTGTTACATATTTGTTTGATATACTGATATAGCTATGGCTACTGGTATGTCTTCTGTTCTTCCTTCGTTTTTACAGTTACTGATATGCATGCTTTTTACCTTCATGTTTTGTTTCGTTAATTGTTTGCTTGGCCTTGGCTTGTTAAATACGATATATGACTGCCTCTATGTTGCTGTTTTAGTAAATAATCCCAACACATTATACATTATATCCTATTATATAATAAGAGTAAGAGGGATAATGTATGAGTACTACCATAGATCTAGGGATCGAATCTCAACAAATAAAAAATATTAAATTAAATTTACAATAGTATTATCCTACATCTAAATATAAGTTATTATATAATTAGGCTTTCTAAATTGAATAGAATTAGATCTAATGTTAAAAAGTAAGTTTATTTGACTGATAGTAAAATTATATTCAAATATTAAAAAATAAATTTAATAATC
This sequence comes from Kitagawia praeruptora, assembly GCA_037693485.1. Taxonomy (NCBI): domain Eukaryota; kingdom Viridiplantae; phylum Streptophyta; class Magnoliopsida; order Apiales; family Apiaceae; genus Kitagawia; species Kitagawia praeruptora. The sequence goes on along the minus strand of CM075348.1, from coordinate 155,678,079 downwards.
TAGACCAAATATAGGTATGTTTTCTAAATTGAATAGAATTCTCAATATAAAAATTCGTAACTTTTGTTTTTCTAAGTCTTTCAAATGTAAGACTTTCTTATTTTCTTCAATAAAATATTAAAATTTGTTTGATAAAAATCAAATTCAATATATATAAATCTTGACAAACATAAATATTAAAGGGAAATTATCAAAAATATCCAATTTTCAAACTTTTTTGCAAAAATACGATAAAAGTTGCATATGTTGTTACGCAGAAAGTTGCAATAATTGCAGTTGAGGTTGCAATAGTTGCAGTTGAGGTTATAAATGAGATTGAATAGTATTTTTTAAAAAGAAATCTATAACTTGGAAATTTTAAAAAAAATATAATATTAAAAAATATATTGAATAATATAATTTATATTATTGTAAATATTAAAAAATAACCGTGCATTGCATGGATTATAAGCTAGACACACACACACACACACACACACACACACACACATATATATATATATATATATATATATATATATATATTATAATAAAAATAAAATGGATAATAAGTGAGTAATACCATGGGTCAAGGGTTCGACTCTCACTAACAACATAATTTAATTTAATATTTATAACTTTAAATATACTAATAAAACATATAATAAAATTCACTTTTCAACATAATAAAATTTAACATTTATAACTCTTAATATACTAATAAAACATATGATAAAATTCACTTTTCAAAGCTCATTAATCATCTATTAAATTTAATATTAAAAACTCATTAATCATCTATTAAATTTGATATTAGTACATGCCAAAAATTTAGTTTACAAGATCGCATTGAAAAATTGCGAGTACATAAGCACCAAACAACCATCATCTCTTCTATAAAAAAACTACTACGGCCTGGCTTTCGTAAAACAATCCAAAATAAAACATATGATAAAATTAACTTTTCAAAATTTATTAATCATCTATTAAATTTAATATTAGAACATCATTAATCATTTATTAATTTTAATATTAGTACACGCCAAAAATTTAATTCACAAGATAGGATTGAAAAATTGCGAATACGTAAGCACGAAGCAGCCCTCATCTCTTCTAAAGAAAACTATTAAGCCCTGTCTTTCAGGAAACAATCCAAAGCAAACCTGATTGTAACTACTAAATAGTTCCGGTTCAAAACAAAAATTCATGTTTGTCTTCTCTACTTCATATGTGCATATAATTTATGTTAATATTGAAAATAAATCAGGTAATATTAAGATGTAACATAAAAGTCTCAAAACAACTTATTATTAGTTACATATATAATTTTTTTACAAAATCTATAATAACCATATTTATACTATAGTACTATAATAAGCGAAAGGGGTATAATTTGTAGTTTTGTTAACCCCTATTTTTTGGTTATCCTCTCATTTTTTGTTATCCCTCATCCACAACACTTAGATCTTCAACTCAAATAGATCATGATTGTTCGTTACAATAATACAAAAAGTTGTTATATACAGAGGTCCAAGGTTCGATTTCCACTAACAACATATTAATTTAAATTTAGTACTAAAAATTATTATATACATGGAAGTTGTTACATATAGAGGTCTAAGGTTCGATTCCCGCCAACAACATATTAATTTATATTTAATACTAAAAATTATTATATACAAAGATGTAAGGTTGGAATTCTTTGAATAACATATTAAATTATTATTTATAATATTACACTACAAATAGACAAATTAAAAAAATTAAAAGTAATACGTGCTTTGCACGGGCTATAAGCTAGTATTTGTTATAACCTTAGGAGAGATCCCTAAGAACAACCTCAGACCCAATTTTCTCTTTAACATATTATGATATTACAATATAAAGAAAAAAAAAGATTTATCTACTTATGATTCGGAATTGACGACAGTTAGTCATGCTTTTGTTCACGTGTTATATGGTATATATGTGCTTCATCTCTTTGACCGGCCAGAAAAAATAGATGCATTCACATGGAATAATAATAAATATAATTTGAAAATACCTAAATGATGAAAATGAAAAATCAAAATAAAATTATGCAAACAAATTTCTCTCATAGCCAAGTACGTATGCCATTTAAATATAGAGTGTACAGAGACAACGGAATACATAAATATTTATTCAATGTAAAAAACTATACAATCAAATATATGTATGTTGTCATGAATATATAATCTTTATCAGGAAACTCACTCTAAAATTCAATGAATGAATTTGCGATGATCAACATATTTGGTGTCTTACAATTAAACTCCATGACATGTTATACATGGAGAACTTTCACACCGCAAGAATGGTAAGAAGATAGTGAGGTTAGAAAACAAAACAATATAATAGGAAGAAACAAAAAATTACAAATCACAAAAGTGTGTGAAAAGTTAATGGGCAATTTTGTTGTATAGGCATTATTAAAGTTTTTCATATAAATTCGAACTATTATCCTTAATAAATACAAACATCTATTCTAGATCTAATATGTTAAAAGAGGTCTAATATGTTAAAAGATATTCTATTTATTAGTATTTAACTTCCAATAAAATATTTAATTATATGTCTCCTTTATATATTCAAATACTTATTTTACTTTCAATAGAACTTTTGATTATATTTTTTTCTATAAATTCGAACTCTTATTTTCTATAAATTCAAACTCGTATTCTACTTACAATTGAACTTTTAATCATATACCTTATAAATACTTATTCTACTTCTAATACGAACTCCTATTCTACTTCAAATAAAACTTTTTAATCATATGCCTTATAAATACATATTCTACTTCTAATATAACTTCTAATTATACGTCTTCCCTATAAATTCGAACTCTTCTCATGTATAAATTTCAACACCTATTCTACTTCTAATATGTTATAAAATATTTTTATATTTATTAGTGTTTAAAATTCTAAAAAATTAGAAAAATATATTGAGACGATCTTAGAGCGCCACCAAAACGCCCGCGTATCCTCCTTTTTATATATCTATGTATATTGATATCTAGAACTACTGATTAATAGGTCATAATTCATCAGATTACAATCTAGTTGCGAATCTATCTCGTATCTATTTTACTTATGTAACATTACCATCTTACCATTTATAGTTGAAGATATTCCCTTTTCTTTGTTTGTTATCAAAGTTCTTCCCTTTTGTTTGTTTTTTATCAAAGTTCTTAACATTTCCTTTTGTCTTTGGTCACAAAGCCCTCTGACTTTTACTTTATTAGTAGTATATCAGAATTCACATCATGTACCAAAATTCAAGATTACAATCCACTTTTCCTCGGCAGGAAACTGATAAAATCCATTCTTTGCCCTTCAGAATCACGCGGAGAACTAATTGTAGCTCTAGATAGGCCTCTATAATTTTGTCCCTGGCTAACATAAAGATTATGCAATAATTCGACAGAATTTTAATCCGAATCATACTTCACAAAAACTAAAATAAATTTCATGGACAGAAATCACTGTGAAATATCATTGTTCAATTTAATAAAATAAACTAATAATATTATAATTATTAAAAACTAACTAATTACCTATTTCAGCTAAAAGATAATATTTTTTCTATATTTTTAAACTAAAAAAATCTTTTTACAAATTTGTTTTTTTACTTAAATATTTCTTATTGGTAAACACATGTAATTCTATTTTATAAAATGAAATAACAATATGATAGTTCCTAATAACGAACAAATTACATTTTTTTTGCTTAGCAAAAAAAAAATTACGCTTTTCAGCTAAACACATTATCTTTCTAACTTTTCTAACTATAAGAACATCTCCAACCATATAAAGTCCTAAGGTAAAAATTAAGATAAATTACCTTAAATAAGAATTATAGAGAATTTGTAAAATTTTGTAAACTCCGGGACAAAATTATTAGGCAAAAATTTAGATAATCACAATAGATTGACTATATTTGTCGAACCTTTAACAACCAGTAATAAAACTCCGCATCATCAATTACCATATTGAAATAATACATTCTATTTTTAACAACTTAAAATAATAATAATATACCATTTTTAAAATGAATTGCACTACATAAAAAACAATAAAGAACACCTTAGATCTAATAGATCCAATGCCCCTGGCGGGGCCCTCCAATACAAAAAGCTGTTATTTTTTACACTCTATCTGTTGAGTATACAACAACGAAAGCAAAACTCAAAGCGAATAAACAAGAACAAGAAAATAAACGACAATCACACAAGACAAAGATTTACGTGGTTCGGAAATTCCTACTCCACAAGCCGCACTAATTTTGTATTGATCTCTCACAATTTGTTGTGTTGTTATGTTACAATTACATGAGTATTTATAAGAGAAGAAACTGGGTCTAAGAAACAGAGTCTAATTTTGAAATCCTAACTCTAATCCTAACTCTAATTAGGATCCAATTCAGGATTCCTAACTCAAGTCAGAATCCAATTCCAATTCTAAAACCTGATAGACTCCACAAACCCAACAATCTCCCACTTGGAGTCAGACCACATCTTCGCTTCACTCTTGTAAATCTAGTAACAAATAATCCTTCGATCAATAACTCTAACTAGTGCAGCGCCTTCTCATCAATCAGTTCTGAAGGCCAGTTGAAGCTATGCAAAGCTTCAACTTTTCATTAGTAACCACCTTAGTCAACATATCTGCAGGCTTCTTTGAACCAAGGATTTTCTTCAAGGACAAAGTACCATTGCTAATCAACTCTCTTGTAAAGTGATATCTCAGCTGAATATGCTTCGTCCTAGCATGAAACACAGGATTCTTCGCAAGATGAATAGCACTCTGACTATCGCTATACAAAGCACTGTCCGCCTGTTTCTTGCCCAACTCCTCAAGAAAATTCTTCAACCAAATCATCTCCTTGCTAGCTTCAAAGATAGCCATATATTCTGCTTCTGTGGTTGAAAGAGCAACACTCTTTTGAAGTCGAGACATCCAACTAACTGCTGTGCCACCCAAAGTGAAAATATATCCCGTAGTACTTTTTCTTGTATCCAAACATCCACCTAAATCTGCATCAGAGAACCCTTCCAAGATAACATCTTTCTTGCTGAAACATAATGCAACCTTGGATGTGCCTTTCAAGTAGCGCAACAACCACTTGACTGCTTCCCAATGTTCTCTTCCTGGATTAGACATGAACCTGCTAACAACTCCCACTGCATGAGCAATATCTGGCCTTGTACACACCATAGCATACATCAAACTGCCAACTGCAGATGCATACGGAACTTTAGCCATATCTTTCTTGCCTTCATCCGTTTTAGGTGACTGCTTCTTCGTGAGATTAAAGTGAGTCGCCAACGGTGTACTTCTGGTCTTCGCATCCTGGACACTGAATTTCTGCAACAATTTCTCAATATACTTCTCTTGAGATAATTTTAAAGTACCTTCAGATCTATCCCTTATGATGCTCATACCAAGTATCTGTTTTGCTGCACCCATATCCTTCATCTCAAACTCCTCAGACATCTGTCTCTTTAACCTGTTGATTTCCCTCATGTTTGATCCTGCTATCAACATGTCATCAACATACAACAACAATATGATATAAGATGAATCAAACTGTTTAAAATAGCAACAATGATCCATAGCACTTCTCATGTACCCATTCTTCATCATAAAGCTGTCAAACTTCAAGTACCACTGTCTTGGTGCTTGCTTCAAACCATACAAGCTTTTTATAAGTTTGCAAACAAGGTTTTCTTTCCCAGCTACCTGAAATCCCTCTGGCTGTACCATGTAGATGTCTTCCTCAAGATCACCATATAAGAACGCGGTCTTAACATCTAGTTACTCTAGATGTAACTCCTCTGCAGCCACAATACTTAGCACAATTCTAACTGTAGTCATCTTAACAACCGGAGAAAATATATCAGTATAATCAATACCCTTTTTCTGTTGATAACCCTTGACTACTAACCTCGCCTTGTATCTCTTGCTGCCATCAGGTTCTTCTTTGATCCGGAACACCCACTTATTCTGTAAAGCCTTCTTTCCTGCTGGTAATTCTGTTAAAGACCAAGTTTCATTCTTCTCAAGAGAACTCATCTCTTCTTCCATGGCTGATTTCCACTGAACTGAATCATCCACCTGAACTGCCTCTGAATAACACTGAGGCTCTCCATCCTCGGTCAATAACATATAATATGCTGAAGGAGAAAATCTTTGTGGTGGCCTCACAATTCTGCTAGATCTTCTTACCTCAGCTTGTGGAGTAACTGGAACCGTGTCATCACCATTCCCCGAACTCCCACTATTTCCTGCAAGATCTTCTTCTGTAATATCTTCAAGCACTACTTTCTCTTTCTCAGGTTGTTCCTTTGCCAACTCAGAATCGACTGCAAGCTTATCCTTGTACACTGCACTTTCGTTAAAAGTAACATCTCTACTTCTAACGACCTTCTTCGTTAATTCATCCCAGAAACGGTAACCCATATCATCTGAGCCATAACCAATGAAGATACACTTCTTTGCTTTCGGATCAAGCTTGTCTCTGTCAGAATCTTTAACACGTACATAAGAAACACAACCAAAAACTCGCAAGTGTGAAAGATTTACCTCCTTTTTCTGCCACTCTTCTTCAGGAATCTTGAACCCCAAAGGAACTGAAGGTCCTCTGTTTATGAGATATGCTGCTGTGCTAACTGCATCTGCCCAAAAAGTCTTTGGCAACCCTGCATGCAACCTCATACTCTTGGCCCTCTCATTCAAGGTTCTATTCATGCGCTCTGCAACACCATTCTGTTGCGGTGTCTCTGGAATTGTTTTGATCATTCTAATCCCATATTCTGCGCAATAGCTTTTAAACTCATCACTACTGTACTCACCACCATTATCTGACATCAAACTCTTAACCTTCAAACCAGTCTGATTTTCAACTTCGGTCTTCCACTTCTTGAAAGTAGCAAACACATCTGATTTATTCTTCAAGAAATAAACCCATACCTTTCTAGTGGAATCGTCAATGAAAGTGACATAGTAGCGTGATCCTCCCAACGACGCAACTGTTGTTGGACCATATACATCTGTATGAACCAGCTCTAACCTCTCAGCCTTGGGTGTCCTCCCTGATTTTGCAAAAGTAACTCGTTTCTGCTTTCCAAGAACACATGGCTCACAGAACCCAACTTCCACATTCTTCAGCTCTGGAATCTTCCCCTTCGAAGTTAACAGCTTCATACCCTTTTCACTCATATGACCAAGTCTTTGGTGCCACAAAGTTGAAGACCCAATCTCATCAGCAACTACATTTGCTTCATAGCTAGATTGTTCAACTATGTACAACGTCCCCTTTTTCTCTCCACGAGCAACAACTAGATTCCCCTTTATAACCTTCCACTGTCCGTCTCCGAAAGTAACTCGATACCCTTCCTTATCTAACTGACCCACAGATATCAGCATCTTCTTCAGTCCAGGAATGTATCTTACATCTTTCAACGTCCAGCTAGTCCCCAAAGAGGTCTTGAGATTAATATCTCCCATGCCCGCAATATCCAAAGTCTCATCATCAGCAAGACGGACTTTACCAAAATTTCCAAGTCTGAAATTTAACATCAAATCCTTGCAAGGGGTAGCATGGAATGATGCACCAGAATCCATAACCCATGATTCAACCGAACGTTCAACACAACAAATCAAAGCATCGTCACTCACCACCTCTTCAACTACATTAGCTGAATTATCCTCTTTCTTCTTTCCTTTAGGAGCTGCGGGAGCCGTACACTGATTTCTGAAGTGACCTTTCTTCTGACAATTCCAACAAACAATCTCCTTGCGATCTTTGGACTGTCCTCTCTTCTATGACTTCGATCTGCTACGCCCCTGATTCTGCCCCCTATCGGACTTTCTGCCTCTACTCTCGGTACTCAACAAGGAACCTGATGACTCTCCTGAGTTTCTCCTACGAATATCTTCTCCAAGAATCGCATCTCGAACTCCATCAAAAGTCATCTTACTGCTCCCAGATGAATTACAAATAGCAGTGACAAATCCTGACCAACTGTCAGGTAACGAGGATACCAACAACAAGGCTTGTATTTCATCATCGAATTTAATATCCACTGAAGTCAATCTTGATAGGATAGAGTTAAATTCGTTCACATGATCAGCAACACAATCACCTTCATTCAATCTCGTGGCAAACAACGAACGACACAAATATACCTTATTTGAAGCAGACGGCTTCTCATACATATTTGATAACGCCTTGATCAATCCATAGGTTGTCGTTTCCTTGACGATATTGTAAGCAACGTTCTTCGCCAAAGTCAACCTGACAACACCCAGAGCCTACCTATCCAATAGATTCCAATCTTTGTCATCCATCTTTTCTGGCTTCTTCTCCTCCAGCGGTTCGTGTAGTTTTTTCTGATACAAATAATCTTCAATTTGCATCTTCCAATACCCAAAATCTCTGCCATCAAATTTTTCGATCTTTACTTTCCCTTCTTCTGCCATCGCTCCCACTCGCCTGAAAACCTAGGCTCTTGATACCAGTTGTTGAGTATACAACAACGAAAGCAAAACTCAAAGCGAATAAACAAGAACAAGAAAATAAACGACAATCACACAAGACAAAGATTTACGTGGTTCGGAAATTCCTACTCCACAAGCCGCACTAATTTTGTATTGATCTCTCACAATTTGTTGTGTTGTTATGTTACAATTACATGAGTATTTATAAGAGAAGAAACTGGGTCTAAGAAACAGAGTCTAATTCTGAAATCCTAACTCTAATCCTAACTCTAATTAGGATCCAATTCAGGATTCCTAACTCAAGTCAGAATCCAATTCCAATTCTAAAACCTGATAGACTCCACAAACCCAACACTATCCACCCAGCAAAAAAAAAGTTACTGTTCATGATGATGTCATCATGACGTCATCATAAACAGTAAATTTTTAATTTTTTTTATGGATGGATAGAGGGTAAAAAAATAACAACTTTTTGTATTGGGTGCCCCTAGCGGGGCCAATGAATCTATTAGATATAAGGTGTTTTTTATTGTTTGTTATATATGGGTGTTCTATATGGAGCAATAACCTTTTAAAATATAGTTAACCACTACAATCAATCCCATTATTAGAATAAAACAGGTTAGAAGTTCGGCAAAATTTTTTATAATCAATATTTAGCCAATCATTTTACAGAACATCATGGGAGAGCTCTAACCTCTCATTTCCAAAAATAATACGAGTCGTAATGAGATAAATTAATAATATGAGTCCCACTCTAGGGAGAACCATATTACGTGGAGAATCGTGGAGAACCACTTAAAATGCATTAAAATAATCCTTTATATAAGGCCCCAGGCGGGGCCCCTTCACATAAAAGTCTTATAATTCTACCCTCCATCCATTCATCAAAAAAAAAAAAATTTAAAAAAACTTTTAAAAAAATTTTAAAAAATGTTGCCACGTCATCATTTTTTGAAAATTTTAAAAAAAAAAATTTGTAATTTTTTTTTTATAAATAAATAGATTATAGAATTATAAGACTTTTTTGTGAAGATGCCCCTGCGGGGCCCATATATATAAAGCAATTATAATCTATTTTAAATGGTTCTCCACGATTCTCCATGTAAGATGGTTCTCCATGGAACAATGGCCTTAATAATATTATAAGTATTAACAAATAATTGATTACCTTTTTTCACTAAAACGTAATATCTTTTCTATAATTTCTAACTAAAATATCTCCTTTTCAAACTTGCTTTTCTTACTTAATTATTCTTAATTAAATGTTTATTATTAGTAAAACATGTTACATTTTCTATCTTTTTAATAATTAATTACTTTCCTTTTTAGGTAAAACCTATTACATTTTCTATCTTTTTAATAACTAATTACTTGCCTTTTTAGATAAAACATGTTAATTTTTATATTCTAAAAATACCACAAACAATATATATTTAACCAATTACATTTATAAGCTAAAAGACATTATCTTTTATATTTTTTCTCTTATTAAAACCTTTTCTTTTCCAATAGCATTATGGACCATTGTATTCAATAAAATAATATCATAATAATTAATAATTGATTGATTACCTTTTTCAGCTCTAAAACGTACAATCTTATCTATATCTTATAAATAAATTTTTCACTATTTTTTTATAATATTACGGCCTGTATACATATATATGTATGTGTGTGTATATATATATAGGGTTGGACTCCATAGCAAACACCTTATATAACAAACAACAAAGAACACCTCATATCTAATAGATCCATTGCCCCTGGCGGGGCCACCCAATACAAAAAGTTCTTGTTTTTTTAGGCTCTATCCATCCAGCAAAAATTTTTTTTTTGAAAATTTACTGTTCATCGATGACGTCATGATGACGTCATCAGTGACGTCATCGATGAACAGTAAATTTTCAATTTTTTTTTTTTTTTGCTGGATGGATAGAGCATAAAAAAATAAGAACTTTTTGTATTGGGTGCCCCTGGCGGGGCCAATGGATCTATTGGAATAAATGATTTTATAGTGTTCTTTATTGTTTGTTATATAAGAGTGTTCTTTATGGAGCAAAGACCTATATATATATAGAGATTAGGGAGCCTGAGATATATCTCATGTAATTTCCCTGATATTCTTTTATTTTATATGTAAAGATGAAGTGGGTATTTTAGTTAATTCATATTTTTTTTAATTAGCCCTGCGGGCCCAGTAAAAACTAAGTTATTTTGTTTGTATCTCACTAAAAGTTCCCTGAGATATATCTCAGGGTCCTTTTTCTCATATATATATATATTGTCAAATATTATCATTTAAAAATTGAACTTATAAATTTAGATCTTTAAAAATTAATTTAACTTATTAATTTAATTCTCAACGTGTGTTCAGTATGGTTTATCAGAAGCCGAGTATCAGAAGTTTTATCTAAGTTATCTGGTGCGAAAACACATACCACTACATGGACTAGTGATTTCATCCTAGAAATTCAAGCTGATTAGAAGCCTGCAAATCTAAGCTGATTTCTTATGATTATGCTCTGTCCCTTATTGATCACACTTCTAACTCTATACAAGCCTACAGGCTACAAGAAGAACAGCTAATCAAAGTCTGCAAACCACACATTTGTAAACTTTGAAAAGCTACATCACTGAAGCAAACATGTACGGTGTGCAATCTTAATGTGTGAACCATTCATTGCAAGTCCATTCAGCATCAATAATTACGATAAATGCAAATTAAAATTTATTTATATATAGTGCACACATTATTAATTCCATAAAAAGAACATAATAGCTCCAAGAAGTATATATCTCCAAAATTGTAATGAGTACAAAAGCAGTCTCCAGAAGTAACCCCCACCACTACCCAACTCGGTGTTGACTAGAGGACACTTGGCACGCACAGATGCTTTCGATTTTTGTTTCAACTTGTACGAGGTGCAGTATATAAGGAGCTTCTGCAAACCTGCGAGAATATCAGATCATCCCTCTTGAGTATCCACTATATATACCTATCCGTTTGTATTCTTCAGTTGATACTTGATCAGTTTCAGTCTGCCAGAATATCTTACAGACTAATCAAGTGGAGGAATTCATATATATATGTGTGTGCGCGCAAGTGTGCATGCACAGACAATTTAGGTTAAACAGTGTTCTTACTACAACAATTTTCTACTCATCAACTTGTATTTATTAGTTCTGTTTCCGAATAACGACAATGTCCATGTTTATCTGCAAACCAACTCATACCTTTCTCCCAATTCGCAACTCTATTCACGATTCTCGGCCTCCATGCAAAGACAAGGTGGTAGTTGTCTTGGGAGCCACAGGTACTGGCAAGTCAAGACTCTCTATCAATCTTGCCACTCAATTTAACGGGGAGGTGGTTAACGCAGATAAAATACAAGTTTATGGAGGATTAGACGTAATTACAAACAGAATTACAGATGAAGAGAGTTGTGGTGTGCCACACCACCTCTTGGGAGTCCTGCACCCTGCGGCAGATTTTACAAGCACTGATTTTTGTAACACTGCTTCCTCAGCTGTGGCTTCTATTGTGGAACGACACCGACTTCCTATAATTGCGGGAGGCTCAAATTCTTACATTGAAGCTCTCAGTGGGAGTCATGGATTTCGATCAAAGTACGACTGCTGTTACCTATGGCTGGATGTCTCAATGCCACTTCTACATCAAATTTTATCAGAACGAGTTGACCAGATGGTTGAAAATGGAATGGTGGAAGAGGCCAGGCAATACTTCAACCCAAATGCTGATTATTCAAAGGGGATACGGAGAGCCATTGGGGTGCCTGAGTTTGATTATTACTTTCGAGTCGAGTCTTTTGTGGATAAAGAAACTCGAGAAAGGCTGCTGCAAAAAGCTATATGCAAAGTAAAGATTAACAGTTGCAGATTAGCTTGTCGCCAGCTAGAAAAGATTTTACGGCTTAGGAATGACAAGGGATGGAATATTTACAGGCTTGATGCAACGAATGTGTTTCAAAAGAATGGCAAGGAGTCTACTAAAGCTTGGAAGGAGCTAGTGCTAAAACCGAGCATGTCAATCGTTCGTCAATTTCTTACGAGTTCAGGCCCTGGCACATATAGTAACATGACAAAAATCACAGCTACAGCTTCTTCTAGTCGCTAAAAAGGTATCAACACTATCAGAATGCAGCAATGAAAGTAAATCTTGGCCAATTTTTTTTTCTTGTTTAATATATTTTCGAAGAATTCATACGACCTAAACTTCTTGAAGATTCCTCAAGTTTACTGGATACAAGTCCTATTGCATGCATTTACAGAAGAGGAACGCACCAGCTATAACTAAGTATGTTTTCATGGCGTCACTTTAGTATGGTTGAAGACAAGATTTAATAGAAGGTACAAATACGATACGGATCACTCTAACTAAAGAAATCTACAGAGAGTCAGAGTCAGAGTCAGAGAAAGTGACCATTGTTCTGAAAGGTGGAGATGAGCATAGAATAAAACTTTCATCTCAATCACTATCTTGCTTCTTCAACAAATTTTAGTCATTTTCAGCATGTAATTCTGTACTTATTTTGGCGTATTTAGCTACACTTTATATGGTTAAAAAAAAGTGATATAAATTTCACACACAATGATACAAATAGATAGTGCCTGCGAGTCCATACACGAAAAGAAATCATCTCTTTTGAAACAGAGGGACAAAAGATAAAAGTTCATCGAGAGCATCGAAGGGAATTCAACATTATTAGTACCTAGACTGACTGTTTTTTGACTCTGCAAGTGAAACAGAATATAACTCGGTCGTAAATCAAGCAGAGAACAGAAGTTGGTCATACAGATCCCACAGAATATAATCACTAGCCGACATGTACACTCCACACTAGGGTCCGTTTGGGAAATCTTATTTTTCAGAAATAAGTTACTTATTCTGAAAAAAAGTTAGGAAATATGTACTTTTTTCCGAAATAAGTAACTTATTTTTGCAAGATAACGAATATTAAACTCCTCATACACATTTTTCTCTAAAAAAAAGTATGTAAATACGAAATTTTTTTCGAAATAAGTTACTTATAAGTTCGTTGGCCGATTTGGCAAACAGGCAATTCATCTTGGACTGAAAGCTTACACAATTTTTAAGATGTTTCCAAGTCCGACATTTGGACACATATTCATGTTTTTTACCGGTGGAAAAATAATTTCAAATTTTCAGATGTGAAGAAGTGATTACAATAATCTCCACATAATTCAGTTGTTGACCATCATGCCAGTATAAATATAGGGAGATTTTACCCGAATGCCTAGTGAACACAGCTAAAAACGCATTTGAAAACCTATGCCCTGCACAAAACTTCCCCAAAATCCGAACAGGAATCCTCTCATTTCCATTTCTGGAGATGCTTGATCCAAATTCAAAGCATCTTCATATCCAAGCCCCAACCCACTCTCTCATTTCGTTCCTTAAAAGCAATCCCGACGGAAGCTTCACATTACTTCATGGAAGTTTTGTTTAAGTTACATCTGGTCCAATATCATATACTACATGGATATGATTAGTGAATTTACTATAAATTTAATCTGATTAGAAGCCTCCAAATCTAAGCTGATTTCTTATTATTATAATCTTACCCTTATTGCTCACACTTCCAAAGTTGTAGAAGTCTCCAAGAAGAAAGAAAGGTTCTTAATCTCTATATTACAATTAGTTTGCCTAATTCATCCAGGGAGATTACTAATCTCATCATTTTTCAAGATCTAGGCAGTATGAACATTATGTAAACACAAGTAACTAAAAAGTTACTTGATGAATGTATTAATATTTCCATAAAAGAAACATTATTGCCTCCAACAAGATCTCTTAATATAAACTGTAGTGAATACAAAACAGTGTTTGATTATTACCGGTGGTATCCAAAACGGTGTTTGACTAGAGGACATGTTGCATATGCAAATGCTTTAGATTTTTGTTTCAACTTGTTATATAAGGACATGCATTGGAATAATAGGACACTGAGTAGGTGTAGTCATAAAAGCAAGCTCCCCATTTTCTACCCATCTCTTCTTTTATCCCCCATCCCACCTTCCTGTCCTCCATTATCAAATATTCACCACACCCTAGATCTGTTCCCCCAAAACAAACCCATCTCCAGCTCTTGCATTTTGTGTACACAAATGCAAGAGCCGGAGCATCAGGGCCTGATATACAGGTACTTGATAAAATATTTGCTGGTGCCTTCTGAACTTGTTGTGCCAACCAGGAGGAGCTTAGAGGTTTTGCCCACCAGGTTCCTTTCTTATTCTGTGATATGAGAGCTTGTTTTAGACTTTTAGTTATACCTTACCTTCTAAATAGCATTTGCTCTAGTTAATATAATGGTAGAGTAGGAGTCTGTTCAAGAACCAAATGATTTTGTGAGCTATAGAGTGCTTACCGGAGATGAATCTGGGTCTTTAAACCTGCACACGAAAAGGATGTGTTGTTATATTATGTGTAACCAATGAGTTTTTGATCTCAAACATAAAGAGTCAATTTTTGTATGATCATCAAGAGTCAAGACCATTAAAAGATCATCGCTCTCTTTAGTATCCACTATACATACATATTCGTCTGTATTCTTCAGTTGATCAGTTTCAATATAAGTGTGCCCGAGCATATATCGAAAATTTTACTCAAACAGTGTGCTTAATAAACAGTTTTCTACTTGTTGACTTGTATTTATCAGTACTTTTTTCAGATAATGACAATGTCCACGTGCAAACCAACTAATCCCTTTCTCCACACTCAAAACTCTTTAGTTACAGTTCTCGGCCTTCATCTAAAGACAAGGTGGTGATTGTTATGGGAGCTGCTGCTACTGGGAAGTCAAGACTCTCCGTCCATCTTGCCATTCAATTTAACGGGGAGGTGGTTAATGCAGATAAAATGCAAGTTTATGAAGGACTAGATGTTGTTACAAGCAAATTTGAGGAAGAAGAGAGTTGTTCTGTGCCACACCACCTCTTGGGAATAATGCATCTTGTGGCTGATGTTAGTAACAGGGCTTCCTCAGATGTGGCTTCTATGGTGGAAGGACTACTTCCAATCATTGTGGGCGGCTCGAATTGACAATGAGACTAATGGTTTTTGATCAAAGTACATCTGCTGTTAATCTTTACTTTTGTATGTAGCTTTTTGCAACAGCCTTCCTCGAGTTTCTACATCGACAAGTGCCTAGGGTCGAAAGTAATAATCAAACTTAGGCACCCCAATTGTTCTCCGTATCCCCTCTGAATAATCAGCATTTGGGTTGAAATATTGTCTGGCCTCCTCTACCATTCCCTTTCAAAATGGTTGAAAAGGGAATGGTGGAAGAGGCCTGCCAATAATTCAACCCAATGCTGATTATTCAGAGGGGATACGGAGAGCCATTGGGGTGCTTGGGTTTGATTATTACTCTCAACTCGAGGCATTTGTTGATGAAGAATCTCGAGAAAGGCTGCTGCAAAAAATATATAATACAACGTAAAGATTAACAGTTGCAGTCTTGCAGATTAGCTTGTTGCCAGCTAGAAAGATTTTACGACCGAGGAATGACAAGGGATGGCATATTCTCAGATTTGATGCAACTGACATTTTCCAAAGAAGGCTTTGGAAGCCCAATGTTTAGAAGACTCTAAAATAAGTTTATCTATATAATCATTACAGTAGATAATTATCTTTTAGATTCATAGTAGGGAAGTTTGTCTTCTAAGATTTGATTTTAGTTAGGAGAAATTGATTTAGTTTCATTACGTATAGGGATTACTCTTGTAATTCAGGAGAATTTTATTGGTATTGATTACAACCTATTTATCTTCTGTGAAATCTTCTGTGAAATTGTTTACACTGGAATTTCTTGTCTTAAACCCTAGACCCCCATCAAAAGGACTCCATTAAATCTGGGAAGGAGCATGTGCTCGGAGCGAGCATGACAATCATTAATAACATGAAAAAAATCACAGCCATGGCTGCTTCAACTTGCCAAAAAGGTGTCGATGTGTTCAGAAATCAGAATGTATCAATGAAAGTAAGTTGCGGTTCCATGCACAACTTACTTGGCACGAATCTTCGTCAATTAGTTTTTTCTTGATTAATATATTTCCGAAGACATAAACTTCTTAAGATTCCTCAAGTTCACTGAATACAAGTCAATAAGTCATATTACATGCATCTGTAGAGTGGCGCAAGCTATAACTAAAATACTGATCACTCTGAGTGAAATAATCTACAGAGACAGTGACCATTGTTCTGAAAGTTGGAATTGAGCATAGAATAAAACTTCCTTACTTCTTTTTAGACAGTATATGGAGTTTTTCAGCATATAATCCTTTACTTGGCTTGTTTTCATATCCATTTACACTTTACATGGTTCAAAATAAGTATTATAAGCTGTATACATTTTGGAGATGAGACTTACATTACAGACAATCGAAATTGTTTCCTACACTAAGCTTGGTTCTGCTTAATATAGTGTATCAGAATGTTCAAGTTTCACAATTTATATGGAGCTACGCATTCTGACAGACTGACACCCTTACACTTGCAGAGTTACATTTATATCTTGGCATGTAAGAGAAAACATTTGTAAGATAGATCACCTGAATATAGAACATCAATTTTAGATGGGACAAAAAAATTGCATTGTACTCGACAATTTAAGACGACGTAACTTCATAAAACCAATACTTCGGAGCCAACACTGGTAACCTTTTTGACGAAATCAACATGTACTATGGCAAAGCTAGAATTTTTTTGCAAAGATAGGCTCAAACATTTTTTTTTTGACAGAGATTTGCAGGTTTTCGGGATAGGCCAGCATTAATTTTTTAGATAACAATACATAAGTGACATATTCAGAGATCTCAGGTTATTCCATGGCATACCCTAGGCTTCATGTGCCACCGCCAGTGGTTAAAGGGTACATATGTATCCCTATATCTTTCCCTAATGAGCTGCTTATATTTTTACTCTGCAGAAATTGCAAAGCACATTCATATCTACACACTTTTCAAGCGGGGCGTAGAGCATTGTTATATATATGCTGGGTCTTTTAGACTCATTATCCTGTTAATTTTTCATCAATTAACCAAAAATGGCCTTCTAAAACCAAAAATCAGGTAGACTGTCAAATTGTCAACATTCAACATAGTTGGGCTTGGCCTATTAGTCTTATGTTAGGCACCGTATGATTGAAAAATATGTATCCTAGCATAGACTTTGTATCCTAGCAGTTCTCTATATATATCATCTCTAACTCATGTAATACATATAACAGATATATACAAATTACTCTCTTCTTCTGTGTTACTTCTTTGATTCTCTCTACATACACAATTTATCATGGTATCAGAGCAAGTGTGCTCCTAGGGAAACAAAACAGAAGCCCAGAACAAGCAAAACAGAAGCCCAGAAACAGGAAAAAAAGCTATCTGTTAAAAAAACTCCGAAATTCAAAACACAACCAAACACAAAAACAAATATACCACTGGAAAGAGCAGGAGAAGACAAGATTACAGGAACAAGCCAACTGCAAAAACAGTCGACCACGCTCCCTCATGCGCCGCCGGACGCGCGGCCGCGCCGCCAGACGCGCCCACGCGCCGGTGCGTGAGGGCTTTTCCGGCCAGTTTTTGATGATGGTTCTTCAGGGACTCTTATTCTCCTGATTATTCCGAATCTAACCGTGGTATTATTTCTTGAATCCGAGAAGTTTTGATTTTCTGTCAGTTTAAAATTTTTGGTGTTTGTTCTTACTACTGGACTGTTATAAAACTGCTATATATATCAGTCTATAAATCATATATATTTGGTTACGATGGCGGATGCTACTGATTCTACTGTCACGAGTGAAGTTACTACTTTAAGGAGTAGTAAATCGGGGTTTCATAGTACTCCATACGTGAGTCCTAAATTCAATGGAAGAAATTTTTTGGAATGGTCCAAAGCTTGTACAATGGCACTAAAATTCCATAAAATGATGAAATACATCAATGGGAAAGCTAAACAACCTGAGGAGAATGATGAAAATTTTGATGATTGGGATTCCGAAAATGCCATGGTGTGTTCATGGTTATCTAACTCCATGGAGGTAGATATTCGAAAAAGCTATATCTTCATTGATACCGCTGAAGATGTATGGAATTCTCTCACTCGGACTTATTCCTTCTCCGGAAATGTAGCCAAACGATTTGAGGTGAAGCGAAAGATGTGGGCATTGACTCAAGGAAGCAGCACACTAGCTCAGTATTATTCTGAGCTAACATCATTATGGAGTGAGTTGGGACACTACACTATATTTGAGTGTAAAATTGCTGAAGATCAAGAAAAATATCAGAAGATGATCACTGAAGAAAAAGTGATGAAATTTCTTGATGGATTGTCGGATGAGTACGATTCAATTAAAAATCAACTTATCGGACAAGTTCCATTTCCTACTGTGGAAGAGGCCTATGGTCGTGTCCGGCTAGAGGAAAGCCGAAAGCAAAGTATGACCCCAATGGTCCCTTCTGATCGATCCGCACTTTTAACTAAAAGTGTCCAGCAATCAGAACCAGAACAACCAGAGCATGTGTCAATAGCTGTAATTGGAGAAAGATCTATTCAATGTGACTACTGCAAAAAATTAGGCCACACTCGTGAGACATGTTTTATTCTGCACCCTCATCTCAGAAATCGAGGACGAGGAGGACGTGGCCGAGGTGGTTACCGTGGTGTCTCATCTGGAAGAGGCATGAGTAGGGGTTCCTTTAATGCTCATCATACCACTTCAGAATGCGAGCCTGACTCTACAACAGGGACGATGACCGCTTCAGAGCTCAACGCCTTCCGCCAATTCATGTCACAAATCAAGACCCCTTCTCCTACAGCTAATTCTGCTCATGCAGGTATATCCTGCCATCTTACTTCAGATAAATATCCAACATCTTGGATCATTGATTCAGGAGCATCAGCACATATGACTGGAGATTCTAGTATTCTGGAATCATATCATGACAAAACAGGCAATATACGTGTTGCTAATGGAGATCTTGCACCTATTCATGGACAGGGCACCTCTCTTTGTCTTTCATCATCATTACCATTATCAGATGTTTTGCATGTTCCTTCTTTATCTGCAAATTTACTATCTATCCACAGTATTACTGACAATCTCAATTGTTCAGTAACCTTTTTTTCATCTCACTGTGTATTTCAGGATCTAATGACAGGCAAGGTCCTTGGCAGTGGTAAAGTGGTCGATGGTCTCTACGTTATGGAAGGGAATTCTGTTTCTCCTTCAAATTATCAGGTGTCATCTAATTCTGTTTATGAATCCTTGTATCAATGGCATAGACGGTTAGGTCATCCATCCTTTGGTGTTTTAACACATCTTTTTCCCGCTTTAGTAAAACACTGTAATAAGGAAGATTTTTTCTGTGAACCATGTGAATTGGCTAAACATAAAAGATCAACTTATCCGCCCAGAAATAAAAGAAGTTCTACCTTGTTTTCTATTATTCATACTGATGTTTGGGGTCCATTTAGGAATCCTACACATGATGGGTATAGGTGGTTTGTTGTCTTTGTTGATTGTTATTCTCGATTAACTTGGGTTTATCTTCTGAAACAAAAAAATGAAGTTTTCGGGTGTTTTAAATCTTTTCATCACATGCTACAAACACAGTTTAATGCCTCTGTTAAAATCCTTCGGAGTGATAATGGTACTGAATATGGAGGTCCATTTACATCTTATTTGGACACATGTGGTATTATTCATCAAACTACGTGTGTTAAAACTTCTCAACAAAATGGGGTAGTCGAAAGAAAAATTGGCCACTTAACACAGGTTGCACGATCTCTTATGCTAACCATGCATGTTCCTAAATATCTTTGGGGAGAGGCAGTCATGACTGCTGCTTATCTTATCAACCGTCTTCCTACCAAGGTTCTAAAATTCAAAACACCATTGTCATGTGTTCCTGCACCCTCTTCTCATCCACTTCCTCTTCGGGTATTTGGGAGCGTATGTTTTGCTCATAACCATGCACCCTCTCGAGATAAGCTTGATTCTCGGGCCCTTAGATGTGTTTTCATTGGATATTCCCCC
Source organism: Kitagawia praeruptora (assembly GCA_037693485.1). Lineage (NCBI taxonomy): Eukaryota > Viridiplantae > Streptophyta > Magnoliopsida > Apiales > Apiaceae > Kitagawia > Kitagawia praeruptora. The sequence continues at coordinate 155,657,492 of CM075348.1, read as the reverse complement.
ACTCAGAAAGGGTATAAATGTTACCATCCTCCCTCATGTCGGGTATTCGTCAGTTACGATGTTACTTTCTGGGAGTCCATTTCTTACTTCTCTCCTGGCTCCTCCTCTTTGCTTCAGGGGGAGATAAACAGACATAGTCTTGATAATGAAACAAATGAGTCAGATCACAGACATAGTCTTGATAATGAAACAAATGAGAGTCTCCTTGATAATGAATCACTTCCGTTCATGAATATACCTATTCCAAACAACCGCTCAAAATCGTTGCCTACGAATAATGAGTCGGATGATTTAAATAGGTTTGGCATACCAGATTTGATTACATACTCTAGACGAAGAAATGATGATATCACCACCTTACCACATCCAGAGACCTCTGACCTCGAATCAGATCCTGCAGATCCTACAACTGAGCCCGATAATGGTACTACTCTTGATCCCACTTTGGATCTTCCTATTGCTATAAGAAAGGGTGTACGTTCTTGCACTAACCATCCTATCTCAAATTTTGTATCTTATAATGCATTATCTCCATCTTCACTTGCTTTTGTGTCATCCTTGTCTAGTGTTTCTGTTCCACACACTTGGCAGGATGCTTTATATGATCCTAAATGGAAGGATGCTATGATAGAGGAAATGAATACCTTGAAACATAATGGCACTTGGGAGTTAACTCATCTTCCCGCTGGAAGGAAGGTAGTAGGATGCAGATGGGTATTCACTGTGAAACAGAAACCTAATGGGCTGATTGATAGGTACAAAGCGAGACTTGTAGCAAAAGGGTATACTCAAACTTATGGGATTGATTATCAGGAAACTTTTGCTCCAGTAGCAAAGATGGCCTCTATCCGAGTCTTGATATCATGTGCAGCAAATCTTGGATGGGAACTTCAGTAATTGGATGTAAAAAATGCATTCTTACATGGAGACCTGAAAGAAGAGGTTTACATGGATATTCCACCGGGTTTTTCTACAGCTGCAACCACTGGGAAAATATGCAAGCTAAAGAAAACTATTTATGGGTTAAAACAGTCTCCAAGGGACTGGTTTGGCAAATTTCAGGGAGCAATGATTAAATTCGACTACAAACAGAGCAACTCAGATAACACCATGTTCGTAAAAAGACGAGATGAAAAAATCACAGTGGTGATTGTCTATGTCGATGATATTGTGATCACTGGCAACGACACCTGTGAGATTGCTAATGTCAAACGTAAGCTTGCCTCTGAATTCGAGATGAAGGACTTAGGAAAACTACGGTATTTTCTTGGTATTGAGGTCTTTAGGAGTCCAGGTGGCATCTTCCTCTCACAACGGAAGTATACACTTGATCTTCTGAATGAGACAGGGATGTTGGGATGTAGACCCGCAGAATCTCCAATAGAAGCAAATCATAAGCTTTGTGGAGATGCTGGTGAAATTGTCGAGAAATCTCAATATCAAAGGTTAGTTGGTCGACTAATCTACCTTGCACATACAAGGCCAGACATATCATATGCAGTGGGAATTGTTAGTAGGTATATGCATGATCCTCGTCAACCACATTTGGATGCAGTTTATATGATATTAAGATATCTTAAGGCTGCTCCTGGAAAAGGAGTAATGTTTACTAAAAACAATCATCTCGGGGTTGAAAGCTATACAGATGCAGATTGGGCCGGATGTCAAGACGATAGACGATCTACTTCAGGATATTGCACATTTGTTGGTGGCAATTTGGTTACTTGGCGAAGCAAGAAACAACCTGTGGTTGCCTTATCTAGTGCTGAGGCAGAATATAGAGGTATGGCTAAAGGTGTACGTGAATTATTGTGGATAAGATTGTTCCTAGAAGAATTGGGACTTGCATCTGCAACTCCAATGAAGCTACATTGTGATAACAAAGCTGCTATTGCCATTGCACATAATCCAGTTCAACATGATCGGACCAAACATATCGAAATTGATCGACACTTCATAAAAGAGAAGATCAATAATGATACCATTGGTATTCACTTTGTAAGATCGGAAGACCAGATAGCTGACATATTTACCAAAGGTTTAAATCAGAAGATGCTTCATCCTCTTATTGGCAAGTTGGGCATGAGTGACATATATGCATCAACTTGAGGGGGAGTGTCAAATTGTCAACATTCAACATAGTTGGGCTTGGCCTATTAGTCTTATGTTAGGCACCGTATGATTGAAAAATATGTATCCTAGCATAGACTTTGTATCCTAGCAGTTCTCTATATATATCATCTCTAACTCATGTAATACATATAACAGATATATACAAATTACTCTCTTCTTCTGTGTTACTTCTTTGATTCTCTCTACATACACAATTTATCATAGACACTGACATGTGTAAAGTAATGTCTGAGCTAATTTCAATATATCAATATGTTGGACATCCCAGATACAATTAATGGCTCTTAAATATGATTTAACTAATCAGCCAACCAATACTATTCCTTTAGGTAAGAAAGTTCATTTCAAAAATCAAATAAAAATGAAATTTCTAATGATAATCTGATTGTACCGCTATTAAGGATCTTCTGGTGTCAGCAATGGATCTTCCTCCAATTTTTGTACAGATAACAGAAACTACCAGCATCTTCAATGGCAAAGATCTCATTTTCATTCAGGACATCTTTATTCACTTTCCCTTACTGCCACCAACTCCATGTCTTTCTGAACAGCATCTCTTTGCACCTTTAACTGCTCTGCCCTCATCCTGTGTCCCTCTTCTAACAACTCCACAAACTTATCTCTGATCTCCAACAGCGGATCTCGATCAATTAACTGGTCGTCCTTATATGCTTCCCTAAGCATAGCTGTCTGAAATCCACCTTTCTGCGACATATAAAAAATTACCGAATGCCTAGTGAACACTGCTGAAAACGCACGTGAAAACCTATACTCCTCGCAAAAATTCCCCAAAATCGGAACAGGAATCCTCTTATAAAGAGAAAGCGAAAGCAGCTCATGAAAAACCCCAACCGTCCTCTTTTCCATTTCTTGAGATGCTTGATCCAAACTTGACACATCTTCATATGGTGAAATATAAGGAAGCTCCATCCAATCCTTAACCCACTCTCTCATTTCTTTCCTCGAAAATAATCCCGACGGAAGCTTCACACTAAAACCCGACCTAACCCTAACCCCCGTCACCTCCTCCTCGTCACTCGCCTTCCTCTGAATCACTGACTCCGCAAACTCCTCATTCCACGAAACCAACTCCAAAAACGACTTCCCCTCCCCCGGACTCCCAACCATCCTAAAATACTCCGAATACCTCGGAACCAAATTGACCAACAAATCATTCGGAAACCCAAACACCCTCTTAACATCCACCAACTTATCCACACTAACAACATTATCCTTGGACATCATCAACAACTTACACAACTTCCTAACAACAAACCCCTCATTCTCGACATAAACCCTCACCTCCTCTTCCAAGAACCTCCTCAACCCGACACTCGGACGAACAAACGGAACAAGCTCCCCATTAGGCCTAATTCTATCCAAATAAATATCCAACAAATTCGGGCTTTTAGCAAGAAAGGTCTCAACTTTAACAGGCAATTCCAATCTTTTTCGACGTTTCTCTAAATAAAGAAATGGGATAACTTGGGCAGGCTCATTCAACACTTCTCTAACAAGTCTAGCACAATTTGAATGCATTTTATCGTTTTCAATAGCTTGGTCTAGTTTATGATCTTTTCGCCAAGATACTTTAAGACTTGAAATAGAAGCAGTAAATTGAAACCAAACCCTGATTTTAGAAAGTGTGCATATGTGAGATGAATTGCTGGAGGAAAGATTATTCAAAAGCATACCTGGTTTAGCAGTTAACCAATTGTTGTCAGAGCTTTGTGCTCTTCTTATGTATCGGCCTGGTCAGTGGTCACTTGTTAAACGGGTTTTATATCAAACATGCCACTCATCTCATTAAAATATATCAAGTTGCTCCCCGGTCTTCATGGGGATTCATTTAAGCCACTAAACTAAGAAATATATCATTTGGCCCCCTGCATTCACAAAAATAATACAATTTATGGTGGCCTAAATGATATAAATGGTATTATTTTTGTGAATGCAGGGGGCCAAATGATATATTTCTTAGTTTAGTGGCTTAAATGAGTCCCCGTGAAGACTGAGGAGCTAGTTGATATATTTTAATGAGATGAGTGGCCTGTTTGATATAAAATCCCTTGTTAAACCTTACAAAGTTGAGTGGTTTGGTCGTACATACGAAAAGTTGAGTGGTTTGGTCGTACATATGAAATGAGTCGATTTTTTTTTTTTTTTTGAGTTTTACGCTGAATTAAATTAATATTGTAAATTTAATAATTATATGGACAAGTTATTCTTTCAAGTTTCAAATTATATATGTTAATTTTTTTTAATAATTACATTTGAACCTCTAACAATTTCAATTCAATATATGTTAAGTTTTATTCACAATACTATTTTATCATGCATTTGCAATTTTTTTTGTGTAAATTCTTAATTTAACATGATTTATTTAATATTTATGATTTTATATTCTTTTGAATTTTTAAATTTGAAAGAATTAGAGAAGAATAATCAAATCTATACTATTATATAAATTCCGGAACATTAAAAGTTTTGGTACCTGTTTTTTGGTACCTGTTTTTTGGTACCAATTTTTTGGTACTTCGTGAATTTACTTATTTACCCTTCATTAAAAAAAATATAAAATATTTAAACTTTTAAAACACCTATAATAAATAATAACATAATATAATTAATGGTAAGTAGTCGCTTGCTTTTTTTCACATTTACTTTTAATTGAAAATATTACCTTTTATAAACACCTAAAAACATTAATGTATCTTCCAATCAATAATACTTTTTTCACATTTACTTTTAATTGAAGATATTACCTTTTATAAACACCTAAAAACATTAATGTATCTTCCAATCAATAATATTTCCTTTCGAATTAAAACACGTTACCTTTTTAATTTAAAACTAATCTTCATTAAGATTTTCTTTCGAATTAAAACATGTTACCTTTTTAATTTAAAACTAATTTTACAATCACTAATATATACCCGAAAATATCACACCATATTTTTCAATTGTTAATGAAATATATTAAAAATCTGCATACGTTGTTTATAATAAGAAAACATTAGTATAATCCGTAAACATGAATATATTAAAATTATATTAAATTAAAATTAATTAATCTATACTATTATATAAAAGCCGAAACATTAAAAGTTTGGTTCAACGGTACCTATTGAATTTACCTAATTACCCTTACTCAATTAAAGATCAACTAACTAATTAATTTTCTTTTTCAGGTTACACATATTATCTTTTCTATTTTCAAGAACTAAATAATTTTCTTTTCCAGGTAAGATACACTATCTTTTATATGTTATTTGACTAAAATTTCTCATTTATTAATCAATTTCTTTTTTCAGTTTAAACATATAACCTTTTCTATTTTTCAATAACTAAATAATTTCCTTTTTCATTTAAAATAGAATATCTTTTACATTTTATCTAATTAAAATTTCTCCTTTTTAAAAGCACTACGAGCAATTTTGTTGTTTAATAAAATAACATAATTATACATAATTACTATTAACTAATCAATTACCTTTTTCAGTCAAAACACATTACCTTTTCTCTATTCTCTAACTAAAATCTCTCTTTTTCCAATTATATCATGGACGGTTATCTTTTTCAGCAAAACACTTTACCTTTTTTCTTTCTTCTTACTAAAACCTCCATTTTTCTAATTATATTACTGGCGTTTCTATTTAATAAAAAATATATTTTAATAATAATAATTAACCAATTACCTTTTCAGCTAAAAATAACATAATTATATATAATTATTATTAACTAATCAATTACCTTTTTCAGTCAAAATACGTTACCTTTTCTCTTTTCTCTAACTAAAATCTCTCTTTTTCCAATTATATCATGGACGGTTGTCTTTTTTCAGCAAAACACGTTACCTTTTTTCTTTATTCTTACTAAAACCTCCATTTTCTAATTATATTACAGGCGTTTCTATTTAATACAAATAAAATAATATTATTATAATACTAATAATTAACCGATTACCTTTTCAGCTAAAATATATCACCTTTTCTATTTTTTCTAATTACATCCCTTTTTTTCTAGAAATATAACGGGTAGCGTTAATTTCTCATTTTCTAAAAAATATGAACAATTTTATTTCGTAAAATAACATAATTAATTATAATTACTATAAACTAATCAATTACTTTTTCACATAAATCATGCACGTTACTTTTCTATTTTCTCTAACTAAAATCTCTTTTTTTTTTCAATTATATCATGGACGGTTATATTTAATAAAATAAAATAATAATATTATAATCTATATTATACTATTATATAAAAGCCAAAACATTAAAAGTTTGGTTCAACGGTACCTATTGAATTTACCTAATTACCCTTACTCAATTACAGATCTACTAATTAATCAATTTCCTTTTTCAGGTTACACATATTATCTTTTCTATTTTCAAGAACTAAATAATTTCCTTTTCCAGGTAAAATATAATATCTTTTATATTTTATCTAACTAAAATTTCTCATTTATTAATCAATTTCCTTTTTCAGTTTAAACATATAACCTTTTCTATTTTTCAATAACTAAATAATTTCCTTTTACATTTTAAAATATAATATCTTTTACATTTTATCTAACTAAAACACTACGAGCAATTTTGTTTAATAAAATAACATAATTATATATAATTACTATTAACTAATCAATTACTTTTTTCAGTCAAAACACATTACCTTTTCTCTTTTCTCTAACTACAATCTCTCTTTTTCCAATTATATCATGGACGGTTACCTTTTTCAGCAAAACAAGTTACCTTTTTTCTTTTTTCTTACTAAAACCTGCATTTTTCTAATTATATTACAGGCGTTTCTATTTAATAAAAAAATAATGTTATAATACTAATAATTAACCAATTACCTTTTCAACTAAAAGTAACATAATTATATATAATTATTATTAACTAATCAATTACCTTTTTCAGTCAAAACACGTTACCTTTTCTGTTTTCTCTAACTAAAATCTCTCTTTTTTCCAATTATATCATGGACAGTTACCTTTTTTCAACAAAACACGTTACTTACTAAAACCTCCATTTTTCTAATTATATTACATGCGTTTTTATTTAATACAAATAAAATAATAATATTATAATATTAATAATTAACCGATTACCTTTTTAGCTAAAATATATCATCTTTTCTATTTTTTATAATTACATTCCCTTTTTTTTTCTAGAAATATAACGGGTAGCGTTAATTTCTCATTTTCTAAAAACTATGAACAATTTTATTTCGTAAAATAACATAATTAAATTATAATTATTATAAACTAATCAATTACTTTTTTCACATAAATCATGCACGTTACTTTTCTATTTTCTCTAATTAAAATTTTTTTTTTCAATTATATCACGGACGGTTATATTTAATAAAATAAACTAATAATATTATAATCTATACTATTATATAAAAACTAAAATAGTAAAAGTTTTGGTACATAATTTTTGGTAGCAGTTTTTTGGTACTTCGTAAATTTACTTATTTATCCTTCATTATAAAGAAAAATAAATACACCTAAAATAAATAATAACATAATATAATTAATGGTAATTAATCGATTGTCGTTTTCATATTTACTTTTAATTGAGGATATTGCCTTTTATAAACACCTTAAAATATATATCCACCATAATTTTCAAGAAAAATATAACACCTAAATTAAATAATAACATAATATAATTAATAGTAATTAGCTGATTAACATTAATGGTAATTAGTCGATTGCCGTTTTCACATTAACATAATAAAATTAGTCAATTATCTATTTCACATTTAATTTTAGTCAAAGATATTACTTTTTATAAATACCTAAAAACATCAATCACTCATTAATATTTACTTTCGAATTAAAAAAATATTACCATTTTAATTTAAAACAAATCTTATAATCATTATTATATACCCGAAAATATCAAACCATAATTTTCAAGAAAAGTATAATACCTAAAATAAATAATAACATAATATAATTAATGGTAATTAGTCGATTGTACCATTTTAATTTAAAACAAATCTTATTATCTTTATTATATACCCGAAAAAATCAAACCATAATTTTCAAGAAAAGTATAACACCTAAAATAGATAATAACATAATATAATTAATGGTAATTAGTTGATTGTCTTTTTCACATTAACATAACAAAATTAAAGGTAATTAGTCGATTGTTTTTTTCACATTTAATTTTAGTTGAAGATATTATCTTTTATAAATAACTTACCTTTTTTCGAATTAAAACATGTACCCTTTTAATTTAAAACAAATCTTATAATTATTAATATATACCAAAAATATAACATCACAATTTTCAAGAAAAATATAGCCTGCATATATCGCACCATATTTTTCAATTGTTAATAAAATACATTAAAAATCATATACGTTATTTATAAAAAGGAAACATTAGTATAATCCGTAAACATGAGTATATCAAATTATATCAAATTAAAAAAATTATTACAAATAATGATTATATAAAAATATAATTTTAATATTAAATATAATTTATAACATAATACAAGAAACCCGTGCATTGCACGGGTTATAAGTTAGTTATAATATTGAAGTTGAAACATTGAAAATTTTATCGGTTTGGTTTAGGTACAGTTATCTTAATTAATAAATAAAAAATAATACAATTAATATTAAGCAGCGGATTGCCTTTTCTAATTAAAATACGTATTTATACTACTATATTAAAGTCGAAAGATTGAAAGTTTGTATATTTGGTTATCCTAATTATTAAAATAAATAATAAAATCATATAATTAATGGTAATTAGCCAACTGCCCTTTTCACATATACTTTTAGTTTAAAATATTACCTTTCATAAACACCTAAAAACATTATCATATTTTTCGATCATTAATATTTTATTTCGAATTAAAACATGTTACCTTTTTAATTTATAACAAATCTTACAATCATTAATATATACCCAAAAATATCACACCATAATTTTTAAGAAAAATGTAGCACCTAAAATAAATAATAACATAATATAATTATTGATAATTAGTCGATTGCCCTTTTCACATTTACTTTTAGTTGAAGATATTAAATTTTATAAACTTCTAAAAAGATCAATTGTATCATATAATTCAATCATTAATATTTCCTTTCTAATTAAAACACGTTACCTTTTTAATTTACAACAAATCTTACAATATATACCCAAAAATATTACACCATATTTTTCAATTATTAATAAAATATATTAAAAATTGTATACGTTGTTTATAATAAGTAAACAATAATATAATCCGTAAACATGAGTACATTAAAGTATATTAAATTAAAATTAAAAAAATTATTAAAATTAGTGATTATATAAAAACATAATTATAATATTAAATAAAATTTATAACATAATATAAGAAACCCGTGCATTGCACGGGTTATAAGCTAGTAATTATATAATACCCGAAACATTAAAAATTTTGGTACCTATTTTTTGGTATATGTTTTTTGGTAGTGAATTTACTTATTTAACCTTCATTATAAAGAAAAATATATATGATATCTATACTATTAAAACACCCAAAATAAATAATAACATAATACAATTAAAGGTAATTAGTCGATTGCCTTTTTCACATTTACTTTTAGTTGAAGATATTACTTTTTATAAACACCTAAAAATCTCAATCATATCATATTTTCCAATCAATTCATATCTAGCAATAATTAATATATTATAATTTTATTATGTTATAAACATTATTTAATATTACAATTATGTCTTTATATAATATTTTTTTAATTTTAATTTAATTTAAATTTAATATACTCGTGTTTACGGATTATACTAAATAATATTTCCTTTCGAATTAAAAAACGTTACTTTTTAATTTAAAACTAATCTTCATTAATATTTTATTTCAAATTAAAATACGTTACCTTTTTAATTTAAAACTAATTTTACAATCATTAATATATACCCGAAAATATCACACCATATTTTTCAATTGTTAATGAAATTTATTAAAAATCTGCATACATTGTTTATAATAAGGAAACATTAGTATAATCCGTACACATGAGTATATTAAAATTATATTAAATTAAAATTAATTAATCTATACTATTATATAAAAGCCGAAACATTAAAAGTTTGGTTCAACTGTACCTATTGAATTTACCTAATTACCCTTACTCAATTACAGATCTATTAACTAATCAATTTCCTTTTTCAGGTTACGCATATTATCTTTTCTATTTTCAAGAACTAAATAATTTACTTTTCCAAGTAAAATACAATATCTTTTATATTTTATCTAACTAAAATTTCTCATTTATTAATCAATTTCCTTTTTCAGTTTAAACATATAACCTTTTCTATTTTTCAATAACTAAATAATTTCATTTTTCATTTAAAATAGAATATCTTTTACATTTTATCTAACTAAAATTTCTCCTTTTTAAAAATACTACGAGCAATTTTGTTTTAAAAAAATAACATAAATATATATAATCGCTATTAACTAATCAATTACCTTTTTCAGTCAAAACACGTTACCTTTTCTCTTTTCTCTAACTAAAATCTCTCTTTTTCCAATTATATCATGGACGGTTACCTTTTTTCAACAAAACACGTTACCTTTTTTCTTTCTTCTTACTAAAACCTCCATTTTTCTAATTATATTACAGGCGTTTCTATTTAATACAAATAAAATAATAATAATATAATACTAATAATTAACCGATTACATTTTCAGCTAAAATATATCATCTTTTCTATTTTTTCTAATTACATTCCCTTTTTTTTCTAGAAATAATTTCTCATTTTCTAAAAACTATGAACAATTTAATTTTGTAAAATAACATAATTAAATTATAATTACTATAAACTAATCAATTACTTTTTCCACATAAATCATGCACGTTACCTTTCTATTTTCTCTAACTATTTTTTTTTAATTATGACACGGACGGTTCTATTTAATAAAATAAACTAATAATATTATAATATTTTTAATTAACCAATTACCTTTTTCAGCTAAAACATATCATCTTTTCTATATTTTCTAACTAAAATCGACAATATTATTTTCTCATTTTCTAAAAACATTATGAGCAATTGTATTTAGTAAAATAACGTAATTCAATTATAATTACTATAAATTAATCAATTACCTTTTTCACGTAGAACATGTAATCTTTTTAATTTTCACTAACTAAATTCTCTATTTTTCTAATCATACCACCGACATTCTATTTAATAAAATGAAGTAATAATTTTATAATTACTAATAATTAATTGATTATTCTTTTTAACTAAAGCCTATCATCTTTTCTATATTTTCTAACTAAATCCCTCATTTTCTAGAAATATCACGAATAATATTTATATAATTTTATCAAATCATCTCATATAAAAAAAGTAAGCCTCCAAAATTCATGTTGAAAAAAAATTAATTTTAATTAATGAAATTTTTTATATAATATAAAAAAAATCCGTGCATCGCACGGGTGATGCACGGGTTTTAGGCTAGTTATAATTAAAATACCAAAAAACGTTAATTTAATATATGGACTATTTCTTAAATTGTAAAAATTAAATTTGGACCATTTTATAACTCATGCGAAGTTCACAAAATTAACTTTAATTTATTGATGGTTTAACAATTATTATCTAAAAAGAATCACCATCAGAAAAGAAAATATAATTATGATTTTCTTTATTTAAAAAATTCTATGCAATATATAAAATTTACTTATTTTTGATGCATAGAATTTATTTATATCTTATTTAAATTATTAAAATGTATTTAACATCCTTAGAAATGTTTTGTATTTAAAAATGAAATGAATCAGAAGTAATCTAAGAACAAAAAAGGGTGAATGCCATATCTACCCAAAAAGTAATTTGGGTGTAACCAAAATACTCACCGTCAATTCGGACGGCCCTAAATACCCACGGGACACGGTGATGGAGCATCATGGAGACACGCTACTGGTAAGGGAGTGTAAGGATAACACGTTATTGATAACGAAGTAGCATGGAGATACGCTATTATCAAAGGAGTATCAACAACTACTGTAGCTCGAGATACGCCTCTTGAAAATGTGCATCTCAGGATACGCATTAGCAAGTGGCATATCCACTGTCTTCTTCATTTGCAGAGAAGCGACATGCGAGCTCTCCCCGGCGACTTCTATATTTTTGTTCGTTCTCCCCTTTCCCGTCGTTTTCCATTCACATTATACACATCAATCAAATCGTCTTCCTCTCCTTTACACTCGTATAACAATTTTATTCTATATGCTTTGCCGGAAGTCGAGATCTCAGGACTTTCATTAGAAAACGCGATTCCAGCCATGACTTTTCAATCTCTCCGTTCACCTCCCTCCCGTACTTATTCAGGCATCTTTTACATACCATTGGAATCGCCTCTTCGTTATCTACACGTCTATATCAATTTGATACGCTATTGTGTTCTCGAATTGAAACCCCCAAATCACTGTCATCGCCGGCCGTCGAGTTGTTACAGTGATGTGCGATACGCCAATGGTAAAGGCGTATCCCGTAGGGCTGAGCATTTGGTCGGTTCGGTCCAGAACCGGACCGAAATAACCGAAAACCAAATAAGAACTTTTCTGGGAATCGGACCGAACTGAAATATGCACATGGACCGAACCGAAATATTTCGGTTCGGTCCAATCATGACCGAAATTTAAAAAACCCCAAATTTAAAAAATCTAGAAAACAAGCACTGCATTCAGGTATATAAATCTTGAATAGATGAATATACTACAGAGATGTTGTATCACCAGAATTGATGGTATCAATGTTTAGTCAGTTAAATGTTAATGATTTTACAAACAGATCAGAATATTAGGAAATCATAAAAGCATAACTTAATTCTTGCTTGAGGCAGCATTATGTACTTATCAAAGCTAATCAGTGCAACAAGGCCAGTGTTGCCAGTGTTAAACACATACAACAAAATAAAACTCTGTAAACAAACCTCATTTGACAGCAAATTATATATATAATATATAAATGCAAATATATGTTTTAAATATTTCGGTTTATTCGGTCTAGAATCGAATTTTTTTGAAAAGAACCGGACCGAACCGAATTATATTTCGGTCCAGAACCGAAAAACCGAAATAACAGGAATTTCAAAATATTTAGAACCGAACCGAACCGAAATAATAAATTTCGGTTCGATTTTTCGGGTTCGGATCAGTTTTGCTTAGTCCTAGTATCCCGTAAGTAGTGCGGGCCAAACATTTGAAAACAGGTATTTTGGACCATAAATACCTCATTTTAAGGCATTTTGGTCATTTCCTCAACAAAAAATTAGTTCTCTCTATCTTTACCCAAATCCAATACATATATTCCAAACTATAATAACTGAATTTAGACTTGCATTTAGATTCATGTTAGGATGCAAGTTTTATAAATGAATATTGGATGGCAAAATATGCGCAAAATTCTAGTAAAATTTATTAAAATAAGGGTTAAATTATTACTTATTTAACAATTTAATTATAATTTAAACTTGACTCTCTTTACACATAAAATCCTAACATAAAATCAAATTTGACGATTATGTAAATACTATTTAATCTTTAAATATGATTATGTTAATACTATTGAATTACTGCCTAGTCCAAAAAATATTATTGAATTACCTCCTAATCCAAAAAACATCATTGAATTACTACCCAATCGGGGAAAATCTAAATCTAAATGAAAATGATGATGGAATCTATACTATACTATTATAAGCAAAATAGGGTATATTTGGTTTGGTACTCTTTTTTTGTCACTCTTTTTTAGTACTCTTTTTTTGGTCATTCTTTGGTTTGGTTAAATCTCTATTATTAATAAAATTCAAAAAAAAAACACACACGCACACGGCAAAGCCCACGAGAGTCATTTCTACAACAAACAAGTCGTCAAGTAGTTTGTCTGTTACAATGCACAATTTTTGTAATCAGCATTAAAATTAATTTTGTCACAAAAAAGGTAAAAAATAATTAATTAATAGAAAAGATCGTTTCGAAATTTTGGAGTTTTGAAAGATATAATGGTCTGTTTTATATTAAAAAAAAAGACTATCAGTTATAAAAAACCAATAATCATATTTTTTTATCTTTTATAATTTATATTATTACTAATTAATTAGCAAATATTAAAATTATAAACAATCAAATAAAAATATTAAGGTAAAAATATTTAAAATGTTAAAAAAAAACTACTTTTATATAATATTTTTATATATACATATGTATTTGAAAGTAATAATTAAAATACGTAATTAGATTTGGTACTCTTTTTTTTGTCACTCTTTTTTAGTACTCTTTTTTTGGTCACTCTTTGGTTTGGTTAAATCTCTATTATCAATAAAATTAAAAAAAAAAAACACACACGCACACGGCAAAGCCCACGAGAGTCCTTTCTACAGCAAACAAGTCGTCAAGACGTCAAGTAGTGTGTCTGTTACAGTGCACAATTTTTGTAATCAGCATTAAAATTAATTTTGTCACAAAAAAAGTTAAAAAATAATTAATTAATAGAAAAGATCGTTTCGAAATTTTGAAGTTTTGAAAGATATAATGGTCTGTTTTATATTAAAAAAAAGACTATCAGTTATATCATAAACCAATAATCATATTTTATTATCTTTTATAATTTATATTATTACTAATTAATTAGAAAATATTAAAATTATAAACAATCAAATAAAAATATTAAGGTAAAAATATTTAAAATGTTAAAAAAACTACTTTTATATAATATTTTTATATATACATATGTATTTGAAAGTAATAATTAAAATACGTAATTAGAATAACATTTATTTTCATGAAATTTATAAAATTCAAAAAATATTTTAATAATAAAAACATATATACAACTTAAAATTTTAATGAAATATAATTAAACAGTTTACAAGCAACCGTGCATCGCACGGGTCATAGGCTAGTACAAGTAAATAATGAGAATGTAGAATTTACGGTCTACAAAGATATAAAAAAATGAAATGGAGAATAGGAATGATTTAATAGTGTATTTTTTGGAATAAGAATTATATAATCAATACATTTTAATGTGTGATATTTTTTTTAAAAAAAACTTTTATGGGGTGATGGTCCAAAATAATCACCTGGGAAACTGGATGACCCTTTTTACTGACGGGACACGGTACATCGTATACCGTGATAGGGGGTGTGATGCGGAGAAGCGTCCTCCGTAACCGGGCATGATACGGAGCTCCGTCTTCCGTGTTATGCATGATACGGTGGACGGTGTTCCGTGACAATGCTACGCACCCACCTAACACGGAAGACCGTGTTCCGTATCATGCATAACACGGAAGACCGTGTTCCGTATCATGCATAATACGGTACACGGTGTACCGTATTAGGGTAATACGGAGGCCGAAACTCCGTATCCCGTCGGTATTTCGGGCCATTTTTTTCAAAATCAGTATTTTGGGCAAAAACTTAGAAAAAATAGGCATTTTGGTAATTTTCTCAATTTTATGTATACAAAAGTTATAATTCAAGATTTAAACTATAATTAAACCTTATTTAAAATATATAACCAAGAGTTTAGATGTTACATATTGTATACGATATGAGACCTCTTATATAAAAAATTTGTGAGGCTTGAAAGTTGAAGTCTATGTATTATAAGCCAACTAAGCCAATTTAACTACTACACATTCTTTTGGAGATAGCTAGCTACATTAGTTCAGTGATATCAGTTAACATATGGGTTTCATGCAGAAGTAAAAGAAAAGTATGGTAGGCATATAAATGTAACTATATGATCTCATTTCATAGGTAAAAATGGTGCTCATACATAGTTTTTATGTAAGGAGATTGTCCTCACAGTTACAAAAAGGCCGTCAGTACTCTTATTTAACAGTGAATAACACTATTAACCCAGAGCACACTCATTTTATTAGTAATTACATTTAGATCATTTATAGACTATAGCCAAATAGCTTGAGCTTGCAAGAGCAGTGGAACAAGCTTGCCCTTGACATGGAGACTCATGATCTCATCAGGACCACCAATTAGCTCTTTCCCTATAAAAATAACTGGCACGATTGGCTTTCTTCCTAATGTTTTGAGCTCTCTTTCAATTTGCTTCCCATTTGGCAGTTCATCGAGCTCGTAAACTATTGGATTTGCACCGAAATTTGAGATCAATGTCTTGATGCTGTAACACATGCAACATGAGCTTTTGCTGAATATCACGACTGGATATTCAGCACCTAACATAGTTACAATGGCCATTTCTTAGAGATAATTAAAGATTTTGAAATGTTTATGTTTGTCGAAGAGTTTATCAATAAGCAAGAGAGAGGTGTAGATTTTGATTTGTGAGGATTGTGTGGAAACTTGATCTCTGATGGGGACTATATATAGAGTAGACTGACTTGATCAATGCAATGACATTTAGTACCTGTGATAAAAATTGGCTGTGAAATGATATGAGTGGATTCCCTGACAACAAATTCATTGTTAATTTGATAGTGAAAATCTACAAGGAATATGACAAGTTGCAAATCAGTGGATTGACATGCAAAAACTGTCAATTTAGATAGAATGCATATATATTCTTGCAGGACCTTATGATTATCATGCATTATATTCTGCATTTGTTATCTGGCATAATTAACGCTTTCTTCAATTGTTTGAAGTGACTGTGTAATTCGATCGACCGTATATACTGACAAATGCCTTTCGCAAATTACACTTCTGCATTGTAAACTAGTAGGTATCACCCTTCACTTGGTGGCGAGTCGATCTAGGTGAGAGAATTGAGAGTCGATCCACACTGCATTGTGACTTAGATAGTGTACCATAAGAAAAAAAAGGTTTAAAACTCAAATAGCATTCCTGGAATGTGCAAGACAATTTTATGATACAATAAAATGTAATAAATTAGGAAGGTTGTAATATTCTTTATATATGCTCAGGTGATCAATTCTTTAGAGATACGCTTACTTGGGCACCCAATTTTAAATGTTGTTGATGTATGTATTGTGATATCATGCTTCAACAGCTTGCCAGTTCTGAAGTTCCTTTTGATCAATTTTAAAACTGAAAGGTATTTGTAGTAACACGTCTGCTAAGCAATATTGTAAGAGTTATGCACCAGTCCTCGCATAATACATGTCCACAAAGACACACATTAGACAACTGGATGCGATTTTACTTTAAAATCATAAAATTTTCAGTCACCTACACTCACTTGCCTATAATTCTACTAAATTTTAAACCATCAACCTCTCATAACCAATTAATATGATGAGAGAGGGGTATCTACTATGTTACGCTATACGTATCAAGAGAGAGAGAGGGGTATCTACTATGTTACATTATACGTATCAAGAGATTAATTTTTTGTATATATTGTATCGATTTATATGCCTAATATGTTATTTGTCTCCAATATTTTTAGATGAATTAATGCTGTAAAAGGGTTCATTTCCACTTTTCGCTGTGTGACACTATAGCAAGACCCATGGAAACGAAAGCATGTCTCCTTTAATTTTCTTCTTTATCTTTGGATAATATTCGTACTATATGGTACATTTTTGGTACCAGAGTTGGCCACGCATGTATGCACCTGCAACATTCTGTTGACACACAAGATGTTGTGCTATCTGAACGTACTAGTGGATTGGATAAGCAAAACTAGCTTAGTGGCTGTAGGTAGATCAAGAGGTCGATAATATATAAGTTGGTAACTAGTCATGTTGAATACTAGTTCTAAATTTGCACTTTAAGAACTTTTACAGTCTTTGAGTATTTAAACAGATCTGGTACCAAACCTACTCTTATATGTACTGCAGATTAAAATTTGCTTCCAACAAGCTGAGATTTCCTTGGAAATTGTTGGGCCCAAGGCCCACCTAATTAGTAAAGCCCTCTTAGAAAGCCCAATGAGACCACTATATATAGACATGTATTACCAACATAGAAGGGATTGGCTCTTTTAATATATTACACCTCAACAATGGCGCTAGAAGGAGGTTTTACCTCCTCCTAAAAACACAAACACCATTAAAACAGCAAAAATTAAACAGATCGAGTGATAAATTCTGGTAAGTCGACTCTAATTCTTTGTGTAAGAGCAAAGAATGGCCGACGAACATCAAGGAGCAAATAAGCGGCTAACTCCTAATACACGCGATGTTCCAAGTGTTAAACGATCGGAAAATCGCCAAATCTTAATGGCTCCGCAGGCGTTGTTCTCTTCGCCTCCGAGGCCTAGTTTATCGGATCCAATAAACGGATCTCGTAAGCCAAAGTATGATAATAGGCAGTTAGTTCTCACACCTCAAGGGAAACATGTTTTGACAAGTGACGCTCGTTTACACTTGTTAAAACTTAAAAGGCAAAGAGAAAAGCAAATGGAGGTTTCGAGTGGCGTTGTTGTTGACGATGAAATTCGTCGCTTAGATCTAGAAAGGCAAATATTGATTGAAAAATTAAAGCGAAAAAAGGAGATAGCCAGGCTGCAAAAGGAGCTCCATGAGGTGTCTGAAGGACATGTTTCTTCGGATTATCAAACGGATGATTTCGAATCTTCATGGAGAACGTCCATGGGAAGCAAGTACTCTAAGACAGAGATATCTTCAGATTCGCTTTCGTCTCGAAAACGTAAGGCACGAAGAGAGGAAAAGGAATACTCAGAAAATGAGGATGAGGATTATGATAAAGAGGAATCAAGCACAACTGGTTTATCGACAAAAGACATAATGAAGTTCAAGGAGTTTATTAAAACTCAATCGGGAGAGGCTGAAGCCTCTTCGGAAAGTCCATTAGCCAAATATATTGAGAAGGCTAAGGTAAATAGAGATCTCAAGGTGCCACCAGTGGATCAGTTTGATGGCTCCACAGACCCCTACGACTTCGTCAACCTCTTTGATGGTCGAATGTCCTTTTTTGGGCATAATTAGGTGGCGAAGTGTCAATTCTTCCCGACGTGTCTGAAGGGTACGGCCCTCATGTGGTTCAACAATCTTCCAGCAAGGTCAATCAGGTCTTGGGCCAGTCTAAAGGAAAAATTTAAGTCAAGATTCTCCACTAATAAGAAAGGGAAAAAGTTGACAGCTTCTCTAGTGAACATTCGCCAAAGGTCAAATGAAAATTTGCGAGAATACCTAAATCGTTTCAGAGCTGAGATGATTCAAATCCCGGATTTGGTAGAGAACTTGGCAATGACATATCTGGCAGCAAGAATTGATATAACCAGGCACAATGCAGTTCTTGAAGAATACTTTGAAAAGGAACCTCAATCACTCCAGGCAGCCATACAACTGTTTGAGCGAAGACTAACTTTGCAGGAAGCTGTTGGCAGCATTCAATCCTCTAGATCCCCTAGGTCAAGGATGAGTAGATTAATCGAACAAACTTCACAATGGGAATATCGCCGAGGAGATCGAGGTGTTCGAGGAACACGAAGAACTCGAGCAGCGTCCCCAGGTCAAATAAAAAAAGAGGATGTAGTCTCACATACATCAAACAGATCATCTGCTTCTCAGACATCTCCGTCTAAGCAACGTCCTTGGCTTCAAAGACCTAGAGATGATCGAGAGTTCACAAATCTCAACGCTGATAGAATAGCAATACTCGGGATCCTTAAGGCAGATCCAGCTTACGTGCCTCCAAGACCAATGAATCCCAACAGGCCTCCGAGTAACAAATTTTGCCACTATCATGAAGATACAGGACATGACACAGAGCGGTGTTATCAATTAAAAAACTTGATTGAAGATAAAATCCAACAGGGGGAACTTTCTCATTTTATAGAGAGAAGTGACGCTTCAAGACAACAAAGAGACGAACTAGAAAGAGTCATAGATACTATATCTGGGGGACGCACTGCAGCAGGTTCGTCGAACAGAGCAAAGAAATCTTACGCCAGAGAGGTGCTTAGAGTGGACAACAAAAAACCAAGGACAAATCCTTCTTTGGTGATATCATTCTCGGATGAGGATTTTAGAAACGGAGTCATTGAGGATCATCAGGATGCGTTGGTAATCACTACTAGAATCGGGACAAATATGGTCAAGAAAATCATGATCGACGATGGTAGTTCAGTTGACATATTATATCAGAGCGCCTTCGCAAGAATGAACTTAGGTGATAAAAAGGTCAATAGTGCGAAAGATTCACCGTTGTATGGATTCACTGGCAATGAGGTCAAGACAGTAGGAGTCGTCGATATGCCTGTACTGTTCGGATCCCCGCCTTGCCAAAAATGGCTCATGGTCAAATTCCATATTGTCAAAGCCATTTCAAGTTACAATGCTATTCTAGGAAGGTCAACGATTGCAGCCTTGAGAGGCATTGTCTCTATTACACATTTAAAAATGAAATTCCCCACAGATTTCGGTGTTGGTGAAGTGTGTGGAGATCAAAAATTGGCTCGCCAGTGTTATATCAACTCAGCACTTCCAAAGAGGCCGGCTATTTCAACAACTTCTGTGAATCAAGTGGTCGAGATGGACCCAAGAGACATCATTGAACTTCCCAAGCTGCCTAGTCACGAACCAGTTGAACCGGTTGAGGAGGTAGCTTTATACCTCGATGACCCTGAAAAGGTTGTAAAGATCGGAACAAAATTATCACCTAACATTCGTGAGGATCTTATTCGAACACTAAGGGAATTTGCTGACATTTTTGCTTGGACACCCAAGGACATGCCAGGAATTCCAGTTGAGCTAGCCCTTCATCATCTCAATATCAAGTCAGGAGTTCAAGCAGTAAAGCAGAAGAGGCGTATTTTCTCCAAAGAAAAGCAAGAAGCCATTGAGAAAGAGATTGGCAGACTACTTAAAGCGGACTTCATCAAGCCCGTCCAATTTCCTAAGTGGATTGCTAATCCAGTTCTAGTTAAGAAAAGCAATGGCAAATGGAGAATGTGCATAGATTATTCGGATCTCAACAAAGCTTGCCCTAAAGACTTTTATCCGTTACCTAACATTGACCAACTCATCGACTCCACGGCAGGAAATGAGTTACTATCTTTTATGGACGCGTTTTCGGGATATAATCAAATAAAGTTAGCTGATCAAGATCAAGATGACACGGCATTCATAACTCACAAGGGGGTCTTCGGCTTTAAAGTCACTCCTTTTGGTCTCTTGAACGCATGGGCAACCTTCCAACATGCCATGGACACAATATTTGCTCCTCAAATTGGAAGAAATATTCAGGTATATGTCGATGACATTATAGCAATGTCACCAACAGCCTCAGAACACGTCAAGGACCTCAAGGAGACTTTTACAAGGATAAGGGATAGCTCCATGAGGTTAAACCCAGCAAAGTTCTCTTTTGGTTTAAGTGGAGGTCGATTTTTGGGCTTCCTTCTCACACAAAGGGGCATTGAAGCAGACCCAAATCAAATAAAAACCATACAAGGTGTCACAGCTCCAAAGTGCCTCAAGGAGTTACAAGCCCTCGCAGGGTCCATTGCAGCCCTCAGACGTTTCATACCTCAATCTTCAAAGAAATGCCTTCCGATGTACGAGGCAATCAAGGAAGCTTCAAAGAATAAGTCTTTCACCTGGACAAGGGAATGCGAAGAAAGCTTACAAGGGATTAAAAACTTTCTCATGTCTCCACCCATCATGGCCAAGCCACTCCAATGTGAACCATTAAAGCTATATCTATCTGCCTCAGATTCTACCTTAGCTGCAGTTCTGGTCAAAGAGGTTGATTTAGATCAGAAGCCCGTGTACTACACGAGCCACATACTCAAAGACGCAGAAATAAGGTACTCGAATATTGAAAAACTTGCCTATGCATTGGTCATGGCTAGCAGGAAGTTGAGGCAGTATTTTCAAGGAAGAATGATCATTGTAATGACGAATCAACCCCTGCGACGAGTGCTCCATAAGCCCGACATGACAGGGAGACTAGCTTCATGGACTGTGGAGTTAAGCCAATTTCACTTGGAATTTCATCCAAGAACAGCAATGAAGTCCCAAGCCCTGGCGGATTTGATTACAGAATGCACTTTTGCCTCCTCTGAACCAGGGGAAATAATGACAAGCTCAAAAGAAAAATATAACAGCCCAAGGAGATTGGAGGACTCCCATTATAAGGTTTATCCAAGGAGTTCATGGAGAGCTAGACAGGCAAGAGGCAAGAAAAATGATAGTGAAAGCAAAGAATTATTGCATCATCGACAACAAACTGTTCAGAAGGGCCCTAGTCGAACCGTTGCTCAAGTGTGTTAATGAAGAGGAAGCAAAAATAGCTATGATAGAGGTGCACTCGGGAATATGTGGAGACCACTTAGCTGGGAAAAACATGGCGTTAAAGATCATGAGGCATGGAATTTATTGGCCCACGATGCGCCAAGACTGTGAGGAGTTCACTAAGCGGTGTGAACCATGCCAGAAGTACGGGTCCATGAACCATAGACCATCAGTTCCATTTAATCCAACAACGACTCCGTGCCCGTTCTTCATGTGGGGTATCGATTTGGTGGGTCCTTTGCCGAAAGGTTCTAAGCAATGCCAATTCATAATTGTGGCGGTCGACTATTTCACAAAATGGATAGAAGCTAAGCCTTTGGCAAGGATAAGAGAAATTGAGGCAGTTCATTTCTTTATGGAACAAATAGTATTCAGGTTTGGGGTACCTCGAATGGTTGTTACAGACAACGGCACTCAGTTCACTGGCGAAAAATGGGTTAATGCAATGGCTGAGCTCGAAATCCAACATCTCAAAGCTTCCGTTGCATACCCACAAGCAAATGGACAAGTGGAGATCACCAATAAAGCAATTCTACAAGGATTAAAGAAAAGACTTCTAGACGCCAATAGGAAATGGGTAGATGAACTGCCAAATGTCTTGTGGAGTCTGCGAACTACTCCGAAAGCTTCTACAGGTGAGACTCCATTTAGGCTGGCATACGGAACGGAGGCGGTATTACCGGTAGAAATAGGTTCTAAATCTTTGAGGATTGAAAAGTTTGATCCTAAATCATCAGAGGAAGGCCTAAAGCTGAACATCGATCTCCTCGAGGAGCTCAGACACTCCACACAGGCCAATGTTTCCAAGTACCAAGAAAAAGTAGCAAAGCTATATAACTCAAAGATCAAGCCAAGGGGTTTCCAGGTCAATGATCTTGTCCTAAGGGAAGCTGCGGTATCCATGCCAGCAAAACAGAGCAAAATGTCTCCACCTTGGGAAGGGCCTTACAAGGTCACAAAGGTCAGTAGTTCGGGCTCCTATCACCTCTCCCACCTCGACGGAACTCCGGTGGAAAATTCCTGGAACGCAATCCATCTCAAAAAGTTCTTTCCGTAAAAGTCTTTACTAGGCATCATCTATCCTTTTAAGTTATTTAAATTAAGGTATGAAACAGCTTCTTATTCTCCTTTGTAATCAAGTTGCTTTCGTGGTCCATTACTCTTATGAACGGACTACGATTTAAGTCGACACTAGTTTAAAAATTAAAAGCTCCGGCAGGAGTAAAAGCTTTTAAGTTATTATACCTCCACCCATTGATCACTCCGCTACATTTTACTTGTTATCTTTCTATGTATATTATGATTTGAAATTGCTGATTTGCGAAATACAAAGTGCCAAGAAGGTAAAATACTCCAATGATATCTCCAACATCAAAGAAGTCAGAAAGACCAAAGGTGCCAATATGCAAATAGAAACACTCTATACGCTCCAAATAGCTCGAAGAGCTGAAACTCCACTTTGATATATTTTGAATCCACCACGAATAGCGAATAAAGGTAAAGTCAGTCATCAAAGTAAAAACACAATCGAAAAATACTCCAAGTTAACAGATATCTCCGAAGGCGCCAACAATTCAAAGAAAAAGGTAAAGCGCGCCATTAAATCTAAAATACAAATCGAAACATTTTCAAGTGCTACAAGCCGCTCGAAAAGCTCAAACTCCTCAAGAATTCAAAAAAAATTCTAAGGGAATCCGCCACGAGTAGCGAACAAAGGTAAAGTCCGCCATCAAAAATAAATATGTAATCGAAAAAGAACATTCCAAGCTCATAGACGTCTCCGAACGCACCACAATAAAAAGAGAGGTAAAAATTCACCAACGAATAAATATACAATCGAAGTCAATAAAAATTTCCAAAGTTCGCCAATCACAAAGGAAAGGTAACGTGCGCCAGAACCACATCTCAAAATCTCCCAAGTCAAAACTTCGCCGAACGATGGAGGATAAAATAAGTTTAGCGCCTAAACTTGAATAATCATATACGAAGGGAAAACTACGCCAAAATTCCCAAAATTCAAAACCTTTACTCAAAGAAAATGTTTCGCCAACACGCGAAAACGGACTGCACTAAAAGAGAAAAAGTCACAGAAAGCTCCAAACGTTACACAAAAGAAAAGAGGGTTCAAGGAACAAAACTCACGCAAGGAAGAGATGCAAAGGTAAACCAAGAAGCATATAATACTAAAACACAGCAGCGACGGTTCAAGCATACCAACAAGGATCCAAAAGCATTAACAAAAGTTCAGAAAAGACATGAAGTGCAGGAATAAAAATTACATAAAGGCCTTCAGGGGCATACCCCAGGCTAAGAGGATAATATTCAGAGAACATGACCAACTTCGGAGGAACCAGTCTTCCCATCTTCATTTTTCTTCGCCAAGTCAGCAAGGTAACGATCAAAGCCGTGATCTTTTACATCAACCCCAAAACGTGCAAGTCGAGCTATGCTCTCCCCGTAACCCTCTTCAAACGAAGACAAAGATTCAGCTTGACATTTTGCAAGTTGAGCAGCCAAGGCATCCAACTTAGTTATGAACTCAGTCCTCTCGGCTGCCCAAGCTTCAACACCTTTAACAAGATTCTCCTCTGAGGTCTTCACAGCCTTCTTCAAGTCCACGTTCTCCGACTTTAAGCTCTTCACTTGCCCACCTAGAGCGTCACACTCGGTAATTAGTTCAGACTTCTCAGTCAAAGCAGCAAAAAGCCTATCAGCAGATATATTGTTGTCCTTGGTCAAATTCTGAGAGACCTCCTCTAGTTCTCCATTACGTTTCTTCAAGTCCTTCACTTCTAAACGAAGTTTCTCCACCTCAGCAACATCAACTACTCCATCAAGGTCCAATAACTTCCCCAATTCAACAGACAACTACAAAAGCAGCGAAAAGAGAAAGTAAACAAACAAAAGAAATAACGAATTCTCTAGATCGAAAAGGGGAAAGAAACAAAATATACAAAGAAAAGTACCTTGTCAACGAGTCCCTTACAAACATGAAGGCCCCCCCAGTACTCAATCCAGAAACCTCTGTGGTAGCCTTCACTCGAGGAAAAGACTCTGTTGTATCATCGGGAAACAAATCCACCTTACCAGAGCTCGGACAACTCAATGGCTCCTTCAGCTTCTTAGAATGATGACCTTTAGAAGAATGACCGTCCCGATGCCTCTTCTTATCCCGGTCCTTGGCAGCAGCGGCTTCAGAGGCCCCAGTTCCAGCTATAGTAGAAAGCGGCACAAGTTCCTTAGAAACTACTTCAGGGCCACTTTCTACTCCAACACTAGGAATCACAGTAGAGGCCCCTGCGGCCTTACTCTTCACAAGAAGGGCCAGAAACTCTTCAGTCGGCATAGCAGCAAATGAATTCACTAACCTAAGCAAAGGGGGGGCCGGATACTACAAGGAAAAAGAAAAAACAATCAGGTATAGTATACGAAAACGTCAACAGAAGAGCAAGCAAAATCAGAAAATAAACAAGACAAAAGTATCTCATGGCTTACAACAATGATTAGTCAAGAACTTATCATCTATGAACTCCTCAGGGTGGTACCTAACGGTAGACCCAAGAAAACCTTGCAGATTTGCAGAAGTAACCGACCCTAAACGGTTCACTGACTTCACGCGGCCCGTGGAGTGAGCTTGCCACGATCCAAGAGCTCCCAACCCAGGGCCCTCGTACCAAGCCCACATCACATGCCACCCAGAATTAGACACAGGAGCCTCAACCAGTCTCCTACAACCCTCCTTCTTATCAACATAGAATTGAACCCCGGTGCTCTTGACGCGAAAGATAGAAAAAAACAAATCAAGGGTAGGGAACTGACCCAACTCATGGCACCTAGCAATGACCCCATTAATTTGGAGTACCATGTTCGGCACTAACTGACTCAAACTACAGTCAAGAGCGTGGAGAACAAAACGAAAAAACGGATGCAAGGGCAATCTAAGACCATGCTCAAAATATACATCAGGAATAGCTTGGCAACCAGGATGAGGAGGTTTCCACATCCGGTCACTAGCATCAGGGGCGAAAGTATTATAACCATCAGAAAAAGAGACATACTTTGTCAGCCCATCAAGATCTAAGGGGTGTGAGGAATAATAACTGGGTTTGTTAAAAGATTGATTCGACTCAAACTTAGCTCCAGATCGGGGTCTAACAACGTCGCCAACAGAAGGGGTCTGTGAAGCAGACCCAGATACAAGAACAGTCTTACTAGCAGAACAAGGCGAAAAGGGTTCAATTTTAACAGGGAAGGACCGACGCAGATGGTAACGAGAGAAAGCACCTTTCTTAAGAGACAAACTTTCAACACCATCATCATCCCCAATAAGTTCTACACTCTTAGAAGAGGAAGAACAAGATGCGACGACAGCCCTCATAGCGATAAAGGAAAAAAGAAAACAAGATAATCGAGTACACGCAAAAGAAAGAAAAAGGAGATAGAAGGGTACCTCACTGGACACAACGGTAGAGACGGAAGCCAGAAAGAGAAGCAGAGAAAGAAAATAAAAGACCAAAAAGTGGCAAGTCTTTATGAAGAAAAAGAAAAGAATAAGAGAATTCATACCTCTTCAACTGCTGGAACACAACTTCCAAGACGTGGGAGAATGAAAAGACAGGACAATGGACCAAAAAACCACTGCCGCGTGTGAAATTAAAACCTTGGAAGCAGGAAAAATTTTCTTTTTTTGCACTCCCCAATATTCTCTTCAAATCGTAATATAGAGATTGGGCTTGTAATATAGATAGTAAAAAAGATCTGAAGATCTTTTAATTATACTTAGGGGGGACTGAATGTTGGGCCCAAGGCCCACCTAATTAGTAAAGCCCTCTTAGAAAGCCCAATGAGACCACTATATATAGACATGTATTACCAACATAGAAGGGATTGGCTCTTTTAATATACTACACCTCAACAGAAATATATCCTGGGCTTTTGCATGTGCAGGAATTATGTTGAATGAGAAGAAACCCAAGTTCTCAACATATTTCAAATGAATCCATTTATGAACTTTGTAATAAAAAATCACAAAGTTATAGAAATCGGGAAAATGGAAAGCCATGGTTGCACATCTGGGAAATCAGTGTAATGTTCGGACAATCAAGAATAGATATGTTGTTTCAACTGTTTCATTACCGTTTAAAACTAAGTGACTGATATATAATGTTAATGCCATCCATTTATAAAAGATAAGAATTTATAGCCTAAAGTGCAAATGTGCAATAGGTAGGTGTATGTCTTTTTCTCTCAAGTGGACACTATTTCTCCATTTTGCAGGTATATCAGAAACATTTCTTTTTCATAATATATACTCTCTTACATAGAATGCATCTGGTCATTAGTCTTAAATCCATTGATTTCTTTAGTTTCTGTTTATGTTCAGTTGTAAAAGCTTTTTACAAGAGATTTATATAGAAATATGCGATTTAATTTAGAAACTCCTAGTCTCCTATTATGTCAAAATCCATGTATTTAGTGTAGTTTGCTTCAAGATGCATCACTGCAAAGAACATGTAATTGGATGGTCATTAGTTAACTTCCTATTAAAGAAGCATATATTTTGCATGACCTTTGGAGTAATATAAGGATTAGGAAATTTGCATATGATGGTTCTACAACATGGACATGCCTTTATCTGTTTGTCCCTCATGCTTGACTACAGATACATTAGCCGACATCTAACAGATGAACAATCACTTGGCATATTCCTTAGCTCTCATAGTAGGATGCTATTGTAGTAAATCTCATCTAGAAAGAAGAAAAGTAAATGCTTTAAAGCATGAGGTTCCTTCGTGACATGTTGTGGATCATATCATGATTATTTGTTTTGTTTCTTAGGTTTCTTCACTGGTTTTTCTAATCTGCTGATCTACTTTAATGCAGGAAAAGAGAGTTTTTGTTTATCTTAACTCTTACAGAATAGGTTACCTGTATAAGCATAACCAAATTAAGAACTACTCCTCTTTAAACATGATTAAAATTTCTAAAAATTTAAAGTAACTGAGATATACTATACTCAGACAACTATATCATAAGCTTTTAATGATTCTATGGCTTTACAGTGTTGCAGTTTGCTTGATTCTCTTGCATGCTTTTGCGTGTTTTTTTACGGCATGAGCTTTGAGAGGGGACCAACACCTCAAAGTGGACCGACTAGAATTAGATAAATACTTACCGTTTGCCACATCCACTGAGGGATCCTACCAAGATAACAATGACATAGAACCTGAAAGGAGTGAAAATATCTGAAACTATCTACATCAGTATAACGTTCAGCAGAATTTCAATTGTCTTTGCTATTTTTCCGGGACTTATCAACTGAAAGTTTGCTCTCTTTAGATCATCTTGCAGTGTTAATGGTCTTGCATATGATGTTGTTAAGCATATCCATATTCCTAAAAATGTTATAATTTGGAAAGGATCATATAGACTTCGTGGTCTTATATACTACCAAAAAGTTTCACTGTATTTGGAGAATAATTTACATCTCAACACCCCTATTTACAGTAGATTAGCAGTTTCGAGCACTGAATACATCACCTGCATAATGAACAAGCATTTATAGCTTCTTGAAATAATTTTATGGGTTTTTTTCTTCAAGTTTCTTCTTATAATAAATTATGGTTATGACTCGCAGCTCTGACTTCCTAACTAGGCAAGTTATGAACATGTTTCGCGCCTCTCCTCCCTTATCAGTTATCCCCTATAACCTTGTTATTGATACTTAATCATTGAACTTATGGTTGAAGTACTTTAGGATATTGCTAATATTTCATTACTGCATAGTAACAGTACGGATGTTCGAAGAGCTATGAGTAGCTTTATGAGCGTATTAGTTCTGGTGATACCATATCTCAAGTTGTTTGTAGCACAAAGGGTCATTACCAAAAAATCTTCAGGGGCATTTTTCTTATCCAAACAAAAATCTGAATGAGCTTTCTCATTTAGGATTTGTAACACTTGTAAATTTATATTTCTCTTTATAGGATTTAGATCAAGTAATTACCTTAGCAAGTCATTATAAAAGGGGGATGATGAAAGTTCAGAGTCCACCATAATTCAAAGGCTTGCCTTGAAGAGTTCACAACCACATAGGCCATAGCTTTCTGCATTCTCTAGCTTTGCTACATGTCTTGAGTTTTTTTTATTTGGCTATAGTAAAACCTAGTTCTCATTCATTTACACAAGTTCTGCGTTGTTTAAATCTTTAAAAGTCCAATAAGTTTTTGTTGACATGGATACAGTAATAGACCTTGCATAAAAAAAAGCTGTAGGGATTTATACAAAGAGCTCAATTTTCACGTGCCATAGTGCAAAGGCACTTTTTTCATGAACTAGGTGCAAGTCCTGCCACTGATGAAGTAGATCAAGATGCTAATTGGAGGGAAATACATTGCGAAATACAACTGCAAGGTTGTAATCCTTCTGTCCCAGTCGTGTTCATAGGTGGAAAATATACGGGCTCAGCCAAAAATGTCATATCTCTTCATGTAGATCGATCTTTGAAACAAAAGTTAGCTTCCTCTGGTTCAAGTCACCATGCAACTTTGCAAATATATTAGTCATAACACTAGAACTAGTCTCTTTTTGCCAGCTCTGGTATAGGTCTTAATCACTATAGACATGAGTTTCCCAAGTCTCCATTAAGTTCTAATATAATATAGTTCAGAACAGTGGAGTACTCTGAGATGAACTCAGTTATACCTTACAATATTCAAGCTCAATTACACGAATTTCACAAAGTAGAGATAATAAACGGAGACTGAATAGATAAATTAACTGGATAAATTGTTCGGAGTGACCACAATTATTACAAACTACTGGGCTATTCGAGAGACCCAGCCGCTCTCCCAATAATAAAATTAAACTCTCACTTCTTGCATAACCCTAATTCCTCACCTCTTTCCCCCTTTTAACTCCTCATACAGCAAAAGACTAATTTACCCCTGGTTTCTTATTTTTATTTCCATTACGACGAGCAAATGTGCGTAACATACTGGGCCCACTAGTGCAGTGTATCACATTACCCCCCTCCCAATTAAGCACCTTGTCCTCAAGGTGGAACTCAGGGAATTGCATGTTGACAGTTTCCACCTCCTCCCAAGTTGCTTCAAATGTAGGTAAATTTTTCCATTTTAGCAATGCCTCTAACCGCCCAGTCTGAGCATTTCCCACACGCCTCACATCCAAGAGTTGCTCCGGTTCCACTATCAGCTCCAATTCATTATTCAGTTGCTCAGGAATTGTTGGTGCGGTGGGAATCAGACCCACTGCTCTTCTCAGTTGGGATATATGAAAGACAGGGTGTACCCTGCTCGTAGGGGGCAACCTCAATTTATAAGCTACCTGCCCAATGCGTTGAAGCACCTCAAACGGTCCATAGAATCTGGCAGCAAGTTTTTCGAAAGGTCGTTTAGCCAGAGAACGCTGGCGATAAGGCTGGAGTTTCACATAAACCATCTCACCTACTTCAAAAGTATCATCTCGCCTCTTACGGTCAGCATTCAGTTTCATACGTTGCTGGGCACGCACCAAATGAATGTGCAGGTCATCCAAGATCGCATCTCGATCTCTGAGCATCTCCTCCAAACTGTTAACAGGGGTCTGTCCAGGGTTCATTCGCAGGATGGATGGAGGGTCTCTACCATATACAACCTTGAAAGGTGTGAATTTTGTTGACAAATGGGGTGAAGAGTTGTAAGAAAACTCAGCCCACGGTAACCATTTAGCCCAAGATCTGGGTTGCCCTCCCACAAAGCAACGGAGATACGTTTCCAATGACTTGTTCACAATTTCTGT
The DNA here is from genome assembly GCA_037693485.1 of Kitagawia praeruptora. Lineage (NCBI taxonomy): Eukaryota > Viridiplantae > Streptophyta > Magnoliopsida > Apiales > Apiaceae > Kitagawia > Kitagawia praeruptora. Next base: position 155,626,310 of record CM075348.1, on the reverse strand, counting down.
TTGACCATCACTTTGCGGGTGGTAAGCGGTGCTCCGCCTGAGATCTGTACCTTGCATTTTAAACAGTTCTTGCCAAAAAAGGCTCATAAATATTCGATCTCGGTCGGAGACTATCGATGCTGGAAATCCATGCAATCGAACGACTTCCTTGATGAATAATTCAGCCACGGTGACGGCTGTAAAAGGATGTCGTAAGCTGATAAAGTGAGCATATTTGGAGAACCTATCTACCACCACCAAAATTGAATCCACCCCTTTCGACATTGGTAACCCTTCGATGAAATCCATCGACACATCCTCCCAGACCTGTGTAGGAATTGGTAACGGTTGTAGCAGGCCTGCTGGGGTCTGTTGAGAGTATTTTTGTTGCTGGCACACTTGACAGTGTTGCACGAAGAAGGCTACATCCTTTCGCATACCAACCCAGAACCATTCAGCAGCTATCCTCAAATAAGTTTTGTTATCCCCACCATGACCTCCAATTGGGGAACTGTGATAACCTTCTAACAGTAGTTGTTTAAATTTAGAGTTGCGAGGGATCACGAACCTTCCCTTGTACAACAGCTTGTCTCCCTCAATTGTAAACCCCGAATGCCCCTTGTCTTGAGATTTCAAGTCAGCTATGATTTGTTGTAGCACCTCATCCTGCTGGACCTCCTTGTGTAACTCAGTCCAGTCGAACGAAGGCACTGAAACTAATGAACCCAGTTCCACCTGTCCAACGGCCTTCCGGGATAAGGCATCAGCAACCTGGTTTGCCTTTCCAGGCTTGAATTGAATGTCAAATGAGTATCCCATTAGCTTCGATACCCACTTCTGATAATCAGTGCCCACCTCTCGTTGTTGGGTTAAATACCGGAGGCTTTGTTGATCTGATCGAACTAGAAAATGTCGGCCAAGCAAATAATGCTTCCATTTCAAAACAGCTAAGCATATAGCCATAAGTTCTTTTTCGTAAATTGATTTGCCTTGAGCTCTCGTGCCTAATAGCTTACTGAAATAGGCAATGGGTCGATTTTCTTGCATAAGCACCGCCCCCAATCCAAAACCTGAAGCATCCGTCTCGACAACAAATGTTTTATTAAAATCAGGCATACCTAATACAGGGGGTTGTGTCATGGCCTGCTTCAACTCAATAAAAGCCCTCATGGCATCCCCATTCCAACCGAAACAATCTTTCTTTAGTTGGGCTGTAAGAGGAGCAGCAATCTGAGCATATCTTGCTACGTATTTCCTGTAATACCCCGTTAGCCCGAGGAAACCCCTTAATTCTTTCAAATTCTTGGGAGTCTCCCATTCCACTATGGCCTGAATTTTCCCCATATCCGCAGCCACCCCCTGATCTGATATCACATGACCCAAGTATGCCACAGAATTCCTGCCGAATACACATTTTTTTAAGTTGGCCTTTAACTCATGTTCCACCAGCTTCTGCAAGACCAAACTGAGATGTTCCCTGTGCTCCATTTCTGAGCGGCTGTAGACGAGAATATCGTCGAAAAATACTAGAACAAATCTTCGCAAGTAGGGTCGAAAAACGTCATTCATCAATGACTGGAACGTGGCAGGTGCGTTCATGAGTCCAAAAGGCATTACGAGGAACTCGTAATGCCCATCATGAGTCCGAAATGCCGTCTTGTGTGTATCCTCGGGTCGAACCAAAATCTGGTGATAACCCGCCTTCAAATCCAGCTTTGAAAACACCCTTGCCCCATGCAATTCATCCAAGAGTTCGTCAATAATGGGTATTGGGTACTTGTCAGCCACGGTTTCCTTGTTCAATGCCCGGTAGTCCACACAGAAACGCCAAGACCCGTCTTTCTTTTTCACCAATAGCACAGGACTAGAAAACGGGCTTGTAGAGGGTTTGATTATCCCAGCCCTAAGCATTTCCTGTATCATTTTCTCGATTTCATCTTTTTGGTGCTGTGGATACCTGTAGGGCCTTACTCCCACCGGGTTACTCCCATTCTTAAGCACAATCGCATGCTCGTGGTTCCTTGAGGGGGGCAGTCCCTTAGGTTCCTCAAAGACCACACTGTTCTCACTCACTACATCAGACAAAAATGAAGGAATTCCTTGCGTTGACTCATGATTTTCCTGCTCTTGTATTTTCTCCAACCTGTTAATCTCTACCCAAATTCCACCTCTCTCTTTTCTTATCGTTCTCATAATTGCTTTCAACGAAATCTGTGACTTCTCAAGAGATGGGTCTCCCACTAATGTCACCGTCCTTCCTCCTATGTCAAACTGCATAATATGTGACTTCCAATTTGTGGTTACATTTCCTAGCTTTTCCAGCCACTGAATTCCGAGGATCACATCAGAAGTACCCAGATTTAAAGGTAAGAAATCCTCCTCAATTACCACGCCTCCATCCAACTGTAGTACCACATTCTTACATGTTCCACTTCCCCTGATAGCTTCTCCGTTCCCCAGTGAAACCCCAAACCCCCCAGACTCCGTAACTGGAATTTTCAACTCCTTCACCTTATTCAAGGACACAAAATTATGCGTCGCTCCCGGGTCTATCAATACCACTACTTCCCCTTCGCCTATCAACCCTCGTAACTTCATGGTTTTGGGATTTGAGAGCCCCACTACAGAATTTAACGAAACCTCAGATTGAATATTTACCTCGGTGTGCAACTCCTCCGTAGGTGATGGGGGTGGTTCACTGCCCGTATCCTCCGATCCATCCTCCTCGTCATCCTCCATTAACAGCACACTGAGTTCTCGTTTCTTACAACGGTGCCCAATTGTCCACTTGTCATCACATCGAAAACAGAGCCCCTTCGAACGCTTCTCCTGCAACTCCTTCTCAGACAACCGTCTCACCTCCCCAAAATTTTTAGTTGAGTTGCCACCAACAGTTTTGCTCATATTCACAGAGGCCTGTGACTCTCCTGCTCCTGTCGCCCAGCTTCTAACTGAATTTGGGCTTGCTTGACTCGTATACGTAGAGTAAACAGAAGGTGTTACCCCTTTCTCCGAATACATAAATGACCCAGCCTTTGTTGAACTATAATTCACCTTCTTCCACCCCACTGCTTTATTCTTTTCCTCTACCCTTAGAGCTAATTCCATTGCGTGGTCCAAATTGATCGGGCTTAAGAGCCTCACCTCAGCCTTGATTTCTTCTTTCAGTCCATTTAAGAATTGTCCCATCAAAATTTCTTCTGCAACCTGGTCCAACGGCGCTGCGGTCTCTATGAACTTTCTTCGATATTCAGCCACAGTGGTAATTTGTACTGTTGCCATCCACTGCTCATACAGGGAGCCACCAGTAGATGACCGGAATTGTCGAAGTAGGAATTTCTTTAAGTCCACCCAACGACGAATGGGCCGTCGATTGTTCTCCCATTGATACCACTTAAGCGCATCTCCTTCCAAAGCTACTACGACCGCCTCCAACCTTTCCGCCTCTGTTAGTTTATAGAAATCAAAGTAACGTTCTACGCGCAAAATCCATCCGTCTGGGTCATCACCTTCAAATACTGGCATATCAAGCTTCCTATATCTCCAAGTATTCAGCCCTCCGCCTGGCACCCCTCCCCCATAAAAGCCTCGCCCCATTTGGGGTGTGCCCATTACCATACCACTTTCGATTCCTGGAGAGGTGGTGTGCATACCCCCGTGCACAGACGACTCAGTATGAGGGGCACTAGCATCATATTTTTCCTTAGTAGTGTGGAGAGGGTTTTGAAGATTTGTTACCGTTGATCGGAATTCTGACTGGAAGTGGTCTTGTTCATTCTTCATTGCAAACAACAGTGCTTCTTGATGTTCTCGAGTTCTAGCCATACGACCCTCCAAACGAGATACCGCCGCCTCCAACTCTCCCCCTTGTTTCTTTGCTGCCTCTGCTTGACCTTGTTTGATTATTTCTGCCAGCGATTGTCTTATCGTTCCCACCGCTTTTTCAACAGCTTGCGTGACCAGATCTGACAGTTTTGACTCAAGGTTACCCATAGCGTCCTCCAGTTCTTCCACTCTCTGACTTACCGACGGCGTCGTTGAAGGTGCCATAGATCGTCACACTCTCTGATACCACTTGAGATGAACTCAGTTATACCTTACAATATTCAAGCTCAATTACACGAATTTCACAAAGTAGAGATAATAAACGGAGACTGAATAGATAAATTAACTGGATAAATTGTTCGGAGTGACCACAATTATTACAAACTACTGGGCTATTCGAGAGACCCAGCCGCTCTCCCAATAATAAAATTAAACTCTCACTTCTTGCATAACCCTAATTCCTCACCTCTTTCCCCCTTTTAACTCCTCATACAGCAAAAGACTAATTTACCCCTGGTTTCTTATTTTTATTTCCATTACGACGAGCAAATGTGCGTAACATACTGGGCCCACTAGTGCAGTGTATCACATACTCCTAAATGGAGCACTGATTGAAGCAATACATGTCCTACAATATGTTCTGCAATATTCTGTAAGCAGAATAATTGCAGAACATATAGTCCTCCAATAACTACTCTACTTAAGAGTACTCCAGTGAACTTTTGCCTAATTATATACTTATGTTCTTTTAATTAACATAGGGTACTGCTGGAAATTAGAAAAAACTATCGTACTTTGATATGTAGCTGCGATTTTTCTGTCTGCTTGTTTTTCCTTGTAATTTCTTGGAGATGTGTAATCAATGATCATAGATTACTCTCTTAAGTGCTGGAACTGCTACACTTACCAAAGGTAAACTAGCACCGACTAAAGATTTTACAGCAAATAATTTTAAAGCATTGATTAGAAACGTGACACAGAACGATCCCAGTATGCAATGAAGATAGCATGCTACATAAAAACATGATGGCATGTAAACCTAATATCTTACACACATTTATGTATGCATAGTACCTTTTATTTCATTTAAATTGCATACTTTCATGTATAATCGGATTCTATTAGTTCAAGTATAAGATAAATTTCCTTTTTTCCCATCCCTATATCATCATCTCTTGTACAAGAGAAGTCAGATTTCATACTAAGAACGATTCAGAGAGAATTCCATAACCTTTTCAGATAAAACTTTTCCTATTTGGAAATCGGGCTATTTTCCTACTCAGGTGAAATTTTTCATGTGTCTTTACAGACTCATATTTCACTGAATTGTTTCAAGTATCTTGTAGAACCCGTGGCTACGTACTACAATTAACTCATAGTACTCTATACTGTCAGTGCAGTACTATGATAATATCACTGTTGGTAGAGACAACATTGTTACCCTAGTGTGTTTTGATGTTATATATAGCAAGCTGATTGCTTATCTTGTATTAGGTTCACTATATCTAGATCACAATTATATGATTGAATCACTTGATATATCATTTGCATATATATGTGTTTGCTATGTATAAGTATACTCTCAGGTAACTTGGTTGGTGATATGGAAATGCAAAGGTATAAAGCCATCTATCTATTCAGCTCACCAGAACCAAAACAGCAAGCTGATTTGGACTTGACGGAACCAAAACAGCAAGCTGATTCGGAATTGACGGAACCAAACAGCAAGCTGACATGAACTTGCTATGTTAATTCTATATGTACTAACTTGGTTTTGCAGGGTTGTCTAACTTACTGATTGTATAATCAGTCTATCTAACAGCAAACCAAAGTTGAGATACAGTGACAATTTGGCATGCAAGTTGCACACGGTCAATACGCAAACAGCAAGCTGTTTGATATAAAACATCATGTTATTTCTGTATTGTGCTAACTTGGTTGTGCAGTGTATTGTGCTAACTTGGTTTTGCAGGGTATTATAGCTTAACCAGATTGTCTCAAACAGCAAGCCAAATGCATGGACAATCAGCATACCAATTGTACAATCAGCAAGCTGATTGTGTCTGATGGAATTAAAGATACATTCGGTAAATCAAAGATGATCAAGTGGGAATAATGTTAGAAACGTGTAAGGGCCCTCTGAATGTTATTTAACATGCCAACACTCATATTCTATACATATTGGGAGAAAAACATATTCCTTGGGTTAAATTAAGAAAAGTAAAGTTCTACTTTTCATTAATTTAATGACACACCATACCTCCACTTTAAACAAACACATGGCACTCATGATGGCTATTATTCTCTCCATTATACACGTTCTTCTTCTTCTTCATCAGTTGAGATTCATATCTCATTCCAAATCTTAAACAAACATATAATCTCTAACGGCTTGATTTTATACCGTTGGAAATTTTCAAGCCTAATTTTCAAATGTTCTTGTTTACCTATTTAAAGGTTGTTCTTGCTCAGTTCTAATGCATTCATCCAAGAGAAGAATCAGAGTGCAAAAACACAAGAACCTATACACAACTTCGAGCTTTCATTGCAAAATCTTATTAAACCTCTCAAACCCATATATACACGCATATATATATTCAGAGGGTTCATTAGGTTGAGTTGTAATTGATTCAAATCATTTGTATTGTTCAAAGTGTATTGTTTTGCTGTTGTACAAGATTGGCTTCAGGTTTTAGGGTGAGTCGAACTAGACTAGAGAGTATACTTGGGAAGTAGTACTTAGAAAGTTAGTTGTTCACAGGTAAACAGCAAGCCATTTGTAATCAGCAAGGGTTAAGGGAGATATATTGTTGGATCTTGTAATCGGTTTATAGTTGATCAATAATATATTCTCTTACCAAGTTTGGTAAGGGACCAGGACGTAGACCATAGGGGATTAGGGGTCGAACCTGGCTAAAAGATTGTGTGTCTCTTTTACTTACTGTTTATATTCCTTCTGCATTGCATTTCAGGTACAATCAGCGTGCTGTTTGTGAACTGTGTTATTACAAACAGCAAGCTGTTTTCAGTAAATTTCAAAATAGTTCATAAATTCACACTATTAACCAAAAACACCTATTCACCCCCCCTCTAGGTGTTGTTTTCAATTGGTATCAGAGCGTTGGTGTACTAATATTTCTGTAACAGGAAAGTACAGATCATATGGCACACATTTATGAAGATGGAGAATCATCAAACATGCCACCACTTCTCGTTGGTACAGAAAATTATGATTTATGGAGACTAAGGATGAAGATGATTCTAATCAGAAATCCACTTGAATGGTTGGTTGTTAAAGATGGTCCATTTACCTTTCTGGATGAAAACGGCAAGCCAAAAGATGTTGATGATCTTACCGGGGAAGAATTGATAAAAGCAAGCTATAATGGAAATGCCAAGTATACACTAATTTGTGGTCTTTCAGATTCAGATTATGACAAGGTCTCTACGTGCATCACAGCAAAGGAAATATGGGATACCTTAGAAATGAATTATCAAGCTACAATATGTGTCAATCCAAAACAGCAAGCTGATTGTCACAAACAGCAAGCTGCCTCAAGTGACACAAATAAACCTAAGGCACTCCTTACAAGGAATGATGATGAGGAATCAGCTTCTAATGATGACTCAAGTGATGACATGGTCGACCTAGCTTTTGTTGGTATTGATGATGAAGATACCATACGAGGAAATTTCAAAGAAGTCCTTGTAAACAGTGATGTGTCGAATTCGGATGACGATAGTAGTGAAGTACACTCAATTAATTTTGATTTGTCCTCTAGTATTCCTATGTTAAATGAACTAACCATGCAGGTACCAAGTAATGTATCTATTATTGAGTTCATGGAATTGAAAAATGAGAAAAATGAGCTTGAAAAGAAGAATGCTCATTTGAGGAAAATCATTTCTGATTTGATGGCTGAGAAGGCTCCTACAAACAATCATGATGATCTTTTTACTGATTTAAAAGAGAAAATCATTCAATTCGAAGGAGTCAACAAAGAAATTCTAAGGAGGAATGAGGTGCTCATGAAAGAACTCAAAGATTTGAAGTCAGAGATTGAAGCTAAGGATGAATGTATAAAAACATTCAAGATCAAAGAGTCTAGCCAAGCCGAGTCTTCAAAATCTTCTAAAAGGAGAAAACAGCAAGCTGAATGTGCAGACAATCAGCACGCCATTCTGATCAAACAGCAAGCTGAACTAATCTCTCTTCTGGAAAAGGAGGTCAAGGATCTCGAGAAAGGAATGGAAACGTTTGTTCAAGGAGAAGACAGCTTAAAGACAATCATGAAAAAGGCAAATGTTCCATTGGTTAGAGAAGGAGTTGGCATGAACTTCAACAAAAAGCATGATGCGCTCAAATATGATGGAAGAAATGGCATACCTTACAACTATGCTATGCCTTGGAAGACATGCAATAGATGTGGAGGAAAAGGCCATCTGGAAAGACATTGTGTGGTTCAAGTCAATCATAAAGGGAAAACAGCTTACCAGAATGAACCAGTCAGGCGACAAACAGCTTACCAGAATGGACCAGTCAGACTACAAACAGCATACCAGAATGCTCCTGACAGAAGACAAACAGCTTACCAAAAGAATGAAAGAAAGCAAAATCAGTCACCAAAAGTGATCCAAATGTGGATCAAGAAAGCTGATTTAAATGTTTTATATACTATTGCTACTAACCAATTTGGACCCAAACCTATATGGGTACCAAAACATTAAGTTGGTGTTTGTTTGTTTTGTAGATATGTCTTGCCGCCAAAGTAAAGATAAATCGATGGATTTTGGATAGCGGATGCACTAGGCATATGTGTGGAGACAAATCTCAGTTCATGAGTCTCAAAATGAAGAAGGGTGGAAGAGTTACAATTGGCAATAGCAAGACTCTTCGAATCCTTGGAAACAACATGCTGTTTGGCTATAATAGACAATGATCCTTATATTTGGCATAAGAAGATTGGGACATGCACACATGGACTTGCTTAACAAATTATCAAGCAAGAAATTGGTCAGAGGGGCGCCCAAACTAAAGTATGTCAAAACAGAGATGAAAGTGAAAGCATGCAACCTCAAGTTACTGGCAATCAGCAAGCTGGAAGTTCAAATCAGCAAGCTGGAAGTTCAAATCAGCAAGCTGAAAGCACTGTTGAAGTCAGAAAGCCAAAGAAGGATGCATACACTGACAATCAGCAAGCTGAAAGTAGAATTGGATGCCAAAACGTTTAGTTTTTGTGCAACAAAGGTCCCTAAAAACAGCAAGCTAAGTGCAAAAGTTTGGTACTTTAGCTTACCTTTTTAGTATTATTTGCATGCTAATTAATTTGCTATTCTTATATAGATGTCAATAATGAATTTTAAGTGTAATTCACTTGCATGCATACATATCGTTAATTCTTTCGCATGCAATTTGTTGAGTAAATGTGTACTCGTGCATTATGTGGTACATCATAATCCATGCTTATATTGAATATGCTCGTGATTACCCTTTTTAATGATTAAGGGGGAGAGATTTTAGGAGGTTATCACTTAATGAGGTTATGTGTTTGGGATTTTAGTTCATATAAATCCTTATGTGCTTAATTGAATATCATGTTGTTAAATCAATGATGCATGTGTTGAGGGGGAGTATGTACTCCTAAAAATATATGTTGGTAATCATCAAAAAGGGGGAGATTGTTAGCCTATTCGATTTTGATGATTCGATGATTACATATATTTTGGAATGTTATTTATTATTCTAACATGCTATTGATTTTGATGATAATATGTTCACATACATTTGGCTTTTTTAGAGATATAAAACAGCATGCCATATGTATCTGTTCTAACTTGGTTTTGCAGAGAAATCAGTTTACTGATTATATTATCAGTTTGGAACAAATAGCAAGCCATCCTTACAAGCAGCGTGCCAGTTTCGCAAAATAGCATGCTGATTTCGTCCTGGCAGTTTTACCGAATATTAAAAAATCAAAGAGCATTGTTTTAGGGGGAGCAACATAGTCTCTCCAATGGATTCAAGTATGTCATCATCAAAAAGTGGGAGATTGTTGGCGTGATGTTTTGATGATGAATACAAATGGTACATTGTAAAACTTCATGCGTATTTATCTAATCTTGTTTTGCAGGAAGTATTAATCATTGATTAAGGGGGAGCTTTTAGCTCAATCACACATTGGTATATAATCATCAAAAAGGGGGAGATTGTTACCCTAGTGTGTTTTGATGTTATATATAGCAAGCTGATTGCTTATCTTGTATTAGGTTCACTATATCTAGATCACAATTATATGATTGAATCACTTGATATATCATTTGCATATATATGTGTTTGCTATGTATAAGTATACTCTCAGGTAACTTGGTTGGTGATATGGAAATGCAAAGGTATAAAGCCATCTATCTATTCAGCTCACCAGAACCAAAACAGCAAGCTGATTTGGACTTGACGGAACCAAAACAGCAAGCTGATTCGGAATTGACGGAACCAAACAGCAAGCTGACATGAACTTGCTATGTTAATTCTATATGTACTAACTTGGTTTTGCAGGGTTGTCTAACTTACTGATTGTATAATCAGTCTATCTAACTGCAAACCAAAGTTGAGATACAGTGACAATTTGGCATGCCAGTTGCACACGGTCAATACGCAAACAGCAAGCTGTTTGATATAAAACATCATGTTATTTCTGTATTGTGCTAACTTGGTTGTGCAGTGTATTGTGCTAACTTGGTTTTGCAGGGTATTATAGCTTAACCAGATTGTCTCAAACAGCAAGCCAAATGCATGGACAATCAGCATACCAATTGTACAATCAGCAAGCTGATTGTGTCTGATGGAATTAAAGATACATTCGGTAAATCAAAGATGATCAAGTGGGAATAATGTTAGAAACGTGTAAGGGCCCTCTGAATGTTATTTAACATGCCAACACTCATATTCTATACATATTGGGAGACAAATATATTCCTTGGGTTAAATTAAGAAAAGTAAAGTTCTACTTTTCATTAATTTAATGACACACCATACCTCCACTTTAAACAAACACGGCACTCATGATGGCTATTATTCTCTCCATTATACACGTTCTTCTTCTTCTTCATCAGTTGAGATTCATATCTCATTCCAAATCTTAAACAAACATATAATCTCTAACGGCTTGATTTTATACCGTTGGAAATTTTCAAGCCTAATTTTCAAATGTTCTTGTTTACCTATTTAAAGGTTGTTCTTGCTCAGTTCTAATGCATTCATCCAAGAGAAGAATCAGAGTGCAAAAACACAAGAACCTATACACAACTTCGAGCTTTCATTGCAAAATCTTATTAAACCTCTCAAACCCATATATACACGCATATATATATTCAGAGGGTTCATTAGGTTGAGTTGTAATTGATTCAAATCATTTGTATTGTTCAAAGTGTATTGTTTTGCTGTTGTACAAGATTGGCTTCAGGTTTTAGGGTGAGTCGAACTAGACTAGAGAGTATACTTGGGAAGTAGTACTTAGAAAGTTAGTTGTTCACAGGTAAACAGCAAGCCATTTGTAATCAGCAAGGGTTAAGGGAGATATATTGTTGGATCTTGTAATCGGTTTATAGTTGATCAATAATATATTCTCTTACCAAGTTTGGTAAGGGACCAGGACGTAGACCATAGGGGATTAGGGGTCGAACCTGGCTAAAAGATTGTGTGTCTCTTTTACTTACTGTTTATATTCCTTCTGCATTGCATTTCAGGTACAATCAGCGTGCTGTTTGTGAACTGTGTTATTACAAACAGCAAGCTGTTTTCAGTAAATTTTAAAATAGTTCATAAATTCACACTATTAACCAAAAACACCTATTCACCCCCCTCTAGGTGTTGTTTTCAAACATCTTTGATCCCCTGTTGATGATTGTAGTCAAGTATCAAGTGATTGTAATGGCTTAAGTTGTTAGAGATGACAGAGTTTCTTCAATTTCAGAGGGATGATTGTAATAACTTTAGTGACATATAGTGTAGTAAGAATATATTTAGGGGCAGACTTTTGTGGGGAGGATTCCAAGATTCTTGCACAGCCACCGAAAGGTATCTTATTTGCAATCTTTCTATCTCAGAATATATAAACAAGTTGAGGAGGGAGAATCTGTTAAAAATTGACAGTTTCTGATTTCATTTATTTTTAATTTATTGAAATTTTGACATGGATTAATACTTTAATGAAGAGCATTCGAGTCCATAAAAGTCTACATGTGGTGAAAAGCATGCTCATTAGGTTTCAAATATGTCTGACAAACCAATACAATTAATCATTTCAGTATGCGATAAGGAAGTGTTTAATAAGTAAAAAACTAGATACTTTCATTTTTTTTCAATTAGACAAACTTACAGATCTGCAGAATATTTTGTTATCTTCCAACTTGATTGGTCTGCGGACGATAACATTACTACAGTTGTGTTTGAGTATCTCTATCTTGATAAAGTAGATTTTTTCAGTCTGGCATCTAGGTAATGCACATAGGCTTTTGAATGTTCTTGCAAAGAGGAAGGAGCAGTGTACACTTGGCCATTATAAATACGGGAGCACCTAGGACTAGAAATTTAAGCAACTTAAGCTTCAAGCTCATTTTCTCCTCTTGAGATGGAGAAGATCTCACGACTGGTGTCAGAGAATGGAGTTGTGATCTTTAGCAAGAGCACCTGCTGTTTATGCTATGCCGTAGACATTCTGTTCCAAGAACTGACAGTGAGGCCAGTTGTTTATGCAATCGACAAAGACCCCGAGGGAAGGGAAATGGAGAAGGCTCTATACAGGTTGGGGTGCAATGCTCCTGCTGTTCCAGCAGTGTTCATTGGAGGCAAGCTTGTGGGATCAACAAATGAAGTCATGTCACTCCACTTAAGTGGCTCCCTTGTTACTCTGATCAAGCCATATCAGGGTGTACTATCTAATTAACCAGGCTGTGTCAACAAATACAATGTAACATTCTAGGACAAAAATAAGCTTGGCTCAGCAGCACTATCAACTTCCTATTGATCTTCAGTTTATGTAATTTGTTCTTATGCATTGGTATTTATCTTTAGCTTTCATTAGTCATTAAGCAAGTAGTGTATGAAAAAATAATAGAAGTGTGTAACCTATTTGTTTTCATTAATGAAATTAGCTTTTACTGATATATATTATTTCTTTGCTGTGTTTTGTTATACAGAAAAAATTTGAACCATTTCTCGGCTTGTCCCTCATGCTAAGTTTGAGTAAGATCATTGCACCATAGAACAAGTCCAATTCTATACGCAAAATGATTTACACCCATTGCAATAATATGAAATCAAAAAATATTTTTTTAGCTAAAACAAGATTTGCACTTCAATACTACTTGCATTTCGCAACCAAATAATTTCAAATTTAACTAACTTCTTGTAATTCTCTACTAACTTTCATTTAAAGTACACTGATTTGCAAATCTGGAACCAACTATACATCCAGTTATGCAATTTCCTTGAAGTTGTGTTTTTCTTGCTCTTAGGCATTAGTTCAGTTTGTGTTTTCATATTTGATGGTTTAAAACGCATAGTTAAATGATAATGTTAACGGAGGAATTTGGGAAAACAAATTCGGGGAGGGTTGCTGGAATTATGGTGATGATTGAGTGTAGTGAGTGGTATAGGACGATTAGGGTTAGGGTTTATGCTTTAGGAATGGCTGAGATTGTATGATGTGATTACTGCAATTTAGATCGAATATTGAATTCTCTCTTTTTCGCAAGGGTTTGCATCGTATCATACAATGTGCCTACGTACCCTATTTATAGGGATCAAGCCAAACGTAGTTCTTGGAGAGCAAGTAATCGTAATGGGCTAGGTTACCTTGTTTGGGAAGCCCATTGGATTGAGACCACCGCCTTTGATGTTATCATTATGGACTTTAAAGCCCAACTACTTTCTCGGAACGTATCGGTTAAGCTATTAACCCGGTATTTTCGTGGTCAACGCTTTCCCTAAGTTACGGAGATAAAATAGCTATAGGGCAGTCCTGAGTGTGGGCGAGATCCCATTTAAAGGGCGAGATTCGCTTGTAAAGGCGAGATCTAGTCCGGGATGTATTAATCTAAGGACCTAGTAAACGGTCCATCACCTTCCTGTCCATGATTGTTGCCACTAGGGCGAGTTGTCATGGTAACTGGACCCAGTTGTTTTAATTTGGGCGAGATCCACAATAGGGCGAGAATGTTTATTTTGGGATATAACAACTACCCCCCAGTTTCTTGCAATATATTTATTTATAAAAGAAACTAATTTTCTCAATAGTCACACCTCGTTTTCTGTTCTTTTATCACCCAATCACATAATGCCACGTGTATTCACTCTTCCTCTTCCCTCAACTACTATAAATGCCTTCAAATTTCCTTTCTATTTTCTTAACTTATCTAACTATCTTCACGAAGCGCTGATAAAATTTTTATCAAGGCGGGCGAGTTTATTCTGAACGGAAGGCGAGGTTCTTAATTTCGTGGGCGCCCCTTCAATATCTAAAGGCGATTCCTTCAATAAAGGTACCTCTTTACCCTTCTTGTGGTTTATTATTTCCTTACTGATAGATATTTTGTCATATCAATCCCTTCTACGACAGACAACTTTCGTTAGCGTCCTCTAGGAATACTTTAATTAAGAGGGCGAGGACATTTCCTTGAAGTCATATTATTTACTAGTTTTTTCTTATCTACATACTTTGACTCCGTCCTCGCCCTCTCTTTCAGATGTCGAGAGAGAGCTCGCCGTCCGTCGATAGGGGAATGTCGCCCTCTTCTTCAAAACCCTCCACTAGGGAGGAGATTAACACATACCTTGACCCCAATTGGTTAAAAGCTCATAAAAGAAATGTCAACAATCTAAACATTGAAGCCAACCCAAACAATGTAATATCTTTATCAGACAGCGTCCAATTGGGCGACGCTGAAGATGTTGCTAGTATATACCTCGCCCAAGATCTTGGTGAGAATGCAGAAGATGAGGAAGATCTTTATGATTTATTTACCGTCTTAGATCCAGATCAACCCGGCCCATCAAGATTAGGTAAAGGCCCAGGGAAAGATCTTGCAAAATATAAAGCCATGTTAGAGAACAATTCTAATTTTCCTAATCCCGAAGATGAAGTCGAGGTTGAAGATGACAATGAAGACGAGAGTGAAGCTCCTGGGACGAGCTCTGATGCAGAAGGCGAGGATGAGGAAGAGGTTTTATCAGTCTCGCCTGTTCGTTATGCCATGGAATTACCTTCTCCTCCCAACAACCCATACAAACAACCCGTCCGTATAACCGACCTCGATCTTGATTTTGAAGATGATGTTAGCGAACCACTCAGAATGAAACATAGGTTCGACCAAAGCAGAATCTCCTGTGCAGGACTCGCCTCAAAAATATCTTCAGAAGAAATTATGTTTCTGATTGAGTATTATAACCTGGAAGGAAAATGGCTGCGACCTCGCTCCTTTATGAGAATGCATATTTTCAATATCGAGGGGTTACCAACGCCGAGAATGGTTCTAACCAACAAGTTGATAGAGCTTGGCTTTGGAACGCCTATGCATCCTTACCTTCACCAAATCATTACTTATTTTAATATCGCCCCAGTACAATTGTCTCCCAATAGCTATAGGGCAGCTATTGGTCTGTACATGATGTATAGAAATGAAGGGTACGATGCCCCAACCATGGCCGAGCTGAGTCATTTTTTCTCTTTAAGACGATGTGGGAAAGATGTGGGATTCTATTACCTCGCCTTTTGGCCAAGTCATAACAGGAAGGGCTTTATCACTGGTAATCCCAGTAATATGAAGATATGGAAAGAAGATTTTCTTTATATGTACGACGTTCCAAGGATTAGAACTCAATTCAATCTACACCCTTGTAAGTATCTCGTCTTTATAGAAATTAGTATCTCGTCCTTATAAAAATTAGTATCTCGTCCTTGAATCACTTGTAAGTAATTTTATTTATTCTGTAGACAAACCCACCCAGACAAAATTAACAGGCGATGCTGCAGCCAGAGCCTTGGCTATTTCTCAACTTCCTAGGTTAAAGAAAGATCTCGATGTCTTAGTGGTACCTGATAACCTTCGTACCCATGGTTTCTATAATGAGGGCTACGGAAAGATCCCATATGTTAAATTCAAAAGAGGAACTAAAAGAAGTACTCGTAAAAAACAAATAGAAGGGCTTACTGGTAAAGGTACCTCGTCCTTCAAACATCACCTCGCCCTTTACTTATAATCTTGTTTTGTGTTAACGTACTTTTTCCAAATAAACATATTTGTCTTTACTATGTTCTTAACTCCCTTGTATTCTCGTCCTCAGGTCAAATGTCGAGGCTCCCATTCGGACGAAACCCATACGCTGATGCACCCACAGCTTCAGCCATGGCTAATCAATCTCGCCCTGCTCCTTCGGTCATTTTGAACATACCTCGCCCTACTCCATCAACTATCAATGCTGGCGAGAAACAAGATAAGAATAGGAAGCGGGATGATGTAACCAAAAACCAGCCACACAAAAAGCACAAAGGAATTGTGGTTGAAGATTCGCCTTCTGACTCGGTTGTTTCAACCTTTGGCTCTGTTGCTGCGGAAAATTTTACTGACAATGATGTTAAGCTTCTAAAGAATCGTTCTGACGAGGAGGCTGAGCTCAGCTTTAGGGCGGGTCTTGGAGATGCTTTTTATCATGGCTTAAAGGTCCTCGCTATGAAGAATTCGACCATTAAAGGTCAAGAGAGATCTCTTAAAAAGCTAAAAAGTGAGGCTTCTTCCCACAGCACCAAGATGGGCGAGATTCAGAGAAAACTCGACAACGAGACAAAAGCTAGAAAAGATGATGTTGACAGACTTCAGCTGGCGTTGGACAAGGCAAATTTCGACCTCGACAGCATAAAGAAATCTCATGAAGACGAGGTTGCCAAGTTGAAAGGCGAGAACGACTTGCTTTCTGCTAGTTCGAGGAAAGGACAAAGCGAGGCGTATAGTGCAGGATTCCTTGACTATCTTCGGAACTTTCTTGCAGCTGATCCTGATTACAACTGGGCTCAACACTTCGCCCCCTCAACTCCAGGTTATATGATTACATTCAAAGCGGATAATGCTGAGTTGATCGAAGCTGCAAAGGATGATCTTCGCAAGAAGATAGCGTCAGAGCTCAAGGCAGCCGAAGACGAAGAGGCGAGAAAGAAGGAGATAGCCCGGAACAAGGATGCCACAGAAATCTCGCCCACTCACACTACTGGCAACTGACTATATGAACTCATGATAATTGCAAACACAATAGGAGTGCGGGCCCTCCTCTAATGGCCTCGCCCTTTGTAATTCAATTCATCTAACTTATTTCGAACTGATTGGAGTGCGCGTCCTCTATTTAAAGACGTCGCCTTTGTAATAACTTGGTTTATCTTTTTTATAATTATGTCCTTGAACTCTTTTTGCATATTCTTCAAGCTTAGATATAAGATTCTCGCCTTTTCTAAACTGTTGGAAATTGACTGCACAAACTCTATCTTCCAAACGGCCTCGCCCTAATTAGAAGGTCGTAGGTTAATTATGTCTTCAGGTCTATCTTCTACACCTCGCCTTCTCTTTAACTTAACTCATGAGCTTTAACTAAAATCTAATTGATGAACTTTAATAAATTTCTCACTTCAAAGGTAACAACTACCATGTCTTCTCGAGGGTATCTCCCTCTAAGAGAGTCATTTTCCTCAGAACTTAATAAATTTTATGATACTCTCCTCAAAGGAGATCATTTTTCAGCTCAGAAATACCCTCCTCACAGGAGGTGGATTTTCCGAATCTCGAACCCTGATGAGGCGCCGGAAGTACGGACATCCCCCCCGGAAGTACGGTTTTTGCAAGGATTTGATAATTTGGGATACCCTCCTCACAAGAGGTCGTTCCCCATTCCAGAAATATCCCTCCTCACAGGAGGTGGATTTCCCGAAGTTCGTGCCTTGATGAGGCGCCGGAAGTACGGACATCCCCCCCGGAAGTACGGTTTTTGCAAGGACTTTGGTAATTTGAGATACCCTCCTCAAAGGAGGTCGTTCTCCATTCCAGAAATACCCTCCTCACAGGAGGTGGATTTTCCGGAGTTAATGTTTAAAACTCTCCTCAAAGGAGACCATCGTTTCATACATCTATGAAAATCCTCCTTAAAGGAGGTCATCCATCACAGAATTTAAACGAAAATAATAAAGAAAAACAAGCATGTTTTATTCATAAATATATAAATCCTGGCTAAGGAAGAGTACATGCACTACCCCCCTAGACTTTCATGAAAATAATAATTAAAGGAAAGTATAACAAAAGTAGAACATACATTACTGATAGTATTTCTTCAAGTGTTCCATGTTCCAAGCTCTCGGAATGTGCTTCCCCTCCATATCGGCCAGGTAATAAGTTCCTTCCCATAAAACTGCTCTCACTCTATAGGGACCTTCCCAATTAGCGCCAAATACTCCATGATTCTGGATTTTTGTGTTAGGCATCACCCGTCGGAGAACATAATCGCCCACCTTTAAAGGTCTCGCCCTAACTTTTGAATTGTAAAACCTTGCCACTCTTTGCTGGTAAGACACCAACCTAGCTTGAGAAGTCGTTCTGAATTCCTCTACCAAATCCAAATAAAGACGATGATTAACTTCATTCACTTCCGGCTGGTAATTATCTCTTCTAAAAGACCCTGCACCCAACTCCACTGGAACCATGGCCTCACATCCATATGTCAAAGAAAAAGGAGTTTCTCCTGTGGTAGATCTAGGTGTCGTGTTATAACTCCATAAGACATTAGGCAATTCTTCGGGCCAATTTCCCTTACTATCATCTAACTTTGCCTTGAGCGTGTGCTTGATTATCTTGTTCACTGCCTCCGTTTGGCCGTTTGTCTGGGGATGGCTAACGGCAGAAAAACTTTTCTTAATTCCCAAATTTTCACACAGCTGTCTCATTTCCTTACTATCAAATTGCTTCCCATTATCGGATATCAACTTGTAAGGTATCCCGAAGCGACAAATGATGGACCGGTACACAAAGTCCACCAATTTCTTTGCCGTAATTGAAGCTAGAGGCTCTGCTTCCGCCCACTTGGTAAAATAATCAACTGCCACAACAGCATACTTCACCCCTCCTTTCCCCTTAGGGAGCTCTCCTATTAAATCAATCCCCCACATAGCAAAGGGCCAAGGACTCGTCAAGGAAGTGAGAGGGGCTGCAGGACTGTTCACGTAATTGGCATACCTTTGACATTTATCACAGGATCTAGCAAAAACCATCGAATCCTCCCGAAGAGTAGGCCAGAAGTATCCTTGACGTAATATTTTTTGTGCAAGAGAACCACCCCCCGAGTGATTTCCACAGATTCCCTCGTGAACCTCTCGTAGGACATAATTGCATTCCTCTCCCTCTATGCATTTTAATAGTGGCTGATTAAAACCTCGTCTGTAAAGAGAACCTCCAAAATCCACATAACGAGCTGCTTTATATCTGAGTCTTCTAGCCTCAATTCTATCATCTGGTAGAATTCCTTCCTTCAGATATTTCCAGATTGGGGTCATCCAAGTATCATGCACAGCTACATCGACCTGCATTAGTTCAGCCTCCGGGACACTAGGCTGCTTCTGAACTTCTAAGGGAATAACCCCTAAAAGAGTGGCTTCCTTTTGAGAACCTAACTTAGCCAGAGCATCTGCCTCTTCATTACCGTTTCTAGGAAGTTGCTCCAATCTCGCCTCCCGAAACAAACTCATCAATCTCTGGGTACACTTCATGTATAGCTCGGTACGGGGTCCCCTAGCCTGAAACCCCCCATTAACCTGATAAACAACCAGCATTGAGTCGCTCATAATGTTTATATTTTCCACCTTCATCTCGAGGGCGAGCTTCAAACCCGATATCAAAGCTTCATACTCGGCATCATTATTTGTTGCATGAAAAGCAAAATGAATCGCACTCCTCAGATGATGTCCCTCAGGACTGATTAAGACAATTCCCGCACCTGCACCTTCATTATTCGATGCACCATCCACATACAAATTCCACCATGGTGTCGAAGTAGGCCTTTCCTGAATCAACTCGGGCGGAGGGCTAGGTATCACGGCCAAGGCATCACCCTCGTGTGCCAGAGGAAATTCCAAAATAAAATCAGCAAGAGCCTGTCCCTTTATAGCACTTCTTGGCTTATACTCGACATCAAATTGCCCCAATTCCACAGCCCACTTCAACATTCGTCCAGAAGTCTCAGGTTTATGCAATATCTGCCTCAAAGGATACGATGTTCGGACCTCTATTCTATGTGCCTGAAAATAAGGTCGCAATTTCCTGGAAGCCAAAATCAGAGCATACACCAACTTCTCCATATTCGAATACCTTGTCTCTGCCTCTAACAACCTCTTACTAACGTAATAAATAGGATACTGGACGTCATTTTCCTCTCGTACAAGAACCCCACTAACAGAGTATTCCGAAACAGCCAAGTACAGAATGAGAACCTCGCCCTCAAGAGGTTTCGACAGCAGTGGAGGAGACCCCAAATGACTCTTCAATGCCAGAAAAGCTTCCTCACACTCAGAAGTCCATTCGAAATTCTTCCCAACACCTTTGATAGCTTTGAAAAACTCTCTGCACTTATCAGAAGATTTGGACACAAAACGATTCAAGGCGGCAATTCTCCCAGTCAAACTTTGAACCTCCTTCACTGTTCGTGGAGATCTCATATCCAGAAGAGCTTGTATCTTTGCAGGATTCGCTTCTATCCCCCTGTGATTCACCATAAATCCCAAAAACTTCCCAGATTCCACCCCAAACACACATTTATGTGGATTAAGCTTCATACGAAATTTTCTAAGGATTTGAAACATCTCTCCCAAATGCCGGATATGATCTTCAGCTTCCTTTGATTTTACCAACATGTCATCCACGTAAACCTCCATTGTTTTCCCGATCTGATCTTTGAACATCCTGTTTACTAACCTCTGGTAAGTCGCCCCTGCGTTGAGTAGCCCGAAAGGCATCCCAATATAGCAATACAACCCCCTATCTGTGATGAAGGAAGTATTTTCCTGATCAGGTGCATACATTGGTATCTGATTGTATCCTGAATAGGCGTCCATAAAACTGAGCAAAGCATGCCCTGCAGTAGCATCCACCAATTGATCGATCCTAGGTAAAGGGAAGCTATCCTTCTTACATGCTTTATTCAAGTCGGTGAAGTCAACGCAGACTCTCCACTTTCCATTGGATTTCTTTACCAAAACCGGATTTGCCAACCAATCCGGGTAAAAGGACTCTCTAACTAGCCCGACATTTAGCAGCCGATCAACCTCCTCCTTCAAAGCAATAGCCCGTTCACCACTGACCGCCCTTCGCTTCTGCCGAACACCCTTCCTAGAAGGATCAATGTTGAGATGATGGCACATTACCTCAGGATCAATTCCTACCATGTCAGCATGACTCCAAGCGAAAACATCCAGATTTTCCTTTAAAAAGCTAACTAGCCTCTCCCTTAAGCCTGACTCTAATCTCGCCCCAATGTACAGTACCTTGGACGGGTCTCTCTCGTCCACTAGAATCGGTACAGTGTCTTCCGCTGGACCCATATTCTTCTTGGGCTCAGGCAACCGAGGATCCAAGTCAAACTCCACCTCCTTTGTTCCACTGGACTCACCCACTTCTCGAACAGAAACAATCTCACCCCCTGGCAATTTAAGTCCTTCTCTCCCAATTGTTGGATCATCTGGAAATTCAACCACCGGAGCGTCTCCATATTCCATAACGAATTTTCCCTTTTTTGCCTTGAGACTTCTTTGTTCCTCTTCTTCGTCAGTGACATCCTCAACAACCCCTTCCCGAAACTGATTTTGACTGACTAAAGGAGGAGCCCCAATCATCAACACCCTGTGCCTTGTTCTGTTAACTGTGACTTCTTCCCCAAATGCAGTCTCTGCTTCTGAATTTTCCATAGTAACTTCCACAGTCTTCCCCAGAGTAGGCGGCGCCTCTAACAGAAAGAGCGGGGTATTCTGCCTGACTAATGTCTCATAACTAGCCAAGTCGTCGTCGCCGGGAAACTCTACTGTATAAACCATATTGGTAACTGGCCTAGGTTCAAATGATTTCAAGGTTTCCTGAGCACTTTCCTCTTTGAAGTCCAGCATCTCCTCTCGTTGTTTACCCTTTGAGGAAGACTTCATCATCTTGTTGTAACACTCCCTGGAGTCGTATTGACATCCCTTCACACATCCGATTCCCGCTGGAGTAGGAAACTTCATTGCTAGATGATATATTGATGTCACCACCCTCATTTCTTTCAATACCGGTCTCCCAAGCAGTGCATTATAGCATGTAGGTTGATCAACTACCAAGAACTCGAACATTTGAGTAGCCGAATAAGGGTCTTCCCCTAAGGTGAGCGACAACCTCACAGTCCCCTTGACTCGTACAGAATCTCCTGTAAAGCCATAAATGTGGGTCGTTCCATGAGTCATTTCTTTATCAAGAAGCCCCATCTTCTTATAAGTTCCGTAGTAAAGAATATTCACTGAACTTCCATTATCAATAAACACCCGATGAACACTCCTTGAACCGATTCTTACATTCACCACCAAAGCATCGCTGTGTGGGTGATGAACCCATTTAGCATCTTCCTCTGAAAAAATTATCTGTGTATCCTCCCCCTTAAACAGCTTAGGAGGTCTTTCTGATAAATGATTTACATTCGTTAGAGGAGGGTCCCTTGCCTCGCGGGCATATCTCTCCATAGCATTTCTCCCATTTCCGCCAACATGAGGCCCGCCAAAAATAGTGTGAATGCTCGCCTCTTTCACGAACGTTGTCTTCTTCTGATTATCCGACCTATCTTTGTCCTCGGGACCATCCCTCTTAGTCTCCTCCCGAGGAGGGACGTCCGCTTTTACCTTTCTAACCCATTCGGTCAACTTCCCATTCCTAATGAGCAATTCAATCTCCTCCCTCAATTGTCGACATTGATGAGTGTCATGGCCATGAGATTCATGATAAGTACAGTATCTCTTTTTATCTCTTTGAGCATTCTTCGAAAGGGGGAGAGGTGTTTTATACAATCCCTCCTTTTTTGTTACCTAAAAAATATGTCCAATAGACGCCACCAGAGGTGTGAAGATACTGTTCCGGGGATGACCTTGATCTTTCAGAGAATATAGGGGTGGTGGAGGATACCGTGGCATTGGGCTAGGTGACCTTGATCGATCTGACTCCCAAGTATCAACAACATTAACATCAACTCTGCCATTCCTCCTCGCATCCCCTTTTGGGCTTGGAGACCTATCCTTGCGTTTGCCCCTACGACTAGTTTCAGGATAATCACTTCTTTTCAAGGCCTCCTCCTCTCTCTTAAAGGGTTCAGCTTGCGCGTAAAGATCTGCAAGGGTCAATGGCTCTTTTCGTTGAAGCTCTTTCCAAAAATCCGAATTTACCCTTACCCCAGCTATGAGAAAGTTCTTGATAGTCTCATCTGAAGCTCCTCGAACAGTGGGGACCTCAGCATTGAACCGTCTGAAATAAGATTGAAGAGTCTCCCCTTCCCTCTGCTTTATGTTGGCTAGAGTCGTGACAGGGGGAGCATAGACAATAGACGATTGAAACTGAATTAAAAACATTCTCCTCATTTGATCCCAAGAGGTGATAGAGCCAGGTCCCAACTTTTGAAACCACTGATGAGCATTCCCCCGCAGTGTTGAGGCTAGCAACCTACACTTTGTTAGGTCCTCCACCTGGTAAAGCTCCATCTCTGTATTAAACCTCGCAATATACTCAGCCGGGTCAGAACTTCCCGTGAACCTTAGATCTCCCACCCCCCTGAAAGATGGTGGAAGGGGTGCTTCCCGTACTGCCAAAGAGAAAGGAGACGGGGCCGGCTCAAACATAGCTCCTGCCTGTCCCTCCGATTGCGCCAACAACCTACGCAAAGCATTTAAGTCCAAATCTTCAAACCCAGGAATCCCACGGGGGACCTCCTCGCGCCGCTGTTGATTCATTATCTCTTCGAATCGATACCGATCTCCGACAGTAGAATTCTCCGGACGGGAAAAATTATAACCGCGAGAGGCCATCAGATCTCTCTCCAAGTTAGATTCTATGGGTCCTCTCCGGTTCCCTTCTGCTTGATTGAAGAGATTGGCATAGGACCTCCTCTCCTCATACCCTAAGCCGTAATGGTTCTGGGTTCCCATTTGGGGATGATGGTTCCTGGCTCGAGCCATTGTGAATGCCGCAGGATCAGGGTCTCCCGTAGTTTCGTTCTCATGATGAGAACGGCGCCTTTCTTGTTCCAAGATCCTCTGACCGCCAGATCGAACTCCCTCTACTTGGCTTGACTGTCTGGGATCCTCTCTATCTGGAGGGAGTTCAACATAGGGATCACCAAAAGTTAAAGCTCTGGGTGTGACAGCCCGGAACCTTTGATTTCCTCCAATCTCCCCAACAACTCGAACATCGCCTTCGAAAGGAATCTCCCTGTATAGGTTACGCTGGTAATTCATGTCAAATTCTCTCCCAATGCGTCGATCTCCGACTGGTGTTCGATAACTCGCCTCCCAACCATGGTTCGGGCGTCGCCCCTCCCGATTCAGGCGAGTTTCTTCAAGAAACTGCCTTTCCCTTTCCATTGCATCCATTCTTGCCCCCATTCGATTGATCGTATTGCCCATATAAGCGATCTGGTCAAAAAGCTCAGTATTACTCATCAGAACGGGAGGATCTCCACCTATCCGCGGACTCGGTCGTCTATTAGGAATCCTAGGCGTTACCGACCTCCGGTGCGAACCCCCTGAATGATTGGGATTCCCCATCCCAGAGCTCCTTGCGACAGAATTATTCCTTGGCGGCGGCGGAGGCAGATTTTCTCTGGTCCTAACCTCTTCCATACGTCGATTATCCACACGCTCACGGTTTGATTGGGACATCCTTCCTCCTAAGATGTCGAAACCCCTCCTTCTAGCGCCACTTGTTAACGGAGGAATTTGGGAAAACAAATTCGGGGAGGGTTGCTGGAATTATGGTGATGATTGAGTGTAGTGAGTGGTATAGGACGATTAGGGTTAGGGTTTATGCTTTAGGAATGGCTGAGATTGTATGATGTGATTACTGCAATTTAGATCGAATATTGAATTCTCTCTTTTTCGCAAGGGTTTGCTTCGTATCATACAATGTGCCTACGTACCCTATTTATAGGGATCAAGCCAAACGTAGTTCTTGGAGAGCAAGTAATCGTAATGGGCTAGGTTACCTTGTTTGGGAAGCCCATTGGATTGAGACCACCGCCTTTGATGTTATCATTATGGACTTTAAAGCCCAACTACTTTCTCGGAACGTATCGGTTAAGCTATTAACCCGGTATTTTCGGGGTCAACGCTTTCCCTAAGTTACAGAGATAAAATAGCTATAGGGCAGTCCTGAGTGTGGGCGAGATCCCATTTAAAGGGCGAGATTCGCTTGTAAAGGCGAGATCTAGTCCGGGATGTATTAATCTAAGGACCTAGTAAACGGTCCATCACCTTCCTGTCCATGATTGTTGCCACTAGGGCGAGTTGTCATGGTAACTGGACCCAGTTGTTTTAATTTGGGCGAGATCCACAATAGGGCGAGAATGTTTATTTTGGGATATAACAGATAAAAATAATTATGGTATGAGACTTTGAGCTTATTTCGCGAAATTTTAAACTTATGGTTCAGTTAAAGTTCGATGTTAAGTTGATAATTTTTTTTGTTTGAACAACTTATGAATTATTAAAATTGTAAACATACGACTAAAATTGGAGTATAAGTTAAAAAATTTCTGCGTGCATATCCTTGCATGTAATATTACAAATTAAATTTGAAATCGAATGTTGACAAGTTGCAGAGCATACGAATGAGCTAATCACTATATGCACATTCTACGGCTGTAAACGGAGTCATGCTTATACGGGAATGTCTCTTTTTTGTTACTTGTGAAAAATATGGAATCTTCAACCCAAAAATGTTCGTCATAAGCTTTCTTTACTTTCATTGTCAATCTTATTGGTCCAACAAGTGCACTGGTATACGAAAAAGGCATATGAAATGTTCTTGTTAAGTGCTGGTGGGCAAGGATTTGTGGACTATGGTTGAATAATTGAAAGTTGCTTCTGGACTTGTGGAATCTGGTTAAATATTTCAGATCAAATTACGGCAAATTAAGCCGAATTTGAGATCATTGAATTCATTTATTGCTCGCGAGGTTAGCTTGCTTTGGCTGCCAAGCGTGAGAGAATGCTAGACGTTTGGTAATATTTGTTCTTAATTAGGAAGTGTCACCCTGTTTTACAATGATAATATTAGCATTGTATTGTCATCACACACAATTTAGCGAAATAACAATAACACCCTTAACTCAAGAATACAATGGTTGAATTTCGAATTTGATGAAAAATTTCTCATGAAATTGAATAAAATGGACAAACAAACATATGTAAAATATAGTAAATTGTAAAGTAGTGGCTGAACTTTACCCACATTTACATTTTGATAGCCGTAATTTGAAATTTGTTTGATAGCCGTAATTTGAAATTTGCAATAGGTTGGCCATATATAGCTTTTGCGTTTCAAAATCGTGGTTGCAATAGGTAGACAACATAGCAAGAAGATGGCATCTCAGAAGGTTTTTGCACTGTTGTTGGTGTATCACTCCGATACAAGAAGTCCCTTGATAATTGGGATTGTACGTAAATGCGAGAAGCATAACAATCGCACCTTTTGTGAACAGAAATGCGGAAGTGACTGTGCAAATAAGGAGTACAATTACAAAGGTAACACGACGGACTCAATTTCTTCCATAGACGGTATGTTTTTTCCTTTTTTTTTTTCCAACTCCATAGACAGTATATTCATGTGACGCACAAATACAACTTATTTCTGAGTTTTACTGCATGTAATGCATAATGGTTGAGACAACTAGTCCGAAACTTTAATGCGATGGTGTATCATGCTTATTATGCCTTAAAATTTGAAAATTCACAAGTCGCTCTTCTCCTCACAACGTATGTACGTTGGTGCGTGCTGCACATCTACTTTCTCTCCTACACATAACCTCAAAAGGGGTTTTGCAGAACCGCAGAATGCAGTTACGTACTGGACCGATTAGAGGAGCAAATAAACTACTACAATTTAAGTTGTACATGAACATTATATGATGTGTATTCAGTACTGATGTTGTTCTTGTTTTCGATTTCGGATTACTAAATTTTAACCAATCAGTTAAAATCTACAATTCTCTGTCTTTCCTTCGAACATTTTAGCACTTGCTCTTGTAACAGAAAAACGAAATCAGACAAATGATCAGATCGTAAACTGGCTTATGTAGTAGTGTAATAATTAAGAATGTAATACTGTGTATACGGGAGTTAACATGGAAATTGACACCAACAAAGAGGATCTTTAAAGGGACCAATAACTGGAGACCTGCAGTAAGCTTTAACCTGACCCCCATAGCGCTGCACACAATTAATCCAGCAATTTTGGTCAGCCTGTTCGTTCTTCGGACAAAACGGAACCGGTACTGTCAATATTGGACTCTCGCATGTTTTTCCAGCAACCAATGTTGCAGCCATTGCTATTTCAACTGCATCCGCAAACAATTATGTTATTACAAATTCCAATACTACAAATATCTAACTTTTTTTTCCCGAGTCGAGTCGTGACAGCAAAATTTTGTGAACTACAGTTATATTTTTCCGTATAATTGTTCGTTACACGATTCCCACTAGCCCTATGTAGCACCTTTAGACGTTGATCATTGTTTTATTTTAGATTAATCATATTCGAATGATCCGCCCTGTCTCGTATACTTGTATCTATGAACTTAAACTCGAATACCATGAACTATGAAACACTAACGATATAGAATTTGAACAAGTACCTAGAATAAGAAGAGCAGTAAGAGATTTAACCGAGAGCTTAGCCATTTTTGATTGTACTGTTCCGTTCCTAGAATTAATCCCTCCAAAGCGAAAAGAAATCTTGCAAGAAACAAGCACACACATGCGTGTATATATATATAGGCCAATTATTCTAGAGAGGACATCCTTATATGGAGAATATGAGAGAACTACTAATTTTAAATGATTCTATAGTAGAATCAAAGTTTTATTTTTTGGTTCTATAAAAAAAAGGTCTTTTTTTTTGTTCTATAAAAAAAGACCAATTTGATGATTGTATGATAGAACCAAACATTTATTTTATTTTTTTTAAAAAAATAAAAATCTATCTGCTGACATCATCAGTGCTGACGTGGCAGTGACACGTGGCAGTGCCACGTCAGCACTGATGATGTCAGCAGTGCTGACGTGGCAGTGACACGTGGCAGGTCAGATTTTTTTTTTTTTTGAGAAATTTTTTTACCCAGGAAAATTTTTTTTTTGAAAAAATAAAACAAATTTGGTTCTACTATAGAATCAGAAAAAATACATGGTTCTCTCATATTCTCCATATAAGGAGTTCCTCTCTAGAAGAGGACTCTATATAGGCTTACCAGATTTTTTTTTTGGGCTTTTTTTCAAAAATACCCAGCTGAAACTTTTTTCAAAAATATAGTTACAATCTTGGTTTGCAACTGCAACATTTGCAACCGTCTTTAAGTACTTTCGGTAATATTTTTGAAAATACTTTAAAAAATACGAAATTATCCCATATACTATCTTTTTAAAACTATTTCAAAAATACTATCCACTTTAAAAGTTATTTACAAAATACTATCTTTTAAGTTTTATTTTAAAAAATACGATTTGCAACCTATGCAACCTTTTGTATATATGGGGGGCGCCAGCCGCAACTTTTAATTTTTGGTTGCAAAGGTTGCAAATGAATTTTCGATTGCAATTTCTAGTTTTCAGTTGTCATTTTCGACCAGTTTTTTGAAATCTATCTATATAGAGACTCTCACTTATAATGAGTCCCCTCATATTTCTTGTATTTTAGAGGGCCCCGTCAGGGGCATCCAATACGAAAAAGGCTTATAATTCTATCCTCTATTCATTTATGAAAAGAAAAAAATAAAAAAAAAAAAAAAAATTTTGAAAAAAAATGATGACGTGGCAATAGTTTTTTTCATTTTTTTCATTTTTTTTTTATGCATGAAGAGAGGGTATAATTATAATTAATTTTTTGTATATATATATTTCAAAAAACTGGTCGAAAATGACAACTGAAAATTGGAAATTGAACTTCCAGTTTTCAGTTTTCGGTTGCATATAAGGTTGCATATGAGGTTGCAGCAACCTCATATGCAACCTTATATGCTATATAGGGGAGCAGACGAATTTCCAACCTTTACAACCTCCAGTTTTCAGTTGCAACCTCATTTGCAACTCACACGGTTGCGTCGCCTGAAGTTATAAATGAGGTTACAAACCGTATTTTTGAAAAAAGAATTTTAAAGAAAGTGATATGGGTTAAAAGTAAGCCCTAAAAGACACATTTAATGTGGCATTAATTAGACCCGAAATGGTCCAAACGTGGGGCCCACCGGGTGGGCCCAACCCCTACCTATAATATTAATTTCGTACTAATATTAAGGGTAGAAAAACAGCTCAGCAAATAAGAGTCAAAAGAGGATATTACTCCTGCTTGACTTAGCCTCCAAGATACATATTCCAACATGGAAATTGACTCCTACAAGGAAGGAGTCTGGAACCTTCCTCAAGGCGGTGACTTGTCCACCAAGTCACCTAACCCTACTACGATTTTAGGGCTTCTCAGCCTATATAAAGGGTCTGACCCCTCATTCTCAGAACTACGTTTTATTGGCTTGATTCTCTAATACAGAGATACGTAGGCATTCTGTGAGGACCGTTTAGTCTCGAACGCAGAAGCAGCCATTAAAGCTCGAAGCTCACAAACCCTAGCCGTCATAATCATAACCTAGTTTTTATTCCACAACATTTGGCGCCGTCTGTGGGAAGAAGACATCAACCATGGTTCAAACACGAAGAACTGCACCAAGCACTACCGAGCCAATCGCTACCGAGGCTCTACCTCTTAGCTCTGCTCCGCCCCTTACTGAACAAATACTTCCGACATCTGAGCAAGTACCTCTGACATCCGGGACTATTGTTCCGTATCAAGTTTCTCAACCCCTAGGGACGACTACCCATATTGAGAGTACGCTACCTCCGATCGTCCACACAATTCCAGGGACTAACCCCCGCCAGGTGGGGATTTCCTCCTTGAGTGTAGACCCCAACAACCCTACACGAGGGGTTCAGATCCACACTACGGATCTCCCCGTAAGTACCAGTCCAATGTACGGGATGCCTAACTACGGAGTTGGACCAAGTGGTCATGCCCTGTATATTCGAGATCGAGATTATCGCGATTTTTCTGGTCCTTATACGGATGAATCATCTTCTGACGATGATTACGAGCGTGATGAAGCTCCAAGGAGGCGACGTGCAAGTAAAGAACCTATGGGGAGAACTCGAACTACTCATGATGGACTCCCTTCAACAGCTGCTGAGAGGATTAAGGCTTATGAAGCCGAGATCTTAAGATTAAAGGAAGATATGACCAGGGAGCAAGCCAGATCAAATCAGACTTTGCCACCTCCCACGTCAGGACCGATTCCTTTCATAGATCTGGAAAGGCCTCCAAGAAGGCAAAGAAGGGCTACCGTCCCAACGGGAAGGACTACAAGGGTGGAAACCCCTAAAAGCAACCCCAAGGATCTGATGCCACTTGGGGATCCGGATGATCCCACGCCCCCATTCACCGAGGAGGTGATGAATGCCCACATATCAAGGAAGTTCAAGATGCCGACAATTAAGGCTTACGATGGAACGGGTGATCCCGCAAATCATGTTAGGACGTTCTCGAACGCACTATTACTACAGCCTGCAAGTGACGCCTTGAAGTGTAGGGCGTTCCCTCAAACCTTGTCGGGCATGGCTCAAAGATGGTATAGCCGACTTCCTGCAAACTCAATTGGCTCCTTTAAGGAGTTAAGTGCTGCTTTTGTTAGTCAATTTATCAGCGGAAGAATTCATGAGAAAAGCTCTGCATCCCTTATGTATGTAGTACAGGGGAAGAATGAGAACCTGAGAGATTATCTCAAGCGATTCACTAAGGAGACCCTAAACATCACAGATTTGGAAAATAAGGTGGCTATGGTAGCCCTGCAGCATGGAACCACAGATCTCTTTTTTAAGAGGTCATTGGCAAAACATCCCCCTGAGAACATGGATGAGCTCCAACGAAGGGCTGATAAGTACATTAAGGCTGAGGATAGCATGAAGAAGGAAGCCACGTTGGGCAATGGAGGCAACGGGAACTCCAAGAAGCGAAAGCAAGACCAGGAGTATGATGACCAGGAGTATGATGACCAGGAATATGGTGCTAGGGACAAGTATCCCCGAACTAGTGAGGACTCCGACTCTGCCCCTAAGAAGAACCAAGGACCAAGGTTCACTGAGTATGCAAGGTTGAACACTCCCAGGAGTCAAATCCTATTGGACATTGAGAAGGATAAGGATTTCCGATGGCCGAAGCCACTCAGGGGTGATCCCACAAAGCGAAACAAAAATCAGTATTGCAGATTCCACAAGGATGTAGGGCATGACACTGATGATTGTAAGCAACTCAAAGATGAGATCGAGTTCTTGATCCGTAAAGGGAAGTTGGGCCACTTCACTAAGGGTGAAGATCGTGGTAATCAGAGAAGAGAGTATGATAGGAACGACGACGATCGGGATCGCACCCCACAGCCCCGAGGGCCAGTGATCAACATGATCTCAGGAGGCCCGACTGCGGCCGGGACGACTAGGAACTCTCGGAAGGCTTATGCCCGAGAAGTGATGCATATTGTCGGAGAGACACCAAAGCATGCAAAAACCGAAGTAACAATCAAATTTGATGATTCAGACCTTGAAGGGGTGAAGTTCCCTCACGATGACCCGCTGGTCATAACACCCATGATTGGGAATTCAGAGGTGAAGCGAGTCTTGATAGACAATGGAGCTTCAGTGGACATTTTGTTCTATGATGCATTCGTGAAAATGGGATACAACGACTCTCAGTTGATCCTATCTAACATGCCTATATATGGATTCAGCGGAGTAGAGTCTAAAGTTGAGGGAACTATTCTGTTGCCCGTCACCATCGGACAGAAGCCAACAGAGGCCACTCAGATGCTGAACTTTTTGGTTATCAAAGCATCTTCCACCTACAATGCCATCCTCGGGAGGACTGGACTCCATGCTTTTAAGGCTGTGGCCTCAACCTATCACATGAAGATCAAGTTTCCAACCAGGAATGGTGTAGGAGAACAAAAAGGTGACCAGAAAATGGCTAGGAGCTGTTATGTAGCCGCGTTAAGGCCTGATGGAGTCGGGGGGCAGGTCCTTCCGATTGAAGACATGGACGTTTGTAGTGATAAGGAACATCAAGAAAGGCCAGCAGAGAACATCACACATAAACCTCGGACAGCCATTAAGGTTAAGGCGTCAACTGACTTCATGGTTGAATGCATCATTGGCAACCAAGAAATCGGGGGGGGCAGGAGATTGTACCCCAAGCAGTAAGTGAACTTCAGAATAAGAATGAGGTGACCAGAAGGAGTAGTGAGTGCTCTATTTTATTGGAGCATCAAAAACAAAATCAAGTGGTGCAAGCCTAGTCTTGCAAAGCCCCGATGGGTTCAAATTATCCTAGTAGTTTTTAGCTTCATATTTTATCTAGTAAAAGTAGAAATAAGGTTCGATGAAACCATCGCAGAGCATGTTGCTCCGAGTAGGACAGTACTATTCTATGTAAGGGTTGAACCCATCTCAAGTTATTAATGCAAGTTTGTTTTCCATTCATTGATTATGTGATTTTATTTATGTACCTAACACCTGATGTGTGTAAGTCAAAGATGACCAAGTACCGAAAATAAAAAAATACACGAATGGAAACAAACAAACGCATAAATAAAAACCCTGAAAGGTCGAGAGTTACTAAGTGTTTAAGTCCTTGAAGGACCCCGGATAAAAAACAAGAAGCAAAGATAGGTTTGAAAACCCTGAAATCAGAACTAAGATTCGAGACAAGTCGTGAAAGACATGAAGTCAAGTAAGGGATCCTAAAGACCTTTAGTTTGACATCAATCCAAAAGAAAGGTCGTGAATACTTAATAGTCGACATATGAACGCCAACGTTGAACATGTAAACGTCAACCTCGAATCCCAGGTTAAGGAACACGAGTTATTAGCCATGAAGGCCATAGGATAGCTATGAAGGCCAAACTTGAAGGGGTCATGAACCTCCAGATAAGATCCAAAGGTTGAAACTTCAAGTCAAAGCTTGAAAACTAATCTGAAACTTTGGACCCTCAATCCAGAATGCCAACATTGAAATATCTGAACAAGCATTGAGTGCCATCCTCATTCGAAAGGATAACAAGGTTCAGAAGCCTATCTACTATATGAGCAAGATGTTGCATGGAGCTGAGAAGTTTACTCTCCCATTGAGAAGTTTGCTTTGGCATTGGTAACAGCCTCGAGGAAGCTACGATCGTACTTCCAGGCACATAAGATTGAAATCCTGACGGACCAGCAACTGAAGCCTAGCTAAGTGGGCGATAGAACTCAGATAATTTGATATCGCGTACAATCCTTGAATTGCAATTAAAGCACAAGTACTCGTTGACTTCTCAGTTGAATATACCATTGACAACCAAGAAGTCGGGGGGCAGGAAGGCACAACACCCCAGTAAGGGCAAGATGAGACACCCCAAGAGGGAGAGAACTTATAAAGTTTAGAAGAAACATTGGGTGCTCTATTTTGATAGGGTATCAAAAACAAAATCAAGTGGTGCTGGTATAGTCCTACAGAGCCCTGATGGCTTCGCGATTGAATGTGCATTGAAGTTGAATATTTTTCGACAACCAATAACGAGGCAGAGTATAAAGCCATTGAAGGCCAACAAAGCTACTAAAGCCAACCTCGGATCAAGAAATTCAATAATAGTTCAAGAATGAGCCATTGAATTAACATTCCAACATGGTGATTGAAAGATTTGAAGTGATTTCCATTTAAGATCAGGCAAGCATGAAACTCTTAAAAGGAGATTGAAGCTAATCAAGAAATTAGGGGAAACCTTAAATAAAAGTCGTGAATGACCAAGTTATTGATTTTCAAGTAGTGAAAGTCGATATTGATGTTAAGATTCCATATTGATATATTGATGTCGGTATGCGAAAATCAAAATCACTGGTAGTGCAAGACGCCCTAGCCGACCGCAAAGCAGCCGACTGAGGCCTACAAGGGAGCTCTGGCCGACTGACATCAGTCGTCGGTGTGGGTTTTCAACATGGCCGACTGACCTCCTGGCCGACTGGCTTCCCGTGCGTGTGATGGCCGACCGACGTCGACTGTCGGTACGGGTTTTTGACTCGGCCGACTGATAGTGGTGGTCGAGTCGGGTTTTCACATTTTTGTTTTTTCCACTTCGATGATCAAGATCGATATTCAAGTTTGAAAATCAAGTACGAATATTGGTGTCGAGATTCAATATCGAGAATTAAGGTACTATATAAAACCTCAAATCTAGCCATGAATGGCCAACATTGATTCCATATCGATGATCGATATCGGTATGCGAAAATAAGTAACTCTAGCCATGAATGGCCAACATTGATTCCATATCGATGATCGATATCGATATGCGAAAATAGGTAACTCTAGCCATGAATGGCCAACATTGATTCCATATCGATGATCGAAATCGGTATGCGAAAATAAGTAACTCTAGCCATGAATGGCCAACATTGATTCCATATCGATGATCGATATCGGTATGCGAAAGTAAGTAACTCTAGCCATGAATGGCCAATATGATTCCATATCGATGATCGATATCGGTATGCGAAAATAAGTAACGGGAGCCATGAATGGCCAATATGATTCCATATCGATGATCGATATCGGTATGCGAAAATAAGTAACTGGAGCCATGAATGGCCAATATGATTCCATATCGATGATCGATATCGGTATGCGAAAATAAAATCACTGATAGTGACGAAGCCGGTTCCATTTTTAAAAAAAAAATGGAAAAATTTTCAGCCGACCGGAAGCCCGGCCGACCGGCCTCCGGGGAGTCCTTCAGCCGACCGGGAGTGGTCACCGGTACGGGTTTTCACCTTCGTTTCGAAAAAAAAAAAAAGGAAAAATTTCCAGCCGACCGGAAGCCCGGCCGACCGGCCTCCGGGGAGCCCTTCGGCCGACCGGGAGTGGTCACCGGTGCGGGAAATTTTCGGCCGACCGGAAGCCCGGAAGACCGGCCTCCGGGGAGCCCTTCAGCAGACCGGAAGTGGTCACCGGTACGGGTTTTACCCGGCCGACCGATAGCGATGATCGATTCGGGTTTGCAAAATTTCGTTTTTTCTTGTTTTTGTTTTTCTGACTTAATAAGTTAAGAAAAATGGAAACTTAGCACAGATTAGTGCCGTTTAAGCACTATTTAGTGTCTATTAGCACCGTTTAGCGCTGATTAGTGCCTTTAGTGCCGTTTCTATGCCATTTAACATTGTTTAACACTGTTTAGACATTGTTTAAGGCTGAATAGCGCTGTTAAGTGCCGTTTAACACCGTTTAGTGTCGTTCAACATCGTCGTAAATGCGTCGGTCGCTCCACGCTTTACATCAAGATGATATTGTTGAAAATGCTCGCTCAAGAGTAATAAACCCTGACCCGAGTCTCGAATAAGGCCGTTATAACTTCAAGGAAAACCTGATCAGTTTTCCTAGAAGTTGGGGGGCAAATGATATGGGTTAAAAGTAAGCCCTAAAAGACACATTTAATGTGGCATTAATTAGACCCGAAATGGTCCAAACGTGGGGCCCACCGGGTGGGCCCAACCCCTACCTATAATATTAATTTCGTACTAATATTAAGGGTAGAAAAACAGCTCAGCAAATAAGAGTCAAAAGAGGATATTACTCGTGCTTGACTTAGCCTCCAAGATACATATTCCAACATGGAAATTGACTCCTACAAGGAAGGAGTCTAGAACCTTCCTCAAGGCGGTGACTTGTCCACCAAGTCACCTAACCCTACTACGATTTTAGGGCTTCTCAGCCTATATAAAGGGTCTGATCCCTCATTCTCAGAACTACGTTTTATTGGCTTGATTCTCTAATACAGAGATACGTAGGCATTCTGTGAGGACCGTTTAGTCTCGAACGCAGAAGCAGCCATTAAAGCTCGAAGCTCACAAACCCTAGCCGTCATAATCATAACCTAGTTTTTATTCCACAACAGAAAGGTATTTTTATAAATAGTTTTAAAAGTGGTAGTATTTTTAAAAAAATAATTTGAAGGATGGGTATTTTTTGAAAAGATCCCAAAAAAATTGGATATTTTTTTGAATTTCCCTTTTTTTCTTAAGTAATGTATGACAAAATTAATACCAAATCACAAATTAATTAATTTTTGGTTAATATATATCAAATCACAAATTAATTGTTATAGATCTCATTGGTCCCATGCTAGGTTACTATAATAAAATATTTCGTAAAGGAAAGATGATATGAAATTAAGAAATTGAAAAGTGTATTTTAACCAAGCACCTATAATTATTGACGTGCGTCTAATAAAAAGAATCGAAATGTACAATTAGATGCCATAAATTGTAACTGCTAATCCTTGATAAAGTAATCTGATTTATGATACCTATATTATTTTAGTTTTGAGGGTTTTTTTTATTATTATTTGCTAAATATATATTCTTCGCTATCAGATTTTTTAATTTTATCTTTTATGTATATTAAGGTAATTTAAACAGTATTTTACAATGCTCATTAAGTTTTATTAAATTATTATATAGGGTCTTGCTCAAATGAGAACCCTCATTTAAGTTGTGATATGTGATCCAATCCTAGCCACATATTTTTTATATCTAAATTAAATCATATCCCCACAATTATTATTTAAAATTTTGATTTTTTATTATTCATTTAATTCAACATCATCTTCCACCATCATCTTCTTCCCCATTCCGGTCACCATTTTCGGCGACCAATTCCGGCCAACCCAAAAAATCACCACCGGTAAACAGAAAATCACCGCACTACCACCACTTCGGTCAACGCGCCGCCGCCACCACCAACAAAAATCACCGGCTTTAAACAAAAATTACCTCACTCCGCCACCTTCGACCACCGCACTCTCGCCACCACCAACAAAAATCATCACCTGTAAATAAAAATCACCACCTATAAATAATAATCACCAGGACCAAAACCATTACAACCCACCATATCGCCGCCACCATCTCCGACCGCCACCAACAAATCACCAATAACAGTCCGAAAATCACCACAAATAAGCAGTTGACCACCAAAAATTATGTACGAATTTTATCTCCGTCATCAATTCAACATCTCCACTATTAAGCTCACACAACAACTCTGCAATAGACCCCGCCACACTCTTAACCAAGAACTCAAACACGCCTTAATTGTATAGATATGTCCAGGCTACATAATTCGAATTTAAAACTCGGCCAAAAAAATATTTTCCAGCGAAAAATCATAAAATCGACGAACCAAATTTCAATAAAAATCTCAAGAATTCACAGCATGTAAACCATAATTAGCCTATATTCATCGACGAATTGCAAAACGAAACATAATTCACCAAATTTGAAATTAAAATAGAAACCCTTATTTCAAAGAAATTAAATTTTTTACCCATATTTCGTTTTAGATGAATGATGTGAACAGAGGTGAATGAGAGCTTTAATTTGGTGGTTAAATGTCGTGATTTGGTCTTCAAATTTCGAAGAACTGGTGGCGTCAACAATGAGAAAGAGAGATAGTGACGGGGAGAGGGGAGAGACACAGGGACTGGGGGCGGTGTTTTGTTTTGTGCGTGAGATAGAAGGATGTTTAATTTGTGTAGTCAAGATTTAAAGTTGGTTAAAAATTGTGAGGTTGAGATTAGATCTCAGTTCTCACAATAAAGGTGGATTCTCACCTGAGTAAGACCCATTATATATTTGTGAAAACAAATTATTATATATTTATTAAATTAAACTTTCTTTAGTAATTTTTGGTTATCTTTCTGGTTTTCATTAGTTTTATAATCTATCATTTTGATAATTGTAATAGAATTTTTTTTATAAAACATAGATATTACGATGAATGATTTTATTGAAAAAAGAGAAATAAATATATAAAGAGAAAAAGGAACGTGAGATGTATCTCAGGTAACTTTCGTGAGATGTGAATAAATTCATATATTTTTTATACAATCAATTATTTGATATATATGGACAATTTTTTTAAATATTATTTTAATGTATACAATCTTTCTATAATAAAAAGTGTTTTACTCATAGAAGTTATCAGAAGATTCCCTATTCTCATATATAAAATAACCACTTTAATCATGTAACTGTGACATAAAATTTGAGTGATCTAAGTATAATAATTTAAGTGACTCATATGTTAACATATCAATAGGTGAAAAAGAAGTTGAACAAATTCTTTATCTCTGTATTAGTACTTTTAGATATAAAAAAAAAAAAAGAAGCCCGACAAAAAAATAATCCCCATTGAAAAAGGGAAGAAAATTCAAATATCACAGTTATAAATAAAATAGTCCAAAATATCATAACTCAAAATAATGATCTCAAATATCATACTAAAAAATTACATCGTATAGTATTTTCATATTATTTTTCTTAATGTTTAACACTACATCATATAACGTTTAGGACATCAAAATGGTTGCGTGCACCTGTGCAGTGGTTTCGTGCAGTTTGGCATAGGCTTAAGGTGGAAAGGTATGCACATCACCAATGGTTGCTGAGTCATGGGCTTCTTAAAACACTGGCTCGGCTAGCTCGATTTGGAATTGAGTTAGAACAACATTGTTTCTTATGTGTGGGAGGCCGTGAGACTGACACTCTGTTGGGAATAATTAAACTACAGCAACAATGAGGCAGTGATATATATTAAACAAGAACAGACAATTAACCAAATATCGAAACAAAACACGAAGGCATAAACAAGAATGTAATCAGTAACTGAAATTAACAAGAAAGGTAAGGACACTTATCTCTCACAGTAGCTTTAACAAAGACAACAAGAGAGAAAAACAATCAGCTGAGTCACCAAGCCCTTCAAGAAGACTTCGTTGTTCTTGAAGAGATTATTGCCCCACTTACGTTGTGATTGGGTTGTAGCAATATCGCTTCCAGGATAAAACAACAACAGATCAGTGTGTTCACAAATACACCAAAGATCAACAGCGACCAGCACCTCAGTTCGCCTGAGAATTATGTATTTCTTCTGTATGTATCGTGAGAGAACAGAGAAAGAAGAAAACAGATAGGGTTTCTATCCTTAGGACGTATCTCTTCGCTTAATGTTCATTCTTTCTGTATTGTATATATAATACCAAAAATAAACGTAACTGATACTCCATAAAAGGAAAGTAAATATTCTGATTTAATTGCATTAACTGCATCAGGATTTATTTTTCAGTTACAGTAGCATCAGGATTTGGTCATCAGTAGTATCAGAATTTAGTGTCCATCAGGATCAGGATTTAGTGCTCATCAGGAACTGATATCCATCAGGATTTAGCCCATCAGTATTTGATGTCTGACCAAGTCTATCAGGATTTACTCCAAGTACTGATCCAAATTTCCATCAGGATTTAATCCAAATTTCCAGTACTGTTGTAACAAATAAATCTGAAACCTGTTAAAATAAATCAATAATCAATTCTTCTTTCAACTCAATTTATTTATGGATTCCACTAAGAAAATGTCTTAGATCCAAACATGAAAGTTTAAGTCCTCGTTACAAGGAACAACCTCCACTTGTTAGTTTCCGGAAATTTCATCAAGAACATATTTTAAATATGCTTCAAACTTTCCATTTTCTAACAATCTCCCACGAATCCATACAGAAATGCATATCTATCCTCATCATGATTTGTTTTTCAGAGTAGGTACGCTTCCAGGTTTGAACCCTCCTAAGTCCTCTACTTCGATGGCTACCAGATTCAGATGGAATGTTTCACCTTGAATCTTTATCCGTTTGGTGTAACCACACTCCATAGACGACGATAAGTCAAAGGCTATGGTGCCAATCTATGGCTTTGAGACGTTAATGGTCATGTCTCGATCCTGTTCATCGAATGCTTCAAGGAATAACCCTTTCCTCTAATTGCGACCACACAATTACATTCGCTTAGCTGGGCATCTCCAGAGATGTACTGCTAGCATCTCGTCATATGACTTGACCCCATTCAGAGTTTAAATAACTCTTGCTATTCTGGCAGTTACAGTACCTTATAGGTTTACAGGGGATAGACTCCAGATACGTGAGTATCAATCTATATAGTTAAAGGTACAACCAATTCACCCTTACAACTTGTTATTACCACATTGAATACACTTTCGAGGGATCTCCTCTCATGTGTATTGGGTTCCCGCTGTAGATGAATCATTATGGGCTATCAGTCCCATCCCCAACCTAGACTTAAGGACAATAACATGCTCAAGTCCCTTAGTCAAAGGATAAGCTAAGTTATCTTGAGTTCCAACAAACTTAATAGCAATAATCCTTTCAGACATTAGACCCCTTATAGATTTTAGTCTAACTTGGATATGTCTCTTTGTTTTCACATTATACTTCCTGCTGTTAATCTTGTCGATAGTTGTACGGCTATCACAATGAACAACAAAAGCAGGAAGTGGACGACTTACTACAGGTAACACTGACATAAGTCCATGTAACCATTCAGCCTCAGTCCCCGTGGCATCTAGTGCACACAACTCAGCCTCAAACGTAGACCGAGTTATTATAGGGTGTGTTTGGGATTGCTGTTGCAGATAGCAACAACAGCTTATTTCTGAAAAGTAGCTGAAAAAGTGTTTGGTAAAATTTAAAAGCTGCTTTTCTGAAAAGTGCTTTTGGCCTAAAAGCTGCTTTTAGAGAAAGAAAGTCCCCCCATGCTTTTGAAAAAAAGCTGCTTTTCAGCTTTTGCGGAAAGCAGTAGCTGATTTCAACATCAAACCTAATAAAAAACATTATTTTTAATATATTTTTATATCAAAACATGCATATATCAAGAATATTATCAAACAGTCTTCAGCTTTTCACAACAGCACTTTTTTTACCAGAACTTTTTCTAACAGCACAACAATTTTTAACAGTAATCCCAAACAGAACCATAGTCTGTCTAGAAGACTTCCACGTTACTGCTCCACCCGCAAGGGTAAACAGGTATCCAGTCACTCCGTTGGAACCAGACTTCTTAGCTATCCAACTTGCATCACTACATCCCTCTAGCACTCCAGGAAACCTCTCGTAGTGCAAACCAAGATATATGGTGCCTTTTAGATATCTAAGTACTCTATCAAGAGCATCCCAATGAGTCTTGTTTGGATAGCTTGTATATCTTGCTAACTTAGACACTGAATATGAAATATCCGGCCTAGTACCATTAGCAAGATACTGCAAACTCCCAATAATCTGAGAATACCTTAACTGAGACACAGGAACTCCTGAACTATTCTTGACAAGGGCGATTTTAGGATCATACGGAGTACTTGCGATTCTACAGTTTGAATAACCTTACTTCTCAAGTATAGATTTCTCTATATAATAAGATTGTGACAAAGTTATTTCATCAGTTGACTGAGTCAACTTGATTCAAAGAATCACACTAGCCTCTCCCATATCCTTCATTTCAAAATGCCTTTTCAAGAACCTTTTTGTCTCGTTAATTATCTCAATATTGGTTCCAAACGATAAAATGTCATCCACATAGAGGCACACAATAATACATTCACTTCCTTTAACCATGTAATAGACACACTTATCACTTTTATTAACTACAAATTCTGATTCTAAAACAGTTTCATCAAACTTTTTATGCCAGTCTCTTGGAGCTTATTTTAAGCCATATATAGACTTGATTAACTTACATACTTTCCTTTCATTTCCAGAAGCAACAAATCCCTCAGGCTGATCCATATAAATCTCTTCTTCAAGTTCACCATGAAGAAAAGCTGTCTTTACATCATTTGATGGATGATAAGACCATGTACAGAAGCCAATGCTACAAGCAT
Organism: Kitagawia praeruptora; assembly: GCA_037693485.1. NCBI lineage: Eukaryota > Viridiplantae > Streptophyta > Magnoliopsida > Apiales > Apiaceae > Kitagawia > Kitagawia praeruptora. The sequence continues at coordinate 155,584,365 of CM075348.1, read as the reverse complement.
TCGAATTATTGTCATTCTAGCAACCGGAGAGTGTGTATCAAAGTAATCAATGCCTTCCTTTCGCTTAAAGCCCTTAGCTACCAGCCTAGCCTTATACTTATCTATTGAGCCATTCGGGTTCATCTTCCTTTTGAAGACCCATTAACATCCTATAGTGGAACACCCAGGAGGTAGATCAACCAACTCCCATGTTCCGTTAGAAACAATAGAGTCAATTTCACTTTTTACAGCACCTTTCCAGTACCTAGATTCTGAAAAATCCATGGCCTGTCGGAAAGTTAAAGGTTCATCCTCGATATTGTAAGTGATAAAATCACTTTCAAAATCCTTGACTACCTTTGCATGCTTACTCCTTCTAGGTTCCTCTACTTCATCAGGAGTAGAGCTACTACTAGGATCTACCCCCACATTTGTCATTCTTTCCACATGATCAGGAATAGAACTCGATGTGTGAGTGGGATCAACATCAGAAATACCCTGAGGTATACCAGTCTTCATAGGGAACACATCCTCAAAGAATGTTGCATCACAAAATTCAACTATAGTGTTAGCCACTATTCCGTCTATGTCAGATTTTAATACTAAAAATCTCATAGCCGTAGTGGTTTCAATATAGCCCAGAAAGATGTAATCAACAGTTTTCGGCCCTAGTTTCTTTCTCTTGTGTTTAGGGACAAGTACCTTTGCAAGGAACCCCCACACACGAAGATATTTCAAACTAATCCTTTTTTCTATCCATAATTCATAAGGTGTCTTGTCCATATGTTTCAGAGGAACTCTATTCAGAATATGGTAAGCCATAATTAGAGCTTCCCCCCCACATGTACTTAGGCAACCCTGAATTAATCAACATACTATTGATCATATCTTTAAAAGTTCTGTTCTTTCGTTCTGCCTCACCATTAGACTCAGGTGTGTATGGTGGAGTCACCTCATGAACTATACCACTGCTCTTGCAAAATTCATTAAACGAGGTACTCGTATACTCACCACCTCTATCTGATCTCAAACGTTTAAGTACTTTACCAATTTGTGTTTCAGCTTCCGTTTTGAACATAATGAAATTTTCTAGTGCTTCATCTTTATGTTTAAGCAAATAAACATAACAATATCTACTACAATCATCTATAAAGGTAATGAAATATCTATTATGTTCCTTGGTCAAAACACCACCAAATTCACATATGTCTGTGTGCACTAAATCTAACACATTTGAATCCCTAACCACATTATGAAAGGGTTTCCTAGTTTGTTTAGCAATCACACATACTTGACATTTAGATTTCTTATCAATGACATATTTTGGAATCAACTCTAAGTTCATCATATTCTTTAGAGCACTAAAATTCAAGTGACCAAGATGTGCGTGCCACAAATCAGATGATTCAACACAATTAACAGAAGGAGCAACATTATTATTAATAAAACTGCCCTAAACAGGCTCAACATTTATTAAGAATAATCCATCTGACAAGTAACCTTTTCCAAAAAATACACCAGTATGTGTAATAACTACTTTATTACATCTCAAAGAAATTTCAAATCCATTCTTAACTAAACAACTTCCACTTATTATATTTCTACGAATATCAGGAACATGATGCACTCTAGTGAGGGATAGAACACGCCCAGAAGCGAACTTCAAGTCCACGTTTCCTATTCCAAGTACTTGAGCTACACTAGCATTCCCCATTGTCAAAGTCATTCCATGAGTCTGTTGATAAGATACAAATAGAGTAATATCAGTACAAATATGTACATTAGCTCCAGTATCAATCAACCATTCATGTGACGAATAAGTAAAAAGAAGTACAGGGTTGTACGTCACATACCCGTTGTCAGTTTCAGAAGCAATAGCTTCACCAACAACCATGTTAACCGTAGGCCCACCAGTGGTACCAAGCACAGTATTAGCTTGTGCTCCCATAATAGATTTCTTAGCTTTCTTTACAGGACAGTCCTTACTCCAATGACCAACCTTTCCACAAGACCAACATGGTTTGTTTGCCTTTGGTTTCTTAGCCTTGTTCTTGTCATTAGACTTAGTGTTTTCCTTCTTAGTAACAGATTTTCTTTTCTGTCCTACAGTCACTACATTCACCTTCGAACTCCCAGCATGTTCAGTAGGCATCACATGTCCTTGTTTGGACTTGTGTTGCTCCTGCACAGAGATGTCCAACATTAGGTTTGTCCAGGTGATCTCTCCTTTCTGTCTTTTCAAGGAGAGTGCAAGCTCTTCCCAAGACTTAGGGAGCTTTTCAATCACAGACATAACCTGAAACTTCTCAGGAAGGGCCATACCAGACTCCTTGAAAGCATGAACCAACATCTCAAACTCATGTACCTACTCAGTCATGGATTTAGTATCCACCAGTTTAAAATCAAGGAACCTAGCCACAGAATACTTTTCCAACCCTTGCGAGTCAGTATTATGTGTCTGGTCAAGCTTATCCCATAAGAGCTTAGCAGTGTAGGAGTCAGATGAATAAACATCGAATAGAGTGTTCGCTAAAGCTGCCAGAATTGCAGCCCTAGCCACCCCATCCTTCTCCTCCCACATGGCATAAGCCTTAACAATTTCAGCTTTTTCCTTAACCACAACTGGTTTCTCATACTGCACCACCGGCCAAAGACCCTTTACCGTAAGCCACAGTTTCATCTTTTTCTGCCAACGAGAAAAACCAACACCCCCACCGAATTTATCAGGCATTCCTGACAAATCAATAGGCTGTGGGAAACGGTACGTGGTCCAATCAATGGTGGGTACAATAACAGTAGACCCAGAGCCAGTTTCAAGAACAGGAGTTTTAGTTTCGTTAACCATCTTGTTAATTAACAATATATAACACAAATAATCTCTTCAAGATTGTTGAGAATAATTAAACTACAGCAACAATGAGGCAGTGATATATATTAAACAAGAACAAACAATTAACCAAATAACGAAACAAAACACGAAGGCATAAACAAGAATGTAATCAGTAACTGAAATTAACAAGAAAGGTAAGGACACTTATCTCTCACAATAGCTTTAACAAAGACAACAAGAGAGAAAAACAATCAGCTGAGTCACCAAGCCCTTCAAGAAGACTTGGCTGTTCTTGAAGAGATAATTGCCCCACTTACATTGTGATTGGGTTGCAGCAATATCGCTTCCAGGATAAAAAAAGCAACAGATCAGTGTGTTCACAAATACACCAAAGATCAACAACGACCAGCACCTCAGTTCGCCTGAGAATTATGTATTTCTTCTATATGTATCGTGAGAGAACAGAGAAAGAAGAAAATAGATAGGGTTTCTATCCTTAGAACGTATCTCTTCGCTTAACGTTCATCATTTCTGTATTGTATATATAATACCAAAAATAAACGTAACTGATACTCCATAAAAGGAAAGTAAATATTCTGATTTAATTGCATTAACTACATCAGGATTTATTTTTCAGTTACAGTAGCATCAGGATTTGGTCATCAGTAGTATCAGAATTTAGTGTCCATCAGGATCAGGATTTAATGCTCATCAGGAACTGATATCCATCAGGATTTAGCCCATCAGTATTTGATGTCTGACCAAGTCCATCAAGATTTACTCCAAGTACTGATCCAAATTTCCATCAGGATTTAATCCAAATACTGATCCAAATTTCCAGTACTGTTGTAACAAATAAATCTGAAACCTGTTAAAATAAATCAATAATCAATTCTTCTTTCAACTCAATTTATTTATGGATTCCACTAAGAAAATGTCTTAGATCCAAATATGAAAGTTTAAGTCCTCGTTAGAAGGAACAACCTCCACTTGTTAGTTTCCGGAAATTTCATCAAGAACATATTTTAAATATGCCTCAAACTTTCCATTTTTTAACACACTCACCTTTTCCTGTACTGCACGTACAATCGACATGTGCTATTTATGCTTCTTTCGAGGTTTAACTTGGGTATATTGGGTCATACTTGGCCTGAATTTCAGTAGCATATCTTAGATATTCAGGATGGGGCAAAAAGAAGAGTGGTTCTGTTAATGGTCCGGATTTTCACTTACTTCATATGGCGAGAGAGAAATGCTCGAAAACACAACAAAGGTGTCCTTGGTCCAGGGAAGCTTATGGAGGGGATTTTATGCGATACTCGATCTAGACTTGCTACCTCAACATGGTTTTCCAAAATAGTCTGTAATAGGCCTGATTTAATTGTTTAAGTTAGTATAACTTGTTTGGTTTCGCCCATTTTTTGCTTTATATCTACAATCTGTTCCCTATCAGATTGTTTATAGATAGATCTGTCTATGGCCGGTCATAGATCATGGGTTAATCCCTCTGTATATTCCTCTTTTTTCTAATATATATTAATTTAGCGAAAAAAACGTTTTGTAAATATATATCAGTTTTGAACCCAAAACTCTACTTAAAATAGCGTTTTGTAAATAAAAAGAAAAAGACCAAAACGCTACATGATGTAGCATTTTCGTTAAAAAATGAAAACGCTACACAATGTAGTTTTTAGTATGATATTTGGGATCATCATTTCAAGTCGTAATATTTAAGACCATTTAGTTTAAAATTGTGATAGATTGGACAATACCCAAAAAAATGAAAAATATATGAATAATAGCAAAAACATTATGTATTTCGGAAAGTTATGAAACCGTAGGATTATGGATTATAAGAATACTAACTTAAAATCATGCACGGACTTTAGTTTTTTTTTTTTGAAATCAAAAGCGAAATTTCATTAATAATTCAAATCTTGAATAGGTACATCGATAAGGAATGAGGGTGCAAGAAACCACTCCTCACGACCAGACATAGAATTAGCTACTCTAGCGATGGAATGAGCTGCCAAATTCGCTGATCTCCTAACAAAATAAACACAAAGGGACCTCAAGTCCTTTAGATACTCCAAATAATCTGTAATAACAGAACCAAAGAAAGAGTCATCCCGACTCTTAATACGGATAGCTTCAACTACATTAAGACTGTCCAGCTCAATGTAAACATTTGAGTTACCTAGTTTCTTTAACCAGGACAGCGCTTCTCTGAAAGCCATAGCCTCTACAACTCGAGCATCAAGAGCTCCAACAAGACGACCCCCACAACCTGCTACAAACCCACCAGAATCGTTTCTGAAAATACAACCATAGGAACTTCGACCATTTTCAGAGAAACCTGCGTCACACGTTAGCCAACCTGATGGAGGAGGATGCCAAACCATCAAACCTTCACGGTCAAAACAAGCGCTTTGCCTATTCTGAGATACTTGAGCTTGTTGCCATTAGAACAGATTACTACTAGCTTCGTTGATCACCTGGAAAGGAGTTTTATACCTTCTGTCCCACACTACCAAGTTCCTATGATTCCAAATACACCACATTATAGAGTAAAATATTTCCAGATCCTTCATAGCGAAAGAGATAAAAAAACTACATAATCGTATCCTAACATGAGTGATCTGAAGCACAGCTTAAGTGCAAATTGCTAAGCTCCCAGCACCTGTTGGAAAACGGGCAAGACACTAGAGCATGATCCAAAGACTCAATCGACAACTTACATACCTGACACATTGGATAAACTTTAACAAATTTCCTTCTTAGATTTTCAAGAGTGGGTAGACAGTCATGGAGAACCCTCTACATAAAATTTTTAACCTTTGGGGGGATAGCCAGTTCTAGAGCTTCAATTAATTAACCGAGAAATTTTCAGTTTGAACATGATAATTTAGTCTACTAAGAACTCTGTAGCCACTTTTCACCGTATACTGACCCTTACCATCTTCTAACCATAACCATCTATCCTCCTGATTGGTGATAGAAAGTGGAATTTTTAAAATCCTTCTCAAGTCTTCCTGATTGAAAATGTCATTCAATACCTCAATGTCCTATTCTTTTATGTCCGTTTTTAAGAGACCTGCTACCATAGCTCCTTCCAGTCCTAGCTTGCACAATGGTTGTAAGAACTTTTGTTGATGGTATCCAAGGGTCGTCCCAGATGTTTATTGATTCCCCATTACCGACTTTCAAAATACTACCAATTCCAATGAGATCTTTCGCAGCTAGGATGCTTCTCCAGACAAAACTAGGGTTGTTTCCCAGACCTGCATTAAGAACAGAGCTAGAAGGGAAATACCTAGCCTTTAAAAGTCTAGCTACAAACGATTGAGGAACTGTAAGAAGCCTCCAAATTTGCTTCCCTAGCAACGCAATATTAAATTCTCTGACTCTTTTAAAACTCATACCACCAAACTTTTTCGGAGAACACATTTTGTCTGAAGTCATCCATCTTATACCATTGTTTTTATCCATATCTGAGAGCCACCAGAACTTATTCATAAGCCTTTCAATTTCATCACAAAGGAAATTATTCTTCGGACTTTAGTTAATATTACATAAAAGGGTAATATGTTCCTATATTAAACTTTAGGAAATTCTCCTAAAGTTAACCATTAAGATTGTGACACATATGCACAACCAATAATGCCTTTGCGGGGCACTTTTAAATATAAAAAAAATCCATCAAAACTTCGTAGTTTTGATAGGGTAACTTTAGGAAATTTCCTACAGTTAACTATAGGACCATTTTTCTCTACATAAAATTTTGTTAATTTTTATTTAAATTTTAAAGACATAAATTTTATGGGTTTAAAATTTTAAAAGCTTTTTTTCAAAAATATCTAAGTTGTAAATTATTTTTATCAAAGATACGGTGCAACCTAATTTGCAACCACAAATACAACGTTTGCAACCTCGTTTGCAACCCCAAATGCAATATTTGCAACCTCGTTTGCGAGTTTGCAACTTTTTGTCGCATTTTTAAAAAAGATAAAAAATTTGGATATTTTTTAAAATTTACCAATTTTAAATGATATTATTTGATTATATATATGTTTTTCGTGATATTAAAAATTAGAGATTTTAGCTTGAAAATTTATAAAAGATGATACGTCTTTTAGTTGAAAAGAAAAACGGTTAATTATTAATTATGATAATGTTTTAATTTTATCTTATTTTATTTAAATAAAATTGTTGGTGGTTTTGCAAAAAATAGGCATCGCCTAGAAAAAAATAAAATAGATAACTTGTTTTAACTAAGAATTTTAATTGGTTAGTTATTACTAGTTATAATATTATCATTTTATTTTATTAAATAGAACTCATTGTAATATTTTGAAAAAGATATTTTAATTAGATAAAAAAAATGTGTTTTACCTGAAAATGAAAATTGAATATTGGTTACTAAAAATGGAAAAAATAACATGTTTTACCAGAAAAAGGAAATTGATTAGTTATTAATACTTATAATATTATTTTATTTAATTAAGTAGAATGATTGATCAAAAAAGAAGTTACAACAAATAAGGGAGGAATTCAAGTGTGCCAAATATAAGTACCGATTTTCATTAATATTATATATTTTTTTCTTTAATTTGAATTAAATTTTTAAAGAGAAGAATTTCCTAGTTTGAAATTTTAAAATAATGTGATTTGATAATAATTACATATATGTTGTCCATGATAATTTTAGAAAAATGAGGGATTTTAATTAGAAAATATAGAAAAAAAATATATGTTTTAGCCGAAAAAAGTACTCGATAAATTATCATTAATTAAATATAAAATATAATATGTTTTTGATATAATTTACTTTTCATTTTATTTCATTAACATCGTCACAACTTATTGATGAGCTTGATTAGAATTATTCTTGATAGGTTATTGATAGGCTATAGTCCATTGTAGCCCGGACTACTCCAAACAAAATGGCCTGGGTTATTTATAGGTTCGGGTTATGAAAATGATTCTAAGGCTGCTTGAGAATGGATAAGTCACCTCAAATCCCAATCATAATCAAGGACCCCACTTGATGATGACAACTAATGATTGTCAAGTACAATCCAAAATAAGAAGCCATATGCTAAAATATCCCTCGCACACTTTTTCGCAATTCTCACCTAGACACGTGTAGCTCATCCATGAACCCAAGATGTCCTTTCTACCTAGTATTCAACGCTCATGATTGCAGGTACAAATCCCAAAATCCTAATTCTTGGCCTGTTAATAGCTGAGGGGAAAAATGATTTGGGTTTACACACTCACTCACTCTACTCTCACACTCATACACACACCCTCTATATTTCGATACTCTATTGTGCGATTATCACCTTTCAAAGTCTACTCTTATTCTCACGCCGGAGGCGTCGCGGGGCCAAAAACCCCTCCGGTTTTGTTTTGTAGACAACCACCGACAGCTACACCACTTCCGAGCGTAGGAACGGCGAGGAAAGGACCTGCTCGAATCTTGAAGTTATCATTCGCACCAAATCAAAAACGAGGCTTTAAGCCAGAGCTAAGGGCAGCAAACCAAAAACTTTTAGAACAATTTTGAAGTACGAAAACAAGGTTATAAGCCCGAGTCATAGGCAACAAATAAAAAAACAAGACTTTAAGCCAGAGCCAAGGACACCAAATCAAAAACTCTTTGAAAAATTTTCGAAGTACCAAAACCAGGCTATAAGCCCGAGATATAGGCAACAAATCAAAAAACGAGGCTTTAAGCCAAGGCCAGAGGCACCAAATCAAAAAATCTTCGAACAATTTTTGAAGTACGAAAACCAGGCTATAAGCCCGAACCAATGACAACAAATCAAAAAACGAGGCTTTAAGCCAAACCTAAGACACCAAATCAAAAACTCTTGAAAAAATTTTAAAGTACGAAAAAAAGCTATAAGATCGAGCCATATCGAGCCATAGGCAACAAATAAAAAAAATGAGACTTTAAGTCAGAATCGTTGGCACCAAATCAAAAAATCTTAGAAAAATTTGTAAGTACGAAAATCCGGCTATTAGCCCGATTCATAGGCAATAAAAAAAATTCAGGCTTTAATCTTGAGCCATAGGCACAAAATCAAAAAATCTTCCAAGTCCTTGTACCAGACTTTAAGCCCAACCTGTAAGCAAAATATTTCTTAATTGATGAAAAATACATCTCCTTGTTCCGGACTCCTCTCTACATTTAGATCCCTTATCAGGGGAGTAGCTATAAGCAAAATTTTCTTTTAAGTGATAAAAATATATCTCCTTGCTCCGCACTCCTCTTTACATTTAGACTCCAGATCAGGGAGGGCAACTATAAGCAAATTTGTTTTCTAAGTGATGAAAATATATTTCCTTGCTCTAGACTCCTCTCTACATTCAGATTCTGGACCTGCAAGGCAATATTCAACCAATATTTCTTCCAAGTTACTCAAAGTTTAAAAACTTTGAACTTGTAAGTAATCAATGCAACTCCTAGCTCCAGACTCTTCACTATGCTCAGACTCCGGACCGAAGGGCCGGGAAATATTCAAATAATTTTTCTTTAAAGCCATCAAGTAAACTAGTATCAATCTGAACTACTCCCTCATCCTGAAAATCTACATAGTGGAATGAGTGGTAAATTATAGGCTATAAATACCCAAGTAATAATCAAAACCCGTTTTGGGCCCAGACTAGGCCCCAAGGCCCAGATTATGAGAATTAAGAGACATGAGTCATGACACATGGTGCCATGATCATGATCATAGCCCAAGGAAAAAGGAGTTGGGATTACATAATCTCTTACATATACACACCCTCCACACTCCACATTTTTTAGACTACTCTCTGTTATAGGGAGAGATTGGCATAACAATAATTACGGAGTTTGGTGGAATCACGGAGCAAAATACAGATATTTCGCTAAGAACATGAAATGGAGATTGGTGAATTTTGTGGCTGATCTTGCTTGTTGATTCGTAGAATGTCAGAAAAAACTATTTATTCTCACTTGCTTCAAACTATCAATCAATCCTAACAAGAGGCATACATACCTTTTTTATAGGGAGTCAAGCTACACGTAATTTTTGGAGAACAAGTTACCTAGACGGGCTAGGTTTTTGGAAACTTATCTGGGCCCAAGTCCACTAGACACTAATACGAGGTTATCACAATGCAAGAATGACGTGGCCTCATCTGCGAGGCTGATGGAGAATCTTATGAAGGCCTCGCATGCAACCCTGCGGGTACAAGGATGTGATCCTGCGGGTATAGGGATGCGACTCTACGGGTATAGGCATGCGATCCTGCGGGTATAGGCATGCGACCCTGTGGGTATAGGCACGCGATCGCCTGGGTACAGGCATGCGACCTCGTGGGTACAGGCATGCGACCTTGTGCCAAGTATATTGTGCATAAGGATGCCTCCACTTATGTGACATGAACCTTTACATGGCGATAAGAATATCACAATAAGATTTTTCAATGGTGATGCGACCCCGAGCCCGGGATCGCATGTAGACAAATATTGATTTGTCCTTGGAGATGTAGAGAGGCGATCTCAAGCCTGGGAACTCAGGCGACGCGATTGTGGGATAGGGATTGCGGTTTTCAAGTGCCTTGGCGAGAATATTATCTTTATGTTTATGTCACACTAGCTAGTTCCAATTGGTGGACTTTGGCAATCCAGTGCTACTATTTGGGCCCATTGAGAGTTATGGATCACTATTTAAGTCCATAAGGCCTGTTTAGGACTCATACCAAGATTTGTGCATAACACTCTCATTTCTTGATTACAATTTTCAAAACTTGCTCTTATTCTCACGCCAGAGGCGTCGCGAAGGTAAAATCCCCCTCCGGTATTGTTTTGTAGAGGCCCAACCACCAACTATACCTCTTCCGAGCATGGCAACGACGAGAAAAAATTAGCTCAAGATTTAGAGTTATTAGTTCTAATATTACTATCTCAATAAGACAAATCAGATCGATCTAAATGCACAACATCGAAACATCACATTTTATTAGACAATATTTAAATATATATTATATTATAGATATCTATAATATTATAATATGGTAATATTGGGGTTTATATGTATAACCTTAAACATGTATTATGAGCAAGATTTGAATGATTAAATAACAGAAAATAGTTTTATCAATTTTGTCATGGCATCAGAGCCAGGTCATGTAACCCTTGCTTCCGCAAATATAAATCAATACACAGATTATGTGTTGCCCGGATTTTCGAAAAAACAATTGAAATCATTGATTACAACTTTTGGTAGACCTAAAAATACATCATATCAATTAAATAGTGAAATTGATGATAAAGGATGGATAATTGATACCGGCGCTTCAAATCATGTTACGGATAATTTATCTTGTTTGAAGAATCTTAGAGATGTGACGTCTTTTCTGGTTGGTTTGCCTAACGGTGAGAAAGTTGCAGCAACCAAAGAGGGAATAGTGCAACTTTCGGACAAAATTTGTCTCAATCGGGTTCTTTATGTTCCTAAATTGACTTGCAGTTTAATTTCTGTTTCACAACTTAATGATGATCAGAATTGTTTTGTTCAATTTTCTTCTGACACATGTGCTATACAAGATCTTCAATCGAGGGAGGTTATTGGAATAGGTGAACGACGAGATGGGCTTTATTATTTTCGATGTGTCTCGAATGTTAATTCCGTTTCAGCTGTAAGTTCTTCCTTAGAATTGTGGCATAAACGAATGGGACATCCTTCTGAAAAATTAGTAAAATTAATTCCTCAATTTCGTAAGTCGAGGGAGTGTTTGGATAAAGCATGTGAAGTGTGTCATCGTGCAAAGCAACATAGAGAAACTTTTCCTATAAGTGATAATAAATCTACACAGATATTTGAGTTAATCCATTGCGATTTATGGGGTCCTTACAGTTAGGGATGGGAACGGGTCGGGTTCGGTTCGGGTTTTGTAAAATCCAAATCCAAATCCAAATATTTTCGGGTTTCGGGTTTCGGATCGTATCGGGTTTCGGATCCAAAACTCAATATCCAAATCCAAATCCGTCGGGTTTCGGATCGGATCGGGTTTTTTTTCGGGTATTTAAAATTAAAAATAGTGTAAATAAGTTGCTTAACAAAAAAATAAAAAAAATTGTGTAAGTAAGTTAAAAAATACCGCTACATCCATGACAATTTATTTTCTCGATCTTTCCATATCTTATGTCTCAAAGATATGTGTATGTATAATATGTATTTATAATATACATTTATATAATATATATATATATAATAGTGTATGTATAATATGTATTTATAATATACATTTATATATAATATATAATATATAAAATATAAAATATAATAAATAAAAGTCGGGTATTTTTCGGGTTTCGGGTTCGGCTCGGGTTTTGATCGGGTTTCGGGTTTCGGATCGGGTTTCATGAAATCCATATCCATATCCAAAATCTTTCGGGTTTAAAATTTAAATCCATATCCATATCCATATCCAAAATATCGGGTTCGGATCGGATAAAAAATCGGATTTCGAATCGGGTATCCGTCGGATCGGATTTTTTTTCCCATCCCTACTTACAGTTACAGTTCGCCTTCGTCTTGTGGTGCTCGTTATTTTTTGACATTGCTTGATGATTTTTCTCGTGCCGTATGGGTTTTCTTGTTGACTGATAAGACAGAGGTATTCAAATACTTTATGTGGTTCATTGCTATGGTTGATCGTCAGTTCTCTCAAAAAGTAAAAATTGTACGCAGTGATAATGGTACAGAATTTAACAGTCTGAAAAAATATTTTTTGGCGAATGGTATCTTGTTTCAAACTAGTTATGTGGGTACTCCCCAACAGAATGGACGAGTAGAGAGAAAACATCAACATATTTTGAATGTTGCACGCGCATTAAGATTTCAAGGAAATTTGCCTATCATGTTTTGGGGTGAATGTGTCTTAACTGCAACTAATTTGCTTAACTGCAACTAATTTGATAAATCGAACACCCTCTAGAATTTTACATAATAAAACTCCGTATGAAATTTTGTTTGATTCTCCACCCTCATATGATATTTTGCGCGTATTTGGGTGTTTGTGTTTTGTTCATAATCAACGAGCAAGGGGTGATAAATTTGCAAGTCGTAGTAGAAAGTGCATATTTGTAGGTTACCCTTATAACAAAAAGGGTTGGAAGTTATATGATTTGGAGAATAAAGAATTTTTTGTGTCTCGTGATGTGAAATTTTATGAGGATAATTTTCCTTACATGGGTAATGATTCGTTGAAAGATAAATTGCTCCCTCCGATGGAAAATAAAGTGTACATAGATGATTTCAAGAATTTTGAGTATTATGGTACGTCAAAGGGAACAACTGACGAAGAAACCTCAAACACGGATACTCCTGAACAGACTGTCATTCCACCAACTACAGAGATAATTGATCCAGAAATCACTGATACGCAAGCAAATGAGAGCTCAACAATGGATGAATCGGTAACAACTACTACTGTGGATAATTCATTGGGTCGTGGAATGAGAACAAAATTTCCATCGACTAGACTAAAGGATTTTGTGACACATACAGTATTACAGAAAGCTCCATCGAAAGTTCCCCCTGCTTCAACTTCTCTTTCAAATACACGTTTTTCTATAGCACATTACGTAAGTTATGACAAGTTTTCTGTTAAACATCGAAATTTTCTTGCAACTATTACTACAGGTATGGAGCCACAATCTTTTAAGGAGGCTGTGAAAGACCCAGAATGGTGTAGTGCTATGCAAAAAGAAATTCAGGCTTTAGAAGATAATGGTACATGGACTATGGAGTATCTTCCTCCAGGAAAGAAAGCACTTTGTAGTAAATGGGTGTACAAGATTAAGTACAACTCAGATGGCACAGTTGAGAGATTGAAGGCAAGATTGGTTGTTTTTGGTAATCACCAAGTGGAAGACTGGTTGACAAGTAACTGCTTTCTGACAATCATCAAATCTGCCATCCAGAGTTTTGGCTTGCACCACAGTGGCCTTCAAACAAGAAAGAATCTCCGGATTTGAAATATCTTTAGCAGTTTGTTGAACAAACTTTGTTGTTCTCCCTCTAGGAAAAATACAATCTTCCTTGTACCAATTTGTTGAAAATTTAGCAAGGTACTCTGCTTCAACTTCATGTGATTTAGAAGGCTGAGTGAAAGGTGCATGATTTACATCAGTTTGCACAGGGGCACTTTGAGAAGAATCAGATTCTGCACTTTCTTTACCTTCAACTTCAACCCTGGCATCTTCAACAGAATCTGTGATATGCACCTCAGCATTCCTGGAACATAGAACTTTTTGTTTCTTAATAGATTTTAACTCCTTAAGCTTATGCTTCAATTGTTTATCTGTCATTAAACCAATATTAACCTGTCTAACACTAGTTTTTACTGGTTCTCTCTTAACAATTCCTTTTTCAGCTTCAGACTTAGATTCATTCACTCCATGAACAAATTTTGTTGTAGGAAGATGAGTTCTCATTTTAACTTGATTCTGAAATCTAAGTTCATCTCCCTCACAGTAACCTAAACCTACTGTGTCTGACTGAAAAACCTCATTAGTGTCTTTTCCAGAATGAGTCCATGTTTTGATTATGTGATTTGCCTTCTCCAATTCAGATTCTAGTTGCTTATATCTGCCTAGCAACTCCTGTTCTAGATAAACAGCATCATCTCTCTCTTTCTGAACTTGTTGCATGTTTTCAAGTTTTTCTTCAACAATTTTATTTCTTTGTTTAAGTTCAGAATTCTCAGACTTTATTCTATCATTCTCTAAAGTTTGATCCCTATAACTAATATGCAATGTTTTGAGATAAATTCTCAATTCAGAAATATTATCAGTATTATAAGCATAGGTAGTTAAGGGTACCTTGTTCTCAGACTCTTCTGCTTCATTCTAAATAGAAGCCATGAGAGCATAGTTGACTTCCTCATCTGAGTCTGAAGTGTCTACCCAATCTCTGCCTTTTGTGATGAGTGCCTTTTCAGACTTCCTGAAACTCTTTATGTCAGAAGTTGAATCTCTAGAGAACTTGTTTCCCTCCTTAAAGTTCTTGAAACCCATCTTCTTGAAAGTTTTCACCATCAAGACAGCCATCTTCCTCATTTCCTCTTCATCCTCAGAATCAGATGATTCATTAGTGTTTGAGTCAACATCAGACTCTGATGATTCATTTTCAGAATATATAGCTAAAGCTTTTCCCTTAGCTTTCTTCCTTGAGGCTTCCTTATTTAAAGGTTTCTCTTCAACTTTAAGAGCAACAGACTTTGCCTTCTTGCTTGATCTTCTGTTTCTCTGTTCCATTTCCAGTTCATGAGTTTTGAGCAACCCATAGATCTCATCAATTTCAGTATCAGCAAGATCATAATTGTCTCTAATAGTAGTTGTTTTCACATCCCACTTTTCAGGTAGAGCAAGAAGAAATTTGAGATTTAAGTCTTCTAAATCATACTCTTTATTTACCAATGACAAGTCATTGATCAGTTTACAGAACCTGTCAAATGTTTCTGTCATGGTTTCTTCAGACTTTGCCTCAAAATGCTCATACTCCTATGTGAGTATGTTCCTTCTATTCTTCTTGATAGCAGCAGTTCCTTGACACCTAACCTCAAGAGCATCCCATATTTCTTTGGCAGTAGTGTAGTTAATCACTTTATTAGACATAACATCATCTAAAGCACTATGAAGTAGATGCCTTACCTTTGCATCCTTAGCAATAGATGAAAGATCTTCAGGAGTCAGATCTTTCTTTTCCTTTGGAACTGTCTTAGCTTCTTGACTAGCAGTGGCAGCAGATAGCTTGGTAGGCTTATGAGGACCTTCATAAATTCTGTCAAGATATTCTGGATCTGTAGCCTCCAGAAACATAGTCATCTTCACCTCCCAGATAGCATAATCTGCTGGCCTTAGAATAGGAACCCTAATAGTCTCATATCGACTCACAGTAGTAGGAGCCTTCTCAGAACCTAAACCTGTTGGAGGAGGAATCTCTGACATGACTATAGTTTTGTGTGTGGATCTTAAACTGTATTGATTTACAGATTTGCTCTGATACCACTTGTTAGGCCGAATACACAAATATAATCAAGCTTTGTATGAGAGATTAACAAGAACACACTTTTAATAATTAAAAATTGTTTGGAATTAATAATTCCTCTCTCAGTGATGTAAAATATCATAGAGAGCTGCTTAGGTTACAATGAATGAATAATTCATTGTTTGATACCCTTCTAGGGTTAGCCTAACTGTATTTATAAAACATACAGCTACGGTACAATCATAAATTGATACTCCTATAATTTAGCTATACAATTGATATCAATCACGATTGCTACACGTCTTCTAAGTCAACATAATCTCTTTGACAGCTATCCAATCTTCAAAGATATTGCTTCCATATTTATCTTCAATCAATCTTCAGATACTGTTGACAAGTAGACGCTTCAGCTAGACAGAGTTTAACAAACTCTGTTGCGCTTCCATCCGTCAGCGTTTGCGCTTTCATTCGTCAGCATTTAACCAAACTCTGACTGCTTCCAGCTAAACTCTGATTTATCACTATATCACTTAAACACTGATTAATACTTACATCAATTATATTTAACAATCTCCCCCAACTTGTTCATTAGCAAAAATGCACAAGTTAACAATAATTGATGATGTCAAAACAAAATAGACAAATGCAGTGTTTAACAAATAATTAGAGTTTAATCTACTTACTTAAACAAAATCTACAGAAAACAAGAAATTCTTACAGAGCATCATTTATCAAATTGCCTCAACATCTTGTGTTGTCCTCAGATAATCTATCAGCAATCTTCTCTCTGCATTCTCAAGTTCTCTCTGCATTATCTCCTTGATCTCTCTTAACCTGGGATCATTCTCACCAGTTTGATAAATAGCAGCTCTCAGAGAATAAATCTTGTTTCTTCTCATCTCATTACACAATCTGATGAAGTGTGCTTCCTTTGATTCAGAATTAAAATCAAGAACAGTTACTCCCAAATCTGTCTTCAGCTTAGCACTATCTTTCTTCATCCCAACAATCTTACCATGATAATATCTGTACTTAGGAACATACTGACTGTTCAACTTGTCATCTCTAACTGCCAAATTTTGCAACATCTTCTTTCTCAGTACATTTACAACTCTTTGAGTTCTATAATTCCTCACTTTAAAAATATAGAGTACATACTCTAATTCCTCCCAAGTCTTCAAATCAAGATCGAACTCGACAATTTTAAACACAGTTCCATCAGCCATAAAGTACAAGAGAAAATCCCTTTCTAAACTCTTCTGGTGTATTAACTGAACTGATTCCAGTCTATCCAAACTTTCTTGTGTAACTCCAAGACCTGGAACAGTTAGTGATTATGGATCTTGAGGACTAGTATTTGTTCTTTTCTCTCTATGAGAACCCAAACCAGCTCTATCACCTTCAACTTTTCCATCTTGAGTTCTCCCATGTACAAAAGTACCTCTAGTCTTTTCAATATCCAGAGTTTGTTCATAAACTGATGTTTTTCCAAAAACTGATTGTAGTGGAGTAGACAAAGAGTTCTACACAACTTGTGTAGCAACAGAGGTTGTTTTTCCTTTCTTAGAGACTCTTTCTTCCTCTACAGCTTTACCTTTCAGTTTCAACTTAGCTTCTGCTTCTGTTGGCTTTCTAGATACTTGCATCCTCTGATCAGCACCAACATTCTCTTTAATTGTAACGCCTTTAAGAACAGGCTTAGCAGCTTTCACATTCCTCTTAAACTTTCCAGACTTCAAAGCTCTCTGATGTTCTTTCTGAAGATTTTTCTCCTCAGCTTGAATGTCTACAAGTGTAACTCCCTCTTCATTCTCTTCTAGAAACACTTTAGCAGCCAATTCCTCATCAGTCTGTGGATTAGAAGTTAATACCAAACTCTGGGTTTTGGAAGTACCCTGAGTATCAGTGTTTATAGCATCAGACTTTGATTTAGAAGTGTTGCCAGTTTGTAAAATCTTATTAGTAGCTCTTGACCTTAGACTCCTCTAACCGCTTGCTCCTCCATCTTCTGCATCATCCTTCTGAGTCAGAGATTGAGACTGTCTGCATTTGGACTTAGTAAATCTCTCCCCCTTTTTGACATCATCAGGAATCAGAATTGATGTAATCAGCTCCAAGGAGGTAGCAATAGAATCAATTTTATCAGACAAAACAGTTTGATTTTCTTCAACTCTACCAAGCCTTTCGAAAAGAGTGTCTTGAGCTTTAGAAAATTTAGTTAGCTTGAGTTTAGTGTCTCTTTCCAGAGTCATATCTCGAGACTGAATTTCAGTTCTTAGATCAGTAACTACTTTTTGACAATCATCAAATCTGCCATCCAGAGTTTTAACTTGCACCACATTGGCCTTCAAACAAGAAAGAATCTCCGGATTTGAAATATCTTTAGCAGTTTGTTGAACAAACTTTACTGCTCTCCCTCTAGGAAAAATACAATCTTCCTTGTACCAATTTGCTGAAAATTTAGCAAGGTACTCTGCTTCAACTTCATGTGATTTAGAAGGCTGAGTGAAAGGTGCATCATCAGTTTGCACAGGGGCACTTTGAGAAGAATCAGATTCTGCACTTTCTTCACCTTCAAATTCAACCCTGGCATCTTCAACAGAATCTGTGATAAGCACCTCAG
This sequence comes from Kitagawia praeruptora, assembly GCA_037693485.1. Lineage (NCBI taxonomy): Eukaryota > Viridiplantae > Streptophyta > Magnoliopsida > Apiales > Apiaceae > Kitagawia > Kitagawia praeruptora. The sequence continues at coordinate 155,565,899 of CM075348.1, read as the reverse complement.
CATTCTCTGCAACATTGTCCTCAGTTTCTAGAACATACTCATCTGTATGCATTTCAACATTTTCGGCAACAATCTCAATAGTCTTTGCATTCTCAGCAACATCAGAAATAGTCTCTACTGTATTCTCTGCAGCTTTATCAAAAACAGGCTCTGCAGGTTGTGCTGGAATCTCAACAGACTTTGTAACTGGAATAACTGTATCCATAGGATCAGAGATTACATCCTTGGGTATCTAACAGTGTGGTGAGCATCAGATAAAATTTTAGTATGTGTAGCTACTGTTTCATCAAGTACCAAAGTAGCTTGATCTGCTGCACCAGTTTCACCAGAATTAAGAGCAAAAGAAGAAGTAGGAACATCAACAAGAGAAGAGAATGGCATGACTGTGTCAAGAAAATCAGCCATTGTAGGAAATCCATCTCTGTTATCTTCATCTACTGAAATATTGGTAGGTGGTTGCACAGCTTCTTCTGCAGCATTTAGTTCAACATTCATCTCAACAGCAGGTATCTCTGTAGGAATAACCTCTGGAGCTTCAATATTCATCTCTTCATCAGAGTCAGAGATTACCAACTTCCTTCTCTTATAGGTCTGCACCTCAACAGCTACCTCTTCTCCATCAGAGGTTGACTCTTCCTCTACATCAACAATTGATGGTGATGGAGACCTATTTGCTCTCTCCTTTTTCTCTTTTCTGGCCCTCTTAGCCCTTGTAGAGCTATGCCTGGAATTATGAGCAGCATGCTTGGTTCTTCCCCCACGTTTGGGTTTGGATGGTTGTTGGTCAGGTTGAGGTTGAGTAGGAGGCTGAGGTTATGGTTGAGGTTCAGTGTTTGGTGGTTCAGTGTCTAGTGTAGTATTAAGTTGAGTGGATGAAGGTTTAGGTGCAGTGGTTGGAGTTTGAGCAGTGTTTCGAGAAGATTGCTCAGGCTGTTGAGGTTCCTGTGGTTGATTTATAAAGTTCTGTAAAGCAAGAGGGAAAACCAAAGCAGGTAATTGCTCTTTGGTAGCATCCTTATTAGTCAAATCAGAGTATATCCTTTTGTTGACCTTAAAGGGCTGAATCACATCATCCTCAATAATTTCCAAGGGAGGCACACAAGCATTGAATAATAATTGACAGAATCTAGCAAAGTAAACAATAGTAGACTCTGACAACCTATCACCTAAGTTCATTAAGACAAATCTACCAAAATCAAAATTACTTCCATAGAGAAGAGAATACCCAATTTGAAGACTGTCCATCGGAATCGCATCCCAGTTGGTGACCTTCTTGCCAAAAGCCCTAGTTATACAGTCAAAGAAAAAACTCCACTCCTTTCTCAGCTTTGGTCTTTTGACATTGCCTAGTCTTGCAAGAGAATCTGAGTAGTCGATTTGTTGTAACATCTCTCTTAAAGCATTTTCAGAAATGACACTGTAGAAAGTGTGATTATCAAAATCCATAATTTCTCTGACAATATTTGGAGTAATCACATATTGTGTCTCATCATGAGTGAACACAATAGATGGAGTCCCATTTGCTCCTCCATCATCATAGGTTGAGTTTTGCCAGAAGATAGCAATCTGCGAGGCAGATAGTGTTGGTGGGTCGACCAGAGCTTTACCAATCTCTGAGTCCCTCAAGAAATTTTGCATCAAGTGAAACACATCTGGAACACTTGCAGTGTTTAGTGGAGCTGCATAGTTGTTAGTAACAAGCAAGAGTCCAAGAGCAGTGAAAGGTTTGGTTGCCATTAGAACGATTTAAGAAGAAAATACGAAAGAAAATGATATGAGTGAAAGGTGTTTGATGAAATGTTCAAGTGAAAAATACGAAGTAACTGTGTGGTTGAGTAAAAAGTAATTATAAGTGGGTGTGAAGATGTATGAGTGAATATGAACCGTGTAAGTAAAATGATTAGATATGTAATGAAAAGTTAAGCCCAATCGTTTTAGTATTAAAACACACAACCACTTACCAAGTGCTAGTGGGACATGTTCATAGAGATTTGTGTGAGTGGGACACGTGGCATACATGCAATGAACCAACTAAGCGTCTAAGCACGCGCAGTAAATAAAGCAATAATTACCGCTGTTTTCTCTTTCCCATTACCAATACACTTTAACACATTTACACCCATTAACATTTGTCAAAAACTCTTGTTACCCCAAACTTTTCAAATTATCTGAATAAAAATCTACCTTAGAGTACTAGACAAAATCCAACAGCGTTTGTCAATTCTCCAACTTTATCACAATAATCCTTTCAAAAACTGCACAGTTGTGAATATATTTGTGTGTGTAGCAGTGGTTACCAAATCAATTTTTAGAGCATCTAATTTTTCATAACATCACTAAAGTAAATCAGTAAACACTGGATGCACAAACTCTCATAATAAACAATGAATGTATGATGAAAGCTAAACTCTGTAGTAAACAATTTATATACAGTAACATTTAATCTATTTATACCCCCCTATATATATATATATATATATTAAATCTATTCATTCCAGTAATTAGAGGTTGGAGCCAATCACCAAAAATCCTAAAATTTTAGCCCTTATCATTTTGATAAGTTCCTGGGTCATCCTAGTCTTTGACTAGTCACCAAAAATTAGAGAATTTTAGCCCATACTATATACCAGTAGGTTCCTGGGTCATCCTAGTCACCAACATAATCTCAAAGGAGTTTAGCAACCTATATACATTTTCTTTGGAGGTATTGCAGTAATAGCATTTTATTAAACAGAGTATAACTATCAGAGTTTAGAGTTCATCAACACTTTATAAGTTTTTCATGAGAGGCAATGCACACAATATTTACAGACTCAGAGTTTAGGATAAATAAACTAAGAGATGCTATAAATATGAAACAGTATCATGCTGTGTTAACTTTCTGCACAGTCTAAGATTAGATTACTATAACTCAGAAAGATTCATGATTAATTACTGAGAATCATGCTTCATACATATTTCTTCATTGGTATTTCCATCCAGACAATAATCAATTCAGAGTTAACAGAGTTTATCCAGCATGTCAACAGTGTTTGACTGACAAAACATGCTAGCAGAGTTTAACAGTCTACTGACAGAGTTTACATTGCAGAGTTTAAAAACCGAGTTCACATAGCATTTAACACATCACATAAACATAAGTAATGCATTACATAAGTGAAGTTTGAGTCTAACCAATATCTCTAGTCAAAACCAGAGACCATTCCTAGTTCATTAACCAGACTTGTAAATATAGCTTCACTCAATGGCTTGGTGAAGATGTCTGCAAGCCGTTGGTCTGTAGACACAAAATGAAGCTCAATGTTTCCTTCCTCTACATGCTCTCTGATAAAGTGATACCTTATGCTGATGTGCTTGGTCATTGAATGCTGTACTGGATTACCTGTCATAGCAATAGCACTTTAATTATCACAGTAAATAGGAATTTTACTATACCTTAAACCATAATCCAGCAATTGATTCTTCATCCATAGAATCTGTGCACAACAGCTACCAGCAGCAATATACTCTGCCTCAGCTGTAGATGTAGAAATTGATTTCTGTTTCTTACTATACCAAGAAACCAGCCTTTCACCCAGAAACTGACAACTTCCACTTGTACTTTTTCTGTCTATCTTACAGCCTGCAAATTCTGCATCAGAGTAACCAATAAGCTTGAAATCTGATTCTCTGGGATACCACAACCCTAAAGTAATGGTGCCCTTGAGATATTTAAAAATTCTTTTCACAGCTGTGAGATGTGGTTCTCTGGGGTCTGCCTAAAACCTCGCACAAAGACCGGTTGCATACATGATATCAGGTCTACTTGCTGTTAGATAAAGAAGAGACCCTATCATGCCTCTATAGTTTGTCATATCTACTGATGCTCCTGTATCTTTATCCAACTTAGTTGCTATTGCCATGGGAGTTGATGCAGATGAGCAGTCAAGCATACCAAATTTCTTGAGAAGATTTCTGGTATATTTTGCTTGATTTATAAAGATCCCATCATCTGTTTGCTTCACCTGTTGGCCTAGAAAATAACTAAGCTCTCCCATCATACTCATTTGATACCTGGATTGCATTAGCTTGGCAAACTTTGTACAGAGTTTATCATTAGTAGACCCAAAAATTATGTCATCAACATATATTTGAACCAGAAGCAGGTCACTACCAGATTTAAAGTAAAACAGAGTTTTATCAATTGTTCCTCTGTGAAACCCACTTTCTAGAAGAAATTGAGCTAGTGTTTCATACCATGCTCTTGGTGTCTGCTTAAGTCCATAGAGTGCTTTATCAAGCCTGTAGATATAATTTGGATATTTGGGGTCCACAAATCCTGGAGGTTGTTCAACAAACACTTCTTCTTCAAGTTTCCCATTCAAAAAGGCACTTTTCACATCCATCTGAAATACCTTGAATTTCTTAGGAGAGGCATAAGCTAGAAACATCCTTATTGCCTCCAACCTTGCAACTAGAGCAAAAGTCTCATCATAATCTAGATCCTTCCTGCTGTGAATAGCCTTTTGCCACAAGTCTGGCCTTGTTTCTTGTAACAACCCCCTCACTATCAGTTTTATTTCTGAACACCCACTTAGTACCCACAACAGACCTATTCTTTGGTCTTGGTACAAGGGTCCAAACTTCATTTCTTTCAAATTCATTCAACTCCTCATGCATTGCTGTTATCCAGTCAGCATCTTGAAGAGCTTCTTCAACCTTCTTTGGTTCAGTCTGTGACAAGAATGCATGAAACAGACATTCATTTGTTGTTCCACTTCTTTTCCTTACTCTTGCATCTGGATCACCAATAATCAAATCAGGTGTATGAGATTTTGTCCATTTCTTAGTTGAAGGCAAATGACTTCTCTCAGTGTTTGATCCTCCCCCTCGATCCATGTTCTCCTGATTTTCTTGTTGCCTTTCTTCATTCTCTGAGGCCCCCCTTGAATGTGACTGCTTAGAGTTTGAACTGTCAGATTTTGGACTTTCAGAGTTTGAGTCATCAGAGTTTAATCCAGATTTTTCTGCTGACTCATTATCAGAATTTGAGTCATCACTTTGAAGTGATTCTTCATGCTCCCCCTCAACTGGTTCTTCCCTAGTATGTGGCTGAGAAGTTTCTTCAGTATTTACCAGTAGAGGTTCAGAGTTTAGCTCAACAGAGTTTGTCGGTTCAGCCTCATCAGAGTTTACTTCATCAGAGAATAATTCTTCATTTTCAAAGTGCAGTTGATCATGTTCATCTACATCTTCAAGTCCAGTTATTTTCTTGTCATCAAATGACACATGAATAGACTCCATGACCACCTTGGTTCTCATATTATAAACTCTGAATGCCTTAGTTGACAGTGGATAGCCAACAAAAATTCCTTCATCAGCTTTTAATTCAAATTTTGTCAACTATTCAGGATGAGTTTTCAGCACAAAGCACTTGCACCAAAAAATATGAAAATATTTCAGGTTTGGCATCTTTTCCCACACCATTTCATATGGTGTTTTTCCATGCTTGTTAATCAGAGTTGCATTCTGAGTAAAACAGGCAGTTTGAACAGCTTCTGCCCAGAAATAGGTTGGCAGCTTTGCTTCATCAAGCATAGTTCTGGCAGCTTCTATCAAGGTTCCGTTCTTTCTTTCAACTACACCATTTTGCTGTGGTGTACCAGGTGCAGAAAACTCTTGCTTCACTCCTCTGTTCTTGCAGAATTTTTCCATTGTTGCATTTTTGAATTCAGTTCCATTATCACTTCTGATAATCTTGACTTTGTGTTTTGATCCTTTGTCCAGAAGCTTTACATGTTCCATCAGAGTTAATGCAGTTTCATCCTTCTTTTCTAGAAAATATACCCATGTATATCTGGTATGTTCATCAACAATGACTAAAGCATATTTCTTTCTTCCAATAGACATCACATTTACTGGTCCAAAAAGATCAACATGTAGAAGATGATAAGGATCAACAATTGAAGATTCAGTCTTGCTCTTGAAAGATGACTTCCTTTGTTTGGCCTTTTGACAGGAATCACATAGGCCATCAACATTTAATAATGATTTTGGTAGCCCTCTAACAAGATTCTTTCTAATCAGCTCATTGATGTTGTTCAGATTCAAATGAGAGAGTTTCTTATGCCACTTCCAACTCTCTTCACGGGACATTCTTGTTGATAGACACACTGCTTTGCCATCAGAGTTTGTTGACAACTTTATTTCATAGATGTTATTGTGCCAGTTTCCAACTAGAACGACCTTCCCTGTAGATTTACTGATGATTTCATAATATTCAGGCTGAAAATCTACATGATATCCTCTATCACAGATTAGACTCACAGATAGCAGATCATGCTTGAGTCCTGGAACCAGAGCTACATTTGTGATGATGACACTTCCAAGATTGATATTGCCATATCCCAGAGTATGTCCTATGTTGCCATCTCCATAGGAACCTTTTGGGCCAGCCTTTTCCACATACTCTGATAGCAGAGCTTTATTTCTAGTCATGTGTCCTGAACATCCACTGTCCACGACTAGGGTACTTTCCCTGATGCCCTGCAATCACAAACATTTACTGAAGATTAGTTTTAAGGATCCAGACTTGCTTGGATCCTTTGGCTTTCTTAAATTTGTTAGCTTTTGCAGCGGAATTCACATTATCAAAGTTTAAACTAACACTTTCAGAGTTTACATTTGCAGAATTAACCTTCACCCATTTCAAATTGGGCTTGGGTTCATAGTAATTATGATAAATAGCATGATAATCTCTGCAAGTATAAATAGAATGCCAAGTACTTCCACAATGTTTGCATAATGTCTGTGGTCTAGTTCTAACACTAACTTTCTTTACTTCAGACTTAGAAGGTAAAGAATTAATGTTTTTGTTCTTCCTGCAAAAGCTAGCAAGATGGTTAGTGCTACCACAGTTATGACAAGTCTTTCTTGGAGAAAAAGTAGCAAGCATTGGATAATTACCCTGAGAAATGCCTACTTTTCCATTCCTATTCTTTCTAGACACTTTTTGTTTTTTAACAGATTTTAACTCCTTAAGCTTATGCTTCAGTTGTTTATCTGTCATTAAACCAATATTAACCTGTCTAACACTAGTTTTTACTGGTTCTCTTTTAACAATTCCTTTTTCAGCTTCAGACTTAGATTCATTCACTCCATGAACAAATTTTGTTGTAGGAAGATGAGTTCTCATTTTAACTTGATTCTGAAATCTAAGTTCATCTCCCTCACAGTAACCTAAACCTACTGTGTCTGACTGAAAAACCTCATTAGTGTCTTTTCCAGAATGAGTCCATGTTTTGATTATGTGATTTGCCTTCTCCAATTCAGATTCTAGTTGCTTATATCTCCCTAGAAACTCCTGTTCTAGATAAACAGCATCATCTCTCTCTTTCTGAACTTGTTGCATGTTTTCAAGTTTTTATTCAACAATTTTATTTCTTTGTTTAAGTTCAGAATTCTCAGACTTTATTCTCTCATTCTCTAAAGTCTGATCCCTATAACTAATATGCAATGTTTTGAGATAAATTCTCAATTCGGATATATTATCAGTATTATAAGCATAGGTAGTTAAGGGTACCTTGTTCTCAGACTCTTCTGCTTCATTCTCAATAGAAGCCATGAGAGCATAGTTGACTTCCTCATCTGAGTCTGAAGTGTCTGCCCAATCTCTGCCTTTTGTGATGAGTGCCTTTTCAGTTTTACCCTTCTTGCACTCAGGAGCATAGTGACCCATCCTCTTACACTTGTAGCATTGAATCTCAGACTTATCTTTCTTCCCAGATTTAGTCTCCTTTCTCTCAGACTTCCTGAAACTCTTTATGTCAGAAGTTGAATCTCTAGAGAACTTGTTTCCCTTCTTAAATTTCTTGAAACCCATCTTCTTGAAAGTTTTCACCATCAAGACAGCCATCTTCCTCATTTCCTCTTCATCCTCAGAATCAGATGATTCATCAGTGTTTGAGTCAACATCAGACTCTGATGATTCATTTTCAGAATATATAGCTAAAGCTTTTCCATTAGCTTTCTTCTTTGAGGCTTCCTTCTTTAAAGGTTTCTCTTCAACTTTAAGAGCAACAGACTTTGCCTTCTTGCTTGATCTTCTGTTTCTCTGTTCCATTTCCAGTTCATGAGTTTTGAGCAACCCATAGATCTCATCAATTTCAGTATCAGCAAGATCATAATTGTCTCTAATAGTGGTTGTTTTCACATCCCACTTTTCAGGTAGAGCAAGAAGAAATTTGAGATTTGAGTCTTCTAAATCATACTCTTTATTTACCAATGACAAATCATTGATCAATTTACAGAACCTGTCATATGTTTCTGTCATGGTTTCTTCAGACTTTGCCTCAAAATGCTCATACTCCTGTGTGAGTATGTTCCTTCTATTCTTCTTGATAGCAGCATTTCCTTGACACCTAACCTCAAGAGCATCCCATATTTCTTTGGCAGTAGTGCAGTTAATCACTTTATTAGACATAACATTGTCTAAAGCACTATGAAGTAGATGCCTTACCTTTGCATCCTTAGCAATAGATGAAAGATCTTCAGGAGTCAGATCTTTCTTTTCCTTTGGAACTGTCTTAGCTTCTTGACCAGCAGTGGCAACAGATAGCTTGGTAGGCTTATGAGGACCTTCATAAATTCTGTCAAGATATTTTGGATCTGTAGCCTCCAGAAACATAGTCATCTTCTGTGACAGCCCCAAATCCGGGGTCATAAATCTGGGCCATCACGGACCAATTTCCATTCAAAATCAATATCTCTTGGGTTTTTTTTTATAACAATTAATACTTATGCAGTTGACCCCGCAATAATAAACACACACACCAGTCATATGCTCAGAGAACAACATTCACCATAATAAAAGTTTAGAGTTGAGAGTTAAAAGAGTTATTACAAACCAGGATCATACTTAAGTACATTGTTGAATAACACTTCGACATGAAGCGTTCCAACAACCAAAAGTTTATTACATGTCTTCATACTTAATTATACATAAGTTCTTAGAACCCGTCTGCCCCTACGCTACCTCTGGAATCGATACTAGCGTGCTCTCAGAAGGTCGCCTTCCCCTTACCCTCTTGTGGGGCGTTCTGCGAAGTATTGGCATACCTAGCTGTATATAGATAAGTAGCAAGAATGAGCCAAAATAGCTCAGCAAGATAATTTCTATTTACTAACATCAAAGGAAAATAAACCGTTGTATATATATATAATAGACAAAAGCAAACTTCAGTTATTATGGAAAAATTTTATTTCTATTCAATATGTATATACACTTTCCAAATATCCTTGTACGTAAGAAATATATAGTATCATTCCATCAGTCTCGCTTCTAACATCATATAATATCAGTTCCTCTTCTTGAATATTATAACCATCAATATACCATTTCAGTGTAATCTTTCAAGATAATATAAAAAACTTGAACAAATCTCTCGCTATAATCTTCTCATTTCCGTCTTATGCAACAATCATATAAATCAATATAAAATCAGTTTCTCTTCGTTTGTAACAATAATTCCATCATTTCATATCACTTTTCTGTTTTCAGTTATAGAAATCTGAAAACCATTTCAATTCTTTCTTTCAAGTTTTGGGGATCTCTGCTGGCGCTAGATACGTAGGACGAGGATCAGCCGCCTGACCGTATTCGCTCTCTGTTTACTACTAGTAGAAGGGATGATCCCTACCTGGTAATCAACCCTGGAGGAAGGCTACCTGCTACATCCTCCCTTGGCATCTTCGTGCCGTAAGAAAATATTGAATGCTGGACTGTGCCACTCCCACACAGCCTCTTACGCTTACTGTTGCAATCCCCCTTTTTCAAATCATTTTACCATTATCAAATACCATTTCACATTTTTCCACTTTTCCGTTTCCATTCGCATTTCCATTCACATATATCATATCCATTTCCATTTATCATCACTTTTAAAATATTTATGCCATAATACTTTGATTATAACTCAGACATCTCTTCTATATTCAATAAAATCAAATATGTTCTTGTATACATAAAGTATTCCATTTATTTTAGAAGTATTAAATAATACTCAGTAATATCTGTCACAACATTTAGAAAGAATATTTTTAACATAATATTACAAATCATATAACCCTAGATAATAACTGATACCATTCCTTTATATATAACTCTAGATAACAACTGATACCATTCCTTCATATATAACTCTTAATCATAAGGCATGTTCACTTCATGCACAATCATCTCTATGTATATCCATATCCATCTCATACTCATATCCATATCCATATTCATATTATACTCATATACCTCTCCTTTGAATATCAATAATCAAGGAAAACAAATTTTTAACAATATAGTAACAATAGCATCACATATATATATATATATATATATATATATATATATATATATATATATATATATATATTCCATGAAATCAAGTTTCTTTGAAGATAATAATTTCCAAGTAGGGATAGAAAAGATCTTGCCTGGATCTCTAAAGCGAGTATGTGGAATCCTGAGTTCGTCTCCCGTTTCTATAGGAACGAAAGAATCACCATTAGTATATATCCCACTTAATTACTTAATCTCTACACCATAACACCCTTAACTAATATTATAAGTTTAACATGGTTTTTATGCACCAAAAGTTTACATGCACTTAACCATTTTTAAACTCGATCTAAGTTTTAGCATATTCCACCATTCCCCTTAATAACCACACTCGACTGTAAAAATTCTCAGAAAATATAGATTTCGAATTTTAATGCAAGGTCAACTGTCAAGGGTCCTCTGACCACCCTACTACACTATCCCAAAATTTCGTGACTTATAAAAATGTCTAAGTATGGTAACTTTAGCCTCAAAGTTGATATAATTACGTTTTCTCGGTTATCGAACGTCTCTCACTAAAACTGACTTTTCTCCTAAACCGTTCATCAGATTTTAATGTACTTTATATCAAAACAATCTATGAACCAAGCTCTATCATCTCATGGTCAGTTGGTGTTCTAAACAGGAACCTACCATATGCATCTGTTGCTCCAAAACAGGGCATCCACTTGGTTAAACGAAAATCGGAAATTATAACGGCTATATTTTCATACTTTCCAAAACATTACTCCTCCAAATCCATCATCCACCTTATACACCATCACCTAAACCATGTGGTCATCTTACCAACCATGGTTACAAGCACATACTCCTTTCATATTAAATCAAAACACATATCCACAACTATATAATCAAGATTTCATGGTTTATATCGCTTAACTTCTAAACTAAGCATAATCAACCATAAACTCATAATTCATGTTAGGGTCTCAAGTAATATACCTTCCTTGTAGCTTCAACATCACTTAATAAACCTTGGGTACTCCTTAAACAACCTCAATATAGCTTGAATCAACTAAAGGAACCATGAAAACAAAGTTAACAATTCGGAGTTACTATTCATCAGCTGAAAGAACATGAAAAACGACCCCCTTACCTTGCTTTTCTGGAAAACTCTTGTGAAATACGACTTGTAGCTTATCTCATGGGCTTTCTAAAAAGCTATAGAACGCAAAATTTGGCTGCGAAACGAAGAAGTTATGCTTGATTTACTAACCTGCTGTCTTTTTTTGCCGAAAATGATGATAATGAAGAAGATAAGAGATTTTTGTGTTTGCTTGTTCTTATCTCATCCTCTTGATAATTATAGAGTATTATAGATGTTTATGGAAGAGTTTAGATAAATCCTTAGGTGAAATGACTACTTTGCCCCTTAACCATAATTAGTGGAAGATGATGTAACATTGATGATCTCATAATCTCTTTTGCTTTGCTTTTCTAAGTATAATGCTAAAATCTTGGTAAATGGTAATGTGGTATGTATCCTTGCTATATTACTAATCTTGGTTGTCTTGTTCCCATACTCATCTAATTACGATTCGTTTCGAATGTACCTCATTATCTCAGTGATTTTGAAATCGTTTATCAATCCAAATTCCTTTGGTATTCTCTTGACTTAATAATCTCCTGGTTTAACTTAAATTTCCTAATTCCTCAATATATAAATCCTTTAATATTTCTATGTTTCTTAATATCCCATAGAAACTCGTTCGAACTCAAAATCCTCAAAAATCCATATTCAGGAATTTCTAAAATCCGTTATCATTTTGAGTCACTTATTTTCATTGTAGATCACTAATATGGTTTCTGTCTATTCATTTTCCATTTCTAATATAGAGTACCTCCACACCATTTTCCTAAATTCCTCAAGATCACTATTCATTTAGGCACTGTAGCCTTTCTAAAGTTAGGGTTATTACAATCTTCCCCCCTTAAAAGGATTCCGTCCCGGAATCACGTTGAAAATGTCCATAGATACCTCTTTCATCCACACTTCTGACTTCTACACCACTTTCTCTTACCCTTTTTCCTTCATAATATCTCTATCTTGTTTGCGTAAAAATACACCAACATAATCTTGCTTGTCATTCATCAACATGCCATTTAGCTTATCATATCAGTCCCTTTAATTCTCCTCTTGTTTCAGTCATTCCACATTAGTTCATCTCTCATTCCTCTTTTAGCTAAGGGTATCGGCCACCACATTGGCCTCCCCTGAATGGTAGTGTATCTCACTTATGGTTTATCTATATTTTGATCTCTATCATGACATAAAATATGAACACTTCAATCTTGTTATATCCTGTCTCTGTAAAATCCTCCAGAAATCTGACTAGAATAAGATTCCTTGAAACAATTGTAGGAAAATACTATCTATAATATATATTTCCTGTTCGCATATAATCAAGTTTGTGTTTTTCCCAAAATACTTATTCTCCGTTGCATAGAATTTCCTGGCCCCTAACAGATACTGATTTTCCTTATCTAGATTGTCAACCTACCTACACCATTCATTGACCAATTCGATCCCTAACCAAACATTTATACTTACAAGAGTAAATAATTAAAGAAAACATTTCACCTGCATCTGTATCCGGCTTTTTCAACGCTTCTCCTAAGGTCATATTGTACACTCTGGCAGTAGGTCTATTTGAAGCAGTCATACTTTGTCCCGGCGTAGATGACCCACCGGAACGGCAATCTCTAGCAAAGTGCCCTAGTTTCCCACATTGATAACACTTGATATCAATCTTGTCAGTTGATGTGCACTGGTTATAATAGTGTCCTTTCTGTCCGCACTTAAAGCAAGTTATTTCCGACCTCCTACACACTCCCGTATGCTTTCTACCACACGTATTGCACTCTGGTAATGGTGGTCTTGATTGGTTTGACTTCCCACCCTGATTCACAGTCTCACTAACAGCCTTGTTATTTCCTGACTTTCCTACAAACTAAGATTTTTGTCCTTTACTGACTCTGCTAAAATAACTTCCTTCACTTGAACCTCCCTTCTGACGCTCAAATTTCCTTTTCTTATTCTCTCAACCTATTTGAGTCTGTTCACTCTCAGCTTCAATAATAGATGCCTTTTGAACTACCGCAACATACTCAGTCAACTCAAATGGTGCCACTCTTGTCCGTAGCCATGGTTTCAATCCTTGTTGGAACCTTTTTGCTCGTTGTTCCTCAGTACGCACAAATTCTGGAACAAACCTAGACAATTCAGTAAATTTCGTTTCATACTCGGCCACTGATAGATTATCCTGCTTTAACTCCAGAAATTTCATCTCCATTTGGTTTTCCAGATACCTAAGGGAGTACTTTTCTAAGAACACCCTAGTAAAACGCTCCCAGGTTATCACTCCCGCTCCTTCTAGATTTTTCTTAGCTTCCCACCAATAATTTGCCTCTCCCTTTAAGAGATAGGCCGCAAAGATTGTTTTCTGATCCTCCTCTATCCTCAGTATCTCGAAAGCTTTTTCCATCTCTTTTAACCAGGCTCGGGCTACTACTGGGTTAACAGTTCCCTCAAACTCTGGGGGTTTTAATGATTTAAAAGCACGAAAGAAGTTAGCTGCCTGATTGGGAAGAACAGGTGGTTGTTGAGAATTCTGTGGATTAGCTAAATTCTGCCTCAACAGTTCCATAAATTGGTTAAAGGGATTTCCACCCTGATTTCCTTGTTGTTCAGTTGATTCATCTTCCTCTTCCTCATGATTTTGTTCATTATGAGCATTTTCATTCTGTCTATTTCGACTTCCTTCATCTCTCTCATTTTCCCTTGCATTCGTTCTATTGTTACACTTAGGCGGCATGATTCTGTGTATAGCAATATTCTTCATTAATTACCCAAATTTAGGGTACAATATACATCATTCCCATATACATCATTCTCATATACACAATTATATCACTAGTTAACTCATTTATATACCATAATATTCTCAACTCAACTTTAGCAAACAAGCGTATCACCTTTAGCACAATAACCTTTTCATTTAAGTCAATCACCTTACTCTCAATAGTAAATCTCAATTATACCTTAAAATTCCTCATATTCTTTTATCTCACTAGTCCTCAAATATACCCATTTCTTCTCACGAAATTCCTTTCTCTTTTATATCGAAACGCTTCTAGCTCTAATTATCTCTTATTGAAATTTCCCTTGAAATCTAGAGTTTCCTCGTATAATCACGTATACTCTAAACCTTGCTTCCATTATCCCATCCATTACTGAAATCTTCCATATTCGAAACAATTAATAGAATTCAAGAAACTTTGAATTGAAACGGACCCAGAAACAAGCAAGTGTCCCGCCACAATTTATAAGATTAAGAGTTTTAAATAGCTCTTATTTGAAACAAAAGAATATTTTGGGAAATCAATATGATGGAAGAACCCGTACGTAACACAAGTAAGGGCGTCCCCTCTGACTTTCAATCACACAGACAGATCGTCCTTGTGTATACATATAGGATTGTTCCTCTTAGTTGGAACAAGAAGCATAAAGAAAATATTTAATCACGATGATAAATACCGTTTTCCAAAAATAATCTTAAGGAAATATTTTGACTAAAATAGATAAAATACAATTTTGAAACACATTCCAAAGGTACCCGAAAGTTTCGAAAAGATACCGGCCCTTAATGAATAATTACCCACTAGTGGAGAAAAATTTTGAAAATAGGTACCGTTAATAGCCTTTGCCCAATTGAAAATCCCAATAAAAGAAGGTTTTCCTCAAATACTATTTATATCTTAGACTGCGTACTCTCCAAAATTTCTCAAATTTGGCACTCACAATGTAGCCTTAATCTATCGTCTGCTATTCCCAATTATCTTCATTCACATAGTCGTGACTTGGCTCGATACTCTCTGCCTTCATCCATAATAGAACACAACCTTCTAATCGATATATTTACGTAATGTTGATCGTCTTATCGTGACAATGCTCCGGTATCAATGACCCTTTTAAAACTATACTTTATAATTGTATATTCTAGCATACCACTTATACTCACGAGATTGTCTAACATACACTTCCCGATACATCAAGTATTCCCTTTCTCATATCGATCTCATGTGCTACATAAACTTAACACTTTTGGCATAATAACCTTTATTAGCAATAATTTATAAAATTATAATCACGACTTAGAATAAACGCTTCGTTCGATAAACCCCCCCATTGAACTCGATGTGAGTTCACAATTTCTATTATTACTGATATATTTATTATTATCACTATTGTTCCTGAGCATTATGACTCTAGGCTCTGATACCAAACTGTGACAGCCCCAAATCCGGGGTCATAAATCTGGGCCATCACGGACCAATTTCCATTCAAAATCAATATCTCTTGGGTTTTTTTATAACAATTAATACTTATGCAGTTGACCCCGCAATAATAAACACACACACCAGTCATATGCTCAGAGAACAACATTCACCATAATAAAAGTTTAGAGTTGAGAGTTAAAAGAGTTATTACAAACCAGGATCATACTTAAGTACATTATTGAATAACACTTCGACATGAAGCGTTCCAACAACCAAAAGTTTATTACATGTCTTCATACTTAATTATACATAAGTTCTTAGAACCCGTCTGCCCCTACGCTACCTCTGGAATCGATACTAGTGTGCTCTCAGAAGGTCGCCTTCCCCTTACCCTCTTGTGGGGCGTTCTGCGAAGTATTGGCATACCTAGCTGTATATAGATAAGTAGCAAGAATGAGCCAAAATAGCTCAGCAAGATAATTTCTATTTACTAACATCAAAGGAAAATAAACCGTTGTATATATATATAATAGACAAAAGCAAACTTCAGTTATTATGGAAAATTTTTATTTCCATTCAATATGTATATACACTTTCCTAATATCCTTGTACGTAAGAAATATATAGTATCATTCCATCAGTCTCGCTTCTAACATCATATAATATCAGTTCCTCTTCTTGAATATTATAACCATCAATATACCATTTCAGTGTAATCTTTCAAGATAATATAAAAAACTTGAACAAATCTCTCGCTATAATCTTCTCATTTTCGTCTTATGCAACAATCATATAAATCAATATAAAATCAGTTTCTCTTCGTTTGTAACAATAATTCCATCATTTCATATCACTTTTCTGTTTTCAGTTATAGAAATCTGAAAACCATTTCAATTCTTTCTTTCAAGTTTTGGGGATCTCTGCTGGTGCCAGATACGTAGGACGATGATCAGCCGCCTGACCGCATCCGCTCTCTGTTTACTACTAGTAGAAGGGATGATCCCTACCTGGTAATCAACCCCGGAGGAAGGCTACCTGCTACATCCTCCCTTGGCATCTTCGTGCCGTAAGAAAATATTGAATGCTGGACTGTGCCACTCCCACACAGCCTCTTACGCTTACTGTTGCAATCCCCCTTTTTCAAATCATTTTACCATTATCAAATACCATTTCACATTTTTCCACTTTTCCGTTTCAATTCGCATTTCCATTCACATATATCATATCCATTTCCATTTATCATCACTTTTAAAATATTTATGCCATAATACTTTGATTATAACTCAGACATCTCTTCTATATTCAATAAAATCAAATATGTTCTTGTATACATAAAGTATTCCATTTATTTTAGAAGTATTAAATAATACTCAGTAATATCTGTCACAACATTTAGAAAGAATATTTTTAACATAATATTACAAATCATATAACCCTAGATAATAACTGATACCATTCCTTTATATATAACTCTAGATAACAACTGATACCATTCCTTCATATATAACTCTTAATCATAAGGCATGTTCACTTCATGCACAATCATCTCTATGTATATCCATATCCATCTCATACTCATATCCATATCCATATTCATATTATACTCATATACCTCTCCTTTGAATATCAATAATCAAGGAAAACAAATTTTTAACAATATAGTAACAATAACATCACATATATATATATTCCATGAAATCAAGTTTCTTTGAAGATAATAATTTCCAAGTAGGGATAGAAAAGATCTTGCCTGGATCTCTAAAGCGAGTATGTGGAATCCTGAGTTCGTCTCCCGTTTCTATAGGAACGAAAGAATCACCATTAGTATATATCCCACTTAATCACTTAATCTCTACACCATAACACCCTTAACTCATATTATAAGTTTAACATGGTTTTTATGCACCAAAAGTTTACATGCACTTAACCATTTTTAAACTCGATCTAAGTTTTAGCATATTCCACCATTCCCCTTAATAACCACACTCGACTGTAAAAATTCTCAGAAAATATAGATTTCGAATTTTAATGCAAGGTCAACTGTCAAGGGTCCTCTGACCACCCTACTACACTATCCCAAAATTTCGTGACTTATAAAAATGTCTAAGTATGGTAACTTTAGCCTCAAAGTTGATACAATTACGTTTTCTCGGTTATCGAACGTCTTTCACTAAAACTGACTTTTCTCCTAAACCGTTCATCAGATTTTAATGTACTTTATATCAAAACAATCTATGAACCAAGCTCTATCATCTCATGGTCAGTTGGTGTTCTAAACAGGAACCTACCGTATGCATCTGTTGCTCCAAAACAGGGCATCCACTTGGTTAAACGAAAATCGGACATTATAACGGCTATATTTTCATACTTTCCAAAACATTACTCCTCCAAATCCATCATCCACCTTATACACCATCACCTAAACCATGTGGTCATCTTACCAACCATGGTTACAAGCACATACTCCTTTCATATTAAATCAAAACACATATCCACAAATATATAATCAAGATTTCATGGTTTATATCGCTTAACTTCTAAACTAAGCATAATCAACCATAAACTCATAATTCATGTTAGGGTCTCAAGTAATATACCTTCCTTGTAGCTTCAAAATCACTTAATAAACCTTGGGTACTCCTTAAACAACCTCAATATAGCTTGAATCAACTAAAGGAACCATGAAAACAAAGTTAACAATTCGGAGTTACTATTCATCAGCTGAAAGAACATGAAAAACGACCCCCTTACCTTGCTTTTCTGGAAAACTCTTGTGAAATACGACTTGTAGCTTATCTCATGGGCTTTCTAAAAAGCTATAGAACGCAAAATTTGGCTGCGAAACGAAGAAGTTATGCTTGATTTACTAACCCGTTGTCTTTTTTTGCCGAAAATGATGATAATGAAGAAGATAAGAGATTTTTGTGTTTGCTTGTTCTTATCTCATCCTCTTGATAATTATAGAGTATTATAGATGTTTATGGAAGAGTTTAGATAAATCCTTAGGTGAAATGACTACTTTGCCCCTTAACCATAATTAGTGGAAGATGATGTAACATTGATGATCTCATAATCTCTTTTGCTTTGCTTTTCTAAGTATAATGCTAAAATCTTGGTAAATGGTAATGTGGTATGTATCCTTGCTATATTACTAATCTTGGTTGTCTTGTTCCCATACTCGTCTAATTACGATTTGTTTCGAATGTACCTCATTATCTCAGTGATTTTGAAATCGTTTATCAATCCAAATTCCTTTGGTATTCTCTTGACTTAATAATCTCCTGGTTTAACTTAAATTTCCTAATTCCTCAATATATAAATCCTTTAATATTTATATGCTCCTTAATATCCCATAGAAACTCGTTCGAACTCAAAATCCTCAAAAATCCATATTCAGGAATTTCTAAAATCCGTTATCATTTTGAGTCACTTATTTTCATTGTAGATCACTAATATGGTTTCTGTCTATTCATTTTCCATTTCTAATATAGAGTACCTCCACACCATTTTCCTAAATTCCTCAAGATCACTATTCATTTAGGCACTGTAGCCTTTCTAAAGTTAGGGTTATTACATCTTCACCTTCCAGATAGCATAATCTGCTGGCCTTAGAATAGGAACCCTAATAGTCTCATATCGACTCACAGTAGTAGGAGCCTTCTCAGAACCTAAACCTGTTGGAGGAGGAATCTCTGACATGATTATAGTTTTGTGTGTGGATCTTAAACTGTATTGATTTACAGATTTGCTCTGATACCACTTGTTAGGCCGAATACACAAGTATAATCAAGCTTTGTATGAGAGATTAACAAGAACACACTTTTAATAATTAAAAACTGTTTGGAATTAATAATTCCTCTCTCAGTGATGTAAAATATCACAGAGAGCTGCTTAGATTACAATGAATGAATAATTCGTTGTTCGATACCCTTCTAGAGTTAACCTAATTGTATTTATAAAACATACAGCTACGGTACAATCATAAATTGATACTCCTATAATTTATCTATACAATTGATATCAATCACGATTGCTACACGTCTTCTAAGTTAACATAATCTCTTTGATAGCTATCCAATCTTCAAAGATATTGCTTCCATATTTATCTTCAATTAATCTTCAGATACTGTTGACAAGTAGACGCTTCTGCTAGACAGAGTTTAACAAACTCTGTTGTGCTTCCATCCGTCAGCGTTTGCACTTTCATTCGTCAACGTTTAACCAAACTTTGACTGCTTCCAGCTAAACTCTGATTTATCACTGTATCACTTAAACACTGATTAATACTTACATCAATTATATTTAACATATAATGAACTTTTGCTCCTGTAGCAAAGATGGTGACTGTTCGAGCTTTCTTAGCCATAGCAGCATCGAAAAATTTGGAATTGCATCAAATGGATGTTCAAAACGCTTTCTTACACGGTGATCTTGATGAGGAAGTATATATAAAAATTCCGCCTAGCTTTAAATCTTTGAGACCAGGTATGGTTTGTCGTCTTCGTAAGTCAATATATGGATTAAGATAGTCACCTCGTTGTTGGTCCGATAAACTTGTTACAACTTTAAAAGAGTATGGATTCATGCAATCTTATTCTGATTATTCACTTTTTACTTATACGAAAGGTGGTGTGCAAATAAATGTGCTTGTCTATGTTGACCACTTGATTATTTCTGGAAGTGATTCCCATGCATTAAAGATGTTTAAAGATTATCTTTGTTCTTGTTTTCCTATGAAAGATCTTGGGGTGTTAAAGTTTTTTTTGAGTATTGAGGTGGCTCGTAGTCCACAAGGATTATTCTTACGTCAACGAAAGTATGCTCTAGATATTATTTCTGAAGCAGGTTTGTTGGGTGCTAAGCCTGCAATTTTACCAATTGAACAAAATCATAAACTTGGTCATGCTACTGGTGCATATATTGCAAATCCTAAAAAATATCGTAGACTTGTTGGACGCCTAATCTATTTGGCGGTTACACGCCCAGATTTGTCATACACGGTTCATATTCTTTCTCAATTTTTACAACATCCTCGACAAGAGCATTGGGATGCAGCATTACATACAGTTCGTTATTTAAAGGGGGTTCCAGGTCAAGGAATTTTACTTCGTTCGGATAGTGAGTTATCTTTGACTGGTTGGTGTGACTCAGATTGGGCCGCATGTCCACTTACTCGACGATATCTGACAGGTTGGTTGGTATTTCTTGGGCAGTCCCCAATTTCTTGGAAGACTAAAAAGCAGCATACAGTTTCTCGTTTTTCAGTTGAAGCCGAGTATCGTTCAATGACATCTATCACTTGTGAGTTAAAATGGTTGAAGGCATTATTATTGAGTCTTGGTGTTCATCACAAGAAAGCTATTCCTCTATTTTGTGACAGTCAGTCGGCAATGCACATTGCTAAAAATCCCATTTTTCATGAGAGACCGAAGCATATTGATGTGGATTGTCATTTTGTGCGAAATGCAATTCAAGATGGTCTTATCTCCCCGTTTTATGTTCCTACAACTGAACAATTGGCGGACATATTTACAAAGGCTCTTGGAAAGAGACAATTTGATTTTTACTTTAACAAGTTGGGCATCTCAAATTTACATGCTCCAACTTGAGGGAGGGTATTAGACAATATTTAAATATATATTTTATTATATTATAGATATCTATAATATTTATAATATGGTAATATTGGGGTTTATATGTATAATCTCAAACATGAATTATAATCTCAAACATGTATTATATATACTAGCTTATAGCCCGTGCAAAGCACGGATTACTTTTAATTTTTTACAATTTATTTATAATATAATATAATATTATAAATATTAATTTAAATATGTTATTGATTCGAACTTTACATCTTTATATATAATAATTTTTAGTATTAAATATAAATTAATAGTTATTGGCGGGAATCGAACCTTGAACCTCTGCATATAACAACTTTTAGTATTGTTATATCTAACGGTCATGATCTATTTGAGTTATTGATCTAACGGTGATAAATGAGGGATAACCAAAAATGGGAATAACCAAAAAAGGGGTAACCAACTACAAATTATACCCCTTTTGCTTATTATAATATAGTATAGAACCTTACATCTTTACATATAATAAGTTTTAGTATTAAATATAAATTAATAGTTATTGGCGGGAATCGAACTTTGAACCTCTGCATATAACAATTTTTAGTATTGTTATATCTAACGGTCATGATCTATTTGAGTTGCTGATCTAACGGTGATAAATGAGGGATAACCAAAAATGGGGATAACCAAAAAAGGGGTAACCAACTACAAATTATACCCTTTTGCTTATTATAATTGTTATGCCCAAATATGGCATAAGTCTTAAACAGGCCTAATGGGCTAGAATATCAATGCATCTCACATAATGGGCCTAGGGATGAAGAATGGGTCATTAAAGTTCGCCATCATAAGAGGATTCATTATATTATTTCTGTACAGTGGGATCGCCAGTGAGCCCTAGTTGCGGGGTCGCAGTTCACGAGGTCTAGCAAGGACTAGAGGTCCAGCGTGGCCTAGCATGTTACTACGAAGGCTTGTGGTCAGGCCCAGCGAGGTCGCATAAGTAGGTTATCTCCATGCATTGAGGATCGCCTCGCATGGCCAGACCCAGCGAGGTCGCTAATGGAAATGTGAGGGAGAGGTGAAGGAGTCCTTGAGCTATCGCTAGACATCTGAAAAGATGGTGGAATATTAGTGTGTGCACTTACAGAATATCAAAGAAGATAAAAGAAGAAGAAATGTTTAAAGAGAAGGCTCTAAGTGTTCTTACTTCGTACATGAAGAATAGGGGGTCGCGTAACTACTTTATGTTGAGATCATATGCCTACTTACTAAGGGGTTCGTGTTCTCAAACTAAGCGAGGCAGGGATCGCAGCGTGAAATTAAGTGTGTGGGGTCGCAATTAATCAAGCTCGCATCGCATGCAATTATCAGTAAAAATTTACGGAATTATAAACTACACATGCATTCAAATGAAGAACAAGAGAGAGAAACTTACTTTTTGATGAAGAAAGGTTGAAGATCTTGAGAAAAATTGGCCTCGTTCTTGTTTGAAAGCGAGCTGGGTCTTTGTTTGATCCGGGAGCAAATTGGCAGCACTTCGGTATGTTGTTAATAAGGAAAGTGACAAATGATTTGAAATCTGAGGTTTATATAGTAGAGAAGAGAGAGAAGGATGTGCTACACGTGTCATCATCTTAGCAATTATGATCAGATCTCGAGACGCGCCAGCTGTTAGCAGTTATTCGAATCCATTGGGCCTGCGATGAGAGCCCATAAAGGAGTAATCAATAATGGGCCTTGGCCTCGCATTCAATTTTCTAGAAGACATTCTTTGAGTCCACATCGCATTTCTAATGGCAATATGGACTCGGGGGTAGTTGTTATGCCCGAATATGGCATAAGTCTTAAACAGGCCTAATGGGCTAGAATATCAATGCATCTCACATAATGGGCCTAGGGATGAAGAATGGGTCATTAAAGTTCGCCATCATAAGAGGATTCATTATATTATTTCTGTACAGTGGGATCGCCAGCGAGCCCTAGTTGCGGGGTCGTAGTTCACGAGGTCTAGCAAGGCCTAGAGGTCCAGCGTGGCCTAGCATGTTACTACGAAGGCTTGTGGTCAGGCCCAGCGAGGTCGCATAAGTAGGTTATCTCCATGCATTGAGGATCGCCTCGCATGGCCAGACCCAGCGAGGTCGCATGCGAGGCCATCTAGTCAGTTTCGCCAGTAAAGATAATTATCGCATTATACAAGCTGTGGGTTCCCCTTCATGGGCCATGGACGGAATAAATGGGTAGAAAAACAACCCAAAGAGATGACTAGTGGATTTGGGCCAAGCCGAGCCCATAGAAACCCTAGCCCATCTAGATAACTTCTTCTCTAAGAGAACTACGTATGGCTTGATCCCTATAAATAGGGTACGTAGGCATCTTGTAAAGGATGAGAAACAGTTCACCACTGATTATCAATATACAAGAGCAACCACATCAAAACACACAAACCCTAATCCCAATTATTCTTATAGCAAAATATCCGTATTTTGCTCCGTAAATCCAGCAACCTCCAAAATATTGTTATACAATATTCTCCCTATAACATTTGGCGCTAGAAGGAGGGGCTGCTCAGTCATTAATTGGGAGAACGATGACTAAATCTCACAAGAAGAAGAACGGAGATCGGGAGACCCCAGGGTCGCATAAGAAGGACATAAATGACCCCCGGAGGAATAATCAATCAGAGAGCGAGGCGCGAATCGATGGGATCGAGGATGAATCTGAGAAGGAGCAAACCCCCCCTGTTGTCCAACAGACAGCCTTGCCTGGCGAAGTCATGTCGTTCTTGAAAGGTCTTGGTGATCAAATGATCGAGGTGAGGGCCTCGGTGGCCAATATGGAGAAGCGACATAATTCTAGAGGCTTCAAGAGGAATACAAGGACAGGGGATCGAACTCACCAAGCAGAAAGTAGCAAGGGTCCCACCAAGAAGCTAATTGGGGACTTTGATGATGTAGTGACAGATCGGACGAACCCTGATTGGGAGGAGGAAGTAGCTACGATTGATAAAGAGGGATCGAAGGCGAAGCCCGCCTCGTCAGAAGGCCGGTCCGTTAGTGTCTTTGACCGTGTTGGAAAGAAACTCAGTGAGCACGATCTTCGTCTCAAGTTGGAAAAGCTCAAATCTAACAAAGATGGAGGTCCCAAAGATAAGAGTAAGGGCTCTCATCAACCCGTATCTCCTCGAAAAGATCGTGAGCGGTCATATCGTCGCAATGACAGACCCCCCTCTCCTCGCAGAGAGCGGGAGCGGTCCCATCATCGCGAGGACAGACCCCCTTTCAATCGAGAGCGTGAGCGATCCCAGCATCGCGACGAAGACCCTAAAAACAAGGATCGCAGGAATGACCAGGAAGAATCTAGTGCCCCAAAAAAGACTCAATCTCATCATGCAAGCACTGGAGGAAAAAAGGATGATGACAAAGAGGCGAGAATTGGGGATTACAAGTTAGAAGATTTGAAAAAGGCACTGGATGCGATGAATAACGAGAAGGGGATTTTCAGCAATATGGGTTCCTCCTCGCCCTTCACTCATGAAATTCGCACTGCCCCATTGCCTGCAGTGTTTCGAGGTCATCACTCTGACATGACCTATAACGGGGAGACTGATCCAGCCGAGTTCGTTATTCGATTCAACAATGAGATGGACGTGTATCAAGTATCATTGTTAGCGAGATGTAGGCTGTTTGCGGCCTCGCTAAGGGGGAGTGCTCAACAATGGTTCTCGAAGCTAGGGTCCCTAGTTGTCATAGATTCTTGGGAGCAGCTCGTGGATATCTTCATCAAACAGTTCCAATCTTCAATGCTCTATGCACCTCCTGTTTCCACATTGGCAAACATCAAACAGAAGGAAGGAGAGACTCTACATGATTATTTCAAAAGGTTCAATGCTGAAGTACCTCGTGTCCGGGGCGCAAATGACGAGGCCGTGAAAAATTTCCTTATCGCAGGAGTAAGAGAGGGAACTAAATTTTGGGAGAAGCTACAGGAGCAAACCCCTGGTACACTTTCAGAGTTGCATCGGGTCGCTGAGCCCTTTAAGCGTGTGGAAAAGTCATTGGCAGTTCTCAAGAAGAATACCGGGACTAGTGGCAATGGAAGTAAAGGCAAAGGGGTAAAAAGAAGGGATTCTAGAAGCCCCAGGCGAAGACAGGATCGTAGCCCGAGCCCGAAAAGAAGGGATCGCGATTCCTCAAGACGATCCCCACCTCGTGCTCGCCCTGCTAGAGATGAGGACAAATTTGTTCCCTTAGTGGCTTCAGTTGATCACATCTATGCTGTCAACGCTAATAAAGGAATGTTTACAAAACCTCGGGCTATGGGTCCACAAGGAACATGGAACACTACAAAGTATTGTGATTTTCATAAGCAGAAGGGGCATGATACAGCGGACTGTTGGCAACTTAAAGAACAAATTAATCGTTTGATTCGAGAAGGGAAGTTAACAGAATGGGCGGTCCGCGAAGTGAAAAAGCATCAAGAGAGCTCGGGAAAATCAGGAATAGGATATCACGCTGTGCCTCATGAGGGCCAAAACACAGAGCCTCGCAAGGATAGAGAAGAGCGCGGCAATAGCATCCATGTGATCATTGGTGGGCCACATATTGGAGGAGAGAGCAACAAAGCAAGAGAAAGATATGCTCGCGAGGCCAGGGAGCGACCCCTCACCAATGTGCATCATTTGCAGGAATGACCCCCAAAGCTTTTCAAGGGGGAAGATACGGATATAATGTTCACTGAAGAGGATGCGAAGTGGGTACATCATCCTCACTCTGATGCTCTAGTGGTTCGAGTTCGCATTGGTTCCCAGAATATCTACAGAGTGTTGGTGGACAATGGAAGTGCCGTGAATGTCTTGATGTATGATGTCTACAAGAAAATGGGGTATGTAGACAAAGATCTAATTCCTACAGTAGGCCACCTCTATGGATTCACTGGAGCATCTGTTAGTGTAAAAGGACTTATCAGACTTCCCATCACCTTGGGGGACGAGCCCTGCATCACTACGCAGGTCGCTGATTTCATGGTCGTGGATCAACCATCTGCTTACAATGCTATTGTGGGGCGACCCATCTTGAAAGAAATGAGGGTGGTGACTTCTATCTATCACCTCTCGATGAAGTTCCCTACCCCGCAAGGCGTGGGATGTGTTAGAGGAATTCAACATGAGTCTCGAGAATGCTATAATCAGGCCCTTAAGTCAGCAGAAAAGGGAAGAAACTTTATGGAAAGCGACGAGGATGAGAGGGCTCGCAAGTCGGCATCACGACCCTCAGTTGGTTGCAACATAATTTCTATTGAAGAGTTGCCTGATGATTATTTTGACAACTTGGGCATACAGGTAGAACCAGTACCAGGGGCAATTATGATGGAGGCCTCGCAACCTGTGTTGGTTCTACAAGAAGGAATTGTTGAAGAAGCTAGCGATGAAGAGGAAAGTCCAGAACAGGCCGCTGTGCGAGCCCGAAAGGGGAAATGGGTTCGCAAGGAAACATCAACATTGGTAGATCTGCCTAATGGTATCACAAGAGAAACAACAATTGTGAACGAGTATGGACATGTTGGAGCGACCCCTGACTCGGTGGCGGGAGTCATGAGGCAAGATGAAGCAGAATCTAGTCAGGCTCGAGATGTTGAAATTGATCTGGACCCTCGCATCCCTGAGCATGTGGAGCGAGCTGGGGCCGCAGAGGATACCATATCTGTTCTTGTTGATCCCAAGGATTCTACGAAGGTATTGAAGATCGGATCGCAGTTGAATCCCGATCTTAGGGAAAGGCTCGTGGAGTTTCTTAAAGCTAATTTGGATGTATTTGCATGGTCTCATGAGGATATGGTAGGGATCGATCCCAATGTGATGTGTCACAGACTTAATCTTGATCCAAGCAAGAAGGGAGTGAGGCAGAAAAGAAGACCAATAAGTGGAGAGCGAGCCGAGGCTCTAAAAGAAGAAGTTGACAGGCTACTCGAGGTCGGGCTCGTTAGGGAATCATTTTACCCTGATTGGCTCGCAAACCCTGTCCTAGTCAAGAAGCCAAATGGGAAGTGGCGAACATGTGTGGATTTTACTGATTTAAACAAGCATTGCCCGAAGGATAGTTTCCCTCTTCCAAGAATTGATCAGTTGGTAGATGCAACAGCGGGCCACGCACTCTTAAGCTTCATGGATGCCTATTCTGGGTACAACCAAATACCAATGTACGGGCCTGATCAGGAGCACACCTCGTTTATCACAGACAGAGGACTTTACTGCTATATTGGGATGCCCTTTGGTCTCCTCAATGCAGGTGCTACTTATCAGCGGCTCGTTAACATGATGTTTGAGAAGCAGATTGGAAAGACAATGGAGGTCTATGTAGATGACAAGCTTGTGAAGTCCAAGGAGGCTGGGGATCATATTATCCACCTCGCAGAAATGTTTGATATATTGAGGAAATTCCGAATGAAGCTCAACCCCCAGAAGTGTGTTTTTTGGGTCGAATCTGGAAAGTTTTTGGGTTTCATTGTTAACCACAGAGGCATTGAGGCTAATCCAGCTAAAATAAAGGCATTGATGGAAATGAGGTCGCCAAGAAGTGTCAAGGAAGTACAAAGTCTAACTGGGAGGATTGCAGCACTCAATCGGTTCGTTTCTAAGTCATCAGACAAGTGCCATGAATTCTTTAAAGCAATCAAGAAGGTGGGAAAAAATTTTGAATGGACCCCTGAATGCGAGGAAGCTTTTCAGAGGATAAAAGAGCATCTGGGCTCGCCTCCATTACTCTCTAAGCCTGATGAAGGTGAAGTTCTTATTGTTTACTTGGCAGTTTCGGAATATGCCATCAGTGCTGTCCTCGTTCGCGAGGAGGGAAAGCTTCAGCTCCCCGTGTATTATGTCAGTAAAAGACTGTTAGATGCCGAGACTCGCTACACCAACATGGAGAAGCTCGCCTATGCTGTGGTTTTGGCTTCGCGAAAGCTGAGGCCATATTTTCAGGCTCATAGTATCCAAGTCCGCACGGCGTACCCACTCAGGCAGGTAATGCATAAACCCGAGGCCTCGGGCAGACTTTTAAAGTGGACCATAGAGCTGAGTCAGTTTGACATTGAGTACAAGCCACGAGGTGCAATAAAGGGGCAAGCTTTAGCAGATTTCATATTGGAGTTTCCTTCCCAATCTGAGGAAGATGCCTGGGCTCTCATAGCGATCCCAGAAGTGGTTGACCCCAAACTCAAAGATGAAAATTCAGCCTCGTGGTGGGAATTATATGTTGATGGGGCATCTAACAAAGAAGGGGCCGGAGCTGGGATCGAGCTTGTTACACCTGAAGGTCGCAAGTTGAGTAGTGCTTTTCACTTCGCCTTCGAGGCTTCTAATAATGCAGCAGAATACGAGGCTCTCATAATTGGCCTCAAGCTTGCAATAGAAATGAAAGTAGAGAATCTCAATGCATATAGCGATTCTATGTTGGTTACGGGTCATGTTGGATGTGGATGGCAAGCTAGGGGACCCCAGATTGAGCTATATTTAAGGTGGGTACAAAGGCTTATGAAGTTATTCAAGCAAGTAAAGGTGGAGTTTATCAGGAGGGCAAAAAATCAAGGAGCAGATGCCCTCGCAAAAATGGGTTCGCGACGCGAGGCTACTTTGCTTGGGATCATCCCATTGGAAATTCAAAGTAAACCTAGTGTACCAGAGGAATTTGTTATGGAAATAGCGAGCCAGGAGTCAACATGGATGGCCCCTATATGGGAGTATGTAAAGAATGGGATGCTACCTCAGGATAAAAAAGAAGCGAGGAGGGTCAAATATCAGGCGGCTCGTTATATTATTTATGACGAGGTCTTGTATCGAAGAGGGTTCAACACTCCACTTTTGAGGTGTGTAGATGGAGAAGAATGCAACTATATTTTGAGAGAGGTCCATGAAGGAATATGTGGCAATCACTCGGGGGGTAGTTCCCTAGCTCAGAAAATTTTACGACAAGGATATTTCTGGCCCACATTGAAAAGGGATGCTTTTGAGTTCGCTAGGCGATGTGATAGGTGCCAAAGGTATGCAAATTTCAGTAATGCTCCAGTCGCTCACCTCACCTCGTTGATGAGTCCTTGGCCCTTTTGCTATGTGGGGAATAGATCTTATTGGTGAACTCCCTAAAGCTAAGGGAGGAGTAAAATATGCAGTCGTGGCTGTGGACTATTTCACTAAGTGGGCTGAGGCCGAGCCTCTTGCTACCATCACAGCTAAAAAATTGAAGGACTTCGTGTACAGAGCAATTGTCTATCGCTATGGGATTCCGTATCAGCTCATTTCAGACAATGGGAAGCAATTTGATAGCAAGAAGATGAAAGAATTTTGTGAGAGTTTGGGAATCAAGAAAAGTTTCTCTGCTGTGAGTCACCCTCAGACAAATGGACAAACCGAGGCCATTAACAAGATCATCAAGCATACCCTAAAAGCTAGGTTGGAGGAAAGTAAGGGTAATTGGCCCGAGGAGCTACCAAAGGTCTTGTGGTCATACAACACGACCCCAAGGTCTACCACAGGCGAGACTCCATTTTCTTTGACATATGGGTGCGAGGCCATGGTGCCCGTGAAAGTAGGGTCAGGCTCGTTCAGAAGGGAACATTACGACCCCAAGTCAAACGAGGTCAATCACAGGCTCTACTTAGATATGATTCAAGAGTCTAGAGAAGAGGTTCAGCTTAGGCTCGCAGCTTATCAAAGGCGAGCCGCAAGGTATTATAATGGAAAGGTTCGCGTGCCACATCTTCGCGTGGGGGACTTGGTGCTTAGGAGAGTGATGCCTAACACTAAGGTCTCGTCCCATGGGGTCTTTGGAGCCAATTGGGAAGGGCCCTATAAAGTTTATGGTGTCATCAATGAAGGGACTTATTATCTAACTGACATGGATGATAAGGTCATGCCACGAGCCTGGAATGCAGAACATTTGAGAAAATACTACCAGTAGCAGCTTCGCTCCTGGTGGTCTCCATCTATTACTACTTAGCATGAATAAATTCATACAAAGTACTCGGGGGGTAGTGATCATATAGACACCTCCTCGTTATGATGTAATGACACCTCCTCGTTATGATGAAAATTTTTATATTTATGAAGTTTGTTCTCCAAAAAAGTTGTGCAATTTTTATTCTTTTGTCAGTGTTAAAAATTTTTCAGGACTAGGCCAGCACAGCGTATGCGAGGCCGAACACCCCTCAGGTCAACGAGGTCACGAGCGTGCACTTACTGCGATCTGAGGGAATGTCTTCAAAGTTTAGTTAAAAAGTATCTCCTCAAAGAAGTTCAAAGTTTAAAAGAAAAGTCAAGGTGCGACCTCAATCTCCGGATCGTGACTGCGACCTCGCAAGGAAGGCATCGCAAGTCTTGATTCCAAGGAGATAGGGTCCACTTTGAAGGTTAAGCAAAATTAAAAGAAAAAGCTACAAATTCTACAAGGGAAGCTACTTGCTAATATTTCAGAAACATAAAGAAGGCAAGCTATCTGTAAAGCAAAAGCAAATATAAGACATGAAGAAATGAAGATAGTTATATCAACACAAAAGTTTTTGGGTCGCTACGCGAGCCCAACATACTCCAAAGTTATCAGAAGGTTATCAACAAAATATTACAACTTGCGAGACATTCAAGGGGTGTCCGCATCCCAAGTTCAAAATATTGGAATAAAACAGATTATGTCGCAGCCTCATTGGGTTTCTCTTGGTTAGCAGCATTGGCCTTAGCAGCCTCGTTGGCGATCCTGGCATCCTTTGCATCTTCTTCATCAATCTCCTTGCGGAGGTCGGCTGCATACTCAGCATTGCCAGGACCAAGCTGCGACCAATCGAAATTAGGGACTTTCCTGATGAAGCTCTTCATAAAATCAGCTTGGGCGGCTTCCTCGATGTCCTCCCGATTGGCTTGGGCAGCAGCGATCTCCTCCTTCAGCTTCGCTAGCTCCTCCATGTGAGTCTTCTTCAGCTCCTCCTCGTGTTGCTCCGCCTCGTTCAGACCTTTATGGAGGGCTGCTTTTTCATCATTAATTTTCTTGAGTTCGGATCGGAGGGATGCTGTTTCAGTTTGTAGCACTCGCTTGTAATGTTCTGCCATCAGCTTCTTCTCCTCCTCAGCCTTAGCCTTCAAGGACTTCAACTCCTTTTCTAGCCTATCATTGGCGAAGACAACTTGTTTTAGCTCTCGGAGATGTGAGGCTTGACGAATGAAGCCCTCAGCTAGGCATTTGGAAACAGCCTCAGAATTCTCTATTAACTCTGCACCCACCCACTCAGTACACTCTTCTTCGGTAGCATGGGTGTATCCGTGCTTAGCATATAGATGGTGTACTGGTGTTGTATCTGCAGGTTTTGTTACCTGAGGCAGCGAGCCAGTCTTGCGTTTTTTCGAAACGTGATCAGAGGTCGTTTGGGGAGGCTGAGGAGCGACCTGGGCAGTGGTTGATGGATGGGGAGGAGGAGTGAGCTCGCTTCTTTTCTTGGATGGAGTGGCTATGGGATTTTCAACAGGAGCCTCTTTGTTCTTTGTGCAAAAGGGAGGCCTGCGATTACCTTTGCCTGACATGTCTACAAAAAGGAGAAAGGAAAGCAGTCAGACGATTATTAAAAGTAAAAAAATGCGAAGACAGTAAAAGACAATTAATATGAAGAAATTATTGAACTACAGTATAAAGCATTCTTACTCTCTTCCACTGCCACTTTAGAGGACGAGGCCTCCTCTCGCATTTTTCTCTTCAACGAGGCCTTCCTCGCTCTTGAAGGCCCCACCTCAGAAGGAAGCACGATCCCCTCCTTTAGGAATTTGCATTCGATCAGGTTTTCTAAGGAAAGGAGGGTTCGTACATTCCTATCTTCGCGAGGCATCTTCAACACATCATCAGCTCGAGTTTTTTCTTCGCCCTTAAGGACGGTTCGCACTTGGCCTACTGGAAGGTAGTTGAATGAAGTCTTTATTCTGGGCACCTCGTGGACGTAAAGATAAGGCCCCTTCCATGAGCCCGCGTTACTCGGAGCGCTGTGATAAAGGTTTTTCTTATTAAATTCTGGCCAGACCGAGAAGTAGACATAGCCGAAGTCAGATGGCCCGCATCTCTTCAATTGCAAAAAATAGCCCATGGTCCTTGCATCAAGAGGGGGATATCTCAACTTATGATAGATGATGTAGAGGGCTATCATCGCCCTATATCCATTGGGATTGATTTGGATAGGAGCGAGGTGGTAGGTCTCGCACACATCTCTGATGAATGGATGGAGAGGCGAAGAGACGCCGATTTTCATCATGGCGGACGACAGCACCATACGAGGCACTCTTCCTCCATTTTCAGTATAATTGAAGCGGTAGCATCGCATTGAAGCCTTTGGCAGAATAATTTTGCCTTCAGGTCTGTATGTGTCGACCACCTTTTTCAAGGACTCAGCATTAAGAATTGTGGACAAGTCCCTGCATCCCAAGATGCGAGGTTGACCAGGCTTCACTTTTGAGCCCTCTTCAATGTCCTCGGGGCGAGGTCCCCCAACATAGATGGTGCCCTCTAGCTCCGGTTGAGGGGTCGGTATGTAAGGTTGTGGGGAAGCTTCAGGCACGTAGTTGTAATCTTCGAAATTAACAACCTTGGCCACTTCATCTAGACCGCCATCATCAGAGCTAGGTTCTTCGTAATCTGAATCATCAGAGTTTGCCTCGTTGTCACCTCCACCCTCGATCTCGTAGTAAGCGTGGCCAAGGGAGTCTATTGATGAGGTGCTAGTCAATATTATGGGACTTATGTTGAGGAGATTCTTGTTGAGAGGAGAAAGGGGTTTGGGGAAGTTAGCAAAGAACTCCTGTCCTTTCTTTAACAGTTTGTCAACCTCGCCTTGAACTGAGGAGGGGGGAATGGTTATAGATGCTGGGTTTATCGAGCTCGAGGGGAAATCAATAGAATGGCTCTGCGAGGTGGAAGGTCGTCGTGTTCTCCATGTTGTTAGAGGGGTCTCTCGGGTAAATTCCTCCTGGGACCATTGAGGATCCATGTATAGTCTGAAGGAGTTGGTGCTTGCACTTGTGGCCTTAGCAATGTTCGCGGCCGCTTGTTCGCTAATGGAAATGTGAGGGAGAGGTGAAGGAGTCCTTGAGCTATCGCTAGACATCTGAAAAGATGGTGGAATATTAGTGTGTGCACTTACAGAATATCAAAGAAGATAAAAGAAGAAGAAATGTTTAAAGAGAAGGCTCTAAGTGTTCTTACTTCGTACATGAAGAATAGGGGGTCGCGTAACTACTTTATGTTGAGATCATATGCCTACTTACTAAGAGGTTCGTGTTCTCAAACTAAGCGAGGCAGGGATCGCAGCGTGAAATTAAGTGTGTGGGGTCGCAATTAATCAAGCTCGCATCGCATGCAATTATCAGTAAAAATTTACGGAATTATAAACTACACATGCATTCAAATGAAGAACAAGAGAGAGAAACTTACTTTTTGATGAAGAAAGGTTGAAGATCTTGAGAAAAATTGGCCTCGTTCTTGTTTGAAAGCGAGCTGGGTCTTTGTTTGATCCGGGAGCAAATTGGCAGCACTTCGGTATGTTGTTAATAAGGAAAGTGACAAATGATTTGAAATCTGAGGTTTATATAGTAGAGAAGAGAGAGAAGGATGTGCTACACGTGTCATCATCTTAGCAATTATGATCAGATCTCGAGACGCGCCAGCTGTTAGCAGTTATTCGAATCCATTGGGCCTGCGATGAGAGCCAATAAAGGAGTAATCAATAATGGGCCTTGGCCTCGCATTCAATTTTCTAGAAGACATTCTTTGAGTCCACATCGCATTTCTAATGGCAATATGGACTCGGGGGTAGTTGTTATGCCCGAATATGGCATAAGTCTTAAACAGGCCTAATGGGCTAGAATATCAATGCATCTCACATAATGGGCCTAGGGATGAAGAATGGGTCATTAAAGTTCGCCATCATAAGAGGATTCATTATATTATTTCTGTACAGTGCGATCGCCAGCGAGCCCTAGTTGCGGGGTCGCAGTTCACGAGGTCTAACAAGGCCTAGAGGTCCAGCGTGGCCTAGCATGTTACTACGAAGGCTTGTGGTCAGGCCCAGCGAGGTCGCATAAGTAGGTTATCTCCATGCATTGAGGATCGCCTCGCATGGCCAGACCCAGCGAGGTCGCATGCGAGGCCATCTAGTCAGTTTCGCCAGTAAAGATAATTATCGCATTATACAAGCTGTGGGTTCCCCTTCATGGGCCATGGACAGAATAAATGGGTAGAAAAACAACCCAAAGAGATGACTAGTGGATTTGGGCCAAGCCGAGCCCATAGAAACCCTAGCCCATCTAGATAACTTCTTCTCTAAGAGAACTACGTATGGCTTGATCCCTATAAATAGGGTACGTAGGCATCTTGTAAAGGATGAGAAACAGTTCACCACTGATTATCAATATACAAGAGCAGCCACATCAAAATACACAAACCCTAATCCCAATTCTTCTTATAGCAAAATATCCGTATTTTTCTCCGTAAATCCAGCAACCTCCAAAATATTGTTATACAATATTCTCCCTATAACAATAATATAGTATAGATAGATATAGAAGTATAGATATATATAGTAAGATTTCTAATCTACGTTTCGTACTACTTGTTTAATTGTTTTTATGAACAAAAATGAAGTCGATTGAAATCAACTATTGGTGTCACGATGTGTATAGTTGTCGACTTGAATAGTTGTGGTGCCCCCTCGTATCGTATACCATAAAAATTTAGCCCCCACAGAATTTGCTCTTCGTAGAAACAAACAATCCTAGACCCCCACACGGCCACACGTATGAATGAAGTCACGGCTTAAATTTGTGCTTGGCTGAAATTTTGACACGTATTGATTTGTTTTTTTTTTTTATGAACAAAGGTGCTAATTCATTAATAAAAAGCCGTACGGCATCTACACCAATGATCGAGTCGAACAAACTGAAAATTGCAATCGCCTGTTCTCTTGAAGAGACAGTTAAACAATATTTTGAAGATAACGTATATACAAATACAAGTACCCGCTTCGTGCATCCTCGTTGTATTACTGGTACCCACTTCAACATGCCTCGATGGAGATATCGTTTGAGCTATCGATCAACACTGCAATTCCATACGAAATTTCATCACTAAATCAGGACCCCGCTCACAATCAAGAAGCGAAAAACAAAGCTCTCACAAAGGAGAGAAATCAAACTCTCACAACGGAGAGAACCCAATCAATACAAAACCGAATAACAACCTAAAAATACAAAAAAAATACAAAAAACTTAGATCTGCCAATCGAAAGCACAGATAGGCGGTTAATTCTCGAAATCCAATAAGCTCCGCTTGAATCGAAGAAGAAAGAAAACCAGAAGCTCCGATTTGTTTTGATATGATTTTAACAATTGTGAATTATATTCTCGCAATTCCAAATATTTTTTCTTGTTTAATTTTTTGTGATCAAATCGATTAAATTTTGATTTTGATTTATTTATTATTTTTTTACAATTTATAAAATTTGAAAAATACATATTTAAATAGATTAGATATACTTTCTAAAAATATAATTTTTAACATAATTTACATGTATATTATATATGTAATATTTACTTGGTCAAAATTTGATCAATTTGATCATTAAAAATCAAATAAGACAAAAAAATTGGGACGGAATAGGAGTAATGCTAATATTCAGGTACAAAGTTATCAAAATAAAAAAATAATTCTAAGTATGTAGTTTGTGATGTAATTCTGCATTGTTAATTTTAATTAGGAAAAAAAAATCTCAATCCAGATAATTAACAAATTTTAGAATAAAAAATCTATTTTAGTCATATTTTTCATATGCAACCTATAAACTTGAAAAAGAAAACGCCCTAGCATAATGCACGATTACTTGTAAACTTTAAAATTATATTATATTATTAAAATTTTAAGTTGTACATATATTTTTTATTAAAATAATTTTTTTAATTTTATAAATCTCATGTTTATAAATATTATTGTAATTATTTATTTTAAATTTTTACTTTAAAATACATATGTATGTATATAAATATTATATGAAAATTATTTTTTTAAACTTTTATTTAATAGAAAAAGTGAAATTTATTTAATCATGTAAACCTTTTTTCGATTTTTATACAAAAGTTTCTATATTGTAAGTGTTTTACACATTTTGTGTAATTTTTAATATATACGGAGTAGCTTATTACTCGTGTGATGCATGGATTTTTTTTTAATATTTTTTGTTTTATTACCCATATTTTCATCTATATTTTTTTAATTAATAGAAAAATAAATTATAGAAAATAATAAAATATTATAATACATATTTGATAGGATTACTGTTTTAATTAATAATATGTTGTTGACAGGAATTGAATCTTAAATTCGTGATAGTAGTTTATAAAATAATATATATGTTTAATAGAGATATGTTGTTGGTGAGATTCAAACTTGGAATCTATAAAAGTATTTTAAATATTAGAAAAAGAATATTCCTTTAGCATTAGATCCAACGATTTCATTTTATTTATCTTAAAATCTAACGGTTGTCATTAATTGTACCAAATAAAATAAAGTATACCCCACAACCAAATATACCATACTTCACTTGTAATAGTATAATATAGATATCACGTCAATTTTTATTTTATGAATATTAGGCTTAATTATATATGCTACCTCATTACAAATGGACGTATGTGCTAATAAATCTCGAAAATAAGTGAAAAATCGAATTCTTTGCTACTTGAGCTATATCTCGTCGCCACCATAGATGTCATCTTTTTTTTTTTTTTTTTTTATGATAATCAAATCATCTTTAATTGCACTACAGTTAAACCTCGATTAAGTAATATTCGATAAAGTAATAACCACGCTTAAGTAATAAATTTCGTCGGTCCCAACTTGGACCAATGTTGTAAAGTAATATTCTCGCTAAAAGCATAAGATAATAAAAAATTAGAAAGTCATTAAGGGCCCAAGTAATATGTAAAGTAATAATTTTAGAATTATATATATATATATATATAATGTATATGAGTTATAAAATTTTATTCTTTTTAAAATATGAATCTATAGTAGCTTGTTTCTTCTTTCCACCAAAGCCAAAATTAACTTCATCCTTGACTTTATGTAAGGTATAAATAATTCCTGGTATATTTTGCTCGTATTGTAACAAGTAATTGTTCAAAGCGCTGATGAAATTCTATCATGTTAATATTATGTTGTATGTTCATGAATTTTTATTTTAGAATTACAATAAACTTTAGATGAT
Organism: Kitagawia praeruptora; assembly: GCA_037693485.1. Classification (NCBI taxonomy): domain Eukaryota; kingdom Viridiplantae; phylum Streptophyta; class Magnoliopsida; order Apiales; family Apiaceae; genus Kitagawia; species Kitagawia praeruptora. The sequence goes on along the minus strand of CM075348.1, from coordinate 155,528,384 downwards.
TGAGTTTCTATACGATGTACACAACACATGTTACATGTATCTGGTGCAATTTTTTATATGCATGAATCTAGTTTTTTATCATAACAAAAGTAATTTTAGATCAAATACAATGCATGTGATTGATTCTTGTTTTTAAACATAAAGTATTGTAATACATAAACATAAAAATTCGGTAAAATAATAAAATATTACTTTATCGATAAAGTAATAAAATATTATTATATCGATAAAGTAATAAATTCGGTAAAGTAATATTTTTTTCTGATCCCAACAGTATTACTTTAAAGAGGTTTAACTGTATATTTGATAAAATCATTTTATATTAATTTTGGCTTTTGTTCTTATTTATCTACACTGAAAAGATAATACAAAGGCATCTATGGGCACAAGCAGTCTCTTGATAAGAAAACAGTGGCTCTCCCTTCGTTTATTGATATCTTCTTTCGTAGAAAACAAAAAACATAAAATCAAGGTCGAAGATCCTTACAGAAATAAAATCAAGGTTGAAGATAGCAATTAATATTTTGTATTCTAATAATATATATTAATAGTTTATTAATAGAAATACTTATCTCATCTCATGTATTATATGGAATTTTCCCAGAGTAACTAAAAAAAAGTTAGTCAAACAACCAGTTTCACATGCTCGCTTTCAAACTTTAAATATATATATATAACTAGTCGATAAAGCCGCGCTTCGCGGCGGCGTTACAATTTTTTTAAAAAAATTCAATACATTTACGTTATATTATAATATATATATTAAATTTTAATAATTAAATAATCTTCTCTAATTAATCGATTTCTTGTTAAATATGATTTTTTCGATTGAGCCGCTCTCTCGTTAAAACCGAAATTTCAACTTTAACATATATTATAAAGACTTATATAATAATTTTTATCCATAAGATCGAATCGTAAAAATAAAAAGAAAAATATTATGATGGTAGTATTAAATTCTAATAGTTAATACAATCTTTTCTAGTGAGCCGTCTTCCAGTTAAATACGTTTCGAGCCGCTCTCATTTGGAACCGAAATTTTAACTTCATTATATAAAGAGAGCCAATTCCAATTTTTATATTCTTTAAACTTTCTGATATTTATGGAGTTTTAAAAGATGAAAATACATCTTATATTTTCGGTATATTACAGATATTCTTGTATTTATTTACAGCTTCCGCATGGGAATGTCTTTTTGTTATGCTAACATATTAAAAAAAACGAAGAATTTTCGTTACGGGAATAATATTTTTGTGAATATATTTTTCTAATGCCAGTATAATTAACTTGTTTAAAAAAATTAAAATAAAGGAGGATTTATAGGAAAAAAGATATATAGTTTTAAAAAATCGTATAAGACGTCGCCACCGTTCTCGTATTCTACTTCCAATAAAACACTTTATTTTATGTATTTCTTATATATTCAAACATCTTTTTTACAATCTTCTCTAATGAACATTTCTCGTTAAACACGATTATTACTATTAATCCGCTCTTTCGTTAATACCAAAAACTTAACTTTCACATATATCACTTGTATGATAATGTTTATCCATAAAAATCATATCCTAAAAATAAAATAAAATTTATAACATCAATATGATATTTTAATAGCTAATATAATCTTTTATAGTGGGCCGTCTTCCCGTTAAACACTTTTCGAGCCGCTCTCATTTGGGATTGAAATTTCAACTTCATTACATATTATTAATGATATACTTATCTTACACAACAACTTTTTTCCTTAAAATGAAAACCTGAAAAATAGAATGAATTTCAATTTATACTTTCTAAAATTTATGGACCTTTAGAAATGAAAACACATCTTATTTTCTCTTTATATTATAGATTCCTGCAAGAGAGTGTTCTTTTATTATGTTAACACATCAATTTTTTTCTTTTTAAATACGATGACTTTTTTTTTTTATGACAATAGTATTGGATTTATGAACCTATTCTACTTGTAATTGAACTTTTATTTATATGTTTTTTTTATAAATTCAAATTCTTATACTCTATAAATTCGAACTCCTATTCTACTTCCAATAGAACTTTTAATCATATGCGTTATTAATACTTATTCTACTTCCAATAGAACTTCTAATCATATGTCTTCCCTATAAATTCGAACTCTTCTCCTCTATAAATTCGAACACCTATTCTATTTCTAATATGTTAAATGATATTTTTACATTTATTAGTGTTTAAAATTCTAAAATTCTAGAAAATTAGAAAAATAGATTGAGACGCTTTTAGAGCGCCACCTAAACTCCAGTGTATCCTCCTTTATATATACTAGCTTATAGCCCGTGCAAAGCACGGGTTACTTTTAATTTTTTATAATTTATTTATAATATAATATTATAAATATTAATTTAAATATGTTATTGATTCGAACCTTACATTTTTATATATAATAATTTTTAGTATTAAATATAAATTAATATGTTATTGGCGGGAATCGAACCTTGAACCTCTGCATATAACAATTTTTAGTATTGTTATATCTAACGGTTATGATCTATTTGAGTTGTTGATCTAACGGTGATAAATGAGGGATAACCAAAAATGGGGATAACCAAAAAAGGGGTAACCAACTACAAATTATATTCCTTTTTGCTTATTATAATATAGTATAGATATATTGATCAAAGAGAAAAGAAATTTTGAGATTGATTTCAGAAAAATCACCTGAAATTTGAGTCTCTTTAGGTATAAAAAATGGTGATATTTTTATAAATATGTAAATTATTTTAAAATTGCAAGTATTTTCACGTATATTTATATGAATTTTTATTTAATTTCAAATAAAGAGAAAATGATACTCATAATTAAATTAGTTTTTTTTTTTGACAAAAAATTAGTTTTTTTTAATCACATACAAACACAAAGACTCTGTATTGTACACAGACACAAAAACTGTGTCGGTGTTGACTTGTAAATGATAATTTTTGTATTGTATACCAACACAGAGACTGTGTTCTTGTTGACTTCGAACTTCATTTGTGCGCTAAAAATGAGCATTACAGTCATATAAATATATGCTTGTTGGTACACCGTAGAATAGTCTAAGATGATCTGTGTATTTTTTATTCCTCACTAAATATAATTAGTTGCGATTTATATATTTAACATGTACCCAAACAATGCATATTTGTTGCTCAAAATGACCCCTCAGTTTTGATACGATCCACTGGGTATGTTTGGTTTGGTTTTGATATGATCAACCTTCAACTTTTCATGATGCAGCCTAGAGCTCTCACAATGTTTTTCAATAGAGATATATAGCATAAATGCCGTATGCTTTGTGCATGTTTGCATTGGTCAACTAACAGGAGTTTACTTTGTATTGGTAAGTCACAAAGAACTACTCCCTTTGTTTCACACTCTTCTTGCATCCCTCAAAAATCGAAATCTTCCTGTTTCTCCGGTGACTTGGGGGCAGTTAAACCATGAAGGAGACACTCGGACACGACGGCGAAACAGGCATAAATGAGGAGGAGGATGAGAATTATGAAGCAGGTACTAACAAGTTTAAGTTTTGGTGGGATGAAGCTCAATCTTTTTACTCCAAAACAATGGTTCAAAAATTCAAGATTGGAGCTTTTAGAAGTGCCATACTATTTTGTATAGTTATGTTTTCCGGAGCCTTTTTCGCTACTCAATGGCTAGATATTGTAAGTTCTAAATCTCTGTTTCGTTTATCTGCTCTGTCATTACTTCTGGACCAAATGTCAACATGTTTGTGTGTGAACATTATTTTAGTTTGAGTGTTGTTATATTTGATTTTGTTGTTGGTCATATAGCTTCATCTGGGATGAGCTCCTCCATTTGTTTAGATTTAAACCAGAATCCTAGGTTTTCAGCAACTGGGAATTTTGCTCCACTATGAGTATATTCCCAGTATTAGCGGAAATAGGGTAAGGGGAGGGTAAGATGTAGACGGACCTCGATCATGCATCATTCGAGAATAGAAGAGGTTATTTACTGCATGATATGACTTTCTTAAATTGCATTTTACATATATTTTATAACCAAATGTGGAAGACAAATCATTTAATCTAATACAGAAAGTATTGAAGAGGGGATTCTTTTATGGAAAAATGGTATTACAAAGTAGATTACATTTTAAGGATATGATAGTGCAGAATAAGAAACATTAGGATGGAATCAGACTAATAAAAGAGTATCATTTTCTTTTAGGGTGTGTTCACTTGGAAAGAATGGAATGAGGTAGGAATGGAATGAAAATTGTAAACAAAATTTATGAAGAAAGGGGGATGTTGGGGGAAATAATGAACAAATATGAGGGAGAAGAAGTTTTTTATGATGAAGATTGCAAGGAAAATGATGAAGATTGGGAATGGAGCATTCCTTCCGAAACATGTGGGTTAGAATTCTAGTTTAAATTATTGGAGAGGAATGAAGCAAGGAATGAAATTTATAAACACTTTCCCCCATCTTCCCCAAATAATAGTATAAATTTCATTCCATTCTCCCCTCATTCCATTCAATCCAAGTGAACATAGCCTTAGTCATTTAAGGTTGAATCACTAAAGCATCATTAGTAGTAACTTCCATTAAGCCTTAGTGATAGTATTTAAATGCACAATTAGCCAAAATCATGCTTTGTTTTAAATGCACTAATAGTATTTAATTTTTTATATTAATGAAATTTTAAATTGCACCCATTTATAATATCCGTAGCCATCCTACAATTTGAATTTTGGACATCTCATTACCAGAGTATCTGATAATAATTAATCTAACAAGTTAACAGTTTCTTAACAGTGTTCACTTTTTTCAGTCCATATTTACAGGTGCACCTTTTCACAAATCGTCTCTCACATCCAAAAATCAGAAAATTGCATATCAACTTCACTGCACTATGAGGAACGCTACACAAACATGTCCAGCTAATAATCCGATGTTATTCAACACCGATGATTCTTCAGCTCAACAATGTCCCGAGTATTTCAGGTGGATTTACGAAGATTTAAGATCATGGAAGAGGACTGGAATAACAAAAGAAATTGTCGAAAGTGGAATTCATAAGGCCAGTCTCAGAATTATTGTAGTTGATGGAAAATTATACATGGAGAAATATAGAGATGTTTTTCAAACAAGAGATGTGTTTACTATATGGGGATTACTACAACTTCTAAAGCTTTATCCGGGTAAATTACCAGACCTCGATTTCATATTCCAGTGTGGTGACACTCCAGTGATCCCTATGAGAGATTATATGGGAGCGAATGCATCTGTTCCACCACCACTGTTTCATTATTGTGGCGACGATTCAACTTTGGATTTGGTATTTCCTGATTGGTCATTCTGGGGTTGGTACGATAACATTTTCACTACGTTATATTAGTTAACTAAAGATGTTATTACTCGTGTAGTCGTGTACTAATGTAACAACATTTTATTTGTCAGGCCTGAGCTCAATATAAGGCCATGGGTATCTCTCAAAAATGAGATGAAAAATGGCAACAAGAGAATAAAATGGAGGAAAAGAAATCCTTTTGCATTTTGGAAAGGGAATGCATGGGTGAGTAAAAACAGACAAGAGCTGATGAAATGCAATGTTACTAACAAGAATGACTGGAATGCTCGACTGTATCAAGTGGTAAGTACTCTTTTCTCTTTTTAATTATTTTTCAAAACATTTAACAACGTGCAGGCAAGTCTGGTCAGAAATCTGAACTTGGGGATCATTTATTTAATCGTTGTTTGGATGCTTATTGTGTTTGAACTGAATGAAACAAATTATACAGACTTTAAAAACCTTGGATGCTGGATCACTAAAGTCTGTGTCTGGTTTAACAAATCATGGGCTATATATAGCCTTTTTAAAGAACAGAAATAACAAACTTTATCTTCTGTCATTGAAACAAATTCCATCTTCCATAAAAAATTCTTTTTGAAAACAAATATTAAAGAAATAGGAGTAACTCTATACTTATTATTGCTGTAGAGGAGTAACTCCTGTTTTTTTTTTTTTATATGTGTTCCACTTTCCGCGCCTATTATCCGCGGAACGTATGCTGCAGCATATGTGAGGTGACCCCTTAAAAAATATAGGTTAATGATGAACCTATAGAAGTATTATTGGCAAATCTTGTTATGATTGAGGAATTGTTTAGTGACAGATCATAAGTTGATTCTCAATGCTATAAAATATTCTATTTCTGTGTGTGAAACAAAGCAAGCTAGCAAAGTGTTTAACATTTTCGAATCCTAATAAATATGTCATATAGATAAACGTGCAACAATGTTGATTGCCTGTGTCAATTCTTTATTTTGTATGCATCACATAGTCGATCCTGTTATGATATAAACTCTGTTTGAAGTGTTACATTATATTTTTCAATATTGCAGAACTGGGGTGATGAGTCAAAGAAAGGGTTCAAACAAACAAACTTAGCAAACCAATGCACTCACAGGTTGGAGATTAAATAACTACTTAGGCTAGAAAGTTCTGCCCTGTTTTAATGTACATTTTTTCATAATTTTTTTAAATCATTGGTTTTGTGTTTGTGTAGATACAAGATTTATATTGAAGGGAGAGCATGGTCTGTCAGTGAAAAATATATTCTAGCTTGCGATTCCATGGCTCTTCTAGTTAAGCCACGGTACTATGATTTCTTCACTAGAAGTTTACAGCCGCTGGTACATTACTGGCCGGTAAATAACAATAACAAGTGCAGATCAGTTAAATTTGCAGTTGACTGGGGAAATTCACATCAAAAGAAGGTAACTGTAGTCAATCTTTAAAACCATAGTCATGAAATTCATCCTCAACTTTGTAAGAAAATTTAAGAAATTATTTAAAAAGTAGGCTTTTAAGAAAACAGTCTTTGTGTTTGTCTTATAAGAAGGATAACAATAGCGTGTCCTGAAAATACACGTTTTGACGAAGAAGGATAACAATAACATATCGGTACCCTATGTTGTATGGACCCTGCTCCAGACGGGGACATACTGACTATGTTTGTTCTGGTTTTTAGTCATGGATTTGTTTCTAATAATTTGATTTCCTTAAAATGCTAGGCTCAAAGAATTGGAAAAGCAGGAAGCAGCTTTATTCAAGAGGGACTAGATATGAAAAACGTGTATGATTACATGTTTCATACTCTAAATGAATATGCAAAGCTGATGAAGTATAAACCAACAATTCCACCAAAAGCCGTTGAGGTATGCTCAGAGACAATGGCTTGCAGTGAACATGAAGACGTTAATAAGAGGTTTAAGATTGAATCAATGGTAAAAAATCCTTCTGATTCAAGTCCTTGTATTTTGGCTCCTCCATATAGTCGAAACGAAATTCATGCAATTAAAGATAAGCAACAAAGTGTAAGAAAACAAGTGGAAGTGTGGGAAGGTAGTGGGGATGTTAGAAAAGTAAATTTTTAGTGGAAAATATTGTAGAGATTGTGTTGATCAGATTTCAAATCATTAGTATTGCTCTATTTTGCATAACAAACATCGAGTTCGTCTCTCTTTTGCGTTTTAGAAGACTACAATAGTTAGAAAAACAAACCACAACACATTAGAATAACAAACATAATATCATGGGATATATATGTTGCTTTCCTGGCCAGAATTATTTCCTAGGCAGCTTTAGAGCTGCAAGCACAACGAGGCAAAGAAACACCAATGATCCAAGCGTAGATATAACGATTGCAGCTGCACCGTATATGCAATACCTGTGGAATAAGTAGCAAAGTTTATGCCAATGTGTATGTGAATTTCCGTTAAGTGCTATAAGGCCAATCCCTATGGCTGCTCCATTGGCGGAGAAGAGCAAAGCTACCATCATTAGGTCCAATATGAGTAGAGGCAATGTCGTGGTGTATCGCTTACTATGCCATGTTACAAAGCAGAGTAGAAGTGATGCTGCTGCGTATGTGCCTGCTATGGCGTTGGCCACTACCAAGTAGCTGCAATGTAACATATTGCAACATTCGGGACTTTGTAAATGCAAAATTTTATCATAAATTCTAAAAAAAATTTATAATTTAAATTAAAAGATTACTGCAAAAGGCTGAGCACACAAAGTTGAAGGAATTCGAATATATAACATCAACGGAAAACACATACTGGTGAATTTATGGTTAAAGAAAAAACCGAGGGGAAAAAAAGTACGGCATAAGAAATTCGACTTTCAGACATGGTGGCCTCTGTTAGTAGTATTTTTATGTGTTCGTTCACAGGGAAGGACTGATATCAATGCCAATCTCAAGTCTTTTATCTCTTGCAATTCAGAAGTGTGGAAGAATAGAATAATGGATTATATCTAACAACTAAATTAAACAAATAAACAAATAATATCTAAATAATAAGTATGAGAGAAACAATCCAAGCTTTGGGGTTCTTCAATTGACTACCAAGAATGTCTAATTTGTGTCTCTTGTTAGTTAAAAACAATCCTTCTAAAGTTTATAAATTCCTCTCCCAAGGTAATTCATAATGCCTACAATCATCCCCTAATCGCCACTCCCATGGTCAATCAAAGTATAATCATAAACTATTTAAGCCAAGGATTAACAGTTTCACAATTCTCATATTAATCTCCCGATTCAATAATTAAATTATGTCTATCATGTCATGTATTAGAACTACAACTCATCTCCCGATTCGTTATAATCCCTAGATATGCAATTCAAAGTTAGCTACTCTTCTAATTGTATTAAGCCCTCAATGACAGATTAACAAATTAAGAGAATCACAATTAATCACACAAACTCAATTCATCAATGAATACTACCCAACTCTTGGATAAAGGATTAACTTCTCATGATTAAATAAACAAAATATATATTAAAACCACAAATCATGAGTTAAAGAATTCAAGAACAAAGAATACAAATCTGAAGGCTTCTCGAAATCAAGACGAATCCCTTCGTTCCTTCCTTCGATCTTCCTCTTCAAATTGCTTCTCTCCCTTCTCTCTCAAAAGTCTAATAATTATTTACAATATTAATCTAATTTACAAGATGTGAATCCCTCTAGATACAATCGATCGAGATGTATATCCCTAACCCTAATAATCAAATAGTATATTTATTTCTTTTCTAAAAATAAGTTGGGTTGTGGTAAAAATTCGTAATCAGCTCTTCAGGTCTGATTCTGGGCCGCTCTAGAAGGCTGGTGACTGCTGGGCTGGTCTAGACTTGTAGATTTTCTCGATACCTTCGCGTGGGCTGTAATTTCGCCCCATTCTGATTCCTGGAACTCGAGATATGGCCCAAATAAGAATTGCTGCGCAGGCCCACCGTTAAATCCGAATTTCCACCTGATTTTTATCCAATTAAGCTCATTTTCTCCCAACTTTAGGAATTATTTATTACCTGAAATAAAACAATAAAATATAATCAAACTTACCCAATTATTTGCAAAATCCTATAATTATGAGAATAAAATCCTCTAAAGTGTATATAAATATACACTTTATCAAATATCCCCACACTTAGTCTTTTACACGTCCTCGGGCAAACTAAATAAAATACACTAAACTAACTAACTAGTACCACTTCCGTAGGTGATCACGGTTGCATTTAACATATGCAACAAGTCCTTTAAACCCCTAGGTAGCCCTAGTGGACGAGTAAGGTCTCGTGAGGGCCTATAGTGAATGTACCCACAAAATTCATCTAGCTCATGCAAAAGATTATATGCTAATACAACACCACACATGTAAGTCCTCTCATGCCATATCCACTTAAGAATCAAAATGAGTATGCAATGTCTTGGTGTCGATAGTGCAAGTATTCACATGGTCTACTAAATGAACATGCATAAGCTCACAAAATTCCATGTCAAGTGCAAAAATAGTTGGTAAGCATGCTAAGGCCACAAGAAACACATCTTTGAGTCTAAACCTGGGATCTCCTATGCCAAAACAAATAATACCTCACCTTTCACTCAGAAATGAATATTCTCTCAAAAACAAGGCAAAGTGTATCACTCAACTCCAACAAATCATAAACACGCTTGGCACTCGCAATTAATCTCAATCTAACACAACTTACACCACTGATGATAATCAAAAGGTCTTAATTCGGGTTGTAATGTGGGCTAGGGACAAGGTATGTCAAGTAAAGCCAAAACAGGTTAAGTGTCAAAAGCTAGTACCCAACAATATAATTCATTCAATTCCCTAAGTACCATCCCCACACTTAGATCTTTTTATTCCATTTTATTAAATAACTTGATAAGTCGAAAGAAGAAGGATCATAAACATAAGTATGCTCTCGTATAAATAATATTCTTTTTTTTTTCTCTTTTTTTTTTTTTTTTGAAGAGAGCTAAATATAACAAGTACGATGATCCATGGTATTATTACAAGATTCGACTAACAAGTAAAAAACCAAACCCCAAATATTCCCCAAAAGTAATGATCATCAATAAATTCCCCCTTTTTGCACCTTATCACTCCCTCAAGCACTATACTAGCCTTTGACAATATGCGTTCAAGATTAAAGTAAGGCCAATACAATAAAAGTATATAGGCAAGTGATGTGGTGTGTCACCGAAAGAAAAGGATTAAGCTTAAAAGGGTAACTAATTGATCATGTTTAAATGGTGTGGTAATCTGGAAATTATGAGGTTATACCTAACTGCCTTTATCATCTTATCATCAAATAATGTCATGCGTTTCAAGAAAGACCTCAAGTAAGTGCTAGCAATGTAAACAACATGTGGACACTCAAGCAAACGAATAATAATGCAAACGATATGCATATAGGCTCAAAACTCGCTTGGTGTGACAAAACATATTCAATCCCAAGTAACAAGACTCTCTAACGCACCTACTTGTGTTCAACGCATGCAAACCAAGTCATCTTGCACATATTCATGTCATTCTGATTACTTAAGACATTCACTAAATCTACCAGTTTCAACTTGCTAGTGTAAGTGTGTGCACAAGAACAAAGCACGTCACTTCTCAAACAAAAGCATCAACGACACAAGATTCCTAAAGCATGCATGGGTGCACTAAGCAAAATACAACAACTAATCAATTTGCATGGCTAGAATTATTTTTGGTATTTTCAAAAATTTTCCAATTTTTTTTTAATTTTTTTTTTTTTTTATATATACATATTAATATCAAGAACACATCCCCACACTTAAATGTGTTAATGTCCACAATGACACACTAACTACTAATCCTAGAATTAAAAAGAAAAGAAAGAAGTACTCCCCTATGCATAAGCATGAAGTGCCGCGATCTGTGACTTGATTGGTGATTTTCTATTTGTTGCATGAGCATGCTAATCAACTGCACGAGCATGCCAATCTAGTGCGTGATCATGCTAATCGACTGCGTGGTCACGCCAAACCTTCAAACTATTGTCGTGAGAATTTTTTTTGTAATGCATGAACATGTCATATAGCTGCATGAGCATGCTAAACCTCTAAAATTCTGTCGTGAGGTTTCAATATATGGTGCATGAGCATGTCGTAGAGCTGCGTGACCATGCCATTTCTTTAAAAACAAGCCGTGAGTTTACTTTGTGTCTGCGTGATCATGCTGGTAAGTTGCGTGAGTATGCCAAATCTTTAAAAACAAGCCGAGGGATTGGGTTTGTGTCGCGTGACCATGCCAGAATGTTGCGTGATCATGCTATTAACTTCAAATGGGTCGTGGGAACATGTTTGTGCGGCATGGACATGCTGGACACCTGCGTGATCATGCCAAATCAATAAATTTTAGCCGTAAGCTTCAAATCTGTCACTTCCCTGCGTGAACATGCTAGCTTGGCTGCATGACTATGCCAACAGCTAGAAAAATAGTAGATGGTAAAGATTATATCCTCTTGAGTTGTACAATCATGCTAAAGAATGCACGAACGTGCTGAATATCATCAATATGGAGGAAACTTCATCATTCAACTTCACGAATAAGCCCCAACCTTATCAATCATTGTTAACACCTGAATCGCCATGAACAAACACATCAAGGAAACATGTGGGAGTAAAAAAAAAACTATTAAAAACTAATAATATAATCTTGGGTTGCCTCCCAAGCAGCGCTTGTTTATTGTCATTAGCTCGACTTATTCACACATAAAATCTTCAATGAGGAGAAAAAGCAAATAGATGCACATATCTATGAATTAGTAATAAAACTATCATGTGCATATATGCCTGAGATTCATAAAAATATAAGAAACTATATATGATCCTCACTTTCTCAAGAGACTTGTAAAAATCAAAGTAGCCAGAAAAGTCGTCAGAATAATCCTCATAAGCACGACTTATAAACTCCTCCCAAATTGGATCCTTGTATTCCAAAGCAAGATTTACAATTTCATCAATCTTAAAATCCTCCTCAATTATAACTGGACACTCATCAATTTTTACCTTGTCTACCAATTTGTTAAGCTCAACAATATTTTCTAAATTTGGTAGAATTTCAGTTGCATCCAATTTATCATTAGTATGCATAGGACAATCATCAACAAAGCAAGCAGACTCATCAAACACAAAATTATCATCAATTGCTAAACAAGAATCATGGATCATTGGAAAATTAACACAAGGAGGAATTTCAAGACAACCGTTATGCATCACAAGTTGAACCTCCATAATAAAACTATTCCGTTTAGCATTCTCCTCGTACCAACTTATTGATTCTGGTTCACATGGACTATCATTCGTACTAGCAATCTCAAAAGTGGGGTCATCAAAGTGCTTAAAAAGTCCCAAAGAATGTAAAGAAGGATTAGAATGAATTAAGCTCTCATCAACATCATTGCACATGTATGGATAAGGATCATAATACTGATTTTCAAATGCACATGAAAAATCTGTACTAGGTGGGTATGAAGCATAATAAGAGTTTTCAGAATAGAACGAATTCACCTGATATGCATTAAAATCCTCATAAGAATTTAATTGTTGGTGAGGATTGAAGTCTTGATATCGTTCCGGATTGCCATAGAAAATCTGAGCGTCATTCCAACCAAAGTTGTAATCCATGTTGTCTCTTTACCTCAAAAGCTTACTTTAGGTTCCTCAAAGAAACCTGTAGACACACCAAAAAAAAAACAAAAGAAGGAAAAAAATATGTACAAAGATAAAATCCAAACTACAAGAAATAATTAACTCAAAATCAATATTGTTGCCTTCCCCGGCAGCGGCGCCAATTTGTTAGTAGTATTTTTATGTGTTCGTTCACAGGGAAGGACTGATATCAATGCCAATCTCAAGTCTTTTATCTCTTGCAATTCAGAAGTGTGGAAGAATAGAATAATGGATTATATCTAACAACTAAATTAAACAAATAAACAAATAATATCTAAATAATAAGTATGAGAGAAACAATCCAAGCTTTGGGGTTCTTCAATTGACTACCAAGAATGTCTAATTTGTGTCTCTTGTTAGTTAAAAACAATCCTTCTAAAGTTTATAAATTCCTCTCCCAAGGTAATTCATAATGCCTACAATCATCCCCTAATCGCCACTCCCATGGTCAATCAAAGTATAATCATAAACTATTTAAGCCAAGGATTAACAGTTTCACAATTCTCATATTAATCTCCCGATTCAATAATTAAATTATGTCTATCATGTCATGTATTAGAACTACAACTCATCTCCCGATTCGTTATAATCCCTAGATATGCAATTCAAAGTTAGCTACTCTTCTAATTGTATTAAGCCCTCAATGACAGATTAACAAATTAAGAGAATCACAATTAATCACACAAACTCAATTCATCAATGAATACTACCCAACTCTTGGATAAAGGATTAACTTCTCATGATTAAATAAACAAAATATATATTAAAACCACAAATCATGAGTTAAAGAATTCAAGAACAAAGAATACAAATCTGAAGGCTTCTCGAAATCAAGACGAATCCCTTCGTTCCTTCCTTCGATCTTCCTCTTCAAATTGCTTCTCTCCCTTCTCTCTCAAAAGTCTAATAATTATTTACAATATTAATCTAATTTACAAGATGTGAATCCCTCTAGATACAATCGATCGAGATGTATATCCCTAACCCTAATAATCAAATAGTATATTTATTTCTTTTCTAAAAATAAGTTGGGTTGTGGTAAAAATTCGTAATCAGTAGGGCTGTCAAACGGATATTTCGGATACGGATACGGGTAATTTTTTTCGGATACGGATAATATCCTAATTTTTTCGAATACGAATACGGATATTTCGGACGGATATTCGGATATTACGGATATTTTTTTACAGCAATATATAAATGATGATATATATCATATTTAAAGTTTATTAATATAATATATTAATATATTAATATGATATATGATATATTAATACAATATATTAATATAATATATTAATATATCATATGATATATGATATATTAATATATTATATAATATGATATATGATATATAATATATTATATATTAATATATTAATATAATATATTAATATATCATATGATATATAATATATAATATAATATATTAATATATTAATATAATATATTAATATATGTCATATAATATATTATATATTAATATATTAATATGTTATATTAATATATTAATATAATATATTAATATATGTCATATAATATATTATATATTAATATATTAATATGTTATATTAATATATTAATATAATATATTAATATATGATATAATATATAATATATAATATATTAATATAATATATTAATATAATTTATTAATATAATATATTAATATAATATATTAATATAATATATTAAAATAATATATTCATATATCATATTTATAACATATAAATCTTTTAAAAATGTCTACACTTAAATATATCTAACAAAAATATATTAATTATTGAACAAAGACATATATTAATATATTATAAATTTTAAATATTATATATAAATATATATTAGTTATTACATTTTCGGATACGGATATGTCGGATTCGGATACGGATAATATCCTAATTTTTCGGATACGGATAATATCCTAATTTTTCGGATACGGATTCGGATATTTCGGACGGATATCCGGATATCCGGATTTTTTTGACAGCCCTAGTAATCAGCTCTTCAGGTCTGATTCTGGGCCGCTCTAGAAGGCTGGTGACTGCTGGGCTGGTCTAGACTTGTAGATTTTCTCGATACCTTCGCGTGGGCTGTAATTTCGCCCCATTCTGATTCCTGGAACTCGAGATATGGCCCAAATAAGAATTGCTGCGCAGGCCCACCGTTAAATCCAAATTTCCACCTGATTTTTATCCAATTAAGCTCATTTTCTCCCAACTTTAGGAATTATTTATTACCTGAAATAAAACAATAAAATATAATCAAACTTACCCAATTATTTGCAAAATCCTATAATTATGAGAATAAAATCCTCTAAAGTGTATATAAATATACACTTTATCAGCCTCATCACGGCATGACCCTCTACCTCACCAATTCACTGTTTGTAGTTTCCCTAATACTGTTAAATATCATCGTTGGATTGGAAACTGGGGGCCAACGTTTATAGTAATGTTACATTAATATGGTGATATGGTACAGTTGGGGTTCAGGCTCATTCATATAGTTATATGAGTGCCTGTCACAAGAAGTAATGTCAGGCACTCATATAACTATCTTGAAAAACTGTAACAATAGAAAAAATTAGGATATTATGAACTAATGAAGATTCTTCCAATTTCTAGAATTTGAACTAATTAGTTTGTTAAAATTGTAGTTTACTACTCAATGATGCGACTGCCGGGCTACAACCTTGGCTCCAGTTGTTCCAGACCACAACAATGTCAGTAATTTCTCACTTTGGAATTTCCTATTGTGATACATATATGAGCTCGCGTTCAAATGAGAATCGGAAAACCTTAAGAACTACGGTTCTGAACTTCCTCCATGCATTGTTCGAAAAATATTTAGAAGTGCATAAAATTGTTTTGGAAGTGCAGGTAAGTGTATAATCTCGAAACAGAAACATGATACTAAGGAAATATAGAGTACAAATGATGCATGGAAAGTATGGCAAGGAAGCAAAAAAAAAAGAGAGTTAGAGATGGAGAAAGTTACTGACACAGTTGAAGACAAGTAGTGCCACTTAGCAGTGACAGAGAGATCCAACGGAGGGAGACAAGGAGCAAGTGTAGCAAGAGATATGACACGGCTTTCTTCATCTACTCCAGCCACCACTGCTGCTGCTAAACTTAATACCACTCCCATAAACCTTATTATCATCATTTCACAACCCTCCATCTTATGTAATATCTTCCCCTTGCTTCTATTTTCTTGCTTCACAACACGATCTTCGACACTTTTCTCTGCTCCATCTTCCATCTTAGTAACGTTGTGTGTGAGGTTTTTGAGAGAGAGAGAGTATTGACTGCTCAGCAGACAGAAATAGACATTGGACTTGTTAATTTTAGTGAATTATAAGAGGTTATGTCAAAATTGACTATACTTCTTTACAATTAATTTTTCGGACTCTTAGCCAAAATTATTGTAGTTTAAACAACGATTCCTTCTTAAACAATGATTCATACAAAATCCAACTGCAAAGACCGTTAAACGTCTCTTTATACACTCAATATTTGTACACATATTAGGAGAGTGGAGCCAGTATCCTCAACAGGCTTCTTTGCTATAAATTGATCACTTGCCTAGGTAGTAAGCTACCTTTACTTAAACTTCTATCTGATCTTAAATTAATATGTAGTCGCCTTCCAGTTGACACCTGCCCCTCTTGTTACCTATTTCTGAAGCAACTTCAACACTGCTAGTATAGACTGAGACCGTCAGGACAACATTAACATTGAGTACAACAGTGTTGTGTTTGGTTGGAATGAACGAATGTGGAGGGAATGAGATCGTAAGGCCTAAAAGACACTATAAGTTTTTTCATACTCATGAATGTAAGAGAAAACAGGGGAACGAGATCGTAAGGCCTAAAAGATCGACGACAATAAAATGCCAAGTGATCTTTACCATATAAATATTGCAACTATCGCTAAGGTGGCTCATCCTCAGAAGGTATAGGAGATGCGATCAACAAGTCTGAGCAGTGTGTTGTATAAGGTGATTGCTAAAGTTCTCTTGCAAATCGCATTAAAGGTAAATTACCTGAAATGTTCCATGACACTCAGTCATAATTTGTGCATGAAAGAATAATTACAGACAATGGTATCATGGCTATCGAAGTGTTTCACTGGCCAAAGGGTAATCGACCGTCTTTTGTCCTTAATTAAACGTATTACACATTTGGCAAATGCATAACAAAAAAAAATATCCCTATTATGCATTTATTAAATACATAACAAAAAAATATAATATCAATTACTCCTTTATGAAATGGATAATATGCATAAATACCTATTATTCATATATGAAATGCGTAATAGGTTTTAACAACATATCCTATATTCCTATTACTCCTTTAAAAAATGGGTAATACATAAAAATACCTATTATTTATATATGAAATGCATAATTCATTGATATTTGTAGCCACATTTTTTAAAAATAATAATCCGGATGATAAATTTTTTATGATATTTATGATCTTTATCCACATAAAAATGTCATGTATTCAAATGAAATCTCCGAAAACCTTATGTATTCAAACGAAATCTCCGAAAACCTTATGATAATCCCGATGATAAATTTTTTATGATATTTATGTTGCAGGGAATGAAGTAAAAATGAGTTGCTATGATAATAGAAATACAAATTTCATCCCCAACACATTAACTTGCTCAAAAATCTTAACATATAAAAATAATGCCATAATTTCTATTTCTTTTTTGATAAATATATAATTTCTAGTTTAAAATTAGGTACAGACTTCAACTACAAAATTCAACGAATTCTTTTTCTTTTTTTTTTTTGAAACGCAAAAATTCTTTCTTTTAAATCAAAAAAGAAAGAAAGAAAGAAAACCGCAAGTGGATAAGGGTTTATTCTCTATTGTCTCAGGTTCGATTCTCACTCATCCCGAAAATTATTAGAATAGATATTTTTTATTTTTTGCTAAACTAGAACACATATTTACTTGTAAAGCTATAAGCCTATAAGTCAATGTATTCAAAAAAAAAAAGAAAACCGAATATATAAATAGACCACCTGGAAATCTCAGGTTCGATTCTCACTCATCCCGAAAATTATTAGAATAGATATTTTTTATTTTTTGCTAAACTAGAACACATATTTACTTGTAAAGCTATAAGCCTATAAGTCAATGTATTCAGAAAAAAAAAAAAAACCGAATATATAAAGGGTGATGGCCCAAAATATTCATATGGGAGCCATGCTGGCCCTTTTTACTGACTGAAAACGCTACACCGTCTACCGTGATATAAGGGGTGTTGCGGAAGACCGTGTTCCGTATCATGGGGTGTTGCGGAACACCGTGTTCCGTATCATGAGGTGTTGCGGAACACCATATTCCGTATCATGGGGTGTTACGGAACACCGTGTTCCGTATCATGCTAACACGGAAGATGGTGTTCCGTATCATGCATAATACGGAACACGGTGTTCCGTATTATGCTAATACGGAGGACGATTCTCCGTATCCCGTCGGTATTTTGGGCCATTTTTTTCAAAATCAGTATTTTGGACAAAAACTTGTGAAAAATAGGCATTTTGGTAATTCTCTGGTATATAGATAGACCATCTGGAAATTGGAATGGAACATGCTTGTGTGCTTTAATTGAACGCTTATTCCGTACATGTGTTAGATTATCCTTTATTACAACTAGGGATGGGAAAAAAATCCGATCCGACGGATACCCGATTCGAAATCCGATTTTTTATCCGATCCGAACCCGATATTTTGGATTTGGATATGGATATGGATTTAAATTTTAAACCCGAAAAATTTTGGATATGGATATGGATTTCATGAAACCCGATCCGAAACCCGATCCGAAACCCGAAACCCGATCAAAACCCGAGCCGAACCCGAAACCCGAAAAATACCCGACTTTTATTTATTATATTTTATATTTTATATTTTATATTATATATATAAATGTATATTATAAATACATATTATACATACACTATTATATATATATATATATATATATGTATTATATATAAATGTATATTATAAATACATATTATACATACACATATCTTTGAGACATAAGATATGGAAAGATCGAGAAAATAAATTGTCATGGATGTAGCGGTATTTTTTAACTTACTTACACAATTTTTTTTTATTTTTTTGTTAAACAACTTATTTACATTATTTTCAATTTTGAATACCCGAAAAAAACCCGATCCGATCCGAAACCCGACGGATTTGGATTTGGATATTGAGTTTTGGATCCGAAACCCGATACGATCCGAAACCCGAAACCCGAAAATATTTGGATTTGGATTTGGATTTTGCAAAATCCGAGCCGAACCCGACCCGTTCCCATCCCTAATTACAACGACTTTACCAAAGCAAGGAGTATAAATTTCACCTACTCCTTTCACAAAGACCGCATCTAACGGTCAATGTCGTGTATGTACTGTCCCCTTTTTTTTGTCACCTGAAATATTTGGCATCCTTTTGACTCCAATAGTAGCACCAGACATGCTAAAATGGATCGAAAAATCGAACATAAATTTATAGAAAGAATTTGATTTTATATCCGAATTGAAAATTTTGATAGTTATCAAAAAAAATTAAATTTCATCCGATTTGAAAAATATTCAAACCAAAATTTAGCCGATAATATCAGAATTATTAAACTCGATTATGATCTAGAACTAATTAAAATCGAATAATAAATTATCTGAATCGAAACTAACTCCAAATACTGGCTCCGAATTAGAAAAATGATGAATCAAGTAGTTAGTATAATTTTAACGGGTTAGCGTTAAAATACAAATATAAAACAATTTTATATCAAATATATCACAATTATTTAATCATCTTTTTTCAAAGTACATACTTTTATTCTATAAATATTATTTTCAAGAATAAGGTATATTTTAAAATCTCATAAATTAAAATATCGAATGAGTAATGATATGAAAGGATCCTAACCGAATTTCATTCAATCTTAATTCGAATTTCATTTGATTTTAATCCAAATTATCCGGTCTGAATCATATCCGATCTGAATTATATTCGATCTGATATTATTCGAATTACCAAATCTAGTTAGCACCCTATAGCAGATGACTAAATAATTCCCAACATGGATTAAATATTTACTATTATGTTAAAAATAAAAAAAACTTATAAAATAAATAGATACTCCTTGGTAATATATACTTTCTATACAAAAATTTATGTTTTTATATAAATGGAGAGGGTGTCAAACATTGACAACTTCTCTGTCACCCTTTTAGCATTACATCAACTGCGCGCCTTTGTGTCCATTTTTGATTCCACCCCAAAGTCCCCAACACACACAATCTCTCTCTCTCTCTCTCTCTCTCTCTCTCTCTCTCTCTCTCTCGCGTTCTCTTAACCGCTAAGTCACCCTACCTCATATACTTGTACATATATGGAGTATTTTACTTAATTTTACGTCTCTCTCTCTCTCTCTCTCTCTCTCTCTCTCTTTCCACGATCAACACTACAGCCTTACTTTCTCACGCCATACAGGTAAAATTAATATATATTTATGATCATCATCTTACTCTTTCTTCTTGTTATGTACTTACAAATTTGTTTTTCTACATTTTGTTATACTCAATGTTCATGCTAGCTTGTTGCCGACAACTGAGTTTTTAAAACAAGGTTCCAACACGTGTTAAATTTTTCTTGACATTAATTCTTGAATTATTACATTATTTCTGTTATTTCGTTTCTTGATCATATATGATCGAGTTCGAGTTCGAGTTCTTGAATTGTTAAGTATTGTTGGTAATTGAGGTTAAAACTTAGTATAATATTAGCTTTGAATTTTGATTCAATTATCTTGATTAGTTTCTTATTTAGCACTTAATATGATTTCATTGTAGAGCTTTGTGATTTTGCTATATAGGATATAGGATACCATATGTGGTTGATTGTCTTGGATGTGAACACAAAATATCCTTGCTTTCCCTTCAACTTAATGTACTTTGTTATGTTAGAATTTTAAGTCCAAATCTGATTATTCGTGTCCATTTGTCTGACCCTAGCTTTAAAATGCTTCGTTGTCATTTCAGGCCAGGATAAATTTTGATAGCATCGAACAGGAATATGACTTTACTCTCGAATTCAGCTTCTGTAGACAACATTACCCTATTCGTAGCTCTAATATGTAGTTGCATTGTCATTGGTCACCTTCTTGTCGAAAACAAATGGACTAATGAGTCCACCACTCCACTTCTCATTGTCAGTCTTCTTAATTTGTTGATTTTGTTTTTTAAATTGTAGGTTCTCATTTTTTATAGCAGTTGGATATATTGGTTTGTCAGACTTGCAAGTTTTTTGTGTCAATTGATCACTGTTCACAGGGTCTATGTTCTGGAGTTGTTATTTTGCTCAGAACAGGTGGAACAAACTCTCGCCTTTTAGAGTTCGACGAACAGCTATTCTTTATCTATCTTCTTCCACCTATAATATTTAATGCCGGGTGAGTTTATTTTCATCTTAAGTGGGTTAGTTTTTGCACGGTGAATGAGCTCTCATTTTTATCCTTGATGATTCGTCATTTGATACCATTACTGTTACAGCTTTAATTAGTTTATCTTTTATTCAATGTTTTTGTGGATAATAATATGTTGTGTTGGTTGATGCATCTCGTCAGGCACATAAAACAGAGCAAGAACTTATGGTTCCATGTCATATGTGTCTGTCCTTATTGTTCATTAATCCATTCTTGTATCAGATTTCAGGTGAAAAAGAAACAGTTTTTCCAAAACTTCATGACAATCATGTTGTTTGGTGCTATTGGCACGGCTATGTCCTTTAGCTTCATATCATTTGGTATGCTCTGACACCTCATTTTGTTATAATATAAAACGTATAAGAATGTGTTATGAATATCAGTAATGTTTCTATTTCAGTTGATTATTCATAAATTTCTTGATAAAATGTGATAGCACAATGTATCATATATACATGTTAAATGAGAAATAAAGAATATCAACATGTGCTTGTCCGTACACGTTTTTTCTATTTATTGTCTTAACTTGCATAGGAAGTTTGAATTTTCAAGTTTTTTAACTTATTCGATACAGGTGCAATGCATTTAATTGAAATGCTGAATATTGGCTCTTTGGAGATCAAGGATTATCTCGGTATGCTGTTCATCTCTTCATCGTCATTGATCTTCCTGTTTTTATGACTTTGTATCACTAATCTATTTGGTTTTAGTCTTTTAGTAATTATTTTATCACTGTATGTTTCCACATTTAGATGCTCAAGCTAATATACTTGGGATTAATATTGCATAAAGTGCAAATGTTGAGGAAGATATCAGTCGTAAGATGAGAGCTAAATGGATAAGTGGTCTAATGGATTGGGAGAGCTGTTCATTTGTTTGATAGTAGGATTTTCTGGATCCACTATGCTCTCCAGAGCTAAATGCTGGTTGACTAAGATAGAGTACACCGCCACTAACATGGGAGTCATAAAAGTGAGGATCTTAATACGAAATTGAGACGAATTTTCAGTAAATTGAGAAGGGAAATACAAGGTTCATTGATCGTGATGTTCTATTGGTATTCACAATCTTCCAGTGAGAAGACTAGTCATGACTCCTCATGATTAGCAGGGGGGAGGGATGGGGTAGAGCCACAAATTGGGGAAAATTCATACTAAGAGGATTGTCTATTGAGAGCATGAATTGTGGTGGGAGAGAGTGATGCAGTCCTTATGAGTAACATGGTCTTCTTTACTTTGTTCTTAGTTCTTTGTTTCTATATCTAATGTTTTGCATTTGTTGTCATTCTAACCTTGTAAAGGACTAGCTAAATATCCTCTGCAAGGAACCACTTTATCTGTTAATTGTGGTACTCCTAATAATAATAAATATAATATTTTTTTATAAAGTTTGGATATATTTTTTAGGGAAAATGATTCAGATGGATGATTTTAAAATATACTCCTAGGTTTGAATACAATATTTACTACTGCCTTTCCTCCTGCGTGGTCCTTTGTATTGTTGACTTATATGTAATGTCTAATAGCAATTGAAAGAGGTAATTCTGTACCTGTTGCTTGTTTCTGTTGTCTCAACTTATTTCTGATCTTAAATATGGACTTTGTTCTAATTCAAATGATGTTATTTTGAAGCAATTGGAGCCATCTTTTCCGCTACAGACTCTGTATGCACCTTGCAGGTATGAATGACTTTTCAGGGTGGCAATCTTGTTTAGATGTAAAATAAAACATTTGTCTAATACTTTGTCTGATATCAGATTCTTAATCAAGAAGAGACACCACTGTTGTACAGTCTTGTATTTGGGGAAGGCGTGGTAAATGATGCAGCATCTGTAGTCCTCTTTCATGCAATTCAAAAGTATGACCTCTCGAACATCAACATAAAAACTGCTCTTCAGTTTGGGGGAAATTTCTTGATTCTATTCACTACAAGCACCTTGTTGGGAATATCAGTACGTCTTTCTTTCCCTCTAAGTCATCAGCATAAATGCAGGTTACAGTCTGAGTGCATGTTTATTGGAGCAAACGGTTTTTATTAATTCAAAGTTTACAGAAGTAGTATCATGTTACTGATTAAGATTGTTTTTTCATATCTGTATCTGTTGGTGGCACATATTCAGTCTTGTAAATTTTTGTTTACTAGGATTTTTACAAAAAATTGTTGCACTTAATCTACATAATGTTGTCCTTAATCTTGATTTATTTCAATAATACTTCCCCAGTAATTAGTATCACTGGTCTAGGTGTTTAGACCATCTGGCATGAAGTCTTGACATACAAATACTGTATACTTAGAATTTTGACCACTGAGCCTTATTCGACCAATCAACTACTAAGCCCTTAGTAAGAAAAGGTATGCATCAATCGTAATTTAATTTGACATCTTTATCAAGATAGACAATAGCTATTTGATCAACCCTGGACTTGCACCACAATAAATACATATACAAAAAATAACTACTATTACAACAAAAAGGGACTTTTCATTACTTTTCTTGCATTTCTCACATATAGAACTGTAGAAGAGAGTGCGAGAAGTTATAATTTGTCGGACTGGAATGGTAAGTCATTACACATGACTTCTCATGCATAGTAATTGGTTGCACTTTCACTAACCATCATCACAAAATTTTTGTGCTGTCTATTTGAGTGCCAAGCTAGGTCATTGTCTTCAGAGGCATCTTTAGAGCAATGTTGATTTTGTGCTGGTATGCATTCTTGTGAAGGATGTCTTACTATACTCTGTTGTTAATACTTCCTTACTGAACTCTCAGGTTGGATTGCTTAGTGCTTTTATCATGAAAAAGTTGCATCCTGGCAGGTATTTTTCATAGCATCCATAAAGACTAATTTTTCTCTTTGACAACCTTATTATAGTTGTTAAACTTGCAAATACAATAGCTGAAAAATGCAATTCGATTGTGGACAAGAAGGCACAAGAATATCAATAGAGTAATATCTATGATCTATCTGCAATGGTTTGTATGTGTCGATTTGGCACCTAGTGGTGAAGCCTGAATGATTTTGCAGCTATCCACTTATGACTTATGATAAAAATCACAGATGTCAAGATTGAGCATACGTTTTTTAGTTCAATGGAGTTTTGAATTTCTGGATTTGAGTTTTAATAAAGCTTTTGTGAAATTGTAAGAACTGTTTTAGAGTTCTAATGAGATTACAGAGTTTTGTTACATTTTTAATTGAAATTTAGTGATTTATTGGAGCTTCTACGGAGTTTTAATGGAGTTGAAATTTTAATTCCTAAAATGCCCCAAGTAAAAATAACAATAACTCTGAATTTGGGCTCAGGGGATGCAAAGTTCATGAGATTTGAAACTTACACGGACCAAAGTGCATGGGTTCAAACCATGCATACCAATGTCAATATTTAAAAATCCTACGGGATGCAACATGCAATTTACTCTTAACTCCACATGCATTATAAACTTAGTCAAAATATGTAGAAATATGCTAGAGTGGTAGCACAAATTAGATTAACAGATGGAACTCAAAGTGTTGGTCATCTTACTTTATCTGTTATGACCATTATATGTAATTTAAAGATATGTGGGTGTCCTCATTCGTGAATATGTACATGTGACCTGAATACTGGTTTGCAAATTTGCAGGCATTCTCCTGATCGTGAAGTGGCTATTATGATTGTGATGGCTTACCTTTCATATATGATGGCTGAAGTACGTTATGTTGGTTTTGGGTTCCTTTACGTAGTTATGCTTGTTCCTAGTAAGTTACCACATATAAATGGGAGCTTCAGCGATTCAATTTTTGTACTTATTAATTTGTCTTTCAGCTGTTTGACTTGAGTGGCATACTCACCGTATTCTTTTGCGGGATTGTCATGGCACATTACACTTGGCATTCTATGACTGAAGGTTCAAAAGTAACAACAAAGTGGGTGAAACCTTGAGGAAGACCTTAGCAACTCTTATTTTTTTATTAAAAAACAAATATTTATATATATACACTGCATTTAGAGCTGTTTATGTTTCTGTTATATCTTTCTTTGCTGATTTCAGGCATGCCTTTGCAACATTTTCGTTCATTTGTGAAATATGTATCTTCCTTTATGTTGGTATGGATGCATTGGACATGGAAAAGTGGAAGTTTGTTAGCAACAGGTAATGCTCATATGATGATAAATTGTTAAGTTTAAAATATTGTATGAATTATTCTTTTATCTCTCTTGGAGTTTAATTTAGAAGATTAAATCAATTGTTCAGAAGTTTTTGTTTTAGGTATCACATAGAACTTTGTTTGGTAAATTGTGTGTACATCTGTTTGATTCTACTCAATTCCCATAACTGCAGTCCTGGAAAATCTGTTGCCCTGAGTGCATTGCTGCTTGGCTTGGTGCTGGTTGGAAGAGCATCGTTCGTATTCCCTCTTTCATTTATATCCAACCTTACCAAGAAGGCCAAGAGTGAAAAAGTAAACCTCAAGCAGCAGGTAGTAAAGTGAAAAAAATTAATAACAATTCAGGTCTTTCATTTATCTGAAACTTGCAAATGTAACTAGAAAATTCGTAATATTATTGTTCAGGTCATAATATGGTGGGCTGGTCTAATGAGAGGCGCTGTTTCAATGGCACTTGCTTATAATCAGGTAAACTGTTTGTTGACCAAAGAGCTAAGTTGCATGTTCGGAAATTGTTATTGCTGTATGAAAGAAAAGTAAGCTGGAATTATTAATCAAATAGTATTTTAAAAAAAACCATTTGCTCAAATTGAAAGTAATGAAATCTATGCTTTAAATATAGAAATACCTTGTTTAATATAAACTTTTTAAAGTGTCATTACAATTTTACATAATTTGACTATTTGTGTACTCTACTGCCCCCATACTACATATCCTGCTAATGTGCAGTTCAGATTTGTTAGTATGATATATTTCCAACTAGTTTCATTTTTAAGTGAACATCTGACTTTGGAATTAAAGGAGTAGAAAATCTGAAAATTGCTAAAACTTAAGTATAGGTTATGATACAGATGTTACGAGTTATTGTGTCAATTACCACCAATAAAATTGCTATAAACATGAGTTTGTTCTCTAGATAATTCCACCAAAGTAATTACTAAGATCAGTTATCAAAAGTACTTAGTCAGCAATATATGCTTGATCCCTTCAAATTACTATGTCAGATTTTTTTGTTTTGACTATCTTGTATTTTTGGCATTTTTAATATTTACTGAATTTTAAAATGTGCGGTTCTTGAAGTAGAGCTGAAATGAACTTTGTAGTTAACTAGATAAGTAGAGATATTTTCATTGAAGCTTATTGTCAGGTATCGAGATTGTATATTGTTTAGTGATTAGCTATTATATTCGTAATCTAAGTTGTGAACTTTAAATCAAACGACTCAACTCTAAGCTGGGATGCTAGATTTTGGGTTTAGAGGATAAGTACTTTCACAAATTCTCCCATCTCTTACAACTGTAAGTGGCACACATACAATATTCTTATCATATGACAAAAGAATAATTCACTTTGTGCTTGTTTAATTTCTTGATACTTGACCCAATAATGGTCGTGTTGATTATTGAACATAATATTTGCTTCAGTTTTAGACTGAGTTTTCAAGTTTGCCGTTTTATCTAATACTTTTTTTTATCAATATATTGCTTAATTACTGACTAATTTTAACAACATGTGCAGTTTACAAGATTCGGCCATACCCAGCAGCCAGCAAACGCAATTGTATTAACCAGCACAATCACTGTTGTTCTTTTCAGTACAATGGTAAACAATGTTCCTCGAGTATAAATTTCATCTGTATTTTATTGTAATATTATTGCATTATGTATCTACTCTTTCTATGCTAACCTCAAAATAAACATGTCTTTACCATGGATATTAAAACAATGGACGGACGGTTTTGGGCCAAATAAATATGGCAAAGTCCATCTAATGACCCTGAAAATTCTAAGTTACAGTATTTTCTTTTTTCTTATATGACCCTGAAAATTCTACTGATATTTATATTACTGTGATTTTCTTAAGGTCTTCGGATTAATGACAAAGCCTCTTGTAAGACTCTTGATGCCTCCATCAATACTTAACAGCAATGGGCTATCCTCTGAACCATCCAGTCCAAAATCCTCCACGTTGCCACTTCTACGCAGTTTTCAAGATCCAGAAAGTAATACAGGTGATCAGGAAATTCACAGGCCAGCTAGCCTAAGCAGGCTTCTAAGCACTCATACTATCCATGGGTACTGGAGAAAATATGATGATACTTATATGCGCCCACTGTTTGGCGGAAGAGGATTTGTTCTTCCCGTCCCTGGTTCACCAACGGACAATGGTTTGCATTAAGTTCATCGATCCTAACATACTGACAAGTACATAACACTATACAGTTGTTCTATATATACTTGTATGATATCTATAATGAGGAATTCTATAATACAGTATGCATTACAGTCTTGTCATAAAGAGTGGTGCCCCGCAGTAGTTTAGGAACGCTAAATTTTGTTTGTAAATTTTACTATGAGAAAAAGGACCTGAGATATATCTCATGAAATTTTTCCTAAGATATATGCAAAATATGTTTTAAATTTTGCTGGGCCCGCAGGGTTAATTAAAAATCTCTGAATTTACTCAAATACTCATCCCATTTTTATATATAAAAAGAGAAAAAGGGCCCTGAGGTTACCTCAGGAGAGTTACCTGAGGCAGTAGTGTAAATATTTGTGGCATTTTTGTAAATATTGAATTTTTTTTAAAAAAATCCTGTAATTACAATTATACCCTCGTGCATTAATATGGAAAATCTATGTTATCTCAGGTAATTTTCCTGAGGTTACCTCAGGAACATCAAACCCATATGAAAATTAGCTATCTCAGGGAACTTACCTGAGATATATCCCAGGCTCCCTACTCTCTTTTACTATAGTAGTGACTGTGTAGTAGATTTACAGCATCTCCAACCATTACCATCTATTAGCTAAAAAGTCTAGGTGTCACTCTAATATACATATTAGTTAAAAAAATATAGTCTTTCAACCATCATAGATGTTAGCAATAATTATAGATATCCTCCATCTCGTTTTTTATATTTGTTGAGTTGAAATCATTAGCTAAAACATCCATGTCAGCTTTATGCCATATTTAAACTAGACCTACACATTAATATATACTCCCTCTGTCCCAATGATTTGTTTACATTTGCGGATCAGTTTCCGGCACGGATTTTAAGGTGTATTTTAATGATAGTTCTATAACTTATTTTTGATATTTTCTTTTTTTTTTTGTATTAAAATAGAACAATCCTATTTTTATACAAAAAAAGAAAATATAAAAATAAGTTATAGAACTATCCTTAAAATGCACCTTAAAATGCGTGTCAGATACGTAATTTTTTATGTAAAGAAATGGATGGGACGGAGGGAGTACCATTTAAATCAATTCATACTCATCCATTACACAATATATACTGTTTTTGAATTATAGCTAATCATTATAGCTAATACCATTGGAGCACAACCCCTTACAGGTTCAGCAAATTTTAGCTAACTATTATTTTAGCTAATCATTATACCTACTACCCTTGGAGATGCTCTTAGAGGGTGGAAATTCCAGATGAACTCAACTTATTTTAAGACAAATTTAGAGATTTGTAACTTTTTTAAAAAAAGTTAACTTTTTTTTGTAATTTATAGAATCTTAAACATATATTAAATATTTGTATTAAAAAAATTATCAAAATATGAAATTTTTACCCGAAAATAAATTCATAAGTACTTATTTAAGTTGATGCCAAACAGGCAATAATTAGGATATTTCCAAAGTTCTTTCTTATTCTTTATTAAAAGTATGAAAAATGCTACAGTCACCAAATTAGTTCCCAAATTTTGACACCAAATGACATGGCATTAATTTGATTGGTTATAATAATAATGGGCCCGCCAGGGCCATCCAATTAAAATATCACAAAATGCCAACTAATTAGTGCCACATTACTTGGTGTCAAAATTTGGTACCCAATTTGGTGGCTGTAGCATTACTCTAAAAGTATTTTCAGATACAACCAAAATAATTAATGTAGTAAGCGTATCCCAAAAGGCTCTTTATTTATATAATAAATATAATATAAAATATTAATTCTTAACAATTTAATATATATTTGATATGGGTGAAAAATAATCCCTAAAGACATAATTAATGTTATATTTATTGGTTCATTAATAAGGCCCGAAATTCTAGTTGGACATTAAATTCGTAATTAATGATTAAGCCCAAGAAACAGTCTAAACCGGGGACACCTGGTATAAACTTGTTTCCAACATGGGCCTGATCTGTTAATAAGGAACGTTCTAGAATCAAGGGACAAGAAGTAGTCTCCAAGGCACCTAGTTCGACATGGAAACTAACACCTACAAGGTAGGAGTCTAGAACTTTCATCAAGGAGGTGGTTTGTCCATCTAGTCTTCTAACCCTACTACGATTCTAAGGCTCCCAACGCCTATATAAGGGTCTGACCCCTCATTCTCATAACTACATTTTTGGGTTGATTCTCAACCTCCGTAGGCATTCTGTGAGGATCGTTCAGTCTCGAACACGGAAACAGCCATTAAAGCTCGAAGCTCACCATCCTTTGTACTTAATACACACAAACCCTAGCCGTAATTTACAAACCCTCGTTTTTATTCCACAACATTTGATGTCGTCTGTGGGAAAACAACATCAACCATGGTTCAAACACGAAGGACACCAGTCACAACCGAGGCGACCACCGTCACCTCTGCTCCGCCTGTCGTTACTACACAAGGGTATGTACCCCCATCAACGGGGACAATCACTCAACCTCAAGTTTCTTAACCTATAGGGACGACTCCCCATGCTGAGAGAACTCTACATGTGGTTGTCCATCCTAACCAGGAGACCAACCCTCTTCAAATGGTGGTCTCCCCCTTGTTGATGTTAATCATCCACTACCTCCGAGGATGCAGATCTCTACTACAGATCTCCCTAGAAGTACGAATCCGGCATATGGCCTGCCTAATTACCCTTCGAATACTCGAGGTGTTGGACTAAGCGGCCATGCCCTGCAGATGCATGAGCCATATCACCCTCCTTACATTAGATGCTTGGGCCCTGATCAAGGATATTATGACTACTCTGGTCCTTATACTGATGATTCATCATATGAGGATGACGATCGTGATGAAGTCCCGAGGAGGCGGCGTGCTAGCAAGGAACCTCGAAGGAGGACTCAAAGAATCCATGATGGACCCCCTTTGACAGTTGCTGAAAGAATCAAGGCTCAAGAGGATGAGATCTAAAAGTTGAAGGATGACATAACAAGGGAGCAACAAAGGCAGAACCAGAATAGACCTCCTCCAACTTCAGGAGAGATTCCCTTTATTGATTTGGAAAGGCCTTCGAGGAGGCAGAGAAGGGCTGATGCCCCCAACAAGAGGAGCTACAAGGGCACATGCCCCTAAGGGTGATCCCAAAGATTTGATGCCACTTGGAGACCTTGATGATCCCACAACCCCGTTTACTGAGGAGGTGATGAATGCTCATGTTTGTAGGAAGTTTAAGATGCCTACGATTAAGGCATATGATGGAACGGGCGACCTCGCAAACCATGTGAGAACATTTTTGAACGCACTGTTATTGCAGCCTGCAAGTGACGCTCTCAAGTGTAGGGCGTTCCCTCAAATCCTAGCGGGTATGGCTCAAAGATGGTATAGTCGTTTGCCTACAAACTCGATTGGCACATTCAAGGAGTTGAGCATGGCCTTCATCAATCAATTTGTTAGTTGAAGAGTCCATGAGAAGAGCTCTGCCTCCCTTATGCAAGTGGTTCAAGTAAAGAATGAGAACCTGAGGGATTACCTCAAGCACTTCACCAAGGAGACGTTGAATATCCCCGATCTGGAAAACAAAGAAGCTATGATAGCCTTGGAGAACGGGACAACCAATACCTTTTTTCAGATGTTGTTGGCAAAACATCCCCCTGAGAGCATGGCTGAGCTCCAAAGAAGGACGAGTAAGTATATAAAGACGGAGGAAAGCATGAGGAAAACAGAGGTCCTTAACGAAAGTGGTGAAAATGAGAACTCTAAGAAGCGAAAGACAGAGCAAGAGTATGATGCTAGGGAAAAGTATCCCCGAACTAGCAAGGACTCCGACTCTGCTCTTGGACCGAGGTTTGCTCAGTATACAAGGTTGAATACTCCCAAGAGTTAAATCTTGTTGGACATTGAGAAGGATAAGGATTTTCGATGGCCAAAACCACTTAGGAGTGATCCCGCAAAGAGAAACAATAATCAGTATTGCAGGTTCCACAAAGATGTGGGGCATGACACTGATGATTGCAATCAACTCAAAGATGAGATCGAGTTTTTGATCCGTAGAGGGAAGCTGAGCCACTTTACTAAGGGTGAATATCGTGGTAATCAAAGAAGAGATTATAATAGAAGGGATGATGATCAATATCGCAACCCCCAACCCCGAGGTCCAATAATCAACATGATCTCAGGAGGTCCGACTGCGACAGGGACAACTAGGAACTCTCGAAAGGCTTATGCCCGAGATGTGATGCATATTGTTGGAGAGGCACCAAAGCGTGCAAGAACCAAGGTAAATCGGATTTGATGATTCAAACCTTGAAGGGGTGAAGTTCCCCCACGATGACCCGCTGGTCATAACACCAATGATTGGAAATTTAGAGGTGAAGCGAGTCTTGATAGACAA
Organism: Kitagawia praeruptora; assembly: GCA_037693485.1. Classification (NCBI taxonomy): domain Eukaryota; kingdom Viridiplantae; phylum Streptophyta; class Magnoliopsida; order Apiales; family Apiaceae; genus Kitagawia; species Kitagawia praeruptora. The sequence continues at coordinate 155,496,102 of CM075348.1, read as the reverse complement.
TGGAGCTTCAGTGGACATTTTGTTCCATGATGCATTCATGAAGATGGGATACAATGAATTTCAGTTGGCCCCATCTAACATGCGTATATATGGATTAAACGGAGTAGAGTCTAAAGTTGGGGGAACTATTCAGTTGCCCGTTACGATCGGATAGAAGCCAATAGAGTCCACACAGATACTGAACTTTTTGGTTATCAAAGCATCTTCTACTTACCATGCCATCCTTGGGAGGACTGGACTTCATGCTTTTAAGGCTGTGGCCTCAACCTATCATATGAAGATCAAGTTTCCAACCAGGAATGGTGTAGGAGAACAAAAAGGTGACCACAAAATGGCTAGGAGCTGTTATGTAGCCGCGTTAAGGCCTGATGGAGTCAGGGGGCAGGTCATTCCGATTGAAGACATGGATGTCCGCAGTGATAAGGAACACCAAGAAAAGTACGCAGAGGACATCACACATAAGCCTCGGATAGCCATTAAGGCTAAGGTGTCAACTGACTTCGTGGTTGAATGTACTATTGACAACCAAGAGGTCGGGGGGCAGGAGATAGTACCCCAAGCAGGAAGTGAACTTCAGAATAAGAATGAGGAGACTAGAAGGAGTAGTGGGCATGCTCTATTTTGATGGAGCATCAAAATCAAAATCAAGCAATGCATGCCTAGTCTTGCAGAAGCCCCGATGGGTTCAAACTATCTTAATAGGTCTTAGCTTCGTATTTATCTAGTAGAAGTAGAAATAAGGTTCGATGAAACCATTGCATAGCATGTTGCTCCGAGTAGGACAATAGTACTCCATGTAAGGGTACCCATTTCAAGTTATTAATGCAAGTTTGCTTTTCGTTCTATGATTTTATTTATGTGCCAAGCACCAGATGTGTGTAAGTCAAAGATGATCCAGTACTGAAAATAAAAGAATACACGAATGGAAACAAACAAACGCATAAATAACCTTGAAGGGTCGAGAGTTAGGTTACAATATAACCAAATAAGAGTTTAAGTCCTTGAAGGACCCTGGATAAAAGATTAGTTGATAAAAAACCACATCTGGCAATCAAAGCCATGCAAGGCTCTGAAGGCTAAGGACTAGCTACTCTTCAATATTTTATAAGCACCTGGGTTGAGAATCCAAGGATGAAGACCAACAGAGAACATTGCATTCCAGTCCTAAGATCAAGGGGTATAAGAATGTCCTTGAACAAGGATTAAGAAGTTCAAGCAAGTTCTCGTCTCAGAAGTTTAAAAGGCAAGAAGCCCACAAGATTGTATTTCTCGAAATCTAAATCGAGGAATCAACCTTAAAGCCTTGACCTAGAATGAAGAAAAACAAGAAGCAAAGATAGGTTTAAAAACCCTGAAATTAGAACAAGGTTTTTGACAAGCCATGAAAGACATGAAATCAAGTAAGGGATCCTAGAGAACTTTAGTTTGACATCAGTCCAAAAGAAAGGTCGTGAATACTTGGTAGTCGACATATGAACACCAACGTTGAACATGTGAACATCAACCTCGAAACCTAGGTTGAGAAACACGAGATGTTAGCCATGAAGGCCAAGATTAGCTATGAAGGCCAAACTTGAGGGGGTCATGAACCTCCAATCAAGATCCAAAGGTTGAAACTTCAAGACAAAACTTGAAAACCAATCTGAAATTTTGGATTCTCGATCCAGAACCCCAACGTTGAACATCTAAACACCAGCTTTGAACACTTGAATATCAATCCTGAAATGGAGATTGAAAACCTCATAGGGAAGGTTCAAGACCTCATGGGGCCGACCAGAAGCCAAGAAGGCCTTCATCCAACCTTAAGGAGCCGACCAGAGGCTCTAGAGGGGCTTCAGCTGACCAAACACCTTCTAGTCTTGGATCAACATCTCTAATAGATGTTTTAGTGGTTTAAAACACCCAAAACTTGGCTTGGAAGCATGTGATGGTAGTCCAATATGCTCTCTTTCATTAAAATCAAGGTTAGAGTTTGAGGAACTTCCTTGATGTTGAAAACCCTTGATTTCGAACATCAACATTCCACATTCGAACAACGTTCAACATTCGAACATCAACGTTCAACAATCGAACATCGACGTTCAACACTCGAACAGCCCCAAGGCCGAGCACATGCCAGCCGAGAGGTCGCCCAAGAAGCCCCAGGAACCAAGACAAATATTGAAGCCATGACGGCCAACCGAGCTGAGAAAGGTTGTTTTAAAAATTCTAGGTTGATGTCAACCCAAGATGAGGAGTCTGTAGGAGCCACTTACCAAATGCTAATAAGCAAGATTTTTGCACCCTTGACTGGGAAGACCATGGAGGTCTACGTGGATGACATGGTAGTCAAGAGCCTATTCAAGGAAGATCATATTAAGCACATTAGAGAGGCATTTGAAGTGCTGAAGCACCATAGGATGATGTTGAATCCAGCCAAGCGTGCATTTGCCGTTGGATCAGGAAAATTATTGGGTCTGATGGTTTCGAAACAAGGAATCGGGGCCAACCCTTATAAGATCAAGGCAATCCTAGATATGGAATCTCTACGTTCTATAAAGGAGTGATGAAATTGACTGGAAGAATTGCAGCCTTAGGGAGATTCATCTCCAAGTCTGGAAACAAGTATTTGCCTTTCTTTCAAACATAGAAGAGAGTAAAGAATTTTGAGTAGACTTCAGAAAGCCAAGAGGCCTTTGAAAAATTGAAAAAATACATGGCTGAAGCCCCATTGTTGACCAAACCTAGTCCCGGAGAGATCATATATCTGTATTTGGCAGAATCTAAACAAGCATTAAGTGGCATCCTCATTAGAGAGGATTACAAGGTTCAGAAACCTATCTACTATGTGAGCAAGGTGTTGCATGGAGCTGAGTTAAATTACACCCCCATTGAGAAGTTTGTTTTGGCATTGGTAACAGCCTCGAGGAAGCTACGATCGTACTTCCAGGCATATAAGATTGAAGTCCTGACAGACCAACAGCTGAGAAATATCATGCACAACCCGAAGACTTGTGGAAGATTGATTAGATGGGCAATAGAAATCAGATAATTTGATATCGCGTACAATCCTCGAATTAAAATTGAGGCAAATGCACTCGCTGACTTCGTGATTAAATGTACCATTGACAATCAAAAAGTCGGGGGGAAGGAAAGGCACAACACCCTAGCAAGGACAAGATAACACCCCAGCAAGGGCAAGATAAGACACCCTAAGAGGGAGAGAATGATGAAGTTTAGAAGGAACATTGGGTGCTCTATTTTGATGGGGCATCAAAAACAAAAATAAGTGAAGCTGGTTTAGTCCTACAGAGCCCTGATGGCTTCACGATTGAATATACCTTGAAGGTGAATTTTGAGACGACCAATAACGAAGCAGAATATGAAGCCTTGATAGCCGGAATAGGCTTGGCTCTAGCCATGAGGGCCAAAAATCTTAAAGTTTGTGGAGACTCAAGGCTGGTGATAGCCCAAGTGAATGGAGATTTTGAAGCCAAAGATGAAACGATGGTGAAATACCCGGGTATTGTAAAATCACAGTTGGTACGATTCAAGGAATGCCTCCTTGAATTAATCTCTAGAGAAGATAATATAACGGCCGATGCCTTGTATAAATCCGCCTGGTCTGAAATCGAGAATTACACTAGTAGTGTTTACTATCAGGTCTTGGAGACCCCCACTATAGAGCGCAAGTTGTTAGCGCCCATCGACATTGGAAGTTGCTGGATAGATCCCCATCAAAGCTCATCATGAGACTGGTTGGCTCCTTGACAATGGCTTGGAGGGATGAAAACTGTCAGTAAGAGCATTGAGATACGAAGGTCTCCTCTATACGAGGTCCTTTGTAATTCCACAATTATAGTCTTGAAATTCAAATCCTAACAAAAAAAAATATAAGCCTTGATGGCCAACAAGGCTGTTTGCCTCAAATCAAGCTGATTGTTTGAATTCGAGGCCTGAAAATCAGGAATCATTGGCTAAATTCAAACCAATGCAAGGTTCTACAAACAAGGTATGAGAGTTAGAGCCCTTGAGTCAAAATCAAGGATCAAAAACCAACCAAGGAATCCTAGACTTGAAGTCAGGTGTTGAAAAACAAGGGAATTCCCAATATAGACTACAAGAAACAAAGACCTCTTTGTTTGAAGATTAGAGGTGCAAGGCCAAAGGAACTCCACTACAAATTCTATATCCTAGTATGAGAATGGAGGGTGTTTGAAAACCAGAGGCCATGGTTGAATCCAAGGTTGCTCGAAACCAAGGATTCAAGAGCAAATTAAGGCCCGGAAGGTTCCGAAAACTAAGAAGTAGGTTGTTTGAGATTAAGGATCACAAAACCAACCAAGGTGTAGCAAACCCACTCTAAAAAAAAGAGGGAAGCCAAGGACAAGATTTGGTTTTGGTCAAAGTCAAGGTCAAAAGTCAAAGTCAAAGTTAAAAGTCAAAGTCAAAGTCAAATTTTGGCCAAAATTTAAAAAACAAAATTTTGGTGGGACCCAGTCGACCAGGTGCCCTTGGCCAAATGGCCGACCAGGGGTGACTGATCAGGAGCTAGAGGAGAAAAAATGGGTTCAAGTGTTTCAAACACCTAGGCCCCTTGCTGATTTCGTTTAGCTCTAGAACGTTAAAAAATGCGCGGATTGCTATCAAATTTGAGATTCAAGGACCTTATAAGGTCCTCTGCAAGCCTATGTAGGTGCCCTAGTTGTCCTTTGAAGTTTTGAAAAAACCTTGTTTGAAAACAAGGTTTGGTTTGAAAACCAGCTTAAAAGGAGGTATTTCGCTTCCAAAACGTTCAAAATGCATGTTTTCATGTGATTCTTCTTCATACCAGAAGATTATAAGAATCCCTATCATGTAAGCTCAACTTCAAAATTTGAGGTTAGAGGTGTTGAAAAACCAGGAGGGTGTTGAAAAACCAGGAGGGTGTTGAAAAACCAGGTCCAGGGACCGTATTTCTTGTCTAGACAACTCAAAAATGGGTATATTCACGAGATTCTTTCTGTGACCAGGAGATTATAAGAATCTCCACTGGATTAACTTGACTTCAAAATTTGAGGTTAGGATTTCACTAATCGCAATTAGGGGGTGATTAACCTCAATTAGCGACGTTTAAGGACTTCCACTCGAAAATTAACCTATCTTAAGGTTAAGAGTCGATATTCTAGTAATAATTACATCAAGGACGAGTTAGTTAGCATTGACTAAGGCCTTTATAGCCCCGTTTAGGGTTGTTTAGCCCCGATTAGGGCAGAATTAGCGTCTTTTGCTCAAAAATTAGCCTTAATTAAGGCTTACGAGCAACGACCACCTGATATTAACCCCAACTTAGATAATTTGAGGGTAATAAATCACTAATGAATTTATGATAAAGGATCCTATGCATGAATTGCACTTGGATTAGTGTCTACGAGCTCGAAACGGCACTAATCATATTCCCGAAAGGCCCAGAAATCCTAAGAAAAAGGTTCGAGAGGCCAAGGAACGTTTAACTTTCTTAAGTATTAACTTGGGAGAGAATTCTAGTCATTATGAATGTGTAGGTCGCTCCACACTTTACTGTAAGACGATACCCTGGCAGGGCCGACGTGACCTTAAACTCTACGAAATCAAGTTTTCCCAGAAGTTGGGGGCAAATGATATGGGTGAAAAATAATCCCTAAAGACATAATTATTGTTACATTTATTGGCTCATTAATAAGGTCCAAAACCCTAGTTGGGCATTAAATTCGTAATTAATGATTAAGCCAAAGAAACAACCCAAACTGGGAACGCCTGGTATAAGCTTGTTTCTAACATGGGCCTGATCTGTTAACAAGGAACGTTCTAGAATCAAGGGACAAGAAGTAGCCTCCAAGGCACTTAGTTCGACATGGAAACTTACTCCTACAAGGTAGGAGTCCAGAACCTTCCTTAAGGAGGTGGCTTGTCCATCAAGTCTCCTAACCCTACTACGATTCTAAGGCTCCCAACACCTATATAAGAGCCTGACCCCTCATTATCAGAACTACTTTTTTGGCTTGATTCTCAACCTCGAGATACGTAGGCATTCTGTGAGGACCGTTCAGTCTCGAACACGGAAACAGCCATTACAGCTCGAAACTCACCATCCTTTGTACTTAATACACACAGACCCTAACCGCAATTTACAAACCCTCATTTTTATTCCACAACAATATTCATCTTCAACAATATTCTTTTTATTCACTCCTCATTTATTTTATATGATTAAAAGTACGTTGCATTTATGAGAATACAAAGAAAGTGAAAAGAGAGAATGTTTTTCTCACAAATTTATTTTATAATATAAATTAAGAGCATTTTCAAAAAGTTCTTTATATAAGCTCTTAGGTAAAAATATAAAGAGTGCAACTAAAATTAGAGTTAGGAGATTCTTATAGACTCTTTAAGAACTTGAGAGTTCATTCCCTTTACTCAATTTTAAACGCTTATAGTTGACTTTTAACTTAATTTACTAATAAAATATGCATTCCTTTCAATTTTTCCACTACTTAAATTTAATTTTTTTTTATAATAAACTAATATGAAGAAAATATATATAAGAAGCAAGTATAAATAGCATTATTGGAGTTGACACAATAAACAATGTAAACTTACGAAGAATCTAATTGCTTATATTATATTTAAGAGTTGCTAGGAGACTCTTGAAAATGCTCTAAGAGTAGTAACTAATAACTCTTAAAATTGAGTAGAGAAAATAAATTTTTAATAAATTTAAGAGCCACAAATAATTTTTTGGAGCAAAAAAATCACTTTCCTCCCCAAATTTTAAATTAACAGCCGCCGTAAATAGGCTCTTGAAGATGCTCCAAGGTGAGTACGCGTAATATATTGGTATACAATCCCTATATCCACTACTTAGTTGTGGCTCGAATCGGATTGTATTAGATCAAATAAGGAATTCTGTTCTGTTAACAAACCAATATTAGTAATAATATTACTTAATTCATTTGCATTTTTTTTAAAACAATATGAATCCATTAATAATAAATCATATGACATATACAAAAATAATAACACATGATAATACAGATCAAATTAAAAATTTCAAACTATTATCATCGAGTAGATCTTGCATTGTGGACATCAATCGCTCATTTACAGCCTTCTTGGAGAGACAGTCTAGCGATTTGATATAATCGTGAATCATATGTATACCTTATTTATTATAATGTATTCGAAAAATCGATCATAACTGCAATAACATGTAGATCCTCATTAACGAATTATTATAATAATACAGCAGATTTACGATTCCGGATTAAAATAAACCAAACTCTCATAAAGAGAGACAAACAAACTAAATTCTCAGACAAATGAGGCCAATTATTGGGTAGAACTATTCTCACAGAATAAAAATTTATTTAATAACATAGAAATTGAAGAAAAAATAACAGAAAAGATTTATCAACAACCAAAAAATTGATTGTAGGTCCTAAATCGATCTATTGAATTTAGCTTTTTTTTAAGGAGGAAGAAAGATATTGGACTAGTTCTTATTATCCATTTGCCTTAGAGAAAGAAGTTTTCGTGTACTAAACTGGCAAAGATTCAGTAAAGTTTCTCTCTTAAACTCATTCCGGCATGCACGGAGAGCAAACATGAATGTTATGATGATGATGATGATGATGATGATGTAGGCAATGTTCTAAAAAGTGGATTAAGCGATTGCCTAGGCAAAAAATGTATATTACCCGACTCGATTTTGTACTAATCGGGTTTTTAAACGTCTTTGTAATTAAGCGGCGCTTAATTGGCCATTAAACGGGTTTGACTGATTAATTTGGTTGACCACCTATTGAAAATATCAAAATAAACTCATTATTTACTTTTATAAGTTTTATTCTTCTACTACTAGATTAGGCACCGTCGCACTAGAGTCAATTAGGAACTAGGGTTACAAAACTGGGCAATGAAATCAAGTAACAATCTCAGATTCTTCTACTACTGCTTTTAAACACTACTACTACGAGAATCAAGCTTCACAAGAAATATGTAAGGATGACAAAGAAATGTATGAGCCCTTAATTAACATTATAGAATCAAATACCAAAGATCGACTTGATAGCCCATTACATTTAGCCGGCTACTTGTTGAATCCATACTATTATTATAGAAATGATGAAGCAAAAAAGGATCCTGCTTGTATGGCTGCCATTCTGACATGTATTAAGGCCTTCTTTCCAAATGATTTTGGCATCCAAAATTTGGTATGCAACTCAGAGTTGTTGAAGTACAAATATGGAAGGAATGTTTTCAAAAAAATTGGCTATGATAGGAAGAATGATTAATGATGAGAACTTTGATGTTGGTGAGCGTAAGACTTGTAATTTCTTTCTTATTATATGCATTTTTTTACTTCATGCTTTAATTATATATTTGAATTTTTGATTATTTTCTAGTTGGATGGTGGTCTAATTATGGTGAAGAAACACCAAATTTGCAAATGATGGCTTTTCTAGTTGGATGGTGGTCTAATTATGGTGCAGAAACACCAAATTTGCAAATGATGGTCATCAAGATACCATCGCTAACTTCAAGTTCATCCGGTGAGAAAGAAATTGGAGTTTTTTTTAGGGTGTAAATTGCTTATTTTCAATTTTGTTTTATGCAAAATAATGTAAGTCTGTGTTTTTGGTATCTTTAATATTTGTAATTTGTTGCATATTCTTTTCTGTTTTTTGTAGATACATACAAAAAAGAGGAATTGGCTAGATTCAGTGAGGTTGAGCCATTTAGTTTATGTCCAGTTCAATTCCAAACTTGTCAACAATAAGAAGAAGGTGAAAGATAAATGTGATAATAGAAGGAAGAGATGATCATGATGATGACCTATCCACAACTTCTACAATTACTAGGAAAGATATCGATGGTAAAATTGGGGCTTTCGACATAAAAAGCCTTTCCACTAGAATGGTAAGAGAACTTGACGAAGACAACTTTCAATCAGAAGATGAAGGAGAGTGTAATGAAGACCTTTTATTTTATGATTCTGATCACCAAGGATGATGAATGTCATCCTGACAAAAACTTAATGTTTAGTGTTCCAATGATTTCTTTGCGTTGTAAACTTATAATGGATGCTTGTATTCTATTTTTGTGTGCCTTTAATATATCTACGTTTTCAATTATTAAAACCATAGTGAAAGTGTGTATTGTTTATTTAAAATGAGTAAACTTTAATTTTGGATGTGCACATATTAGTAAAACTTAGATGATTTAAAACTTGTAAATATATTACTTATTACTTATTAGTGTATATATATTATGAGTTAAGTTCTATGGAGACCAACATTTTAAGTGGAGACCGGAGACCAATATCAATCAAAACATTGCAAAAACTTATTCATTGAAAATCATGTTTTATGAAAATCACTGAATCATTTATTTCATTGAAAATCTTGAAGATCATATATGTTTTACATGCAAATTTCATTAAAAATTTTGAAAATCATGTATGTTCTGCAAACAAAATATTGCACAACATATTGTTCTCCAAAACATGTTCTGCTTGCAAATCATATATGATTTTTAAGATTTTGAATGAAATAATAATGTTAAATGAACATTCTATGCAAATATATATGTTTTACAACGTTTTGAGTGCATAATGTATATGGTCTTCACGGTCTCCACTCAAATGTTGATCTCCATAGAACTTAACTTTATAAATTATATATTAAAAAATAGATAAATTTATAATCCGTTTAATTATTGATTCACTTTGAAATTCGCTTAAACGGCCGTTTAACTGCTAGAATATCGTGTCACCGCTTACCGTTCTTTAGAATACTGGATGTAGGGGTTGATGTCAATAGCTGAGGATATCTATGGGAGAGATTCTGTTTGTTATATTAAAAATTAATGGATAGCTTAATAAAAATTAATTTTTTAAAAGGATAATTAATTAGTATTCGATTGACATATTTACTTGATTGACATATTCATATTGTTAAAATCACCCAGCCATATTGATAATGTAGGGTTTTTTGCCGGTATCAATTTCAATTTTCCTATCTTCACATACAGAGTATAGATAGAGAATATTTTCACTAATTCCAGTAATTCTATGAAGTATGTTTGATTAGTCAGATTTGTGTACAAATAATATCAAATGTGCATATATCATTGTTGTTTACAAATTAAAAAAAAGTGTCTTACTTATCATGATTAATATATTGAAAGTTAGAATAAACATTTATTCTACTTTTTTGAATAATTTTTTTTTTTCACAAACATTTCCATACGAAATCAGAAATATGCAAAAGTTTAGACTATAGTTTACACCAATACCAAATATAGTTGACTAGATTATTTTTCGGAGAGAAATAAGAAAAACTTAGTACTAAATGTGAGAAAGAAATGAAGAAATATACAAATAATGTATGTGTGGTAAATAGTTAAAAGTCATCAATTAATTATTTCTATCAACTTTACTGTAACATAGAAAACGAATGCTCTCCTTAAGTTATCAAATGATTATAACATCAACAATCATTAGATTTGTAATTCAAAATGATTACCTGTAATTAGTTTTTATCAATAATATAAAATTTTCATGTCTAAGCTCTAAGTCGTCTTTTCCATATGTATAAAATTTAAATGTAATGATTTATATTAATACACAAAAAATATGTATTATTGGTATGGCTATAAAGTTAAAATTAAGTCTGTACCTATAAGAACATAACAAATGAAATACATTTTTTTGCTAAAATTTTAAATTACCTATCATAAATAATAACTGTAAAAAAAAATTTAAATTTTAAATTTTTTTACACTTCAATACTAAATTATCCTAATGAAAAAATTTAGGCAAATTAACTCTTCATATTGGTTATATTTGTCAAACATCTAGTTACCACATCATCTATTGACATATTAAAATAATAAATTTTATTTATAAAAATTTGAAATAATAATATATCATTTTTAAAATATAATCAATTATTATATCAAATTTCATTGAAGCACAATATTTTATAAGTTTAGCAAAATATACATTATTAATATTTTAGATCATTTTAGCCAATATCATTGAAGATGCTCTATTAATACATTATTGTGATTTGCCCGTCGATGTGTGTCTGAGGTAGGCATAGGAACATTATGCAAATTTGATAATAAAAATTGAATGTTGTGATATTGGAATTTCATATTTAAAATTTTGGTGTGTAAATTGTTTAAATTATTTAATTTTGAATTAGTAAAATATAAAATGATATATTTATACAAAATAAGTTATATTTTCTTATTTAGGGTTTAAGGTTTAGGACTTTTCTTGTAATGTATATTTATACAAAATAAGTTATATTTTCTTATTTTTATAAAATGAATTTTAGAAAATATATTAATTTTTAACGGTTACAATTGTAATTAACAAAACAAAATTTTCTTAAAAAATAAAAAGTTTCAAATTTAATTCGAACTCAGTTTAATAACATAAATTAACTTGGTTTGAACCCGATTTCGAATTCAAGTAGGAATTTGATCAAATATTTGAAATCGACTTCTAGTTTATATCTCGAGTTCAAGTTCGACCAAACAATTGAGATCGATGAGAAATTTGAATTGATTCAAGTTTTTGATAACTTTCATTTGGACACGATTTGTTTAGCTTAAACTAGACTTAAATTTAGAATTATCTAATTCGACTCGACTCGATAATATATATTAGTGTAATTTAATGAATTCGGCATGATAATATTGAGGTGGGCTCTTTTTTTGGTTCGTACAAATATTTTCGAGCATTTCAAACTCAATTCAAGGTCCATTCAAACTCGAAAACTTGTTATGAAGTTCAAACTCGACTCAATTTATATACAAGTTGGGTTCGAAATTTTTTTTATACTAAATATATTTAAAGCTTGATTTGACTTTTTTTTTTTTTGATAAGCAATTTATTGATAATAATTCCAAATGGAGATTACAATTTGACAGCAGCAAGACAGGATATAAACTGAAAAGGAAAGAACCTCAGATCTAGGAGCAACCAACTGAAGCAACTGAACTACTACTACGGCCCTTGGAATGGCTACTACTCAGACTATTAGAAGACCACATAAACTGAGAGGAAGTGAACTTTTGTAAAATTTCTTGTAAAATTTGCTGAGAAAACCCACATAATCAACTGCAAAGATCTTCCTGGACCTCACCCACCCCCATCTGGGCTCATTTTCTTCCAAAATGTTGATCAAAACGTGGGGATCATATATCTGGCCTCAGCCCATCAAGTTGATCATAAAGCATCGGGACTATGCAAGAACAACAGCCAATGTAGACAATGCCAGGCAAGGATGAGTATAAACAATTCAACTACAATTCCCACTAAATAAGAATTGTGAATGTTATACCCATGCTGCAATCATTCTATTCCTGGCCTGAAAAAAGTCGGACTCGAATTCAAAAATCTAAAACTTGACTCAACTTAATTTGAATTACTAGGCTAAGGTTTACATTCATTTCATTTGCCTTCTGATGTGATTTCTTTACTTAAATGGCCAAGGCCATAAGCTTGCATTTGTCCGCATCGCGTCCTCGCAAATAAATTCGGTCATTCACGTAAACACTACTTCAATATATTGGTTTAAAGCATTTCCAAGGATGAAAGCTAAATTTATTAGCTATAATGGTTATCTAAATGGATTATACAATTTTTTTGCTAACAGTACAGATACACACTCCAATAATAGTGTTATGTATAATTATGTTAAATTAAAATTATACCTAAAAGTTTTTTTAGTTCAACATATATATCAAATCATACATGATTATCTATATTCTTTTTGCTAAGAAGTGATGGTTGAAGTGCAATATTTTTACATATCATCTAAAAGGGCACTTAGATGACACATGTGACACATAGATATTTTAGCTAACAATTTTCTACCCTTGGAGATGCTCTTATAATTCATGTGATTGCACAATTTTTTTTTAATATGTAATAAATTTCATTTTATTTTATGTTATAATTTTACTTTTATAATATTATTATTTTCATAATTATTTTAATTAAAAATTTATATAAATTTAATTAATGATATGCATGGTTTCAAACCTATATAATGAAATTTTAAATATAAATATGTCGTTGACGAAATTCGAAATTTGAATTTTTATTAATCATTAGATCTAACGGTTCTTATTTATTACTAAAAATATAACGGTCATTATTTGTTGTATACGGATTTTTAATATATATATTAGTAGTGATTGAAAGATATGATGTGATATTTTTGGATATGTTATGCAAAATTTACGCAAGCGCACGTTGTCACAAGTAATATATGATTAAATCAAGTTCGTTCCCACAGAGATCTAGAATGGTGTTCAATTCAATTAATGTACCTATGCACCGATGTATGGTTTTTATCCACTGCTAAGACAAATAACAAATTGAAATTTTATTAACTACTAAATTAATTATCAAACTAAAGATTAACTAATTAAAGAGATTAAAGTCGAATTACTAATATGAGAATTAAACATGGAATCCTAGTTTCATCATCTACTTCACTTAGAGTTGCAGCCTTTAATTAAAACATGCGATGGTTTTGATATCTGATCGAATAACACGAAAAGAGTAAAAGTTACCTCTCGGTATACTAGTACCAATCTACGCATACATCCACAAAAGAGATAGAAGATGAGTAGGCACCTATTATGTTTAGACCCTATATCTCTATAGAATTTGAAAACATAAAGGTTGAAGCACAAGTTATCCACTTAGATCACATAGGGTAGCATAATATCTCTATTCATGCCACAAATCATGATGCTAAAACATCAACCTATCCTATGCTAGCATGACAAGTTCTAAATCTCAAGATCCACTCTCGTTTAGCAAGAGATTAACATATTAGATGTTCGCGACGCACCTAAATTCAATAAGCACAACCATACAAGGATATCAAATATTCACCACACATAAATCTTTAAGGCATGCAAACTACTAAGCTACATAGATAAATCCACTAGGATCCCACGACAACGATTTGTTCATAATCGAACTTTTCGTCACCATTGGATTAGATGAAAACATGATAATTGACAAAATATAAAAGGAAGAATTAATATTAATAGGAAAAGAACACAAAAGATGAAGTAGATCTTGATCCGTTGCTTGTCACGAGCGTTGAATCTCCTTCTCCTTTTCTCTCTTGCAATTATATGTTACAATAATAAAAACGATGATCTAATTTACAAGGCTAAGATGTGTTTTTATATGCCTAGATATCTTGCCCAACAAGAAAAACAACCTAGAATACAATTGGAAATAGGTTTGGGTACCAAAAATACAATTAAAACTCGAATAAGGGCAAAACGGAGATTTTCAGCCTTTTTCTCCCCGCACCAGCGCTGCCTGCGCTTGAAGCAGCGCAGCCTGCGCTCCCCTCTCTGTTTATGCACTGTGCAGGCGCAGCCTGCGCTCTGTAGAGCGCTGCCAGCGCTCCTCTGGCTGGTGGTGGCTCGTTTTCTGCAATTTTCTTCGTTTTTCGTCCGTTTTCTTCCGTTCCTTTTGTAATCACTTCCCTTCTTCAATCCAAAGACTTGCAAAACTCTTGATAGTTGATATTAAGTCACCATTCTTCATTCCATAGCATGAATCAACTCCAAAAACAACGGAAAGTTCACCCCTAATCGATATTTCTCCAAACCTACACAAGTAAATAAAACACATAAAAACTACGACAAACTTGAGGCCAAATACACCAATTTAAGCCGATACGGAATGTTCCAAGTGGATATAAAATCCACTTATCAATATTAATGATTGCAAGATTATTTTTTAATTTAAAAGGTAACATGTTTTAATTAGAAAAGAAATATTAATGATTGAAAATTATGATATTTTAGGTTTTTATAAAAGTTAATATCTTCAATTAAAGGTAAACCTCTTTTAATTAAAAAATTCAATCAACTAATTATCATTGATTACATTATTTTATCATTTATTTTAATAATTAAGATAATTGTACCAAAATCAAACCGACAAACTTTCAATACTTCGGCTTTAATATGATAGTATAGTTATATACAAGTTTTAAATATATTTTATTAATAACTGAAAGATATGATATTCAAATTTTGTAGATTTAAAATTTTTAAATGATATGATTTAATTACAATAATGATATATAAGGTGCATGTGATATTTTTAGGAAAAAAATGGATTTTAATTTAAAAATATAGAAAAGATAATACACTTTATCTAAAAAAAGGTAATCGATAAATTATTAGTAATTACAATATTTTATTAAATAGAAATTATAGTGTTTTAGCCGAAAAGGATATTAATTTAGTATTATTAATTATAAATTATTATTGTATATTATTAAATTGATTTACTCATACTGTTTCTGAGAAGAAGAAAAATTTTAGTTAGAAAAAATATAGAGGAAAATGACTTTTACCTCAAATAGGAAATTGATTATTTATCGAAGAAAATATAGTAAAAGTTAACATGATTTACATAAAAAAGGAAATTGATTAGTTATTCATAATTATTTTTTATTATATATCTTTCAATATTTGACTTTAATATAGTAGTATATAGGGATAGCAACGGGTCGAATCGGATCGGGTTTGGCCAAATCCAAATCCAAAGTTTTCGGATCATATCGGGTCTGGATTCGGGTTTGAAAATCAAAATCCAAATCATCGGGTTTTATCGGGTTTTGGATCGAATTGGGTTTAAATCGAGTTTTTAATTCAAAATTCAAAAATTAAAATAATCACATTAAGTAAAACATAAAAGTACAAATATATTTAAAAATTTAAAATATAAAAATATTTTAGTTGCATAAAAAATATACTCCCTCCGTCCCACAATAGTAGTCTCTTTTGAGAGAATTTTTTTTCCCATAATACATGTCCATTTCCAATTTTCAATGTAAATTTATGTTATTTTTCCTAAATTACCCTTTTTGAAAATTGTATAGCATTTAATGAAGAGTGACCAAAAGTATAAAATAGCTTATATTTTTAAAAGTCAATGCATTTATAATGGGTATAAGAGGAAATGTATCATCAAATTAATGTTTTCTTAAGATGCGTAATTTTTCCAAAAGAGACTTGTATTATGGGACGGAGGGAGTAGAATATTATAAATAAAATTTAAAAACTATAAGAAAAATAAAGAATATATATATTTATATAAATATATTAGAATTTTAATAAAAAAAATAAGATTGTGATTCAAATAAATAAAAATTGTGGATTTTGTATATATATATTTATAATAACATATACACAAGACTTACATACCGAAAAATTAAATAAAAATAATATCACGTTATTTAAGATATCTCAAATATATATGTGGGTGATCATTTTGTTTATTTGTTTGATATGTATCTCAAAATATAAAATGATATTATAATTAATAATTAATATTATATATATTATATATATGGTTGCTTAGATGAGACCCCTCTTATAATGAGACCCTCTCTTATAATGAGTCTCTCTCATATTTCATCTATTCTAAAGGACCCTGCCAGGGGCACCCAATACGAAAATATCTTATAATTATACCCTCTATTCATTCATCAATAAATAAAAAAATCAAAAATAAAAAAACCGTCGCCACTTCATCATTTTTTTTTAAAAAAATAGTATTTTTTTAATAATTTTTTTTATGAATGGATAGAGGGTAGAATTATAAGACTTATTCGTATTGGGAGGGGGGCCCTTTAGAATACAAGAAATATGAAGGGGACTCATTATAAGAGAGGGTCTCATTATAAGAGGGGTCTCATTTGAGCATTCCATATATATATATAGGGTTTGATGTTCTGAGGTAACTAAATTTTCCATATTAATGCACGAGGGTATAACTGTAATTACAGGATTTTTTTAGATAGTTTTCAGTATTTACAAAAATGCTACCATGTATATACACTAGAATCTCAGGTAACTCTCCTGAGATAACCTCAGGGGCTTTTTTATCATATATATATATATATATATATATATATATATCAGGTTTTTATCGGGTTTGGGTTCGGATCGGGTTTCGGGTCGGGTATTGATTCGGGATACATAAGATCCAATTCCAGAACCAAACTCTTTCGGATCCAAAAATAAGATCCAAATCCAAAAAATCGAGTTTGGGTAGATTCAAACGGATCGGAACGGGTCGGTATCCGTCGAGTCGGATTTTTCTGTCATCCCTAGTAGTATAGATAGATATAAAGAATGGTATTTAGGTAAAAAATATACTAATATATAAGTAAGGGTAATTAGGTGAAAATACGAAATACCAAAAAATTGGTACCAAAATTTTTAATTCATTTATAAAATTTACTATCTTCATTTAAAAGTAAACGTGTAATCGACTAATTATCATTAATTATCATATTTTATCATATATTTTAATAATTAAGGTAACGAACTAATTATCATTAATTATATTATTTTATCATTTATTTTAATAATTAAGATAACAATACCGGAAAACAAATCAATAAACTTTTAATGTTTCGATTTTAATATAATTATACAGATGAGTCATTGTACGATTTATTTTGAAATAGCAATTTTTCACTAGTTTAGATATTTGAACAAAAAAAACATTTCTCTTTTTAATAATTAACTAGGAATGCATGTTGGTGACTAATTCACCGGTGACAATCTACCTAGTGAGCGCTGAGCACTATTTAATCAAGTAAAAATTAAGATGACTTAATAATTAAATTGAATATATTAGCAAAGATTAAGATGATTCGCTAATTCAAAAAAAAAAAAAAAAAAAAGATGATTCGCTAATTAAGTTCAATATATTACATCATGCATAGCTACTTACCGTGCCGAAAAATTTATGCTAGTTTACCCTAATATCTCAATTACTAAATGGAAAGTACATGGATAATCATGAATAATCTTTTTTTTTGTCATGAGTAATCATGAATAATCTTGTTTGTTAAATTTTAACATTCTATACTGATCACTCATTTGATTTATGTTTATGAACTCCATCATAGAAAATGAATGATCTACTTAACATAAAAAATTGTGATAAATATAGGATATTGCGGGGTCATCACGGTTCTACTTCTATAATCTAGATAATATCCGTGCATATGTACGATTTTAAATATAATTGGAAAAAATTTAAAAAAATATGAATTAAGTAAAAAATCATGGAGTTAGAAGTGAGCAAAATCAGATATTCGATTTGGTTTTAAAATTCGGTATCTAATTTTTCGGATTATGAAAAATGTATTTGAATGAATCTAAATTTTTGGATTTTAATAAAAGGATATCGAATTGGAAAATCGGATAATCCGATATTCAGATTTTGTGCTCACCCCTGCATGGAGCAATTAATATTTGGAGAAGGAGAAATAATAAAAAAAAAAAAGTAAAGTGTGAAGAAACTCGGATATTTGGAACACATTGAATTTATGTTTATAAGTAATCTATTTCGAATACTATTCAGAAAAATTAATGTGCAATTATTATTAGATTAATTATAATTAATTCTTATATTCATTAATTTTTTTTGTCAAATATATTCATTGAAATTTGAATTAGTTAGTTTTGAAGAAACAAATTTTATTCATAATAATTAATTTACATTTATATTAGTTGTATTTTCGACATTCTAATAAAAATTAATTCAATTGATTAGGTGCTAATTTTTGGGTTAGCAAAAAAATTTATTCTCATATGTCATAATTTCATTTTTAGATTATGTTTAGTTACATTTTATATTTTTAGAATGAAATATTAAGTTCTCTTCGATTTATTTTATAAATATAGTATAAATGGGAAAATAATAAATAAATAATATTTTTGTTAATCAAAACATTCCAACTTATACTAAAGTAATACTTTTAGAGTATAACACTTTAATTATTCGTGTAAACGGTTATATCAAAATAAGCAATAATGAAGTAACGACGATCATCGAAGATTATTTTTGCAAATATTTTTAGATGCAAAAAAAATCATCGATATTAGTCTTAACATCATTTATAATAAATATATCTCTCTTACGAGATTATATCTACACATTTGAAGTTAAAATATTTGCAAACTCAAAAATCTTAATTGCAAATATAAATTCATCATCTTAATAAACTTACAATACAAACAGTGCCCTCCCTATGAATCTCTTCACTAATAAATATCATCTCAATGCTAGTTATTTTAGTTAGATTTTCTAAATTCAAAATATTCGAAAAATAAAATGCTCTTCACATATTATGTTATAAATAAAATACATTTCAAGTAATCTACATAAACAAAAATATTGATTATTTAAAGATTCTATATATGATTTAAATAGTCATGACAAAAAAATTATAAAGTTGTAGATGAAATACAAATTTAATGAGAATTAAATTTTATTGAGCTTGCACAATTATTTTAAAAAAATATGATAGGAATTAAAAAAAATTAACATTTGAGAAAAGTGTGACAAATATGAGATTGAACAAATACTTATTTAAATGTAAATATAAATAATGGATGACGAAAAGAAAAATGAATGGAATACTTAGAGGGAATATAAGGATTGAGGGAAAAATGATAAAATAATAATTGAATGGAGAGGAGAAAGAGAATGAGGGAAGGAAGAAAAGTGGACTAATATTTGTGTGTAAAGTGGAAGGAGAGAGATGATTAGAAAAATAAATATTTGAGAAAGTAAGAGGAGAGAGAAGAGGAAAATTTGGGAGTGAAAAATGGAGGTAGGAATTTTATTTTAATATCGGATATTGATATTGATTGATACTAAGTTCTGGAGACCGCCTCAAATTGGAAAAAATTACAAAAATAATCATTTTTTGAGTAAAAATAACAAAAATAACCATTCTGAAAAAAAAATGGCCAATTTTAGCCTTTTGGATACTCTACTGGCAGTTGGGTATCCCAATTTGTATAATATAGTAGTTGGGTATCCCATATACTGGGTATTCCACTAGTTTGGTATCTCATATAAAAGTGGATACTACTCCACTGACAGTTGGGTATCCCATTGATAAACACATTTAATTGTATATTTTTAGTGAATAATTGAATAAAATGGTAAATTATTTTTCCCATTTTATGCTTGGTTGTGTGGTTTTGTTGATTGTGTAGATATTGAGAGGATCTTCGCGATTTGGTCAAATAATGAAGATATGTGCATTAAAACCAAGATATCAAGCCACATCGTCACGTGTCAGCAGAATCGTGGTGAATCAAGCAAGATATCGGATCGAATGGGAATGCTGAGCAAGCGCTTGGTCACGAAGATTAGTGTGATCAAATTAGAGATCTTTGTAATTAATGCTCCTTTGTAAATATTTTAGTATAAATAGACGTGCTAGGCTCATTGTATAAACACATCTAGTTTTACCTCTAGTTTTTACTCCATCTATTCTCTCTAGCAAAAATCCTCCTTGTATTCAAGATATCGTGAAATAAAAAGTCAAGCTTTTCTTCAATTTCTGGTATGAGTTCTTTAATTTATATCGTTGTTGCTTTAATCATGCTTGGCTAAGAGCCCTTTCTAAGGGGCGGATGTAGTTGGTCGAATAATATGATTATGTGGTGTAAGTGCTTTAAATGACATATTTATTTTGCTAGTCATTTTCAATATCATATTTATGTGAGTATTTTCATGCGAGCCACACAAGTAGAGTTGGGAGTTCGTATAGTTAGGATCCATAAAATTTTGAGAATTGACTTGATTGGTAAGATCGATACAAGGTGGTTTTTACAACTTTAAATTATATTTGATTCGAAATCATTGGTTGTCTTTATTTCGAATACTTATGTGTTTATTGATAGTGGAGATCAATTTTTATGCTACACCATAATTTCATGTTTGACCGATGAAATCCGTTCCTTAGACGTTTTTATAAGTGATATTTTTAAGTGCTAGTTAATTGTTTTTGTTGGTTTTTTTTAATTAAGTGTGCATCGACACGTACTTGCCCCCGTACTCACGTACGCCCGTGCACTTACGGTATTTTTATTACTTAAAGAATTTTTCCTCAACAAATTTTTGGCGTCGCTGCCGGGAAATGCGTTGTTGAGTTTTTAATTTAAAGTTTTCTGACCATTTTTTGTTTTTCTGTTTTTGTCAAAAACAGACCCAAAAATCATTACTTCTGTTGCCTGCGCACCTGTTTGCGTGCCCTGTTAGTTTCTGTATATAGTCACATAGCACCAGTAACATTATAGAATCATATTTAGTGGTAAGTTATATAGTTTATATAAAACAAACCGATTTTGTTGGGTACAAATATAATACTCTAATTTGTTTTGTCTTGAAGCCGATTTAAATATTAAAAAAAGGAAAAAAAAGAAGTTAACGAAATATAGTACCATAATAATTCAGAATGTCATGTTTGATTTCGGAGTTTAACAGTGTTGATCATTAGTTAGAGTAAATCGTCGCATCATTAGTAATAAATTATTTTTCTATTTTTATTCTATTTTTTTATTTCTTCTACAAAGAATAAAAAAAATAGAGTAAAAATATTTTGTGTTATTTGATTTGTTTTATTTTGACTTTTCAGGTACCTAATTGCGGCTTGAGTTAGTTCTTCACGGAAATAATTGCTAAGCTATTTCGGGTATTATTTTTCTTTCCCTAGTTTTTAATAAATAAAAAAATAAATAAAAATATTAGTTTAGAAATTGTAGATAAAAATTATGTGTCGCATCATGCATTTTATGTACACCTAGAGCACATCTTGTTTAGGATTTTTTCTGTATTTTTATAATTGTGGTGATTGCTGGAGGACCCAAAGGTACGTACCACACTAGTGTAAAGCATTTTGTGTGTTTAATTTATTGTCTCCTGGGTGCTGCATTTTCATCTTAATTAACTTTAAGGGCAAAAACCACTCATCAAGATAAGGTAAGGGATTTCATCACCCTTTCCTTGGCCCACAAACCATTAATCCATCATACTGCATCTCCAAGCTTGTTAAAATTAATTAGACGTTGACCCCTAGGAATTTCGAGCTCAATTAGGAAGGTACCTAAAAGAGGAAGTAAATTTGGAATTATTTGAACTCTTTGGTGTCTAGGCAAGTGTATCACTTACCTGGCCAGCCAATTAAGATTGGTGTCTAGGATGGCGGTTCTCTAATTCAGCGTCTTGTTTCAAGGAAGTGCCCCCGCTTGACTGGCCAATCGGTTTGAATAAATCTAGATTTATAGACTTTTTGGTGGTCCTACAGTTAGGAGCTATCTAGATTTTTCTTTAGGATAACCCAGGTTTAGATGATTTTTTTTTCTTTTTATTTAAGTGTTTTTTCCCCTTTTTTACGTGCTAATTGGTAGATAATTTAGATATCTTCCTAGTGTATGCACACTTGGAAAAGAAGTACTACCGGTCGTTTAATTCGCAATCCCGATAGTATTCCACTTAGTGAAACATCTTCACTACTTAGTAAAACTTCATCACAAATCACCATGACAGACAACAATGTTGTGCCTCCCGCTGCTCAACGTACCACGCTCAAACAAGCTTTCTACCCCCAACAAATAGCCCGTAGGTCTCCTATAGTCCTTAAGGATGCCGCTGATTCCAAATTTGAGGTTAGAACCCATCTTATAGGCATGTTGCCTAAATTCAATGGCAACTACGATGAAGATGCCTATGAATTCCTTCAAGAATTTGAAGATCTTTGTTCCACTATCTCTTTCAAGTCCATGACTAGAGATGGTATTCTACTTCGTGTCATTCCGTTTGCTCTTAAAAGCAACGAGAAAAAGTGGTTCAATAGTCTTCCTGCTGACTCCATTAAAACGTGGGAGGAATTTGTTATTCCCTTTCTGAAAAAATATTTTCCCCGTTCCAAATCAATCGAACTTCGCACCAAAATTATTGGTTTTCGCCAATTTAGTGACGAAAAATTTTGGAAATATTTTGAACGTTTCAATAGCCTTCTTGCTGAGTGTCCTAATCATGGAATCACTCAAACCGAACTCATACGTATCTTATATGAGGGGTTAGATGTGAAAACACGTGCCTTTGTTGAGTCTATGTGTCCCGAGGGTTTCATAAATAAGACTGTTGAAGAGGCTTGGGAATACCTCGAAGGGTTAGCCGAAAGGAGTGCTGAGTGGGAGAGTACGTCTGAGAGAGACCATACTGTTTCTCGTAATAGTGTCCGTTCCATCGAGTCTGCCTTCGAAAACTCTGCTCTTGCTTCTATCTCAAAAAGACTTGAAGCACTTGAGAAACAAAAGTCTCAAACTTCCCAACATGTTGCGTCTTTAGAGACCACATCTTTGTCTTGTAGTATTTGTGGAGGGTTAGATCATTTTGCTGAGGATTGTCAAGTTGCTCGACCTGTAGAGCAAACTAATGCTGTGTACCCATTTCAAAAGCCCAGAAATGATCCTTTCTCAAACACTTACAATCCTGGGTATCGCAATCATCCTAATTTCTCGTGGTCCCAAGGGGCCCAAAATGAAACCCAACCACAATACTACCCAAGGGGAGTTTATCCAAAGCCCAAGGGTGAGTCTTACCAACAAGCCCAAACATCTCAAAGTGGTCCAACTATAAATCACCCACCTATGAATGATGAAAATGCTGTCCTTCGTCAAAGTTTAGAACTCCTTACTAAACAAGTAGGACAGTTAGCAACTCAAGTGGGTCAAATGGCCACTCAAATGAGTAGTCGTGAGGCTGGGACTTTTCCTAGCCAACCCGAGGTCAACCCTCGTCATGCCTCAAACCAATCTAGTGCTAGGCAAGTCCACAATGTGGATGGGAACTCAAATGACCACGTGAATGCTGTCATCAGTTATCAACGTGCTAAAAAGCCTCATGATCCCAAACCCCAAGATCCAAATCAAGCATCTTCTTCTAAGACTAACTCATCTGAGGAGTCAAAAGAGGAAGAGAGCGATGCTCAAAAAGGGAAGGGTGTTGATCCTCGATTCACACCCAAAGCCCCTTTTCCCAATAGACTTGTTTCCAAAAAATCACCTCATCTAGAGAATATTCTAGAAATTTTCTCGCAAGTGAAAGTGAACATTCCTCTTTTAGATGCAATCGCACAAGTCCCGTCATATGCTAAGTTTCTCAAGGACTTGTGCACTAAAAAGAGGGCAACCAATGTTCCTAAAAAGGCTTTCCTTGCTGCTCACGTGAGCTCAATCATCTCTAATAACAACGTCCCGATCAAATACAAAGATCCTGGTTGTTCCACAATCTCGTGCACCATTGGTAACACTCTTGTTGAGAAGTGTCTTCTTGACTTAGGTTCTAGTGTTAACCTTTTACCTCTCGCTGTCTATCGTCAACTAGGGTTAGGTGATCTTAAAACCACTCGTGTCACTCTTCAACTAGCAGACCGTTCTGTCAAGGTACCGCAAGGTATTGTTGAGGATGTGATCATCAAAGTTGGCGAATTCTACTTCCCCGTTGATTTCATTGTGCTTGAGACACAACCTGTCTCTAGCACCAAAGGACAAATTCCTCTCATCCTTGGTCGTCCATTCCTTGCTACTTCTAATGCTACCTCTCGCTGTCTATCGTCAACTAGGGTTAGGTGATCTTAAAACCACTCGTGTCACTCTTCAACTGGCAGACCGTTCTGTCAAGGTACCGCAAGGTATTGTTGAGGATGTGATCATCAAAGTTGGCGAATTCTACTTCCCCGTTGATTTCATTGTGCTTGAGACACAACCTGTCTCTAGCACCAAAGGACAAATTCCTCTCATCCTTGGTCGTCCATTCCTTGCTACTTCTAATGCTATCATTAATTGTCGTAATGGGTCCATGAAAATGTCCTTTGGAAATATGACCGCTGATTTAAACATCTTTAATTTCACTAATCAGCACTTAGAGTCATTAGAGGAAGATACTCGTGAGGTGTGTGCGATTGGGACTCTCGTGGAAGAGATTTTAGAGGAATGTGATTGTGATGAGAAACTTGAAGAGTTGTATAAAGATATGTCTTCTGAAGACATGCTTGAAGAACTCAATGCAATTGGTGCAAAATGGGAAACAAAACCCGAGGAAATCTATCTCGAGCCTAGGACTGTTGCAAAACCGTCCATCATTGAGGCTCCTAAACTTGATTTGAAACCACTTCCTTCCACTCTTAAGTATGCTTTCTTAGGTGAAAATGACACTTTGCCTGTCATTATTGCTAGTGACTTAACCCTTGACCAGGAAACTCAATTAGTCAATCTGCTTAAACAACACAAAGAAGCTATTGGTTGGTCTATGGCCGACCTCAAAGGTATAAGTCCCACTGTCGTACAACACCAAATTCATCTTGAGGAGAATGCTACACCTAAGAGAGACTTTCAGCGACGCCTCAATCCCATAACGAAAGAGGCAGTTCGCAAAGAAATCATTAAGTGGTTAGATCATGGCATTATATACCCCATTTCTGATAGTCCTTGGGTTAGTCCTATCCACGTGGTGCCAAAGAAATCTGGTGTCACTGTTGACTCGTAAACACGCAAGTATACGCGATCACAAATAGCAAGTGATAAGTAAGATTCGTTCCACAGAGACTAGGTGTAATGCCAATTTTAGTGCGTATGCAATAGTGTATGGTTACTTCTTAATGCTTGAACAATTATCAAATTGGGTTTTTGTTTAAACTAATTCAATTAACTAAGTGCAAGTAAATTAGAAAAGAGTTCTTAATATGAGAAGGCATGGGATTCCAATTTCATCGAAACTTCACTAAAGGTTGACACAGTAAATCGATACGGGTGATAAACAAGATAATTAATCAGATAACACTACAATAATACGAGCTACCTTTCAGTACACTCATATCATACCACTTAATATCCACAAAAGATAGAAATCAAGAGGACACCATATTACGTTCAAATCATATATGTCTATACAATCTGGAAACACAATTGGTTAAAGCACAAGTTATCTTTTGTAATTACATGGGGCAATATGAATTGGGTAAAATCATACTACTAATCAAGAATAAACAATTAATTCATGAACCCATGCTAATATGGCTTATTCTCAATCCTAGAATCCACTTTCGCAATCATCAAGGATTAATAAACTAGATGCTAGCTACACATCTATCAATTAAACCAAACCATATCAGATTATCACAATAAAATCACCAA
Organism: Kitagawia praeruptora; assembly: GCA_037693485.1. Lineage (NCBI taxonomy): Eukaryota > Viridiplantae > Streptophyta > Magnoliopsida > Apiales > Apiaceae > Kitagawia > Kitagawia praeruptora. Next base: position 155,470,026 of record CM075348.1, on the reverse strand, counting down.
ACATCGATCACATGTCATACACAATAATTATGAAATCGAATCCATTGGAACCCCATGATAATGTTTAGTTCATGTTTGAACTTAGCACCATCATGGGTTCAATTGATAACATAATTAAAACAAATCTTGGAATAGATATATAAAAACAAAATTAAGAGGAACAAATAATTGAAATCCAAACCGAATACTAGAACCAATTGTTCTAATAAGAATACAGATTTATTCTCCTTGCTATGCTTCTGAAAGATGTGTCAATCTCCTTCTTCTGCTATGCGTAGAAGAAACTCTCTGTAAACCCTAGATAAAGTGTATGTATATGTTGTGTGTCTATCTTCCTCTCTCAAGCAAATAAAAAAACTCCTCATAAAATCTGGTCTCTCACCCCTAATAAAAGTATTTTTTAATGTTTTAATAAATTTACAAAAACAAATCCATAATTGAATAGGATTTTAATGTAAAATTCGCTGCTGACTTTGCTCCTCTGTTTCTGGGCTGTTCCAGTGCGATTTTGCTCTTTGGACCACCTTGGAATTAAAGAAAATTCTCCAAGCTTCGCGTGGACAGTAAGATCGTCAAATTCTGACTTCTGGAACTCAAGATACGGCCCAAACAGTGTAGGCAGCCCGTATATCCCAATATTACGAATTTCCTCTAAAAAAATCTCCAAATTCAGCTCTTTATTCTCCAATCCTTCCAAGTTTAGGATTCCTTGCTTCCTACAATAAAACATTATAATTTATTTAATAAAAATCCAATTAAATGCAAAATAGAATAAATATGAGGAATATAATCATATAAAATATATATAAATATACACTCTATCAAACATCCCCACACATAGCATTTGCACGTCCTCGGGCAAATAAAGAAATAAAAACTATCCTAACTAACTAACAAACATCACTTTCGTAGATGACACGATTGCATTGAGCGTATGCAACAAGCCGTTAAACCCCTAGGCAGCCCTAGTAGGACGAGTGTTGTCTCGTGAGGGTTTATAGAAGATATACCCACAAAATCAAATATTTTCAATCACCAAGTCTTAAACATGCAACAATTCATAGTACTCCACATATGCAAACCTCAATCACACAACAATCTGAGAAGATCTGAAAGTACACCACTTGCACAAAACAATCCAAGTATGCACACGTTGTCTTAACAGACAAAAATATCATGAAATAAACATCAAAGTCTCCTTCAATAAGTAAGCATGCCGTGGATAGAAAATCTCACATTGCTCTCAATTCACACAAGTGTATAGGTGTTTGAGTTTCACTCAAGTTCAATCAAAATAGACATGTGCTACCATATGCTTGGTTGTCCACCAAATCTCAACTACTTCGTATATGTGCATGCACAAATCAAAAGGTCTTCATTAAAGGTTGTAATGGGGCTTAGGTATGGGGTGGGATATCAAAGAAATAGGCTCACAAGTGGCTAAGCGTGATAAACTAATAGAGCATAATGTTCACTTCTAATTAAAGCACCCAACATGAATAGTAGATCATGTAAAAGATAATTAAACTTTCATAAGCATTAAACCCATAAGCACATCATTATGTACTTTCCCACTTTCACATTGTACAAACCAATGAACACAACTCTACTTCGATCTTCTTCAAATTTTTCTCTCTTTTTTTTTCTTTTTTTTTATTCTTTTTTTTTTCTTTCTTTCTTTTTTTTTTTTTTTTTTAAAAATCAAGCAACCACATTATATAATTCCCACCAAAATATCAAACCTTAACAAAGAGATCCCCACACTTGAACATTCACCCACCCTTAAGTTGAATCACAATGCTCTACTAGTAAATCAAGATAAAAATAAACAAGTAGGCTCAAAAATTATAGAGTGGTGATAATTGAAAGAAACGGATATAAGCTCAAGGGGGCTTACTAAGGATATAACTCATAAGGATAGTGTTTAGGTCAGTGAGGTTAATCCTAGTGCCTTTATCATTTTCATGCACACACACAACATGTAGTCTCAATAAGGTATCAAAACAAGTTCTAGAACAATGCTAATTGACGAACAACACACAACAAAGAAATTCGATTGATATAAAATGTATCAATCATTAATTAGGCTCAAAATCTCACAAGGTGAAAGCATGCTCGACTCAATAAATTTGACTAAGAAGCATCTCAAGTTTTTAAATTTTTGAAAGCACACACAAGGAATTATCAAGCAACAAATGATTTTTATTCTATGATACAACACTCAGAATTAATCATGCAAAATTAGTCTACAAAATGTGTACTTATCCTCGCTAACATGCTTTTGACATGACAATTATGTACAAAATTTATTTTTTAAATTTTTTTATTTTTCATCATTTTTTTGTATTTTTATCATATATATATATTTTTTTGATTTTTTATACATTAAGAACGTATCCCCACACTTAAATGGTTCATTGTCCTCAATGAATAATTTAATAAAAGAAAAAAAATCTAGCAATTCTAAGAATAAAATACAAAAAGAATAACAAAAAAAATATATACAAATAAAGGTTAGAAATACTCCCCTAGTGCATAAGCACGAAGTGGTCCTCCAAATAATAAATGAAAAAATGCTAGCTCCATATAATTGCTTTTGGGCCCAAAATTGCACTATGAATAAGAGCAGGTGCACATTAATTCACAAGAGCGTGGTAGCCCAACTGGTTTCAAGTGCCACTTGAAGTCATAAGGAGCAGGTGGTCAGGGGTTCAAACCTCCTTGGTAGCAGTTTGATTTTTTTTTTTAAGTAAGAGAGCAACCTTGCATTTTTAAAGCAGCAACGTTGATGGCAGTTGCAAGTTATATGGGCCTGGCAAGCAGCAAATGGCCAACAGCAGATGGACTTGGAAGACACAGACACATACATGATAGATGGGATGGGGACTTGAATGTGTGTCCAGGTCACACAAACTGATGCTCAAGTCAGACAGAATTGCACCGCGGAGTGGATATCACGCACTGAGGCGCGCGAATTTCTATTGATGCACAGAGAATGTAAACCGTGGGTTCCTGAATTCAATACCACGGTATTGAATCTTCTATTTTATTCAGGGAAGTAAAATGCCGGTATAGAAAAATTATACCGCCAGTATTTCTGCTCTGCTCTTTACTAGCTCATCTCGTGATTTTTTTTTTATCAACTTCTATTTTTCTTTTCTTTGTCCATATTTTACACTTCCACAAAATATTTGCATCCTGAAACACTTCAACAAATTCATCAAGGCACCTTGCGGGAGTAATAAAATAATAAAAATAAAAATCTATCCTAAAAAAAAATACAAAAAAAATGAAATAAAGAAATAGTAATAAAAAAAATTACTAACCATACAAAAATCATGGGTTGCCTCCCGAGAAGCGCTGTCGTTAACGTCATTTAGCCGGACGTTTTCACTGAGAATCAGGTAGTTGCAAGAAAAGCGGTAACCGCTTCACGGTTCACCGTACCACCAAAATAGTGCTTAAGCCTTTGACCGTTCACTTTAAATGATTGGTCAGGTGATTTATCATAAATTTCCACTGCACCATGTGGAAACACTGTCTTTACCTTGAAAGGACCAGACCACCTTGATTTAAGCTTTCCCGGAAAGAGTTTGAGCCGGGAGTTGAAAAGAAGTACTAGTTGGCCTGGTTCAAAGGTTTTGGGCATCAATTTTCTGTCGTGCCACTTCTTCACTTTCTCCTTGTACATCTTTGAATTCTCATAGGCTTGAGAACGGAATTCTTCCAACTCATTTAACTGCAACAACCGTTTCTCACCAGCTAACTTCATGTCAAAGTTCAGTTTCTGCAAGGCCCAGTATGCCTTATGCTCAAGCTCCGCTGGCAAATGACACGCTTTCCCATAGACCAACTGGAAGGGTGACATTCCCAAAGGAGTTTTATACGCTGTCCTGTAAGCCCATACGACTTCATCTAATTTCAAGGACCAATCTTTCCTCGAAGGATTCACTACCTTTTCCAAGATTCTTTTGATTTCTCGATTCGAAACCTCGGCTTGCCCATTTGTTTGAGGATGATAGGCTGTTGCAACGCGGTGAGATACTCGGTACTTGGCTAATAAAGCCGTGAACTGGCGATTGCAAAAATGAGTTCCTTCATCACTGATAATAGCACGAGGGGTTCCAAAACGAGTGAAGATCTGTTTGTGTAGAAAGTTGAGCACTACCTTAGCATCATTCGTTGGTAGAGCCTTCACCTCAACCCATTTGGATACATAATCCACTGCCAAAAGAATGTACTGGTTGTTGCATGAGGGAACAAAAGGTCCCATGAAGTCGATTCCCCAAACATCAAAAACCTCCACTTCAAGCATATTATTTAGAGGCATCTCGTTCCTCCTCGAAATATTACCGACTCTTTGGCATCGATCATATCTCATCACAAACTGATGAGCATCTTTGAATAGAGTTGGCCAGAAAAATCCAGCTTGAAGCACTCGAGCAGCGGTCTTATCTCCACCATAATGTCCACCATAGATAGTGTCATGACAATCTCGTAAAATCCCTTTCGTTTCGCTATAAGGAATACAACGCCTGAGAAGCTTATCTGGTCCTTGCTTGAATAAGTAAGGCTCGTCCCAACGGTACCATTTGACATCGTGCAGAAATTTCTTCTTTTGAGCGTAAGAAAACTCAGAAGGGATGACATTGCTCACCAGATAATTCACGTAGTCAGCAAACCAAGGTATTTCACCTTGCACAAGAAACAACTGCTCGTCCGGAAAGTGTTCATTGATGAGAGTCTCATCCTTCTTAATTTCCTCTCCCCGCTCCAATCTTGAGAGATGGTCAGCCACTTGATTTTCAGTCCCCTTTCTGTCCTTTATTTCAACCTCAAACTCCTGAAGCAAGAGTACCCATCGAATCAATCGGGGTTTAGCATCCTTTTTGGAGAGTAAATATCTGATGGCTGCGTGGTCTGTATAGACCGTGACCTTTGCACCAAGCAAGTAGGATCTGAATTTTTCGAACCCGTAGACAACTGCCAAAAGCTCTTTTTCAGTGGTGGTGTAATTCAGTTGGGCATCATTTAGGGTCTTACTAGCATAGTAAACCACATGAAACACCTTCATCTTCCGTTGCCCGAGAACCACGCCCACGGCGAAATCACTTGCGTCACACATCATCTCGAACGGCTCATCCCAGTTAGGAGCCGTAATGATTGGAGTAGTTGTCAACTTCTTTTTCAAATGCTCAAATGCTCTAAAGCATTCATCAGTGAATTTAAAAGGAGTATCCTTCTCTAGTAGACTGCAGAGTGGCTTTATGATTTTAGAGAAATCCTTTATAAAACGCCTATAGAACCCGGCGTGTCCTAGAAAGCTGCGAATTCCCTTGACTGAGATAGGCGGAGGAAGTTTCTCGATTGTCTCCAGCTTGGCCTTGTCCACTTCTAAACCCTTCCTAGACACCTTGTGTCCTAGAATGATGCCTTCCTGTACCATGAAGTGGCACTTTTCCCAGTTGAGCACTAGATTTGTCTCGACACACCGTTTCAACACCATTCTCAGATTATGCAAACATTCGTCATACGAAGACCCAAACACAGAGAAATCATCCATGAAGACTTCCACATTAATCCCAATCATATCAGAAAAAATAGCCATCATGCATCGTTGGAAAGTGGCTGGAGCACCACAAAGTCCGAAAGAAACTCGGCGGAATGCAAAAGTTCCAAAGGGACATGTAAAGGTAGTCTTCTCCTGATCTTCAGGAGCTATGGCAATCTGATTGTAGCCTGAATACCCATCTAGCAGACAATAGTACTCGTGCCCAGCTAATCTGTCCAGCATCTGATCAATGAACGGTAGAGGAAAATGATCCTTCCTAGTAGCCTTGTTCAGTTTCCTGTAGTCCATACACACTCTCCAACCTGTGACTGTCCGAGTCGGAATAAGCTCATTCTTCTCATTGGTTACCACTATCATACCCCCTTTCTTTGGTACACACTGAACGGGGCTCACCCAAGAACTATCCGAGATGGGATAGATAATGCCTGCATCTAGCCATTTAAGAATCTCCTTCTTGACAACTTCCTTCATGATGGGGTTTAGCCTCCTCTGATGTTCCACGGAGGATTTGCTTCCTTCCTCCATTGGAATTTTGTGCATGCAGTAAGAGGGGCTGATGCCCTTGATGTCTGCTATGGTCCACCCTATGGCTGATTTGAACTCTCTCAGAATCCGCAAGAGTTTTTCTTCCTCACTACCTGACAGGTTAGAATCAATAATAACAGGTAATGTAGACGCTTCACCAAGAAAGGCATACCTTAAATGATCCGGTAGTGGCTTGAGTTCAAGTTCAGGAGCTTCTTCAATAGATGGCTTTAGACGAATCTGTGATTTTTGAAGCTCAGCTAAGCCAAGTGATTCTGGTGGAACACTGAATTTCCTTTGGTAGGGGCTAGCATTCAACAATTGAACACATTCTGCAATTTCTTCATCTTCAGAATCAGAATCCCCTTGTAAAATGCTTACCAAGGCATCTGCCTTCCACAACTGATTCATTTCCTCATGCTGCACTGATTGAACCATATCAAGTCTGAAACATTCTTCCTCTTCAGTTGGGAGTTGCATGGCTTTAAAAACATTGAAGGTAACGTCTTGATCATGCACTCTCATAGTCAGCTCCCCTTTCTGAACATCAATCAACGTTTTGCCAGTGGCCAAGAAGGGCCTTCCCAAGATGATAGGGATGTTCTTATCTTCCTCAAAGTCCAAGATGACGAAGTCGGCGGGAAAAATGAGTTTATCCACTTTGACTAAGACATCTTCCACGATTCCACGAGGATATGTAACTGACCTGTCAGCTAGCTGCAAGGAGATACTGGTTGGTTTTGGGTCGGGAAGTCCAAGTGTCATGAAGACTGAGAGAGGCATCAGATTAATACTTGCACCAAGATCACACAAGCATTTGTTAAACGACACATTACCAATCGTGCAGGGAATAGTGAAGCTCCCTGGATCCTTCAGCTTTGGAGGTAGTTTTTGTTGCAAGATTGCACTACATTCCTCAGTCAATGCAACCGTCTCGAAATCATCTAGCTTTAACTTCTTCGAGAGAATTCCCTTCATAAATTTGGCATAACTAGGCATTTGTTCCAAAGCCTCAGCAAATGGGATGTTGATATGCAACTTTTTAAATACCTCCAGAAATTTGCCAAATTGCTGATCCAGCTTCTGTTTCTGAACCCTTTGAGGAAATGGTGGAGGCGGATAGACTGGAGGATTAGCCTCTGAAGGAACCGACTGCTTGGCTGATTGAGGGAGTGGCTGTTTTTCCTTTATTGCAACTTCCTCTTGCTCTGCATGTTCTGAATTCTGTTCCACTTCTGTTCCCCCTGTGACTTTTCCTGATCGCAGAGTAATAGCTTGTACCTGTTCCTTGCCATCCTGTTTCCCTGGATTAGGTTCTGTGTTGCTCGGCAGACTTCCTTGCTGTCTATGGAGAAGGGCATTTGCAAGTTGCCCAATCTGATTTTCCAAAGTTTTGAGAGAAGAAGCCTGACTCTGAAGTGATACTGCTTGACTCTTGACCATCGCTCTCAATTCTTCTAGTTCAGATTTATCACTTGACTGCTGCTGAAATCCTGGAGGCTGATATTGCTGCCTCGGCACATACTGTTGCTGCATTCCCGAAGGATTAGACTGTCTACCCCCAAACTGCTGGTTAGGAGAAGAATAAGATGACTGCTGCATATTGTTCTGACTGTTACCCCAGCTAAAGTTAGGGTGATTCCTATTGTTCGGATGATATGTGTTAGGAACTGGCTGTTGTGGCCTTTGGAAGTTGCTAACGAACTGCGCTGATTCATTAGATATGGCACATTGACGAGTGTCATGTCCACCTGCACATAGCTCACAGATGCTAGCTACCTGTTGCATCCCGCGATTAGCCAAAGAATCCACCTTTAAGTTCAGAGCTTCTAATTGAGCTGACAGAGCAGTAGCGGTATCAACTTGAAGAACTCCTGCTACTTTGCTTGGTTGTAGTCTCTGTGAAGGATTTTGGTACTCATTCGCAGCCATCATTTCAATCAGATCATAGGCTTCCTCATAGCTTTTAGCCCACAACGCTCCACCAGAAGCAGCATCTACCATAGGCCTAGATTGACTTCCAAGTCCATTATAGAAGCTATTTATGATCATCCATTCTGGCATTCCATGATGGGGGCATTTCCTGAGCATCTCCTTATAACGCTCCCAAGCTTCACACAATGACTCACCCTGTGTCTGAGCAAACTGAGCAATAGCATTCCTGATGGCAGCTGTTTTCGCCATAGGGAAGAATTTCGAGAGAAATTTTTGTGCAAGCTCATCCCAAGTAGTGATGGATCCAGCCGGTAAAGAATGTAACCAACCTTTGGCTTTGTCCCTTAAAGAGAAGGGAAAGAGTCTCAGCTTCACAGCATCATCAGAAACACCATTGAATTTGAAGGTGTCACAGATTTCAATGAAATTCCTAATATGCATATTAGGATCCTCTGTTGCTCCACCCCCAAACTGCACTGTGTTATGCACCATTTGGATAGTACCAGGCTTAATTTCGAAGGTATTCGCTGCGATAGCTGGCCTGATGATACTAGACTGTATATCATTGATTTTTGGTCTAGAATATTCCATGAGTGCCTTTGGCTGTACCGGTGGATTAGCATTAGCATTAGCATTAGCATTAGCATTAGCCTCGTCCATCCCGAAAAGAGCAACTTCTTCCGGTAGTAGGATTACCTCGCTTGGTTTTTCTAACTCCGCTTGAGCTCTAGCTTTAGATCCTGTTAGCATGCACATTCAAGTACCTGAGTACAAAGAGCAGAAAGACACGAGATAATAAGTAAACAAAAACAAATTCAAGTCAGTAATCTATAACGACCACTGCTGACAAGCACATAAACTACAATTAACACCGAAGTCCCCGGCAGCGGCGCCAAAAACTTGTTGACTCGTAAACACGCAAGTATACGCGATCACAAATAGCAAGTGATAAGTAAGATTCGTTCCACAGAGACTAGGTGTAATGCCAATTTTAGTGCGTATGCAATAGTGTATGGTTACTTCTTAATGCTTGAACAATTATCAAATTGGGTTTTTGTTTAAACTAATTCAATTAACTAAGTGCAAGTAAATTAGAAAAGAGTTCTTAATATGAGAAGGCATGGGATTCCAATTTCATCGAAACTTCACTAAAGGTTGACACAGTAAATCGATACGGGTGATAAACAAGATAATTAATCAGATAACACTACAATAATACGAGCTACCTTTCAGTACACTCATATCATACCACTTAATATCCACAAAAGATAGAAATCAAGAGGACACCACATTACGTTCAAATCATATATGTCTATACAATCTGGAAACACAATTGGTTAAAGCACAAGTTATCTTTTGTAATTACATGGGGCAATATGAATTGGGTAAAATCATACTACTAATCAAGAATAAACAATTAATTCATGAACCCATGCTAATATGGCTTATTCTCAATCCTAGAATCCACTTTCGCAATCATCAAGGATTAATAAACTAGATGCTAGCTACACATCTATCAATTAAACCAAACCATATCAGATTATCACAATAAAATCACCAAACATCGATCACATGTCATACACAATAATTATGAAATCGAATCCATTGGAACCCCATGATAATGTTTAGTTCATGTTTGAACTTAGCACCATCATGGGTTCAATTGATAACATAATTAAAACAAATCTTGGAATAGATATATAAAAACAAAATTAAGAGGAACAAATAATTGAAATCCAAACCGAATACTAGAACCAATTGTTCTAATAAGAATACAGATTTATTCTCCTTGCTATGCTTCTGAAAGATGTGTCAATCTCCTTCTTCTGCTATGCGTAGAAGAAACTCTCTGTAAACCCTAGATAAAGTGTATGTATATGTTGTGTGTCTATCTTCCTCTCTCAAGCAAATAAAAAAACTCCTCATAAAATCTGGTCTCTCACCCCTAATAAAAGTATTTTTTAATGTTTTAATAAATTTACAAAAACAAATCCATAATTGAATAGGATTTTAATGTAAAATTCGCTGCTGACTTTGCTCCTCTGTTTCTGGGCTGTTCCAGTGCGATTTTGCTCTTTGGACCACCTTGGAATTAAAGAAAATTCTCCAAGCTTCGCGTGGACAGTAAGATCGTCAAATTCTGACTTCTGGAACTCAAGATACGGCCCAAACAGTGTAGGCAGCCCGTATATCCCAATATTACGAATTTCCTCTAAAAAATCTCCAAATTCAGCTCTTTATTCTCCAATCCTTCCAAGTTTAGGATTCCTTGCTTCCTACAATAAAACATTATAATTTATTTAATAAAAATCCAATTAAATGCAAAATAGAATAAATATGAGGAATATAATCATATAAAATATATATAAATATACACTCTATCAGTCACTGTAGTGAAAAATGAGAGCAATGAGTTGATACCTTCACGTATCCAAACCGGATGGCGTGTTTGTATAGATTATCGTAAACTCAATGAGGTTACTAGGAAAGATCATTTTCCACTTCCTTTCATAGACCAAATGCTCGAACGGTTGGCTGGGCATAAGTATTATTGTTTCCTAGATGGGTACACGGGGTATAACCAAATCTATATTGCCCCCGAGGATCAAGAAAAAACCACATTCACATGCCCTTTTGGAACCTTTGCCTTTCGTCGTTTGTCTTTTAGTTTGTGCAATGAACCTAGTTGTTTCCAAAGGTGTATGTTGAGTATTTTCTCTGACATGGTCGAAGACTTCCTCGAAGTCTTTATGGATGATTTCTCCATCCATGGATCCTCTTTCGAACAATGTCTTAGAAACCTAGGGAAAGTTCTTGTGAGATGTGAGGAAAAGTGTCTTGTCCTTAATTGGGAGAAATGTCATTTCATGGTTAAACAAGGAATTGTGTTAGGCCATATTGTTTCACAAGATGGCATTCAAGTTGATAGAGCTAAGGTTGATATTATTGCCAACCTTCCCATCCCTAAATCCGTGAAAGAGGTGGGCTCGTTCTTAGGACATGCTGGTTTTTACCGGCGATTCATCCAAAACTCTAGTGCTATCTCTAGGCCTCTCACAAAACTTCTTGAAAAGGATGCACCATTTAATTTTGACCCTCATTGCGTCCTCGCTTTCGAGAAGCTTAAGAGTCTTCTCACTTCTGCCCCTATCATGCACCCTCCTGATTGGTCACTCCCATTCGAACTTATGTGTGATGCTTCTGACACAGCCATAGGAGTTGTTTTAGGACAACGAATAGATAAGCTGCCACGAGTGATCTACTATGCTAGTCGCACCCTTAACGATGCCCAGCAAAACTACACAGTCACGGAAAAAGAGTTTTTAGCTGTGGTCTATGCACTAGAGAAGTTCCGCTCTTACTTGGTTGGTTCACATGTGACTATTTACACCGACCATGCTGCCTTGCGCTATTTGATGTCCAAGAAGGACACCAAGGCGCGTCTCATTCGTTGGATTCTTTTACTTCAAGAATTTGATGTAGAGATTAAGGACAAAAAAGGGTCCGAGAATGTTGTAGCTGATCATCTTTCACGAGTATGTAATGCTCCATTTGATAGAAACCCTATAAATGAGTCCTTTCCTGACGAACAACTCCTAGCCATTTCATCTCACGAACCTTGGTTTGCCGACATAGTGAATTACCTTGTCACTAAAGAGATTCCAAATCATTGGACCAAGGCAGAGAAAGACGTGTTCTTCTCTCATGTCCATTATTACTTTTGGGATGATCCTTACCTCTTTAAGTATTGTCCAGACCAAATCATTCGTCGCTGTGTCCCCGAACATGAACATAAGAGTATTCTCTCTTTTTGTCATGACATGGCATGTGGTGGCCATTTTAGTTCTCAAAAGACCGCAGCCAAAATCCTCGAAAGCGGTTTTTATTGGCCAACACTTCACAAAGATGCCAACACCTTTTGTAAGAGTTGTGTGAGATGCCAACATGTTGGCAAGATCTCCAAGAGAGATGAGATGCCACTTAATAGTATTCTAGTGGTTGACATTTTTGATATTTGGGGGATAGATTTCATGGGTCCCTTCCCGTCATCTTTTTGTAATTTGTATATCCTTCTAGCGGTTGACTATGTCTCAAAGTGGATTGAGGCAATTCCTTCACGCACTAATGACCACAAAGTCGTGGTCAATTTTCTTAAAGATAACATCTTTAGTCGCTTTGGGACCCCTCGTGCTATCATTAGTGATAGGGGTACTCACTTTGATAATAGACATTTTTCTTCTCTCCTCCTCAAGTATGGAGTAAAGCATCGGTTGGCCACCGCATATCACCCACAAACTAGTGGCCAAGTCGAAGTGTCTAATCGTCAGATTAAGATCATTCTTGAGAAAACCGTTAGCCCTACTAGGAAGGATTGGTCTAAACGATTACCTGACGCATTGTGGGCATATCGTACTGCCTTTAAGAACAACTTAGGTATGTCACCTTATCGCATGGTTTATGGGAAGGGATGTCATTTGCCAGTCGAGTTAGAGCATCGGGCACTTTGGGCCATTAAGGAAATGAATTTTGACTTAGATAAAGTCAAAGCCCAACGAATGCTCCATTTAAGTGAGTTAGAGGAACTTAGAAATGACGCTTACGAAAGTTCGCGTATCTATAAGGATCGCACAAAAAAGTTTCATGACAAGAAATTGCGATTCAAAACTTTCATTGTAGGTGATAAGGTCCTCCTCTATAACTCACGTTTACACCTTTTTCCTGGCAAACTAAGATCTAGATGGGATGGACCTTACTTGGTCCACAAAATCTACCCCCATGGAGCCGTGGATATTCAAGATCCCAAAAATGACCATGTGTTCAAAGTCAATGGTCATAGACTCAAACCCTTTCTAGAGTATCCATCATTAGAGGATGTGGAGTGGGTGGATCTTGCTGATCCATCCAATAGTGTGTAGGGTTGGTTTGGAATTGAGTCTTCCCGACTTAGTGGTGTGCTAAGTCTTGATATGGGGGAGACATGTATACTTTGTACGGTTTGCTTTGTATTATTCACCTTTTGTTAAACAGGATCTTTTAGCAAGCTCCGACTTATCTCCTTCTCCACCCTAGTGCAAGAATGGTACACCTCTATCTCTATTGTGTATTCTTTTCTTTAACATTGAGGACAATGTAAAATTTTGATATGGGGGGAGTTAGTTATGGTTAGCTTAAAGCTTTAATCCTGTTATTTAGTTCATCCAAAAAAAAAAAAAAATCATGTCATTATTTAGTTTGCATGTAGAGCATGTAGTTCATTCTATAATAGTATCTTGTTATATTTTTCTTCTATAGTGCATTCTGTTTAGTTGCATTGCATATGAAGATCCTTAGTCTGTTGGTAGTTCAAGTTATTAGCCGTTGACGAATCTTGTGCCCATAAAACACGACACGAGTCTTGCCATGATCACAAATTGTCATGAGTTATGTATGCTTAGTACGCACTTGTATTAGTGGTGTGTCTTGGTAACTTTTGTTTCAAATATTTAAGGGGGACGTGTCGCGAATTGGGTGTGCCTTTAGAGGAGCTGCCCTTAGGTCAGCTTAAAAACTTTGAGTCTTCACCTTTGAGCTAAGAGTCGTAGTAGTATAAGTTTGGGGGGAAGCTTGGGGGTTAAGCACTTTCAAAAAAAAACAAAAAACAAAGCGAAAAAAAAGAGGAAAAAAAAAAGAGAAAAAAAAAAGAAGAAAAAAAGAAGAAAAAAAATAGTTGTAGTGTACAAGTAGCGATAAAGTTGAATGTTAATGGGGAAGTTGACTAGGTTGGGCTCATTAATTATCCGAGTAAGTAAGTCTGAGGGGACTTTGTGCCTAGCAACCTAAGGTCTTTTATGGTCTGGGATTGCTGACCTAACGCTCGCTAAATGGGTATTAGTGTATAAGTCTTTTGGGACCTCAACCATTGCACGGTCAATCTAACCACTAGCACTAGAAATGGGGTTTTTGGTTGGTGGAGCCTTATGGACTCCGTGACTCACTTGCACTGAGGAGCGTTGGACTTAGGCCGAGCAAATAAACACCAAAGGTGACGAACCTCATAATAATAGTTTAGTATGTGAATAAAATAGATGTAGGAATAAAAGTGTAAGACCCCCACGTTAAGCCCAAATGGACACTCAGAGTCGAGGTAACGGGGTGTTGAAGCTTAGTTTTTAGTCTGACCCTATGGCTTAACCAAAGAGGGTGACATCTAGCTAGTGGCATCTTCCCAGTTTTCTAAAATGTGTTGCTAAGATTGTTCACACTTTACTCGTGTACGCTAGCTGTAGCTCATGGTAGTGTTAGCCTGATAAATGTCGTGTCAAAAGCACAATCAGAGGCACTAATGATGACTTGACGAAAACCAACAATAAGGGATCTTTGCATCATCATATAGAATAATTGCATTCAGCATGAAAGATTTTATGGGTATATCTTCTGTAAACCCTTAGGAGACAAAACTCCTCTTGTAGAGATCGTCTACGAGTTTAACGGGTTGGTACACCTAAAAGTATCCGTGATTCCTACGACAGTGAGTATAGGTTTTTCTTTAATCTCGAGGACGAGCTTGACTTTGATATGGGGGAATTTGATAAACACATTTAATTGTATATTTTTAGTGAATAATTGAATAAAATGGTAAATTATTTTTCCCATTTTATGCTTGGTTGTGTGGTTTTGTTGATTGTGTAGATATTGAGAGGATCTTCGCGATTTGGTCAAATAATGGAGATATGTGCATTAAAACCAAGATATCAAGCCACATCGTCACGTGTCAGCAGAATCGTGGTGAATTAAGCAAGATATCGGATCGAATGGGAATGCTGAGCAAGCGCTTGGTCACGAAGATTAGTGTGATCAAATTAGAGATCTTTGTAATTAATGCTCCTTTGTAAATATTTTAGTATAAATAGACGTGCTAGGCTCATTGTATAAACACATCTAGTTTTACCTCTAGTTTTTACTTCATCTATTCTCTCTAGCAAAAATCCTCCTTGTATTCAAGATATCGTGAAATAAAAAGTCAAGCTTTTCTTCAATTTCTGGTATGAGTTCTTTAATTTATATCGTTGTTGCTTTAATCATGCTTGGCTAAGAGCCCTTTCTAAGGGGCGGATGTAGTTGGTCGAATAATATGATTATGTGGTGTAAGTGCTTTAAATGACATATTTATTTTGCTAGTCATTTTCAATATCATATTTATGTGAGTATTTTCATGCGAGCCACACAAGTAGAGTTGGGAGTTCGTATAGTTAGGATCCATAAAATTTTGAGAATTGACTTGATTGGTAAGATCGATACAAGGTGGTTTTTACAACTTTAAATTATATTTGATTCGAAATCATTGGTTGTCTTTATTTCGAATACTTATGTGTTTATTGATAGTGGAGATCAATTTTTATGCTACACCATAATTTCATGTTTGACCGATGAAATCCGTTCCTTAGACGTTTTTATAAGTGATATTTTTAAGTGCTAGTTAATTGTTTTTGTTGGTTTTTTTTAATTAAGAACTTTACTCGCGTTCTCTGTGGATCGACACGTACTTGCCCCCGTACTCACGTACGCCCGTGCACTTGCGGTATTTTTATTACTTAAAGAATTTTTCCTCAACACCCATGGATTAAAATTGACAAAAATTTTGAAAATAGTTATTTTTATGTATTTTGTATTAGAAATTAAGAAGAGTAGTGCTAGAGATACCAAATTAGGTACCAAAATTTGCCACCAAATGACATGGCATTAAATATTTGACATATTGGAATGTTTTAATTGGTTGGTCCTGGCGGGCCCATTATAATGATAACCAATCACAATAATGACAAGTCATTTGATAACAATTTTTGGTACCTAATTTGGTACCTCTAGCATTTTTCAATTAAGAATATCAAAACCAGAATCATCTCAGAAACCACAAGACACTTTGGCATGAGGTTAACTAGACTACCTTCACTGAGTCATTTATTTGTCATATGGCAGATTGTCTACTAAATCTCGGCTCCTTCGTTTCGGGCTTGTGAATGTTTTTTTTTTGTTTTTTTTCATTGCTGGTTCAGAGACTACTGACCATAGATATTCATATTCATAGATAGTTTTCGAGGTGAAAATGCATATTCATTTATTCTAAATATATAATATAAGAAAATAGCAAGATTTTGCTATTTTGATTGCACTGATTTGAATTCTTATATAGTTATTAGTAGATGTTGCTGTCTTAGTGATTTGAGTTTTCCTGTCAGCTGCATTTTTGATATAATAGTAAATCGACATTGTTGTTTTAAGTATAAAACTTTAAAAAGTTCATGATTGCGGTGATGGTGATTGGTGTCATAATTGTATATTGTCTTACTATTTACCTGCTACTGCCGGAGTTCTCTACAAATAAAAGGAAGAATTAGGAGGACACGATGTAGAAAGCTTCATATATATCTCATTCATTTACAATGGAGTCAGGTGAAGTAAAATCTGTACTGCACTATGTAATTTCCTTATCCTGGCATGAGGATTGCTTCTGGTCTCTGCAGCCATTATGTGTGCAAGATCGTCCACTGCTAGGATGATTATTTCAAGTTCTCTTACATATAAACTAGATTAAAACCTCAAACATACTTTCGAATTTTGATCTTCGTTTCAAGTTTGTTGCTCAAATGTCACTCTGAACAGGAATTTTTGCTTGACTAGTTTTCCCCAATTCATTTGGTACATGAAGTTGTGGAAATTCATCTTCCTGTTACATATGCGAAAATCACAAAATTTTTTGCTTTAAGAATTTAAACTACATTTGAACCATAGGATGGATGGTGGGAGTATTGAGATTCCGTCTTCTCAGCAATCATGCATCCATAAGATCATCTTATACTAAAGTTGTTTTAGCACTAAATCTCCATGTAGGTTTGTTAAACTAGATCAATGACTTTTGAAAAATTAAATTCAACAAATTTTCCAATGTATTAGACTTCTATGTCCCAAGTACGGTTGCAGTATATTGAATCGTTCTGAGTTGTTATTGTTAGGATCTAGAGTGCGGAAGCGATATAATTCAACCAAAGATTTAAAGAGAAAAATATAAAGACTGTAAAAATAACACTTTGATTTTTAGGTGGAAAAACCCTCTTTGAATAGAGGTAAAAAATCACCGGCGAGAGAGCCAAAATATCCACTATAATAAATGGGAGTACAAGAATATTTCCTTCTAAGGCTGACAGAGAATAGCCCAAATTAATAACTCTCTACGGGTTAAATAATTATACCCGAAATGTAGAAAGAGAGGATGGATGAGAGGAAATATAAGAGAGGAGTTGTGGTGTGTTGTTTGTGTTGTGGTGCATTTAATTGATCACCAAGCATGGGTATTTATAGTACCCGGATGTAGTGTGAACAATGAGTGTGAAAATATGAAGCCACCCATTTTTATTTTCTTCCTTCACCAACCCTATATTGCTATTTTCTTTCTACCATTCTTTAATTTTTTGAATGGTTGCCACCGTCCAACAAATCTCCACCTTGACTCACCATTCAGCAAAACGCTCTTCTCGCCATGAACACCTTGATTAGGTGTGGATGATACCAGCTAAGTTAAGACAATGATCAAACTTAGCTGATGGAAGTGGCTTGGTTAACATGTTTGCAGGATTATCGGCTGTATGAACCTTCTCGACTGTAAGATTTCCTGCAGCAATAGTATCTCGGATAAAGTGGTGCCTTATATTAATATGCTTGGTCTTGGAATGATATTTGCTGTTCTTGGTTAAATGGACAGCACTCTGACTATCACTGAATACAACCAGAATATCCTGTTGTATACCAAGTTCGCTTACCAAGCCTCGGAGCCATATAGCCTCTTTCATACCTTCGGTAGCAGCAATGTATTCTGCTTCAGTGGTTGACAATGCCGCAATGGCTTGTAATGAAGAATACCAACTGATTGTAGAACCACACAAGGTAAATATATAAGCAGAAAGAGATCTTCTCCGATCTAAGTCACCACCATAGTCAGCATCAACATATCCAACTACGCCTCCGGGATCAGCTCTGTGTCTATCAAATACCAAACCAATATCAGATGAACCCTTCAAATAACGAAGAATCCATTTCACTGCATCCCAATGTTGTCTCCCTGGATTGTGCATGAATCTGCTAACCATACTAACAGCATAGGCCAAATCAGGCCGGGTACATACCATGGCATACATTAAACTTCCAACGGCATTAGAATAAGGAACGTGTGACATGCGCCTTTTACCTTCTTCGGATTGTGGACACTGTTCTGATGATAATTTGAAATGAGCAGCAAGTGGAGTATTAACAGGTTTACAATCTTTCATGTTGAACCTGTCGATCATCTTCAAAACATAATTCTTCTGTGACAACAGAAGCTTACCTGCCTGACGATCTCTACTAATCTCCATTCCAAGAATCTTCTTGGTGGGACCTAAGTCCTTCATATCAAATTCACTACTCAACTGGGCTTTTAGCTTGTTAACGAGAGATTTATCTCGAGCAGCAATTAACATGTCATCGACATAAAGCAACAAGTACACGAAAGACCCATCTGATGTCATCTGAAAATAAACACAATTATCATAACTACTTCTAGAGTAGCCGTGTTCAATCATGAAGGAATCAAACCTTTTATACCATTGTCTAGGAGACTGCTTCAGACCATAAAGAGACTTCTTCAATCGGCATACACAGTCTTCTTTTCCCGGAACTATAAACCCCTCAGGTTGATGAATATAAATTTCTTCTTCGAGATTTCCATGAAGAAATGCAGTTTTCACATCTAACTGTTCCAACTCCAAATCATGCAACGCAACCAGAGCAAGTAATGTACGAATAGAGGTATGTCGGACAACAGGAGAGAATACCTCATTGAAGTCAATGCCTTCATGTTGATCAAATCCTCTGACAACAAACCTTGCTTTGTGTCTTGCACTTTCAATGCCAGGGATGCCTTCTTTCTTCTTAAAGATCCACTTACAACTGATGGCTCTCTTACCCTCAGGTAACTTCACCAGATCCCAAGTATCATTTTTATGAAGACTCCCATCTTGCTGAGTCGGTACTAGAGATAGCCTCAGAGTAACTTCTGGGCTCATTAGAATCTTCAATCTCTTGCGCAACAGCTAAAGCAAAAGCAATGTTGGCACTTTGGTCAACGTATCTTTGAGTCGTCCTTTTTGGTCTCTGTTCAAGAAGATTTTGAGCCATAGACCATGGTTGTGGCAAACCTCGCCTTTGTGGTTGACGTTGTGGACTTCTGTGGTCAGCAACAATAGTTTGATCATTGAAATTTTGTGGAGTGGAAGAAGTTGGGACATTTTCCTCTTCATCTGAAGTTTTGACTTCGAACTCCTATCATTTGTACCTGTAGGGGAAGCAACAACATCTTTTCCAGAAGATAGCATAATATTTTCATTAAATGTAACATTTCGGCTATGAAAAACCTTTTTAGACTCGGGGTCATATAACCGATAACCTTTGACCCCTAAACCATAACCCAAGAAAATGCATTTTTTCGCACTAGGTTCCAATTTTCCCTCATTCACATGGGAATAAATAGGACAACCAAATATTCTAAGATTAGAATAATCAACAGGTTTACCTGACCAAACTTCTTCTGGAATATTGCCGTCAAGTGAACTGTTTGGGGAGCGGTTTATCAAATAACATGCCGTGGATGCCGCTTTTGCCCAAAACTCTTTCCCTAAGCCAGAATGAGAGAGTAAACAACGAACTTTCTCCAATATAGTTCTGTTCATACGTTCTGCAACTCCATTTTGTTGCGGGGTCCCTGGAATGGTGTGGTGTCTGGCAATACCTTCCTTTTTGCAGAAAACATTAAATTCAGTAGAACAGAATTCAAGACCATTGTCAGTTCTCAATCTTTTCACCTTCCTACTAGTCTGGTTTTCAATTAAGGTTTTCCAATCCTTGAAAGTTGAAAATGCACCATTTTTGTGTTTTAGAAAATAAACCCAGAGCTTTCTTGAGAAATCATCAATAATGGTCAGCATATAATGACATCTTCCTTTAGAAGGAACTCGTGAAGGACCCCAAAAATCCGAATGGATATAATCCAATGTACCTTTAGTTCTATGAACGCTTTTTGAAAAACTAACCTTTTTTTGCTTACCAAAAATACAGTTTTCGCAGAAATCAACCTTACCGGTACAATGGCTTCCGAGTTTTCCTTCCTTGTTGAGGACCTGCATTCCCTTTTCACTCATGTGGCCCAAACGCATATGCCACAAATTTGTATCATCAGTGGATGAGATAACATCTGCAGAACCTTGAAATAGTTGAACCATGCAGCGTATACAAACTACCAGATCTATTTGCCTTTAGTAATACAAGAGCACCTTTGGACACTTTTAGAACTCCACCTTCAGCTGAATACTTACACCCTAGAGATTCAAGGGTGCCTAAGGAGATGAGATTCCTTTTTAAGTCGGGGACGTGTCTGACACCGGTCAAAGTTCTAGTAATACCATCATGAGTTTTAATTTGGACTGTACCTAAACCGACAACTTTGCATTGAGCATCGTTACCCATCAAAACAAGACCACCATCAATTGGCTCATAGGTAGTAAACCAATTTCTATTAGGTGACAT
Source organism: Kitagawia praeruptora (assembly GCA_037693485.1). Lineage (NCBI taxonomy): Eukaryota > Viridiplantae > Streptophyta > Magnoliopsida > Apiales > Apiaceae > Kitagawia > Kitagawia praeruptora. Next base: position 155,449,403 of record CM075348.1, on the reverse strand, counting down.
GTGAAATGTACAGCCAGAATCAAGTATCCACTCATTTCTAGACCTTTGTTCTAAGTCAGCCGCTATTAATAACTCCCCATCAGAACCGGACTCAACGACACTAGCTTCAGCATGGTGATCGGGTTGTTTAACTTTACCCTTATCTTCTTTATCTTGCTTATTTTTTAATTTAAAGCATTCAGAGACTTCGTGTCCTTTCTTCTTGCAATAATGACAAAACTTAGAGTTTCTACCTCTAGATTTTGATCTGGGCCTATTCTTACTGTTACTACCAATTTCAGCATTTCTCCCTCTAATAACCAAGCCTTCACCCGAATTTTCAGAATGAATTTTGGTATCAAATTTCTCTTTTGACAGTAAATGTGACTTGACATCTTCAAAAGACAAGCTAACACGATTTCCATATAGCATAATTTCTTTGAAGTGTTTATATGAGGGTGGTAGTGAGACAATAAGTAAAACGGCTTTATCTTCATCATCAATAGTGACATCTAGGTTTTCTAAATCAACAGTAATTGAATTAAACTCATTTAAGTGAGTTTGAATAGGAGTACCTTCTGACATACGGAGTGTGAAGAGACGCTCCTTAAGCCGCAATTTGTTAGCAAGGCTCTTGGTCATGTAGAGAGACTCCAATTTAGTCCACATGCTTTCGGCGGACTTTTCTTTAATGACCTCACGCAATACTTCTCGTGATAAACAAAGCTGGATCACGGATAACGCCTTCTCATCAATTTCAACCCACTGATCATCTGTCATAGTGGTCGTCTTCTTTGATTTACCATCCAGAGCTTTCTTTAAACCATTTTGGATTAAAACGGCTTGCATTTGGACGCGCCATATAGCGAAACTAATTTTACCGTCAAATTTCTCAATATCGAATTTTGTCGACATAGTAAAAATCTTAGTTGAAAAATATAATGGCTCTGATGCCAATTTGTTAGGATCTAGAGTGCGGAAGCGATATAATTCAACCAAAGATTTAAAGAGAAAAATATAAAGACTGTAAAAATAACACTTCGATTTTTAGGTGGAAAAACCCTCTTTGAATAGAGGTAAAAAACCACCGACGAGAGAGCCAAAATATCCACTATAATAAATGGGAGTACAAGAATATTTTCTTCTAAGGCTGACAGAGAATAGCCCAAATTAATACTCCCTCCGTCCTTTTGATTTGTTATTACTTTTTTTGTCACTTTCTGGCACGCATTTTAAGGTGGATTTTAAGGATAGTTCTATAACTTATTTTTTAAATTATTTTTTTGTATAAAAATAGGATTGTTATATTTTTATACAAAAAAAGAAAATTTCAAAAATAAGTTATGGAACTATCCTTAAAATCCACCTTAAAATGCGTGTCAAACACCCTATTTTGAAATGATAACAAATCAAAAGGACGGAGGGAATAACTCTCTACGCGTTAAATAATTATACCCGAAATGTAGAAAGAGAGAATGGATGAGAGGAAATATAAGAGAGGAGTTGTGGTGTGTTATTTTTGTTGTGGTGCATTTAATTGATCACCAAGCATGGGTATTTATAGTACCCGGATGTAGTGTGAACCATGAGTGTGAAAATATGAAGCCACCCATTTTTATTTGAAAAATGCTACAGACACCAAATTAGTTCCCAAATTTTGACACCAAATGACATGTCATTAATTTGATTGGTTATAATAATAATGGGCCCGCCAGGGCCATCCAATTAAAATATCACAAAATGCCAACTAATTAATGTCACATCATTTGGTGTCAAAATTTGGTACTCAATTTGGTGGCTGTAGCATTCCTCTTTTTATTTTCTTCCTGCACCAACCCCATATTGCTATTTTCTTCCTACCATTCTTTACTTTTGTGAATGGTGTGCCACTGTCCAACAGTTATACTTGTTCAGCTGTCCTGTAGGCTAGACAATGATATATTGGGTGATGATTGAAGTAGATTTGCAGGGTCCATCTCAATAAAAATTCTCCAGCCGCATCAGTATAATTTCCAAATCTAGCAGACAAACAATGGTTATCATTCAGCATATACACTTAGCGCGAGCTACTACTTTACTAAAATCCTATATGTACATGAATAATGCTGTTAAGCTAACTTGAAAACCCGAAAGTATGCTTCTCTCCACTTATCTTTCTTCCATAGAGTGCACCAAACACCACATATACCAAAAACAAACCCACAACAGTAGAACCATAGATTCTCTAGTTCAGTTTCAAAATCATCATCTGGGTATTGTGACATGGGGACATCAGAACCGACATCAGAATCAGGACACTTGGACAGAAGCGGCTTCCCACATAATGAAGGATTTCCTTCGAACATAGACACTTCAATGAGTGTCTCCAGTTGATTTCCCAGTGGAATCTTCCCAACCAAATTGTTGTGTGATACATTGAGGTGACTTAAAGAGTTGAGCAATGAAATGCTTTGTGGAATAGGTCCAGAAAGTTTGTTCATAGATAGATCTAGTGTTTCTAACCATCTCATGTTTCCAATCTCGTTCGGGATGCTTCCTGTGAGGCAATTCCTGGAAATATTTAAGGTTCCCAGTGCAGTGAGGTTTGTTATTCCATATGGTATTTCACTTGTTAAATTATTGCTGGAAAGATCTATGATTTTGACAAACTTCAGAGTGCTGCTATATTCCATTTCTCTTCCTTTAATCAGCATTAACATTTGCTCTTCGAAGGTGTACCTGTCCCATAAGTCAGAACCACTGCGCGTAGTATAAGTCAGTGAACGCAGTTTGCCCACACAGCTTGGAATGACCCCTGAAAGACTGTTCTCAGCCAGATCTAGGATATGAAGATTTGGAAGATCGCACCATTGTTCAGGGATGGTTCCACTGAGCTTATTAGATCTTAGGCGTAGGATCCAGAGTTCTGTGGAATATATTCCTATCCAAAATGGTAGGTTTCCTGATAATTTGTTATCTCCAAGATCTAGGCTCTGAAGGCTCGTGCAGTTCTGTAACGACGATGGAATCTCTCCGCTCAAACTATTGTTGCTCAAACTCAATATATTGAGATAAATCAGGAGACCCATGGAACTAGGAATTTTTCCAGATAGGTTATTGCTTGCTATATCAAGAACATTCATCAGCTGAAAGTCATTCCAACAGTTAGGTAGCTTCCCGGAGAACTGATTTTCCCTGAGGGATAGTATCTCCAAAGCTGTCATTGTACAGAGGGACGCTGGGATCCTGCCAGTAAGAAGATTTTCAGAAACATCGAGAACTTTCAGTTGTGTCAGTTCACTGATATAATCTGGGAAAGGCCCTGAGAAAAGATTTTGCTGAAGAAAAATGTAGGTGGCATTGGTAAACCAATGTGGCAGTGATCCCTCAAAGCGATTTTTCCTCAAGTCAATAGTTTCAAGTACTGGAAATTTTAACTTCTGTGGCAGCTTTCCCTTTATTTTATTATCAGAGAGCTCCAGAGAGATAACTTGGGATGATATATCGGCAAACCATTCCTCAGGTATGGTGTCTTCAATGCCTGTATTGCGAAGGATTACGTAGTTGAGTTCACTTTGAATACGAATCCATGCAGGAAATGTAGGTCCCACCATGCAATTATACAGTTTCAGAGAGAAGAGCCTGAAAGGGGGATTCCATTCAGGTGTAACATTGAAAACCAGTGGCCTCCCTCTATCTGTGCTGACACTTAAATATTGCAAGCTTTTAAGATCCACGAGTTGGTCTTCTGTTAGAACACCTTGCCAATGGTTGTTTTCAAGGTTCAGATCAGTGATAAAAGAAAGTCTCCCCAAAGTTCGTGGAATTGTTCCGTTCATTTCATTGAGAGAGACATCCAATTCCTGCAAGAATGTTAAGTTTCCTATAGTTTCCGGAAGAGATCCCCAGAAACAATTATGACTGATATGGAGTTGTTTCAGATACTTGAGTTTTCCCAATGAGCTTGGCAAACCCCCTGTTAACTGATTGCCGCTCAGACTTAGGGTCACTAATCTGTTGTCTGGACAAACTGTGGTGAAACTGTCTAAAAATTCATCTAGCTCACCTGTTAAAAGATTTCCTGAGAGGTTCAAGACTTTTAGACCACAAAGACTTCCTAAGGATCCTGGTATATGACCTTCTATTCCATTATATAATAGAGGATCAAGATCTTCTTTAGAGGCCTTGTCTCCACATTCTCTAGGAATATTTCCATAAAGATCGAAATAGTTATTGCTGAGATCTAGTTTTGTAAGACTGGTGAGATTAAAAATCCATTTTGGTATTGAAGACTGTATATGATTATCAGAGAGATCAAGGACAGAAAGCAAGGTCAAGTTGACATAGGAATGTGAAATTGTGAGATTATCAAGGTTGCATGAGTGCAAGTGTAACTCTTCAAGGGAAGGAAGCATATTAAGTGCTTGCAACAATTCTGGTCCTTGGCCAAGTAGTTTTACATTTCCCATATTGAGATATTTTATGGAAGTAAGTCCTGAGAGCCATTCCAAATGTGTGGATGATAAGATGTATGATATTGGAGTAATATAATCATCTGTATTCAAATCAAGATAGTGCAGGCTAGACAAATTCCCTAGATGAGGTGGAATATTCCCCCCAAATGAGGAAAAAGAGAGATTCAGATATCTCAAGTTCTTGAGATTTCCAAAGAATTCAGGAATTCTAAGTCCCTCAAAACAGTTCAAGCTTAGGTCCAGATAAGCTAGATGCTTCAACTCAAGCAAAGAAGTGTTTAACTCACCACCCAAACATGAACTTTCATAAGTAGTAGATGGAAATGGATTGCGGAGATCGAGCTTGATGACATTCCCCGACTCGCATTCAATGCCACTCCATTGGCAGCAATCAACACCACTCCAGTTAGAAAGCCTGCCTGATGGATCTCGGAGCCCTTGTTTAAAAGTGTGAAGCGCTTCCATTTCTATACCAGAGCAAGTGGTGTTGGTGAAACTTTTCTGGGCCAAGCTGAGCCTGATAATGTCCATTTCCGCAGACAGAAAAACAACTGCTAGCAGAACAATATTGATGAGGTAATATGATAAATTTAGTGGGAAGGGGCTGTACATGCTTCTTTGCAATGAATGTGTTGGCTGTTTCGATAATCGTTTTCTTTTCTTGAGATTGAAATGGAGAAAAATCGCGCAACAGTTATTTGATTGTTTTGCAGGTGAAAATTTCCCTACAAACTATGTTGTGCTCTTCACATAGGATGAAGAAACTTGTATTAATAACTGTTGGAAAGTCTTCTTGTTTCTGCTTTGTTTCTTCTGTTATGATTTTGTGCATTGCAATTGTAATTTTTAAATGAAATTTTCGGATACTGGTGTCGGATACTGGTGTCGTTTTCTTACTAAAATTTAGCTTCTGTCCACAACTTTAAAGACGATGCTGCAGTATAAAACTTTGAAAACCTCTCCCAGACAGGAGACAACCGGCCTGACTGAAGTCTAAAGAAAACAATTTTGCAGTTTCTTTGTCACCATGTCGCTTGTATGATTTGGTTAGTTCATAACTAACTCTGTCAACCATTTTAAAATATAATTCAATTTAATATTAAAAAATAGAGTAAAGTGCACTTTGTGTACCTGAATTTTGGTCAAGACACCACTTGAAATATCATGTTTTCAAATCTACCACGAACAATACTAAAAAAACTAATTACTTAAACTTAGTGTACTACCGTCTATTTCTCACTAACGCCGTCAAATGTCCAGGGGTAAAACAGTCCTTTTCAGCTTTTTCTTCACCACCCATCCCCTTTAATTAAAACTCACAACCACCGTCTCTACCCAACAGCCAACAGTATACAACTTCAGACGCCTCCATGCCCTTCTCCACCACCATTGCACCACCTCCCCTCTCCTCTCCCACCACTTCTCCTTTCTCCTCAGCCACTCCTCCGGTCATCCCCTCATATATCCTTCACACCCACCCACATCACACAAACCACATCAACTAGAGCGGGCAATCGGATCGTGTCGTGTACTTTCGTGTCGTGTACTTTCGTGTTTCGTGTACTTGAAGGTGAAACCCGTATCCACCCGAAATGAATTCGTGTACTTTCGTGTCGTGTTTCGTGTATATATTATATAAAAATAAAAATAAAATTTAGTTAAAATTTATTAGTAAATATTATATTCATATGAAATATACATTAAATATTTTACATTTCCATATATAAATATAAATACAACTCTATAAAAACTTGTAAATATGTATATTTTTGTGTAAAATATATATCCTTATAAAAAAATATTAATATATACATAAAATCTATAAGTAGTAAATTATTAACATTTTTATTTCGTGTACTTTCGTGTACTTTCGTGTACCCAAAATGAAAACCCATATCCGACACTAAATCTATCGTGTAATTTCGTGTTCGTGTACTTTCGTGTTTCGTGTACTAAAAATCAAAACCCATATCCGTATTTTTTCGTGTCGTTTCGTGTCGTGTTCACGTGTCGTGTACCAAATTGCCAGGTCTAACATCAACCGCTGCCACCCACCCATTTCATTCAACCCAGCTACTGAACACCTCGACTCCACAAACACCTTTAATTCCCAGCCGCTGCAAACCGACACAGCCCCACCCATTTCAGTCTTCCTCTCCAAACCCATCTCTTTCTCCTTCTCCCAACATCAAAACCTCCGTTACTCCCCTGTTTATTTTCGTTTAATTCACAGCAAAACCCATCTTTTTCCCCTGTATAACTCCTCCCCTTCTTCTCTTTAATTCACCCAAACAAACTCAACAGTAGCTTTTCTTACTCTTCTTTTTCTTCCTTTTTTCCCCCGTTGACTTTTAATGTTGTATCCTTTTCCACTAATTTCTTCTGTTTGACATTTAATGTTCCTTTAGATGTTTTGGTCTTCACCTCCGGAAGAGTTGCAGCTTTAGTACGTGATAGGTACCCGCTGTAAAGACGGTCCACTCGCCGGGCACGCGCCCGCGAGTAGGTGCCCGCCTACAGCACAGCATTTATCACTCTCATACACGTGTCATAAGATATTTAGTTTCCTAAATTACTCAACTTGACAATAAATATCATTAGAAAAATACTCTTGCACAAAATATCTTGCTATCTTGCTCTACAAGACAGGGGACAATAGATTATTCAAAGGGAACACAAGGACACCCAGTTGTAGCAGACAAGCTCTGAGCAGTACAAAGCAAGTTGTAGAATGGCGGCATGTCAGGAAATGTCACACCAATCACTGTAGCTTTTGCGGCTACCAAGTGGGGCTCACTCTAGCATTTGCGGCTACCAAGTGGCCTACAGTGACTGGGAGGCTTAACCTATAAATACCCCCATTTTGCACATAAGGTAAGATATACACAATTGAACACACACAACTTTAACAACACAAAAGCTCTCTACATATTCTCCTCTTTAACATCAGATACACTCTTACCAGCTTGATTATTATTATTTCCGATTACTGATTCTTACACCGGAGGTGCTTGACGGCCACCACCCCCGGGCAAGCATTGTTTTGCAGTTACCCAAACTCAGGTGACACGTCCAGAACAGTAGTCGGAAGCCTCTAATCAGCCGTGGGAGGTATCATTTGGCGCTAGAAGGAGGGGGCTTTTTTTCTTGAAGAGAAATCCCTCGCCTGCTCTACCAAAATTACCTCCACGAGACAAAACACAAACGAAACAATCCCAAACAAATAGAATACACGCTACTAAAATGGCCCATAACACCAGATCTAAAGGCACCACTACTACAGCGAACCAAGATGAAATACCACCAACAGAAAGAGAAGGAAACACAAACAGCGTTCCGCCGAAGAACCCGCTACTAAACCCAGAGCACCGCATACAGACTAACCCCCCTCGGGGAGACAACCACGAACAAGTCCTTAGCCTTAACCTAACGGGCTATAATCAACAACAAATCGATTTACTCATGCAGATAGCCTCGGCTTTCCCACAACAAGGACAAGGGACACCACCAGAGCAAAGAGAGTCCCAAGTAAATCAACACGATGACCGAAGCGAGGCACACAGCCGGCCTCGAAGGGCCAATTCCACCTTTTCCCGCCTAGGCTCATCTCAAGAGACAAATCATGACAGGCACAACAAAAAGCATCATCAACCTGAAACATGGGAGGAAAATAGAAAACAGAGAGACCTGAGAAAGGTAATTATAGACAAAAAGACCGCCTATGAAAAGGTCTTAGCCGAATATGAAAAATAGAGAAAGAGGGAACGATCCCCTATCCGCCCAATAGAGGTCGACAGTGCACAGCCAACAAACGCAGATATGCTGCGTACCATTATGGAACTCAAGAAAAAGATAGAGGGTAATAGCAAGCCAGAGCTAGGCGGCACACCATTTACTGTAAGACTGGAGGCGGAGCCCCGCCAAAAGGACATCAAACATCATAGCTTTAATTCTTTCGATGGGCTGGGCGACCCAGAAGAGCATCTTAGTTACTTTGACCAGCTAGCTCTCCACTACGAATATAATGATCTAACGCGATGTCGTTTCTTCGCCGCGACTCTTCGCGGAAATGCACAGAGATGGTTCTGTAGAATAACCACCAGGTCCATAGATACTTGGCTCGAATTTAAAAAGCTATTCTTGAATAAATTCAAGGCAAACCAATAGCACGAGGTTTATACCGTGTTTCTAGAAACTATTGCACAACGCAATGGAGAAACTTTGCAAAATTACATCGACCGCTTCAAGAAAGTCGTCAACAAAGTTGTCTGCGACAATGAAACAGAGGCATTGGTCCATTTGAGAAGGGGACTTAACCCCTATGAATGCGAAAAATACGCATGTCGTCTCATGGAAACAAAACCCACCACTCTGGCAAAGGCATATGACTTGGCCTCTCAGGCCATCAACGAGACAGAATCTCTGAATGTACTCAAACAATCCAGGGCCCCGCCAACTCAATCGCCATTCTTCCAAAGGGAGAGATTTACCCCCTATCAAAGGCAAACACCAGCCCAACATCAGGTTCAAACTACTCATGGGCCTTCACCTCCCTCCCAGAGATCACAATCTGAGACCCCGGTCAGAGACCGCTTGGAGCCAACCAACCCGCCCAGACCGGATAAACGCCCGGAGCCGGAATGGACAAAGTTCACACTCCCAAGGGCGACCATTCTAAGAGAAATAAGGGGAAAACCATTCTACATGCCTCCTGCCCAAATGTTCTCCTCGCCCGAAGACAGATCGAAAGACAAACACTGTGATTACCATGAAACGCATGGACATTACACAGACAGCTGTTTGTCCCTCAAATACTTCTTGGAAAGATAAGTCAAAGCTGGTAACCTATCTCAGTATTTGCCAAGACAAGTGCTAGGGGCATCCACCTCGCAAGGACAGAATAAAAATATCGTGCATACCGTCTTTGGCGGACAATCTTCACCGCCGAGAGAAGAGCACACTATCTATGCAATATCCGAGGGACCGCCCAATATCATTACTTTCACAGACCAGACTACGAAGGCATCGACCCAAATCACACTGAGGCACTAGTTGTGTCATTGGGCATCGCCAACAATGAAGTAAAAAGGATCCTCGTCGATAACGAGTCCTCGGTTGATATATGCTTCAAACACACGTGGGACAGGTTAAAACTAGATGGTGAAAAATTGGAAACATGTCCTGATGAGACACCTCTATACGATTTCGGCCACAACGCCGTTCCAATTACGGGCATCGCAAGGCTCCGTGTCTATTCGGCGAATCTCCCAGGCAAGTATGTCGAATCGTCAAATTCTACGTCATCAATACCGCCTCCTCTTATAACAGGATCTTAGGAAGGCCCACACTAAACATGCTCAAGGCAGTCACTTCCACCCCTCACCTCAAAATCAAATTCCCCACTCTTAACGGGGTAGGAGAAATCAAGGGAGACTCAGAAACTTCCAAAAGATGCTATGGCATAGCACTCACCCTGGGCAAAACTGAACCCAGCAATCTCCGCTGAGAAAAAGCAAACAAGAGAAGGCGAGAAAAAAGACAAAGGCACGCTGAACATCAGCAAAATCACAAGAGAAAGAAAGAGGTACAATTCATAGACGGGCATGACCCGGCATTAGAAGACCCACCCCGGAAAGATGCAAACCTCTTGAAATGTCTTAAACGAGAGAAGAAACCACCAATCAGCCCCGCGGTACAAACAAAAAAAATAGAAATTGTGCCCGGAGACTGAGGCAAAAGGGTAAGTGTAGGAGCAGGTTTGGACTCAATCTTTAAAGCTGGCCTCACAAACCTTTTAAGGAAATACGCAGATGTCTTCGCATGGAGCCCAAAGGATATGCCAGGTCAAGACGAGTCCGTAGCAATCCACAAGTTAAATGTGGACCCGGACAAAGCCCCAAAGATACAAAAAAGAAGGAACTTTGCGCCAGAACGACAGCAGGCAATTGATGTTGAGATTGACAAACTCTTGGACGCAGATTTAATTTGCGAAGTCACCTACCCTAAGTGGGTTGCAAATGTGGTACTGGTGAAAAAAGCTAACGGAAAATGGAGAATATGTGTGGATTACACTGATTTAAATGCAGCGTGCCCAAAGGATCCGTATCCACTTCCTTCAATAGACCAACTCATCGATGCAACAGCGGGCCATTTGATGCTAAGCTTCATGGATGCCTATTCAGGCTACAATCAGATCAAAATGACCCCAGAAGACAGAGAAAAAACAGCTTTCATTACACATAGGGGGTGTATTGTTATAAAGTCATGCCATTTGGACTGATCAACGCCGGCGCCACCTTCCAAAAAACCATGAATAAAATCTTCAGCGGACAGTTGGGCCGCAATATGGAAGTATATGTGGATGATCTCATAGTGAAGTCTCTCCTAACGGCTTCTCACCTCCAAGACTTAGAAGAGTGTTTTTCAACTCTCAGAAAATACAACATGAAACTCAACTCAGACAAATGCGCGTTGGCACTAGACGCAGGCAAGTTTCGGTTTCTTGGTATCTCACAGAGGCATTGAGGCCAACCCCGAAAAAATAAAGGCTATAATCGACATGCAACCGCCCAAAACCTTGAAAGATATACAAAAGTTGACAGGAAGGTTAGCCGCTCTCAGAAGATTCATTGCTAAATTAGCAGACAGATGCCTCCCATTTTTTGACACATTGAAGGGAGCAACAAAAACTAAGGCAATATCTTGGATAGACGAATGCCAGAAAGCCTTCGAAGATCTCAAAAATTATCTCTCTTCTGCTCTATTACTTGCGGTCGCAGCTCCTTCAGAACCGCTATCACTATACTTGTCCGCCACAGATAAAGCCGTGGGGGCAGTACTCATCAAAGAGGAAAATGGCGAGCAAAAACCAGTCTATTATGTCAGCTAAGTGCTCAAAGATGCGGAAACCTGCTATCCAAACGTCCAAAAGTTTACTCTAGCTTTGGTGGTAGCAAGCAGAAAATTGAGACATTACTTCCAAGGAAGACAAATCAGGGTCATCACGGACCAACCGCTAAGAAAAATACTGCACAAGCCGGACCTATCTGGCAGGTTGATCAATTGGGCCGTAGAGCTCGGCCAATTTGACTTAAAGTACAAACCACGAACCGCTATTAAAGCACAAGCACTAGCGGACTTCATAGTCGAATGCTCATTTTCAGAAACAGAGAAAGAAACTCCTGCAAAAAACATTTCCACGCCGGACAACAATTGGCAACTATATGTAGACGGTTCCTCCATAAACACCCGTTGCGGGGCGGGTCTTATCCTTACCAGCCCCGATGGTTTCCAAGTCAAGCAAGCCATACAACTGAATTTCAAAGCCACAAACAACCAAGCGGAGTACGAGGCACTCTTGGCCGGCTTAACATTGGCAAAAAACTTGCAAGTGAGGAAAATCACCATCTACAGCGACTCGCAACTAGTTGTTCACCAGACAACGGGCGATTATTCTACAAAAGACACAAGTCTCAGCAAATACCAAGAGATGGTACAAGCAATACTCTCCCAATTTGAGAAGTACATCCTGGAACAGATAGATAGAACGGATAATACAATGGCGGACATGTTATCCAAATTAACACAAGGAGAAAAAATGGATTCCGACACAGTGTATTTCGAGGAATTGCAAGCTCCCAGTATAAACAACCTACCCGTCATGGAAATAGACCCGCCAGTAGATAACTGGATGACTCCTTATATCTGCTACTTGGAAAGCGGTGCCCTGCCAGACGACAACATAAAAGCTAAAGTACTCAAATCTCAAGCAACAAAGTACTTTATACAAGAAGACACCATGTACAAAAGAAGTTTTGACTCTCCCGTACTCAAATGTGTCGATGAGGAAGAAGCTTTGTATTGTATGAGAGAGGTCCATGAAGGCATCTGTTGTGACCACATGGCTGGGAATGCATTGGCACATAAGATACTCAGACAAGGCTATTACTGGCCCAAAATGCACAAGGAATGCAAAATTTTCACCAAGAAATGCCACCAATGCCAATTATTCAGCAACATGTCCAGAAAAGCACCAGCCCTTCCAGCAGCCATCTTGTCACCAATACCGTTTGCAGTCTGGGGCATTGATATCATGGGACCTTTCCCCAAGGCAAAAGGTGATCTGCAATATGTAATGGTCGCTATTGATTACATGACCAAGTGGGCCAAAGCAAAGGCACTCAAAAACATCACACAAGATGATGCAATCCGTTTTGTCACTGAGCAAATTATTACAAAATTTGGAATTCCGGTAGTACTCATATCCGACAACGGCACACAATTCGTTGGATCAAAATTCACAAAGTTCCTATCTGATTATGGGATCAAACACAAAAAGGCTTCTCTATGCCATCCTCAAAGCAACGGTCAGGTTGAAGTAACCAACCGCATCATTGTTAGGGGCCTAGAAAAAAGGCTAACTACTTCCAAGAAAAAGTGGATGCATGAGTTGCCTAACGTTCTTTGGTCTTACCAGACATCAGCCAGGACAAGTACGGGAGAATCCCCTTTCAAACTAGCTTTTGGTACCGAAGCCCTTGCCCCAATTGAGGTTGGATCCCCATCCTACCGTGCCATCGGTTTTGAAGAAGACGCAAATAGCCAAGGACTCAAAACAAACCTTGACCTTCTAGATGAAGCAAGGGAGTTCGCTGTCGAAAAAATGGCCGCCTACAAAGAAAAGACAAAAGAATTTTTTGGCAAAAGGGCCAGAATCAAATCTTATGTGCAAGGCGATTTGGTTAACCGGGCAACCGCAGCATCCGACCCTAGACACACTGGCAAACTTATGCCAAAGTGGGAGGGTCCTTATAAAATCATTCAAGTACTAAGGCCGGGTTCCTACAAGCTAGCACGCCTAGACGGCACAGAAGTCAACAATACTTGGCATGGAGACAAACTGAGAAAATATTACCAGTAGATGGATATGCAGTCTGTACTTTCTCTTGTTTGAAATCAATGGTATTGTGTTTTAATGAAACATCTTTTGCACAAAAGCAACCAACTTCAATAGCAAAGTCCCCTAGACGGGCAAGCAACCAACTTCAATAGCAAAGTCCCTAAGCAGGCAAGCAACCATCTACAATAGCAAAGTCCTTTAAACGTCTAAGCAACCTACTACAATAGCGAAATATACTACAAAAGCAAGTTACTCTGTAATAGCAGCCAACTGCAAAAGCTAAGTCCCCTAGACGGGCACGCAACCTACTACAAAAGTGAAATGCTCTATTATCACACTCAACAGGAGCAAATTTCCTTAGCGAGCAAAAATAAATAAAGTTTGACAACACAAGTGTCTACTATGACAACAACGCTAAGGCAAACGACTACAGACGGCTTACAAACAACTGCACAAGTACATGGCGTAAAAATGCAATATAAGGAGAAGCAAAAGGAAAGTACAAACAAATGCGATGGGAAAAGAGAAATTTTATTCAAAAAAAAATATTTTCTTATTATAAGCATGGGTTACAAGGATTGAGATTCCTACATCTAAAACCCTTCATGCTGGGGGAGCCTGTCCTTCTTGCCGGAGCTCCCACCCTGCTCCGGTGCACGGAAACGGAAGTCGATTGCATCCGTCTCCGCCGCCTCTTTCGCCTCCTTCATAGCACGAGCAACGGCGACTTTCCGAGCGAATTTCCGGCATTCCTCAGCCTCGTACAGGTCGCCCTCCTCCTCATAATGAACAGCAAGGGTTTTTCACACTTCTTCGCTCTCTTTCGAGATGCAAAGCTCACGACCCCAGGGAAAAGGGGTGAAAAACTCATTCATATCAGAGATATCCATACTGTAGTTTATAAAGAAAGATTTTTTCTAGAGAAAGAGGGAGAAAAGGATGCTCAGGATCAATCAAATTACCCTCCCTTTTATAGGGGGATGAAAGAAGGTTAAAACAATCCGCAGTCAAAATTCTCCATCCCCATGCAGACTGCAGTAAAGACACAGTCAAAATACTATGATTCCCATGTAGTATTAAATGCTCAAAATGAATTCCAACAGTCAAAATGCGTGATTTCCAGATAACATTTCCCAGAAACTTATTTACCTCTACATTTGACAAGAAAATAACACACGCAATTCAATTATATTTCTCCACAAATTGCAAAAGTATATTCCACCAACCACAAAATACTTCAGAGTTTAAAAATTCCCAAGTGCAAATTACATCAACCTGTTTACAAGTCGCACAACGGACAGACCCGCTGAGTGATTTCTAACCAAATCAAAAGAAAAATCTACACAAACACAAGAAAATTCATCCCCAGCGGGAAGCGCTCAACGGGCTTGTCATGCCTCTCAGCGGCTCATCTTCTCCTACTTCTTCTTCTTCGCCATAAACGACCGCTATAGCTGACAGCGGCGTAACAGCCTCTACAACCGGAACATCCTCGTCCACAACCATGTCATCTTCAGCGGCTTGCACGCCAACATCACTTACGGCGGCATCAACTTGACACCCAACACTTACTTTGGCCACTTCCCCAACGCGGGCTTCTAGCGACTTCACTTTTCGCTTGGCTTTCCTGGCTTTTGCCTTGAGTTTGGACATTTTACTCTTCAAGCGGGCTATTTCTTCAACATTCTCGTCGGCCTTCTGCCTTAGCTCAACAAGTTCAACCGACTCATCCCCAGTTACCGCTACACGCACCTTGGCGGTTTCCTCTTTTACAATCTCAGCAAACTCAGCACTATTTTTGAATTTCCTTATTGCATCCTCTTCGGTAGGGCGAGAATCAAGATGAGCCTCAGCATCCTCAGCACGCTCCTTTTCAAACCTTAGCAGGACTTTCAGATTGCGAATCTCTTCAGATAAAGCCTCCTTATCCGCCATCAGTTCAATTTTATCCTCGGCCAAGAACCGTCGAAGATCTGAACTATACGCGTAACTCGCCTTGATATCGGTCTTCTCCGTCTCAATCTCATGTAGAGCTTTAGCAGCATTATCTTTCATGAAGTTCTCAGCGGCCAGTTCCGCCTCAAACTGTTTCACTCTTTCTTTCAAAGCAATATTACTGCTGCGGTATTGATTACCTCGAGCCATCAGACCCGTGTACATGCACTAGTTCTACACAAGACACACAAAAGTTACTAGCGGGCATAGCAGAAAAATAGCGTCAAAACAAAACTATTACAAAAATCCTTACCCTCGCAGCATACTTCTGGGAAAGACGGCACATCCGCTCCCAACTCAACCCGTTCATCATCACCAGATCGTCATCGGTCATGAAATCAACAGTGAAGGTGTTAGGCCCCGATTTAAATAGAAAGCCATAGCCAGGCCTTGCTCCAACCTCTGCATCATTGACTTCATCATCACTGCTCTTATAATAAACGATCTCTTCAGAAGACTCTCCACCGTCCTCACCACCATCTTTTTCAGTATTATCAGAAGCGGTACCAACGGGTTCATCAACCACTCGGTTTGAAGGAACGTAATCACCCATCCTGGTAGCCTCAATCCGCCTCCGTTTGGAAGGACCCACTTCATCCACAACCTTACGTTTCGACCCTTGAGGCGGAGCATCACCCGACACATCTTCAACATTAGTGTCCGCAACTACCTCAACCGTCTTAGCGGTGGGAATGTCTTCCTCAGCATCCAAATCAACTATTCTGCTCCCACTGGTAGGCACTGACTCAGAAATAGCGACCGACCCCCGCTCAACCCTTCGAATTGAAGCTCTATATTCCCTTGAAAGAATATTAGGCTCATTCTCATCCACTTGCAGGCTAGTAGCATATTGCCTCGCCACAATACCAGGACTATTGGCACCAGTATCAGCGGCCACATCTCTCTCAACCACAACATCAGTCTCAGCGGGCACATCGCCCTCCGCGTCTACATCAGCCTCAGCGAAATCTCCAACATCGACAGCAACATCATCTTCACCACTATCTTCTTTTGAAGGGCTCTCTCCTCCCTCCTCCTCAGAACTAGCACTCTCATCAATTGGCTGACACTCTCCACCCACAACCTCAGCACCAGCACTGCCTAACAATTCTTCCGACAAAGATTCAGCTTCAGAATCTATGTCAACCCCAGAAAATTCATCTTCAGAAGCGGGCTCTTCAACAGCGGTTGCAGGGTCATCAACAGGGCCAGAAGTTTCACCAACCTCAACATTACCGGAAAGATCAAAAACATTCATGATATTATCAGCAGCAAATAACCCGGCACGGAGTCGTTTCGGTCTTGGCGGCACAGTAAGAAGGAAATCAGCATATAACTTTGCCTCAGTCAAACCCAGAGTTGGGTGTAGATCTAGCTCATCCTTACGAGGATCCAACACTACAAAAATAAGGAAAAACAATGTCAGTCACAAAACACAACGAAGAACAACAAAGTATAAAAAGGACACTTACAACAATTCCTTCTCAAATCAACGGGGTCGATCAAATTCTTCTCCGTCCACACTTCGCCCAAAACCTTCACAAGGCTAACAAGGACATCAATTTCATTGCGGCTAAGGCGACTACGGTGCACCTTGTAAGCACATTCGACCTTTTTCGTGAAATTCCTCTGCCAGGCGAACTCCCCACCACCAATTACCAAAAACTCCTCCTGCCATCCGGCCATTCCTTTGGGAAATACAAACGGTCGATGGCCACTCAAGGCCTTCCCAATACGACTTTTGGGCTTGACAAACTGCAGCTCATAGAAAGGCTTCGCACGGCTGGCTTTAACATCAAATAAACAGAAAAATGCCTTAAACGTAGGCTGCTTCCTCTTTCTCTCACAGCTAGCTATAAACCAATTTATAGCCCTTATCGAGTTCGGTGTAAATTGGGCTAGCGGACACCGGAAGTGAAGACGGAACAAATCCATGACAAATTTATGGGGGGCAAACGGAACCCTGACTTCAAGTGACTAACGGGTATATACACGGACCCATCATCAAACCGATGGTATAGCCTCTCCCCGGGCTCTGCACGCCTCCAAAAGTAACCATCCTCGATCCTAAACATCCTTCCTACATAATTGGCCCACTCATCAACCTTAAAAGTACTATCATGCTGAAGATGGGAGAATTCGCCAAACTCCTTGTCCATTTCCGCATTTGAAAACGGCGTGGGGACTACTTTGGTCGCCCGAAACAAGCTTTCACTACTCTCAAAATACTGATAGCGGTTTCGTTGCAAAATGGCCGGAAAGGTTAACTGGTTAGGATCCGCCCAGCGACCATACCCGTTGATCAAAGCTCTTTTCTCGCCAGTAGAATCATCGGTAAATTCATCACCCATCTACAAAGAAATTCTAAGTCACAGCACAATACCGCCTACGGAAAAATCGCTAAAAAATAACAAGGTACACATGGATATTCACAACAATTTACATTTTTCTTTTTCATTTATTTATCAACAAAACGATTCATATTCCACTTCCATCCACAAACAATGAAACCCTAGCATCATAAACCAATTTATACACTTTACCCAATACATATATACATATATACAGACCCTCATTCACATAAACACACTCTACATCATAGTTTCACAAGATTCAAAATCACAAAACACAGACAATATACGACCAACAAAAAACAAGAACAAGTTACCAAAGAGCAAATCAGACACCATTTACAACCTACGAAATCAAATCGGACTCACTAAAACCCACTTACCCTCCCACAACAGCAAACACACACCCATCTCGAAACCCATCTATTCACACAGATACCACAAAAATGGAGATACAAACATGGCACAACTATCTAGGAAACAGAAATCACAAAAGAAAAAACAAGAAAGAGGAGCAAGAATCTCACCTCGAAGTAGGGGATAGAATGGCTTCAAATGGCAGGAATATCGTCGATCACCGGAAAAAATGCAGCAACCAAAATCCAAGAACAAACAAGAAAATATAGAGAGCAAAAGATACGAAGACAGTGAAAAGATAAAAAAGAAACTGCTCAACTCCCCTTTTTATTACGTGAGGCGCGTGAGAAGAGGGGGAAAAAATTACAGCCCATTACGTTGCAGCTTCTGATTGGGCCACGTCAAAAGCAAACAGTAACTGCCTCGGTACAAATCTCAACTACTCACTTGGTAATAACTCCCCACCTCTCTTTTCATATTACATCACAAAGGTACATTCTCTTTCCACCCAAAGGTCACTTCACTCATTAATACGCACTACCACTTATCATTTTCATATTATTGGCATTAAATATTATTCTTTCATTTATTTCGATTCTCATTTATTCGCAGAAATAGCATTTATTTCACATCAGTTACGACTATCAAACAAAAACGTTTCAAATCACAAGCCCGTCAAGCACCAGCATCCAATGCATAAGCTGCCCGCTATCAAAAAATTTTCTAACTCCTAAGTGTTGTCCGCCAACACTTGGGGGGCAGCGGATCAAAAAAAAAATTTTCTAACTCCTAAGTGTTATCCGCCAACACTTGGGGGGCAGCGGATCAAAAAGCTTTTCTCACTCCTAAGTGTTGTCCGCCAACACTTGGGGGGCATCATATTGCAAAAAAATCTAAAGCATACTCAAGCATTTATCATTTCAGTTTTTCTCCTCCCCCCATCCGCTAAAAGCGCATAGAGGGAGCGGGGGGCAATGATAGGTACCTGCTGTAAAGACGGTCCACTCGTCGGGCACGAGCCCGCGAGTAGGTGCCCGCCTACAGCACAGCATTTATCACACTCATACACGTGTCATAAGATATTTAGTTTCCTAAATTACTCAACTTGACAATAAATATCATTAGAAAAATACTCTTGCACAAAATATCTTGCTATCTTGCTCTACAAGACAGGGGACAATAGACTATTCAAACGGAACACAAGGACACCCAGTTGCAGCAGACAACCTCTGAGCAGTACAAAGCAAGTTGTAGAATGGCGGCATGTCAGGAAAGGTCACACCAATCACTGTAGCTTTTGCGGCTACCAAGTGGGGTTCACTGTAGCATTTGCGGCTACCAAGTGGCCTACAGTGACTGGGAGGCTTAACCTATAAATACCCCCATTTTGCACATAAGGTAAGATATACACAATTGAACACACACAACTTTAACAACACAAAAGCTCTCTACATATTCTCCTCTTTAACATCAGATACACTCTTACCAGCTTGATTATTATTATTTCCGATTACTGATTCTTACACCGGAGGTGCTTGACGGCCACCATCCCCGGGCAAGCATTGTTTTGCAGTTACCCAAACTCAGGTGACACGTCACGGAACAGTAGTCGGAAGCCTATAATCAGCCGTGGGAGGTATCAGTACGATCAAGGTTTACAATAGCATTTTTCTTTTTGCCCTCTGACCCGTTGGACACCTTCAGTTTTGACAGTGTTTCATCAGCACCAGATTTCACTGACAGAGCAGGATGACCGCTTACTGTTTTGGGTTCTGATAATTTTCTAATTCGTGGCATGGAAGCCTTTGAATCAGGAGTAGCACTACTGGGTTCATTCTTTGCATCTGTTAATGATGACAGTGACCTAGTTAACCTATTCCCTGGCAAGTGGTTAACCTAGTTAATTGATTTGGAGATTTTAGATGCTAGTTTGGAATCAGCTGATCCAAGTGAAGCAGTTCTTATCTTAGACCTCTGCAGAGGTGATGATGATCCGGATTCTGAATTGCTGAACTTAGACCCTCTATGAGAAATGGGAGAACTTTTTGTTGGCAACGATTTCCTGGCTGACAAAGAGGGCAATGAGGACTGGGCAGATGTCGAACTGCCTCTTGCTATAATTCTCTTCTGCCTCTCCATTTTTAGAGCTTCGATACGTTTGTGCGCTCCAATTTTAGAGCCTCTCAATTACATGAATGGAGCTTAATAACTGAATCATTTTCACAATGAACCAAGCCTAAACAACAACAAGACTCTCAAATCAAAGCTCTGTAATTAATGGAAACACTCGCGCTTTTCTCAACTTCAATCACCACCACACTCTCCAATACATCCAGAATCACAAATCAATTGAAAAGATAGATACAAACTATTGTATGTTTATAATTGACTAATCAAGAATTGAAGAACTTACGGGTCAAATGATTCGGGTTGATTACTCATTTTTGAGTTGTGAATATTGGAGATCTTGAATCTGGAGGGGTGTGGTATTATATATAGGAGATGTGTGTGTATATCTTTCAAAATTGAACATACTGTCTCTGTTTTTTCTACGCTCATAATTTTGGTTACTTTTGGCTAAAAAGACATTTTTATCCCTGAACATTTGACGACGTTAGTGAGAAATAGACGGTAGTACACTAAGTGTAATTAATTAGTTTTTTGAGTATTGCCCGTGGTAGATTTGTTTGAAACCATGATATTTTAAGTGGTGTCTTGGCCAAAGTTCAGGTACACAAAGTGCACTTTACTCTAAAAAATAAAAATATTCTAAAAAATAAAAAATATTTAGATTGTACGAGAAATAAAATCACAGAATGAACTGTGCAAAAGAACGAAAACAACAAATTCGTTAATTTTTAATAGCATAGTAAAAACCAGGCATGTTGAGCTTGTCTCTAAAAAGAATTGTAGATGTACTAATTGCTATGGTTTGACAATTATTCTGTATATGTAATCTGTTAACTATGAAGGAATACAGTTTAGACATTTCTCAACAGTTATATACAACAGGGACCTACATTCTCTACCCCTATCAACTTTCATCCTCATTTGCAAAATTTTCTGATGATATCGATATATCAGCTGACCAACCAATATAGCCAAAACTGTAACTATGATATGATGGTAATGATTGTCGAAGACCTGCTGTTCACCTTTTTGATAACGACTGCCTGAGAAGAAAGTAGAACGAACTTCAAGAAACATATGCTACGTCCAAAGAAGCCCATCAAAGCCAAATTCTGAACTTGTAACTGGACTGTCACCGAAATTTTGTTGGTCTGTTGCCTGGATTTCTTCAATGATGTCTATGTATGGCTCCAAAAGATCAGCAGACCTTTCGGATGGAATTCCATAATCTTTTAGAATGCAGGGTGAAGCAACTGAAGATGCCTCTCTTTCCAGAATGACCAAGTAATTGTCTTCAAATTCAAAAACAAGATACTTGTCCTTGCATGCTGACACAACAGTGCTATGAGCAACATATTTACTTGGAAAAAGCTAATACTTAATAGATGAGAAATTGTCACTTACAATCAACCAAATGAGTGAGATGATGTATGTTCTTTATTCGTGTCCCGTTAAATTTCAAAACCTGCAAAGTGTAGGTATTTTGTAATGGTAAGTAAAGGCTATATATATCAAAGATATCTTTTGAAACCTATATTAGTGCCGGATACTTGCCTGCTCATTGCTCATATCCTCATAACCAATGTTTACTTCATTTGCTAAGACCTACAAGAACAGACAATTAGCATGACTAGCAACTACTTCTATGGAAAAGAAGAAGATCCATTACACAATTTCCCATGCTGAAACTAAACATACCTGGGATAGGACCACAATTTGTTCCCCTTCAAATCTTGACAAAGAGTAGCGAGCCTTCGCCACCAGTTTAAGCTAAAACAAAGATACAGCTACTTAACTTTGCACAAACAACAGCAAATTTGAATAAGAATCACATAAATGATCCATTATTGTTAGTAAATAATGAAACCTTACCCCTATACTGTCTTCACATTCCTCGCTATTAAGAAAATGAATAAACAAAAAGCATTAGGATTTCTGCAACTAAGAGATAAATATATTATAAATTATATATAGTTCAGCTTGACAATCTGATTATTTACTCTATTAGTGGTTCTGACAGTGGTGTAAACACCAAACCAGCAACTATTAAATACGACGGCTGACCTCCTTCAATATGACATGGAACCTAGGTTGTGCATACCAAACAAAAGTCAAAAAAGAAAGAAATGGACTGGTAAGTCGAGAAGGTATGACATGTATTAAGATATTTATATGTACCAAATGCACACGTGGAGTTAAAGCTGCTTGAACTTTCATTAGAACTCCTGCTCTAATAATACCAATCTCTGCCAAATCACCTGAAAATCTGGACACAAGTAGATAGTGTTATATTTCAGTTTAAACATCATGTTTGTGCACAACAGATGATATTGAGAGCTTGGGTACATAGGAAGGTTGTTCCAAGTCAATCTTGACAATCAACAAAATAACAAAATTGCAGATGAAAACCGCCTGGTACAAGTAGTTACTAATTGCAGTCAAATAAATGGTTAAAAATCAAAGCGGCTACTGAACAAGCCCCTAGCATTATTTATTTAATGATAGTTAACGGGGTCCCATTTGTATCATTATAGTGAGCGAGTGACAAGTAATGACAAAGTCTTTAGTTCGAAATACTGACCAGAAGGAAAAACTTTGACATCTTTTATACTAACAGAAATTATTCAAAGACAATGATCTTAAGAAAGGAATATAAATAATGGACACCATTTCACCATTTCAATAAATGATGCATAATTCTGAAATCTTCCAACCTTGGGATTTATAAAAAAAAATAGAAAATAAAATAAATGTGTCACAATTCGGGAAAAAAAATTACTAAAACAGATTCAAGAACTTTACTTTTGACTTATCAAGTAGCGGAATGCAATGCGCTCGGTAGATCTAAAAGGCACTGTTCCTTCACAACCAACATGAACACCATCAAAACTCACAATCACATCTCCCTGAGGAAAACAACAAAGTGAAAGTAATAATTAGTACAAAAACGTTTTCCAAATATGAAGAAATGATCATCAAAAGTAAACTCTCATAGGAAATGATGAGAACCATCACAAATTGCTTAGACATGGCTCGTATTCTACATCGGATAAGATACCCCAAATTTGAAAATTTTGAGTTTACAATGGAGATACACTGAAAAAATTCCCCAAAAGCTCAGATAACAGAACAAGATAGCATATATCTAAACAACTGGAAACCCGTCCCTCAAAGACAGGACACATCCTACTTTCATTTAATATTCCAATCTTAAGCACTAATGCAATGGACAAATCATACATTCCCATAGTACACTCATTTCTACATGTATAAATCCAGCTAGGCATTAGGTTCTAAACTGATCGTTCTACTAAAGTAGTACAAGCTGAGAAGAATCTAAACTAATCCAATTTCACGGTGTGAAGCAATTGACGCTTGACTGCCCATCTAAATGTATTTTCCTTATAACACATTTAAAGATAAATTACATTTTAAAAATTGCATCGAGATGGATTAAAAAAATAACACCTTCCTGAAATATCTCCACTTCACTTTCTTTTTTCTGTTTTTTGCTTCCACAAACAAAAGAGTGACGACAGTTTTACACCCTTCAGATGAATAAAAATTGGAAAAATACCATCCCTCTAATTTGAAATAAAAACAGTAAGGTGTTTTTGTGAACTAAGACCACTCTTAATAAAAGTTCCCCAGAGCAATCCCTGTAGGCTCTAATAATCATCCTTGCAATCATGAGTTCAAATTACGATGGTCCTGTAATTAAAAGGCAGTATACCTCCTTCAGGACTTTACTTGCACCAGAAGTAGGCTCTACTCTCCGCACAAGTACACCCTGCAAAATTCAATATCGTGGAATATTTTTAATAGAGAACAAGAGAAGACATGCTGCAATATTATATCAAGTTGCAACATAACACGTTTGCATTAGTTGGTAACAGAGCAAAAACATTTTATAGAAATTCTTCGTTTTTTATATTGTATACCACCAAGTTAATTATATTAAATATAATATATTTTTTACCTCTCAAACTTTAAAGGTGTTCTTAAGGCTTAACAAGTAATCTGAATGACATGCTCAACAAGTATCTGTTTTACCAACAATAGAGACATTAAATACGCCACCTTCATTATAAAGATACAGGACAGCAGCAAGTCATAGATAGCCTCTGAATATTTGCCTTTAACCTATAATATGGTGATGCCAACATTTCATACTCAAGGGTTTAGATTCGCATAATCCGTACAGATTTCTTTAAAGAATAACACCGTTGGGATGTAATTCAAGTGGAACGTAAGTGAGAAAAAAAAAAGGTTTTTGAAATTGCACAAAGTATACTATTATTTAAACCGATTGCTAATAACCAGTAGTTCGGTACATGTTATTCATTCTATACATTTTCAACAAGGGTAGGTTAGTCATTTCATTCATAGGTAAATTAAGTTTTCCTACCTATAATTACTCGAACAATACCTACTAAGTACTTATTTACCAGAACTGGATTACTTAAACTGAGAAATTAATTGATATGAGCTGCAGACCTGAGTTGATATACTTCTCTATGATCAAAAAAAAAAAAGAGCCACATCCAGAGAAAATGGACCAGGCTCCAACACGACTAGTCTCACCCATGACAAGTGGGGACAGCTTGTGGGAATTTCTTTTTTTTTTTCCCAAAAAAAATGCTTTTCTTCTCTTTTGCAAGTGAGATATCCTTATGGTAGCACATTTCCATGATGAGATCATTAAACCTAATTTCACTTCCCTCATCATTATGTTTTCATATTAATTACAGTTGAATTTATAATGCATCACTAAGCCAGTAACAGTATAGATAGCACATGAGCACAGTACATTCAATATCCTACAATGGCTACACAAAGGGACAAACAAACCTCATTTGATGGCACTTTTAAACAGGTACGTAATGCTGGATTCTCCAGTTTCTGAAGCAAAACTCCAAGGCAAGGGAAACCTGAAATTTGGAGCGGGGTTAACCATATAATATAATTTCAAATAAAATGACATTCACTAAAACCTTATTATATCACATAATTTATGTATTAGTGTCCATGTAGATGTAGGTGCATGATTGAGATCATTAATGAAGAGGTGAATGTATGAGGAAGAATAATACAACTCAAAGAGAATAACATTTATGACTAATAAGTACATAAGAATATGATGCTAATATAGTCATGGCCCAAAAGTAAATAAAGGTCATGCCTACTGTCTGGGAAAGTCCTGATGGACGCAGCCTTACCCTTATATTTCATAAAGAGACTGTTTCCAGAGTTCGAACCTGTGACTAAGGTATAGCAGGCAGACACTTGATGATCGTGCTGAGCACGACCTATATGGCCCAGGTGTACCATAACGAGAATATACAATTCCGCTACAGTCACAAAATGTTCCTCTAAGAAACGGAACAAAATAATTAAATGGGAAAAATTGTTAAAATCATCAAGGACGGACCAAAAAGGAGGGGAAAAAAAGGCTAATGAATGAGAGCATGTACTGCTAAAGAATGTTTTATGGTTGACAGGTTGTAGAACAATAAAGAGGGAACCGGACAATATGCATGTACTACACAAATGCCATAATAAGTAAGCTTGTAGCTGGTAACCTATATAATACCCCCAATATTTTTATTAAATTATTTAATTAATTGAACTTATATTATATAAGTTATATGTTAAATTGTAATCATGTATGATTTTATTTTAGAAACTTCTAGAAATATCTAGAAATTTGTTTCCGTGTTTTGACTAAATTCTACAAAGATTAGTGATAAACCTCAGCCTAGTTTTTGAATTAATCACTATAACCTATTTCTATTCAAGTTATGCTTATCCTAATATATTTATAAATATAAGATAGTAGATATGTATTTGATGAACTACTGCATATGTGCTTTGACGAGGAGAGAAGGTAATATCAACTAAGCTACTGTATTACATTAATTCATATACTGTTAGTTCAATAGTAATTAATAAATACTTATTTTTATGTTATGTGCTCAATCGTTTAGGCAGACGAAGGAATCGAGTGTACCTGACCTCCCCCAGCTAGTTCTTTGTTTTCGATTTTCGGGTCGATTTTATTGTAAGGCCAAACAAACTTTCTTCTTTATATACATGTATGTTTGAATTCGTTTTGAGTTTATTTAAATTTGATCTCTCTCTTAATTTTAATTATTATTGGTAGATATGATTAATATTGTTTATTTACTTAATTATTCTTCAATTCGTCATATTACTTGTTTGATTATTAATTAAGTGTTACAATTCATCTTTTGTACAATTTAATAAATATTTATTTACTTGTTAGTTTTATTATAATGTACTGATTTACTAGATTAAATTTGAGTATGTATATAATCTTCTATTTTATTAGTTTCCAAAAATGATTCTTATTATAATATAGAATACTAATTTTATTTCGGTTAAAGGCACTAATTTTATTTCGATTAAAGGCATTGTTTGCCGGATAGTATGTAACTTGATCTGGTTATTTTGGTACATTTTTGGTGTCTTTATGTTAGTAATGTAATAAATAATTTATTTTGCATGTTGCAGATTTTAAAATTTTGAGTATTTGGTTTCAAAAATAAATGCCAATAATAGTCGCAACTGAGTTGCATGCATGTTTGGTCTTCCTGTGACTGTGAAACCTTAGTACAGTAATCATGTCATTTGTTGTTAGCAATCAGATTATAATATTTAATTATTGATTTATTAATGTGCTTAATTAAATTGGTTTATTTATTGTATCGATACAAGATTCTATATTAAGTGGGTCGGTTAAATATATTTTGTTCTTTTGTACAATTTGTTTGTGTTCATTAATAATTAATGTTATAATTATTTTATTTTATTTTATTATTAGTATCAAATGTTTAAAATTTATTTTTGGTGAAATTGTTACTTTAATACGTTTCTTTGGTTTTGTGGCGTCGGATTCTTTCCTAGTGATATTTGGGATCCTACATATTAGCTAATACTACTTGTTAGTTTATTATATTTATTAATCTAGATTTTATTTATTTGACTTAATAATGATTGTTTTGTTACTTTTATTATTGTTGGAATCAGTTGCTTTCGATTTAATGTATTCTAACGCGGGTTACTAGTTCATGAAGTCTGGATCAGTTCTTTTATCTTATTTTATTAATATTGCAACGATACTAAGAGCCCGTTTGGCTTAACTTAAAAAATGTTACTTATAACTTAAAGTGCAATTTACTCACTTTAAGTGAAAAGTGATAATTTTAACTTTAAGTTAGGTGTATCTGTTTGGCTAATTTTACTTAAAGTAAATTTATTTTTAAAAAATTAACTAAAAAAAAGAAATTTATATTTTTTAAACATAATATAAAAGTATAAAATACAAATATATGCAAAGAATATAATACGAGTTAAAAGGTGACTCAAATATATAAAAATTGATATGAGAAAAAAAAATAAGTTGAAAAAAAGTACCTCCAAGGTACTTAAATTTTTTGAACTAAAACTAACTTTAAGTTGAAAATTTTAAGGTCAGACAAACACGTTGCAATCACTTTAAGTAGATAAAAAAACAACTTAAAGGGGGGCCAAACGGGCTCTAATTTACTAGCAGTGACCATTAGGTAATTATTTAGTAATATATTGATATTAGTATTTAGATTATTATTTAATTTAATTTAAGATTTTGTAACATAGGAAGTGTGCTTCAATACTAATATATGGTTACGAAATTTGTTTTTAGATTCGAATAAGGACTATTAGCGGTATACCTGAGTTCGGATATTTTACAGTTATAGCTCAATATTTATATCAGGTACGAATTCTTGGTTCTCTCTTTTTAATTAATAAATATTCGTCAAATTATTGTGGATTCGTATTCTAAAAATTGTGACCTTATTGTACTCCATGTGTACCTACTTGTACGCATTCTCAGTTTCGTTTCGAATTCCTTATTTTTGGATTTATTGTTGCCTTGACTCGTACATATTGTTTTATTTCGCATTTTGTTGCGACATTGTTTATTTTGTTTCGTTTCGTGCAACGAGTCAAGCAACCTTTGTACCCTATTTGTTGGGCTCTTAGACCGATCTGTGTGGGTTAATCACAGACAATGTTCACATGGAGTTCGGAGTAAAGGTGAACTAGGCACCTACTCGTATCGGTGGGTGAGTATACGAGCACGTCTCTGGGGTATGAGATGTGATTAGATCATGATCGCTATTGTATTGTTGGGATGTTTTATACATTCCTTATTTTTTTCTTCTGGATTACCGAAGGAGGAACCATTGTCCTGTACTTCGCTGGTGATTGGAGTTAGCGAGTATAGTTTTGTGTAAGAGACCCATATTGTACCCACCTTACTATTCGGCCTTATTCTCAGTTTCATTGTTAACCTAATTGTTTTAGGTTATTATCTTGTTGATTCGCTTAACATCGATAATTGTTTCGGAAATATATTGTTGATCTCTATATCATCTTTCGTTGTGTCTTTGTGTTGGTAAGACACAATCCACTCATATTAAAATTTCATGTTTTATTTAGATTATATTCGTGCAGAGCATTTGGCTCACTCTTTATTGTTTCCTTTCCGCAGGTAAATAGGGGTAAAGCGGGAAGAGTGATGAGTGCCACCCAGTTATTAGTAGAGCTTTGGCTTAATAGATTTATTGATCTTGAGAACTTATTTAGTTGGTTTTCAAACTTTATCAGTTTCGTTATTTTG
Organism: Kitagawia praeruptora; assembly: GCA_037693485.1. Classification (NCBI taxonomy): domain Eukaryota; kingdom Viridiplantae; phylum Streptophyta; class Magnoliopsida; order Apiales; family Apiaceae; genus Kitagawia; species Kitagawia praeruptora. The sequence continues at coordinate 155,420,552 of CM075348.1, read as the reverse complement.
GATATTTGGACCTCGTACTTTCAGTTGGATTATTGATATGGTTTATTGCAGCTTATTATGATTTGGAATTGTTTAAGAGATAGCTTTAATTGTTATAATAGTAGGGTGTTACAAAGTTGGTATCAGAGCTAAGGTTATAGATTCTGTAGATTATCCTTTAGGCATTGACCTGTGAGTTGGGTTGACTTCGCATGGGTAGGATTATGACTTTGAATATCGACTTATGATATGATTGTTTCGTATGTGCACTCACGAAAAATTTTGCAGGATGCCGCCAAAGAAATCTAATACTAGCCAAAACACTAGGGGAAATGTTACTCAGCAAATTGTGATGGATCAAAACATCTTTATGCATATGGTGCAGCAGGTGGTGGCTCAGCAAACGCAGAATCCTGGTGGTAACACACAGAATCAAGAAGGCCAGACTATGTTTGATCGTTTTATGAAACAAAGGCCTAATTGCTTCAAGGAGGCCAAGACCCCGATGGATGCGGAAGCGTGGACTGATCATATGGAGAAGATCTTTCGGGTACTTAACTGCTCTGAGCTGGAAAAGGCTCGTTTTGGCATTTACCGTCTTGAAGGAGATGCTAGCATTTGGTGGAAGTCAGTGGTGGCTTCCCACGCAGCTGGATATGAGAATACTGTTACTTGGGATGTGTTTAAAGCACAGTTCGATCAGAGGTATTTTCCTGCCAGTATCCGTGAGGAGTATGTTCGGGAATATCAGAGCATAACTCAGAAGGAGGATGAATCTGTGGCGGACTTTCAGATCAGGTTTCAGAGGTTAGCTGGCTATGCACGGTCCGTTGCTGGTACAGAGGAAGATAAAATCATGAAATTCAAGTGGGCTCTGAAGACTTCGATCCGTAATCACATCATAGCTAACCGCTACACTACTATGGACAGTTTGGTGGACAGTGCCAGAGACCAAGAGCTTCATCAGACTGACTTCCGTAAACAGAGAGACTTGCAGAACCGGAAAAGGAAGAGAGAAGATGATTCTTCTAGGTTTCAGAAAAATGGAGGATCGGCAGGCAGATTTAAACAGAATGAGCAGAGGTATAACACTCGTTTTCAGCAGCGGAATGGAAATCAGGGTAACCAGCAGATCAGGTCAGGGACTCAAGCTGGGAATCAGAATGGAGGAAAATCTAATTGTGAGCATTGCGGAAAGATGCACAGTGGAGTTTGTTATTGGCTTACTAGACCATGCTTCAACTGTGGTCAGAAAGGCCATACTATTCGAGATTGCAAGGTGCCATTGAAGAAATCTGTAGACCAGAATGGGAAGAATAATCAGAAGAATGGTGGACGTGTCTTTTCTATCACCGCAAAGGATGCTGCAAATACCTCAGGTACCATTACAGGAACACTTTCTATTGGCAATAGGAATGCTACATTTTTATTTGATACTGGTGCAACAAGTTCATTTGTCTCTACATCTTATGCTAAACATCTATGCATCACACCTACTACGTTATCATCCGAATTTTCTGTTGGCAACCCTACTGGGGGAAATATGTTTGTGAACTCTCAGTATCATGATTGTGTAATTATATTTGAGGATAGAAAATTATTTGTGGACCTTTTACCTATTCCGTTGCGAGACTTTGATGTAATTTTGGGGATGGATTGGCTAGAGCGACATAAGGCTACTATTGATTGTCAGGGAAAGAGAATAATTTTCGGAGATCCAAATTCACCTCAGTTCGAGTTCCAGGGTTCTACGCCCAGTGGTTTGGGGAAATTTGTGACGGCCATCAAGGCCAAACGGATGCTTGCACGTGGTTGTGAAGGATACTTAGCTCATGTGATTGATTCTTCCAAAGAACAATCTAAAGTTGAAGATGTTAGTGTTGTTTGCGAATTTCCAGATGTATTTCCAGATGACTTGGATGGACTACCACCACCGCGAGAGGTGGAATTTTCTATTGATTTGTTACCTGGTGCGCAACCTATTTCTAAGGCTCCGTATCGCATGGCTCCACTAGAGTTGCAAGAGTTAAAGGAACAACTACAGGAACTACTCGTGAAAGGTTTCATTCGGCCTAGTGTTTCACCATGGGGAGCACCTGTCTTATTTGTGAAGAAGAAAGATGCTTCAATGAGGCTCTGTATTGATTATCGGGAGTTGAACAGAATCACTGTGAAGAATAAGTATCCATTGCCTAGGATTGATGACCTGTTTGATCAGCTGCAAGGAGCAAAATATTTTTCGAAGATTGATCTACGTTCAGGCTACCATCAGTTGAGAGTGAAGGAAAGTGATATCCCGAAGACCGCATTTAGGACTCGTTACGGGCACTACGAGTTTCTCGTTATGTCATTTGGGTTAACCAACGCACCGGCAGTTTTCATGGACTTAATGAACAGGGTATTCAAAGATTTTCTTGACAAGTTCGTGATCGTGTTTATTGATGACATTTTGGTGTATTCAAAATCTAAAGAAGAGCACGAGGAGCATTTGCGAGTGGTATTGGAGATATTGCGGAAGAACAAGTTATATGCAAAATATCATAAATGTTAATTTTGGCTCGAGCAAGTCGCCTTTTTGGGACACATTGTATCTGCAGATGGAATCAAAGTGGATCCTGCTAAGGTTGAGGCTATTACCGATTGGCCAAGACCTAGCACCGTGACTGAGGTTAGGAGTTTCTTGGGACTCGCTGGTTATTATCGTCGCTTTGTTGAGGGTTTCTCTACCATTGCCATGCCATTGACACAGTTGACTCGAAAAGGCAACAAGTTCATATGGACCGAGGAATGTGAGACTAGTTTCCAAGAATTGAAGAACAGACTTGTGACATCTCCAGTTTTAACACTACCATCGGGAATGGGTGGTTACGTAATTTACAGTGATGCTTCAAAGAAGGGACTTGGTTGTGTACTGATGCAGCATGGAAAGGTGATCGCCTATGCTTCGAGGCAACTAAAACCTTACGAGGTGAACTATCCGACACATGATTTGGAGCTTGCAGCTGTGATCTTTGCATTGAAGATATGGCGACACTACTTGTATGGTGATAAATGTGAGATATTTATGGATCACAAAAGTTTGAAGTACATTTTTACACAGAGGGAGCTTAATATGAGGCAGAGAAGATGGATTGAACTTTTGAAGGACTATGATGTGAGTATTCAGTATCATCCAGGCAAAGCTAATAAAGTTGCAGACGCATTGAGTAGGAAGAATTTTGGAAATCTGGCAGTGCTGGTGACACATCAACGACCTCTTCAGTGTGAGATTGAAAAGTTTGGCTTGGAGTTTTATCGTCATGACTCAGATGGTATTGTGGCAAGTATGCATGTCGAGCTTAGTCTTATCTCCAGGATTAAGGCAGCTCAAGATGGTGATGAGGAATTGTGCAACCTAGTACGGGATAGTGAAGCAGGGAAGCAACCAGGACTTCGCAGTGATGATCACGGTATTGTTTGGTTGAATAATAAGCAACTTAGAGAGGAGCTACTGGAAGAAGCCCATCGATCACCATTTTCTATTCATCCGGGGGAAACGAAGATGTATCATGATGTGAAGGAACACTTTTGGTGGATAGGTATGAAACGTGATATAGCTGAGTTTGTTTCGAGGTGTTTGACTTGTCAACAGGTGAAGATTGAGCATCAGAGACCGAGTGGATTGTTACAGCCTTTGGAATTGCCTACTTGGAAATGGGAAAACATTTGCATGGATTTTGTGATTGGACTGCCTAGAACTTTGAAGAAAAATGATGCGATATGGGTGATTGTAGATAGGCTTACTAAATCTGCTCACTTTTTGGCGATTCGTGGGAACATGTCTTTGGAGAGTTTAGCACTTGCTTACAGGAATGAGATTGTTAGACTTCATGGTATTCCAGTTTCGATTGTGTCTGACAGAGATCCGAGATTCACTTCAAAATTTTGGCAGGGATTTCAAAAGGCATGGGGTACCAAGTTGAACTATAGTACAGCTTTTCATCCGCAGTAAGATGGGCAGTCAGAGAGGACGATTCAGACTCTAGAGGATATGTTGCGAGCATGTGCATTGGAATGGTTTGGAAATTGGGATGAGTATTTACCGTTAGTTGAATTTGCATACAATAATAGTTGGCAGGCAAGTATTGGTATGGCTCCTTTTGAGGCATTGTACGGGCGCAAGTGTAGGACACCGACATGTTGGAATGAAGTAGGAGAGAAACTTTTGGAAGGTCCCGATTTGGTTCAGATCACTACTGATAAGGTAACATTTGCTTTGGAGAAGCTTAGACAAGCATGATCCAGACAAAAGAGTTATGCAGATAAGGGTAGACGAGAGTATGAGTTTAAGGTTGGAGATAAGGTCTTTCTTAAAGTATCTCCGATGAAGGGCATTCAACATTTTGGTCAGAAAGGTAAACTGAGTCCGAGATATATTGGTCCTTTTAAGATTCTTGAGAAGGTTGGAGCAGTGGCATATAGGGTTGTTTTGCCACCACAGTTGTCGCGGGTACATAACGTATTTCACGCATCGGTTTTGAGAAAGTATGTTTATCATCCACATCATATTGTTCAGTATCCTTTAGACACCTTTAGTGATGATTTATCTTGTGAAGAGGAAGCTGAAGCTATATTGGCGAGAGAGGAAAGGGTTATGCGTAAAAAGACGATTCCTTTTGTGAAAGTCCTTTGGAAAAATCATGATGTTCGAGAAGCTACGTGGGAGATGGAGGATTCTGTTCATACAAAATATCCATACCTCTTTGAATCAGGTGCGTTATTTGAATTTCGAGGACGAAATTCTTTTAAGGAGGGAAGAATATAATACCCCCAATATTTTTATTAAATTATTTAATTAATTGAACTTATATTATATAAGTTATATGTTAAATTGTAATCATGTATGATTTTATTTTAGAAACTTCTAGAAATATCTAGAAATTTGTTTCCGTGTTTTGACTAAATTCTACAAAGATTAGTGATAAACCTCAGCCTAGTTTTTGAATTAATCACTATAACCTATTTCTATTCAAGTTATGCTTATCCTAATATATTTATAAATATAAGATAGTAGATATGTATTTGATGAACTACTGCATACGTGCTTTGACGAGGAGAGAAGGTAATATCAACTAAGCTACTGTATTACATTAATTCATATACTGTTAGTTCAATAGTAATTAATAAATACTTATTTTTATGTTATGTGCTCAATCGTTTAGGCAGACGAAGGAATCGAGTGTACCTGACCTCCCCCAGCTAGTTCTTTGTTTTCGATTTTCGGGTCGATTTTATTGTAAGGCCAAACAAACTTTCTTCTTTATATACATGTATGTTTGAATTCGTTTTGAATTTATTTAAATTTGATCTCTCTCTTAATTTTAATTATTATTGGTAGATATGATTAATATTGTTTATTTACTTAATTATTCTTCAATTCGTCATATTACTTGTTTGATTATTAATTAAGTGTTACAATTCATCTTTTGTACAATTTAATAAATATTTATTTACTTGTTAGTTTTATTATAATGTACTGATTTACTAGATTAAATTTGAGTATGTATATAATCTTCTATTTTATTAGTTTCCAAAAATGATTCTTATTATAATATAGAATACTAATTTTAATTCGGTTAAAGGCACTAATTTTATTTCGGTTAAAGGCATTGTTTGCCGGATAGTATGTAACTTGATCAGGTTATTTTGGTACATTTTTGGTGTCTTTATGTTAGTAATGTAATAAATAATTTATTTTGCATGTTGCAGATTTTAAAATTTTGAGTATTTGGTTTCAAAAATAAATGCCAATAATAGTCGCAACTGAGTTGCATGCATGTTTGGTCTTCCTGTGACCGTGAAACCTTAGTACAGTAATCATGTCATTTGTTGTTAGCAATCAGATTATAATATTTAATTATTGATTTATTAATGTGCTTAATTAAATTGGTTTATTTATTGTATCGATACAAGATTCTATATTAAGTGGGTCGGTTAAATATATTTTGTTCTTTTGTACAATTTGTTTGTGTTCATTAATAATTATTGTTATAATTTTTTTTTTTTAATTATTATTAGTATCAAATGTTTAAAATTTATTTTTGATGAAATTGTTACTTTAATACGTTTCTTTGGTTTTGTGGCGTCGGATTCTTTCCTAGTGATATTTGGGATCCTACATATTAGCTAATACTACTTGTTAGTTTATTATATTTATTAATTTAGATTTTATTTATCAATATATTCTTAATGATGCTTAGTGAAGGATTTAATCAAATTACATCAATTGCCCTTTGAAATCAATATTATCCAATTTTTTTACATAGGTTTTTTAGTCATTTTACTTTTAAATTATACCAATTACCCTTTGAAATCAATATTATCCCATTTTTTACATAGGCTTTTTAGTCTTTTTATTTTTTGATAGATTTTTACATAGATTTTTGAAATTGACCGCCGTTGCAAGTGGTGTTGACGGACTAAAACCATGCCCATTTCCAATGTTACTCCTCTCATGACCATGCTCATTGCTGCTGCTACCACCATGCTCATTGCTGCTGCTGCTACCACTGCTATAATAAGATTATCCCGCATCCCAACCCACGGTCTTACGATGGTTCTTGACAAAATTACACCTAAAAAATGAAACAAAATTATAGAATCAGGATGTTAAATTTTGAATTACAACCTTGCATCAGTAGAATTAGGAGATTAATTGGATTCTCGAGTACATTTTAAAGATATTAGTTGGATATTATTATGAATTTAATGTTTCAAATAATTAATATCATTTTTGAAAGGGTGATTTATTTGATACATTCGAGTGAAATGAGTGGCCACTTTGATGTAAAACCCTATATTAACCGGATCATTCCAATCTAAACGAAAATATATTAAAAAGGTTCGATTATGAATTTATTTTTTAACGATCAAGCAAAAAATTTATAAATCCAATTCGAATGAATTCGGTAGTTAAAATTCATTGTACATCCCTACATACCATCAATAATTTTGGGCCCATTTGTTTCGTCTAAACAATCTATAATCTATACTATTATATAAAAGCTGAAACATTAAAAGTTTTGGTAGCTGTTTTTTGGTACCCATTTTTTAGTACCTATTTTTTGGTACTTCATGAATTTAATTATTTAACCTTCATTATAAAGAAAAATAAATACACCGAAAAAAAATAATAACATAATATAACTAATTGTAATTAGTTGATTGCCTTTTTCACATGTACTTTTAGTTGATGATATTATTTTTTATAAACACCTAAATACATTAATCGTATTATATCTTCTGATCATTAATATTTCCTTTCGAATTAAAACACATTACCTTTTTAATTTAAAACAAATCTTATAATCTTATAATCATTAACATATACCCGAAAATAACACACCATAATTTTTAAGAAAAATATAACACCTAAAATAAATAATAACATAATATAATTAATGGTAATTAGTCGATTGTCTTTTTCACATTTACTTTTAGTTGAAGATATTACGTTTTATAAACATCTAAAAAATCAATCGTATCAATATATACAATATCTATACTATTAAAACACCTAAAAAATAACATAATATAATTAATAGTAATTAGTCGATTGCCTTTTCACATTTACTTTTAGTTGAAGATATTACCTTTTACAAACACCTAAAAACATCAATCGTATCATATCTTCCAATCATTAATATTTCCTTTTGAATTAAAACACGTTATCCAAAAATTATCTTGCAATAATTAATATATACCCAAAAATATCAAAACATATCTTCTAATCACTAACAAAATATAATAGAAATCTGTATACTACGAATAATGATCGTTAGATTTTTAGTAAAAAAATCAGAATCGTTAGATCTAATGCTTACATATATTATATGATCAAATTAATTTACTAAAATTTCAAAGTTCGAATTCCATCAAAGATATATTTATTTTAAAATTTTATAATATAAGTTTTAAATCATGCATATCATTAATTTAAATTTTATTAAATTATTAAAATTAAAATAAAATATTGTAAATAATTATTATATAAAAATATAATTGTAGCATAAAATAAATTTTATTATATATCAAAAGAAATTCGTGCATCGCACGGGTTTCTTTTGATATATAATATAATTAATGGTAATTAGTTGATTGCCTTTTTCACATGTACTTTTAATTGAAAATATTACCTTTTATAAACACCTAAAAAAATTAATCGTATCATATCTTTCGATCATTAATATTTTCTTTCGAATTAAAAAACATTACCTTATTAATTTAAAACAAATCTTATAATCATTAATATATACCCGAAAATATCACACCATAATTTTCAAGAAAAATATAACACCTGAAATAAATAATAACATAATATAATTAATGTTAATTAGTCGATTGCATGCCTTTTTCACATTAATTTTAGTTGAAGATATTACCTTTTATAAACACTTTTAGATCAGTCGTATCAATATATACAATATTTATACTATTAAAACACCTAAAAAAATAATAACATAATATAATTAATGGTAATTAGTCGATTGCCTTTTCACATTTACTTTTAGTTGAAGATGTTATCTTTTATAAATATCTAAAAACATCAATCGTATCATATCTTCCAATCATTAATATTTTCTTTCGAATTAAAACACGTTACCCAAAAATAATCTTGAAATAATTAATATATACCCAAAAATATCAAACCATATAGTCTAATCACTATCAAAATATAATAGAAATCCGTATAGTACGAATAATGACCGTTAGAGTTTTAGTAAAAAATCATAATCGTTAGAGTAGAAGGTTAGAGGTTCGAGTACCAACAAAAACATATTTTCATTATAATTTAGCAAAAAAAAAAAAAAAATTAATTTACTAAAATTTCAAAGTTCAAATTTCATCAACGACATATTTATTTTAAAATTTTATAATATAAGTTTTAAACCATGTATATCATTAATTAAATTTTTATTAAATTATTAAAATTAAATATTGTAAATAATGATTGTATAAAAATATAATTGTAACATAAAATAAAATTTATTATATATCAACAAAAATCCGTGCATCGCACGGGTTTAAGATAGTATTATATAAAAGTCAAAACATTAAAAGTTTTGGTACCTGTTTTTTGGTACGTAGTGAATTTACTTATTTACCCTTTATTATAAAGAAATTTTGTCCGTACTTCGTACACGGCATCTTATTTAATTTAAAATGATAATACCAAAAATTTAACAAATTTGATTGATTTCTTAAAACATCTTATTTAATTTAAATTGACAATACCAAAATTTTAACAAATTTGATTGATTTATTAAAAAGATATTATATGCAATTATATAAATAATCAATTCTTAGAAAGATATTATATACAGTTATATAAGTATTTAATAAAATAATGATATGCTAAAATTTGTATAAAAAAGTAACATACAATTCTATTTTAACAATGTTGAAAATTTATTTAATCCATCAAAATCTCCAATAAAAGTAATAAATATTTTTACAAATATTGTTCTCTAATTGAAAACAATAATAAATTGTCTTCATTATTCAAATGTGGGCACCCAATACGAAACCATTAATAAAAAAAATAAAAAAATAGCATTTAAATATTCAGTAAATATAAACAAATTATAAATACCCTCCCTTATAATGAGTCTCACCTCATATTTTATCTATTCTAAAGGGCCCCGCCAGGGGACCTAATACGAAACCATTCATAAAAAAAAAATAAAAAATAACATATAAATATTCAGTAAATATAAACAAATTGTAACATTTTAAATTGAGTTACCTAGGAACCAGAACCTTAACACTTAAAAAGTGAATAGAGAACTCGGCAGCACTGCACCATTTTTATTCAGTATTTATTAAGTATATCTATTTTTTTTAGAAAAATAAACTTTTTAAAAAAAATTATGAAGCTATTTTTTATTTGTAACTTAAAATGCATGCAAAAAGTAAACTGGACAATTAAATCGGGGCGTAGAAAGTATTTATTTTTCTATTCTTTTTATGATTTTTTTTATCAAAATATTTTGTTGGTTTTTACTTGCTCTGATCCATCCAATCTAAATTTATTTCTTATTCGTTTTATTATGTTGGTTTTTTATTCACGACCTATTCAAACTTGACTGATTAACACAACTTATAATCCTTCTTCTTAGTAAGTAATCAAATACATCTCATTATGCTTAAGTTCAAACACTGATCCATCCTATAAAATCATGCATCGCAGGGTTACAACAACTGATCTGGACCATTACTGTTAATGTCTAATGACAATCCCTTCCTTATATAAGTACACATACACGTGAATGATGACTGCACATGCAAAACAGGGTATACAAGAATAGAAAGAAAAAGAAGATGTAGGACTTATAATCTGTTTCAATACACAGGTTCGAATATTGATCCAGCTTACATGAGAAAATCTCCACTTAGAGCACCAATATATGTCGGTTTATAACTCCAACACGCAAAGACCTTTTTGAACATAACACTAAATTGGGACAGAGCTAGAATGAAATCATTGGTTCCTCTAGAAGAATGCAGCAGGAAGTAATATAGTTATCCTTTCCCATCTACTGTAAGTTGCCTTATTTTTATGTGCATTAGAATAGTAATCGGATGTGACAAAAAAAAAAAAGAATTGTAATCGGAACTTCTTTTCGGTAATTACCTTTGGCACCTTTCACCAAAGTTGTTAACTTTGTTTCTGTAAATCTGAGATCCATTGTTTTAGTGTTTGGTATTAACTTTTCAGTGTCAATTATGCAGTATAAATAAGTTTTTGGTGTTTGGCATTTTATTTCAGTATCTGCATGTACAGTATTGTTAGGTCTAATTACAGCATAATATATAAGATTCACAATGAATATTTTTGGTCACTGATTTTTCATGTTTCCTTTTTGTGTTTGAAATAATAATTATACGTAAGTGGTTGGGTTTGTTTCAACCAAGCCAATGCCAATTTCTATAAAAAGTCAATGTACACAAGCTGAATTTGTGATATTATAAAATAGTGGAAGAGAATTGTGTGTTGTTCTCTATTAAGACCAGATACGCTTTAACGAAAGTTCAATCAAATTATCTAGGCCAAAATGCTACGCTTAAAGTCTAAGTGATTACTAATGTTTACACCAACGTTTAGCACATTTATTAGACATAGTCTAATACTCAAATTCTGATATCGTCTTTACATATTATAGGTAGAATATAAAGTTTTCTTTTAGGTTTGTAAGAGATCTTCAAAATATTTTATAAATCACACACACATTATACATTTATATAGCTTATGTATATTGAGAAATTATGTAGTATAAACTATAGCGTAATTATTTCTTACAAATTATTTATAAATTATATATACACATTGATAATTACATTCACACTTATGTGGTGGTGTTTAATTTCGGATAAAAGTGAACATTATAGTGATTTAATAGACGAGAAGCATTTATCAAATGAATAATTTTGATCAATAAACATATTCAATTCAAGACCAAACTCTTCCTCTTTGGAAGAAAATTGACGACTTTAGCTGTAAAGTACATCTATAGTTTCTTTGATTATTAACTTTCATTTTACATTGGTATTTTTTTATTTGAATTTAAACCTCTACGAAAACGAGCTAGCTACATTGGATTACGTTCATCAGTACATAAATCTGCTTGAACACAAGGGGGCATACTCCTCCAAACAGATGTGCCTTTTAAATTTGAATCTATCTTTGCTAATTTATGAGCTAAAGTGTTTCCGTCTCTTCTCACATGTGAAAATATGATAGTATGATTGTTACACACCCAACTCTTGATATCATTGATTACACTGCCAAATTCATACCACGATCAATCTAGATGATGTATGTTACTCATGTATAAACGTAATGGAAAATATAATCTATAATATTCTCATTTAATTATCTTAATTATGTATTATTGTTTTTTTTATAGGGGATCAATTCACAAGAGACTGAGGCTACCATCATTTCAAAGTATTCGAGTAAAATTATTACCGACAGACCGGGAACATGGAAATCATCAAGTAATTCATCACCAGGCAACCGAAGCAAAAAACAAAAACAGGTTTAATTTAAAAAATTTTATAATTTCAATAGACTATTATTATTTTCTTCTTTTTCCCAATTTCTTTTTAAAATTCTGTTTCAGTTTTAATGATTTGGAGCCATTGCGGGTGAATAAATTATCATTTAATCATTTGAATAATGAAGACAATATATTATTTTCTTCAATTGGAGAACAATATTTATAAAAATATTTATTACTTTTATTGCATATTTTGATTGATTAAATAAATTTACACCATTGTCAAAATAGAATTGCATGCTGCTCTATTATATGAAATTTACCATATCACTATTTTATTAAATACTTATATAGCTCATTATTTATATAAATGAATAGAATATCTTTCTAACAAAATAATCAAACTTGTAAAAATTTTGATATTGTCGTTTTAAATTAAATACGAAACCGTGTACGAAGTACGGGCAAAATGCTAGTTTGACTTAATAATGATTGTTTTGTTACTTTTATTATTGTTGGAATCAGTTGCTTTCGATTTAATGTATTCTAACGCGGGTTACTAGTTCATGAAGTCTGGATCAGTTCTTTTATCTTATTTTATTAATATTGCAACGATACTAATTTACTAGCAGTGACCATTAGGTAATTATTTAGTAATATATTGATATTAGTATTTAGATTATTATTTAATTTAATTTAAGATTTTGTAACATAGGAAGTGTGCTTCAATACTAATATATGGTTACGAAATTTGTTTTTAGATTCGAATAAGGACTATTAGCGGTATACCTGAGTTCGGATATTTTACAGTTATAGCTCAATATTTATATCAGGTACGAATTCTTGGTTCTCTCTTTTTAATTAATAAATATTCGTCAAATTATTGTGGATTCGTATTCTAAAAATTGTGACCTTATTGTACTCCATGTGTACCTACTTGTACGCATTCTCAGTTTCGTTTCGAATTCCTTATTTTTGGATTTATTGTTGCCTTGACTCGTACATATTGTTTTATTTCGCATTTTGTTGCGACATTGTTTATTTTGTTTCGTTTCGTGCAACGAGTCAAGCAACCTTTGTACCCTATTTGTTGGGCTCTTAGACCGATCTGTGTGGGTTAATCACAGACAATGTTCACATGGAGTTCGGAGTAAAGGTGAACTAGGCACCTACTCGTATCGGTGGGTGAGTATACGAGCACGTCTCTGGGGTATGAGATGTGATTAGATCATGATCGCTATTGTATTGTTGGGATGTTTTATACATTCCTTATTTTTTTCTTCTGGATTACCGAAGGAGGAACCATTGTCCTGTACTTCGCTGGTGATTGGAGTTAGCGAGTATAGTTTTGTGTAAGAGACCCATATTGTACCCACCTTACTTACTATTCGGCCTTATTCTCAGTTTCATTGTTAACCTAATTGTTTTAGGTTATTATCTTGTTGATTCGCTTAACATCGATAATTGTTTCGGAAATATATTGTTGATCTCTATATCATCTTTCGTTGTGTCTTTGTGTTGGTAAGACACAATCCACTCATATTTAAATTTCATGTTTTATTTAGATTATATTCGTGCAGAGCATTTGGCTCACTCTTTATTGTTTCCTTTCCGCAGGTAAATAGGGGTAAAGCGGGAAGAGTGATGAGTGCCACCCAGTTATTAGTAGAGCTTTGGCTTAATAGATTTATTGATCTTGAGAACTTATTTAGTTGGTTTTCAAACTTTATCAGTTTCGTTATTTTGGATATTTGGACCTCGTACTATTGACATGGTTTATTGCAGCTTATTATGATTTGGAATTGTTTAAGAGACAGCTTTAATTGTTATAATAGTAGGGTGTTACAACCTATGTCTGCTACAGATTTAGGTCACTTCGTAATAGAAGTCCAATGCACAAGAAAATGTTTACAAAAATAGTATACAACATAAACCGATAATCAACAATGACCAAATTTACAAAGATAAACTGATACATACTGTAATTTAGGTTTAGAAATGAGAATTTATTACAGGATGCCAAGAAATCTGGAAAACCACACATTTATGAAAATTAAGAAATTTAACAAAACCGAACTCACCAGTGTACTTTCCGTTCTTCTCGTAGTCATCTAGAAAATGAGTCACAACTGTAGTTGGTATTACATATCCAATATTTTCAGTGTTTTCCGATCTGTAAACCTAAAGGAGCAACTAGTTAAAAGGTTATAAAAAAAACAATAGACAAGAAAATACAATGCAGAAAATTTTAGGATGGATATTAGACTTCGAAACCTAGAGTGGAAATATTAGCAATCATTTTCTAAAACGTACAAGTACGACTACGGTTAATTTGGTTTCCAGTTTGAAAATGCAGTTATCCTCAACTCCACCATCACAATTTCATGAATCATCGAAACTAACTTTAAATTTCATTGTTTACATAGCGAACAAGGTATGACTCTAGTATTTTTTAAATCATGCAAATGCTCTCTCTTTAGAAACACAGGGATTTATTTGGCAACAGATCCATTACTAAGGCTACTCTGTCAGGCATACTAGACACACCATAGACAAAGCTAAAAAGAAACATATATGTTCGACTTTAACGAAAGCCTACCTGAAATGCCACACCGATGCATTCTCCCTGATCGTTAAAAGCTGGACCACCGCTATTACCTACAATCTAGTTACTGTAAGCTATAATTACAGGAATGAAAACGTTACTAAAATTCTGGCCTTCAGTGTGTAGAACGATAAAAAATTTACCATCCACTTACCAGGATTTATTGCAGCATCAATTTGGATGCCGAGCAACTCAGATGATCCATGGGCATATGATGTAACCTAGAGTATGAAATCAGTTATTACACTATTTAAAAAATCGCTTGAACATTTAGGAAGGAAATAAACAGTTTAAATTTATTGAGTTTTTTTGTAGCAAATATATGATTCTAGAGACTGTCACAGTGTGGACAGATTACAAGTTAGGACATAATTAAGTGCATTACATGAAGCCATTCTAAAATTATTTGTCCCAAGGTGGACATGCTAGATCATATAGTATGAAATACACAAACAAACCTCAATACGTGAGACAACTCCCTTACTCACTGAGATAGTGTCACCTCCAAGAGGATATCCTACAACAGTAACTGAATCCTGCGATCATGAAGGGAAAAAAAATCAAGTTAGGAGGTTAACAAGTACATGGTTGTCACGGCACTCAACTGGTCACAGATAGTCAACGACTAGTCGAGAAGTCATTTTTCTTGGGCCGGCTAGACATGTTGACTTGTTGTTTGTAGCAAAGTTGCCCGACTTGTCAACTGGAAGCTCAACCAGGGGACTAATCAGATCGAATATTCACGACTGGTGCAGAATCAAGTACAAACCCGGTGAAAGCTCCAGAACTTTATTTATTTATTTTTAAAGACGTAAAGGTCAAAAAAATAATTTTATTTTGTAGTGTAAACAACGGCTCAGTGCATAAAGAGGAGAGGGGAGAGAGAACTGAGAAGAACAGAACAGTTCATTTGATTTATATACTAACAAATTATAGATTTTAACTATTGAACCTAGATGCTCACTTTGTTAATTACTTTATTGTTACTACTTACTGAGTACTAACCTATTGTTTGCCTTACTAATTTGCTCATACCAGTCGCCAAATATGGAGTTCAATTTTCAACTACTGAACCTATATGTTCACTGGTTCACTTGTTCAGTTTGTTAATTGTTAGTTGTTACAACAATGTGGTATATGTAAAATTACATTATATATGTATTATATTTATATTAAATAAATAAAATATATAATTATTTTGTTGACCAGTCCTGAGCCAGACCCCTATCGACTTACCGCGGTGACAGCCATGATCTAATTCTAGTATATGTTTATAACAGAGATTATTAAGACTTAATTGCACTTTAGTGGCCTAAACTATATTTTTTTTACAAGAAAATTGCCCAATTATATAGCATGCCACATGAATAGCTGAACTATATATTTTTTAACAGTTTATTGCATTCCGTCAAGTTTTATAGACGACGTCAATTGTAAGAGGGTAAAATTGTCAAATTCAGTTTAAACTGCTACCTTAATATTGAATTGGGTGTAGATATATATCCCAAATATCTTCAAACCCTAACTTACAAAGCTTCAATTTTAACTGATAATCAAGGAAATCAATACAGCACATGGAGATGATAAAGCCAAGATAAAACTTTCAAATATGGATAATCAATCATTATTCTGGAAAAACAACCGCACAAACATGACACACCAGCCTACAACCATGGGTAAGCTAAAGGAGACATCTGATGGTGATTAACTCTGTGTTATTTCTATTGCAAAAAATGGCCATTGGTGGGCATATTGACGAGGCATGATTTCATACCAGAACATATATAGGGTATGCATCCTTTGTTGTTAATAAAGAGCAGGTGGAAAATATTATGAATCAGCTTATCGCAAATGGATGACTGTGTGAGCACCACGCCTTAGTAGCCTAGTATAAGATTTCACTTGGTGACCAAATTAGTGCACACTGCTTCACATCATTAACTCTAAAACGCCAGGTAAAGGATCTTTTGTGAATATCCTTGTAAGAAACTGCTATTGCAACGGCACAAGCACCACACCAACACAATCATTAATGCCATGCCCTTGGAAGAATTTCTTCGAATGAATAAGCACTTCCTCATCAGTTATGGCATGATTTGTTTCATCATCACTTATAATTGAAGTATTTAAGGTTAGGATTTGAAGATTGTCAGAATATGAGCAATGCGGAAGTAATAAACGGAACTAGTAGAGAGGAGAGAAAAACACGGTAGTAATATTAGAACTACATTGTATTGATCTTGTCTATTACATGAGAGCATAAGCTCTTATATAGAGGAAAACTAGTACATAAAGTCTAAGATTGGTTGGTGAGCATGGTTGGTGAACATGGTGAGCTTGACTTTAACATTCTTTAACAACTTGGTGGCTACTACCTAAGCGCTTATGTCATAGTATCTTGATATTTAACACGCCCCCTCACTCGAAATCCCATCTTCGGATGAAAGACCTATCTTGGGATTGAAGAGTGGACACTAGTAGCCCTTGAGCTTAATCTGAGCGTCCAACTATACCCATTTTTAGGATCGACCGATCTTGAGTTTATTGAGTCTTTTGGGATACCGGTTATCGAATTTTCGACCACACAGTATATTTTAGGCCGTCAAAAAATACAGAAGGTGCTGATGAATGCAAGATATAGCAGTGAACTGTGTTGTATAAAATACAACTACTTCTGCTGCTTTGATTTTCTTGATGAATGAACTCACCTTGACAAGGAACATCACCTGAACGTAGAGTCCTAGCCCCAACAATTTTATTTGCAGCAACATAATAAAATGGTGGGATATCATGATATCTACCAACTGAAATTTTAAGGTCGTTGAATGGATTGAATCGGTTGGAGGAGATGAATCAGTCTTCCCTTAAGAAGACTGGTCGGATCTGCCTTGTAAGGTCTCCATAATACAGGTGGCACGTGACAGCGTGTATGGTGGTGTTTACAAGCTGGAATTCAACCAGTGAATTGCCCCTTACAGCTCTACACTAGTAGGTGTTCGTATCTTGGTTTGGGTTATGTTTTTTGGGGCTTTTGGTTGAAAATATAAATTTGGGCAGCTAATGTTTTCCTTGAAAAACCACAAGCTTCAACTGAAATACTCCTCCTCTCTACTCCCGCTCTGATACCATGTCAAATATATTACATATAGAGAGTTTACAGAAGAAGCAAAGATTGTATATATTTGTGTATATTCTGATAATTACATGAGCTCTAGATCATATATATAGAAGAACTACTAGGACACCAAAGTCTTATACTAGGGTACATATATTCAACATGACGGTGCCTAACCTAAGCCCAACTATGCTGACTAACCAAACCCAACTATGTTGACAATTTGACATGTTAAATATCAAGATACTATGACATAAGCGCTTAGGTAGTAGCCACCAAGTTGTTAAAGAATGTTAAAGTCAAGCTCACCATGTTCACCAACCATGCTCACCAACCAATCTTAGACTTTATGTACTAGTTTTCCTCTATATAAGAGCTTATGCTCTCATGTAATAGACAAGATCAATACAATGTAGTTCTAATATTACTACCGTGTTTTTCTCTCCTCTCTACTAGTTCCGTTTATTACTTCTGCATTGCTCATATTCTGACATGGTATCAGAGCGGGTTATAACAAAGCAAGAAAGTGCTCATCAGAATTATTATTGGGGCTCTAAGTTTTCAAGAAAACTACAAACCCAGTGAAAATTTCGAGTTTTACAAAGGTGGTCGAAACTCAGTTTTGAGGATATCATTAGATTCCTCACGTCGAGACGAGTTCGGAGGTATATTCGGAATACAAAACCGACGTCAGACGAAGCCGTACGGACTGCCGAAAGAATCTCAAGGTTGAAGACGATAAATATAATTGTTCACCGATACGGTACTGTTCACCAATACTATACAGTTCCCTGTTCACATATACGTACGGTACTATTCAGAGATACTGTACGGTTCCCTGTTCACATATACGTACGGTACTATTCACAAATACGGAAGTGTTCATACGAAGTACTGTTCATACGGGACTATTCATACGAAGTACTGTTCATACGAAGCACTGTTCATACATACGGTACTGTTCATTTATACTAGTGCTTTCAAATTTAGCATAAATTTGCTAAATTGATATTGATTTAGTTCAAGTTAAGACTTGACTATAATTGTTGGATAATTATCTTTCGGGTATTTTATTCCGGATTTATTTAGCATGATGAAAGAGGATTTTTCTGGAACTCACTCCGGCCTAACTATTTCGGAGCTCAAGTTTTTTCGACAGTTGGTTTCTGATATAAAGTTGAAGACTGCAGCCTCATTTGTACCAACAAATACTTTTCATTCGAGTATTTCTTGTCATTCTGTCTCTCACAGTTCACCTAATTCATGGATTATTGACTCGGGAGCGTCAGAACATATGACTGGCAATTCCAGTTTACTGCAGTCATATCACTACATCAATAAAACAGAGAGTGTTCGTGTTGCCAATGGAACTCATGTGCCCGTTCACGGATGGGGCACTTCCAACTGTCTCCCTTCACTACCACTATCATCTGTCTTACATGTTCCTTCCTTATCAGTGAATTTATTATCGGTTCATCAAATTACTGAAAATCTTAATTGTTCAGTAACTTTTTTCCCTTCTCACTGTGTGTTTCAGGATCTGGCAACAGGCAAGGTCCTTGGCAGTGGTAAAGTGGTAGATGGCCTCTATATTATGGAAGGGAATTCTTTTTCGCCATCGGCAAGTTATCAGGTTTCATCTAAATCTAATCCCAGTTTAGAGTCCTTGTATCAATGGCATAGACGGTTAGGTCATCCTTCATTTGGTGTTCTGTCGCATCTCTTTCCAAATTTAGCATCAAAATGTAAAAAGGAAGAATTTTTTTGTGAACCATGTGAATTAGCCAAACATAAAAGGTCACCGTATCCATCTAGAAATAATAGAAGTCCTACTCTTTTTTCTACTATTCATACTGATGTTTGGGGTCCATTTAGTCATCCTACACATGATGGATATAGGTGGTTTGTTGTCTTTGTTG
This sequence comes from Kitagawia praeruptora, assembly GCA_037693485.1. NCBI lineage: Eukaryota > Viridiplantae > Streptophyta > Magnoliopsida > Apiales > Apiaceae > Kitagawia > Kitagawia praeruptora. The sequence continues at coordinate 155,400,896 of CM075348.1, read as the reverse complement.
ATTGTCATTCTCGACTTACTTTTGTATACCTTCTTAAACACAAAAGTGAAGTATTCGGATGTTTTAAATCCTTTCACCACATGATTCAAACACAATTCAATGCCTCTGTTAAAATTCTGCGAAGTGATAATGGTACCGAGTATGCCGGAATGTTTACATCTTATTTGGACACATGGGGTATTATTCATCAAACTACATGTGTTAAAACCTCTCAGCAAAATGGAATTGCTGAAAGGAAAATTGGTCACTTACAACAGGTAGCACGGTCCCTCATATTAACTATGCATGTCCCTAAATATCTTTGGGGTGAGGCAGTCATGACTGCTGCATATCTGATCAACCGTCTCCCTTCAAAAGTACTACAATTCAGAACACCGTTGTCCTTTATTCCTGCACCTTCGTCCCATCCATTGCCTCTTCGGTTATTTGGGAGTGTATGCTTTGTTCATAATCATTCCCCCTCTCGGGATAAACTCGATTCTCGTGCTCTCCGCTGTGTTTTCATTGGTTATACACCAACTCAAAAGGGGTATAAGTGCTATCATCCTCCCTCACATCGCACATATGTCAGTCACGATGTTACTTTCTGGGAGTCTATTTCTTACTTCTCTCCCGGATCCTCCTCCTTGCTTCAGGGGGAGATTAACCGACACAGTCTTGATAGTAAAGCGACAGAGGAGTCTCATTTCCTTCCATTCATCAATGTGCCAAACACTAGTCCAAACACATCATCCATCCCTCCACGTTTGGGTAGTGAGTTAGATGATCTAAATAGGTTTGACAGGCCAGATTTGATTACATATTCTAGGCGGAACAATGAAGATATCACCACTTTACCACATCCAGAGACCTCTGACCTCGAGGCAGATCCTACAGCTCCTATAATTGAGCCTGATAACGGTAACACTCTTGATCCTACTTTAGATCTTCCTATTGCTATAAGAAAGGGTGTACGTGCTTGCACTAACCATCCTATCTCAAACTTTATATCATATAATGCACTATCTCCATCTTCACTTGCTTTTGTGTCATCCTTGTCTAGTGTTTCTGTTCCACATACTTGGCAGGATGCTTTATGTGATCCTAAATGGAAAGATGCTTCATCCTCTTATTGGCAAGTTGGGCATGAGTGATATATATAATATATGCATCAACTTGAGGGGGAGTGTCAAATTGTCAACATAGTTGGGTTTGGTTAGTCAGCATAGTTGGGCTTAGGTTAGGCACCGTCATGTTGAATATATGTACCCTAGTATAAGACTTTGGTGTCCTAGTAGTTCTTCTATATATATGATCTAGAGCTCATGTAATTATCAGAATATACACAAATATATACAATCTTTGCTTCTTCTGTAAACTCTCTATATGTAATATATTTGACAAAGATAAATATTTGGGGATATCTATACACTCAATCAGAATCAAAATAGCCATTAAAATAGAAATTTGACAACCTTCTAAGAAACGGAATGCAATAAACTGTTAAAAAAAATATGGTTCAGCTATTCATATGTCGTGTTATATAATTGGGCCATTTTCGTGGAAAACAAATTATAGGTTGGGCCAACAAAGTGCAATTAAGTCGACTATTAATCATTATGATCTAAATTAAGCATCCAGAATTTACAGATTGCAGAAAACAGTAACTAACTTAAACATTTTTAGAAATGAAAGCAAGTTAAAGGTTTAGAAGCAGACAGAAAATAATGGTTAAAGACCATGGAAACAGCATGATGTGGAATAGTCGAATAATCAGAAACAAAAACAAAAAACAGAACTGTGTACCAATTTTACAAGTACAAGGGAGTGGAAAGATTAGAATATCAACACATAAGAACAAAAGCTTTAAATTATCAACGAATAGGGAGTGAACAACCTGCAGACGAGGCAAGCGACCAAACTGTAAAGGCTCAGCTCCTTTCCAGAATTCTTCGCTTTCTACTGAAAGTAAAGCTATGTCACACTCCACGCCTTTAGCTAACACCTGAACAAAGTGTCAGTGAGTAAAAGCATGCTAAAACCGCTGAATATCTCCACAGCATAACACCACCTTAACTTAAGGTAGACATTCATAAATAAAGTTAAAATGTACATAGAAATTCAGAATAATTGGAATCGAAACTACTCATTATATCAAAATCAACCAAAAGCATTTACGTGTTTCAAAGCATCGAACAACTGTAAAAGTGAGACTAACTGAGAGATATCAACAAGTAATGTGATAATGTGGTATTGAAGGTATAGCAACATACATATATATAAAAGAATGAATAATATGAGTAAGAATCTGCATGAATATACTTTGTCGAAAGCCTGTGCAGGCTGTGCTAGTGTGCTACTGCCTAGGACTGAAACAGATGAAAATGGAGAATGATGCTATTGTTAGAGGTCGCTAAACAACCTGGATTTACAAATAGTTGTATGATCATCTATTATTTGCATTGCCACTGAAGGTAAAGCATGACAAATTACTAATGTACAGCTAGTTATTACCACAATAACAAACACTAAAAGACCATCGATAATAATTAATTCAAAAATCTATAACCACAATTTTACCATTAAAAAAACGATACCTTAGCCACATACTTGGTATCATCTCCCCTTCTCTTCACTTTGACCTGCAGCCAATTATGGATGTCATGGTATATAAGGATGCCACGGTTGAGCATACACTCATCTCTCACTTTCAAGATTAAGTGTTATATTTATAGCTCAATATAAGATTGTATACTCCAAATATTAGTCATCATAGAGTACCTGAACTGCAATGTAGTTAAAGCAATATAATGGTTTCATGTTTAAACTTATAAGCATCTGGTATGTTACGTGTTTAAGGTCTATGTTAAATTTCTTTACCTTGAACTAGTTAGAGTGCATAACTTATATGGAGGCCATCTAACATCTGTGTGCTGCAGTGAAGAGCACGAGAGAACTGAAGTCCAATGTTATCGCATGTACAAGATAAAGTTAATAGGTTTAGTGCCTGTTTGTTTTTCTTTAAAAGTATATTCCTACTTGAAGTAACTTAAAAGCAAAGAATGTCCGTTTCTTAAGTTTTATCTCATGATGTACAACAAAGTTATAAGTTGAATTTCAGAAAGTAGGAAGGTAGGTAACTTCAGTAAATCATTTAGCTTTAACTTACTCTTGCTTGTACCAAAATAATTTTGAGCAACTAGTAACTCATTTGAAGGTAAGCTAAACGGACCCTTAGTCATGTTACTACAACAATAAAAGTTGATAGAAAACAATGAATGAAAGTAAACCTAGTCATGTGATGTGAAGAAAGGAATCAAATATTTATCTATGGTATTATTTACGAATAAATTGCAATTTGTTATAAAGTTTGATTATAGAGAAAGAGATTATGAGGAACATTCTAGGTTATGGTAGCATGACAACAACATGACTTTTTTTTCCTTCATTTTTAAGATGTTACTTGTTGGTTAGTTATAGGCTTTAATGTTTTATTTTGTGTTTGGGTTTTACTTGTAGGGCCTTACACGGATCCAGTAGCAGCAATCTTATATATATCTTGTGGGCTTCAATAAGGCCACTTTTGACAAGAAAAATACTAATATAAGTAATCTGATCTTGATCAAATGTGAAACTCGACTAACAAATGATTGTAGTAATTTGAAGCAATTCTACATTCATTAAGACTTTTTTTATTCTCACATGACAAACATAACTGCATTGTTTACAACAACATACTTCCAAAGGATTACCAGAATTCTGTTGTTAAACACAAGTAATATTAGCTATCAAACTTCATAATACAGCTATACAATATGGTCATCATTCAACTCGTTACGCAGCTATAAAAGCATGGGCAGAAATCTTAATTGGTGATTCCTTTTTGAATTACAAGGGATACACAATACATATACTAGAAAGTGTCCCAAAATGTACCTGAGTATAGTGCTCAACACAATGAGCATTGGTTAAAAGCTTCCCATTTCCAATCATAAAAGCACTACATTATTACATAAAAAGGTCAAGCATCAATAGCGGAAGTGAAAACTAAAGGGCATTTTTTCTTAACTTAAGTTCTAAAAAATATTAGGAGCAGTCACTAGGTAGGAATATTAATACATGCCTTCCGGTGCTTGTATATTGTCTCTGTTTTTGCCAGGGAAGCGAGTAATCAGGTGCAGTATGGGTACAGTAAACCTTCACAACAAAAAAATAAACTTCACATATAGGTAAAGTATATACACACATCATATACCATCAGTACATTTTAAAATGATAAATATTCATGAAATTCATTATACTATTTAGTGTCCTGATTGTCATCAGCAACGTTTTTGCACTACTTTCATGTGTGATGCATATCGACAGAAGCTGCAATGAGTAGTAAAATTTAACAGGAAATGAAAATTGATTATTCATAAACCTAGAGGTTTGAAACTTGCACCTAGACTTAATAGGTGCAAATAATAGCTAATGGATCAAATTAGTAACTGTTCATCAATCACAAACTTGTGACATACGACAGTGGTTCCAAAAGGCCACCAGCTATGGATACAATGAGCATAGAAGATCCATATGTCACTTTTTCGGTGCTAGTATGAGTGTATAAGCACCATTTACATTGATATACAATAGAAGGAATCTCTAATATGTATCTAAAATGACTTCCAATGTAAAGTAAGCAGAGTCAAGTACTTGGCTCCATCACTTACCCATCCCCCTATTCCAGGAGGGTGAAAGTTTGGATCCTGCTAAATATTTGTGGGGTGGAGAATTTATATGTTGTGTGGTCTTTAAAATTTGAACTACCACCAAAAATATTCATAAGATAAAAGGATGTTATATCTAGCTCCATGATGCCTTACCTTTGCCACAGCATCAAGGAACGTCGCATCTTGAAGATTACTTGTTTCAACCTGGGACACCAGTAATACTTAAATTAAATTCATTTATGTGGCAATGACAAGGATTTGAGCTACTAGATGCTGCAGGACTGCTGTTACAATGGCATAAACAAATGATATGGCCTGGGAACAGCATTAAAAGGCTTTGGAACCCCAATTTATTCTACTATAACATATGATATCCCTATAATCTATTTATCTAATACATATCAACTGTAAATAATGTACAATTACTTTATTCCTAAATAATAAAATGATATAAATTCAAATGTATCTTTCATTTTCTTCACATCACTCGATTCAGGTTAAAATCTCTTCAAACATGGCACGTATCAATCAACAATATGATAAAATGTAGATGACTTTACAAATCTCAGGAAATTCAAATAGAAAAACACTTTCTTTCTAATGAAATCATGTAATAATTAGCTCAACACATGATCAGTACAAAATCTTAAAAGGCAAATTTTTTCGAAAACCGTAGACGACTATAAGACTGCAACTTATACAATATCTCCTGTACATAAAAAAGATATTTGCCACCAAAAAAATCCAGAGGTCTGACTTTAGAGTCTGGAGAGTGGAAACCAAACTCATTAATTGATACATAAATTTCAGAAAAGTGTGATCCTCTACATTTAAATCATGGATGTTGCAGCGGAAGAAGGATTTTTAAGTGGGAAAAACTTCATCATTCGCTTGACATCAAAGTATCAAAGAGTGGCCTTTTAGCAGCTAAGTACAGCACAGGGTACAAGGTACCTAATCAGAGTTTTCAACATTTGTGCAACTTTAATAGCAGTGATAAAGACTTGATTGCTGTGAAGAAATTCAGAAGTGTCTACACATTATGGTAAATTACAAAGAAATCAGAGTTTTACATCTGTGAGTCATTTGGTAATACCAAAGGCCTCAAGAAGCCAAGTGCAGACAATCATACTCAATTTTTACCACACTGCACTATGCAACAAATGACATTATTCTAACTACACCTTTATCAGGAGACCTGATTTGAGAGTGAAAAGTGATCCTATATGAAAATTATACAAACTGAGACTTCTACCTGTGGTTCCTTTGAATCAACAAGAAATCTCTTGGTGGCCTTTCTCTGTCCACTAGATGATTTGAAAGCTGTTGACTGAGATTGTCGACTCTTACTTCTCGCACAATGATCCATGGCTTTTAAGAAGCGACTTTCATCTTTCGATCTTTTGGAGAAGTTTGGCAAAACTTCTTTCTTATATAAAGAGAAAGAACAGTTGATCGAGCCGGTTAGCTAAATTGAAGATATATATATATATACAGCAAAGATGGATAATTTATATTTAATAATAAGATTACTGGTGTACACCCTAGTATGGCAGCCCCATTGTACCAATACTCAGGTACACATGTAGTGCGTCAAAAGTACTCAATCTTATACTTGTAATAGAAGATTAGCTATTGAACCGCAATTGACAAAAATTTCATTGTTTCTATAGACATAACTAAACATTGAGATTTGGACTTGAAAAGTATTTTGGTACTTTTTGAGTGTTGACAACTAGTATCGGCAGGACTGGTACTAAACAGAAAAATGAACTCCTCAAAAGGAATCAAACACTGTATTTTAAATTTACAAGTGATTGTCTTACCTTCTGGAAAGTAAGAACATTGTAAAGCATGTTTCTTGAGATATTATTTCACCTAGGTTCTCTCAATATGTAAATCATGCAGCTTTAAATTTAGGATGCTATTCTAGAACTGGGGTATAGTGATATTATCAAAGACATTTTATACACAACATGCTAAGCACAATTACTAAAAAGATACATTAAGATTTGAAAATCGCACATAATTTTACCGAAAGTAAGAAATTGAATTAGTAAAACAGAATATTGCATGAGTCATATCTTTGGTCTAAATACGTGTACCGAAGGAGGGCGTGTTCTTTTATGTTTATTAAGCAACTAATGTATCCTAAAAATTCAGTGTAGAGGAAACTTAGCATGAGCAATTAAAAAGTACTGTTATTGCCATTATTCTGGCTTTTAATATAGTTCACTATGTGCAACCCTCCCGCACCTTAATTTTGCCATACCACTTTTTTTTAATATACAATTACATTTTTCATTTACCTTCGTTGCGGGAAAAAAAAATCTGATGGCTTTTTTTTTTCACATCGCAGTATTATTTGTATCATTTTTATGAATTTCAACCTATAGTTGGATAACATGGGGAATTTTATGTACTCTAGCACAAAAGTATATCACATAGGCTAAACTTATCTTGCATAAATAACGAAATATTCTAAAACATAAATACGACAAATTTCAACAAACAAAACAAGTACATTTGCATATATAAACAACAATCCTAAACCATACAAATACAAACATAAAAACACATAATCTATGTGAATGTAGATTATAACTTTGCATACCTCTTTCGAAAGAAATAACGAAATGGGGTTTTCGGAATTATCATTCTTGGAGCTTTGATTAACTGCTTTGGTAATAAATAAAGGGCTAGCAGTTCTTGTGGGTATAGAGAAGATGCGTTTACAATGAAGTACAGCAGGGGAGTTTCCGGCGCCGGCGCCGGAAATGAAAGTGTTGAAGCAGCAGGTTGTAGCTGAAACATGACCCATTTTAAAGAAGAAAGGATAGGGGCTGAGAGGGTTTAGAGGAAAGGGTTTTACTAGTAATTTGAATGGCAAGGAGATGGAAATAAATATAGTGGATTTGAGTTGGGGAGACCAAACCCCGGTTCGGTTCGGTTTTTGGGTAAAATTGGAATCGAAATCGGAAGTTTTCGGTTTTAAAAATCGAAAACCGAAAACGTAACCGAACCACCGGTTTCGATTTTGGTTTCGGTTTTAAAACTCCGATTCGGTTTTTATCGGTTCGATTTCGGTTTTAAAACCGAATAAAATAAAAATAAGAAAGTATTACATATTAATTAAAAAAGTAGTTCTATCATCAAAACATAAAGGGTCCTGGTCCCTGACAAATGATTGTCAGGGACCGGTTATTTAACAATCGGTTCCATAGCCGTTGGATCAACGATCCAACGATTTAGAAACTGATTGTTATTTAACAGGTCCATGACAATCATTTGTCATGGACCAAAACCCAAACATAAATGGTCCAAAAATATTCATACAACAATTTTGCCATTTATGTAATCATTACCTTGATTTCACTTAAATAATGCTTTAATCATTAATGTAATCATTAATAGTTATTTATTAATTTAAGATCATTTTACCATATACGTGTTTTATTTTTTTAGATTATTTATATAAAGGAAAATGCTAGGTACCCCAAATTGGTACCCAAATTTTTTCCCAAATTACACGTGTCATTATCTGAATGGTTATAATTATAATGGGCCCGCCAGGGCCATAAATATCTCACCAATTAAAATCCTTCATACATCCAACTCATTAATGCCACATCATTTGGGAGCATTTTTTGGGTACCAATTTGGGGTACCTAGCATTACTCTTATATAAATAATCGGTTTCGGTTTTTTCGGTTCGGTTTGAACCTCTAACCGGAACCGAAAGTCTCGATTTTTAAAAATTAAAAACCGCAACCGCCGATTCAATTTCGATTATTCCGGTTCGGTTTTGACCAATTTCGATTCGGTTTCAATTTTAATTCGGTTTTGCTCACCCTAGATTTGAGTATCATGTTTTTACCTTATCCTCAATGTACAAGCATTTTCTACTTGTTTACTTCCTATTTTGGATATGACCTTGTAGTACAAAAGCAAGTCAATAGTGGGGTTAAAAAAATGCTTCCTCTTTTTTTAGAATAAGAATAAAGGCTCACAATATTACAATTTTAAGTTAAATGGCCCCAAATATCATAATTCAAAATTTTGACTCCAAATATCACTACAAAACACTGTTTCGTCTAGCATTTTCTGATTTTTTTTTTTGTTTTTTTTACAAATGCTAATGCATTTAGCGTCTTTCATATTATTTTTTTTAATAAAAGAATGCTATATAGTCTAGCGTTGGGGAAACGTGACTTAATGTGGTGTTTCTGGGAAAAAACGCCACACTATGTGGCGTTTTTGGTTTTTTAGTTTTTTTGTATTCTTTCATGGGTTCAATAATTAATTTTTAGGGTTCAACGTTTCCATTTTGAGTTTTAGAAATATTCGGAACAATGAATAAACTATATGCGAACTTAGGGTTTAGGATTTAGGGTTTAGGGTTACCCTTAACCCTAACTTATCCTGATTTTTAAACACTAACGCGTTTAAAAATCAGGCCGCATGATTCAATTTTTTAATTAAAGTTTTTTAATTTAAAAATTACAATTTTAATTAAATTTAGGGGTTCAACGGTTAAACTTTGGAATTCAACAGTTCCATTTTGGGTTTAGAAATTTTCGAAACGACAAATAAACCGTATACGAACTTAGGGTTTAGGGTTGTTTACAACCCTAAATCCTAGAACCTAAACCCTAACTTATCCTGATTTTTAAACGTGTTACCGTTTAAAAATCAGGCCGCTGGATTCAATTTTTTAAATTAAAATTTTTAAATTTAATTATGTATTCCCTTGGGTTTTCAAAGGTTAACCTTTGGGTTTCAACGTTTCCATTTTGGGTTTTAGAAATATTCGGAATGACGAATAAACCGTATATATTTAGGAGCAAAAAAAAAATGCTAAATAAAATAACGTTTTTTTTGGGTTTCAAGGAATTTCATTTGGGATTATTTCTTAGGCACACACAATTAAAATGCACCCTCATTTACAATATAAAAAAAAAACCACTAGAACGCCACATAAAGGGCGTTTTACTTTTGGAAACAAAGTTTTATCTAGCGTTTCCCACACACCATTGTGTCTACGGAGTATAAGTGCACACTTCTGCTAAAAAAAACCAAAACGCTACACGCAACTGTGTTTAGTAGTGATATTTGGGGCCAAGTTTTTGAGTTGTGATATTTGGGGTCATTTCTTTTCAAATTGTGATAGATAGGGCCAACACCCTTTTTTTAAGGAATTTAAATAATTAATTCAATAATGAAAAATCGTATGATATTTATAAAAATAATTAAATTAAATAAATATAAAATAGATGATATCGTTGAAACAAATATAAAATGTTAGTCACAGAGGCATGCCTGTATACATCTAATAATAAGCCTAATTGTTTGTAATGCTTTGCATTACTTACATGACCTCTTAATTGAGGGAACCTCTAGGCTCTAGTTGTAGAGTTTCTATTTGTTTTGTACTTGTAATAGGCATCAAATCCTAGTTGTGTAACTGTACTTATACAGTCAAGAATAATGCTTGAAAGAAGTTCCAAGGTTCATGCCTCAAGCAAGAAGATAAAGACTGTCAAATAATCACAGTTGGTATTTGAAAAAATGAAGAATTTGCCTAAGTACAAATTCGAGAAGTACTTTTTTCTATTCGACAAGTCTAGCGTTCGAGAATTCAGAGATTCGATATCTAAGAAGACACTGTTCGATATCTCTGAATGAACTGTTCGATATCTCTGAATGAACTGTTCGATATCTAATTCGATATCTCAGAGATTCGACATGTCTAAATACTCTATTCGAGAACTCAAGAAGTTAACAAGTCAAAGTGGTATTCGAGTTCTCAAATAGTCAACAAGTCAAAGTTCCATTCGATATCTCAAGAACTCAGAAAGCTATTCGATATCTCAGGGATTCGATAAGTTAAGTGTTCTATTCGACAACTCAAGGAACCCTGGAAAAAAGTATTATTCGAGAAGTGATTCGATATGTCAATCATACAGTATTCGAGAACTCGGAGTTATCTAATCCTAGTTCTCGAATCAATTACTTAGCCACTTCTCGAATACATTCTTGGAGACAAAATACTGAATAAATTGTACAAGTCAGAAACCTGCAACAATCCAATGCACTTTATGGACCACAATCTGTAACGTGCTCTGGAAAGACTACAAGGAAGCTTGGAGAGATATAGAAGAGACAAAGAGCTAAAGAAGTGGATCTGAACAGAACTTTGCAAAGTCAAATCTGTAGCCGTTTGGATGCTTACTCAAAAAGGATAGACATACAAGAAAGTAATTTATCCTGTAACCTTATTTGTAGTAATTGAGTTGTATTCATGTTCTATAAGAATACAATCTCATTTCTTCAGTTGGAGGAGGTTTTTCATACAATGTAAGATATATCTCTCTGAGAAAAACGAAGCTGAGAATACTTCCATTTGTATTCACAGATTGTAGCAACCTTTATCTGATAATATATTAGATTAAATTGATATTATGTCTTGTGGTGTTCTTTATCCGCACCTACACATTTGCACACACAAACACTTATTTTGCTACACAGATTCAAGAACAAGAAAAGTTCAAGAATCCATTCACCCCCTCTGTATTCTTTTGCTGTATTCAATACTCAACATAAAATAAATGATATCGCTGATTAATCTATTCTTCGTATATAGATAATCAAGTATATAGATAATCAAGTGATTTGTTGAAATTGATATACAGTACAACCCCTCTAAATTAATACTCTCTAAAGTAATAACCTCTCTAAAGTGATAAAAAGTCTCGGTCTCACTTGGTAATTGGTAGTTATAATTTTACCCCATTAAAGTGATAACCCGTCTAAAGTGATAATTTTTTCCGGTCCCAATGATATCACTTTAGAGGTGTTTTACTGTATGTACATGTATCTGATTCACTATAATCAATTTGCTATCGACCATAATTGCAATTCCATAAAAATCTTTATCACCGAATCTTAATCTTGAAAATTTCGCAGATCTAACATCCCGGACATTAAATAACACCATGGAAAATTTTACTTGAAAAAGAAAAATTGATTAGTATTGAAAAACAATAAAAAGTAATATGTTTTTTCTTGAAAATAGAAATTGATTATTTATTTATAATTATATTTTATTTTTATAATTTTTAATATTTTATAATTCATGAATGAATAAATTTCCCTTTGACCAAAAAAAGAAAGAAAAAAGAGAGAAAAAAATGCTTTGAAATAAAAATAAATAGAGAGGAAAAAGGGGCATTCCGAGAATTGAACTCGGGACCTCTCGCACCCTAAGCGAGAATCATACCACTAGACCAAATGCCCTTTTGTGCCTAGCTGCGCAAAATGAGACAATATCACCATTAATTCTACTTCTAAAACATGTTTTAAGTTATGAACCCTAGAACCTAAATTCATTAGAGCTCTTGCAAATTTCTCCTCTTAATCAAATTGGTCTGGTAATTATCCTCTGTTTATCATTGTTGTTTATTTTAATGCTTCTATTAATCGAAATTATATAACTCTTTTTAGTTTTAAATGTTGTATGTTGTTTGAATTTCATTTCTGCTAGTATATAATGTGTATAGATTTGTGTATGTATGTATTATAGAGTGAACACGTTGCTCAAATTTAACTGGGTTAAGTGTTTTCAAGATTGAGTCTTCCATGTTGTTGCGTAAAAATGATAGCTTTGTGATACTTATTAGGTGTAAGGATGAGCTACAGAGAGAGAGAGGGAGAGGGAGAGAGAGAGAGAGAGAGAGAGAGAGAGAGAGGGAGAGAGAGGGAGAGGGAGAGAGAGAGAGAGAGAGAGAGGGAGAGGGAGAGGGAGAGAGGGGGGGGAGAGGGAGAGAGAGAGGGGGGGGGGGGAGAGAAGATGTTGATCAAATGCACTTGATGAGTAGATGATACAGAGGAATTAGTAAATGTCCAACTAATGTAGACTCTTTGTCGTTATATGGGTGATGAAGGATTGATTTATGGAATAACCGCTTGTTGTAGAGAGAGAGAGGGGGGGGGGGGGGGAAGATCGAGAGATGATATGTTGATCACATGCACTTGGTAAGTAAATGATATGCGGAATGAATTTGTAATCTATCGACTAGTGTTATAGCTCTCTGTCAAACTAATATAGACTATTTTTTGTTATATGTGGGACAAAGGATTGATTTTTGTTGACTAAAGATGGAAAAACCGCTTGTTAAAGACTGATTTGATATTCGTTTGGAAAGGTAAATAGATTTATTTATTAGTCAAATAATAAGTGCAGTTCTCTAAAATTATTCGTTTGTGGTGTATATAAGTGTAGTTTTGTAAATAAACGAAAGATTTGTATTAATGTGACCAGTCATAGCATAGAGTATATGTTAACTGAAAGAAGTATGCAGATGCTTCGAAGGAGAGTGGTGACGTTAAACAAGAATTTAAAGATTCATTTGTATCTTTATATGTTATTAGACGAGAGTAAAGTTTTTTGTAATTTATCATGAAGTTCCATGTTATGTAAGTAGATTTGTTAGTCAAATTCTAGGTTGAGTTGACAGAGTATGAAACTGAGTTGTATTTTATTTTGTCATGGTGGCGGATTGTTATGAAGTAGCAGCTATTGATGGACATTGGTAAGGAGAAATTTCTTTATTATGTGGATTAGTTTTACGTTCTCCTTATGTAATTTTATAGTATAATTTTTGGAGCTTATTGATTTCTAGTGTTAAGTTGTTATTTATCTCTTCTTAATTGAGGTTGTGATCTACTCATATTCTTCTCATTTGTGATTGAGAAACCCATGGGGTTTTGGATTTTATATTGTTAATCCACCAAGGCTTTACCTTTTACTCTTTTATTCCATAAGTCCTGTGTCTTTAATCTTTATACAGCTTCAGGTGGTTATCAATTTACTTGTGAAGTTAAATTACATAGCTTATGTCTATACTTCCATCTCTCTTAAATGTCATTGATATATTTTATTACCTTACTAACTTACTGTTTATTAAAGCTAAAGTTAATGAATATGCATACATAAAAATAGAGAGAGAACCTAATCTACAGCAAGACATAGTCATAATGCAAAATATGTCATTACTCATTAGTATTAAAGTTAGGGTAACATTTTGAATATCAATTTAGGGCTTATGATCCATAATCTACCCTCTCTTTTGCGGTTTCAAAACCCCGTCGTGGTGGATTTTCTGCACTTAATCTACCAAGCTTATCTTATATTTCAATTTAATGATTTTTCTTTTTATAATTCCTTACTATAATTATTGTCCTGCATCGTTTGTTATCACTTATAAAGATTTCTTGCATTTTTGAAGCTTGGCTGTGAGGGAAAACTATGGTGGCCCCAAGAAAAAATAAGAAGAAAAGAAGAAATGTTGCTGAATCTGCTCGACCGGAGTTACCATCTGAACAGAAAACTTTGCAATCTCTGAAGCCTGAAGACAAAATCGTCAAGATGTCAGCTAATCAAAAGTCCGCAGGTAAAAACAGATTAAAGAAAGGATTAAAAATTGGTCAAGATCAATTTGTAGACAATGGAAAAAGGTTAAATGAAGAAGAGAAGCAAGCGAATAATGATAGGAAAAGAAGAAATCTTGCTGAATCTACTAAACATCCCGTGCTTATTAAAAAACTAACCCCAAAGAAGAAGTCCAGAATTCAAAATTCTTCTCGTGAGGAAGCCGTAAAGATTACTGAAGTCCACGGTGGAGACCGTGAAAAGCCTATAAATAAAAAAGACAATCAAATTAAGAAAGACAGTAAGAGAGACACCGTAAAGAATCCGAGGCGCGAAGAACACGCCTGGAGGGATCATAAGGCGGAGAGAAATCTTGGTGGGCTGATATTTATGTGCAATGGGAGAACTAAACCAGACTGTTTTCGGTACGGGGTGATGGGTGTCTCAACAAACAAACAAGAGGTCGTAATGGGTATCAAACCTGGACTCCCGCTTTTCCTATATGATTTTGAATCCAGGCTTCTGTATGGATTGTACAAGGCATCTTCTGTTGGTGGCATGAAGCTTGAACCAGCTGCCTTTGCTGGGGCTTTCCCTGCTCAGGTCTGTTGTATATTTTTTTTTACCTTCTGCAGGTCTGATCCTCTGGAATCCTAAACTCATTTGTTGCTTTAATTGATTTTTTAGGTTCGGTTCAGCATTCACAAGGACTGCCAGCCATTACCCGAGAATGCATTTAAGAAAGCAATTAGGGATAACTATGATGAGAAAACACACAAGTTCAAGACTGAGTTGACTGTTGAGCAAGTGCTACAGCTCCTTTCTTCATTTGCTATTTAATATTATATGTGCTTCTTTTTCTGTCTCTCGAAATGTAGTAGTTGATCTTTGGTGAAGTTTTAACCTCTCTTCCCCTGTTTCATGTAGGTGACGAAATTGGCATGCCTGTTTAAGCCTGTCCCGCCATTGCAATATGAAGCAAATTCTTCTCTTCATGGTCCTTCAGAAAATATCTACTTTCAACCACCAGCCTCACGTGAAGAGGCGCCTGCTGCAACAGACCATGTGGCTTCTCCTAGTTCACTGTTTCTTTCGGAAAAAGAATACAGAAGCTTTGGGCTTCTGGGAGAAAAGCCTAACTCTTCTATTCCAGGACATGCTTCTGATCCTTACAGAGCTAATCGGGAATGGGAGCAGCAATGGAGGGACCCTGCTTCCTTAAGTGGGTTTGGAACTTTAGTGCCTAGAGGGAGTACTCATTCTGATGAACTCTTTCTCAGCGAAAAAGATTATCGAACTTATGGACTCAGGGGGCGGAATGAAGTACCTCGAAAGAGTGACACACTGGAATTTAGACCTCCTTTAGATAGTTACCATGCGGAAACATATAATTCCTACCAGGATAGCACCAGTTCGTTGGTTAATCGGTATCTGTTTTTGCCGCCAGAGCCTGTACATAATATGCAGTGGAGAGAGCCTTATGCCAATGATAGCAGATGGAATTCAGGCAGAATAGTTTCTGATGCAAGCGAAAGGTTGTATTCAAGATATGCTTCTGGTGCCCTATCAATTTACAATAGATAACACCAGCTTGGGGATGAATCTGAATCAAGTTCTACACCAGTTTCTTCTCGGTATTCTTTTGCAGGGCCTTCTGTGTCATATTGCTAACACAAAGCTGCATCCGAATGTAAGGTTTCTATGGGTGTAATTTTAGAGCATTTTGCAATCTGGTAAGCATAGCCTGGCCACTTATCAGAAATCACTGTAGAAGCAACGTTGTAGCTTGTAAACTCTGTCCTCTTCCTACCTAATGTCTGTTTACATTTACTGTAACTTTGTTAGCAAGTTTGTAGTAAACAATGCATAGCTCCTCTAAAAACCAGGTAGTATACCTGCTAATTGTTCTCAAGATACAGTCTTTTCTGGTAGTAAAATGATAGCCTGCAGCTCTATTATAAATACATGGTAAAAGCTTTTAATTATTTGATGACTATTGCATTGGTAAACATTGTCATATGTTTTAATGCCTAAATAATAAACATTCTTTGTCACAGTTCACTCATTGCCTTTCAGATATTAGAAACTTTGAATATATGAAGGCATGATTCATGTTAAGGTGAAATTTGATAGAATATGTAGTACATGATGATAATGCACTAATATTCTTGCAGGCAGGGACGGAGGGGAAGGGGGGCGGGCAGGGGCGATTGTCCCCCCAAAACCTATAGATTTTGATGATTTCATGTATAACTGAGTTGCATTGTTGAACTTTGCCCCTTCATTTTTCTAATACAAAACTGGGTATGTTATAAAGAGAAGTGAAATATCACATAGATAGACACAAAATATGGATGGATTTTACAGGAAAGTAAAATAAAGTACCTACTGTTGCCTATATAACTAATGTTCTCCTATAATACTTTTGCTAATATTTCAATGAAATTTTATGATGGTAAATTTTTTTCAGTCTCGCCCCTGCAAGTTAATATTCCTAGCTCCGTCCCTGCTTGCAGGCATGTTAATTTAGTACTGAACCCTGAGGACTTCTTACTGTGTCGCGAACTTAGGTCTGAAACTGATGAATCTTTTGTTTAATGCCGCAACAAGGTTGGATAATAATATTCTTGAATCTTGAATCCTGATGGTGCCAACTTTGGTTGTATATAAATAAATGTTTCCGCTACTATATTGTGTTTTGTCTTTAGATTCCTACATGATTCTTCCATGCGTGATACCGAATACAAATATAGATACATTTATTTATCTAGACTATCATACAGTCATACTTGTGATGAGATAGCTATTGTGTTTTCTCTTTAGATTCCTACATGATTCTTCCATGCCTGATACTGGATACAAATATAGATACATTTATTTATCTAGACTTTCATACTTGTGATGAGATAGCAGAATTAATCCTTTGCGTTAATGTCACTGCCTGCTGAATTTAATCATAGTGCTGGACCTACAATCATCTTCAGAGATGCTTCTTATTATAAAATCGTGTAAATAACATGAACTTCCACATGTTTAAGACAAAGAGCCTTGGAGTCTAGCTGGTATTGCCTTCTGTTTTACTTAGTATTAGCTACGATAATATTAGATCTTCTTTTCCTTGTATTTGGAGAATTCATTTAGTTACTGTGCTAGTATATGTTGTTCTTTGGTGCATGAAATTATGTATTTCTTACTACATTATTGTCTTCCATGACTTTTTTCATTTTGTTCTGTACATGGAGACGTAGCATTGTACTTGCCTAGAAAAACTCATTTCACTACCTGTACTGAAACTCTTTTGGTTTTGTGATCTTCTGGATCACCCCGAAGTTATTATCCAGAGGAAAAACAATCTCAGGTAGCGAAATGTTTAACTCCAAGGAGGATGAAGTGGAGATGGTACATTCCCATCAAACACTTGTGACTAATGTATAGTCAGGCATAAAAAAGGAGCCCAGTTAGCAATATTCTGCAAGTCCAATTTATGTTATGGTCGCTAGAGACAGGCCTTCAAGTTGGAAATTAGCTGCTGTAAGTGTTGTATGTTTCGGAATAATGAGAGTATTATATCATATAGTTTAGCTGTTTAGGTAATACTCTGGAAATTGATTGAGCTGTGGGTTGTATGTTTCGTTTCAGTTCCCTCTTGGGCCGAGCTAATTAGTAAAGAATTGGTTGATATTAATAAGAAACTAGGCCATCTTTGTTTCAAGGGATTATAATCCCTAAATTATTACCTTATAAATCCCAAACGTAAGGGATTATAATCCCATGAATTCATATTTTGATCATTGTTTTAGTTCACTCCCATGGGATTATAATATCTTGTGAAAGAAGGTATTATAATCCCATAGAAATGAATCAAAAAGATGATAGCAATATACTTCCAAGGGATTATAATCCTATAAATTTAAGAAAGATAGTGTAATTTTCCAAGGATTATAATCCCCTAAAACAAACATGGCCCTAGTGTTTTGTAGGGGTGTACGCGGTGCGGTTGCGAGTGGTTTTTGCCGATTATGGTGATTTTTCGATTTTGGCGTTTTTTGAAATTTCCAACCACAGTTGCACTTGCGGTTGTGATTATCCGCACTTGCGATTGCGGTTAAAGTCGTGGTTATGCGATGTGGTTTGCGATTCAACCACCTATTAAAATTTGTATATAAAAATATATTTTTAAATTGAAAAAATTCGATGTTTTTTTCTGACTAAAATTTTCATAAATGATTGGTGATATTTCAAGATTAAAAGTCATGAATACAAAAAAATGTAAACCAACTGAATATAAAGAAATATGATGTATAAGCCCAAGACAAGAAAAGACAATGGAATAAGTCCATGACAAGAAAAGGAAATGTAAAACTAACATAATTCAAAGAAATATGATGTAAGACCCGAACATCAATGTTAAAGAATTAGCACCAAGACTTCTAATTATATAATATAATATATGATTTATTAATTTATATGTATTAAAATATATAATATAAAAAATTATATTTTTAATAATATATATATATATTTGCCTATATATATATATATATATATATATATATATTGCGGTTTGCGGTTGCGGTTGTGATTTTGCGGTTTTTCAATATTCAAATTCGCAGTCAACCCGCAAGTGTGCGAGTGGTTGCGATTACGGTTACGATTTTGCGATTTTTTGATTATGACGGTTTTTGCGGTTGTGATTGCGAGTGGTTTGATGTGATTATGGTTTGCGGATGATTTGTACACAAACACTGTTTGTAGAGTAGTTTTGTTGTGTCATGCATAGGGCTGTAAATGAGTCGAGCCGAGCCGAACACTGACCAGGTTCGGCTCAAGTTCGATTAAATAGTCCGGGCTCGAGCTCGGGCTCGAGCTCGATCGAGCCATAAATTTCAAGCTCGAAGCTCGGCTCGACACATATGTGATATGTTCGAGCTCGGCTAGAAATCTCGAATCAATTTCACTAATTATCAACAAAAGCTCGAATATCTTAAGATCGGCTCGAGCTCGACTCGATTAATATATAAAAATATTAAATATTTACATAATAATATATAAATAACATAAAAATAATATATAAATAATAAAAAAATATATACAAATAATAAAATATATATAAGCTCGATTAGGCTCGCGAGCCATACGAATCGAGTAATATGAAGCTCGAGCTCGGCTCGGTCAACTATTCGAATAGCTCGAGCTCGAGCTCAGCTCAATTATTATTAAACCGAATTTGAATATTTTACGAGCCGAACTCGAGTAGCTCATGAACAATTTGACTCATTTACACACTCATGCCTCATGTGTAACCAATTCGGAAGAAACTGTGCCGCAATGGTGAATATCATGTTGTTGAATAAATTGACGTATATTGTTCATGTTTACTATTAGAGCATCTCCAGTGCCATTCTTCATCTTCAACCCCTAAAATATAATAAAATTATCGTTCCTTAAAATATAGGGTTCCAAAAAACTGTTTAACTCCAACAGTATTCCCTATATCGGTTTCCTATAATTCAAAAGTAACATATAATTAGTATTTTGAAATTTAAAATAAATCGATTTCATATATTCCTAAACTTCTAAAATTCATATCTTTAAATCTATCCATTCAAAATTAGTGATTTATATATGTGTGTGTTCTATAATTCGAGAGCTATCTAGTGATATATAAATTTATCGATTTTGAGCAAAAAAAATCTGGGTAAAATTTTAATTTGACTTCGGTTTTTGAATTTAGGGATAAATTTGATGATTCTGAATTTAATGTGATGATTCTGAATTTAATGGAGATGAAGAAGAGGGTGGGTTGCAGCGGGAAATGACTTGGCAAGAGATAGGGGAGCAATTTCCATTCCCTATTTGTAGGGAACCTCTCTCCTTCCCCTAAAATTTTTTGATAAGGGATTGTACCATTGGAGATTGATTTTTCAATTTGTGTTCCCTAAATGATGCCACGTAAACAGATATAGGGAAGGGGGGGTGAGCATTAGAGATGCTCTTACTAGCTTATTATCTATGCAAAACACGGGTTACTTTTAATTTTTTTAATTAATTTATAATGTAATATAATATTATAATATTAATTTTAATATGTTATTGGAAGAATTTGAACCTTATATCTTTGTATATATTAATTTTTAATATTAAATATCAATTAATATGTTGTTGACAGAAATCGAACCTTTGATCTCTTTATATAACAACTTTTAATATTGTTATATATAACGGTAATGATCTATTTGATAATCAAATGGTTGTGAATAAGGGATAACTAAAACCAAAATTGGGGATAAACAAATTACAAATTATACCCTTTCGCTTATTATAGATTGTATATAGAAGCCTTTCGCTTATTATATACTCCCTCTGTCCCAGCCATTAGTTATCATTTGGCTGGGACACGGAGACCAATGCACTAAATAAACAAAGCTAAATATGGCAAGTTGCAGGACAGTTGGCAGATTAAGTGGAGTAACAAAGATACAAATACTCTCCTAATTAAGGTTGGAGGGAATATCACCCGCCTAAATGCAAGTGTAAGTACTGGTACAAGTTTACTTTACAAGTTTACTTTACATTAAATATTATACATACACTTATTATAATATAAAAAAGTTACTATTTTAGAAAACATAAAGAATTGGTTGGGACGTCCCAAAAAGGAAAGTGTAAACAATTGGTTGGGACAGAGGGAGTAAATAGTATAGAAGTATAGATGAGCTGCATCAAAACGTTCAGCTATTTGCAGGGCCGTTCCAAACTTTATTAGGGCCCAGGGCGAAACTCGAAAAAAGGGCCCTAAATTTTTTTCCCCC
Organism: Kitagawia praeruptora; assembly: GCA_037693485.1. Taxonomy (NCBI): domain Eukaryota; kingdom Viridiplantae; phylum Streptophyta; class Magnoliopsida; order Apiales; family Apiaceae; genus Kitagawia; species Kitagawia praeruptora. Next base: position 155,379,963 of record CM075348.1, on the reverse strand, counting down.
CAAAATATGTAATATGATAATACCAAAAATAATTCAAGATAATTTCTAATAAAATCAAACAAATGAAACATCATAGTACTAACATAAAAATTAATGGCAATAAAACTAGTCTAGCTATAAATCGAATAACTAGTTTGGATATGAACATACCGTACACAAGTGATAAATTAAGAAAAACAACTTCGTCTAGCACTTCTTGATGCAAAATCGGTGATGATGGTATCAATGTCAATATTCTCCAACATATCTCTTTCAATGCATAAAACTGCAAGGCCATTTAACCTTTCTTGTGACATCGATGAGCGCAAATAATTTTTCAACAACTTCAACTTGGAAAAACTTCTTTCAGCTGATGCTACACTCACAGGTATAGATAATAAGATTCGATAAGCAATAGCAACATTCGGAAGGCAATCCAAAGATCTAACAAATTCAAGAATCTCAATAGCCGATGTCAAGTCATCCGGAACATAAATTTGCAATGTTTCTACTTCATGTACCAAGACATCTAATTCAAAATCTGAGAACCCATTATGAGAGAAAGTAGCTACCAAATTGCTACAACATTTTTTTACTTCATCATGCCCCAAAGACTTCAAAGTTGCTGGATCAAATAAGAACCCAAAAATACCTTCAAATGTTTGCAATTGTTCAAAACGACTTCTCAATGAATTGATTGCAATGTCTACCAATCGCACAAAAAAATCAATTCTAAAAGATTCCTCAACTGTTCTCACTTCTTCACTATCATCATTTTCATCAAATTGTTTTTTTCTGAGGACACGACGCTTTATAGGAAAAGTAGGCTCTATATCCATATCAACTGCAATTTCTTTGGCAACATTCATGCTAGAAACAAAACCTTCTTCCCTAAACTTTTCAAAAAATAGCAACACACTTTCTAATTTTTTCATGGTAGCACCAATGCACATAGATTTAGATTGTAACTTTTTACTCACCATGTTAATGGAAAATAAAATGTCATACCAAATAACCATGCCAAGTAAGAACTCAAAACTCTCAATTAGTCCAATCAAACTTTCGGCTTCACTAACCGACTTAGGATCATTAGAAGATTCTTTTAATTCCAACAAAGCCAATCTAATTTGTGGAGCTTGAAATCTAATTGCTTTCACACTTTTTATACGGCTTTCCCAACGAGTATTACACAAAGATTTCAAAGTTACCGGAACATTATCAAGCAAAGTCTTCCATCTTTTAGGAGAACTTGAAAATAATGTGTATATTCGTTGCACAACTCCAAAAAAAGAAATAGCTTTAACACAAGAAGTAGCCGCATCACAAAGAGTAAGATTAAGGCTATGACAAGCACATGGCATATATAAAGCTCTTGGATTTATATCAAGCAACCGTTTTTGAACCCCTTGATGTTTTCCTTTCATATTAGAACCATTATCATAACCTTGACCTCTAATGTCATCAACATTAAGATTAAAAGACTTTAGAGCACTTACCAATTCATCAAATAGGCCTAATCCGGATGTGTTATCTACCTTTAAGAATTCAAGAAATAACTCTTCTATTTTGATTTTACCACTTGACATATTCACACATCGTACAATCAAAGTCATTTGTTCTTGATGGCTTATATCCGGGGTGCAATCAAGAATAACCGAGAAATATTTAGCCTCTTTAACAACACTTATAATGGAACTTCTAATATTATGAGCCAAAAGAGAGATGAACTCATTTTGAATTTTATGACCAAGATAGTGATGATGTATCTCATAATTTTGGATTCGTCTAACATGATCTTGCATTACCAAATCAAATTCCGCAATCATCTCAATTAATCCCAAAAAATTACCATTACTTTCTTGGTGAAGTTTCCCATTGGACCCTCTAAAAGCCAAATTATTTTTAGCAAGACATTTCACAACCGAGATTATTCTTATCAACACTTGTTTCCAACGCTCTTTCTCCTTGGATATTTCTTTTTGGAAATCTTTGTCAATGGTTTGGTTTTTATTCATTCTCATCTTTAGCTCATTCCAATTGTTCATGTTAGTAACATGCTCAAGACGATTTTCATGTTGTTTGAGCCTTTCACCGAGATGTTTCCAATCTCTTAATCCATCATTTGCTAATGAACTTTTCATTTGATGAGATTTGAATAATTTACAACAAAAACAATAGACCTTATCCACCGGCCTACAATAAATCAATCATTTTCTATCAACAACCTCTCCATTACTTAATCCTCTAGAATAAAAGGAATATGAGAAATGTCTTAAAGTATCATCTAGCGGAAAGGTAAGATTTAATTCTCTCCACGGTCCCTTTTCAACTAAAATATTCCTCTCATTGTTGGTTAAATTATCCCAATTTCTAGGATCATAAATATCCTTAAAAGGAGGACATAGCTCATCTACTTCAACCCTCATGTTTTCATCACTAGATAAAACGAGTACATTCTCTTCCTCATTCAAAATATCATTTTCTACATTCAAATTCTCTAAATTTTCATCACCTATTCCCCTACTCTCCAAATTTTCACTTGATTTTTGGTTTGAAGTATCTACTTTCTTAATAACAAATTGCTCTATAGATCCTCTTTGTGACTCTACTAAATCATTTGTTCGCTTTCTTTTTTTCCTTTTTTCATTTCCGGATGGTTGTTTTGGTGGCATTGTACTCTACAATGATAAAACAACTAATTGATGTAAAGAAAGAATATCACCTTGAATAAAAAATTTCAAATCCAAACTCCAAAGCCTTCAAGATTTTGCAATTCGAAAATGATTGCTTTAACCTTGACAATTAGCTGTTAAATTATAAGTGAGAATAAAATTATAAGCATCAAATTATCACCAAAAAAACCTTAAAATTGAATAAGAATACAAACCCTAAATGGCTAAATCTCTCCTAATTATATGTATAATATATATATATATATATATATATTACAAATTTAATTGTGTACCTTTGATTTTTGAAAGAGAGAATCAATTGTGTGAACTCGACTCGAGAGAACAGAGAAGCAGCGCCAGTACTCAGTAGTCAAGCAGAAGGTGAGAAGCATTATTTTTTTTGAAGGAAATAAAAAGACCTATATTAAAGCTATTGGAGGATTTTTAGTAATTTTGGGCCCCCAATAATTTTGGGCCCAGGGCAGTTCTCCTGGTGGACCTGCACCTGGACTGGGCCTGGCTATTTGACACATAAGATTTATCGAAGTCGTAGTTGAACGTACAAGTAGTACCATATTTTATAGCAAAATGCTACTCCCTCCGTCTCTTAAAACTTTTCCTGTTTACTATATCGGGACATTCAAAATACTTTTCCCCTTTCTATTTTAAGCCTTATAAAACAATATTTAACACCCACTACTTCACCCACTACTCCTTAAAAACAATATTCAATACCCACTACTCCACCCACTACTCTTTAAAAATAATATTCAATTCCCACTACTCCACCCACTACTCCTTAAAAACAATATTTAATACCCACTATCCCATAAAAAATAATATTCAATACCCACTACTACTTAACAATAATATTCAATACCTTTTTTCTTAAAACCCGTGTTTTGAAGGAAAGAAGAAACGTTTAAAGGCACGGAGGAAGTATCTTCCACCTTCCTGTTTTCTCTCAATTCTAAAAGCCTTCTCTTAATATTTTTACTGAATATGGACGATGATCGATAACAAATTTAAATAGATAAGTATTAATACTGTTGAGGTTCGAGTTTAAAATCGAATCTCACATTATTTTTAGAAAATTTTGGTGTGGTCACAAACTCACATGTCAGTATTCAGTAACCGGATCTACTGAGTACGGACTACTCCCTTCGTTCCAAATTGTTTGATACTCTTTGACTTTCACAGAGATTAAGAAAATGTAGTAGAAAAAAATAAAGTTAGTTAAAAAGTGGATAAAATGGTAAGATATATTAATATTTAATAATAGATTTGAGATAGTGGAGGAAAGTGGTAGATGTAATAGTGTAAAAAAGAGTATAAAATGGAGAAGTAGTTGGTGTAATAATGAAAAATAATGTTCAAAAATAATAAGTAAAGTAAGTTCATTAATTTTAAAATGTCCTAAAAAGGAAAGTATATCAATATTTTTGGGACGGAAGGAGCATACGAGAGTGGGTGACAAGCTATGACTTTGATACTAGATGACAAGATCGAAATCCGCAAGAACGTACTATTGGGCTCATTTGGATAACACGAAAGTGACTGTAGACCTGACAATTGTGTAACCAAATCAAACGTACCCAGTTATAATACCATTCAAAGTGGTGTCTGGGGAGGGTAGATGTACGCATACCATGCCCCTATACAATAGGGAGGTTGTTTCCGAGAGCATCCCGGCCTTTACAAATACAGAAATACAAATGCAGAAAGGAAATCTAATCTAATACAAACTAAGAAACTCACGCACACAGGAGTCGAACCCCTGATCTCCTTCAAAGGAGGCCAGTGTTATGTCCTGTAATTTCATTTCATGTATTTTTATTTCGTGTACTTTTATGTTTCGTGTACTAAATTCGTATCGAACCGAAATGAATTTGTGTATTTTTGCGTCGTGTTTCGTGTATATATTATATAAAATTAAAAATTTAGTTAAAATTTATTTGCAAATATTCTATTCATATGAAATATACATAAAATATTTTACATTTCCATATATAAATTTAAATACAATTTTATAAAAACTTGTAAATATGTATATTTTTGTGTAAAATATATTTCTTTATAAAAATAATATTAATATATACATAAAATCTATAACTAGTAAATTATAAACATCTTTATTTCGTGTACTTTCGTGTATCTGAAATGAAAACCCATATTCGACACTAAATATTTCGTGTAATTTCGTGTTCGTATACTTTCGTATTTCATGTACCAAAATTCAAAACCCAAAACTGTATTTTTAATATCGTTTCGTGTCATATTCACGTGTCACGTATCAACGTGTCACGCGTCAAATTGTGAGGCCTACGCAAAACTAGTACGTACATATAGGTCTCTAAAGTTTGGACAGCCTATAACAGGATATTGGACCTTCTTAGCTAGGTCCTTTCGTCAAAAATAAATCAACTAAATTTAATTCGTTCTTTTTTTGCATTTTTACCTTAAAACAATTTTATATTGGTTTAAATCATTAATTTTAAAATTTATGTTAAATTCTAGCATAAATATTTGGAATGTATGGGTACTTCCGCCTATAAAAGCTAATATGAAATGTAATAAATTTTTTTTTATATTAATTTATCTAAATGGATTTATTGATATATATTAAAAATGAGTAGCAACATTTTAATCTTTTTGAGTTATTATTAGCAACAGATGATAAATTAAGATTCAAATTAGTTTAGCAATAGAATAAAATTCTTTTAAAATAATATATAATTTTTATGAAACAAAGTTTTTCAGGTGGTAATAATTTAAATGAAAATACACAACGAGTCGTAATAAATTTAAATTAATATATAATGTCCAAATCCATCATTTTGGAGTCACATGTTGGAGGAATACGAAACCAAAAACACTAATTATAATTATTATAATGCGGTTTTTATATTCATGAGTGTAAATTGTCAAAGTAATAAACAACACATTTTTCTCTTGTGGACTCAATAATGGCGTGGTTTTGTCAAAATTAGCATTATAATTGCATAACATATTCTTCACTTTGTTTCTAATTTTAAATGTTTTTATGTTCTTGTTGATTTAGTCCAACAGGGTTTATTAAGAAAGAGATGTCCAATACTTTATACAAGTGTTGGTCATGTATATCACCACTACGTTACATATGGGCTTCAACAACGCTTTTTTCAGTGTTACGAGCAAGAGCAAACGTGTTACCATATATGCCTTAAAATTGGTCTACGCCTACACATTTTTTTAATGTTAGTATTGTTATAAATAAGTGTTACGGTAAACATCATTGGTATCTATGGTAACACCAAAATCTGTGTAACCATTACTCTTTAAAAAAAGTGTTAGCAATCGTACAAAAAAATAGGCGTATCAATTGTTTTGTGTGGGCGGGACTTTCATTTGTCCAAAATTTTCACTCAATTAATTAAGCGAGTCTTTTAACTTTTCTAATTATTTCACATCTCCGTTCAATTATTTTCATTCACCCAACTCTCTCTCTCTCTACTCTCTCAACTCTATTCCAGGGGTTCTCTAATTAGGGTTCCGTAATTACGGTTCTCTACGAGTTCTTCACATTAGAACAATTGGGATTGACGGGTTCTCTACGAGTTCTTCACATTAGAACAATTGGGATTGATAGTCTCTACATGTTTCCTCATAGTAAATTAGGCTTTCAACGGAAATCAATTGGGGTTTTCGGGTTTCTATGGGTCTTCTTCTTCTTCAGGTCTTCTTCTTTACTAACTCCTCATTATTTCTTTTAGTTGGATTGTATTTCTTTGTATTTTTTGTATATTATGCTTATAACATGTTTTGGTTGGGTGTATTATGACATAACATGTTTCGATTGTATACTATGTGTGTTATAATGCTTCTCATCAAGTTGGAGTTGGGAGTTTTGTGATTAACGAAAGTAATGAGGTAAGATTTGCAGGAAAAAATATAATATGTTTTACCAATACTCTGTATTAAATCGCCTTACTAGTTGCAAGGACATTTATGTTGTTTAGTGATGACTGCTAAAAGTAGCAAGTAAAGTAGAATCCCTGTTGTTATGCAAAATTTACGCAAGCGCACGTTGTCACAAGTAATATATGATTAAATCAAGTTCGTTCCCACAGAGATCTAGAATGGTGTTCAATTCAATTAATGTACCTATGCACCGATGTATGGTTTTTATCCACTGCTAAGACAAATAACAAATTGGATTTTTATTAACTACTAAATTAAACTAAGATGCAAATTATAAAACTAAGAATTAAATTAACTAATAAGAATAGAAATCGAGTTACTTATGAGAATAAAAACATGGGACTCTAACTTCATTAAATACTTCCCTTAGATCTGACGCCTTTAATCACTATGTGCAATGGTTTTGATATCTGATCGGATAACACGAAACAAGTATACGCTACCTGTCAGCATACGCATACCAAACTAATCATACATCCACAAAAGAGATAGAAGATGAATAGACACCAATTATGCTTAGACCCTATATGTCTATAGAATTTGAAAACATAACGGTTGAAGAACAAGTTATCCATAAAGATCACACAGGGCAGTATGAGTATTTTCATCTCATCCACGAATCATATTGATAAACAATTATGAACCTATGCTAGCATGGCAAGTTCTAAATCTCAAGATCCACTTTCACTTCACAAGAGATTAACAATTCAATTTAGATGTTAGCTACGCATCTAAAAGCATTAAGATTAACCATACGAGGATATCAGATATACACCACACACAGATCTTTAAAGCATCAAGATACTAAGTTCCATAAGTAACTCCGTTAGAATCCCATGACAACGATTAGCTCATAATTGAACCGTTCATCATCATGGGATTTGATGAAAACATGATAAATAACAAGATATGAATAAAAGAAGTAATTATATTAATAAACAAGAGTTTGAGAAAACAAATCTATAATCCAAAGTAACACAAAGGATGAAGTAGATCTAGATCCGTTGCTTGTCACGAGCGTTGAATCCTTCTCTCCTTTTCTCCCTTGCAGATCTAATCTAGGTTACAAGTAATAAAACTATTGATAATGTGTATCTCTATTACAATGCTTAGATGTGTTTTTATAGGCTCTATATTTCTTGCCCAACAAGAATTTATCTTCTATTACAATTAGAATTTAATTAAGGTGCTAAAACCTGCCCGGAATATAATTAGAACTTGAAAAGGGCAAAACAGGAATTTCCCAGCCTTCTTTAACTAGAACAGGCGCGCGATTTTAATCAACATATTACTTGCACGTGCTTCCTATCCCAGGTTGTAGAAAATCTCTCAAGCTTCGCGTGGGCAGTAAGATCACTGAAAACGGACTTACAGAACTCCAGATATGGCCAAAACAGTGTAAGCTGCGCAGCCTTCCCAGAAAATCCGAATTTTAATCAATTAATTCCCAAAAAATTATAGAAGCATCCACCTTAATCAACATTCTCGTAAACCTGCACAACTAAGCAAAACACATCAAAACTACAAGAAACTTGAGTCCAAGACAATCAATTTAAGCCGATTTAGAATGTTCCAAGTGGATATAAAATCCACTTATCACACCCCCAAACTTAAACCGATGCTTGTCCTCAAGCATTAACAATTACAACTAACTAACTAGTACCACTTCCGTAGGTGATCACGGTTGCATTTGGCATATGCAACAAGCCCTTTAAACCCCTAGGCAGCCCTAGTGGACGAGTAAGGTCTCGTGAGGGCCTATAGCGAATGTACCCACAAAATCCATTTAACCTAATGCAATGCAATGCATGAATGCAACTAAATGAAAATGCAATTAATCTAATCTACCATACCTTCAAATCCTCTCATGCCACATCAACTTAAGAATCAAAGTAAATACGCAATGTCTTGGTGTCGAAAGTGCAAGTATTCACATAGTCTACTCAATGAACATGCATAAGTTCTCACAAGCCCATGTCAAGTGTAAAAATAAGTTAGTAAACATGCTAAGCCTACAAGAGTACATCTTTGAGACAACACTCGGGATCTCATACGCAAGAACAAGCAAACACTCACAATCCACTCACAAAAGAATATTCACTCAAGAACAAGGGTAAGTGTATCACTCAATTCCAACAAAATCATAAACACGCTTGACATTTGGTATCAATCTAACTCTTAACACAACATACATCAATGACGATAATCAAAAGGTCTTTAATTGGGTTGTAACGGGGCTAGGGACAAGGTATGTCAAATAAGCCAAAACAGGTGAAGTGTCAAAAGCTAGTAAGTACCATAATAAATCATACACAACACCCTATTTCCCCCCACATAATTTTTACTCAAAACAAACACTCGACTAATCGACTGAAATAGGATCGCAACAAACACAAACATGCTATCATAATATATATATTTTTTTCTTTTTTTTTCTTCGTTTTTTTTTCTTTTTTTTTCTTTTTTTTTTCTTTTTTTTTTCTCGAGAGCTAAATATAACACAAACAATAATATACACAATAACAATGATCCCATGAATTTATTACACATGTCGACTATCAAATAAACAAACCCAATTTTCAATATTTCCCCCAAAATTATGACCAACAATACCCTTCCTTGCACACCTTATTACTCCCTTAAGCACTCTACTAGCCTTTGACAATGTGGGTTCAAATTAATGTAAGGCCAATACAAGAAAAAAGTCTAGGCAAGTAATGTGATATGTCACCGAAAAAAAATAGGATTAAGCTCGACGGGTTAACTAATTGATCATGTAAATATGGTGTGGTAATATGGGAAAATATGTGGTTATTCCTAATGCCTTTATCATTTTAATCGTCAATTAATGTCATGCGTTTCAAGAAAGACCTCAAACAACTGCTAGCAATGCAAACAATCCGTGGACACTCAAGCAAACGAATAACTTGCAAATATGCAATAAGGCTCAAAAACTCACTTGGTGGAAAAACATACTCAATCCCAAGCAAACATCTCTCTAACGCACCTACTTGTATTCAAAGCATGCAAACTAAATTATCTTGCACATATTCATGTCCTTCTAATCATTTACAACATTCAATAAGTCTACTAGCTTCAACTTACTAGTGTATGTGTGTGCACAAGAACAAAGCATATCACTTCTCAATCAAAAGCGTCAACGACACAAAATTCCTATCAAGCATGGGTGCAAATGCAAACTATTATGAACTCACATGAAATACGAACATAAAAACAGAATGTCCTATATGAAACAAACGTAGATAACACGAACATAAATGCATAATTTACTACTACTAATATGCAAAGCATGAAATCCTACATGAACAAATAATACAACAACAACTACTGATCCCTCAAACCACCCCCAAACTTGAAATATTCAATGTCCGCATTGAATGGAAGTAAATACAAGGGATAGCAGAAAACATACCTGAATATCGAAGCAGTCACCCTCCTCGGATGAACCTGATGGAGGATAGTGCGTACGAGCTCCATAGACCGGCCACCTTGCCTGAATACTACAAAACCCACAATTGACAAGAACACAAATTCGTAATAAAAATAAAATTAGAGAAAAAGATTTACCCAATACGAATCAAAGAGGTGAACTTGCAATTAATTCCTCTTTAGAATTGAATTTTTTAGAGATTAAAAGAAAATAGAAGAGGAATTGGATTTGTATGTATAGGTGGGTATATACAAATAATAATAATAATAATAATAATAATAATAATAATAATAATAATAATAAATAATAATAATAATAATAAAGAAAATAATAATAAAGAAAATAATAATAATAATAATAATAACTATAATAATAATAAATAATAATAATAATAATAATAAAAATAATAAAAATAATTAGAATAGAAATAGGTTTAGAATTTTTGGAGAAAAGATGGGAGGTTTTGGAATTGAAATAGGAAAAGAATTAGGGAAGAGATGGGATATAAATAGAATGGGAGGGGAAAGAGAAAATATTTTTAATATACACAACAGGTGCACACACGGATACAACATTTACAGGGCTGAGAATTTTTTTTTTTTTATACACGCGCCAACTGCCAGCGTGAGGAGCAATCTGCTCAACATGCAGATGCGCAGGCGCAGCCTGCGCAACAGCCCTGCAGCCTGCCCCTAGTCCAGTAACGCAGGCGCAGCCTGCGTTACACACCTGCAACCTGCCCCTGTTCCAGAAACGCAGGTGCAGCCTGCGTTACAGAGCTGCAACCTGCTCAAAAATTCGATTTTTTTTTTTCACACAACACTAAATTTTTTTTTTCCTACACTAATGCATGGGTTGCCTCCCACGAAGCGCTTCTTTAACGTCAATAGCTTGACGTTACTTCCTCAAATCAAGGCGGTTTCAAAAGAATAACCGAACCATCTTCAACAGACAAACCACTCATACGAATGTTGACATCTTGATTGCTTGCTTTCCACAAATCTCTTCCATCAGACTTCAACCTAATTTTACTTCCCAACGGCCAAATCTTCTTCTTCTTCTTCTTCACACCTCTAAACTGCTTCTCCGACTCAACCGGCTGAACAAAAATTTCTTCTTCCTTAACATTTGCTTTCCACCTTCGCAACACGTTATCATGCCCCTTTTCAAAAATCATTAACTCATTATTCAAAAGGACATACCTCAAATGTGGTGGAAGTTTCCCAAGCTTTACTTTCGAAAGATCACGAACCGAAGAATCATTCGATTTCTCGCTCAACAACTGATCAAACTTCTTTCTCTGACCCGTATCAACTATTTCCACACTGCAACACTCTTCATCCTCTGTTGGAAATTTCATGGCCTTGAACACATTAAAGGTAACACTCTGATCTTGCACCCTCATTGTAAGCTCTCCTTTCTGCACATCAATCAAAGTCTTTCCTGTAGCCAAGAACGGTCTTCCCAAGATTATGGGAATCTTCTTATCTTCTTCAAAATCTAGAATCACAAAATCAGCTGGAAATATGAGCTTATCAACTTTCACCAAAACGTCCTCCACTATGCCCCTCGGATAAGTGATAGATCGATCAGCCAACTGTAAAGAGATGTTAGTTGGCTTTGGCTCCGGTAGACCAAGTTGCTTGAAAACAGACAAGGGCATGAGATTAATACTAGCTCCCAAATCACATAAACACTTGTTGAAAGAAAGGTTGCCAATAGTGCATGGAATAGTGAAACTTCCAGGATCTTTAAGTTTAGGAGGCAACTTCTGCTGCAGAACGGCACTACACTCCTCCGTTAATGCCACTGTTTCAAAATCTTCCAACCTTCTCTTCCGTGACAAAATATCCTTCATGAACTTAGCATATCTTGGCATCTGCTCCAACGCTTCAACAAAAGGAATGTTAATGGACAGTTTCTTAAAAACATCCATAAACTTCTGAAACTGTTTTTCTTGACTTTTCTTCAAACGTCCAGGGAATGGCGGAGGTGGATAGATCTGATTATTCATTGAAGATTGTTCCGGAGTAGACTTTTCAACAGGTTTCTTGATCTTCTCACCATCTAGCTGATCAGCCACTAAATCAGATTTCTCAATTTCTGGCACTGTAGATTTTTCTACATGCTGATTCTGAACATCTTCATCTACTTCAGTTGCTGATTTAGGATCACTCGTGACTTTTCCGGATCTCAAAGTCACAGCCTTCACCTGCTCATGAACCTCCCTCTTTCCTGGATTAACCTCCGTATCACTAGGAAGAGTTCCTTGTGGCCTACCACCTAAGGCACTTGCAATCTGTCCTATCTGAGTTTCTAAGAGCTTCTGACCAGCTTGTAAGTTCTTTACCGCTATCCACACCTCATCTGATTTATCATTAGATGATTGCCCCATATGAGCCTGGGGCTGTTGCTGCTGAAATCCCGGAGGTTGATATGGTGTCCTTGGAGCATAAGGCTGTTGATAACCTTGATTGAATGGCTTTGCTTGCTGATAATATTGTTGAGTATTTTGATTGTTGTTCCAGCTGAAGTTGGGATGATTCCTGTTATTAGGATGATAGGTGGTTGGAACTGGTGCAGCAGGTCTCTGGAAATTACTCACGAACTGTGCTGATTCGGAAGAGATAGCACACTGATTCGTCTCATGTGCGTCCGCACATAATTCACAAACACTAGCCACCTGCTGAACTCCATAATTAGCAAGAGAATCCACCTTCATAGCAAGAGCTTTCAACTGAGCCGTAATCATTGCAGCTGTATCTACTTCAAAAATTCCTGCTGCCTTGCCTTGAGATAGCCTTTGGGTTGGATTTTGATATTCATTAGCAGCCATCATCTCTATAAGATCATAAGCTTCATCATAGCTCTTCGCCCACAGAGCTCCTCCTGATGCTGCATCTAGCAAAGGCCTAGACTGTGCTCCCAACCCATTGTAGAACCCATTAATAACCATCCAATCAGGCATGCCATGATGAGGACACTTGCGTAGCATCTCCTTGTAGCGTTCCCAAGCCTCACATAATGTCTCTCCAGATTGCTGTTGGAATTGAGTCAACTGGTTCCTTAATGCTGCAGTTTTCGCCATAGGGAAGAATTTAGTAAGGAACTTCTGAGCAAGATCTTCCCATGTAGTAATGGAACCAGGTGGCAAAGAGTGTAGCCGGCTCTTAGCCTTATCCCTCAGAGAGAATGGGAAAAGCCTCAACCTAATAGCATCATCCGTCACACCATTACATTTGAAAGTGTCGCAGATTTCGATAAAGTCCCTAACATGCATGTTGGCATCCTCCGTAGGAGCTCCCCCAAACTGAACTGAATTCTGCACCATCTGAATTGTGCCAGACTTAATCTCAAAATTGTTCGCTGCAATAGCTGGCCTAATAATGCTAGACTGGATATCATTGAGTTTCGGCTGAGAATAGTCCTTCAAAGCCTTAGCTGCTGCTGCATCTGCCATTGCTACTGTAGTTTCAGATTCCTCTTCCTTATTCTCTACGTTCTCTACAAAATCGTCTTCCGCCAGTTCTTCCAAACGAGCTTGTAAGCGTGTTCGCATACAAACTTAAGTGCCTGAAACACCACGAAACAAACAAACTAAGTAAGAATCCGAGTCAGTGAACGCTAACGACCACTGATGACAAGCACATAAACTAAAATAAAAACACCGATGATCCCCGGCAGCGGCGCCAAAAACTTGTTATGCAAAATTTACGCAAGCGCACGTTGTCACAAGTGATATATGATTAAATCAAGTTCGTTCCCACAGAGATCTAGAATGGTGTTCAATTCAATTAATGTACCTATGCACCGATGTATGGTTTTTATCCACTGCTAAGACAAATAACAAATTGGATTTTTATTAACTACTAAATTAAACTAAGATGCAAATTATAAAACTAAGAATTAAATTAACTAATAAGAATAGAAATCGAGTTACTTATGAGAATAAAAACATGGGACTCTAACTTCATTAAATACTTCCCTTAGATCTGACGCCTTTAATCACTATGTGCAATGGTTTTGATATCTGATCGGATAACACGAAACAAGTATACGCTACCTGTCAGCATACGCATACCAAACTAATCATACATCCACAAAAGAGATAGAAGATGAATAGACACCAATTATGCTTAGACCCTATATGTCTATAGAATTTGAAAACATAACGGTTGAAGAACAAGTTATCCATAAAGATCACACAGGGCAGTATGAGTATTTTCATCTCATCCACGAATCATATTGATAAACAATTATGAACCTATGCTAGCATGGCAAGTTCTAAATCTCAAGATCCACTTTCACTTCACAAGAGATTAACAATTCAATTTAGATGTTAGCTACGCATCTAAAAGCATTAAGATTAACCATACGAGGATATCAGATATACACCACACACAGATCTTTAAAGCATCAAGATACTAAGTTCCATAAGTAACTCCGTTAGAATCCCATGACAACGATTAGCTCATAATTGAACCGTTCATCATCATGGGATTTGATGAAAACATGATAAATAACAAGATATGAATAAAAGAAGTAATTATATTAATAAACAAGAGTTTGAGAAAACAAATCTATAATCCAAAGTAACACAAAGGATGAAGTAGATCTAGATCCGTTGCTTGTCACGAGCGTTGAATCCTTCTCTCCTTTTCTCCCTTGCAGATCTAATCTAGGTTACAAGTAATAAAACTATTGATAATGTGTATCTCTATTACAATGCTTAGATGTGTTTTTATAGGCTCTATATTTCTTGCCCAACAAGAATTTATCTTCTATTACAATTAGAATTTAATTAAGGTGCTAAAACCTGCCCGGAATATAATTAGAACTTGAAAAGGGCAAAACAGGAATTTCCCAGCCTTCTTTAACTAGAACAGGCGCGCGATTTTAATCAACATATTACTTGCACGTGCTTCCTATCCCAGGTTGTAGAAAATCTCTCAAGCTTCGCGTGGGCAGTAAGATCACTGAAAACGGACTTACAGAACTCCAGATATGGCCAAAACAGTGTAAGCTGCGCAGCCTTCCCAGAAAATCCGAATTTTAATCAATTAATTCCCAAAAAATTATAGAAGCATCCACCTTAATCAACATTCTCGTAAACCTGCACAACTAAGCAAAACACATCAAAACTACAAGAAACTTGAGTCCAAGACAATCAATTTAAGCCGATTTAGAATGTTCCAAGTGGATATAAAATCCACTTATCACCTGTCTCCCCTTTATAATCTATGTGATTCTGTCAGTTAACTTTGCCTATACCTTAGAGGCTTTGGGAGGGCAAGGCATAACGTGTACTTCACAATGTGGGAGTAGTTAAGATTTGTATAGGGTAGTAAATATAGGTAGGGGACATGGTAAAACTGTAGCACAAAGCAATTTTACACATATTTCGCAGCCCTAGCCCATAGAAGATATGCACCGCTCGATTGTTGTAGCCTTTGCAACCCCTGGAGGAATTCTTTGGTTTGAAATGATGTGTGTCCTTTCCCAATGTATATGTGTCATGATGTTGTAGAAGTGTTGATGTTACGACATGAATATTAGAAAAAATAAATCATATGTTCATACGAAAATGCATGCCCTTTAGTTACATTACACCAATACACGCTTAACACCACTGCGTATGTCCTTTATATATTAATCAGATTATTGTTCTCAATTAAACTCTAGTATCTTGAATATCTGTAGCGAATTTGACTGACTTGAAAAGTTGTCCAGAAGACTAGCTGATTTGATGATGTCTTCACTGTATGCTGAACTTATACTGAAATGTTTATGCACTTTCTGACAAATTCATATATAGTTATTTGAAAGAGGATTTATTTTTCTTCTTTAGATTTAAGCCTTGAACTGAAGTCCCTAGCTTTTTTTCTCCTTCTTTAACTTTTTGTAACTCACTTTCAGTTTCAGGTATTTCAGATTTCTATACCAATGAATTCACCTCAATCTTTTCAAGAATGCATTTCTTCAACTTACACTTGGTACTCTTTTTGGAATGTCTTATAAGTTCTTTTTTAGTTCAATGTATCAGCCAATTTGTCAAAGGATGTTAATAAACATAGTTTTGTCACCACCTGAGAGTAATTATAATTAAATTATTTGAGATTATGTTGTGTCAAAAGGAAAAAATAGTTCTATGAACTTATGTAAATGTGACCTTCAAGTTCATGATTTCTTTTCAGGAAAATATATTTTTTTAAGGTAAAACAATATCTATGAGAATAAGCAATTATCATTCTAAAAGATATTACTATGCGTCTGGAAACGTGGCGATTTCAGGTGCTTGTAGTGCAAGAGAAACACATAGCACCAGCACTTACTGACCTGTTGAAACTACCTACTGGTTTCATACAAGAGGTTTGATTCTTTGAGTGTTGAACTATGATTGTTACCAGGTGCATTTACTAATTCTTAATTCTTTATCTGTTTTCTTTAAATATGTCAGTCAAAGGAGATATTTACCGGAGCTGTAAGAGAAGTTAAGGAGGAAACTGGTGTAGGAACTTTGTACATAGTTCCTTGATTCATTTCAGCTGTCTTGCAGTGTGTGTTCATGAGTTTTTTGTTTTGCTTTCTATATTGCAGATCGACACTGAATTTGTGGAAGTTGTAGCTTTCAGGTAAGAAGAAAGTTTCCTTTTTTTTTCTTCTGTAGTCATATTGATAACATGGTATTTATAACCTTTATCATCTTATTTTGGAGAACTAGTAGTAGAATAACTACAAGAGTGACAAACGCCTGAGAAATGTATATAAAATCAAGACAGCTTATATTTAACAAAACAGTCGCAGTAATATTTTGCTTGGGATCAGTAGGTCTATTTTGCTTGGCATTTTTGTTTTTTCCAGTCACAAGAGGATCAGTTCTTCTCCGTCTTATAGATGTACCTTTCGAGCATCCAACTAGATATCATGTATGGTTGGGACATTTAACCATGTTAATCTTTACTCTTCATGGTTTATGATATGTGTTAGTTACAGAGGCATGCCTGTATACATCTAATAACAAGCCTAATTGTTTGTAATACTTTGCATTACTTACATGACCTCTTAACTGAGGGAACCTCTAGTTGTAGAGTTTCTGTTTGTATTGTACTTGTAGTAGGCATCAAATCCTAGTTGTGTAACTGTACTTATAGAGTCTAGAATAATGCTTGAAAGAAGTTCCAAGGTTCATGCCTCAAGCAAGAAGATAAAGACTGTCAAATAATCACAGTTGGGATTTGAAGAAATGAAGAATTTGCCTAAGTACCAATTCGAGAAGTATATTTGTCTATTCGAGAAGTCCAGCATTCGAGAAGTCAGGGATTCGATATCTCAAGACACTATTCGATATCTCTGAATACACTGTTCGATATCTCATTCGATATCTCATTCGATATCTCAGAGATTCGATATGTCTATGTACCCTATTCGAGAACTCAGGAAGTCAACAAGTCAAAGTAGTGTTCGAGTTCTCAAGGAGTCAACAAGTCAAAGTTCCATTCGATATCTCAAGGACTCAGAAAGCTATTCGATATCTCAAGGATTCGACAAGTCAAGTGTTCTATTCGACAACTCAAGGAATCCTGAAGAAAAGAGCTATTCGAGAAGTAATTCGATATGTCAATATAATAGTGTTCGAGAACTCAGAGTTATCGATCAAGTCAATTCTAGTTCTCGAATCAACTACTTAGTCACTTCTCGAATACATTCTTGGAGACAAAATACTGAAGAAATTGTACAAGTCAGAAACCAGCAACAAGCCAATGCATTTTATGGACCACAATCTGTAACGTGCTCTGGAAAGCCTACAAGGAAGCTTGGAGAGATATAGAAAAGACAAGGGGCTAAAGAAGTGGATCTGAACAGGCTTTGCAAAGTCAAATCTGTAACCGTTTGGACATTTACTCAAAAAGGATAGACAGACTAGAAAGTAATTTGTTTAGCTACCTTATTTGGTGTAAGTAGGTTGTATCCATGTTCTATAAGGATACAGCCTCACTTCCTTAGTCATTAACTGAGTAACTTTGTGAGTCAAGTTTTTCATACACTACAAGCTGTATCTCTCTGAGAAAAACGAAGCTGAGAATACTATCATTTGTATTCACAGATTGTAGCAACCTTTATCTAATAATACATTAGATTAAAGTGATATTGTGTCTTGTGTTATTCTTTATCCGCACCTTCTATCTTGCACACACAAACACTCTTGCTACATAGACTCGAACAAGAAAAGTTCAAGAATCCATTCACCCCCCCTCTGTATTCTTTTACTGTATTCAATACTCAACAAGTGGTATCAGAGCGGGCTGTTTATTCAAAAACAGAAAAACGATCATGAGTTCGAATACACCAAAGACTACAGGAACGGTGAAAGTCCCTAAGTTTGACAAAGATAACTTCAACCTCTGGAAGATAAAGATGATGTTGTTCATCAAAGCCTCTCATCCTTTGTATCCTGAGATTCTTAAGAATGGTCCTTTTGTTCCACAACAAGAGATACCAGAGAAGACTGTTGGAACCACAACTATCCCAAGATCTTATGAGGCCAAGGATCCATCAAAATGGACAGAATCAGAAAGGGAGAAGGTTGCTCTTGACAGCCACCTCATGTTGCTTATCATTGATTCCATGGACTTGTCAATGTTTGCAAACATTGCATCATGTACATCTGCCAAAGAAATGTGGGATCACATTGAGGTGTTGTGTGAAGGAACTGATGAGGTTAAGGAAAACAAGAAACAGATACTGGTCACACAGTATGAGGCTTTCATGGCACAGCCCAAGGAAAGCATTACTGAGATGTTTGAGAGATTTCACAAGCTAGTTACTGAGTTGCAGATGAATGGCAAGGTTTACAGTACCAAGGAGTTAAACATGAAGTTTCTGCTATCCTCACCAAACCATCTAGAGCAAAGGGTCATTTCTCTAAGGGAAAGAGATTTGAACAAAGTTACATATGATGTGCTCTATGGAGTCTTAAAAACTCATGAGCTTGAGTTGCTTCAGAAAAAGGCTATCCAAGCCAATCAAGGCAGAATGGTAAACACATCATGTGCCTTGATTGTCAACAAATCTATTCAAGACCTAGAAGCATCCACAAGCCAGTTAAGGATAGAGGAGGTAGTGGAAGAGGAAGAAACTGAACCTGAGGTAAGTGAACCTGTTGAGGAGAAGGAGGAAGAAGAGTTTTAGATGGGATGGAAAACACTTCATATGCTTTCATGGCCAGAAAATTTCCAAACATCAGATTCAAAAGGAATCAACCCTTCAAACCCAAAACCCAAAACCATTCATTCAACAAAAGCAAGGCACCTGTGAAACCAAACAAGACTAAGTTTAAATCCAGCCATGTGGATAGGTCATCTGTAAGGTGCTATAGATGCAATGACCTAGGGCATTTTGCCAGTGAATGCAAGAAGCCTAAAAAGAAGGATAGAGATTATCTTGAGCTTGAAGCTAAGTATGAGGCCCTTTTGAAAAAGCAGACACAAGGTAAGGCCTACATAGCTGAAGGGAAGTGTTGGGATGATTCCGACAGTGATGGAGAGGAGCAAGAATTCTGCAATTATGCCTTGATGGCCAATTCCAAGGATGACACATCTCCATCAGACCCTCAGGTACCATCTCTCACTACTATAGACATGTCTATTTCAGAGTATAAATGCATGATTGAACAACTATCTGTTGAAATGTTTAACATTCATACTAGTATGACTGCTGCTAATGAAGAGATTGCTAAACTGTCTACTAGAAATGAAATGTTAACCAAAAAGAATGAGGAACTTGAGCTAACTGCTATGCAAATAGAAAACCTTAAGAAAGAAGTTGAATATCTGCAGAATAAGGTTCTGTGTGCTAGTCAGATTGAAAAGGCTCTTAGGGATGAATTAGCTGAAAATGAATTCAAACTAAAAACTTTCAAGAAATCATCTGGTCTAGTGAAATCCTACTGTGAGAAAATTGAAGCAAAACCCAAGGCTGCTATTGGACATGATTATGACACTCTTAAACAGAGAAAAGGCTATGCTGTCATTGAAGATGACACAGTTGTTCATGAGGAAGTGCCTCACATTTTGAAAAAGACTGAAAATCCAATTTTTAAGGAACCAACATTTGAAATTGATGAGGATGCCTTACTCATCAAACAAATGTTGAATGATGAGGATGAGGCACAATCAAATGAACAACAAGCATCATCCAAGAGTGAGAGTGTCAAGTCAAAAGACAAGGAGCCAGTAGTTGATAGGCCAAGACCTAAGAAGTTTGTTAAGTTTGTTTCAGCTGGGAAGAGTGAATCAGAAAAGAAAGTGACTAAGAAGAAACAGAACAGAAATGGCAAGTTAGGGATTAACAAGGATAACAACTATGCTTATATGGCTAATGCCCTTAGGAAAACTTGTCAGAACTATTTCAGTACCAATCATTTAACTCATGCATGCAAGAAACCTGTTGGTAGTGTGTCCAAACCTTTCTATGATTGTTCTGTGCCTCTAAGACATAGAGAAGCACCATTTTGTAATAAATTTGACTGTATGCCATGCAATATGAATGTAATGACTAGTTGTTTCAATCTGAGAAGGCAATTCATTGATGGTTGTATCAGTCATAATTCTCACACACACTACACCAGGTCAAAGTCTTCAAGTCCTCCTAAAGCTAGGAAGGTACCTCTGTCACCTAAGTCTGAAACCTCAGGTTCCAAGACTTCTAACAGTGACAAGAAGACTAATGCCAAGAAAGTTGACAAGCATGTTGTTTATGATAAAACTGTTTCTAAGTCACATGGACCCAAACTTGTTTGGGTACCAAAGGAAAAGTAATACCTTTGTGTTTGCATGGCAAAGAAAGTGAAAAGAAGGTCATGTGGATTTTGGATAGTGGATGCTCAAATCATATGACTGGTGATATGGCCCTGCTATCACAATATGAGGAAAAGGCTGGCCCAATGGTTGCTTTTGGAGATGACAGCATGGGTAACACATTGGGATATGGCAAGTTGAAAGTTGGTAATGTCATCATTGAAGATGTAGCACTAGTCAAGGGGCTCAAGCATAATCTGCTAAGTGTTGGTCAGTTTACTGATAGGGGATTCAAGGTGGATTTTGACAAAGATGAATGTTTGATCACCCACAAGAAGACTGGTGATTTTGCTCTATCTGGAGTAAGGAAGGGAAGCCTGTTTGTAGGGATGGGCATCGGGGCACTTCGGGGCCGGGGAGTGCTATCCCCGCCCCCATCCCCGAATTCAAACCCGATCCCCGTCCCCGGCCCGATCCCCGTCGGGGATTATTTTTTATTCCCCGTCCCCGGCCCAAACGGGTAACGGGGATCCCCGCGGGGAATCGGGGAATTTCATTTTAAACAAAAAAAAATATTTTAAATAATTTTAAACACTAACTAGTAAGTTTGAAATAATTTTTTCTTGTGATATATAGTAAAATTAGCAACTATAGCTAGATTAGATGTTAAGTTAAAAAATAAACAATTATAAATAATATGGAAGTGAAGTTATTTAAATACTAGAAAGATAAATATATTAGATTAAAATATTATTTTGTTTGCAATATAAATTATTTGAAATTTTTATATATTAATATATATAATTATATATATTATAATGTGGTGAAATCGAGTCGGAGATTGAGAATCAGGTTGGGTGGAGAAAATCGGGGCGGGGGTCGGGGATCGGGCCGGGGAGACATAGAATCCCGGCCCCGGCCCGCTCCCCGGTTTTTTTTGAAAATTATCCCCGCTCCCCGGCCCGTACCCGAAAAAATTCCCGATTCCCCGCCCCGTTCGGTGCGGGAATCGGACCGGGATCGGGCGGGCCGGGGTGAATGCCCATCCCTACCTGTTTGTAGCCAATATGGATTCTGCAAACAAGGACAAAATTTGTTGCTTTTACTCAAAAGCATCAAATGAAGATTGTTGGCTGTGGCACAAGAAACTATCACACCTGAACTTCAAAGCCATTAATTCTCTAGTCAAAAGAGAGCTAGTGAGAGGCATGCCCACACTTGAATTCTGTCAAGAAGGAGTGTGTGAGGCTTGTCAAAAAGGAAAGATGAAAAGATCAAGCCACAAGACAAAGACAGTGACATCAATAACCAAGCCCCTACAACTCATTCATATGGATTTGTTTGGGCCTGTCAACATTATGTCACTAGGAAGAAAGAAGTATGCCTTGGTGATGGTTGATGATTTTACAAGGTATACATGGGTGGAATTTCTGGCATCAAAAGATGAGACTCCACAAGTAATCATTGAGCATATAAAGAAAGTTGACAAGGAAGCAAAGGCCAACAATGCAAGTGTGATTGCACTGAGAAGTGATAATGGAACAGAGTTCAGAAATGCCATACTTGAAGCATTCTGTAAAGAGAATGGTATTTCTCAGCAATTCTCAGCTCCAAGGACTCCACAACAAAATGGAGTTGTTGAGAGAAAGAATAGAACTCTAATTGAGGCTGCTAGAACAATGTTACTTGATGCAAAAATGCCTACATGTTTTTGGGTTAAGGCTGTAAGCACTGCATGCTATATCCAGAATAGAACCCTCATCAACAAAAACACTGGAAAGACACCTTATAACTTGATGACTGGAAAGAAGCCTACTCTAAAGTATGTTCATACTTTTGGAAGCAAATGCTTTGTATTGAAGGATAATTCTGAATATGTTGGAAAATTTGATGCAAAAGCATTTGAAGGAATTTTTCTTGGCTACTCTATGGAAAGAATTGCATACAAGGTTTATGTCATCAGTCAAAAGAAAGTTATGGAAAGCACAGATGTGACATTTGATGACAGCAAACTACCTGGATTAGAAGAAGCCAATGATGAAGATAAAGATCCATTGAAGTTTGATAATCTAGATGATTCTGATGAAGAGACTGAAACTGAAGTTGAAACTCGAGTTCAACAAACTCAAGTGAATGATGATACAAGAGAAGAATTTGTGCCAATCAATAGTGAAGGAACAAGCATCCAAGACACACCTGTGAGTAGTGGCAACTTCACAGGGGGAGGAAATGAGAATGACCATGATGTGGATGATGAAGCAACATCAAGAATGAGAAATCAGGCTGAGCACTCAAGGAAATGGGATAGATCACACACTGCAGAGCAAATCATTGGAGATCCTAATGCAGGAGTAAGGACTAGGAGAGCAACTCAGAATGAGTGCCTTTATGGCTGTTTTCTATCACAAGTTGAGCCTAAGAAACTTGATGATGCACTGTTGGATCCAGATTGGATTATTGCTATGCAAGAGGAGCTGAATCAATTTGAAAGAAACAAAGTATGGGAACTTGTGCCTGCACCAAAGAACAGAACCATTGTTGGAACAAAATGGGTTCTAAAGAATAAGATGGATGAAGATGGTGTAATTATAAGGAACAAAGCAAGGTTGGTTGCAAAAGGATACTCTCAACAGGAAGGCATTGATTATGATGAGACATTTGCTCCTGTTGCTAGATTGGAAGCCATTAGAATATTCTTGGCATTTGCTGCTCATTCAAACTTTAAAGTATATCAAATGGATGTCAAAAGTGCAATTCTGAATGGAGAGTTGGAAGAAGAAGTTTATGTGCAACAACCACCTGGTTTTGAGGATCCACACTTCCCAGAATTTGTCTACAGATTGCTTAAGGCATTGTATGGACTTAAGCAGGCTCCAAGAGCATGGTATGATACTTTATCACAATTTCTTCTTGAGAATCAATTCACTAGAGGCACACTGGACAAGACATTGTTCTACAAGAAGCATGGTGATGATCTTATCTTAGTTCAGATCTATGTGGATGATATCATTTTTGGTTCTACAAAGAGAAGTTGTGTGAGAAATTTTCTAAACTCATGCAGAGCAGATATGAGATGAGTATGATGGGGGAGTTGACATTCTTTCTTGGGTTGCAAGTCAGTCAAAGGAAGGATGGTATCTTTATCAGTCAGACCAAGTATATCAAGGATTTATTGAAGAAGTTTGACTTGGAAGATTGCTCACCTGCAAAGACACCCATGGCCACTGCCACTAAATTGGATGAAGATGCTAAAGGCAAGAAGGTAGATATCTCAGTCTACAGAGGCATGGTTGGTTCTCTACTCTATCTCACTGCAAGTAGGCCAGACATCATGTTTGCTACATGCTTGTGTGCAAGGTTTCAATCAAATCCAAAAGAATCACATTTGCACTACAAGAAAATAGTCAATAGACATCACAATTTAGACATCGATCGTAAATGCCACTGATGTTAAAAGATGTAATAACATCATCCCGCATTAAACTGATGTCTTTGCTTTTCATAAACATCACTGTTTTTAAAACCGATGTCTAAAATCACCCTTTAAAAAACGAAAATACGCGCCCTTGCTTTTTATTTCCCCCTTAGCCAAAATTTTCCCCCCTAAGTCAAAATTTCCCCCCTTTAGCCAAATATTCTCCCCCCTTACCAATTATTTCCCCCCCAGCTTTCAGACAAAACTAAATAAACTAAAACAAAAAACTAAAAAACTAAACTAACTCTCATCTCTCTCTCGACCGAACAACTCTCTCTCTCACAACTCTCACTCCCATCTCTCTCGTCTCTCACCACCACAACTCACCTCCACCACTCACCTCTGTTCTATCTCTTTCACACTCGAACCCCCGAAGAGCTCTCTCTTTCATAATCGAACCCCCGAAACTCTCTCTCACACTTCAATCGAAATCGATTTGTTCGAAGTTCAAAGCTCGAAGGTTCAAAGCTGGAATTAGTTTGATTTGTCAGTGGGTAAGCCTAAGTTTGATATGTTCAAACTTACAAGTTCGATTAATTCGATTTTATTACAAATTGGGGGTTTAAAATTGAAACCCTAAGTTTTAATTTAGGGTTAATTTAATTTATATGTAATTTATGTATATATGTATGTGTATTAATTGTATTATCTATAATTTATGTATTTATGTATCTGTATGTATGTGTCTGTACTCTCAGGCCTTCGAATTGGAGGAAAAAGTGGATTCATTTTCACGACTTCATGTTGACTGTCAATAGCCGCTTGCAGGTACGAATATTTCGTAGTATTCTATTATCTCTGGACTTAGTCACTCACTCTATCTGAAGTAGGGTCTTCTATTATCCACAATTCCCTAACTAGGAAGAGCCAAAATACATATGAGCTACAGTAATGGCATGAATACCACAACAGGCATCACCTCATACTTCAGTATTCTTGTTGGTTCCAATTGGAGAATAATATTGTGATGGCAGGACAATAATTTTTTTAATAATGTATTGCAGAAACACATTTTCTGTGAGTTTTAAAGACGTAAATATTTAACTTTTAATGATTTTTAAATGTGGTTATTGTTCATTTCTGTCGCTTTACTAGTAATATGAAGTTGATGTAGTCTTAATGAGGCTAATGCGAGTGACAATATTATCAAATTGTTTCTTATGTTTTCTTGCAAAGATTACTTCGGCTGTCCAATATATTTCTATTTACCTTGCGTAAATTTGATTGAGTTCTTTTTATAATTGTCTTGGCAGGTTTTATGCAATATAAATAGTACTTCCGATTTAATTCTTCAAATAATTGTTTTGGCAGGTTTTCTGCTATTTAAATAGTACTTATGTATTCCAAACAAAGAGCCCATTTGTCATTTTTTTCTGTAAGCATGATACATTGATTGTATGCAAATACCTCTTAGAATAGGAGTTCTTTAGCTTTCTGTCAGAAAAGGAACAGGAACATACAGTAATGAATTAATTATTATGTTGGTCAAGAATCAAGATCCCATTATAATGCATGATTATTTCTGTAAAGCACGAGTCATATTAGAGAACTGATGTCTCACTAAGTTTGATGCTTCTTTTTCTTTATCCAAGTTGGGGCTTACCCAAATGTTCAGAACCTGTTTGGAGAACTAGGAATCAACGACCGATTGCAATGGAAGGAGCATTCTATGATATTCGCTATGCCTAACAAGCCTGGAGAATTTAGTCGATTTGATTTTCCGGAAGTTCTACCTGCACCACTAAATGGCAAGTTAGCGTCATTATCAATTTATCATGATTAGATGTTTGATGTTTCCTGTCTCCTGTCAATGATTGTTTTTCAGAACGATATTGTGCTACCAAAGTATAAAGTTTCCTGATTTTTGTTCGAAGTCATGTTACCCTTGTTACTTGTCCAGTGTAACTTGGTTCTCTCAGCCTATCTAACATCTTAACATTACTGCACAGGAATATGGGCTATCTTGAAGAATAATGAAATGCTAACATGGCCTGAGAAGGTCAAGTTTGCTTTGGGCCTCTTGCCAGCGATAATTGGTGGACAAGCCTATGTGGAGGCGCAAGATGGTTTAAGTGTCCAAGATTGGATGAGAAAGCAAGTAAGTATTATTTAATCATGTATTCTAGCTGACCATATCAACAAGTAGATCATGCAGCAGTTAACAAGTCTTGTATAATTTGTTCCACTTCCTCCAAGTACAGCATGGATTTGGCTTGCATCCTATGTAGACTCATCTTTTCTCTATGTTGTTTCAGGGCATACCTGATCGGGTTACAACTGAGGTTTTTGTTGCCATGTCAAAGTCGCTAAACTTTATCAATCCAGACGAACTTTCGATGCAATGTGTATTGATTGCTTTGAACCGATTTCTTCAGGTATAACCACTATATTTGTTTAACAGGAATTAAAAAAAATTGTGCTACTTCTAGGACTTGGCAAAATTACATGAATCTGGGAGTCCCTTGAGGTTCCAAATATATCTACGTGTCTGTATCTGTACACATTTGTACATCTGATAAATGGATATACTTTTTACTAGTTTTTTGCACCGCATCTTTTTAATTGAAAGAGGTTGGACCCTTGGACACTTCTATTCTTATTTTGGTGGTATAATATTCAATGAAGCGGTTTAAGCAGTGTCTCCACTTTTCTTTTGAAATATAGCAAAAACTTTTTTTATTAGTACGAACCGTTTAGTAAAACTCAATGGAATATACTTTAGTACTTTCCTGTTCGACTTTATGGATATTGGATACTGTTTACTATGCATGCCGATTTCTCTTATAAAATAATAATCTTTATGTTGGTACTTACCATGGCTTTACACATTCTTCAGCTTTATATGTGTCTAATGTCTATATATATATATTCACAATACTCATTACATTGAATTAAACCTTAAGAAAATTCATTTTCAGTAGTACCTGAGATTTAAGAGATTAGTACTTAAGATATATCTGACCAGAATGGCACTTAAAATATTTGTGGAAAGTGTATTAGGATTGTGTGGTGTTAAAATTGAGGAATACGCAAGATGTTGCTTTTGCATTGAATTGGTTAAATAAATATGCTACAAACATAACAGGAGAAGCATGGTTCAAAGATGGCTTTCTTGGATGGAAGTCCTTTTCTTTTATTGGTGCTATACAATTGACTCCAGTGCATAATTCTCCATGCATTTCTTCACTGTCTCCAGTTAAATTGTAAAGTTGATTGCTTACTGATATTGTGTAGTCAACAAACCAAATTCTATACTCTCGATGTCTTATTGACATGAATGAATATCACTTTCAGGATCGACAGGAAACTGAAGAACACATATGATCATCTACTTTTCAGCAAGTGCCCTTTATTACGTAAACAGATATTCTTTATATCATCTTGAGATACACATGTCTTAAAAGCTTAAACTCTTTTGCCATTTCTCAAATATTCTGATAAAGAAATAAAATGACCACAATTCATGGTTCTTTTTGTAGTATTGCTACTATTAGTTCCTGTTTTGCATAATTATTTATAAATGCACGTGTGAGATGCCTTTAGGCTTTTCTGTTTCTTCTTTTTTGGGGGTGTGGGGAGTTGTAAGAAGGTAAAAGAGGCTTTTTGCAAGACATTTACCAGAGTTTTAATAAGTTTCTAAGAATATGAAGTAGCAGCCATTGTTGTGACTTTTAGTACTAAATGACCAAGGGACCACCTTCATTGCATTTTAATTATGGTAATTTTGATCCTTACGGTCTGGACCCAGCTTCCATATTCATCCGTTCTTTGATTTTTTGCAGAAGCTTGCTTCTTAGCGTATATGCTGATATGTCTGTAACTTGCAAGGTAATGTAACATTATTTCTCTCTACAATTTCCTGCTACATATCTGTAGAAATTGTTACTACTTACCATATTGTGTATTTTCTCAAATGAACTAATCATTCCCTCTGGCATGCTAAAAGTAAAGAACATAAATGAATTCACATAAGTTGAATTTAAGGATTATCCAATCTAAATTAAGAAATCGGTTTGAAAGAGAGTGAGTGAATCAAATTTAAAAATGGAAATAGTCCAAATTTTTAACAAAATACAGTCAGCTAAAGGATGTACCTTGATAAGTGTTGTATTGTTTTATACAGGAATATTACGACCCAAATAAGTCCATGCTGGAGTTGGTTTTTGCACCTGCAGAAGAATGGATTTCACGCAGTGACTCTGACATAATTGATGCAACGATGAATGAACTGGCCAGACTATTTCCTGATGAGATTGCTGCTGATCAGAGCAAAGCAAAAATACTGAAGTACCATGTTGTTAAAACACCAAGGTCAGAAACTGCAATTTCTTATTCATAGTGCTATAAAGTGGTTGCAGAAATATATTGGTATACACCGTCCTTTACAAAAAATTGCATAACATTAATTAAAAATATTCTTTCCTCTTTAATTAGTTTTAGTTCCCTCTTTCTGGCTATATCTCATGACGTGAAACTTAATAGTGTTAGAGTAAGTGAAACGAGATTATCTAGTTTACTATGTAAAATCCAGTAGAGGATAATCTGAATAATATAAAATATCATTGTGCTTTTTATCAGACTAAGAGACTCTCAGAATTATTCCTTATATTGAATAATTGGTTTAACAAAGATTTCTAACATTCGTTTTTGTTCTATCTTTTTTCGCATGATAATGCACAGTTCTTAGGGGCATGCAGAAAGCCGCCAATCTTCTGCATCGTCACAGAATATTATATATGTTCATTGTCCCTATCCTGTGCCTCTCTCGCAATCTCTTATACTATCATATTATCGTGCTTCAGCTGCTGCTTATAAAAAGAGGACAGGTGATATACTCAGGACCATTAGGCAACAATTCTCACAAAATTATAGAATATTTTGAGGTACCAGTTTTTTTGATATTCCTTTTATAAATTGGATATTTTATTTGTTTAATGCGAAACTGAGTGGATTTTCACAATCAATTGAAGGTAATTCCTGGGGTCCCGAAAATTAAAGAAAAATACAATCCTGCTACATGGATGCTAGAAGTGAGTTCAGTTGCTGCAGAGCGCCGACTTGGGATGGATTTTGCCGAGCACTACAGATCATCAACCCTGCATCAGTAAGTCAAGAATTAAATAAGCATGAGTTATGTGTTGAGGGGGTGTAGTGTATGTATCCCGTGGAACTGATTCGTGTTTTTATAAACAGAAGGAACCAGGCTTTAGTGAAGGAGTTGAGCATCCCACCTTCAGGGGCTAGAGACCTTTATTTCGATACAGAGTATTCCCAGCCAACATGGGGGCAATTTAAATCATGCTTATGGAAACAATGGCTGAGTTATGTAATTTACTTGGCAATTTACATGTAGTCATGTTTACTTGTTTTGGATTTGGTACATTGGATATGTAGTTTATGTAATTTGGATGTTGATGACATTAATTTTAATTTTGTCAATAGCCACATAATGACAATTGTCACATCTATTATTAGCAAATAAAGTGATTTTACCAAATAATGATGTCTAAAACAAAGATATACATCACATTTTTTCTACAATGTCCGATGTCAAAAAAACAAATAGAAATCACTTTTTAGTTGTAAAATCTGATGTCTAAGAGACACATATAAATGTGTTTTTTAAGAAAGAACTGATGTTTATACCTACATTAGACATCAATATAGGATGACAAAAATTGATGTTAATAAGAACATTAGACATCAGTCTAGGATGATGTCTAAGGTCACTATACACATCGGTTTTTTTTTTATAAAGAAACTGATGTTAATAAGAACATTAGACATCAGCCTAGGATGATGTCTAAGATAACTATAGACATCTTTTTCAAAGAAAGGAAGTGATGTGTATGTGAAATATAACTTAGTTTATTATATGTTTTCTAGAATATAAGGCATGCAAGTTGTTTATAAAATTAATTATATGTAACCTATTTTGTAGAACAACTGATGTGTATTGAAGGAAATACCGATGTCTATGTTAGCATAGACATCAGTTTCTGACCGATGTCTAGAATAGACATCTTCGACCTAGACATCACATGCAAAATAACATAGACATCGGCCATAAACTGATGTCTATTGACCCTTTTCTTGTAGTGTTGGTTGCTATAAAAAGGATCTTTAGATATCTGAAGGGCACTCCAAACTTGGGACTATGGTATCCTAAGGACACAGGGTTCAATCTGGTTGGTTATTCTGATGCTGATTATGCTGGATGCAGAGTGGATAGGAAAAGCACCTCAGGTAGCTGCCAGTTTCTTGGACAAAGGTTAGTCTCTTGGTATAGCAAGAAACAACAATCTGTGTCAACTTCTACAGCTGAGGCTGAATACATAGCTGCTGGAAGTTGCTGTGCTCAAGTGCTTTGGATTAGAATTCAACTTAGAGACTATGGACTTGTGTTGGAAAGAATTCTAATCATGTGTGACAACACAAGTGCAATCTCTATAGTTGCCAATCCTGTCAATCATTCTAGGACAAAGCACATTGACATCAGATATCATTTCATAAGGGAACATGCAACTAATGGAACCATTGAGTTGCATTATGTTTCTACAGACAAACAACTAGCTAATATATTCACTAATCCATTAGATGAAGCCACCTTCACAAGGTTGGTTAGTGAGATTGGAATGTTGAATTCTTCAGATTCTGGCTAAGTGAATACAGCATCTAGATTGTTGCAGCAGCACTTACTTTATCTAAATTTTTAATATTTTTGGAGTAAGTGTTGGATGAAATATGATTTATAAATATTTCAAATCTGTTGCATATTTGGAAAATCATATTCTCTTGTTAACTCGAAATTTCTATGAAATTTTGAGAAAATCACTGTTTAATTTGCTAGAATATTCGTGAATGAATATGGCTGGTAAATTTTAAAAAGATAGTGAAAATTGAGTTTCTATGAGTATAATTCGACAAGTCAGACTTCTCAAGTGATTCACTATTCGACATCTCTAACAAGTCTCATTAGAGCACTCTCGATTTCTCGAATAGAGACTTTTAGAGTTCTCGAATAGAGGTTTCCTTGACTTCTCGAATATAGTGTTTTAGTTCTCGATTGACTGAGTTCTCGAATACTATATTTGAGTTCTCGAATCATTTGAAAAGGCTGATTTCTCGCTGAATTTTAACCGATTTTGGATTTTTATTCAGAATTCAGAATTACTCATAAAAACATATTTTACCTAATTTAGATTTATTTCTAAGTTAGATAACTGCCAGCTGTGAGCTACAACCTGCTTGAGTTATCGAATAAGCCTTTCTTGACTTCTCGAATAGTTGTTTTCTACTTCTCGAATGCCTGACTTGTCGATACAGAATATACATCTAATCGACAATTCAAGTACTTCATACTTTTACAACTTCACATCTATTCGATTCATTTCATTCGATTTCTCAAGCATCCAAACTCCCAAAACCTCTGAAACCCTAACTGCAAAAGCTAAATTTCTTCTTCAACCTTCGATTTCTTCTCTCTCTCTCTCACACAAATGGCAACAGTAAAGTTCAACACCAATTTCATTGCTCTAACTAGTGATGTTGAAGCACCCAACGCCAATTTCAAGTGCTTTGTGAAGTGGATGTCTGAATCGTACATTAAGAATGCTCTATATGTTAACCCAACTATGTACCTCGACATTCTAGAACAGTTTTGGCAGTCTGCTACAGTGGAGGTGATGGCTCTTGACTCTGCAATATCCTCGTACATCATCTACTGCAAGATTCAAGACCAAAATCTCACTATCACCACAGAAGATATGAATGAGGCACTTGGGATGGGTACAAAAGGAGAGGTGTATGACCCACTTGCTACAAATGCTGAATTATAAGACTTCTTTGATTTCATCAAATATGCAGACAGAATCAGTCTTGGGCACTTGAACAGGAAGCATTTGAGGAAGGAATGGAGTTATGTGTTTGCTACACTTCTTCAAGTCTTCACTGCAAGAAAATCTAGCTATGACCAAATCAGTACTCCTGCACAGCAAATAGGCTATGCCTTAGCTTATGGAAAGAAGATAGACGTTGGTCTCATCATTCTGCAGGAGCTGTATGGGAGACTTGGTAAGAATTCAGCCAAGAGAGGTAATGAAATTTTCTTCCCTCATTTTATTCAATCTGTCCTTAATTTCTTAGATGATAAATTGATTGAATTAGATGGGATGAATAAAAATAGAATAGGCTATCCTAAATCCATGACTAAACTCATTTTTGGTAATTTGGAGACTAGGATTGATGTGGATGTAAGACTTAACATAACTCCCTATATGGAGAGTTTGTTTAGAACTTACCCCCACAACATGCCAACATTTTCCTCTAAGTCTGAGTTAGCTAAGCCCAAGCAAGTAGAACAAAATGTTAACCCAGGGCTAGCTAACCAACCCTCTCAACCAAACACTCTACCAATCACTGAGCCAACTGCATCATCCTCTCAAAAGGGTGATGTTAGTAAAAAAGAAGAGAAAGGAAGTAATGTCTGCACCTTTAAATATTCTATCTGAAGCAGCATTAGCTGTTGAACTAGGTCTAGAAAGTGAGGAACCAGAGTCACCCTTACTAAGGCCAAAGAAGAAGAAGAAAACTAAGACCACCTCTTCAGTCACACAAATGGCTGAAGTTGTAAAATCATGGGCAAACAGCTCACTAGATGTGTCCTCTCAACAGGGTGCATCTATAGAATCAAGCATCATCCCCAATGCACCTTCTTGTATTGAGTCAGCACATGGGAGTGATAAGGCTGGCACTACACTGAGTGGAGAGCACATCACACTTGAAACTCCCTCTATCTCTCAGGGGGAGTTGCCAAAATCTACTCTACAAGACACTCCTCTTCCAGAATCTAACACTGAAATTTCTTTGGAACCTGCAACTCAGGCAACTGAGATGCAAGGCATTGATTATCAAGAATTCTTTTCTCTTGATGAGCCAATAATTTCAAGTGACTTAGTGCATGACACTCTGCTCACCACCCAGGACCCACATTTAGATGGTGAGGGAATGCATGCTGGGGCATATCCTAATGACACCATCAC
This sequence comes from Kitagawia praeruptora, assembly GCA_037693485.1. NCBI lineage: Eukaryota > Viridiplantae > Streptophyta > Magnoliopsida > Apiales > Apiaceae > Kitagawia > Kitagawia praeruptora. The sequence continues at coordinate 155,346,589 of CM075348.1, read as the reverse complement.
AAACACAGAGGCTTCACTAGTTTTTGATGGAATTTACGGACGAGCGGAAGCGCGGTATAACAATTATTCCGTAAAAACCATGTATCGTGCATATAGAAAAGCATATAAAAATGAAATAGCGGAGGAATCGAAACCTTACCTTGAAAAATCGAAGCTTTATAATCTATGGTTTTGATGGTTGCTAGCAGTTGCTCCTCAGAGTGTGAAGCACTCTACCGGTATCCACCAAGATTAATTCTTCGACGAAGCTTTTTATAAAACTAAGCTTTTATAAAAATGGAGGTTTGATCTTTTTGAGAGAGAGAGAGAGAGAGATGAAGGTGGAGGCTACTAGGGTTTTCACAAAACCACAATGCTACCTAAAACACCTCTCATCTCATTCTTTATATATGGCTCAAGTAGGTTTTTATATAATTAATATATCATATATATTATTATATAAATCCCACACTTTATCTTATAAAATGTTTAAATAATAATTAAAACTATTTTAATCATTATTAAAAACAATTTGCTCTCTCAAAATACCTTCATCAATAAATTAATCTTTTTATGGTGTGACCCTGTAGGTTCAAATTAAGCCGGTAGTAGAAATAAATAATAATAAACTTTTTATTTATTATTTATATGAATTCTAAAATTCATTAAATATAATTAACTGATTAATTATATTTATTCTACATCGTGAGTGATGCTTCTCAACATATCGCGACTATCCGGATAATATGAATTCACTGCTTAGAATACCAAGAACCTGTCAGTGCTAGTTACCGTACAATCAATTCCTTTTACCCTACAATATCCCGATTAAATACAAGGCATGGATCTCGTGTCAAGCCTATCAAATTTAATCATATGATTTCTTATTCATAATGCAAAGTTCATATTAATGCAAATTAGAAACTTCTTTCTAATTTCATACACTCTGGCCAGAGATTCCAGAACTAGCATCATAAGAATAGCATAGGATATTCTCTTCTTTACTAGAAGGGGTAGATCCTTTATTGACCGTTAACTATCTCCATACACAAATCCCTATGCCCAGAATAGACCTAATGGATGTCCTTGAGACTAAGGACTAAACCAAAGCACAGTTCATTATATACAAGATTACTCTAACGATCTCAAGTCTAAGGACACTTGTACAACTATCACTCAGTGAACAACTATCGACACGTGAGTAAACTCCATTAGTTGTTCAACTTATCGAGTCATGTTCAGTGAACTTATTCCCTAATAAGCACCTACATACTAGCTATAGTGTCGCCACACAAATGCCTATGAGAACAGACATCCTCCTTAAAGGAGCAAGCATAGTATGTACCAATCTTTGCGGATTTACTAACTTCCGATTAGTTATCCTATGATCGGGAACTGTTTAAGTCTAGAGTTATCATCTTCTAGATCTCACTATTATAATCTCATTATAATTCTAGAAGCTTTACTTTAAACCATGGAATATCTTATTTAAAACACTTTAAATAGATAAAGCCCGTAATAAAAAAACAAATAAGTCTTTTATTAGTATTAATGAAATCAAATAAGAATACATGAAAGTTCTTCCTAACTCATCATACATGATTGGATTTAGGACAAACACTTTCAATCTCCCACTTGTACTAAAGCCAATCATTCTAGTATCTAATACTCATTCACTCATTATGACGATCGAAGTGAATCTTAGATTGCGGCTTAGTGAGTGGGTCTGCTATGTTGTTATGTGTGTCAACTTTCTCAATGTTGACATCTCTACTTTCAATGATCTCCCTAATCAAAAGAAAGCGCCACAAAACAGTTTTGCAGCGTCACTTGCATCTATAAACTCTGCTTCCGCTGTTGAGTCAGCCGTTGTAGGCTGTTTGGAACTCTTCCAACCAAACGCTCCACCCTTCAGAGTAAACACGTACCCTAACATGGATTTGCTATCATCACTTTCTGACTGAAAACTAGAGTCAGTATAACCCTCTATTTTCAACTCAGATCCACCAAAAACAAGAAAAAATATCCTTAGTCCTTTGCAAGTACTTAAGGATGTTCTTCACTGCTTTCCAGTGGTCTTCACCTGGATCCGACTGATATCTGCTTGTCAAATTAATTGAATGAGCAATATCATGCCTAGTGCATAACATCGCGTACATGATAGATCCTATTGCTGAAGCATAAGGAATCTTACTCATACGCTCTCTTTCCTCAGGTGTCTTAGGAGACATCTTCTCGGAAAGGGATACTCCATGGCTCATCGGTATGAGACCTATCGTGGAGTTTTCATGCTAAACCTTTTAAGCACTTTCTCGATGTATGTACCTTGGGTAAGACCTATAATTCTTCTCGATCTATCTCTATAGATCTTCATACCGAGAATCTAGGATGTCTTTCCCAAGTCCTTCATAGTGAAGCTCTTCGATAGCCACACTTTGACTGATTGTAGCATCGATATATCATTTCCTATAAGAAGTATGTCATCCACATACAACACAAGAAATGTTACCGCGCTCCCACTAACCTTCTTGTAAACACATGGTTCATCTATGTTTTTGATAAAATCAAACTCTTTGATTGTCTCATCAAAATGGATGTTCCATCTACGAGAAGCTTGCTTCAATCCATATATGGATCGCAAGCAAAATCCGAATTGATTTGAGTAGGGCTACATGCAAAAAGTTTCATCAAAGTCAATCCTTTGCCTTTGTCTGAATCATTTTGCCATGAGCCTAGCCTTGTAGGTCTCCACCTAGCCATCTACTCCAATCTTTCTCTTGTATACCCATTTGCACCCAATAGGCTTCACATCCTCTGGTGCTTCAACCAAGGTCCATACTTGGTTGGCATACATAGAATCCATTTCGGATTTCATGGCACTCTGCCATTTCTGTGAGTCAACACTATGCCACATAAGGTTGTTTAGTCTGAACAGGTGTTTCCTCTTGAACCGTAGTAGTTTGTGCTTCTTGAACTTCATTAAGTTCTATTTTGCTCCCACTGTTTCCTTCAAGGATAAACTATTTTTCTAAGAAGGTAGCATGTCTGGAGACAAACACCCTATGATCGGTGTAATAGTGATACCCTAAAATCTCTTTAGGATATCCCACAAACCTAAATTTTACGGATCGAGATTCCAGCTTATCCGGGTCAACTTTCTTGACATAAGATAGACATCCCCAAATCTTAACGTGTTTAAGACTCGGTTTCCTTTCTTTCCATATCTCATATGGAGTTTGAGGAACAGATTTGGAAAGCACCTTATTCAGTAAATATGCTGAGGTTTCCAATTCATAACCCTAAAGTGATACTGGAAGATCTGCATAGCTCATCGTGGATCGAACCATGTCTAACAAAGTTCAATTTCTCCTTTCAGAAAATACTCCACTCAGCTATGGAGTGTCCGGATGAGTCCACTGGGAGACTATACTATTTTCTTTGAGATAATCTAGAAACACACTACTCAAGTATTCATCTCCTCGTTCTGATCGAAGAGCTCTAATACTATGTTTGGTTTGTTTCTCTACTTCATAACTGTATTCTTTGAACTTTTCAAAGCTTCAGATTTGTATTTCATCAAATACATATATCTGAATCTAGATCGATTATCTATGAAAGTCACGAAGTATTAAAATCCTGCCATGGCTTGCGCAGACATCTGTCCACATACATCTATGTGTACCAATACCAGCAACTCTCTAGCGCTCTCTCCATGTCCACTAAATGGAGTTTTGGTCATTTTACCCAACAGACAAGACATGCATGTAGGATATGATTCAAAATCAAAGGGTTCCAGTAACCTTCCCTTATGCAATGTCCGAAGTCTATTTTCACTAATATGACCAAGTCTGTAGTGCCATAAGTAGGTAGGATTTTCATCATCCTTTTTTTTTTCTTTGTTTAATATGAAGTAAAACATATTCTATGTCACATACATACAGACCATTATTTAAAGTTCCACTACCATAAGGAACATTATCTCTAAGGATTGGATGTTTAATATTCTGAATAATAAATGAAAATCCATCCAAGTCTAACATTGGAATAGAAATAACATTCCTCACAATCGAGGGAACCAAAATAACAGTTATTTAAAATAATAGTCTTGCCCGTAGGCATATGTAAATCAAACGACCCTACAGTTACGGCAACAACTCTTGCTCCATTACCCATAGAATCACCTCATCTTCCCAAGAGCCCTACTTCGCCTTAGTCCTCGCAACGAATTGCAAATGTGAGAACCACAAGTAGTATCTAATACCTAAGTAGAAGTTTGATTTAGTGACATGTTTACTTCAATCATAAACATATCTGAATCAGAAACGGTAGTCTTACTAGCCTTCTTCACGTTCAGTTCTGCAAGGTAAACCTTACAGTTCCTCTTCCAGTGCCTCACCTTGTTACAGTGAAAACAAACAGCATATCCCAGCTTCTTAGCCCTTGAGAACTTTTCTCAAGCTTCGAAGCCAGTCAGCATAGTTGGGATCAGTCAATATGTGAGCATCTAGTATGCTACGGAGTGATTGTGCAGAAGACCTAGTGTATATATCTATATATATTAAGTCTGCAAATGATATACACATAACAACACTTAGCAAATATTCAATTTCATTATTAAAACACTATATGAATCGGGTCTTTATTCATAAGTGGCTCCCACTAGTTTATCTAATTTATACAACCCCCTAAGTGAATAAATAAGCATTCAAAATGCTAGTGGGAATAGGGATCCTACATTCCATCACACAACCCCGGCTGTGGCACGAAACGCCATGTGATGTTCAGTAGGCAGACAACTCTTGTCAATTACATCTCATGTTATTCCCTAATAAAACTTTAGCCTCTTGAATAATTGAGTCACGGCTGTGGCACGACAAACTCAATATTCTAAGTCAAGTCTAACCCAACATTCTGTACAATTGAATCAGTCTCCAATAGCCCACGGCTGTGGCACGTAACGACCATTAGATTCTAATTCATTGTACACATCTCTATGTAATAGACAAGTATTTCTTATTTTGAAATCAAAGCCCTCGGCTGTGGCACGAAACGACAGTGATTCAAAAATGAGAACTACTTTCTACCATGTTGGAAGGCTATGACCGACACAAGCCCGTTGTGTCTTTGGCCAATTACTACTTGATATTTATAAAAGAGGTTTTTTTTTAAGGTCACGAAACATTTTCGTATAAACCTATAAGTCTAACGTGTTTTAAGTTTAATAGATAATCTAAATCTATAACAAAAACACGAAAAATCTCAATATTATTAGTCAAGTCAAATCCAACATTTTGTACAATTAAATTAGATTCCAATAGCCCACGGCTGTAGCACGTAACGACCACTAAAATCTAATTTTGTACACATCTAATGTAACAGACAAGTATTTTCATGTTGATCGGTAACAAAGTCCTCGGCTGTAGCACGAAACGACAATGCACCGAAAACAAGAAATACTTTCTGTCATGTTGGAAGACCCTAACCGACACAAAACTTTTTGTGCCTATGGCCGATTACAACTTGACATATATAATACATAGATCTCATCTTCTTTGTTATTAACCAATAATTAAAACTCTTTTAATTATTAATTCTATTTCTAAACTATTTAGAAAATTAATCTCTCCCTTAATATAATTTCATAAATTAAATAAATAATTAATATTATTAAGATCACATCTTAATTATTTATAATAAATTAAATCTCATTTAATCAATTAATAAAATTGCTAACTAATTATTATTTCATAAATAAATAATTATCAGCCATTATTAATTAACTAATATTATTTAACAATCATAATCATATTATAAAGAGATTCTTTTCTTCAATTAAATATTTCAAATCAATAATCGATAATCGGATGATTCCCAGATCGGGGGGAGCATTGTCAAGAGGCGTCACTTAATACCCTTTTCTTACAGATCAAAATCTGTTTTTGACAGAATCATCCTTTCTCTCAATATTGAAAATTCATATTTAATTACGTGTTTCAAAAACACAAAAATCTCATGATTGTATTCATAATATTATTATTAAGGCAAGAAACGATTCCTATTTCTAGATTTTCTAGCGCACGCCTTATTTTGATTTAAGTTCACCTAAATTTATCATCTCATGGTACACATAGGCATATATCTCATATATAAACATAAATAAATAAGTAAGCATGCAAGCAATATCATGTCACACATTGATATAATGATGTATGGATTTATTATAGCATTTAAAAGCAATTTAAAACAATTAAAACATGCTTTAAAACACTTCCGGGAATATAAATATTTCAAAAATATTATATAAAAAATATTTGACCACTCCATTAGATCCGTCTCGGAAATACGAATCCAACGATATATTGCACGCCCAAAACGGAGTTACGAAACTCCCAAAAAATCAAATTTAATGTGGACAGAAGGGCTGTAACGCATTAGAGGAATACGTTACAACAATTTAAAGCCATTAAATTGTGTAGCGCATGACCATCATGCGCGACAGCCTGTCACGCATTCCAGGAATGCGCGACACCCCCTCCCCGCGGTTGCGTACCACGCGCGCGACAGCAACTGAACCTCAGCAGAATTTTTTTTTTTTTTTTTTTTCGTCCGTGTCAACCGACCGTTGCTTGTCAGTAAGTGAGTTTTGTAACTCCCTTTCATTCATTACACTAACTCCCCTTTTACTCATAATAACTATTATTATTAATATTTTAATTTTAATATTAATAAATTAATTAACAAATAATTAATTAATTAATTAAAAATTACAGGGATATGATTTCTCAAATCAGGTAGTAGTAAAAAATTACCAGGTGGTTATGGGGTCCTTGTGCAATTTTAATTTCATATTATTCACATCCATGATTATTTTATGAATTTTAATTAAAACAATTTTAAAAAATTCATAACAAATAATCTACACATCACAAAATTATGAAAAAAATATCTAGATGATCCATAACACTTATAGAATCCAGATCCATGGTCAAAACTTCATGCAAATATTATTTTGAATTAATTCATAATTAAATCCAAATAAAATTGCAAAAATCATAATAAATCCATACATGCATAAAAAAATCTGAAATTTTTATATGAATCTCTATATGCAAGAACCTGGCTCTGATGCCATTGATGGAATTTACGGACGAGCGGAAGCGCGGTATAACAATTATTCCGTAAAAACCATGTATCGTGCATATAGAAAAGCATATAAAAATGAAATAGCGGAGGAATCGAAACCTTACCTTGAAAAATCGAAGCTTTATAATCTATGGTTTTGATGGTTGCTAGCAGTTGCTCCTCAGAGTGTGAAGCACTCTACCGGTATCCACCAAGATTAATTCTTCGACGAAGCTTTTTATAAAACTAAGCTTTTATAAAAATGGAGGTTTGATCTTTTTGAGAGAGAGAGAGAGAGAGAGATGAAGGTGGAGGCTACTAGGGTTTTCACAAAACCACAATGCTACCTAAAACACCTCTCATCTCATTCTTTATATATGGCTCAAGTAGGTTTTTATATAATTAATATATCATATATATTATTATATAAATCCCACACTTTATCTTATAAAATGTTTAAATAATAATTAAAACTATTTTAATCATTATTAAAAACAATTTGCTCTCTCAAAATACCTTCATCAATAAATTAATCTTTTTATGGTGTGACCCTGTAGGTTCAAATTAAGCCGGTAGTAGAAATAAATAATAATAAACTTTTTATTTATTATTTATATGAATTCTAAAATTCATTAAATATAATTAACTGATTAATTATATTTATTCTACATCGTGAGTGATGCTTCTCAACATATCGCGACTATCCGGATAATATGAATTCACTGCTTAGAATACCAAGAACCTGTCAGTGCTAGTTACCGTACAATCAATTCCTTTTACCCTACAATATCCCGATTAAATACAAGGCATGGATCTCGTGTCAAGCCTATCAAATTTAATCATATGATTTCTTATTCATAATGCAAAGTTCATATTAATGCAAATTAGAAACTTCTTTCTAATTTCATACACTCTGGCCAGAGATTCCAGAACTAGCATCATAAGAATAGCATAGGATATTCTCTTCTTTACTAGAAGGGGTAGATCCTTTATTGACCGTTAACTATCTCCATACACAAATCCCTATGCCCAGAATAGACCTAATGGATGTCCTTGAGACTAAGGACTAAACCAAAGCACAGTTCATTATATACAAGATTACTCTAACGATCTCAAGTCTAAGGACACTTGTACAACTATCACTCAGTGAACAACTATCGACACGTGAGTAAACTCCATTAGTTGTTCAACTTATCGAGTCATGTTCAGTGAACTTATTCCCTAATAAGCACCTACATACTAGCTATAGTGTCGCCACACAAATGCCTATGAGAACAGACATCCTCCTTAAAGGAGCAAGCATAGTATGTACCAATCTTTGCGGATTTACTAACTTCCGATTAGTTATCCTATGATCGGGAACTGTTTAAGTCTAGAGTTATCATCTTCTAGATCTCACTATTATAATCTCATTATAATTCTAGAAGCTTTACTTTAAACCATGGAATATCTTATTTAAAACACTTTAAATAGATAAAGCCCGTAATAAAAAAAACAAATAAGTCTTTTATTAGTATTAATGAAATCAAATAAGAATACATGAAAGTTCTTCCTAACTCATCATACATGATTGGATTTAGGACAAACACTTTCAGTTTTTACTAGAGACTCTGTGCCTGTGTCAACTGCTGGTGTAACACATCCCACTTCTGTGGAGACACCAGTAGTAGAGTCAATCCATCCGGTTACAGAAGTTGCATCTGTAACTGAGGAGTCTAGTTTACCTAGCTCTAGCTCTGACTTTATGTCACAATGGCTGAAGCTTGTGCAACATGACAGTGCTTCAGGATCAGGGTCTGTTCCATAAAAATTGACGGTTGAAGCACTTCAAAGCTTAATTGTGGATCAGATTCCTGAGTTTGTAAAAATAGCTCAGAACCTTGTCACCTCCAACATCTCTAATCCAGACTATGAGGCCATCCTACTATGCCATAGGGATGATGTGGAGATGCAGAAGGCCAAGATTATTGATGATGCTGAGAGAGATGGCAATGCAGATGCCTGGCTGCAAGGAAAGTATGATGTAACTCTCAGTGAAGCACTTCAATATCTTAGAGAGGAATACATCACTTCACTGGGCTCCAATGCAAAATCCCTGTCTCCTGGTGAAGTGTATGAAGCTGTCAATGATTCCTACAAGGGTTTCCTCAAGGCTGCACACTATCTTGGCAAGGGAGTCAAAACTGAAGTCAACAGGGTGTGTGACAAGACAGCCACTTTAGTAGCAGAAGTAAAGAGGGCCTTTGATGCTAAATTTCCTCAACTAGACAGTATGGTCAAAGATCTCAAACACTGCAACACCACCTGCACCAAGATGGACAATGGCCTAGCCAAACTCACAGACACAGTCACAGGCCTAGGAAACAGATTTCAAAATCTATCTGACCAGACTACAGAGGCCAATGCCATGCTCAGAACACTGTTCAAAAATCAGTATGGAGACAAGCTGGTCACTGAAGTCCCTGTGCATGAAATGACCAAGTCTGAAGTGAAAAGACTGCAAGATCAATCCTTAACTGGTTTCAAGGCCACTCCACTGTTCACCAAGGTTGATACTCTTGAAAGGGAGGTGGTGTCTCTCAAAGAATCCAATGCCCATCTGGCAGGCAAAGTTACAAATCTAACTGAGCAATTGAACACTCAAGCCACTACCACTGCTAATGTTCTTCTGGATCAACAATCTATGTTGTCTGCCATGATGAAGCACATGGGTATCCCTCTACTTGAAGAATCTTCAACTCCAAAGGCTCATACTACAGCCTCTGTGCCTGACAACAAGCTTAAGGGGGAGAAGAGGATAACAAGGAACTCAAAATCTAAGGAGGAGCCTCAGACTAAGGGGGAGAAATCTCAAACCAAAGGCATTACAACCAATGAGGGTGGCCAACCAAGAACTGCTAAGTCATCTCAGTCTGAGAAATCTACATCCAAGGATGACAAGCTGAAGAAAGTGGTTGTAGATGAAGTTGTCAAGCCATTTGAAACTGAAGGGAAGTCAGAATATGAATTTGACATCCCTGACATTGCTAAACAATCCCTTCAATCTGAACCTTCAGAATTTAGAAATGTGCTTACTCAAAGGGTATGTCAAGAAACTGCAAACTCTAGACTATACCATGACATAGCCTTTTTGAAGCATCTACAAGAGTTAAGGAAAAGAGGCAATTTCCATTACTTTGACTACATCAAGCTTCTTGTGCAAGATGTGTTTCTAGTCACTGTAGTGAGAAGAAAAATTGTGCAAACCAATCCCCATGCCATCATTCTTTCAAATGATAGAGAAGTCTTAGTTCACACTGCCAAGAACTTCTTTCACATCCACATTGAAGCCTTTCAAATTCTATCTAGCTCTGAACTTGGAACAATCATCAAGAAGATAGAAAGGAATAACTCACTAGACAATGAAATGCTCAAAGAGATTCTCACCAAGTGCATGAAATCTCAACTGCCTCAAGTAGTTCCTCAGCCTCATTGTATTCTATATGAAAAGAATTAAGACATTGTTGCTTTCAGATTTGGCCAACATCTAAAAGCAAACAACATGTCCACCATAAAGTTTCTGGCTGGAGTTCTACATTCAAGAAATGGAAAATCTGAATCTGAAAAGGAGGCTCTTAACATTCTGGTGAAGTTTATCAACTCTCAATCAGACATCAAGCCTATTGCTCAAGGTGGAAAGTCAAATCAAGACAAGGATGATCATGATAAAAGTGGAAGCAGGGGTGGAGATCAAGGGAGATATAAGGGTAGTGATGACAAGAAGAAAAGGGATGATAAAAACAGAAAGAAGGATGATGACAAGGGTGGAGGAAAGGTATATGAAAAGAAGAGTGGAAAACAGCAAGCCATGAACATTATTAATGACACTTCCACCATTACACAAGGCTCAATGTCTAGGCTGGATGTCACTAGTAATGATTCATCAAGATCTACATCTCTGGCGTATGCAACTGTTTTGGCACCTCATGAAGTAAAGGGGATTCAAATCAAGAAACCATGTGTATGTTTCAGAAAGCAAACTGCTAATGGAATACTACTATGGTCTACCAACAAGGGTCATAAGTTTCTGCCTAGCAATCATACAAGGAGGAGTAAAATTAAGCATGCTGCAAGAAAGATGAAGATATCGAAATCAAAGGCACTGACAATAATTCCAGGATTGAACCTACCACCTCTGGATGAAATCTATGATGAAGACCAACTGCAGTTCATATGGGCTCAAAGAATCTATCATGTTGCCATTGTTGATGATTTTCTTGAAATAAAATATACTGATGAAAGACAGAAGAAATTCAGACAAGGAACATGTCAGCACTGGGGCAAGCTATATGACATAGAAAGAATAATTGCAATGTTGGATTCTGAAGACAGAGTGGAAAGGGTATGGAAGCTGGAGTTAATTGACTTTGTCAAAATGAAGAGAGATCACCAGGAAGAAATGAGAAAGAACAGTGAGGAGCTTCTAAAGAAAAGGGAGGAGGAGTTTGCTGCAATGAAAACTAAGGCTGATGAATTGAGAGCTATGGGTCTGTGTAGAGTCAAGTTTAATCCTTACATCATTGAGTACAAGAAATATGGTAGAAATGTAAAAATTAGAATGGACTACATCAGTTCCTATTCTGAGAAACAGCTGAATGAAGTAGTTAAGGATTTATTAGGCTCCCCTCTAATTGAAGAACTCACTGCAATGGAAGACATTATTCTTGCCATGGAGGAAAATGCAAAGAAGAAAGCCAAAGAAGCTGAGGAGAAAATGAAAAATGAGAATCTGCAAGCCAAAGCTCAAGAGATGAATCCAAAAGGATATGGCTAGTAGTTTCTCATAACTTGTAAGAACACTTATGTGAACTTTCTTCAATCAATCTACATACCTGTACTTTTAAAGTTTTATCTTTATGTATGTTAGGCTTGTTATCAGACATGAAATTGTGACTAAGGGTCTCACTCACAATTTGGGGGAGATTGTTAGTTACAGAGGCATGCCTGTATACATCTAATAACAAGCCTAATTGTTTGTAATGCTTTGCATTACTTAAATGACCTCTTAACTGAGGGAACCTCTAGTTGTAGAGTTTCTGTTTGTATTGTACTTGTAGTAGGCATCAAATCCTAGTTGTGTAACTGTACTTATAGAGTCTAGAATAATGCTTGAAAGAAGTTCCAAGGTTCATGCCTCAAGCAAGAAGATAAAGACTGTCAAATAATCACAGTTGGGATTTGAAGAAATGAAGAATTTGCCTAAGTACCAATTCGAGAAGTATATTTGTCTATTCGAGAAGTCCAGCATTCGAGAAGTCAGGGATTCGATATCTCAAGACACTATTCGATATCTCTGAATACACTGTTCGATATCTCATTCGATATCTCAGAGATTCGATATGTCTATGTACTCTATTCGAGAACTCAGGAAGTCAACAAGTCAAAGTAGTGTTCGAGTTCTCAAGGAGTCAACAAGTCAAAGTTCCATTCGATATCTCAAGGACTCAGAAAGCTATTCGATATCTCAAGGATTCGACAAGTCAAGTGTTCTATTCGACACCTCAAGGAATCCTGAAGAAAAGAGCTATTCGAGAAGTAATTCGATATGTCAATATAACAGTGTTTGAGAACTCAGAGTTATCGATCAAGTCAATTCTAGTTCCCGAATCAACTACTTAGTCACTTCTCGAATACATTCTTGGAGACAAATACTGAAGAAATTGTACAAGTTAGAAACCAGCAACAAGCCAATGCACTTTATGGACCACAATCTGTAACGTGCTCTGGAAAGCCTACAAGGAAGCTTGGAGAGATATAGAAGAGACAAGGGGCTAAAGAAGTGGATCTTCACAGGCTTTGCAAAGTCAAATCTGTAACCGTTTGGACACTTACTCAAAAAGGATAGACAGACTAGAAAGTAATTTGTTTAGCTACCTTATTTGGTATAAGTAGGTTGTATCCATGTTCTATAAGGATACAGCCTCACTTCCTTAGTCATTAACTGAGTAACTTTGTGAGTCAAGTTTTTCATACACTACAAGTTGTATCTCTCTAAGAAAAATGAAGCTGAGAATACTATCATTTGTATTCACAGATTGTAGCAACCTTTATTTAATAATACATTAGATTAAATTGATATTGTGTCTTGTGTTATTCTTTATCCGCACCTTCTATCTTGCACACACAAACACTCTTGCTACATAGACTCGAACAAGAAAAGTTCAAGAATCCATTCACCCCCCCTCTGTATTCTTTTACTGTATTCAATACTCAACAATATGTGATCGTGTAGACGCTACATGGCCATCTCATACACGAAGTGAGTTCGATCTACATAATAAACTGCAAGATACTTCTCATACCATTATTATAGTGTCATTACATCATTTATGTGCAACTTTAATTATCCAGGACTTGGTGTGAAATTTAGTATACAACCATCCTCTCTGCAAACTTGATTTTATTCAACTAAAACAAGCCTGATACCACTTTTTGAAATAATTTATCAAGTGTCGGGCCCATATAGTATTGAACAAGACAAACAAGCAATTTGTTACATATATTTAATACAGTCTTTAATTTAACATTAAAATTACTTATCTTCTAAAATCGGAAAAATGTTATAAAAAATGACAGAAATTATTTTCTTTTTTGCTAAGTGACAGAAATTACTTACGTGGCTACGTAATGCATATCTTTTGATTAACTGCACTCTACTATGTTTCTATTATTAGCTATAAGTTATATGCACCAAAGGAAAGCTGAGATGGCTAGGCACTCAAATGCATTTATTGCCTTGCCAGGTTAGTACAAGGCCTGCAATTTTCTGAAAATTTACTGAATAACCATGATTCATGTCACACTGCTGAGCAATATTACCATGATCTGTTCAAAAGTGATTCATTAGTCACTGTATGACAAATTAAAGTTTTTTCTGAAAAACTATTTAGTATGCTGGTAAAATAGCTCACAAGATCATGTCACTTCTTGATTGGTGGAATCTGCATTCATGAGCATGGCAGAAAAAGTATATGCTAGTGATTCATTCTTGATTAGTAAAAAGTATATGCTACTCGCTCTTTGTTCATGTGAATTACTAGTTATTCTATGCCTCAGATAGAAATTATTTATGTGATATTCTTTTCGGTGTTTAGTTTGTTGACTTCAATGTGGAGGCAGCTCAACAAGGGATTGCCTATATTGATGAAGTGGATAAGATAATTAACAAAGATGTTGATAAGAGCAAGCGAGCTGCAGGTTTTAGTTCTGGTCTCTTTTCTGCATCGCATGTATTGGCGATGTAGAAACTACATCTTTTGAGGCACGTTAATGGCAAAACTTGAAATCAACCGAAGTGTCCCATGGCCATGGAGATGACTATGTCAGATCATGAAACTACATCTTTTGAGGCACGTTAATGGCAAAACTTGAAATCAACCGAAATGTCCCATGGCCATGGAGATGACTATGTCAGATCATTTTACGCTTCCTAAGTAACTTCATCAATTTTTGTTATATGTAGTTATTTTGGATGGGATTTTATGTATTGGAATGGCTTTTGGATAGCCTTTATGTATTGGAATGTTTACAATATTTTGAATGAGAATCTTTATTTTTCAATTTTACATGTTGTTTTTCTTTATTTAAAATGTTGGTATAGAGCCTGTAAAAATGTAGCCATTGGCTCTAAAGTATTAATCATTATGTGTTGGCAAAAGATTAGCAAAGTGTTGGCATAGATCTATAGCAATACTTTTAATAGTGTTACTACAAAGATAACAGTGTAGGCATAGATCTATACCAACATCTTATAAGGTGTAGCCACAGATCAAAAAGGTGTTGGCATAGGTGTCTAAGCCTACATTTTTCTCCCATGTTACCAAAAATCGAAAAAGTGTTAGCATAGACCCTTATGGTAGCACCCAATTTTGTAACACTCCCAAATTTGGTCAAAGTGTAGCCATAGCTGGTTTTAGGCTCTTTTACCAACACTTTTTGCCCTATAATCACACTTTTTTGGGCGTAGCCGTAGGCCATATGTGGCGTAGTGCACAATTTGAAAAGAAATGGTCCTAAATATCATAGTTCAAAAAATTGGTCCCAAATATCACTCCAAAATACAGTTAGTTGTAGTGTTTTGATTTTTTGGAGTAAAAGTGCCCAATGCTAATTAATAGTGTGTTGGGGGGGGGGGGGGATGCCACATAGTGTGGCGTTCTTTCTTCTTCTTTTTTTGTTTTCTTTTTGTTTTTTGTTTTTTTTTCTTTTTTGTTTTCTCTTAAATATATATTTGAAAAAAATATTCAAAATGTATTTAAAAATAGCCAATTAAAATATAAATTTATATTTTTTTTAAAGTTCGTATGCCGTTTATTCATCGTTCCGAATATTTCTAAACCCAAAATGGAACTATTGAACCCCAAAGATTAACTGTTGAAACCCAAGGCAATATTGATAAAATTTAAAAATTTTAATTAAAAAATTGAATCTGGCGGCCTGATTTTTAAACGCTTACGCGTTTAAAAATCAAGATAAGTTAGGGTTTAGGGTCCCCAAACCCTAAGTTCGTATACAGTTTATTCGTCGTTCCGAATATTTCTAAAACCCAAAATGGAAATGTTGAACCCCAAAAGTTAATTTTTGAACCCCTAAATTTAATTAAAATTGTTTTTTCTAAATTTAAAATTTTAAATTAAAAAATTGAATCCGGCAGCCTGATTTTTTTAAACGCTTAGGCGTTTAAAAATCAGGATAAGTTAGGGTTTAGGGTTTAGGGTTACAACCCTAAACCCTAAGTTCGTATATGATTTATTCGTCGTTCCGAATATTTCTAAAATCCAAAATGGAAACATTGAACCCCAAAAGTTAATTGTTGAACCCCTAAATTTAATTAAAATTGTTTTTTTAATTAAAAAATACAATTTTAATTGTAAATTAAAAAAGAAAAGAAAAAAGCACCAAAACGCCATATAAAATGGCGTTTGAACTGAAAACATAGCGTGGCCTAGCGTTTCAAAAAAAAAAAACAATCACCATAACTCTAAACGCATTGGCGTCTTGGGAAAAAAAATATATATATATATATAAACGCAATATTATAATGTGTTTTGTAGTGATATTTGGGACCAATTTTTTTGAACTGTGATATTTGAGACCATTTACTTTTAAATTGTGGGATTGAGGGCCTTTATTCCTTCGTACAATCCATCTAGAATTATGTGATTTTCGGATACAAGCTTTAATTGGGGATAAATTATCAATTTATTTTATTTTAATAAACTTGATACAATAAAATTTTGAAATTTTATATATTTTTAAAATTGATAATATCTATTATATTTTAATATTATTAACATAATACGAACCTTGTATTTTTATAATTGGGATGCTCTAAATATAAGATTTAAAATTATTGTTAATAAAAATATGAAACACTCATGCTATAAATTTACTAATATTTTCATTTTCTTATTATATATCTATTTATATATAATATGCTATTATAAACAAAATATACAAAATTGTTAGTTTGGTATACTAAATTTGTTGGTACAATGTTAGATTTTAAGATAAATAAATATGAATTATTGTATCTAATGTTAAATAAGTATTCATTTTTTAATATATTTAAAACTATTTTTATTAGTTTAACCGAATCTTACCAACAACATATTTTTATTAAACATTTAGATTATTTATAAGCTATTACTACAATTCAAGTTTCGATTTTTGTCAACAACATATTATAATTAAAAGTTTATGTTATCTAATTTTAACAAGTCATTATTAAACATTAATATTATCTTGAAACTACTCTAAAAAATTTCCATCAAAAAAAATTTATAGTTAAAAATTTAGATACTATAGTTTAGAATACTATAAAACATGTGTTATTACATTTTATTATTTTCTATAATTTCTTCTCCTACTCATTAAAATATATATATTAAATTTGAGTAATACGATAAAAAATATTAAAAATATCTATCGCACATGTTATAAACTATATAGTTAAAAATTATATTAAATCTAGAAAACATTTACTATATAAAAAGTTTTGTATAAAAATTGGAAAAAAAATCTACATAATTCGATAATATATATACTTTCTACTAATTGAAAGTTTTAAAAAATCACTTTTATGTAATATTTTTATATGTATGTATGTATTTTAAAGTAATAATTAAAAATATAATTATAATAATATTTGCATGCATGAGATTTTAAAAATTAAAAAGCCTACTTCAATAATAAAATATATATATATAATTTAAAATTTAAAATAAAAATAATTAACTAAAAAATTTACAACAAGCAACCCTTGTAGTTAGTATAAAATTAATTATGTTTTCAAGTGACTCGTACTTGTGCAGTTAAAAATGAACATTACAGTTATAATTACAAAATTCGCGTGTCCTATATATATATAGGCTAGCGTTCAAATAAAAACCAAACTTAGAATAAAAACTAGAAACCTACATTAAATAAATTATATTTCATTTATTTTAATGGCCCCGCTAGGGGCACCTTCACAAAAAACTTATAAAATTCTTGGCTCTATTCAACAAAAATATATATATATAAAAAAGTTACTGTTCACGTGCCACGTCATCACGTGAACAGTAACTTTTTTTTAATTTTTTTTTTATATTTTTTTGTTGAATAGAGCTAATAATTTTAAACGTTTTTTGTATTGAGGTACCCCTAATTTGGTCATTAGATTAGCTTAAAATATTTAATTTAGGTTTAGTTTCTAGTTTCTATTCTAAGTTAGTTTCTATTATAACAAGACCCTATATATATATACACTGAAATTAATATTCATTTATTGGATGTTTAGTGTTCTAAAAATCGTTCGATTTTTAGAAAAATCGTTGATAAATTGTTAAAGAATATTTGTTCAATTTGATTTTGAAAATCTAATTTATTGCTATAAAATATTTTTAAATAGTATACTACATTATAAATTAGTCTAATTAATTAAGGGTTTTTCTAGTGTGGGTTCACGGGCACACAATAAAAGTTATCAAATTTTGATTAGTTCCTACTTATTAATGATAAGAAGGGACTCCCTGTATGCACAAAAAAGCCCACTAATAAAAATAAGTTACTACCTCATATAAGTCTCATGAAAGTAAGTGATAAATGTGTGGACTTGGACACACACTAGACCCATTTATTAAATATTATTCAAATTTATTCAAATTCTGTTCCAATTCATCATTGCGCTAAATCTCGATTTACCAATAAATTATTTTAAGATACTTAAATCGATTTATTCCGATTTCTTAAATCTACGATCATGAATATGTTCATTAATTTACAGATCTATTTTCAAATAACCACGCAATTTATTCTTAAAACTAGTTCTAACTTTTGCATACGTTAGTTTTTGACTATTTCATCGATTTGAAAAATAGATACAACTGTTCCAAGAGTTTTTGACGATAGTTTTAGGGTGCTACAATTGTAACCTTAATTTTGAACTTTTCCTAAGCAGAGTCAGAAGACTTAGGATCAGGGACGGAATCAGGAGTTCAAATTGGGGTGGGCTTGACAAGTCTTTAGCGAAGCTTTACGCGCCAATCATCCATATCATCAAATTCATCAATCATCGATTCTATGTCAATTTTTTTGACAAATTGTCTTTCTATATATATATAACCAGAATATCTCCAAGAAATGCATCATCCATCTTGCTACGAAGATCAATCTTGAGAATTTTCATAGCTGAGAATGCTCTTTAAGTTGATGCCGTGGAAATAGGAAGAGTTAAGATAAGACGGATCAACCTGTCAATTAAAACGAAAACTTTTGACTTTCTCGTCTTTGACCAATATGTGACACATCTCCGAAATAGTTGTAATATTTTGAAATTGAGCACCATTAACAACGTCAAGCTCATAATGTTCCAACTCACTTCTTAATGCTTCAATATCAAATCCTGTAAAATCACGGGGATAAAAGGTCTCTGCGAGATGACAAATTTTATCAATATCAAATGATTTGAAATGATTGTGAGGATCCAATGCTGAAGTCAGAGTAAGGAGCTCAATTGCTTCATCATTAAATCTAATATTTAACTCCTTAATTTGATATTCAATCACTTTGATAAATACATCAAAGTGATAATGATGTCAAGAGTAACATCATCTCTTTGAGAGCATGATCTGCCACTACCGACGGTGTAAAGAGCATTCAAATCTGGCACGAGAACGCTATATTTAGTACAAAATGACAATACTTCCGCAATAAAATCCTCCCACCCTTCTGCTCTAAGCTTCTCCAGGAGCGTTTTCATAGTTGATACCAAACTAATAGCATTTAAAATATCCTGAGACTTCTCTGGCAAAGCTTTACATAACACATTGGTGATTTTCAAGGTTTTATGCATTAAATGTAATAAAAATACAAAATCAAAAGACCTCACGTGTATAGGTATTCTTTACTAGCTCCATCCCGAATGGCATTTGTAGACCCATTGGTGTTGAGATCTGAAAGAATACCCACTGCATTATACATTGCAATCATGCTACGGACCGGAGAAAAATGAGAACTCCACCTTGTTGTTCCACCTCTTTGTAAAGTAACCATTTGATTGGCACCTTTGCTAGTACCAATTTCTTCACTAGAAATCATCTTCTCTAGTTCAAGATTGTGAATGTCCTCAACTTCAGTCTTACGTTTTGGAGAAGCATTTACAAAATTAACTATGGAAGTTAGTTTCGAAAAAAATAACCAAACTCCCTGGACATCATTAGAAGCAGCAACTAGAGCTAGTTGTAAACGATGTGCAAAGCAGTGCACATAGCATGCTTGTGGACACTCTTGTAAAATCAAAGCTTGTAGACCATTCCAAGCTCCACGCATGTTGGATGCTCCATCGTATCCCTGTCCTCGCAAATTACAAGCATTAAGATCGAAATAAGCCAAGGCATCAAATATAACCTTCTTTAAAGTAGATGCATTTGTGTTTTGAACTCCTAATATTGCAAAGAAACGTTCCTTAACAAGACCAGCGTCATCAACAAGTCTAATAATAATCCACATTTGTTCGTGAGTAGAACTATCTTGGGCTTCATCTACCATAATGCAGAATTTTGCATTTCCAATCTCTTTACGAATTTGCTTCCTCACACTATTGGCTAGGAGGTGTAAAACTTGCTTCTGAATGAGAGGACTGGTATAAGTGACATTCCCAGGAGCATTCCCCATAGTAGCCAAGCCAATATTATCATTTAATTCTCCCATAAATTTTAGCAATTTAATGAAGTTCCCACAATTTTCAGAGCCAAGAGATTCATCATTACCTCTAAATGCACAACCCTGTAATGCAAGCCATCGGACGCATCTGATTGTTGCCTCAACACGCAAACGGTTCCTTAGAACTTCTTCTTGAGATCGCACTCGCAATACATTATCAATTCGTTGAGAAGGCTTCATTAAATTTTCACAGGAGCTCACATCAATATTATTTTATGAACAAGGAACTCCTACATGTTGTGAAAAAGCAGAGTCTCTTGAAGATGAAATTATCTTCCAGCTGTTAAACCCATTCACTGTATATGTTTCACTTCTTGGCGGATTTTTTTCAAATAAAAAACAAGGTAAACAATAAACCCGGTCTTTCGCCCGAGAATATTCAAGCCACTGAAACCTTTCATACCATGAAGGATTAAATCTTCGATTTTGCTTTTCTCCTTCGACTGTAGTTAGTGGATAATCATCACGCTTAAGACTCCATCGATATGGCCCAATCTTGAGATATTCTCGACGAACTTCATCCCATTGTTCTTTTGGATATTCATGTATTTGGCGACGCAAGCCCGAATCACGTTCAAAAGTAACACCTACTTCAGGTTCCACTACCACATTGTGTACCATCTGAGGTTCCACTTGCTGCACAGCCTGCACTTGCACAACTTGAGGCGCAACATGTTCATCTTGATCGTTATTTACTTTCTGAGCTTTTTTTTGATGAAAAAACATGGAAATCTTTTGCGAAGATCGGCCATTATGTTTAGACATTGAAAACCTAATCCCCAAATTAGAATTATAAACTTAGAAGTTAGAACTGAATTGCTAAACTACAAGTAAAACCCCCAATTTAAACAACAAATAAAAACTATGGTTTACCCCCAATTCATCAAATTCGTATATAACATAACAAGTACAATTATAAACTAAGAATATCATTGCAGTTGAATAAGAAAATCATCAAACAAATTACAAGTATAAGAACTAGAAGAAAGAAAATTCAATTTTCAATGTAGAAAAAGAGAGAAATATTACCTGAGAAAGAGTATGGATAAGAAAATTCTCTTAAATAGCTGCAAAAAGAGCTCGGCTCTGTTTATCTTGTTTCTCCAGACCTCCTGTATATTACTCTAATATCTAATTTCTAAACACGGACAGATAGTTTTAGTATTAACAGGGCATATGAGGTTTAATAATTTTTAGTTTGAATGGGCTGGACAAAACTTAAATTGGACTATGGGCTTAATACTTTGTTGGGTCTTCAATAAATAGTATATATATAACTACTAATTTTTTTAAAAAAAATCACCCTGGGCTTAAGCCCAGGTCAGCCCAGGTGTACTTCCGTCCCTGCTTGGGATGTGCAAGTTGTTAGGTCATGAGTAAATTCTAATTCCACAATAACATAATGTTATTAATCGTTTTGTTTTTAGGTACATTATAAAAGATCTCATACTTGGAATTGTTTTGACTAGCTTATATTCAGGATAATGCTTCTTTATTTTCTTTATCTTCATGATGTGAAACTTGGGTTAACATCCATCTACAATCTTCTCTCAACCAAATACCACTAATCTTGTGATCATTGTATCGCCGCTATTCATATGTGGTTCTTCATCTTATGGGACACACTGCTTGTGAAGTGTGATCCTTGTATCGTCACTATTCATATGTGACTCCTCATCTTGCGAGACACGCCGCTTAATTATTAGAAAAACTTTTGACACAAGCCATCCGAGAGCCTCCCACATCACATAACTTGTAGCCCGCATCTCAAGATCAACTTTGATAAGTGGATTTTATATCCACTTGGAATGCTTCCGTTCGGCTTAAATTGATTGTTTTGGACTCAAGTTTGTGTAGTTTTGATGTGTTTTGTGTAGTTGTGCAGGTTTCCAAGAATATCTAAGCTTTTGTCGTTTTTGGAGATTTAATTGATTAAAATTCGGATTTTCCGGGAAGGCTGCGCAGCTTATACTGTTTTGGCCATATCTGGAGTTCTAGAAGTCCGTTTTCAGCGATCTTACTGCCCACGCGAAGCTTGAGAGATTTTCTACAACCTGGGATAGGAAACAAGTGTAAGAAACGTACTAATTAAAGTCGCGCACGTTTTCTCATTAAAGAAGGCTTGGAATTTACTGTTTTGCCCTTTTTCTAATTCTAATTGTATTCTGGGCAGTTTTGGGTACCTTCTTTAAATCCTAATTGTAATAGAAGGCAATATCTTGCTGGGCAAGATTTGTAGAGCCTATTTAAACACATCCTACCATTGTAAATTATAACAATTGATAGCTAACAATTCATAGCTAACAATTGATAGCTAACAATTGTATTAAGGTACTTTCGATCTTTAATTCTTTCTTCAATATTATGTTTTTATTCATTATCATTATTATTTTGTTTTCTTCTTTAATTATGTGTAACTAATTCTCTAATCTGAGGATTGGGTAGTATTCCTTGGTATTCATGCATGCTTGATTACGTGATTTTCTGCTTTGCTGATCTGTTAATGAGATCTTAACACAATTAGAAGAGTAGCTAACTTTTGATTGTATTCTAGGGATTGTAATAAGCTCGGGAGAGAAGTTGCAATCTTAGTACATGATTTAACAGACATAATTTGAATATTTGATTGGGAGATTAATAGGAGAATTGTGAGACATATAATTCTTGGCACTTAACAGTTTATAGATATACTTTGATTGTATCACGGGAGTGACAATTAGGGTGTAGCTGTAGGCACTATATTGTAATCTGGGAGGGTGCAGTATAACTTTAGAAGAATTGTTTTCAGCAAGGTAGGAACACAGATATCACATTAATATTGAGCATGTATTGAGACCAAGTGAAGAACCCCAGTTCTTAGATTGTTTTCCCATATATTTGAATCTCAGTTTAAAATAAATTCTTAGTACTTATAATTAGTTCTTATTTAATTTAGTTTATAAACAAACCCAAAATTCTTCTCACACACTTCTAGACGAAAAGAGATAAGAAACCTGAACTTTGTATTAAATTTAGTCCTTCCCTGAGAACGAACACACAAAAATACTACTAACAAATTGGCGCCGCTGCCGGGGAAGGCAGTATAGTTGAGTTTAGGTTAATTGTTTCTTATTGTTTAGATTTTAATTGGTTCCACAAGTTGTTTTGTTGGTGATTTTCAGGTGTATGCTACGTTCATCTTGCGTTAGAAAGTTGGAATTTGACCCTGAAATCGAGCGTACTTTGAGAAAGATAAGAAAAGAGAAAGCTGAGATGACGGACGCTGAGAATGTTAATGCAAATGTTAACGCGAATGTTAATGCAAATGTTAATGTTGATCAGACTTCTATTTGGGACCATGAGACACCTAATCCTGCCAATTGCATGTACAAAACTCCAGAGATTGGTGCAACCCAATTCAACATTAACCCGAGTTTAATTCAGATGATCAGCAATCAAGCTTTTGAAGGAGATATTGAATTAGAAGACCCACACAGACATCTAGAGCGTTTCGTGCAGATGTGTGGCTCATTCAGAATCAATGGTGTTACAAGTGATCAGATTCGTCTCCATATGTTTCCCTACTCTATTAAGGGAAGAGCTTTGGAATGGTTTCAACAACTTCCAAACACTGCGGTTGCTACATGGGATAGTCTTTCTACTGCATTCTTGTCCAAATATTATCCTTCTGACAAGACGCAACAACTGAGGACTATGATTATGAGTTTCAAAGCACAACCGGGTGAAGGTCTATATCAGGCATGGGAGAGATTCAAGGCACTATTGAGGAAGTGTCCACATCACGGCTTGGAAGATTGGCAGATCATCAGTACTTTTTATGGGGCCATGAATGCAGATATTCGTTTGAGTTTGGATGTGGCTGCTGGTGGAAATTTCAAGAAGGCACCAACTACACAGTCTAAAGCACTCCTTGAGGAATTGGCATCTAATAATTATTCATGGGCACCTAGTGGGACGAGCTCAGCTAAAGCAGCACAAGAATCTGAGATGATCAACATGCTGGCTCAAAAATTGGATACTCTAACTCAGGAGGTGCGAGGACAAAGAGCAAATGTGAATGCTATTTCTTCACCTATGGAGGGGTATAATGATTATGGTGCTAATCAGAACTCTTATGTGCAACAATTTCCAGAAGAAGCATCTTTCATTCAGGGAAGACAGCCGTGGCCTGTTCAGAATAACTCTTATTACAATCCAAATCAAAGGCCAAACAACAATCTTTCTTACAGTAATAATCATGCGGCTAATCCTTCTTATGCATTTTCAGGGCAGAATCAACCTTCTGGTTTTCAGTCACGACCACCATATCAAGCACAGCAGCAGTATCAACCTCCTCCGAAGAAAGAACCAGCTGATTGGGAGGTTGCACTGAATAAGATTATGCAAGGAACTTCTGGGGCATTGGCTAATATGGAATCAAGAATAGAGCAGATGGCATCATCTCAAAAGATGCTAGAAACACAGATTGGACAAATTGCCTCCAAGATGGGTGTTCGTGAGCAAGGATCACTTCCTAGTCAACCCGACCAGACTTGTAAAGAGCAATGCAAAGCAATTACTTTGAGGAGCGGGAAAGAGTTGCCCGAGGTTGAGGTTCTTGAGCCTAAAGAGAAGGTTGCTGAAAAAGAAAGTGAGATAGTAGAGATCGATGCAGAAAAGTCAGAGAAAGTAGATGAAGAGAAGAAGGAAGAAGAACCAGAAAAGCCGTATGTTCCTCCACCACCTTATGTTCCTCCTATTCCATTTCCACAGAGACTTCACAACAGGCAGTTAGAGAAGCAGTACGAGAAGTTCTTGACTATGTTCCGGAAGTTGCATGTCAATATTCCTTTGGCTGAAGCTTTGAATCAAATGCCACTCTATGCTAAATTTCTTAAGGAGATGTTGACAAAGAAGAGGAAACTTGAGGATGCAGAAACCATTACTCTCAATGCTGAATGCAGTGCAGTCATCCAAAAGGCCATTCCTCAGAAATTGAAAGATCCGGGAAGCTTTTCTTTGCCTTGCACTATTGGGAAGATGGAGAACACGAAAGCCTTGTGTGATTTAGGGGCTAGTGTGAGTTTGATGCCATATTCAATCTGTAAACGACTTGGTCTTGGAGAGCTTAAAAAGACACGGATTTCACTTCAGTTAGCGGATCGTTCTGTTAAATATCCGTTGGGGATCGTTGAAGATGTGGTTGTCAAAGTGGATAAATTTGTCATACCTTGTGATTTTGTGGTGTTAGAGATGGATGAAGATGTCGAGATACCCATTATCTTGGGAAGGCCATTCTTGGCTACTGCTGGCACTACTATTGATGTTAAAGCTGGAAAATTGACATTGAATGTTGGCGAGGACAAAGTGGAATTTGATCTGAATAAAGTAATGAAGATGCCTCCTTTTGGAGCAACTTGTTTTACTGTTGACATTGTTGATGAAATTGTGCAGCTAGAAAATGAACACTTCATGGGAGCAGAACGGGTGTTAGATGATGTAGTAGAAGAAGAAGAAATTATTGTTCGAGACACGGAAGTTGAGATGGTTTTTACACTTTCAGAGGCACCACAGGTGGAACTTAAACCTCTACCTGTTAATTTGAGGCATGTCCTTTTGAATAATGAGCTTGTGATTTTTGAAGAGGGGCATGATAACGTGTTGCGAAGGTGGAAAACCGATGATAAGGAAGAAGAAATTTTTGTTCAGCCGGTTGAGTCAGAGAAGCACCTTAGAGGTGTGAAGAAGAAAAAGAAGAAAATTTGGCCGTTGGGTAGTAGAATCAAGTTGAAATCTGATGGAAGAGATTTGTGGAAATTAAGCAAACCGGATGTCAACGTTCGTATGAATGGTTTGTCAGTTGAAGATGGTTCAGTTATTCTTTTGAAACCACCATGATTTGAGGAAGTAACGTCAAGCTATTGACGTTAAAGGAGCGCTTCGTGGGAGGCAACCCACGCATTAGTGTAGGAAGAAAAAAAAAAAAAAAATTTGAGTGTTTTTCAAAAAAAAAAAAAAAATGATTTTTGAGCAGTTTACAGCCCTGTAACGCAGGCTGCACCTGCGTTTCTGCAAGTTCCGCAGTCTGCCCCTCTGTAACGCAGGCTGCGCCTGCGTTACTGACTTGAGCGCAGTCTGCTCCCCTAACGCGCAGGCTGCTCCTGCGCAACTGACCATGGAGCAGGTTGCCCCTCACGCTGGCAGCTTGCGTGTGTAAAAAAATAATAATAATAATAATAATAAGAAAATTTTCAGCGCCTGTTGTGTTTCTGTCCGAGTTTGCTGTTGTGTATATATTTATAAAATATTTTCCACCCCAATTTCTTTTTATACCCCCATTCTCTCTAATTCTTTTCCTATTTCAATTCCAAAACTCCCCATCTTTTCTCCAAAAATTCTAAACCTATTTATATTCTAATTATTATTATTATTCTTATTATTATTATTATTATTATTATTATTATTATTATTATTATTATTATTTATTATTATTATAGTTATTATTTATTATTATTATTATTATTTTCTTATTTATTATTTTCTTTATTATTTTTATTTATTATTAGTATTATTCTTATTATTATTATTATTATTTTATATACCCACCTATACATACAAATCCAATTCCTTTTCTATTTATTTAAATCTCTAAATATTCAATTCTAAAGAGGAATTAATTGCAAGTTCACCTCTTTGATTCGTAGTGGGTAAATCTTTCTCTCTAATCTTATTTTTATTACGAATTTGTGTTCTTGTCAATTGGATTTTGTAGTGTTCATGAAAGGTGGCTAGTCTATGGAGCTCGGACGCAATATCCTCCGCCAGATTCTGATTCCTCCGAGGAGGAGGACGAGTAGGTATGTTTTCTGCTATCCCTTGTATTTACTTCCATTCAATGCGGACATTGAATATTTTAAGTTTGGGGGTGGTTTGAGGGATATGTAGTTGTTGTTGTATTAATTGTTCATGTAGGATTTCATGATTTGCATATTAGTAGTAGTAAATTATGCATATTTGTTCGTGTTATCTACGTTTGTTTCATATAGGACATTCTGTTTTTTTTGTTTTTTTTCGTATATCATGTGAGTTCATAGTAGTTTGCATTTGCACCCATGCTTGATAGGAATTTTGTGTTGTTGACGCTTTTGATTGAGAAGTGATATGCTTTGTTCTTGTGCACACACATACACTAGTAAGTTGAAGCTAGTAGACTTATTGAATGTTGTAAGTAATTAGAAGGACATGAATATGTGCAAGATGATTTAGTTTGCATGCTTTGAATACAAGTCGGTGCGTTAGAGAGATGCGTTAGAGAGATTTTTGCTTGGGATTGAGTATGTTTTTCCACCAAGTGAGATTTTGAGCCATATTGCATATTTTTTGCAATTTATTCGTTTGCTTGAGTGTCCACGGATTGTTTGCATTGCTAGCAGTTGTTTGAGGTCTTTCTTGAAACGCATGACATTATTTGACGATTAAAATGATAAAAGCATTTAGGAATAACCGCATATTTTCCCATATTACCACACCATGTTTACATGATCAATTAGTTAACCCGTTGAGCTTAATCCTATTTTTTCGGTGACATACCACATTACTTGCCTAGACCTTTTTCTTGTATTGGCCTTACATTAATTTGAACCCACATTGTCAAAGGCTAGTAAAGTGCTTAAGGGAGTAATAAGGTGTGCAAGGAGGGGTTTATTATTGGTCATACTTTTGGGGAAAATATTGAGATTGGGTTTGGTTGTTTACTTGATAGTCAGCATATGTAATAAATTGGGGGATCATTGTTATTATTTATATTATTGTTTTATTTAGCTCTCGAAAAAAAAAAGAAAAAAAAAAGAAAAAAAAAAGGAAAAAAAAAAAGAAAAAAGAAGAAAAAAAAAAGAAAAAAAGAAAAAAAAAAGAAAAAAATATATTATGAGAGCAAGTTTGTGTTTGTTGTGATCCTACTTTAGTCGACTAGTCGAGTGTTCTTAGTAAAATTTATGTGGGGGGAAAATAGAGTGTTGTGTATGATTTATTATGGTGCTTACTAGCTTTTGACACTTCACCTGTTTTGGCTTATTTGACATACCTTGTCCCTAGCCCCGTTACAACCCAATTAAAGACCTTTTGATTATCGTCATTGATGTATGTTGTGTTAAGAGTTAGATTGATACCAAATGTCAAGCATGCTTATGATTTTGTTGGAATTGAGTGATACACTTACCCTTGATCTTGAGTGAATATTCTTTTGTGAGTGGATTGTGAGTGTTTGCTTGTTTTTGCGTATGAGATCCCGAGTTTTGTCTCAAAGATGTACTCTTGTAGGCTTAGCATGTTTACTAACTTATTCTTACACTTGACATGGACTTGTGAGAACTTATGCATGTTCATTGAGTAGACTATGTGAATACTTGCACTTTCGACACCAAGACATTGCGTATTTACTTTGATTCTTAAGTTGATATGGCATGAGAGGATTTGAAGGTATGGTAGGCTAGATTAATTGCATTTTTCATATTAGTTGCATTCATGCATTGCATTGCATTAGGTTAAATGGATTTTGTGGGTACATTCACTATAGGCCCTCACGAGACCTTACTCGTCCACTAGGGCTGCCTAGGGGTTTAAAGGGCTTGTTGCATATGCCAAATGCAACCGTGATCACCTACGGAAGTGGTACTAATTAGGTAGTTGTAATTGTTTACTGCCTAGGGATTTAAAGGGCTTGTTGCATATGCCAAATGCAACCGTGATCACCTACGGAAGTGGTACTAATTAGGTAGTTGTAATTGTTTATGCTTGAGGACAAGCATCAGTTTAAGTTTGGGGGTTTGATAAGTGGATTTTATATCCACTTGGAATGCTTCCTTTCGGCTTAAATTGATTGTTTTGGACTCAAGTTTGTGTAGTTTTGATGTGTTTTGTGTAGTTGTGCAGGTTTCCAAGAATATCTAAGTTTTTGTCGTTTTTGGAGATTTAATTGATTAAAATTCGGATTTTCCGGGAAGGCTGCGCAACTTATACTGTTTTGGCCATATCTGGAGTTCTAGAAGTCCGTTTTCAGCGATCTTACTGCCCACGCGAAGCTTGAGAGATTTTCTACAACCTGGGATAGGAAACAAGTGCAAGAAACGTACTAATTAAAGTCGCGCACGTTTTCTCATTAAAGAAGGCTTGGAATTTACTGTTTTGCCCTTTTTCTAATTCTAATTGTATTCTGGGCAGTTTTGGGTACCTTCTTTAAATCCTAATTGTAATAGAAGGCAATATCTTGCTGGGCAAGATTTGTAGAGCCTATTTAAACACATCCTACCATTGTAAATTATAACAATTGATAGCTAACAATTCATAGCTAACAATTGATAGCTAACAATTGTATTAAGGTACTTTCGATCTTTAATTCTTTCTTCAATATTATGTTTTTATTCATTATCATTATTATTTTGTTTTCTTCTTTAATTATGTGTAACTAATTCTCTAATCTGAGGATTGGGTAGTATTCCTTGGTATTCATGCATGCTTGATTACGTGATTTTCTGCTTTGCTGATCTGTTAATGAGATCTTAACACAATTAGAAGAGTAGCTAACTTTTGATTGTATTCTAGGGATTGTAATAAGCTCGGGAGAGAAGTTGCAATCTTAGTACATGATTTAACAGACATAATTTGAATATTTGATTGGGAGATTAATAGGAGAATTGTGAGACATATAATTCTTGGCACTTAACAGTTTATAGATATACTTTGATTGTATCACGGGAGTGACAATTAGGGTGTAGCTGTAGGCACTATATTGTAATCTGGGAGGGTGCAGTATAACTTTAGAAGAATTGTTTTCAGCAAGGTAGGAACACAGATATCACATTAATATTGAGCATGTATTGAGACCAAGTGAAGAACCCCAGTTCTTAGATTGTTTTCCCATATATTTGAATCTCAGTTTAAAATAAATTCTTAGTACTTATAATTAGTTCTTATTTAATTTAGTTTATAAACAAACCCAAAATTCTTCTCACACACTTCTAGACGAAAAGAGATAAGAAACCTGAACTTTGTATTAAATTTAGTCCTTCCCTGAGAACGAACACACAAAAATACTACTAACAAACTTCTAAACCATCTCCCATCAATCATGAATCGCCAATTTTGTTACCCTTGTATCGCTGCTATTCATATGTGGCTCCTAATATTGCAAGACACGTCGCCCAATCACCTCAGTGTCAGGAAGACTTTCGACACAAGCCGTTAAAGATCTCTAATCGTAGTTCTGGAAAGCCTACCACATCACACAACTTGTAGCCCGCATTTCAGGATCAATTTCTTAAATACCACTTGTTGGATCGCGAGCAAGCCTTAACTCCTCAATAATATGATGTTAATCAGTTTGAGCCGAGTTTGCACGGATTTGTTTGTGGACATAAGCAGAACAAGGTATATTTGGTTAGTTGGTTCGTTGGTTAACGCCTTCCAAAAAAATTGTTAACACCTTACTAAAACTAATAAGTTAAAAAAAATTATTAAAATATAATTAAATATGTAGTTGAATGTAGTTGGAGTATAACTGATAGAGTATGTATTTACGTAAAATATGTGTTTTATTTTTTTAAGTAAATTATAGTATATATTTTAATTTATCTTTTTAGAAGGTCCGAATTAGTTTTTTAGAAAGGCTTTAACTAACTAACCAATTATACCCTATTTTCCTTTTAAAAGTATAATATAGATAGATAGATAATATACTTATTTTTCTTTTTATTTAATTTGTTTACTTATTAAGAATTTTTTATATTAAAATTGTTTAAATTAATTTTAAAAGATATTGGTCTCTCGAAAATAAACAACTAACTAACGAACCAAGACACACAAATATATTTTAAAAAAATTAAAAAAAAAGTGTTAAAAATTCCAAATTTGGTTAAATTATATATAATTTATTAAAAAAAATACCACATGTTTTATAGAATCATCGTCTACACACATTTCTTCCTACGATCCTTTTTTTTACGATTTTAGATTATATTAAATGATTTTTTTTAAAATCTATTGAATCCTTAAGATATTTAACAATAAATTTTAAAAAAATCTTTAAATTAATAATATTTATGTTATGAAATTAAGTATTAAACATATTTAAATTTAAAATTAATGATAAAAATTTATTAAAATATATAAAATTTCATATTAAATCAAATAATTAATGTATTAATTCATAATAATAATAATATATAATAGTCCGTGCTTTGCACAGATTATAGGTTAGTATGATATAATTTGTTAACAGTATAGTATGTATTAATGTATACTAGCTTATAACCTGTGCAAAACACGGGTTACTTTTAATTTTTTGTAATTTGTTTATAATGTAATATAATATCTCTTGAACCAAACTACCAAACTACTAATTATCCCCTAGTTTATACCCACACTGACACACACGCCACTCCTCTCGATCAAAACTCTCGGCTAAATCTTTCGGGAATGTTTTTAGGTAGATAAAATATTAATTAAATTTATTTTTAATTGAACTAAAATTATGGCTAAAAAATAGGATTGAACCAAACTACCAATTATCCCCTAGTTTACTTATTATAGTATAGTATAGTATAGTATAGATAGATATGTTTTTTAATATTAAAAAATAGGGTTGAACCAAACTAACAAACTACCAATTATCCCCTAGTTTAATACTATTATAAGCGAAATAGGATATATTTGGTTGTCGATTTGGTACTCTTTTGTTGGTCACTCATTTTGGTCACTCTTTGATTTGCTTAAATCTCTATTATTATTAATAAAAAAAATGTAAAAAAACACACAAAACACTCTCATGTTAAACACT
Source organism: Kitagawia praeruptora (assembly GCA_037693485.1). Classification (NCBI taxonomy): domain Eukaryota; kingdom Viridiplantae; phylum Streptophyta; class Magnoliopsida; order Apiales; family Apiaceae; genus Kitagawia; species Kitagawia praeruptora. Next base: position 155,314,434 of record CM075348.1, on the reverse strand, counting down.
CTCCTGTTAATAAAATTAAAAAAAAACACACACTGACACACACGCCACTCCCCTCGATCATAACTCTCGGCTAAATCTTTGCTTATCCGGGAATGTTTTTAGGTAGATAAAATATTAATTAAATTTATTTTTAATTGAACTAAAATTATGGCTAAAAAATAGGATTGAACCAAACTACCAATTATCCCCTAGTTTACTTATTATAGATAGTATAGATATGGGATAGGGGATCCGTTTCATTTCTGAAAAAAAATATATTATTTTTTGAGTTTTTGGGAAAAACATTATGGAAGTTACATGAATTAGTACGAAAATTTGGGTTAGTTTCGTCCGTCCAATCCATTTTTTTGTGGTTTTCTATTTGATATTCCCTCAATTTTTTATATTTTAAAAAATTTAAAAGTAAAACAAAAATTTTCTATATTCATTACTTTACTTTACTATATTTATTTTATATATTAAATATTGTTTGATCCCATTATTTTATTTACCTTTTTTATTCTTTTCATTATTTTATGCATATTTTTAACCTCCATATCATATTCATATATAAAAAAAATGAGAGAAACATATAAAGTAGAAAATAAGATGACAATTGACAACATACATTTGATTATTTGAGCAATTGGTGAGTGACATATGGCTTGTTTGGCTACGACTTAAAATAAGTTTTTAAGAATTTATTTTATGGTAAAAATTTCATATTTTGATAATTTTTTATATAAGTATTTAATGTATATTTAAAATTTCATAAATTAAAAAAAATTAAGAATCTTTATTTTTATGTTAAAATAAATTAACTTATTGTGAAAAATACGTACCCTGCATTCTGCACCCTTCTAATTGTGTTTAACTTATGAGCCATAACTCAAATACATATAATATTTGTTTTTTAACTTGGTGTGCTGTTATTGAAAAATATAAATATAAAATATAAATATAAATACATATTTTGGTAAAAATCTAAATTTTTTTATATTTTAAAAAGTTTAAAAGTAAAATAAAAAATTTCTATATTCATTACTTTACTTTACTATATTTATTTTATATATTAAATATTGTTTGATCCCATCATTTTATTTACCTTTTTTATTCTTTCATTATTTTATGCATATTTTTAACCTCCATATCATATTCATATATAAAAAAAAATGAGAGAAACCTATAAAGTATAGAAAATAAGATGACAATTGACAACATACATTTGATTATTTGAGCAATTGGTGAGTGACATATGGTCTGTTTGGCTACGATTTAAAATAAATTTTTTAAAAATTTATTTTCTGCTAAAAATTTCATATTTTGATAATTTTTTATACAAATATTTAATGTATGTTTAAGATTCCATAAATTACAAAAAAAAATTAAGAATCTTTAATTTTATGTTAAAATAAATTAACTTATTGTGAAAAATACGTCCCCGCACCCTTCTAATTATGTTTAACTTATGAGCCATAAGTCAAATACATACTCCCTCCGTCCCAAAAAGATTGACACACCTTCCTTTTTGGGACGTCCCAAAACTAATGAACCTACTATACTTACTATTTTTTAACACTACTTTTCACTATTACACCCATTAACTTTATTCCTTTTTTATTAAACAAATACTATAAACACTATTACACCCACTACTTTACTTCCACTATCTCAAATCTATTTTTAAATATTCATAGGTCCTACCACTTACCCACTTTTTATCTAATTTTACTCATTTTTTAACAATCAATTGTAACTTTCTTAATCTCCGTGAAAGTCAAACCAGCTCAAACTTTATGGGACGGAGGGAGTATAATATTTGTTTTTTAACTTGGTGTGCTGTTATTGACCAAATCATATAAAACGGGTGAAGCGAATGTGTTTCCTGTTTTTTTTTGACATATTTACCAACGCACACTTTTAATCGTTAATATCTTTAATTTCGTATTAGTATTAAATATAAAAACTTCACTGTATTAAAGTTCTAACAAATACGAATACAACAAAATCATTTATGATTATATTTTATTTTATAAATTAGACATAAATTAAGAATCAATCTCTTAGGATGAATAGTTTCAAAAATCGAAACGAGAAACATAAACAGAGACAAGGGAGTATATGAGTCCAAATCTTCTACACCATTTTAGGTGTGCCATTTCATGTGTCATTTTAAGTGGTTATTTTGATTGGGTGGTTGATTTGAATGCAGGGGGTCACATTTATATTAATGAGAGATGAGCCAATAAAAAACAACCACCTAATACAACACATGGAATGACACACCTAAAGTGATGTAAAAGATTTGGACTCGGTATATCTTAATTTGGGTAAATGCATCCATCATGCTTATTCTTTTGTCAAGTTTGTCAAATACTAAGGGCCCGTTTGGGAAATCTTATTTTTCAGAAATAAGTTACTTATTCTGGAAAAAAGTTAGGAAATCTGTACTTTTTTCTGAAATAAGTAACTTATTTTTACAAGATTACGATTATTAAACTTCCCATACACATTTTTTTCTTAAAACAATTATGTAAATACGAAATTTTTTCCGAAATAAGTAATTTATAAGTTAGGCAACAGATTTCGCAAACAGGCACTAACACGCATGCATTATTTAGTTGGTTGCTCAAATCGAAAATTATACGAGAAGAATAAGAATCACTGATCCTCAAAAAAAAAATTCACTTAAACAATTATTTTTAAATCTTATAAAGATTTATATTAAGGGAAAGCCTATTTCCGGAGCAGAAATTTAATTTCCAGAGCAAGGATCATGTGAAAAAGACCAAACTGTCCCTGCTTTAAAACCAATAGTACCTCCTGCATTCACAAAAGTAGGGGCATTTTGGTCTTTTCACATGATCTTGCTCTGAAAATTAAAATTCTGTTCTGGAAATATGCTTTCCCTATAATATGCTTTCCCTATATTAAATCGAATCCGAATCCAAACTCAAATCCCAATCCAATCAGTTGTTTAAGTTTTATACATGATCGAAACAGCCTGCCGCCACACATACCTGTGAATCCGAATCCAATCAGTTGTTTAAGTTTTATACATGAAACAGCCTGCCGCCACACATACCTGTTGACAGGAAGATACATGTAACGGCCTGCCGCCACATGCCTGTGAAGAAGATACTTATTAAGCAGAGTACTAAAGCAAGTAACATTTCTTGAAATGTTACTAAAGCAAGTAGGTTGTTTGTTATACCCGTGAACAGAAAATAAATACTCCCTCTCTCCGTCCCACCCAATTCTTAACACTTTTTTTGTTACTTCTTGGTACGCATTTTAAGGTGAATGTGAATTTTAAGGATAGTTCCATAACTTATTTTTGAATTTTTTTTTTATAAAAATCGGATTGTTCTATTTTTATATAAAAAAATAAAATTTCAAAAATAAATTATGCAACTATCTTTAAAATATACCTTTTTAAGGTGAATGTGAATTTTAAGGATAGTTCCATAACTTATTTTTGAATTTTTTTTTATAAAAATCGGATTGTTCTATTTTTATATAAAAAAATAAAATTTCAAAAATAAATTATGCAACTATCTTTAAAATATACTACCTCCGTCCCAAAAAGACTGACCCTCTTTGACTTTCACGGAGATTAAGAAAATGTAGTAAAAAAAGTGTAAAGTTGTTTGAAAAGTGGATAAAGTGGTGGGACCTATCAATATTTAATAATAGATTTGAGATAGTGGGGGAGAGTAGTGGGTGTAATAGTGTTTATAGTTATTTGTTTAATAAAAAAGGAATAAAGTTAGTGGGTGTAATAGTGTAAAGTAGTGTTCAAAAATAGTAAGTATAGTAGGTTCATTAGTTTTGGGACGTCCCAAAAAGGAAAGAGTGTCAATCTTTTTGGGACGGAGGGAGTATCTTAAAATACGTGCCGGACACTCTATTTTAAAATGTTAAAAAACGGAGGAAGTACGCTGGGTCTGATTTACTTCTAGAAGAAATATGATGTCTTTGACCTTTTGTTTAACTTGTCATAGGCTAAATAAATGCCTTGTCCCTTTCAACGTGACCCTTTCTAGAAGGTCCTGCCATACGCATGTATGATGTATCTGACCTCATCCATAAATCTACAACTACTTGAATCAATCTCAGTCCATAAATAAAAATCTCAGTCTTAAAATTCCCTCAACTTTCTGACTATAAAAAGTGACATTGGCCACACAACACTCCAGTCCCACAGTTACCACCACACACCCCTAGTAGCCTCTATCCCACAAGGTGTACATGTTAGTATCTTATAACTTGAATTTTTTCACCAACTAGACCAAACAAGTTTGTATCTCAGGGTTCCGAAACTCGTATTCTGTTAAGTTATCAGTTCTCCCAAAATTTTAAGTTTTTAGACGGAGAAGCACTTCACAGAGTCGTATATTATCTTAACAAGTTTATGCGGAGCTTATGCGTACTCTAGAATTAGATTGAGTGTAGAGGGCATGGCTTAGATGATTTTTATTTCTATGAACAATTTGCATGATAGAGGTCTTGCATATACTACAAAGTCTTTTCTTGTGATTAAACGAAGAGGGACTAGTAGTGTTCAAGAGAATGGATGGGAGGAGGAATCGGGATTGGCATAACATGATCGACATAACTCCTTTCTTGCGGTACGAGTCCACGGCCGATTCTGATCAAGTCAACTGTGATCTGAATATGGATCATGCAGAAGTGGATCATGCAGAAGTAAAAAACTGGGAGGTTGATGATGCTTTATCATGTTGCTCAGATTCATACGACAAAAAAAATTATGGTGATCATGATGAAGGACGTGCACAACCTTCTAAGAAGGAGTCCAAGAAAAAAGAGAAATGTTACGCGGCATTTCTCAAGAAGAAGTCCAAGAAAAAAGAACAAGATTTAGGGTATAATCCTAATTATATATATTGTAATGACGATGACAACGAAGGTGATGGTTCCATTAATCAAGTTTCGAGTAGTTGCAGAAATATAGGTTATGGTGCTTCAAGCAAGCACAAGAAGAAGAGTAGTAAAGCTTATGCACAAGAAGAGGAGAATGATAAGTTGTTTTGGGACACTTGCTTAGACAATTAGATTCTTGACTAATGACTAATGTCATGTTTAATTAGTTTGTAGGGGTTGTTCATTTCTTTTTTTCTGATCACTATTGTGAGTTATGATCTTGTCTAATAATGGAGTATATGATTAATGTTTCATAAGATATTAGACTTTTTAAATTATAGGATTGTAATTCGTGAAAACATAGTTACATAAACATGGATTATGATCTTGGGAAACAACCTAAATGACAAGTTTAATATCTTAAGTTTCTGGTATTTATTAAGTCCAGAATTAAAGTTTTACACTCTTCTCCCAATCAACACAGAAACTTCTTTTTCCAGATTACCAATGGAGTTTGGCAAGTCATTTCAAACTTCATTTCTTCACGCACAAGCAACATGTACAAAACAAATCTTGGTTAATAGTTGAGATTTCTTTGGTACAGATTGGTATTGTCAAATTAGTAAAAACAAGATATTTATTTCGGCAGCTGGTTTTAGACTGCCAATACTATGACTATTGAATTTTTCTCTTCACTTTGCTCTTTACGATGCCAATACTGAACCATTCAACTATGACAACTTGGCTTGAACATTTTACTAACTCGAAAGGAGAAAGTGTTAAGAGTATTACAGGAGGCAACTAATATATGAGACAAAGTAAGATTTTAACTATGTACGAACGCGATAGAATTGATAACATTTGCTCATCTGTTGTCCAGTTGAGCTCTTGAGATGACCATTACCATTATAACATCATGCTTCATCTGAAATACGAAGTACAGGGCACAGGGGACTAGTTTTGGACTTGTGAATTTGCTGCTAATGTTAGAATTAGCTACTATCATTCTAATATCTTGACACCAAAGAAGAGTTTTAGCAGACCATTGTTAGGGTAGGTTTAGACCAAACCAGCAGTTTCTTAAATCTTATGCATTTATTATGCTTAATGTCCCTTTCTTTTCTTAGTTAGGTCTCAAAACATAGTCTCCCTGTCACATAATCTTCCAGAAGTCCAAGTTTAAGCAATTTCCAGCATATTTTCCCTAGCATAGTAAAAGAAATATGAATTTTGAAAGCATTCAACCATAAAATTTAGACTTTAATACCAAACCGCACCAAGCAGGTCACATTCATATGTTGTGTATTATTTTTATTTTATTTTTTTGTTGCAAGACATGGACAGCCAAATTGAAACTGGAAAATATAATGGCAGTCACATTCACACTTTTTGAACGTAGTCATTTCAAATTCTAAAGAATCACTTGTAGTGTTCTGCATAAAATTTCAACATTTGTGTGTTATGTTACACTTTTGAATGTGTTTTGGACATGACTAGCATGAATTTTCTGTTAGTTGCAACTGCAACATAGCTTACAAGAAAATGCCCTCAGGCTGGACAGAAGGCAGAATTAAGAACTGCAGACTGATTACTAATTTGACTAATAAGATGACATAAAGAACAATTTACAGAACAAAAAAGTACGGTGTTCATAGTTTTAGGCTTCCACTTGATACACACAGACACATGTGATGTCCTGAATCCACTGACTTATCCACCATGTGCATATCATTGGTGGTTTCGTCTACTACTGATAAATTTTCTGTTCCATATTTGAGTATTCTCAATTGAACTCAAGCCCAAGTCTTCAAGATTGCTAGTGATCAGGCCAGAACTCATAATAATCCTTCTACCGAATAATGGAACACCTGATGCTGCATTGAGGGTAGATCCATATTTAGGACTCGCTATTTGTGTCCCTTAAATTCCCTGAAACTGTTTGTGTTTTCATTCTCATCCAATTGCTTCAAGAAGTTTTCTTCTATCTCACCAAATGACTCAACTTCACTTTCGCTTTCACTGTTACTATTATAATGTGCTTCTGCATTTCCTTCTGATTGCAGTCCTCTCAGCTCGCAGCTGGTATTCATCTCACGCTGACTGTCAACCTCTTCGTCAGAATGCCTAGCAGAGGAACAATTTGACATGGGGGAATATCCTTCGATTGTAGTTTCTTGCCGCTCTCGTAGTGTTTTAAGTATCAGGGTCTTGAGCAAGTTCATGACTTGAACAGCATGCATCAGAGCTGTCAATGGATCAGACATCTGAACCAAGAAGTAAATAGGTAAGAATTTTAATAAAAGATTTTATCAACTAAAGAACTGATACACATTTCAAAACCCCCGTTTAAGTTAAAAAAACACACCTGTGTCATATTTGGGGCAAAAACCATGGCAATGTTCCTAGCATTCATTTTGTTGGAATCCTCATGCTCGACTACATCAGCCATAAGATCAATTGCCCAGTGGAGTAATGCTGTCTCGGTTGGTTTTAGCTGTTTCACAAGCTCAACGGATTCCTCTTCAGTATTGCATTGTAACACCTCTTCTGGGAATAGTCCATCTAGCACTCCGGAAGGAAGTTCGCGAAACCAGGCCTTAATTAGACCTGCCAAGCAGTGGACATCAATGTCTTTCGGAACAATTCCTTTGTTCAGCTGGTCCCGGACATATTCCTCTTTGCTGTTTTCAGGGTTTATGCGAAAAATTCCTTCCGCCTAAAGTTCATTTAAGAGAAATTACTTAGAGAAAGTCTTGCAAAAAGTTGCAGGCTAAGAATATGATCATCTTAACATATTTTACCTTTAAGCCTTTCTGTGTGTATAACCTCTCCTGCATCAGCAAGAGAATTGTGGGCACACTATTGCCTCTTGAATCATAAGCGCACTGCATTGATTCTGCTGAAACTCCAAACACGCTAACGCTACACAACAAAAGTTAGAAGTGAGCGTACCACAGTTGTTTTTTATCAGGGTAGAACAGGCATAGATCCAAGTTATATCTCCAGGCCTTTTATACAAGAAACAATTAGAAAATCTTTAATACATGAGAATCTACATGACAGAATACTGAAGGTAAAATGGTAAACTTAGCCCATGATTTATAGGAACCTCAAACTACATAGAATTGGGCATAATCTAGGATCCTATGAATATTGGCTTCTAAAGCAATTCATATGTGCTAGAGCATGTTAACACTTCCAATGTCAATTAGTCAGAAACCATGGATCGTTAAAGATTAGGAAGAGTAGTTTTATATCTGAAAAAGTTGCTAACTGGTATTCTGCCCATACTCTTGAGTCTTGCCATGGTTATTTGTGATGAACTGTTGTGCACTTTCTAAATTGTAGATGCAGATTCACCTATACCCACTCATGCCCTAGACCTCATATATCCGAAAAAATTGCTAACTGGATTTTCTACTTGAACTCTGGCCATGGTTTTTCATACTGAACTGTTTTAACCTTTTCAAATTGTGGATGCAGAATCACCTACACCTACTCATGCGTGCTCTAGACCAATATCAGGAACTTAGTATTTTCTAGTCAGCTCTGAAACTGTAAATTATTTGCAGATCCAGACAGATCCTGAGGAACTTCTTATCATTAAAACTAGGGAGTCAATTTCAATGCTTTTAAGGAGCATGTGAAGGAGAATCGTGTATATTTAATAGTACGAATAAGAACATAATCGAATCACCTGTGTATACTTGTTATCGGAAAGAAAGAAGAATATGGAAGAAATGTAGCTACAGAGGTACCAGATATCGATGAAAACGTATTCTACTAAATGTGTAATGAGGGCTGCTGTTTATTTTTTGAACAAATATGTCATATTGTCATGGTTCACGGTGACTTTAAGCAAGGTTAGATACTGTTAAGATAATTATATGATCCTGGTAAGCCCAACTTCTAACACCTTGAGGTTTTAGGAGAACTGGTAACTTAACAAATACTGTACCCTTACATTAATGGCTATCTTTTTTCTTCTTCTAGCTGGCTGTTTTACAGTACTAGTGTGCCTGAAGTGATAGCATTGCCTATTGTTGGTGGTAGCCTCCAATACCTGGAGTGGTTAAAAGATAACACAAGGGACTGAATTCATTCTTAGTTTAATAGCATGTATATGTGCAATTAAGTGGAGACGTGAGAATTTGCAGATTCTCAAGTGTCTGTGCTACTGTTTGGGTTGCTCTTTGGAACATGATCAAGCTATGATTAATAAATAAATTAAGGTAGAAACCAATGCTCAGGTCTTTTCAAGTGTGTGTATATATTTTTACTTTTACCTTCAATTTTACACTTATATTCACCATAATTTGCACAAGTCTTTAAAGTTCTAAATTTTTCCAGACTGTTTGGCTAGAGGCTAAAGAAATTTGGAGAATGTTTTAACTTTGAAACCAGTGCCGGGTTGAGTCTTTTTCCGTCGAATCTACTTTTAAGTCTTAGCAAGATCTTAAGTAACAATACAAAAAAAAAGGATTCAAAAGCTTTGGCTTTCATAATTTGCAGAGAGTTTCTTTCGAGTTTGGAGTCTGGACATACCAGGAAGTTTGTCTGGTTACTTGAGAGAAGGAAGACTAACATTTTTTTTTCTGGAACGCTCTTCTTTGCAAATTGATCAACTGAAAACGTAAGTATAATTTTTAATTTTATATGGAACACTTAAAAACACCTCTGAAGAGAGTGATTAGAAAGGGCTTTCCTCACTTGCTTAGATGCTGTATGCCTACTTAAATTTGCCTACTACTGGCCGGAATTTGCCAATGTTTTTGCTCTAATGGAGAAGGGAAATTTGGAGGAGAGTGGCAAGGCCTTCCCATTTTTTGGGATTTTTTAGGGTGGATGAACCATCTTCTGGGACCAAAAGAAAACTAGAAAATACTCAAAAGTTCAAAACTTCCATTAACAGCTATCTTACAGCCTTGAGTTTCAGTCGAATGACTTTATTGTATCATAACAACAGTTCTCATATTTTCCTGAAATCACTAATAAACTTCACACTATACCTCATGTAGAGGCTCATAGATATTCTTAGTAGCAGCTGAGGTAATGGCATTTGAATATCTTTCGTAAATACTGACAAGGAATGGACAAAATAAACAAGTCGTTTTTAATCAGACTGAAGTGACCAGAACTTGATGCATCCCTTAGCAACAGGTGATGCCCAATGTTCACTTGCATCCTTAGCAAGGACCAAGGGAGACTAGAAGTTGTCAGCAACATGTCTGTGTGTATCAGATTCCTTGTACAATATCCAAATGTTTTGCATACTGATCGCACAAGGGTTAGAAAAATGACAAATTCAAGAGGAATTATTAGCCAGACTTTACTAGACAAGCAGTATCATTATATAGAGAGCATCCCACTAATTTTAACATTCATCATCTGATGTCATTAGCATTAGAAAATTGATTAATATACTCAAACTATTTGTAGCTACCAAATTTAACATAATGATAGGACAGTCTCCATATGACAAGTTGATATTTTAATATATTCAATTAAGCACCGAGGAAGACTATTAGTTGCAGTAAGGTACATTACAAAAGAGATTTTGTCCGAAAGTTTGCAGATTATGCAATCATATTCTACTGTGCTTAGCTGCAGAGCACCGTGTCTAAACCGCTAATGCTTTGGCCAATTCTGTGCAGTTATTGCATTCTTAATCATTGTACAAGTCACCAAAATGAGGAGGCAGAATAATGTATCTTGCAGTTGGCGAGGCAAACTAACCATTAGGTCTCACTTGCCATCATTTAAAATTTTTGTTATTGAAAAATAACAAAAAAGTCCTACTGCCCCAGCCACATTAGTTTGTGAAAACCCAAATGCAGTATTTAACTTTACCCTTTCCTCAATCTGAAAAATCCTGATCACTATCCCGGATTCCAGATAATAAATTACAATTTTTTTTTGTACAGAATGCTTTGTGTGTGTGTACATTGTTCTTTTTTTTGGGTAAAGTAATTGCATAAATTTCAATTCCTACGCATTGTGAATCGAATCCTCATTTGAACAGGGGTATCCACTAGATCACAACGCTACTGATTAGTGTTTGAGTATGACTGTATGTACATTGTTCTAAAAGTTAAAAGATTATATCAAGTTAGAGTACATCAATCTGTCAGATTCAAACTTTAAAGAAACAAATGAGCAATTTTCTTCAACATATGCATTACTTCAGACCAAAAGAATTAATTAATGTGACCCTTATAACATTCATTCAATTCAAAAAATAAAAAACACAAAAAAAATTAATCAAGAAATGAAAAATGAACCTGGCACTGGGGACTTTACTAGGAACTTCAACTTGAAACTCTGCAGGAAGACCTAAAAACCCTTGAAATCTATCAAATGTAACATGGGTCAAATGCTGCACATTTGTTGGCCATCCAATCTCCATATTTCGAAAAGCTGAAGCAGAGCTGAGCCCTTGATCTTGTTTATCTCCATTTTCAAATCTACAGGACACCATTGATTTTCTTATAGCTGAAACAAGTAATGTAACAAGTGAGACTTCTTGATCTTCTTCACTACCATTTGTTGTTCTTAATTCTTTCCCACTACCACAAACACTTAGCTTCCTTTTCATCACCATCACCATCTCTCTCTCTCTCTCTCTCTCTGAGTAGTGATTGTAGTTTTTTTTTGTCAAAGAGTAGTGATTGTAGTTTGAATCTATGTAACTGTTGTTATTAGCAAGTCCAATTGTTAAGTTAAAGTGGAGCTATAGCACTAAAAACTGATTTTTTATGTTAAAATAGCACCATGTCTCCCATTTGTGTTAAATCTTATTCTAAATTTAAATAACTCTCCAATTATCCCACTATTTTGAATATATATAGAAAATTGATGTATCTCATCTACCATTTCCTTCCATTTTTTTCACTTTTTGATGATGTGGCAAATATAGCTCCATCTATATTTTGTGCTAAATATAGCACAAATTATAGGATTGTGCTATTTTAGCACAAAATTTAGCACACCACAGGAGTGATATTTTTTATTTTTTGTGCTATAATATAGCTATAGCACAATATAAGATATAACACACCATTGGACATGCTCTTACAAGAGGATAGTTTTGTTTCGAATCTATGTACTCCCTCCGTCCCAATGGGATATTAACATTTGTTTTTTGCACGGAAACCAAGATAGTGGATGTAATATTATTAAAATAAATAAAGTAATAGGTGTAATAGTGATTTTATATTTAAAATAAGTTAAGTAGTGGGTATAATAATGATTTTATAGTTAAAATAAGTTAAGTAGTGGGTGTAATAGTGTAAAGTATTGTTAAAATAAGTGAAGTAGTGAATGTAATAATATTAAAACTTACTATTTTGGGAAATGTTAACAATCTATTGGGAGATATTCCAAAATAGAAAGTGTTAACGATATATTTGTAGAGAGAGAGTATTTGAGTTGCATTGAAGCTGTCTTGCAAGCGCCACTCATTTCAAATTTTTCATCAACAGATTTACTATTTCAGTATTTCACCCTTACTTGTCTTTCTTGTTTTCAAAATAAAGTTGTTTACGAAGTTGACCAGTCAATTTAGCAAAATACACAGAACAACACGAAAATTTAATATTTGCATTTTAGAGATACGACACACGAAAGTAAATGATCGAAATTTAGTACTATCAATTTTGTGTTTAAAAACTAAAATGCGAAAAAAAAACCTTATATTTTTTAATCCTCATGTTTTACACTTTTAAATGTCCCTAAGATCCTAAAATCATCTTGCATACTCCTAAAACAGTAAAACTATACTGATCAGTTGGATCGATAAAAAAAGAAAAAATCGTTAATGAAATCAAGATTACACGATTTTATATGGTATTCGTAAATTTCATTCTTCTATTAAAATCGTGTCTCAACGTCTTCCATTTTGACCTCCATCATTGTAAAATACTAGCGTTCTACCGCGTTCTACCCGTGCTATGCAGCGAACGGCAAAATTTATTAATTGGTTAATATGAATATATTTTTTTATTATTATTTTAAAAAAAAGATAATTTCATTCGGATGTAATTAATTTAAGTATAAAATTACTTATTCGCCAACTTATACCAATTTCATTAATATTATCAATTTTATCAAACACTTATCATAACCAGATCTTCTATTTCTCAATCTCAAGTTTTCTTGAAATATTTAAGATGTAATTTTCTTCACTTTACATAAATTTTTCATTTGTGTTGTATATGACGAAATATTTTTTAAACATAATTTAAATTTTACTTAGTATATCAATTCGTACAATATGTTACATTTGACTACTTCAATTAATTTAAAATTTGACTATATTCTTACTAATTTTGGTACAAAAAATCACGGATCTAATCCGAAACCCGACGGATTTGGTTTTAGATTTGAATTTATTTTTATAATCTGAAAATATTTGGATATAGGTTTCAATTTTACAAAATTCAGGCCGAACTCAAGTCGTTGTCATCTTTACGCATAAAATAAGACATATGACCATAAATATCACCTATCTTTGTTTTATTTGACTAACATGTTAAAATAAAATTTTGTACATGAAACTAAAATCACATGTTTAATATTTAAACACATAATCATATTATATATGTTTGTCCTTTTAATTTAATTATCGGGTTAAAAAGCATGAAATTCATTTTTCTTTTACAGTGAGCATATTTTTCTTACATATATTTGAATAAAGCGCTTAAGTAGACCCGATAAATTGTTTGTGTTGTGTACATTCATGTCGTGTGTCTACAGGGTCTTCCATGAAAATGACATTAATTTTTTTGTGTATCCGAAATTCGAACACAAAACATTATTAAACTACACGAATTTTTTTTCGTACACGAAACGAAAATAATATACAAAAAGAAAAAATATGACAGTTTCATGCATGTAATGTTACTCTCGGCCCAAGTTATCTAAGTATATTACTATATAATTGAACACAACATTGAGATGTTACAAACCAAAACTAAGATTAGAGTACATAAAATGTAGCACTTTTTCTAAATTTTTTTATTATTAATAAATATCTCTGTTTGTTTAGAATCTATCTACCAAGTTATTAAGTTTTTTTTACCTATATTTAAGGTTTTGTTGATATTAAAAATTAAATATTATCAACCAACCAAGCAAATTGGATATGTCTGCTTTTAGATTAGGATCTGGGAATTGATTACTGTTACTTTAATTTAAGAATACAAAATAAAAAGGGGCACCTTTATTAGAAATATATCATTTTATATGCATTGAACTATCTAGTTATCAATAATAGTGATTTTATAACAAAGGTTGTTGTCATTTTTTCTCTCCTCCTCTCCAAAAAAATACTAAACTAAAGTTTAGGGACTGACATCAATGTTTTGGTTGATGATAATCCCCCTTTTGTTGTTTTGATTTTGCCTTTTATTGGTGGATTTTATTTATTGATATATTGGATTTTGTACTTTCTCCTAGTGAATGATAATTCCCCTTTTTTCCCTTGATTTTACTTTATTTTTCAATAAATATATCTGTTTCTTGAAAGTCTAGCACCCCTTCGGTAGATTTTGTCTACCCATATATTGGGTTTCGTCCTTTCTCTTTATGAGAGTAAGTTCTTTTATTTCGACATTCAGGATCTTAGATATAAAGGATTTTTTTTAATTGGTTCACTTATTTGGATAGTATAGAATCGCAGTTATGATCGGTTGTTCGAACATGTTTTGACAAATTAGATAAATATTTCCTCATGATTACAATAAAATCTAGGATAAGCTCGCCAAAAAGGCTATATATTTTAGTGGTATAAGCGAGTAATGTACCACAATTTAAAATTTGATCAATGATCGTAGTTTGGATGAAGGAAACCTTGATATGATCTATTTTAATGTGTTTGTCTAATCTTGATTATTTTTGTAGATGTTGTATGACCTTTGATTGATTAATTAATTACTCATAAAAAATAGTGATTTATAAGAAAATTTGTATATTTTTATAGATGTTGTATGCCATTTTTTTGATGATCTAATTATCAATAAAAAAAAATAGTGATTTATAAGATTTTTTGCGCTGAGTTGACTAATTTGATATAAAAATATTCACTAATAATATTTTAATTGACTTTGTAATGAACTTAATTTTCTGATTTATACTCCCTCCGTCCCAAATTATACGGACATGTTTGACTTTCACGGAGATTAAGAAAATGTAGTAAAATAGAGTAAAGTTAGTTGAAAAGTGGGTAAAGTGGTGGAACCTATCAATATTTAATAATAGATTTGAGATAGTGGAGAAAAATAGTGGGTGTAATAGTGTTTATTTAATAAAAAAGTGGAGAAGTAGTGGGTGTAATAGTGAAAAGTAGTGTTAAAAAATAGTAAGTATATTATGTTCATTCTTTTTGGGACGTCCCAAAAAGGAAAGAGGTTCACGTAAAATGGGACGAAGAGAGTAATTTATACATCGAATAAAGTCTAATACTATTTGAAAATATTTTTATTATTTTGAATAATTTAATATATCATCAGATCAATTTATTTGTGCCGTTAATTATTGCATAACTAAAAATTATTGATAAGTAAAATGTTAAAGATAATTGGTTTAGAATTTATTTTAATATTTTAATTGCTTAAATCTAGCTTTTTAAATATAATTGATTAATTTAAAAGTTTATATAACCTTAATTTTGAATGTGTATTTAGAATATTGTGATAAATATTTTTAATTTTTTAAAAATATTAATTCAGTAATAGTAGATTTATTCAAATTTGATTGCATGTTATATTTTGTAGATCAAGAGTTTGACATAGTAAAATTTTATATTATAGAATATTGATAAAATAGATTCATGTGTTAAAATAATATATTTGTATTAAAATCAATTAAGAAATGCGCAATTTTGGAAAATGACTCTATACATAGAAAGGGACGCAAAGAACAGATATGCCTATATATAATAATATAAATGTGATTGATTTTAAATTAAAAATTATAATTAATTAGTTAATAAGTATTTATGAAAATTAATCCATAATATACAATCATATATTACAATATGATTTTAGTTGATATTTATGAGTATTAGCTCATAATATATAATAGTATAATTTTAATTGATTCTACATTAAAAAATTGATAAGTTAGTAAAAAAGTATCACTTTAAAAATTTGTAATTTATGCATGTATTAAATAAAATAAAATAAATTTTTTATTACAAAAAAATTGTTAAGTAACTACGATAAGTAAATTAGGATGAGAATGCTACGATTAATTTAGTTTTAGTGGTTAATTTAGATTGGCTCTTATATATATATATATATAGGGTCTTGTTCTAATATAACCTAACTTAGAATAAAAACTAGAAACTAAATCTAAATTAAATATTTCAAGCTAATCTAATGACCAAATTAGGGGTACCCCAATACAAAAAACATTTAAAATTATTGGCTCTATTCAACAAAAAAATAAAAAAAATAAAAAAAATTTTAAAAAAAGTTACTGTTCACGTGATGACGTGGCGCGTGAACAGTAATTTTTTTAAAATTTTTTAAATTTTTTTTTTATATTTTTGTTGAATAGAGCAAAGAATTTTATAAGTTTTTTGTGAAGGTGCCCCTAGCGGGGCCATTAAAATAAATGAAATATAATTTATTTAGTGTAGGTTTCTAGTTTCTATTCTAATATTGGTTTCTATTTGAACGCTAGCCTATATATATTGTGATGCCCCCCAATCCGAGGTCAGAGATTCAGGTCGTCACGTCACCATCCAACCATATCATACCTGTATTAACTTTACAACTCAACAATACCTCTACCCAGACCTCAATCTTACGCACATACAAGTTAGAGCCTCAGAAATGATAATCAAAAGTAATACTAAATATTACAATTCGTCTATACAATCCAGAATCTTACGCACTTCCACTTATACAACTACACTTGAAGACGAGTCTTACTATTACAATTGAAAACCTATCAGGCTTACTCTGTAGTATTTATCCGGAACTAAATCATCTCGGGATAAACCTTCCATTCCTCTTCTGCTGGTACGGAGTTAACTGACCAAATTCTTCTCTTTCTGAAAAGTTTTTATAAAGCAAGAATGAGCTACATAATGCTCAGCAAGTTCGCCATTTTGAAAAATAATAATGTGGTTTATTTCGAAAACGTTCCCAACTGTATGGGTATATATCTCAGATTTCAAAACATAATTCGATAATATATATGTCCGAGTTTGAATAAAACATTTATACTCGCTAAGGAGCTTTAAGAATAACATATGAATCCTTTATAAGGTTCCCATTTCAATATATCTCAAGTTTGGAAATATATACATATAAGTATATCATTTTCGGCAAAACACTCTACGGTTAACATACTGTACAGGGAATACATTATTGCAAAACCTCTTTTCTTCCATTAGATTAGAAGGTTTCTCATTCAAAAACATTTCATTCTTTGAAATAATTGTAAGAGTGCACTAACACGTGCCAATCTTTATAGGAAATCTTGCAGTTCTAGTTACTGCACGATGTCAATATTTTTATTATAAAAAACCACACTATCGGCAACTTGGCACTTAGGCCCAAGAAGCAGTGTTTGAGTATTTTTCCAAAGTGGAGGATGGGACTGGAAGAAAACATAAAAACCTGACAGGGATTGACGATGATCAGTCGCCACATCCAAGTCCAATAATCCGCGGGTCTTCTCTACCGGTAGAAGGATAGAAACTACATCCGTAACTATCCCCGAGTGAAAACTACATCCGTAATCACCCTCGATGAAAACTACATCCGTAATCATCCTTCGGCAACACCTGGGCCGGAATAATAATTGATGGACCGCCTGGCTCACGGCCGCTTACACATCCCGGGAATCGTTCGTCAACGATTCCCACACCTGCCAGAGTCCCCTTTTTCTTTCTTGTCAAAATCATTTTGATAGAAAATTTGAGTAGTTGAAGTTCGACCTCAGTCGACCGATAATTCTTGAAAAACGTGCAAGAGCAAAACCTGACCGGGGGTTTTCGAAAATGTTTTGGGTTCGAAAGAGTTCGAGTTTGAAAACGATGAAGGTATCTTGGATTAGTTTTGTCTTTAAAGATAATGAACAATAATTAATAAATGATATTTTGAGATTTAATATAAATAATTAATAAAATAATTATTTAATTAAAATAAGCCTTTAATCCAAGATAGATATTTTTTTGGTATTTATACTAATTTTTAAGAAAATCATAAATACTTAAGTATATGATACTTCCCGAATGACCCTTCGGGTTTTCGTAATTCAATTACGATACAGTAATATACCGCTCCCCGGTCAATAGTATATTTGGACCGCTACGACCTCTATTGCTAGAATCGTTGTCCGAAAAAAACACTTTTATTCTAAGTTCAAGGGTGTACAATCACATATGCATATATCTCAAACTTCAACATAACTTCATAAGGCATAAGCATATAGTACATTTGAAAGCCGCAAACACAACAGTGAAAATCCTTATATATAAGTTTTGAAAAGTAAACTTGCATAGGTAAAATCAAGAATATAATCTTTTGAAATTAAATACTTAGGGTTGGAAAACTTGCCTTGGTAGGGTGGGGTGGTCGAGCTCGCGACCTGGAACGAAATCTATACATAATCAATATTCGTACGTTAGTACCTTAACAACACTATTTAATCGTAAGGTTTTTAAGGATGTAAGACCAACTTAATGTTAGAAATATTGACTACTACAGCAACATAGAGGCAGTTATATATTGTATTTAACAAGTCCAGGCCAAGCATACAATTAGCGAAACAAAACACGAAGGTAAAACACATGCAAATCAGTAACTGATAGAACAAAGGAAGATAAGAAATCATACCAGAAGCCATAGCTATGCAGGTATCAAATAAGAAATAATCAGCTGAGTCACCAGGCCTTGCAAAGAAGTCCTGATTGTTCTTGAAGAGATAATTGCCTCCACTTACACTGTGTCAGGATGCTGGAAATATTCTTCCAGGATAAAACAGCTCCGAGTTAGATGGTCACAGCAACCAGAAAACTCAACTTCGACTAGCACCTCAGTCGCCAGAAAAACCTACTGGTGGAGTACAGAATATAAAGGGAGAACAGAGTGTATAGAGAGAACAGAGAATGTATGGTGTGGACAGTATGTTTTTATATATTTAACAATCAGTAGCTTAGGTCTCTATTTATACTAGAGGCTAAACGTAACTGATGCCACCCAATTAATATTGTAACTCCCATTCCAATTAATTAGA
The DNA here is from genome assembly GCA_037693485.1 of Kitagawia praeruptora. Classification (NCBI taxonomy): domain Eukaryota; kingdom Viridiplantae; phylum Streptophyta; class Magnoliopsida; order Apiales; family Apiaceae; genus Kitagawia; species Kitagawia praeruptora. The sequence continues at coordinate 155,295,321 of CM075348.1, read as the reverse complement.
ATGAAACGGTCGATTTAATATAATCAAAACGGCTGTAACAGCTGATTTTATATTAAATAAATCGTAACAGTTACATTATATATATATTTATCCACATTATGACTTCCAATTAATAGAATAAATGCTCAGACTCTACTGTCAAAATCACGCAGAAGTTACTGTCAACAAGTCCTGACAGTACCTTTAAAGTAACTGTCAACAGTTTGAACTTGACAGTAAGTTTACTTCTTTGACAGCAACCTTGTTTCTGACAGTAAGTTTTACTTCCTTGACAGCAACCTTGTTCCCGACAGTAAGTTTTACTTCCTTGACAGCAACCTTGTTCCTGACAGCAAGTTTTACTTTCCTGACAGCAACTTTGTTTCATGACAGCAAGTTTGCTCTCGAGAGTTTACAGGACTTAACAGTCCAACTCTTGACAGCATGTTTATAATATTAAAATAAATCAATAATCCATGCAATAAAATTCCTCGCCCAGGTCGCCTCGCGTACGCGAGACGCCGAGACATTCGCCCAAATCGCCCTTCGACCGAGCCGAGTCGAGTCGAGTCGAGACGTGACGTGGCGTGGCGTGGCGGGGCGTGTCATGACGTGGCGGGGCGGGCGGCGGCGGCGCGCGCGTGTGTTTGCGTGCGCGTGGAGCACACAGTAACACCATGCACCATCATACACCTTAGTAGTTGTACACTACCCATGTGTGTGATTCTATATAAAGCCAACAACCCCCCTTATTTATTTCAATGTGGGATAAATACACATTCTCATTTCAAGCTCTTTCAAGCTACTAACTTCAACTCCATTTCTCTATGGGTTTCACTAAGAAAATTACTTAGACCCATATATGAAAATTTAAGTTCCCATATCAAGGAACAATTTCCAATCGTTAAAATCCGGAATTAACATCAAGAACATAAAATAATTATGCCCTAAAAACTCCATTTTCTAACAATCCCCCACAAATCCATACAGAAATGCTCCAGGTTTTCCATCATGACTTGTTTTTCAGAGTTGGTACCCTTCCGGGTTTGAACCCTCCTAAGTCCCCTACTTCGATGACTACCGGATTCAGATGGAATGTTTCACCTTGAATCTTAATCCGTTTGATGTAATCATGTTCCATAGACGACAACAAGTCAAAGGCTATGGTGCCAATCTACGGCTTTGAGACATTAATGGTCTTGTCTCGATCCTGTTCGTCGAATGTTTCAAGGAATAACCCTTCCCTCTAATTGTGACCACACAATTACATTCGCTTAGCTGGGCATCTCCAGAGATGTACTGCTACCATCTCGTCAAATGACTTGACCCCATTCAGAGTTATAATAACTCTTGCTTACTAGCAGTGTCAGTACCTTCTAGGTTTACAGGGGATAGACTCAGATACAAACAGTATCATCTATGTAGCAAAGGTACTATCAATTCATCCTTACAGCTTGTTATTACCACATTGAATACACTTCAAGGGATCTCCTCTCATGTGTATTGGGTTCCCACTGATGATGAACTATGATGGGTTGACAGCCCCATCCCCAACCTCGACTTAAGGACCACTGTAGGTTCCAGTCCTTTAGTTAAAGGATCAGCTATATTGTTCTGAGTTCCTATGAACTCTACAGCAATAATCCTATCAGACACTAAACCCCTTATAGACTTTAGTCTAACTTGGATGTGTCTCTTTGTTTTAGCATTATACTTTTTACTGCTAATCTTGTCGATAGTTGTTTTACTATCACAATGAATAGCAAACGCAGGAAGTGGTCTGCTTACTACAGGTATCGCGGACATAAGTCCATGTAACCATTCAGCCTCCGTCCCCATGGCATCTAGCGCACACAACTCAGCCTCAAAAGTAGACCGAGTTACTATAGTCTGTTTTGTCAACTTCCAGGATATTGCTCCACCTGCTAAAGTGAACACGTATCCAGTCACTCCATTGGAACCAGACTTCTTAGCTATCCAACTTGCATCACTGTAACCTTCAAGTACACCAGGAAATCTCCTATAGTGTAAACTAAGGTACATTGTGCCTTTCAGATATCTAAGTACTCTATCAAGAGCATCCCAATGAGTTCTGTTTGGACAACTTGTATATCTAGCCAACTTAGACACAGAATATGAAATATCTGGTCTAGTACAGTTAGCAAGATACTGCAAACTCCCTATAATCCGAGAGTACCTTAACTGAGACATAGGTACTCCTGAAGTATTCTTGACAAGGGCAACTTTAGGATCATAGGGTGTACTAGCGATTCTACACTGTGAATAACCATATTTCTCAAGTATAGATTTCTCTATATAATGAGATTGCGATAAAGTTATTCCCTCAGCTGACTGAGTCAGCTTGAGACCAAAAATCACACTAGCCTCACCCATATCCTTCATTTCAAAATGCCTTTTCAAGAAAGCTTTTGTCTCGTTAATAATCTCAATATTGGTTCCAAACAGTAATATGTCATCTACATATAGGCACAAGATGACACACTCACTACCTTTAACTTTGGTGTAGACACACTTGTCACTATCATTAATATCATAACTGAACGGCACTATAGTTTCATCAAACTTTTTATGCCAATCCCTAGGAGCTTGTTTCAAGCCATAGATGGATTTGATCAACTTACATACTTTCCTTTCGTTACCAGATGCAACAAATCCCTCAGGCTGATCCATATAAATCTCTTCTTCAAGTTCACCATGAAGAAAAGCTGTCTTTACATCCATTTGATGGATGATAAGACCATGTACGGAAGCCAATGCTACTAGCATTCGAATTGTTGTCATTCTAGCTACTGGAGAGTATGTGTCAAAGTAATCAATGCCCTCCTTTTGCTTAAAACCCTTAGCTACCAGTCTAGCTTTGTACTTATCTATTGATCCGTCAGGGTTCAACTTCCTTTTAAAAATCCATCTGCACCCGATAGTAGAACACCCAGGAGGGAGATCAACTAACTCCCATGTTCCGTTAGAAACAATAGAGTCAATTTCACTCTTTACAGCGCCCTTCCAGTGCCTAGACTCTGAAGAATCCATAGCTTGTCGGAAAGTTAAAGGTTCATCCTCGACATTGTAAGTGATAAAATCACTTCCAAAATCCTTGACTACCTTTGCACGCTTACTCCTTCGTGGTTCCTCTACCTCCTTAGGAGTAGAGCTACTACTAGGTTCCGCCCCCACATTTGTCATCTTTTCCACATGATCAGGAATAGAACTTGATGTGTGAGTAGGATCTTCATTAGAAGTATCTTGAGGCATACCAGTCTTCATAGGGTAAACATCCTCAAAGAATGTAGCATCACGAAACTCAACTATCGTGTTTGCCACTATACCATCTATGTCAGATTTTAACACTAAAAATCTCATAGATGTAGTGGTCTCAAGATAGCCTAGAAAGATACAATCAACAGTCTTCGGACCTAGTTTCTTTCTCTTGTGTTCAGGGACAAGTACCTTAGCAAGGCACCCCCACACACGAAGATACTTAAGACTAGTCTTCTTGCTCTTCCATAACTCATAGGGTGTCTTATCCATGTGTTTCAGAGGGACTCTATTCAGAATATGGCAAGCCGTATTCAGAGCTTCTCCCCACATGTATTTAGGCAGCCCAGAGTTAATAAGAATACTATTAATCATATCTTTAAATGTTCTGTTCTTTCGCTCAGCAACCCCATTAGACTCAGGTGTGTATGGTGGGGTAACTTCATGAACTATACCATTATTTGCACAAAATTCATTAAAAGCGTTACTCGTATACTCACCACCTCTATCAGATCTCAACCGTTTAAGTACCTTACTAGTTTGTTTTTCTACTTCAGTTTTATATATAATGAATTTACTAAGTGCTTCATCCTTATGTCTAAGTAAATAAACATAACAGTATCTACTACTATCATCTATAAAGGTAATGAAGTATCTAAACTGGTCCTTAGTCAACACACCACCAAATTCACAAATATCAGTGTGTACTAAATCTAACAAGTCTGAATCCCTAACAATATTATGAAAAGGTTTCCTTATTTGTTTAGCAGACACACATACTTGACATTTAGAATTCTTTTCTATAGTGTGTTTTGGAATCAACTCTAAGTTCATCATATTTTTAAGAGCACCAAAATTTAAGTGACCAAGTCTAGCATGCCATAAATCAGAAGATTCAATACAATTAACAGAAGGAGTAATATTATTAATCAACCCACCCAAAACGGGTTCAGCATTTATCACAAATAAACCATTCGACAAGTAACCCTTGCCAAAAAATGTACCAGTATGAATAAGAATTACTTTATTACATTTGAGAGAAACTTCAAAGCCATTAGCTACTAAACAACTACCACTTATTATATTTCTACGCATGTCGGGAACATGATGCACTCTTGTCAGGGATAGAATACGTCCCGAAGGAAACTTCAGGTCCACGTTTCCTATTCCATGTACTTGAGCAGCACTTGCGTTCCCCATCGTCACTGTCAAGCTATGACTCTGTTGATAAGATACAAATAAACTAATGTCAGCACAAATATGCACATTAGCTCCAGTATCAATCAACCATTCATTTGACAGATAAGTGGAAAATAGTACAAGGTTGTAGGTAACATACCGGTCTTCGTTGGTTTCAGAAGCCAAAGCTTCACCAACAACCATGTTCGCTACAGGCCCACTTGAGGTTCCAAGCACAGCATTCGCTTGAGCTACAGCCTCGGCTTTCTTCGCTTTCTTTGTAGGGCAGTCCTTACTCCAGTGCCCAACCTGCCCACAAGACCAACATGGTTTGTTTGCCTTTGGTTTCTTGGCCTTATCCTTGTCACTCTTAGGTTTATTACTATTACCCTTCTTAGAGACAGCCTTCCTTTTCTGTCCTACAGTAGCTACATTTACCTTCGAACTTCCATGCCCAGTTGGCATCACATGTCCCTGTTTGGACTTGTGTTGTTCTTGTACCGAGATGTCCAGCATAAGGTTGGTCCAGGTGATCTCTCCTTTCTGTCTTTTCAGGGAGAGAGAGAACTCTTCCCAAGACTTTGGAAGCTTTTCAATCACACTCATCACCTTAAACTTTTCGGGGAGGTCCATTCCAGACTCCTTCAAAGCATGCACTATCATCTCGAACTCATGCACTTGCTCAGTCATGGATTTATTGTCCACCAGCTTGAAATCAAGGAACCTAGCCACAGAATACTTTTCCAGACCTTGTGAGTCAGTATTATGTGTCTGGTCCAGCTTCTCCCATAAGAGTTTTGCGGTGTAGGCATCAGAAGAGTACACATCAAACAATGTGTTGGTTAGAGCAGCCAGAATTGCTGCCCTAGCAACCCCATCCTTCTCAGCCCACTTCGCATAACTCTTAACTGATTCAGCCTTCTCTTGATCCACAACCGGCTTCTCATATTCCACAACAGGCCACAAACCCTTTACAGTCAACCACAACTTCATCCTTTTCTGCCAACGAGAAAAGCCAACGCCCCCATTGAATTTCTCTGGCAAGCCAGTTAATTCAACAGGTTATGGAAAACTGTAAGTGGTCCAATCAATGACCCCAACAGATGCAACCGAACTACCACTAGCAGGAATCTCACTATCGTTAACCATTATGCTAAATACTATATAACGAATTATCTCTTCAAGAATGTTAGAAATATTGACTACTACAGCAACATAGAGGCAGTTATATATCGTATTTAACAAGTCCAGGCCAAGCATACAATTAGCGAAACAAAACACGAAGGTAAAACACATGCAAATCAGTAACTGATAGAACAAAGGAAGATAAGAAATCATACCAGAAGCCATAGCTATGCAGGTATCAAATAAGAAATAATCAGCTGAGTCACCAGGCCTTGCAAAGAAGTCCTGATTGTTCTTGAAGAGATAATTGCCTCCACTTACACTGTGTCAGGATGCTGGCAATATTCTTCCAGGATAAAACAGCTCCGAGTTAGATGGTCACAGCAACCAGAAAACTCAACTTCGACTAGCACCTCAGTCGCCAGAAAAACCTACTGGTGGAGTACAGAATATAAAGGGAGAACAGAGTGTATAGAGAGAACAGAGAATGTATGGTGTGGACAGTATGTTTTTATATATTTAACAATCAGTAGCTTAGGTCTCTATTTATACTAGAGGCTAAACGTAACTGATGCCACCCAATTAATATTGTAACTCCCATTCCAATTAATTAGAATGAAACGGTCGATTTAATATAATCAAAAAGGCTGTAACAGCTGATTTTATATTAAATAAATCGTAACAGTTACGTTATATATATATTTATCCACATTATGACTTCCAATTAATAGAATAAACGCTCAGACTCTACTGTCAAAATCACGCAGAAGTTACTGTCAACAAGTCCTAACAGTACCTTTAAAGTAACTGTCAACAGTTTGAACTTGACAGTAAGTTTACTTCTTTGAAAGCAACCTTGTTTCTGACAGTAAGTTTTACTTCCTTGACAACAACCTTGTTCCCGACAGTAAGTTTTACTTCCTTGACAGCAACCTTGTTCCTGACAGCAACTTTGTTTGCTCTCGAGAGTTTACAGGACTTAACAGTCCAACTCTTGATAGCATGTTTATAATATTAAAATAAATCAATAATCCATGCAATAAAATTCCTCGCCCAGGTCGCCTCGCGTACGCGAGACGCCGAGACATTCGCCCAAATCGCCCTTCGACCGAGCCGAGTCGAGTCGAGACGTGACGTGGCGGGGCGGGCGGCGGCGGCGCGCGCGTGTGTGTGTGTGCGCGTGGAGCACACAGTAACACCATGCACCATCATACACCTTAGTAGTTGTACACTACCCATGTGTGTGATTCTATATAAAGCCAACAACCCCCCTTATTTATTTCAATGTGGGATAAATACACATTCTCATTTCAAGCTCTTTCAAGCTACTAACTTCAACTCCATTTCTCTATGGGTTTCACTAAGAAAATTACTTAGACCCATATATGAAAATTTAATTTCCCATATCAAGGAACAATTTCCAATCGTTAAAATCCGGAATTAACATCAAGAACATAAAATAATTATGCCCTAAAAACTCCATTTTCTAACACTTAACAACTCCAATTTGTGACCACTAACCCTCCTATATGACCATGTCATCACTTTATCACATTCGTTACCCATTCAACTCGAATCCATTCCTCAAACTTGAAACACAAGTGAGTACTCTTAAAACTACGTTAAACTAACCTCATACGTGATTTTTCACTCGCGCGCACTTCTCTCTAACATTTTTATAAAATTGAAAAATACATATTTTAATCCAATTCTTTTTGGATAGCCTTCCTTACTGTAAGATCTAGCTATTCTCAATTTTTCACAATGTTTGCAGAAAGTTGGAGGGTCCAAAAACAGTTCACAAACAGACCATACAGTGCAGTCCGGATTTCAGAACCACTCCTCACTCTTCTGGTCATAACTCAAAATCTATACATCACCTAGACATGTGCCTTATATTTCTGGAAACTACATTCGAATACCTTTCTAACCATACATATTGGGTCTTAAGGGGACACGTTTAAGGGGTTCAAAAGCCTACTGTAATGCAGTACATACTCCCAGAATTTTTACACATTACTCATCCTTACTCAAACCTTCAAGAACTCCACTTATACATCATATCCACCATCAAAACCACCAAGACATGACTCTCTAGCACACAAGGGGTTACATACTCTAAGTACAAGCTTTAAAATCATCATAACAAGCACATAACTTCAAGATCTCACCATCTATAACTCATACTACCAAGATATGCACTAATACTTGTAGATCTAACATTATAAATCATAAACAATCCATGACTAAGAGTGGTTAGGGTTTTATACCTTCTTGAGTATCTAGGAACCTTGAACGAGCTTTGTAATCTCTAAGAACACTTGGATGAGCTCCTACAACCCTTAATCCTTCAAGATCTAAAAGATGACAACTTTGGTTAACACTCATCCAATCCTTCAACAATTTTTATCTCAAGATTTAATGGATGAAATGCTATGAAATTGATACCATACCTCTATTATAATGTAAGGAAGCCCTAGGATTTTTGCTTGGATTTGTAGGTGAGGAAAAGATGGAGAGAAAATCTCTCTTCTCCTCCTCTTCTTGCTTCGGCCGAGAGCTTCAATGGGGGGGAGAGTGTTTTCTTTTTGTTTGTGTTTGAAATGAATTAAAAAGGGATGAGTGATATGTATTATTGTGGGGGTTAGATAAGGTTCACATGTTGCCAAGCTAGGGGTCTAGGTTGTCTCCCCATGCCCTATTGTCCCCTAGGTTGCAACACCCATCACCCATGACACTATTCACTTCTACTTTATGCTTTTCTAGTTTCTTTTCCTAACTACTTAGTTACATGACACTTGCATGCAATATCCTTTCCTTGTATTATTATTCCTCCACCAATGGTTATCACTTAGTCCTTAATTCATATCGTATCATAATTAATTCCTCGTAATAATATTTTGTCGCGTAGAGATTTCATTTGTAATTCTTTAAGAACTTAATTGGGTAAATCCTTTAAATATCCACAACTCCTTGTCATAATCTCTTGAAATCTCCTAATACTCTAATAATCCTCATGTCCCAAGTTTTTATAACTCTTAGTAGCAGTAGTCCTCTTGCCTTCAACAATTTTCCCTTTTTCTTACACAGTGAATATAATAACATAAAATTTCAGATAATCAACTCCATTACATAACATAGGTGACTCAAAGGGCCCCTAATTCACAATATCATAAGCTTTTACACATTTAAAATATTACAAAAATCAGGGTTCTTACAGCCTCCCCTACTTAAAAGGATTCCGTCCCGGAATCAGGTTGAAAACAGTTGAGGGTACTTTTCACGCATCGCGCTTTCTAGTTCCCATGTTGATTCCTCGACATTCTGGTTCCTCCACAAAACTCTTACTAGCTTGACAACCTTGTTCCTCAGCACTTGTTCTTTTCTATCCATGATTTCCACGGGTTGCTCCACATAGGTCAAGTCTGGTTGCAAATCCACTTGGTCATATTCTATCACGTGCCGAAAGTCGGTATGGTAGGGTCGTAGCATGGACACATGGAACACATTATGCACTTGCTGCAAGCTTGGGGGTAAAGCCAATTCATAGGCTAACTTTCCAACACGCCTCAAAATCTCAAAAGGTCCAATAAATCTCGGGCTTAGCTTCCCCTTCTTACCAAATCTCATCAATCCTTTCCAGGGGGATACCTTTAGCATCACGAAGTCTCCCACCTCATACTCCTTTGATATCTCATAAAATTTGACCATTCGAAATAATGGGTTTCGTAAAAAGAAAACTAATGACTTTTACATACACTCATCTGCACCGTAAAGACGTAATATCAATTCGAAATCTTCATTTAATAATTCGTACATATCGTGGTTGCAAAAATTTCTCATCTACCCATAAAATTACTATTCATCCCGATTTCGAATATTCACGAAAACTAGGGTTATTGCAGTCTCCTCTCCCTAGAAGGATTCTATCTTAAGAACTTAAGGAAAAATAGTTGTGGATACAATTCCAACTTTACCCATTCCAACTCTCAGGTTGACACTTCAACCCTTTTTGTCCTCTCACCTTGGTCTCACCAACGCTTTAATGTTGTTTCTCAACGCATGCTCTCCTCGACCTGTATTCCTTATCGGTTGTTCTATGAATGAAAATTTCTATCCCACTACTTATACGTTCCTTTTCTACCTTGTTCATAGTATCCGTGTTGAGTCCTTGTATCGGTGGCCCGTGAATACTTTTGTGGTCGTGTTTTATAATCTTAGACAACGTCAATACGCACGGTATTCCTCATATTCCTTTTCTTGATTAGCACGCACGTGTTGCCTCCCGTCAGCTGTTACCACTTGCTATGGATACTGTATAGTCTTCGGTATACATCGAACCAGTTCAGCTACTATATCCCTCGTTCATTGACTTCTTCGTAATGCAAGAAAAGCGAAACTTCTTATATCTCAGTACGTTTTACAAGAGACGTCCTTACGTTCGCATGGTGACGATAGTGATAACAACATTCATTTCCTGGATAAGTTTTTATTCTCGACTGCCCCGTGAAATCTAAGGCACGACACTAAATATAAATTCGATCGACTGGATAATTCTTCTTCCCTGTCCGTCAGCCATAGATCAAATTAGTACATACGCTCAATCTCTTTGTTAAATATACTTGAAAGCACCTTTAATATTCGAAATTTAACCTTAAGTCTTTATCTGACGTAATCGTTGCAGAAGTTTTATATTGCACCACCATCTCTTCCGTATATAAATCGATAATCTTCTAAATGGAAAGTCTCTCGCAGGTAAATCACTTGGTCCACAAATTATAAATCAACTAGGGCCATCACTTGGCTCGGTCTTCGGCGACCTACTTATGAAATTCATTATAATTCTATCCACGTTCAAGATTTTCTACAGGCGGAATTAATCCATTAGATCTCTATCATTCTGCTTTTGACCTGTCGCGTTTGTACTTAATAGTTTGCCAATACCATTCTTCATATCCATTTGCCAAACATTCTTTTAATTCTCTATACATCTTTGTCCTTCACTATAATTTAGTCATTTTCCTCTAACATTATTCTTTATTGTATATACTCTATTTTCTTGGTCAATACTGACTGAGTTCCAATTTCGAATAATCCCTTCTATAGGTATCGGCCACCACACTGGCCTTCCTAGGTAATAACAAATTTCTCCATTATACTCTCTTCTCCCTTTCGTCACCTTCTCTTTCTTATGTTTTAGTTCTAATATGAAGCTATACTTATGGCACTTGTGGAAAAATTTCACACTTTTCTCATAAGGTTAGCGTCTCAGTTTTATGCGTGAACGCTATCATGACTAATCCCCGACTCACGGTTAGTATATCCTATCCCGTAACCTTTATGTTGTTTAGAAGTATATGCTATCATCCTCTTTCTACTGCATCAGCACACCTCTTAAACTCTTGAAAGACGCATCATCGTGACTCTCAAAGTCCTCTTTTTATCATCAAGTATAGCTAACAACGAGGTTGTTGCTAATATCTCATTTCATTCCAAAACTTTGTTCATTAATCCATAAAGGCTTCTGACTCATTAGTCCACTCAAACGATACTACCATAATTTTAATTATAACGTTTATATTAGTGTGAAATGCCAACTTTAGCACAGTACAGAGGTCGATCTTGAGTTGGTGAAACCCGCTTTTCAACCTTATCTTTGAAAAACAACTACGCGTTTTAACTGGTCAACAATTCCTACATCTCCGGTTAGGGGTATCGATTCTCGATGGTATATGTAAGATGTCATACGCTCGTCCTCTTTCACAACTGGCGCTAATCAGCCTGAGGCCTGTATGCTGCTGCGATTCCCAATAAACTTGATTAGGTGGTAATCTCGAAGGATCATTGGCATATATCCATGCATCCATTTGCTATTAGGGGCCTTTTAAACTTTATGTCTCTCTATGTGCATCAATCCCTTTAAGCTAAGTAAAGCTTCACATTCTTGCCACGATATTTCTTCCTTTCTTGTCCATCTCACTTTCATGTTAGTTTCTTCTAAGGATATGTCTTACATCGCATTCGATTTGCATTTCTTGGATCAGGAAAAAGGCTTGGTAACTCCAGATTTCATTAATATAACATCCTGACAACGGTTGGTAGGAGCGTACTCCCAACCACCTCATCATTTCTTATAACCTTCCTCACACTAATATTAAAGGTCCCGTGGTATGCCCCGTCATGTTATTCCTACTTTTAATAATTACTCGGCATAACGCTCTGGCTGCACAATTACAACATTTGGTTTTTGATCTCATATTGGTGAAACGGTTCACAATTGTACCTCCCGTTCACCCTAGAGTAATCACTTTTGAAAGAAATGGTTTCAAAATAACAAGGTCCAATAGATAATTTCAATAAGAATTCCACATTGGATGTTCCAAGAATGTTGATGGTTCCAAATATTAGGAGTCTCGATTTTCGGAGATGTAAGGATGGACAGAAAGAATACAACAAGGTTTATTCCTTCATGTCCTGATAATTTTGTAATGTGATATCATAGAGAATGTTGCACAAGGGCAATGATTGTTGGATACAAAAGTCATAAAGACAGTGTTTATACAATTCTTACATCTGGTGAATACTTTTCCTCTTGAAAAATAGAGGATCTAAAAAGTCCCATTGATAAAGGTCAACCGATCGAAAGCAATTCTACTCTATGACAATAAAAAGGAAGCAGTTTATCATTCAAGTAATCTATGGTTTCAAATGTATCTTCATTATATGAATGAAAGAGCAGAATATTCAAGTGACATAAAGTCTGATACGAAGATGGGTAGAATTCAAGTTGAGTGGGCGACCTCACTAGGTCTCAATCAAGCCATTCGTCAAAAGTTTCATCATCATACTTTACCACATGCAAAATGCATTGCGGAATTGCTGAATGAAATAAATTGGGAGTTGGACCAGTAAAACAATAACTAGTCCTTTTCAAGAAACACTAGCAACTAGCTAGACAAACTTTGCTAGTTCACCTGTTTGAGACATCACCACTAGCTAGGACAATTAGCTAGGTGTTCTCCACAACATTACAATTTTGAATAGTTAGAACAATCAACTAGTCATTCATATTGACATATCGACTAGCCAGTTTCAATTGGCTAGAACGGAATTTCAACATCGTAGCCACTGAAGAAACTTTAGGCTACTCGGAGAACGAATGAAAATAAGAAGTTATTAAGTTTGAAAAAGAAAACTATAAAACCTGAAGGGAATGTTCTAGGTATCGGAACAATCGATAACCTCTCATCAAATATCACTTATCAGTGAAACGGTCCACCCAAGGGTGCCTCCGTACACATGCTTTATTAGATCCTACAATATAATTAAATTCGGAATACCAATATCAAAATGATATCCTTACTATGATTTCAGTGTACGATGTACAATCTCATCTTGAATAGAAGAAAAGAATTCATGAGGGATGTCTGGACATTAGATCATCCATGTCCTCCGTAATTTGTTAAATATTTATGAGCTCAACTGAAGAGTGCAAGTATGAAAGAAGCAATCAAATATCAATATTCGTTAAGTAATATTCATCGATTAATTAAGGAAATATTTGTTGAACATTCATTGGATAATTGAAAGAAAGTGTAAATAGGCCTGAGCCGAACAAGATCATCATAAATTTTTGAATAGAATGTTCATGGATCAAATGAAATTACTTCGGATAAGTCCTGCTTTAGGGAAAGTATGTCACTGGTTGTTATTCCACAAGTTTGAAGTAGAAAGCTAGAAGGGTTACCTGATGTAAACTAATCGAGGTAACATGGTTAGTGAACAGTTTAAAATGAAGTAGTGCACCAGCCGGTAGTTACCAAAATAAGTTAATAATCATTCTTGCATCTCATTATCACCATTATGAGGGTAACTCCATCTCTTCGTCTTCGTAATACAAGACACCAAGTAGTGCATTACTAGGAGTCTCTCAATCATCATTTTAAAGTCATTTATCCAGTTAGGGTTTCACAAATCTATCTATCATTTTCGTGCTTTATCTTGAAGGCCTAGCTTCACATCATTCCGGGGACACCTGCTAAGTCCATAGGGTCCTACTTCATGCCTTCCGACATGAATCACGAGTGGCCAGTTCCCCCTGGGAACAGATCAAAGAGATCTCTCAGGGATCTCAGTGCAGTCCAGAGGTTCAGTGGCGGGTGTGTGCATGTGAACATATACCAAAAATATTGAGGTCCACAATACATATATACGTAGTCCCTGATAATATCTCTATCAAAGGATCCCACTCTAGACCCACGGGTCTTTTCTTTTGGTAGACTCTGAGATCACTGTATCGCTCGTTGCAACCATATTCAACTTCACTTGAGTCCCTTTGTTAATTCTACTTGTTTGTTCTTTAAGTTGAACTACCATGCTCTAGCGTCCGAATCATGCGTGAAATTATCTAGCACGCTCGTCTTGTGATAACATTCTCGTATAACACATGTAAAATTCGCCATAAAGGGTAATGAAATCCACAACGGCATAGTAACCACCTTTCAGGTAAACCCGTTACTTATCGAAAATCGGGCCTTATAGCCAAAGTAAAAGACTTTCATTATTCCAAGTACTAAGTACCCTTACTTATGTAGGGAAGTTTAAACTTCTTGATTCTTAAAATGCCACCTCCTAAACTGTGGAGGACTATGGGCCACAAAATTTATGCCAGCCTAGTCATCCGATCATATTGGCAATATCGCCTCTACTTTAGCTGCTCTTGAGATTTTTCTCTTCTTCCTATATCATTACCTATATAGGTCATGTACGATTCTCAAACCTCTATTCGTCATTCTGAAGGTCTATAAGGATTCTATCGACCCTAGTATAACACCTCCAGTAAACACTCCAGTCCATTCTACTCACCGGTACCTCTTCCGGTAGTCCAATAATAAGTTTACTACGATCTCTTATTTCATTCTCCTACTTAGACTTAACTCTCAACACTCTTGTTTCTGAGTACTGTAACTTATCTCTCTGATACCATTTCTGTGACGCCCACAAATCCGAGGTCAGAGATTCAGGTCGTCACGTCACCATCCAACCATATCATACCTGTATTAACTTTACAACTCAACAATACCTCTACCCAGACCTCAATCTTACGCACATACAAGTTAGAGCCTCAGAAACGATAATCAAAAGTAACACTAAATATTACAATTCGTCTGTACAATCCAGAATCTTACGCACTTCCACTTATACAACTACACTTGAAGACGAGTCTTACTATTACAATTGAAAACCTATCAGGCTTACTCTGTAGTATTTATCCGGAACTAAATCATCTCGGGATAAACCTTCCATTCCTCTTCTGCTGGTACGGAGTTAACTGACCAAATTCTTCTCTTTCTGAAAAGTTTTCATAAAGCAAGAATGAGCTACATAATGCTCAGCAAGTTCGCCATTTTGAAAAATAATAATGTGGTTTATTTCGAAAACGTTCCCAACTGTATGGGTATATATCTCAGATTTCAAAACATAATTCGACAATATATATGTCCGAGTTTGAATAAAACATTTATACTCGCTAAGGAACTTTAAGAATAACATATGAATCCTTTATAAGGTTCCCATTTCAATATATCTCAAGTTTGGAAATATATACATATAAGTATATCATTTTCGGCAAAACACTCTACGGTTAACATACTGTACAGGGAATACATTATTGCAAAACCTCTTTCCTTCCATTAGCTTAGAAGGTTTCTCATTCAAAAACATTTCATTCTTTGAAATAATTGCAAGAGTGCACTAACACGTGCCAATCTTTATAGGAAATCTTGCTGTTCTAGTTACTGCACGATGTCAATATTTTTATTATCAAAAACCACACTATCGGCAACTTGGCACTTAGGCCCAAGAAGCAGTGTTTGAGTATTTTTCCAAAGTGGAGGATGGGACTGGAAGAAAACATAAAAACCTGACAGGGATTGACGATGATCAGTCGCCACATCCAAGTCCAATAATCCGCGGGTCTTCTCTACCGGTAGAAGGATAGATACTACATCCGTAACTATCCCCGAGTGAAAACTACATCTGTAATCACCCTCGATGAAAACTACATCCGTAATCATCCTTCGGCAACACCTGGGCCGGAATAATAATTGATGGACCGCCTGGCTCACGGCCGCTTACACATCCCGGGAATCGTTCGTCAACGATTCCCACACCTACCAGAGTCCCCTTTTTCTTTCTTGTCAAAATCATTTTGATAGAAAATTTGAGTAGTTGAAGTTCGACCTCAGTCGATCGATAATTCTTGAAAAACGTGCAAGAGCAAAACCTGACCAGGGGTTTTCGAAAATGTTTTGGGTTCGAAAGAGTTCGAGTTTGAAAACGATGAAGGTATCTTGGATTAGTTTTGTCTTTAAAGATAATGAACAATAATTAATAAATGATATTTTGAGATTTAATATAAATAATTAATAAAATAATTATTTAATTAAAATAAGCCTTTAATCCAAGATAGATATTTTTTTGGTATTTATACTAATTTTTAAGAAAATCATAAATACTTAAGTATACGATACTTCCCGAATGACCCTTCGGGTTTTCGTAATTCAATTACGATACAATAATATACCGCTCCCTGGTCAATAGTATATTTGGACCGCTACGACCTCTATTGCTAGAGTCGTTGTCCGAAGAAAACACTTTTATTCTAAGTTCAAGGGTGTACAATCACATATGCATATATCTCAAACTTCAACATAACTTCATAAGGCATAAGCATATAGTACATTTGAAAGCCGCAAACACAACAGTGAAAATCCTTATATATAAGTTTTGAAAAGTAAACTTGCATAGGTAAAATCAAGAATATAATCTTTTGAAATTAAATACTTAGGGTTGGAAAACTTGCCTTGGTAGGGTGGGGTGGTCGAGCTCGCGACGTGGAACGAAGATCTATACATAATCAATATTCGTACGTTAGTACCTTAACAACACTATTTAATTGTAAGGTTTTTAAGGATGTAAGACCAACTTAACGACTCCAATTTGTGACCACTAACCCTCCTATATGACCATGTCATCACTTTATCACATTCGTTACCCATTCAACTCGAATCCATTCCTCAAACTTGAAACACAAGTGAGTACTCTTAAAACTACGTTAAACTAACCTCCTACGTGATTTTTCACTCGCGCGCACTTCTCTCTAACATTTTTATAAAATTGAAAAATACATATTTTAATCCAATTCTTTTTGGATAGCCTTCCTTACTGTAAGATCTAGCTATTCTCAATTTTTCACAATGTTTTCAGAAAGTTGGAGGGTCCAAAAACAGTTCACAAACAGACCATACAGTGCAGTCCGGATTTCAGAACCACTCCTCACTCTTCTGGTCATAACTCAAAATCTATACATCACCTAGACATGAGCCTTATATTTCTGGAAACTACATTCGAATACCTTTCTAACCATACATATTGGGTCTTAAGGGGACACGTTTAAGGGGTTCAAAAGCCTACTGTAATGCAG
Source organism: Kitagawia praeruptora (assembly GCA_037693485.1). Taxonomy (NCBI): domain Eukaryota; kingdom Viridiplantae; phylum Streptophyta; class Magnoliopsida; order Apiales; family Apiaceae; genus Kitagawia; species Kitagawia praeruptora. The sequence continues at coordinate 155,278,277 of CM075348.1, read as the reverse complement.
TACATACTCCCAGAATTTTTACACATTACTCATCCTTACTCAAACCTTCAAGAACTCCACTTATACATCATATCCACCATCAAAACCACCAAGACATGACTCTCTAGCACACAAGGGGTTACATACTCTAAGTACAAGCTTTAAAATCATCATAACAAGCACATAACTTCAAGATCTCACCATCTATAACTCATACTACCAAGATATGCACTAATACTTGTAGATCTAACATTATAAATCATAAACAATCCATGACTAAGAGTGGTTAGGGTTTTATACCTTCTTGAGTATCTAGGAACCTTGAATGAGATTTGTAATCTCTAAGAACACTTGGATGAGCTCCTACAACCCTTAATCCTTCAAGATCTAAAAGATGACAACTTTGGTTAACACTCATCCAATCCTTCAACAATTTTTATCTCAAGATTCAATGGATGAAATGCTATGAAATTGATACCATACCTCTATTATAATGTAAGGAAGTCCTAGGATTTTTGCTTGGATTTGTAGGTGAGGAAAAGATGGAGAGAAAATCTCTCTTCTCCTCCTCTTCTTGCTTCGGCCGAGAGCTTCAATGGGGGGGGGGGAGAGTGTTTTCTTTTTGTTTGTGTTTGAAATGAATTAAAAAGGGATGAGTGATATGTATTATTGTGGGGGTCAGATAAGGTTCACATGTTGCCAAGCTAGGGGTCTAGGTTGTCTCCCCATGCCCTATTGTCCCCTAGGTTGCAACACCCATCACCCATGACACTATTCACTTCTACTTTATGCTTTTCTAGTTTCTTTTCCTAACTACTTAGTTACATGACACTTGCATGCAATATCCTTTCCTTGTATTATTATTCCTCCACCAATGGTTATCACTTAGTCCTTAATTCATATCGTATCATAATTAATTCCTCGTAATAATATTTTGTCGCGTAGAGATTTCACTTGTAATTCTTTAAGAACTTAATTGGGTAAATCCTTTAAATATCCACAACTCCTTGTCATAATCTCTTGAAATCTCCTAATACTCTAATAATCCTCATGTCCTTGTTCGAGTGTTGGTTTCGTCGGGTAGTGATTTGAGCTGGTCAGAGGTTGGTTTACTAGTTCAGCAGATGGACTTAATTTGTTATCAAATTGTATAAAAATGTTATTTTGAGATTGGATTGTAATAATTAAATGTAATAGTTTGTTTCATACCATAACCTGTAAGCGGTCTTGGATCAAGGCCGGTATTTTATTATTTTTGGCTTATGTCCAGGTTTGTGTTGTGTTGGTTGTGGTCCGTGGCCCCATATCTGTACCCCGAATTTTCGGGATGCCACATTGATTGATAATTTATACACCAAATAATGTCTATTACTATTTTAGAATATATTTAGTATTTTGAATAATTTAAATATATCGTCAGGTCAATTTGTTTTTTCCGTTTATTATTTTATAACTAAAAATTACTGATAAGTAAAATGTTAATGATAATTGGTTTAAAATTCATTTTAATATTTTAATTGCTTGAATCTAGATTTTTAAATATAATTAATTAATTAAAAAGTTTATATAACCTTAATTTTGAATGTGTATTTAGATTAGTTTGATAAATATTTTTTGATTTTTAAAATTTTTAATTCAATAATAGTAGATTTATTCAAATTTGATTGCATGTTATATTTGTAGATCGAGACTTTGACATATTAAAATTTTATATTATAGAATATTGATAGAATAGATTCATGAATTAAAATAATATATTTGCATTAAAATCAATTAAGAAATACACAATTTTTGAAAATTACTCTATACATAGAAAGGGGCAGAAAGAATAGATATGCCTGTATATAATAATATAATTGTGATTGATTTTAAATTAAAAATTATGATTAATTAGTTAATAAGTATTTATGAAAATTAATTCATAATATACAACCATATATTATAATATGATTTTAGTTGATATTTATGAATACTAGCTCGTAATATATAATAGTATAATTTTAATTGATTCTAAATTAAAAGATTGATAAGTTAGTAAAAAATTTGTCACTTTAAAAATTTGTAATTTATGCATGTACTAAAAAAATCAATTTTGTATTTCGAAAGAATTGTTAAGTAACCACTTTAAGTAAATTAGGATGAGAATGCTACGTTTAAGTTAGTTTTAGTGATTAATTTTGATTGACTCTTATATATATTTATAAAAATTATTCCATAATATATAATATTGTTATTATGATTAACTGTAAATCAAAAGTGTAGAAAATTATTATTGCGAAAATTGTATATATTTGTATAATCCTGATTAATTTTAATTTAAAATATTAATTTATTATAATTATTTTTTGACATAAAAAATTTGAAATATATGGATATGTTAAATCAAGTAAGTTACTCTCTAATGGAGCGCCAGGAGGAGAGGAGGAGTCAGCTCGCATCCCAAGGAGAGAGGAAATTTCAAATTTTGAATTCGGACAGAGTCGGGCATCGCCATGAAGATCGAAGAAGATTACAGGGCAACAGATCACAAGGTAAAGGGGACGGAGATAAGATACTTGTTGATTTCATAATGGCTAATGAAGACATTGTAGACAAAAAAGTGTTGGAAGAGTTTTGTAGAGGTAGCAAACAAGCTATAGCAGATGCGCTGAATCAAATCCATTGGAGAAGCCTTAAAAAGAGAAAGGTCTTCGTTTGGAATGAAAAATTAGATAGCAAAGTATTGCCGAACAGATCTTTTGCGGAAGTTCTTAACAATGGAGTCCCAGTTATCACAAAGCAAGATGAAAACACGAAAAAGAAGGGATGGACTATAGTAACCTCTAGAAAACAGGGTCCAAGTGGCAAGAACGGGGCAAATCATTCTGAGGGTATCACTATCTTTCTTTATGGGATCCCACCTAATGCTTCGGCAAGAGAAATTTGGAATTTATTCAAACGGTGTGGAGCGGTTAAAGATATTATACTTCCAAAGAAAAGGGATAAGCGCAATCAGATATTCGGATTCGTTAAAACTACTTCTGAAATTGAAGCTGGTCGGATTATCAGTAATGTTAAGGAAGCAGGAGGTTTAGGTTCGATGATTCGAATGAGCATTAACTCCACACACAAACCCTCTCAGGAAAGGAGCAATCTTAAAAGAAATCCAGAATCGAAGGTAGAAAGGGGAACTGACAAAGTTAATTCAGATGAGGTCCCTTTGGCCAAGAAAATGTTTGAATATATCGAAACAGAAATAGACACTGAAGTGGAGCAGGGGCTTTTTCAAACAAAAGTGGGCTTTTCTAGAGGGGTAGAAACTCCAAATAGCTTACAAGGTAAGTTAAGTCATGCAGGATATGATGGTGTAAAGGTAGTAGGTTTGTCGGAAAGAAAGTTTCTCCTTAGGTCGGAAAAGCAGAATGGATGGGATGGTCTGGACCTTGTTCAACTTCAAAAATGGTTTCTTAAGGTCAGAGATTTTGAAGAGAAGGATTTATTTATTCCCAGAATTGCTTGGCTGGAATGCAAAGGTTTACCAATGAATGCTTGGATTGAAGTAATCTCAAAGCGTTCTCTAAGCCTCTGGGTGAGTGGATCTCATGGACGTATCAAAGGGATGACATGAATGTCTTATTTAATCCTTTGATATGTTTGTCTACTAATACCAATACACCCATTCTTGAAGATATGAAAATATTGATTAAAGGAAAGCAATGTTCTATTCAATTTGTTGAGGTAGTAGATGGGAAGGGTCTACAAGGCAAGATGCTACCCATGGAAGAATCTGACATATACTCTACTAAAACCTACTCTGCTCAGAAGAATACCAAAGCTGATAGTAGCCCAACTCATGCTAATGACTCATTTGTAGGAACTAAGGAAGGAGCTCCAAATGAACCGGAGTATTCAGGCAGCCCAGCTAGAAGTGAAGTAGATAGAGTGCCTGAGGGAGTAGAGGAGTCAGAAGTTTCAATTAATCCCAAGGCAATTTCTGTACCTGACAAGCAAGAGCAGTTTTTGTTACCTAGAGAGGATATGGATTCAAATAGCTCTGTGTCGGCCTCCAAGCTTAGTGATCATGTTGAGAATCATTCTTCAAATGATGAGATTACAGAATTGAGTTCACAGATTTCGCTATGTAACAACTTAGGAAGTTTGAAAATGGGGGTTTCTAGAGGTAGGCCTAGAAAAAAAAACCAGGGTGGCAAAAAATCCTTTTGATATAGGGCTTAATAAATTCAGACATTCCAAGAGCTTTAAACTCTCAAGAAATAAAATGATTCAGTCGTATGGGAAAAGCTTAAGGAAGGAATTACTCAAACCAATCGCAGAGGAGTTCAGTGCAGATTTGAGGGCAGAAGCTAAAACCATAGTTCAGTGTGCTCAGGACTTGGGCCTTGAGTTAATAGGATGGAAGGAGGATACCATCAAGGTGGTAGCTAGTCAGTTACAAGAGGGTATCTTGTAATTGATGGTTAGGTTTCTTTTTGATATTGTCTTTTGTTTTAGTACTCAAAATTTTTTTAATGAAGGAACTGAAAATACTATCTTCGAATTGTAGAGGGTTAGGTAATAATATTGCTAGAAGAAATTTAAAGGATCTGATCTTAGCCTCAAAAGCTAATGTAGTTTGTATTCAAGAGACTAAGTGTGCCCTTTTAGATTATTGGCAAAAAAATTCAATTTGGTTTGAGAGTGCACATGGTTGGGTCTTGCAAAAATCTCATGGTCTCTCTGGTGGATTACTTTGTTCTTGGGATTTAAATACTTTTACTTGCCTTGGTTTTGCTCAGTCTCAGAACTGGATTTGGTTGCAAATGAAATCCATCCCTTCGGGCTCAATTTTTAATATAGTTAATGTGTATAGCCCTCTCAACAAGAAAGGCAAGGCTGAGTTATGGGAGGAATTAGGTAGCATTATGAATTCGAGTTCAAATGAAGCACTTTGTTTTTTGGGGGACTTCAACTGCGTTCGAAATTTCAGGGAAAAGATGAATTATGAATATAGATTGAGTGATTCGAGAGGGTTCAATTGCTTCATTAAGAACCACAACCTCTTTGACATCAAATTTCAAAACTCTGAGTTCACTTGGTTTTACTCCAAAGGTAAAAAAAGCAAATTAGACAGATTTCTTCTTAATGATCTTTGGTATGAGTTAGGGGAATGGATGGTCAAATCTCTCAGCAGAAAACAATCTGATCATAAAGCAATTGTCGTGTTCGTAGAGGAACAAAACTGGGGTCCTAAACCGTTCAAAGTTTTCAACTGGTGGTTAGCAGAGGATTCTCTTAAGAGCAAGATAAATGGCTTCTGGGCTAACAGAGATTCAGATAACAAAGTAAATGTTCAATCTCTTCTTAAAGATGTTAAAGGGGTGATTAAAGGATGGAGCAAATCAGCAAAGTCTAGTCTTGATAACAAGATTCAGTGCTTGGAAACTGAATTAAAGATCATTGATCAAAGTAATGATGTATCAGTAAAAGCTCAAAATGTACGGATGGAATTGGAAGGGTGTTACTTCAAAAGGGACTCGGCGCTTAGGCAGAAAGCCAGGGTGAACTGGTGTTTAAGAGGTGATAGGAACTCCAGATTCTTTCATCAATCAATCCTTAGAAGAAGGAACAGAAACAATTTGAAACGGATCATTTGGAAAGGAAGGTGGCTCTCTAATCCTGGTGCAATTATGGAGGCATTCTACGATTATTTCTCTAATTTCTTCAGTCTTAAACCAGACAGGATTTTGCTCAAAGTAGGTAGTGTTATCAGTCAAAAGCTTGATTCAAATGATCAATTAATCTTGGACTCTTTGTTCACATCAGAGGAACTTGACCTGGTTATCTCCCAGTCTGCTAATAACAAAGCTCCTGGTCCAGATGGCTTGAACATGAAGGCTCTTAAATTCCTTTGGCCAAATATTAAGAGTTCTATATTTTCAAGTTTCTTGGAATTTGCTCACAACTTCATCGTTCCTAAAGGGTTCAATTCTTCTTTCATCTCGCTAATTCCTAAAGTGAAGGATCCTCAGACGGTGCAAGAGTTTAGACCAATCAGCCTAATTAATTGTACTGCTAAGCTTCTCACAAAAATCCTTGCTAATAGGCTATCTCCTTTGATGGGCAAATTAGTTGATGACACTCAGATATGTTTTATTAAAGGAAGACAAGCTGCGGAAAGCATAGTCATTGTTAATGAAGTCTTTCACAGTCTCAAGAAATGCAAGAGAAAAGGTTTCATTTTGAAACTTGACTTTGAAAAGGCATTTGATTCTGTTGACTGGTGTTTTCTCTTCCAAGCTATGAAGAAACTAGGCTTTGGGGATAAATGGATAAACTGGCTTGAGGCTTTATTCAAATCTATCAGAATCTCAGTACTAGTAAATGGCTCCCCAACCAGAGAATTATCACCAAAAAAGGGCCTTCGACAAGGTGATCCTTTGTCACCACTATTATTTAATCTTGTTGGAGAGGTATTGAACATCATGTTGCAAAAGGCTAGAAAGTTGAATATTTTTCAAGGAATTGTTTTAAATAACTCTGGAGATCAAATCACGCATCAACAATTTGCAGATGACACGATCATTTTCATAAATTATGATTTGGAGTCTCTTAGAGGCATTAAGAGAGTTCTCCAGTGTTTCCAGTTATTGTCAGGATTAAAAGTCAACTTCCACAAAAGCAGTCTCTATTCCTGTTCTTTTGATTCAAATTTTCTATCTCAAGGAGCTCGCATACTGAATTGTCAAATTGGTTCTTGGCCAATGACATACTTGGGAGTACCTATTGGTCTTTCTCATAGAAAAAAAAGTATTCTGGAAGCCTCTTATGTCGAAAATGGAAGCTAAACTAGCTTCTTGGAAAGCTGAATCGCTAAATGAAGCTGGGAGACTAGTTCTTTTGAAATCAGTATTGGAAAGCCTACCTGTTTACTGGACTAGCATTTTCAAGATACCTAAAAGGTATATGTAATCAGCTAGAAAAATTAAGGAGAGACTTTTTCTGGAGGCCACATAGCAGAAGGGATGCTAATTCTGGTTTAAAAAGGTTGCACTTGGTTAACTGGCACACCATCTGTTCTCCAAAGAAGGTAGGTGGCCTTGGTTTAACCTCCTTAGAAATAAAAAATTTGGCTTCTTTGGGTAAGTGGATTAGCAAATGGCATACAGATAGACATAGAAGCTGGAATAAATGGATCAGAAGTAAATATCTGTGTTCCAAAAGTGGGGATATTCCAATGAATTCCATGAATACTTTGCATTCTGGATTCATTAAAGATTTGGGGGATCTACAAAATGTTTCAATCTTAGGTCCCAATATTTCATTCAAGAACTTTAGCTGGATCATCAACAATGGAAATTCAGTGTTGTTCTGGGAAGATATCTGGTTTGATGGCATTCCTCTCAAAGACTCTTTAAAGAGATTGTATAGAATTTCGAACCTAAAGGAGGTTGAGGTCAGTCTCTTTTATGACTTGTAGGATTGTTATGATCATAAGAATGTGGTTTTCTGGAACAGATCTTTGAGAAGTGCAGATGAGGATGAGTTGCTTTCTCTGGAAAATATCTGCAATGTTATTGCATTATCAAATTGCTTTGATAGGTTTATCTGGTCTCATTCAAAGGACTCATACACTGTTAAGGATGGAACCTTAAGGATGCAGGGCTATTCTCCATCAGATCTTAGGAGCTGGAATTTCATCTAGAGTATCAAGGTGCCTGCTAAAGTCACATTATTTCTTTGGAAACTTCACTGTAAGATTTTTCCCACCAAATGTTTTCTCTCTGCTCGGTTAGGATCCTTTATAGGTTCAACTCTCTGCAGTCTGTGTAAATCTGAAGATGAATCTCTAAATCATCTTTTTTGGGATTGTAACTTCTCAAAATCTTGCTGGAAATTTGTTCTAGACTGGTGGGGGCTATCGAATAAAGATGTTTTTTCTAATGTGTCTGAGATGTGGGAGTCTTCTAGTTGGTTTAAAGTATCATCAATGAAGAGATTGTGGCGTTTGGTAATTGTTGCGACCTTATGGACAATATGGCTTAGTAGGAATGAGGTCATTTTTAAAAAACAGAAGTTCAATATTGTCCAAACTATCTTTCTAGTTAAATTCAGAGTTAAGGAATGAGCATTGGCATTGGATTTAATTAATAAAGACACTCTGATTTGGTGGGAGTTAAATCCTATGGGCGCTGTGACCAGGTCTGAGTATTTGAGGATGCAAGGTCTCCTTCTGTCTGCTTTTGATTATTTTGGCTTCATTGATGGAAGCTGGATAAATAATAATGGAGTATTGCAAGCTGGCATTGGAGGTGTTCTTAAAGACTCAGGGGGTCGTATCATAATGAATTTCTCAGGACCAGTTATGGCTTCAACTCCTTTCTTTTCAGAATTGGGAGCTCTTAATACCTTCTTAGACTTGGTTTTAGAGCACAAACTCAAAAAGGATAACCTGGTGATTTACTCAGATAGTGCTACTCTGGTAGAGTTGGTCCTTACTTTCAAAGCTGCTCAGTTAACCTTAATCCCTCCAGAATATGGTTTGAATAAGGCACTCAAGGAAGATCATTTGTCAGTTAAAAAAATCTCCAGGTATGATAATTTTGAGGCTGATCAACTAGCAAAAATGGGTGAAAAATATGCCAGCCTCTCGTATGCATGGTTTCAGCCTTAATTAAACTAAATTGAAGCTACGGTCGGGCCTGTATTGGGCTTAATAGTATATTTCTTTTTTTGTTTTTGGGATTTTGGTACATATTTAGTCTTAGTGGTTAATCTCAATTCTCTCCAAGCCCATATCATAATAATCATTACTTGTTTTCCCTCCAAGGCAATGAACCGTCTTCAGTAATTCTTATTGGGCACATTAATCACAGTCGCTTGGGATATTGTGCAGCCTCCTGCAGCAGTATTTCTTGGCTATAATTCCAAGCAATCTTCATTTTATCATATACTTTTTACCTCATTTTCTCTCTTGCCTTCTCTCTCTTCTTTCTCAAGGGCTGTAGTAAGATGGTTGATGTTCAGCCCAGGTGGGAACTCCCAAAACGAGGGTTTGTAAAAATTAATGTGCACTATTTTTTTTCTCTTCAAAGGCTTCCGAATGGTAATGTTAATGGGATAGGGGTTGTAGCCAGAGATCACAGGGGTAATATTCTCAGCATGCTGGCTGGTTCCCTGGGTAAAGAAAGAAGGAGGAACAATGAGTACCATGCTTTTTTGGAGGGTTTGAAACTCGCCTATGTCAAGGGCTATCCAAAGGTCACACTCGAGTCTGATCATGTGAATGCTTATTGGGAATGGAAAGACTCTATTCAAGCTTGGTGTCATCCGGATGATGAACTTGTTGTGCGTCAGTTGAACACGAGGAGAAGGGATAAGAACTTCATGCTGGAGATTCGTTTAGCTGATCCTGTTGATAATAATAGTCTGGCTGCTTACTTAGCTCGTCATGGAGCTTCGCACTGGAAGCAGATGGTTATCATCAAACAACCTTTTGGGAATGTTGTTGACTTTTGGAATCAAGACATGGGGCTAGGCTTAGCAGATGATCAGCATAACTGGGTTTTGGAGGAGGAGGTGATCATTGGAGCTATGGAGGAAGGGGTCGAGGATCCGGAGTGGGCTGGAGGCAGAGGCTGAGGTTCCTGTCTTGCATGCCGGCAACGTCTTCGTCGGGATGGAAGCCTGGTAACTCAAACGTTTCTACTTCGTGGGCTTTGTCTGTTGGGCCTCTTAGTGGGTCTATTTTAGTTACTTTAATTTATTTCTTAACTTGTTAATCTTTTGCTTTGGGCCTGCTATCCATATCTGTTTTGGAAGCAGTGATATTTTGTCTCTGAATTTTGTTCCCTGAATATTGGCCTTTGGCCCAATGAATTTCCTGCTTGTCAAAAAAAAAAGTAAGTTACTCTATTTAAATTAGAATTGCTAACTAACCTTAGTTAGTATAATAGGATGAGAACGGTAAATAAGGAAAAACTTTTATATAATATGATTGGTCTAAAATTTAGGAATGACCTTTGATTGGTCCTAAAATAGTTCATAGTTTTCTGATTAGTTAACTGCATACTTGGGTAGACTCAGGTATTATAATAAAGGATTTGCATTAATTCAATATTTCTCGTTACATCTTTTTATTTGGGATTATTTCCATTCACAAACCCCAAAATCCTCCTGAAACAAATGCTAATATAAACCTACACAATCCAATTCAGCCTTTTATGAAAAAAGAGGGCATGACAGAATTTGAATGCCTCCAAGAACCCAAATACAAAACAATGATGTAAAATTGCATTACAGAAATAACTATACACATAAATAGAAAAAGGGGTGTATATATTTGAAAGGCAGAGTGTATTAACTTGTAACACTATAACTTATGTAACTCAATTAAAAGAAAAGATACTTAACCAGAAGACAATCAAGAACAAGAAGTCACAAGAAATCAACACTAAATGAAGACAAGGTAATTGATACAATTGAACATGTTAACTGTGATCAAGCCAAGAAGAAATCATTGAGAGAAGTTCAAGTCAAAGTTGTTCAGGCCTCAGTGATTTGAGAATTCGAGATTCAAGATCATAACTATCAGTATCAACAAGACCAATTGATTTCAAGTGAACAAGAAGGAAAGCAAATATTGGAAAGCCAAGTTACTAAGTGAATATGGTAATTTATTCAAGAAGCAGAAACACTATCAAGACTAGTCACTTATGAACCAGACCAGTGCATCAAGTGTCAGGACATTGATAGCAAGTTTATGTCAGTAATAAAGATCCATGTTCAAGAGCTTGTAGAAGAACAAAGAAGATATGAAGATATCACAAGCTCAAGATGTGCATTGAAGTTTCAAGTTGAAGACCAGAATATTTTCTAAGTACTAAATGTTCTAGATGGCTAAGTCGAAATTCTCAAGTAGAAGTTCTACTTAGAATTTCGAGATGGCTAAGTAGAAATTCTCAAGTAGAAGTTCTACTTAGAGTGCAGCTTCAACATGACACATGGCATCTTCTGATTGGCAGATTTCCAAGCTTTCAAGATAAGACAAGATTTATGTGGACATCATTGGGCCACGTACATCTTAGTCTTTGAAGACTACAGGTCATAGATTACATGTAGTATAAATAGAAGCACTTGTGTAATGTTTTAGTTAGTGAGCAATATTGAGAAAAACACAAGAAAAAGAGAGAGAGTTATTCACAGAGCTTAGAATCATTCACTTCTCTCTGAACTTCTGTTATACTTTGTAATGAATGTTGTAGCAACCTTTTCAAGTTATATATAAAGAAATATATTCCTTGAATCTGTGTGTTCATTTATTGCATCGTATTTATTGCTTCTCATAATCGAAAAGTTGTATTCACCCCCCCCCTCTACAACACATTTGGACCTAACAATTGGTATCAGAGAAGATGTTTAACATACAAAACATAGATCCTTGTGTTTAGTAGAAGAATCGTGAGTTTTCATTTTCTAGATCTACTTTTCTAAATTTCTAGAAAAGTAAGCTTTAATTCGTTTCCAGTGAAAACTCATCCAGAAAAATTATTTAAATACTCCAGGAGTGATTATTTGGCTTGGGTGTATTTTAATTAATTTTTGTGAATTAATCTGGGTTCATTAATATTTGGTGTTCTTGAGTGTTCATCATCTGTTCTTATCAAAGAATATAACCCAACAACTTTTCAATTTCCTTTTCAAAGAAATTATAGTCAAAAAGGTGTTTTTGGTCCTTTTGATTTGATTATTATTCCTTAGCCGAAAGCAAAAGAAAGTGTACTCAGTGCTTAGCAGGTGGGTTAGTCACTTTCGGCGTGTAAAGTAATCAAAAGTCAAAAAGGGTGTTTAAGTGGTGATATTATTTATTCAATATTAAATTAATCTGCAGAAAATTATTCTAAGGACAAAAGTTCTACATAGAATTTCTACTTGAGATTTTCTACATAGAATTTCGACTTGGACAATTTCTACTTGGTGAATTTCGACTTGGACAATTTCTACTTAAGAGAAATTTCGACTTGAGCAAAATTTCTACTTAGAGAAATTTCGACTTGGCAGAAGTTCTACATAGATATTCTACATAGCCTAGTCTTGGGTACTTAGAAATTTTTAGTGACAAGATTTGAAATGGCTCCTAAAAATTCTTTCAAGATCCCAATGTTCAACCGAGATCACTATGAAGAATGGGTTTTCAGAATGAGACTCTACTTGGAGACTATTAACCCTGAGTATCTGGAAGTCCTTGAAAAAGGTAAATTCGTTCCAATGAAAGCTATTCCTGAGCGTACGGAAGGAGAGGAGGTTATACCTGCTCGGTCTGAGCCTAAAAAGGCAGCGGACTTTACGGATGCTGACAAGGAGCAAATAGCTTATGACACTTCTGTAAGACAAACCTTGATGGAATCTCTCGATCATGAAATGTTCAACATAGTCAAGGGTTTGAATACAGCAAAGAAGATTTGGGACAAAATAGAAGTTGTCATGGAAGGATCTGCAGAGGTCAGAAGCAACAAGACACTTATACTCAAGATGGAGTATGACACCTTTAGAATACGAAAAGGAGAAAGCATAACAGATGTCTACCTACGATTCAGTCAGTTGGTATTAGATTTGAATCTGAGAGGTGTTACTCTCCCCATGGTTGAAACCAATACAAGATATTTGAGGAACCAGCCAAAGAGCATTGAACATAGAGTCTACGCAATAAGAGAAACCAGAGATTTGCATACAACTTCTCTGGAAGAGTATTATGGAATATTAAAGACCTATGAGCTGGAGACACTTCAAGATCAAGCATGGGACAATGATTCAAAAGGAAAAGAAACTGCATCAGGATTAGTTGCTGATGAGGAAGAGTCTAAGAAGGCAATGGTTGCAGCAAAGCCTAAATCATCACTTGCACCACATCAAGTTGATAATGATGACGAGTGCGCATCTAACAGTGATGATGACTACTTCACCCAAGAAGAGCTGGACAACATGGACGATAGTGTCGTGGCATACATGGCAAGGAAGTTCAGCAACATGAGATTCAGAAAGAGCAACCGACCACAGAGAAATTCTTCATCTTATTATCGGGCTGCTAAGGGTGGTGGTAGTTCGTCAGGCTACCAAGGTAAAGGCAAGAGTACCAGCTACAAATCTCCCTTGGATTTCAAAATGAAGTTCAAATGCTATAACTGTGGAGAACCTGGACACTTTGCCTCGGACTGCAAAAAGCCTAAACAGACTTATCCAAAAGAGACATTTGAAGCCCTCAAAAGCAAGTATGAATCGCTGGTGAAAGAAAAACATGGTAAAAGAGCTTTAGTAGTAACAGAAGGAAGAGCTTGGGATGATTCAGATGAGGAAGATGTTACTCATGTAGCAAACTTTGCGCTCATGGCTGAGACATCAGAGGAACCAGAGGTACCAGTTCTAACCCTTAAAGTAGAAATGTCTATTGATGATTATAAGGAACAGAACGAGGCTCTTAGCGAAGAGATCTACATGTTGTGCAAAAGCCTAGACACTTCTCAAAAGGAACAGAAAACACTTGTCGCCAAAAGCAGAATGCTTGAGGCAAAAGTGGAAGAGTTAGAGGCTGCTTGCACTGTAGATACTTCTCTAAGAGATTTTATTAAATCTTTGGAACACAAGCTCGTCCTTAAGGCAGAAATAGAATCATGTTTAAGGAACAAACTAGCTGAGTTAGAAACTAAATGTGAAGCTTACAAACTAGCTGCTAGTAAAGTGTATGTAGATAATGACGTATTTAAGAAGATAACTGGAGTAGGTGTAGGACTTGATTATTCTGATCTTTCTAAGAAAGAAGGCAAGAGACATATCGATCCTAGCTCCAGTGACCTCAAAAAGGAAACACCTAGTATTCTTAAATCTTCTGTCAAACCCATCTACAAACACCTTGTTCCTAGAATAGAAGAAGAAGAGACTGAATTGATAGCTAGATATGAGATTGAGATGGAAGATCGCCAGAAAGCACAACCTATAACTCCTATTAAACAAGTTAAAATCAATTTCCCTAGTGATGAATCTAGACTAGGAATAGGAGCTAAGGCTGTTAAACAACAAGGGAAGAAAGGCATAAAAGAGGTTAAGGCTGAAAGAATAAAGAAAGCATGTTATCACTGCAAATCTACTGAACATCTTTCTTATGCATGTAAAGCTAACATAAATGTTCCTGTTGCACATGCCATGCCTGTCACACATACAATGAATAATCTGCATCAGAATCATGCACAGTGTGGTCAACCTAATTGTATGCCATGCACTTTTAACGTCATGCAAACTTTTGTGAATTTAATGAATGCATCTAGCCAGTCATGCTCAAATACTGCTGCTAGTTCAAACATCAAAAAGAAGCTTGGGAGAGCCAAGACTGTCAGTCCTCCTAAAGTTAGGAGTGACAAACCTTCTCCTAGGACTGATAAATATGTCAAGTCTGAGAAAGGAAAGGAGGAAGTCGAAAGCTCTAGTTATGTTAAGAAAAGTGCATCTCCTGTTGTTAAATCTGTTGATTCTAAATCTTATCGAAAAGCCGGGCCCAATCAAAGTTGGGTTCCGAAGAAAGTCTAATCAATCTGTTATTGCAGGGCATTAAGCAAAAGAGAAATAAAGTTATATGGGTGCTAGACAGTGGAGCATCGAGGCATATGACTGGAGACAAGTCCCTGCTTACAGAGTTGGTTATGAAAGCTGGCCCTTATGTTACCTTTGGAGATGACAGCATAGGTGTGACAAAGGGATATGGCAAACTGAAAACTGGCAATGTCATCATTGAAGATATTTCCTATGTTGAGGGATTAAAGCATAATTTGTTGAGTATCAGTCAATTCTGTGACAAAGGTTACGAAATTGTCTTCAACAAGAAAGGTGTATCAATCACTCACATCAAGGAAGGTTCACTGGCTTTGAGAGGAGTTCGAAAGGCAGATCTTTTTGTTGCAGACATGGATTCAGCAAATCAGAATGAAGTCACCTGTTTCTACAGCAAAGCTTCGGATGATGAAAGCTGGTTATGGCACAAAAAGTTATCTCACTTAAACTTCAAAACGATGAATGCTCTCGCGAGGCGAGAATTGGTGAGAGATCTACCTCAAATGGAGTTCACTCCGAAAGGACTCTGTGAAGCCTATGAAATGGGAAAGTCAAAACGAGCATCGCATAAAAGCAAAGAAATTTCTAGTATCACTGAGCCTCTGCAACTTCTTCATATGGATTTGTTTGGCCCAGTGAACGTCCTATCTTTATCTAGGAAAAGATATGCATTGGTAATCGTGGATGACTTCTCAAAGTATACATGGGTATTGTTCGCAATGACGAAAGACGAAGTACCTTTCTTAATCATTGATCACATCACTCAAATTGAGAATGTTTCAACACTTACTGTGAAGATGATTAGATCAGACAATGGCACTGAATTCAAAAACGCAGTGCTAAATGACTTCTGTGTATCTAAAGGAATACGTCGTCAGTACTCAGCCCCGAGAACTCCACAACAAAATGGAGTAGTTGAAAGGAAGAATAGAACATTGGTTGAAGCAGCAAGAACTTTGTTGTATGATTCGAAACTTCCTCTGTATTTCTGGGCAGAAGCAGTGAGTACCGTGTGTTACACTCAAAATCGATCCTTGATCATAAAAGATAAAGAAAAGACACCATGTGAGCTAATGAACGGCAGAAGACCAACAATCAAATATTTTCATGTATTCGGAGCAAAATGCTATGTACTTATAGATGATGAAAATCTAGGCAAGTTTGCAGCAAAAGCTCGTGAAGGAATATTTGTTGGTTACTCCACAGATGTGGTAGCAGCTTATAGGGTGTTCTTAGTGAATGATCGAAAAGTGACTGAAAGCTACAACGTCAGATTCGACGATACCAAACTCTCATCAATTTCAAGAGATTCTAGTGAACCCGAGTCCCTAAAATTTCAGAATCTGGACTTAGAAGATCTTGAAGATGAACCTGAGTTGGTTGTCCCATTAAATGTTCCAAGTGTACGTGAAGAACCTGAGTCTAGTGAACAAGCTAATTCTACAAGATCAGGAGAGACTTCTTCAGTACGAACCGGCAACAACTCAGGGGGAGTAAATAGCAGCTCAAGGACTACTGTTCAAGGCTCGAATCGAGTTGACTCTAGTTCTGTAGGAGCTGGCACTAACTCAGGGGGAGTTAGTGAAAGTATTCAAAGTAGTCAGCACCACAATTCAGAAAGTCATGCTGAATCATCAAGACAATTTCCAAGAGAACGAGTATGGAATAGAGACCATCCGTTTGAATTGATTATTGGTGACCCAGATGCTGGTGTGTCTACTAGAAGAAATGCAAGAGATGATCTGGCTAATATTTGCTTATATTCTGGGTTCTTATCCAAGCTTGAACCTAAAGAAATAGAAGAAGCTCTTGGTGATGCTGATTGGGTGATTGCAATGCAAGAGGAACTCAATCAGTTTGAAAGGCAGAAAGTTTGGAAGCTGGTACCCCGACCAAAGAACAAATCAGTAATTGGAGCAAGGTGGGTATTCAGAAATAAAATGGATGAAAACGGACTTGTAACACGAAACAAGGCTCGTTTGGTTGCAAAAGGTTATTCTCAGCGAGAAGGAATTGATTATGATGAGACCTATGCACCAGTTGCAAGACTTGAGGCAGTCAGGATGTTTTTGGCATTTGCAGCACATAAGAACTTCAAGGTTTTCCAGATGGATGTGAAAAGTGCCTTCCTGAACGGAGAGTTAGAAGAAGAAGTGTATCTGGAACAGCCGCCTGGCTTCATTGATCCAGAACTTGTAGATTTTGTGTATCTTCTCTTCAAATCTGTCTATGGCCTCAGGCAATCCCCAAGATGTTGGTATGAAACCCTATCCGTATTCTTAATTGAAAGTGGTTTTACTAGGGGAGTAATTGACAAAACATTGTTCTATAAGAATGTGAAGAATGATTTAATACTTGTTCAAGTATATGTGGACGATATTATCTTCGGGTCATCGAATGAGCGCTTATGCGAGAAATTTGCTAAGCTAATGCAAGACAAATACGAGATGAGCATGATGGGAGAGCTGTCCTTCTTCCTTGGGTTACAGATCAGTCAGAGAAAAGATGGTATCTTTATCTGTCAATCCAAGTACGTCAGAGATTTACTCAAGAAGTATAATCTAGAAGATGCATCAGCAGCCAAGACTCCCATGGCAACAGCCACGAAGCTTGATGAAGACAAATCAGGTAAATCAGTTGACATCACAAGCTATCGAGGTATGATTGGCTCACTTCTCTATTTAACTGCAAGTAGACCCGATATAATGTTCGCGACTTGTTTATGTGCAAGATTCCAAGCGGATCCTAGAGAATCACATCTCATAGCCGTCAAAAGAATCTTTAGGTATCTCAAGGGCACACCAAATCTAGGAATTTGGTACCCAAGAGATACAGGTTTTAATCTAATTGGCTATACGGATTCAGACTATGCAGGTTGCAGGATTGATAGGAAAAGCACATCTGGTGCTTGTCAATTTCTTGGCAGAAGATTGGTGTCCTGGCAAAGTAAAAAGCAACATACAGTATCTACTTCTACTGCTGAAGCTGAGTACATTGCTGCTGGAAGCTGTGTAGCTCAAATACTGTGGATGAGGAACCAATTGAAGGATTATGGCATGGAGCACAAGAAAATTCCAATTATGTGTGACAACACAAGTGCCATTGCCATAACCAACAATCCTGTAGATCACTCAAGAACCAAGCACATCGACATCAGGTATCACTTCATAAGAGAACATGTCGAGGAGGGGACTGTGGAGCTACATTTCGTGCCCACAATGCAACAAATTGCAGATATATTCACCAAACCTCTTGATGAAGTAACATTCAATAGGTTGGTTGGTGAATTGGGAATGCTTAACACAAGTTAGTAAAGCCTTCTATCTGTAAAATCCATGGTTATGTTGGTATATGCAAGCTATTTAATCATTATGTGTTTAGACTTTAAAATGCCTAATTAATTATTATTATAGGATGCATATAGTGTGATTTTGCATGAATTCAGTGTGTTTTAAGTGTCTTTTATAGCACAAATATTTGAATTTATGCTTGTTAGATTGCATGATCATAGGGGGAGTTAAATTCATAATATTCTAAATTTTGCATGATTTTTAGATGAATTTACCTGTGTTTTTCATGTAATTAGAGGCCTTAGAATTATCAAGGAATGTTTTAATTATGTCATATATTAAAAATCCTTGAATTGATATTTATATTAATTTGGCAAAATTAATTGTTGAGTTTTTCAAAGAAAAATTGTCAAATTAATCTAAGTATCTTCAAAATTTCGAGTTAGTATCTATCTCGAAACTCATCTAGAAATTCGACTTGAATTTCGATTTGAGCTTCCAGAGTGAAGTTTTGAAAATTCTAAGTCTGGGAAGAATTTCGAGTTAGACTATCTCGAAATTCAACTCGAAATTCGACTTAGAGTTCGACTTAGAGTTACCAGTGTGCCTATTTATTTTCTTCAAAATATTCGAGATAATTTCTATCTCGAACTTTATCTCGAAGGTTGAGATAAGGTTCCATTTTTGGAAATATTTTTGAAAAGAACTGAGAATACTTCGAGTTAGTTTACAACTTCGAGTTGGACTCTATCTCGAAACTCAACTCGAATTTCGACTTGATGTTCGAGATAGAGCTATCAGTTAAGGGAATTTTTTCGAGTTAACTCCTAACTCGAAGTCTATCTCGAATTTCCACTTGAATTTCGAGATAGGTTTCCCTAGTACTCTTTGTGGTTTGTGCTGTACATGATCTTTGATAGATTAATGGTTCAAGTGGTTCAAGTTTTTTCAAGTTTTTCGAGTTAACAGCTATCTCGAACTCTATCTCGAAGTTCGACTTAAAAAGTTCGAGATAGACTTCGAGATAGGATTTCGACTTGAGTGTTCCCTGTATGTACTTGGTGTTTTTCACATTTTTTATCAGGGGCATTTCTGTCATTACACATTCATGTCTATATATACATCTTTAACTCGATCTTTTCTTTCACTTTTACCTAATAGAGTTTTACAGCCGCACATATACATACAGGCGATTTCATATTCTCAACCATTGATTCGTAATTTTTGTGACTAATCTCTTACGGACAACGAATTAATGCCCATTTTTAGACTGCTATAACTTGTGTGTTACCATTAATCTCTGTTCTTGTTTGATTGTGTCACTGTTCATCTTTCTTGAGATATATACACGCGTATATACACACAAAAGTTAACAGATCTGTTCAAAAACGATTTTACACACAAACACTTCACTGTTAAAGCAGATTTAATTAGTGGTTTGAAACTTGCCTTCCATTAACTGTTAATTTGCTCCCTTAGTTTAATTTTTCAAAAAGAGGCTTTTGTGTTCTTGAAAAATTAAAAGGGACATTACGGTTAATTCAACAATTAATTGTTTTTCATAAATTAAAATTAAAATTCACATTTTTCTAAAGGAAAAACTTTTAATTAAAATGGCTCACCAATTTTCACTTGCCAAAAACAATTTTTATAATATTTCTACGGAAATTGGTGATCAACTCCCGCGCTTTAAGTCTTGGATACGATTTCTCAATTTGTATTCCAAAGCTAGCGATGCTTTTACTGCTAAACCTACACTAGTGCATGATGCTTTACAGCAATTATGGACTAGTGCGGTTTCTTTTGGGAGCAAATCAACCCCCTTTGGTTTCAGGTTTACCTTAGCGGGTCAAGAATACGTGGTGACTGAACAAATTGTCAACAAGGTTCTGGGATTCCCCATTAAAGATGCTTATGATTCTGAACCTACAGCTGCAGATCGCCTCAGATTCTTTGAAGAAATAGGGTGTTATCCTCCGACTGGCCGGATCACTGGAAACATCCAAAAACAATTTCTTCATGTGGAATGGAATTACTTTTTCGAGGCCATCACAAGATGTTTTCGGGCACGAGAAAGCGATTACCATCAAATTTCCATTCCCATGCAAAACCTTGGAATTGCCCTAGCAAGAGAGCTGGATATAAATTATGGACGAATAGTTCTCTCTGAGATAGTGGCTGTGATGGGATCTCCTGCAAGCAGAGACCTCAACACTACAGATGTTGTCTGCTGGTTTCCTCGGTTCTTACAAATGCTTATTAATCATTTAATACCGAAGGATGCTCTTACAGTTAGACAGAGTTTTGCCAGAAGTCAAAAATCTGCACCACTAGGGATGGGCACTAAGTCACTTTCAACAGTTGAAAATCAGGATAAACATCATGGAAAACCGATGTCTATTCCTGATACCTTACAGAAGTGGCTTACTTATGATGAGGGAGTTACCACCTTGATGGAATTCTCGCAAGTTTCATCACATGCTCAGAATCGGTCTGCTCATGCTGAGGCATTTGAAGAGATTCCTGATGAACAAAGCGGAGATGAACAAGGTAATGAATCAGGTAATCTCTCTCGACATTCTAATCATTCCTCTTCCTATGTTTCTGATTCCCAGACCCAAGAGACTGCTAGCCCGCAGGATCTATCCCAGGGTGAGAGCTATATTTCTAATTCCTTGTCACCTAAGTCACCGGAATCCAAACAGCCAGCACATATAGATGTAGGAAATAATGAGGAGAGTGACCCCGAAGAGCAGCCTCTTACTCGAAAGAAAGCCAAAATTTCTCATGCTGCTACTTCTAAACCTCAGTCAAACCCTAGAGTGTCACACGCAACCACTCCACCTCACGAGAGTGGTTCACCCCTTGAACAATCTGCACATAGGGATTTTGATTTTGGTGATGAGTTTGTACCTCTTGAAGATGCTGTTACTTCAAAAGGACATGAAGCTTTAAAAACTTCAGCCGTACCTTCACCGGTACGAACTGATGCTACAAAGAGGATCGGTTCTGATGTTGTACAAGAACACTTTGTAGCCTCTCAGCCTGAGATTCCAACTCAGGAACAAACAGCAATTGATCCCATAACTGCAAATTATATTTCTTATCAAGTTTCTGCAGGTACTGCTTCATATTTCGGAACAATTATTGAAGACATACACGAGCGTGAGACAGGGAGTGTGTGTGAGAGGTTAGGGAGAGAGGGACCTTCATTTTTAAGGCCCGAAACCGAGCGCCAAATACCAACAGAACGAGAATTAGAGCGAGGTCACCTAAACCAAACACCGTCCCTTAATTCTGAAAATCTTGAATCTCGTTTGTCTTCTATGGAAAATCAAATGAAGCAGTTTGGGCAGTCAATGGGGCAGTTAGGGATGAATGTTGGAAATAATCAAAGGGCACTTGACGACTACGCAGCACGAATGGCACTTCAAGCTTCAGCTTTTACTGTTTTGAAAAATCAGGTAAATGACATGGGCCATGCTGCTGGTGTCTTGGGAAACACCCTGAATGACAGGATGGGAGCAATGGAGCTTACAATGGATAATCTGGCTGTGGAGATAAGCAGAGTTATGTTCGCAATCAGAAGTTTTGTGCCCCAGGAGTGTTTCGCGCCGCAACAACCTCCCCCCGATGCTGGTACAGGTGGTGCTAGTGGAGCAGGAGCCTATGGTTCTGGGTTTGAAGATTTTGATGCAGCTGGTGGATCTGGAGACCAGGGTGGAGTTCAGGATAACTCACCTAAGGGGGAGAGTTTAAAGGAGACGAGACAGCAGGGAGTTCAAATCGAAGAAATTCTAGAACATGCTGATCTTGTCAGAGAAATTGAAGTTGAGCCGTCTGTTGAAGAAGAGGCTCTGAGGAGGAAAAAGGGTAAGGCAATAATGGTTGAGCAAGATGAACCATTTATTGACCTAAGTCATCAAGAAAAAGTTCAGGAGGTAATTGATTCAGATTCTGATATGGAAGACGCACCTTTGAAACATGCTATAAAGAGATCATTGAAAGATCAAGGTGGCGGTGCTGGGATGTCTGTCGGAAAGCCTGAAGAAATTACTGTTGATGAGGAAACCCTTGAAGCCCAACAGTTAGCCTTAGATCAAGCTGAGTTCTTTAAAATGAAGGCAATGCAAGATCGTGCTGCGTTTCAGGAAAAGAAAGCGGAGCTACAAGGGAAGCAGTACGATTATGAGCTTGCAAGGCTAGCTGATCCTCAAATTGATCTGGACAATAGAAGGATAGGGCAGAAGTGGGATGACGCAAGGAAGATATTGATGGGACCCTGTACAAAAGGAGATCATAACAAGGAAGCAGATGATCTGTTCTACAACCTAAACTTGCAGAATCCAATGGCTGCTGACTACATAAATGCTTTAAAGAGATTAATTTCTACAGTCAGGGTTGGATACAATTCAACGCAAAAGGAGTGGCAGGTTATTTTGTCTTTAACAGAAGGAGTCCCGATGTCTTTCATGTATGAGGATGATCAATTCATGACGAGAAGATCTGCATCAGAGTTGTTCTTGCTAGCAACAAAAATTCAATACTCTCATTCTGAGAATCTAAGCATTCTGTATAGGGATCAGTTAATGCGGCTAGCAGAGGACAAGGGTCCAGAATTCTCAGCATATCCAAATGTTGTCCGGATGGTGGTTGACAGTAAATTGAAGAGGGTGAGCTTGGAGGAAAAGGACTTAATGGAACTTTCAGTGGAATCTCTTAAGGCCGTCTGTAGGCAAATGATGAGTAAGGGATTCGCTTCTGTGCTTAAAGATAAATCAGTGAAGACCATTGAAAGTGTCATACTAAAGAAGAGCAATGAGGTGTGGAAGTGTGATGTCATTGCTCCGAACCCTCTTGATAATGTGAAGATTGAACCAGAGCTGATAGAGAGGAATTGGAATATTCTTCAAGCAATGAAGAACGTTGATGAAGCTCTGAATCTTCCTACTGGAGAACTGGAACAAGGAGAGATAAGGGAGGCAGTTGGTGTTCCAGGAAGAGACAGTGTATACTGGATACACTCTTTTGTTGATAATACAGCTGATGCCTTAGTATTCATAGATGCAGACCAGAATCAAACATTCTTGCATATGAGTAAACAATGGCTGCTGCAGACTCAAGATGCTGCATTTCTGGAGAAAGTGTTATATTTGTTCAAATGGGAAGATGTGGAAGTTAAGTATGTGACAGAAAAGCAGAGACTCGTGAGTTACCTATCTGATGTAGTAGTGGAAAAGAAGCGATTGGAGCGAGAGGCGGCTAGTGTCCACAATACTAACCGTGTCATAGGCTATCCCAAAATGATCTATTGTCAGTTTAAAGCTGATAAAACTCATAGGAAACCTCGGCTTATAATGAAGAAATTTGAGGAAATTCCAGAGATCAGGACTACTCAGGAGGTGGACAAACTCAGAAGGCTTTTCAAACATCCTTACCCAGAACCCAGGAACCCTCTAGAGATGGAAGCAGTAAGTTTGTTGAATACTAGGTGGACACAACTTCATAATCCAGTATATAAGAAACAAAAGCAGCAGGAGGAGAAGCGCAGAAGGCAGAAAGAAGAAAAGGACCAAGCTGCTGAAGCTAGGAAGAGGAAACGGAATTAGGGTTAAAGGTCAGAATGGTGTGAACTTGAAGTTGGAAAAACTTCATGTCTTTCGGTTGCTTTAACTCACTTGAGGAAAATTCATCTTAGAATGAATCCAATAAGGTGATATAAGTTTGACTAAAAGATATGAAATAATCCAGGTGATAGGAATCATTCAAATGATCTTTAATTCGAGGTTCGAATTCTGTTTCTAGTTTAAGTTCTTTGTATTGTTTTCATGTACTTGTAAATTGTATATTTTTCAAGACTGTAATGTTAATTATCTTTTCTCGTCTCTTGTTTAGTTGAGTTATCCTTCATTAATTTGAATGTCATTGTTAGACAATCAAATTGGGGGAGATTGAAAGGCAGAGTGTATTAACTTGTAACACTATAACTTATGTAACTCAATTAAAAGAAAAGATACTTAACCAGAAGACAATCAAGAACAAGAAGTCACAAGAAATCAACACTAAATGAAGACAAGGTAATTGATACAATTGAACATGTTAACTGTGATCAAGCCAAGAAGAAATCATTGAGAGAAGTTCAAGTCAAAGTTGTTCAGGCCTCAGTGATTTGAGAATTCGAGATTCAAGATCATAACTATCAGTATCAACAAGACCAATTGATTTCAAGTGAACAAGAAGGAAAGCAAATATTGGAAAGCCAAGTTACTAAGTGAATATGGTAATTTATTCAAGAAGCAGAAACACTATCAAGACTAGTCACTTATGAACCAGACCAGTGCATCAAGTGTCAGGACATTGATAGCAAGTTTATGTCAGTAATAAAGATCCATGTTCAAGAGCTTGTAGAAGAACAAAGAAGATATGAAGATATCACAAGCTCAAGATGTGCATTGAAGTTTCAAGTTGAAGACCAGAATATTTTCTAAGTACTAAATGTTCTAGATGGCTAAGTCGAAATTCTCAAGTAGAAGTTCTACTTAGAATTTCGAGATGGCTAAGTAGAAATTCTCAAGTAGAAGTTCTACTTAGAGTGCAGCTTCAACATGACACATGGCATCTTCTGATTGGCAGATTTCCAAGCTTTCAAGATAAGACAAGATTTATGTGGACATCATTGGGCCACGTACATCTTAGTCTTTGAAGACTACAGGTCATAGATTACATGTAGTATAAATAGAAGCACTTGTGTAATGTTTTAGTTAGTGAGCAATATTGAGAAAAACACAAGAAAAAGAGAGAGAGAGTTATTCACAGAGCTTAGAATCATTCACTTCTCTCTGAACTTCTGTTATACTTTGTAATGAATGTTGTAGCAACCTTTTCAAGTTATATATAAAGAAATATATTCCTTGAATCTGTGTGTTCATTTATTGCATCGTATTTATTGCTTCTCATAATCGAAAAGTTGTATTCACCCCCCCTCTACAACACATTTGGACCTAACAATATTAATACCCTTAAAATCGGGAGGGTTAGGACATAGAATAGTGTGAGGTTGTGAGGCCACACGACTTACAAATGATTCAACAATTTTCTTAGTCGGAGACTTATCTTCCTTGACCATCATGTCCTTAAATTCATATTTATCATCAGGATGAACCCGAACAAAGTTTCCACCAAGGCGATCAAATATTTTGTATATATTATTCATGCCACGATTTTAATAGTATTAGTCATGGAGACATGCCTGAAGTCATCTATATAACAAGCCTATTGTTGTAGTAATGCTATGCATTACTTACATGATCTCTTAACTGAAAAACCCATTGTTATATTTTTGTCATGAAATTTTATTTAATATTAGGAATCAAGTTCATCTGTAAATTGTATAAATCAACTATGGAATAATACTTGAAAGAAGATCTTTAGATCATGCCTCAAGGTTGAAGAAGAAGGCTACACAATAAACTCAATTGAAGT
This sequence comes from Kitagawia praeruptora, assembly GCA_037693485.1. Taxonomy (NCBI): domain Eukaryota; kingdom Viridiplantae; phylum Streptophyta; class Magnoliopsida; order Apiales; family Apiaceae; genus Kitagawia; species Kitagawia praeruptora. The sequence continues at coordinate 155,252,952 of CM075348.1, read as the reverse complement.
TTGTACAATAAAGACAATTTGTCTAAGTACAAATTCGAAATAGTGATGGACATTAATACCGAATTTTTACATTGGGCTGACAAGAATACCAAATTTGAGGTTCTTGGCCATATATACCAACGTGTTACGCATTCCAGAGATGAGTATTAAGTATTACACATTCTGTAACTGGGTAACTAGTAATATTATGAATTTCATGGTTCGGTTATAGCTTAGTTACGCATTTGGGAAAAGAGTATACCCCAAATACGTTTTCCTAAAATGCGTAATGCCTTTCTGCTCTTCTTTTTTCGACACCACACCCACCCATCTTTCTCTCCCCACTCTCCCTCACTTTCGTCTTCTTCTTCTTTATACATACAATACATATACATACAATTATGCCTGTAATGTATATACATATAAACCATTAATCAACAAACCCATTTTATTTATCATGACCCTTCATATCAATTCATATCAATACAATTGAGCTATGATTTATTCATAAATAAAAATGCTAGATTAGTTAATTAGACAGCAGACCATAGGAACATATGTTAGATATGATGATGGAGAACATCAATTGTGATTTGAAAAGAGGCAGAGCTTGAGTTATGGTTCACCCGTTTTACGCATTCCAGTTAAGCGTAAAAGGTCGGTAATAATGGCCAAACTTTATAAAAGAGTTATTTTAGTAACTTTAAGCTGTTTTATGCGGTATATTTGTCATTTTTTCAATTCGAGAAGCAAAGTTTGTCTATTAGACAAGTCAAGAATTCGATATCTCAAGGATTTCAGAAGTAAAGTGTTATATTCGGTATGTCAAGAGTTCCACAAGTAAATAATCTATTCGATATGTCATGGATTCCATAAGTAGAAACATTCTGTTTGATATGTCACACCTCAGATACTTTAAAGGCCGATCAATATCCAATCCATTTAGTTTAATGGGTAATTGGATTTCGGATATCCATTGCTCCATATATATTTAGAATATAACAAAATTAATTATGTATATATTATTCATCATTTCAAAGAAAATTAGTAACACTTGAAAAATTACAATGTAGTATTCCAATATGTAAAATTTAAGTAGCAATCCAAAATTCAAATTACTTCAGTGATACAAATATTCAAACATAATGTTAAATAAAAAGGTAAACCACAAGTTCAAATTAAACAAAATAAATATATCAAATCAAGTATTTCAAATTTATAAAACAGACTATCCAATTATACTTTTTCTCAGCTTAGAGTTTAGCCCATGCTAAACAATTAACTTGAAAGAGATGTATGAAAACGTTAAATTAGGTATTAGACTTAAATTTTTTACGTAAATTAACTTATTATAACATAAAATGCTTTACATTTTATATTATACTAGCCTAAAACCCGTGCGATGCACGGATTTTTTTATATTATATAAAAAAATTCTTTAATTAAAATTAATTTTTTTAATACATGAATTTTGGAGGCTTACTTTTTTATATGAGATGATTTGATAATAAGTATATAAATGTTATTCGAGATATTTCTAGAAAAGGAGGAATTTAGTTAGAAAATATAGAAAAGATGATATGTTTTAGTTAAAAAGAATAATTAGTTAATTATTAATAATTATAAAATTATTACTTCATTTTATTAAATAAAAATTAGAAAAATAAAGAATTTACTTATTGAAAATTAAAAAGGTTATATGTTCAAGGTAACTGTCCATGATATAATTGGAAAAAGAGAGATTTTAGTTAGAGAAAAGAGATAGGTAATATGTTTTGACTGAAAAAGGTAATTGATTAGTTAATAGTAATTATATATAGTTATGTTATTTAATTAAACAAAATTGATAAAATATAAAAGATATTGTATTTTACTTGGAAAAGGAAATTATTTAGTTATTGAAAATAGAAAAGATAATATGTGTAACCTCAAAAAGGAAATTGATTAGTTAGTACATTTGTTATTGAGTAAGGGTAATTAGGTAAATTCAATAGGTACCGTTGAACCAAACTTTTAATGTTTTGGCTTTTATATAATAGTATAGATTCCGCAAGGTTCGTCCACGGAGGGTGAGTCAGGGCCTATTTTATTAATAATTGAAAAATATTATATGATATTTTCGGGTATATATTAATGATTGTAAGATTAGTTTTAAATCAAAAAGGAAACGTATTTTAATTCAAAAGGTAATATTAATGATTGGAAGATATGATAAAAGGTAACATCATCAACTAAAAGTAAATATAAAAAAGGCAATCGACTAATTACCATTAATTATATTATGTTAAAATTTATTTTAGGTGTTTTAATATATATTTTTTTTTATAATGAAGGGTACATAAGTAAATTCACGAAGTACCAAAAAACAGGTACCAAAAAATTGGTACCAAAAAACAGGTACCAAAACTTTCAATGTTTCGGAATTTATATAATAGTATAGATTTAAAAACAATTATATAATATATATATATATATATATATATATATATATATATATATATATATATATATATATATATATATAGTATATTATTATATATTATATAATTAAACGGATCGGATCGTGGATCAGTGGATCAGATCAGCCTAAATCCATATCCAATCCATTTATTATTCAGATCATCCTTATCGGATCGGATTTTTTTAGATCAATCCATATTCATTTAAATCAGTCTGGATCGGATCGGATATCCTATCCATTGACAGACCTAGATTGGGATACAACAGTAAAATTAGAAAAAAAATTAAAATATGTTAATGATTAACAATCCCTTTCAAAAGAAAAAATTAAAGGAAGAGCTTCCCAGATAATTAATTATTATAAGTTAATTTCAATTTATAACAAAATGAGTAATTTTCTAATTTATATTTATTTTATCTTTTTATTATTGCAATTTTGGGACAAATTTTCTTGTGTTTAACGACTTTAACCTCCCATTTGATAATCTAAAGTACACTTGATCAGTTGTTCTATTTATATCAAATTATATATTTAAAATCAATAATACTATTATGTAATTTTTTTTTCCAAAATTTTGAAAATCTAAGTTACGTTTTTTTCTTCTAAAAGGTAATTATCATATTAATAACATGCACGGTTAGTTTTTAATAATTATCATATTTTTATTTGTGTTTAATATTTTATTATTTGAATGAATTTAAAATAATAATTAAATTTAAAGATGTTTTAACATTACAATAAATATTTATTATAATTAGGATTGTTAAGACAAATGAATAACTTTTAAAATAATTAAAATCATTAGATATGTTTTAAAATATTGAGATTCATAAATCAGTTCAAATAAATAGGTCGTAGATCAACCCAAATAAATAGTTATTAGAGATGTTTTCAATTAAAGTATGTATATTTATTGGAAATTCCAAATAGTACCATTGTATTGGTTTTTCCATGGAATACCATTCACTATTTTTGACTTTTAAATGGTACAATTGTACAATTGGTTTTTCCATGAAATACCACTCCGTCAACCAAAATGTTAGTATCTGTATTTTCAAATGGTACCATCTTAAGTTAACTAGTGAATGGTACCACATGGAAAATGGTACCAAATGGAAAAGTCATTTTTACAATGCTACAAATGGGATATCCCTATATTTATTTCGTTGTTATTACTAGGCTTGCTAATTTAACCTTAACTTCACATTAGTATGATATTGTCTGCTTTGGGCCGAGCTCGCACGAATTTTTTTTTGGGCACATCCCAAAAGATCTCAAACTAATGGAGTTAACTGGCTGTTTATTAACTACCCCTCCCACAAACGATGTATAACAACTCCCAACAATCCTTCTCTTCACATATCGGGCTCGACACTTGTCGAATCTGCCACCATTATGTGTGATCTAACTCTCTCTTGACCCATACTGGAAGTCCACCTGGCCCTAGCTCTCTAACCCCCCCTATGCCCATACTAGAAGGCCCACCTACCTCCCCCTTAAGCCCATCCTAGGGTAGAGCCCATCTGCCTTTTCTTAAGCTCATTCTGGATGCCCATCCGAGAATTTTATGGACCGTCATAACCATACTCTCATACCACTTGTTGGGATTGCTAAGCAGACCTTAACTTCACATTAGTGTGATATTGTCCGCTTTAGACCGACCCCGCACGAATTTGTTTTTGGGCACATCCCAAAATGTCACATACTAATGGAGTTAACTGGCTGTTTATTACTAGCAATCTACCTCTCCCACAAACGATGTGTTACAACTCCAAACAATCTCCTCTTAACACATCGGGCTCGACACCTGTCGAATCTGCCTCCTTATGTGTGATTTGGCTCCCCCTCAAACCATACTGGAAGCACCTGGCTATCTGACTCCCCTAGACCCATGTATATTAAAAACCCATCTGCCTCCTCTTGAAGACTCATATCATGGGATAGCCCACTTGTTTCTTTCTTGATCCATCTGTAAGCCCATAGCTCTGATACCACTTGTTGGGCTTGCTAAGCAGATATTAACTTCACATTAATATGATATTGTCCGCTTTGGACCGAGCCCGCACGGATTTGTTTTTGGGCACATCTCAAAAAGTTTCATACCAGTGGAGTTTACTGGCTGCTTATTAACTAGCAATCTGCCCCTCCCACAAACGATGTGGAACAACTCCAACAATTAGTTTTAAAATAATATTAATATTATGAACCAATCATCAAAACAAATACAACCACCGTTGAAAAGTTCAAAACCCCTCTTTATTATTTTTTTTAAAAATTTAGCTTTCATTTTATTTCTCTCTTTGTTAGAGAATATTTTTAAGTACCATGATAACAAATTTTTCACCCATATTCTAAGAATTCGGTATATTTATTCAATATCGGATCCTTAAAATATTTATTATATTAATACATTGAAAATATCTGTATGGTCGTGGTTAATTTTTTCGATTACATATTAAAAATGTATAGACACTCAATCCTCACAACTCCAATAAATCATTAGACTAACTATCAAAAAAGGTTGCAGCGATATGAAAAAGGATATCTACTGTGCAACATACATGAAACGAACGTAGTTATAACAATAGAAACATTCATCTAATCTAGTTTGTTATGTGATCGTTCAATATCTTTTTTACAAATTATATGTCCTTTTATTAATGAATTGATTTACTATTGAAAAATAAATATTATCAACTAACCATACAAATTCAATATATCGCGCACTTGGAGTAACGTATGATTGTTAGAGTTTTTGGTGATTGACCTTAGCTTATTTGTAAAGACAACTCAAAATGTGCATTTTCAATTTGGATGTTTGTATGTTGGATTTTTTATTCTTTTTTAGTAAAACATGGTATAATAAATTTTAGTTTAATTTACTCTTAAAATAAGACGTATGAAAATGAGTATCACCTATCTTTTTTCTATTTGACTAACTTGTGAAAATAAGCTACTTTCCATAAAATTGAAATCAAGTTTGTAATATATAAACACGTACATAATCACATTGTTATATATGTGCTCTTGTAATTTAGATATTAGGTTAAATAACACGAAATTCATTTTTCTTTAAGAGTGAGTATATTTTTCTCACATATATAAGAAGAAATAGTTATGTATACCTGAAAAATCATTTTTCACATTCATGTTGTGTACTTTAGGGTCTTGAATGAAAATGACATGATATTGAATCGTGTACCCGAAATTAGAATACAAAAATAGCTTATGTAGACCTAACAAATCATATTGTACATTCATGTCGTGTAACTTGAACGAAAATGACATGATATTGAATCGTGTATCGAAATTATAACAAAAAATGACACTAAACTACATGATTTTTTTCGCAATTAACTTTGTAAAAAATTCGCAATTAAAATGTGAAAGATGATTGATTTAAAATTCATTCTATTGTTTCAATTGGTTGATGCTAGTTTTTTTTTACCAAATTATTTAATACTTTACATAACTTAAATTTTGAATATGTATTTAGAATAATGTGCTAAATAGTTTTATATTGTTAACAATTTTTAATTCATGATTTTGATTGTACCTTATGCTTTTGAATTGGGAGTTTGAGATATCAAAATATCTATTATAGATTTTTAGACTCATATATTAGTGTATTATTTTTAAAGTAAATAATTATCGTATTTAGAATAAAATTGTTAAGTAATCACTGAATAACATCGACAACCCAATAATGTAAAAAACATTTTTCTATAGGCACGCCTAATAATGTAAACAAATCAGTGTAATGTGATGAGGATTGATGCCCAGAATTCAGTAAGTCGTAGAATGATTGGAGTTTGCCACTGAATATTCTAATGAGAATTAACTTTGGGATAATCTGGACTGGGGATGATGATAACCTAAATCATTTTCTATTTTTTTTGTTAATTTTATTGGATAATTAAAACACGAAACATACGATACATATATATAATCGAAATAAAAAGATAATATATCCAAGTATAGTATGTCATATAATAAAAAATATATAAAGTAGTACCTTAACCGAAATTGATATGATTTATGAATGAGGAGAATTGATGCATACACTTAGTTTATCAAAGTTGGCTAGGTCTGATGGGGAATAGGGAATAAGCGGCTTAAATTTCCTTTAATGTTTAAATTGATATAATAATTATATTTTTTAGTTTGTAAGAATTTTATTTTATATAAATTGTTTATTAGTTAATCGTTAAAATAAAAATTAGTGGTTATTATGTTTAGTTAATTGATATGAAAAAAATAAAAAAACAACTGTTATTGAGTGTAACTTGAGTTGAGTTTAATCTTGGCTGAAACGTAGAATCAAGTTCCAATAGAGAAACATGTTACATAAAGTTTAATATAATTGGTCTAAAATTTAGTAAATTTTGATTTAAGTTAAAATAATTCACAATTTTATGATTGGTTAACTAAATATATGGTAGATTCGGGTATCCTTTATTGTAATAAAGATGTTCAAAAACCATTCATAACTAAAAGATGTATAAACATATGTAATATATTGTTATGTGGATTTATAGAAAATGATATTTACCATCAGTAGAAATGTTTTAAAATTAAAAACCATGTGATATACGAAGTAATTAAATCAAGATATTATTAAATTTAAAATTAATTTAATCGTGATTAGTAAATTAGAATAGGTATGGTAAATAATAAAACATTTGTACATGATTGATTGATTTAAAGTTTAGAAGTAAATTCTAATTGCCTCTAAAATAATTTTAGTTTTTTGATTAGTAATTTATTCACCAACCAATAATAATACTTCTCTAGCGTATATTTGATAATTAAAGTAATTAAAAATGTATGTAGTATTCGTTTATGTGAATTTACTAATTTTTTTTTATTAAAAAATTGTGTATAAATATATTTTGGAGTCTTTAAAAAATCGAGTCTTGGAAGATATGGATTTTATCCAAACTATTTAAAATTTGATTCAAATCCGATTTTGTAGTGTTGGTTTATATGCATTAATTAATTAATTTTATTAACAAATTATGAATAGATATATTTTTGAACTTTTAAAAAAAACAAAATTTTGAAGGTATGGATCTTATCAAGTTATTTAAAATCTGATTTCAAATCCAATTTTTTCAATATGGTTTTTCAAATTAATGAAATAAACTAATAATATTATAATCACAAATAACTTACTGATTACCCTTTTCACCTAAAAGGTATATATTTTCTAACTAAAATATCTCAACCAATTACCTTTTTCACCTATTAACTTTTCTAACTAAAATATATTTTTTCTAAAAATATGATCGTTCTAATTAATCCGATCTTGTAGTGTTGACATATATGCATTTATTAATTAATTTTATTAACAAATTATTAATAAATAATTTTTTGAACTTTTTAAAAAAATCAAAATTTAGAAGGTATGGATTTTATCAAAATTATTTAAAATCTGGTTTAAAATCTGATTTTTTCAGATTTCTAGTTGAGTTAGATTATAATTTCTTAAAATAGATTACAATTGTACAATATTTTTTCAGCTAGGGATGGCAACGGGTCGGATCGGACCAGGTTTTTCAATATCCAAATCCAAAATTTTGGACAAGACCCGGACCCGACCCGGACCCGAAAAAGACCCGAAATTAAGACCCGGACCCGATCCAACGGATTTCGGATCGGATCGGATTTTACCCGAAACCCGAAAGTTTGGATTTGAATTTTACCCAAGACCCGAGAGCTGAACCCGAATTACTAAAAAAATTAAAATTAAATTAACAAAATAATAAAAGAATTGGCTCTTTGGCTATTAATAATAAAATGATATAATAAATAATAATTATCATTAAATGTATATAAATATTAATTAAAGAATTAAGAAAAGGGAAATTGACTCTTTGACTATTAATTGTGAATATTAATAATAAAATGGTATAAAAAATAATAATTTGCATTAAGTGTATGTAAATAATAATTAATAATAAAATGTATATAAATTACGTATCATAATTATAAAATTAAGTATATATATATAACTTAATTTTATAATTATATAATATAATTATATAATATATATTTTATAATATATATATATATAGGCTAGTGGTCAAATAGAAACCAATCTTAGAATAAAAACTACAAACCACTATCTGCACACCTTATTTTATTATCTCCACACCATATTTTACTATCTCCACTTACTATCTCCACACCATATTTACTATTTCTATTCCTATATGACATCACCCACCCCCAATATTACATCCCCACCCCCCACCCCTCACCCCCACCCCCACCCCCACCACGACACCACCACTGACGCACCACCTCCACCGACGCACCACCACCGCCATCTTCCTTTCCGGCCACTGGCCCCGCACCCCCACCCCCACCTCCACCGACGCACTACCACCGCCATCTTTTTTTCCGGCCACAGGCCCCGCAGGGGCTCCGATTTCACCACCAATTTCCGATTCCGATTCCAGATCTGCTTCCTCCTGATCGCAATCCTATCTTCATCTACTGATTCAGAACATTCTGGTGATGACTTCCAGATCTGAGTTTGTGTATTTGTGTGTATGTAATGATGTATGTGTGTATGTGTCTAAACAATCATGGTGGTGGTGGTCGATGGTAGCAATGACAGGTGGTGGTGGTATTGACAGGTGGTGTGGTGTCGATTGCAGAGATGATAAGTGGTGGTGGTGGTGGTGGTGATGGCAAGTGAAGGTGGGGCTGGGGTAGGTATCACTGATTTTAGATGTATAAATTAGTGATTTCTACCATACTAGTTAGTGATTTCTGCAATACAAATTAGTGATTTCACGTATATCTGGTAATTTATGTTCATAATATGCTTAAATTCAGATCTGATTAGTTTGAATATGACTTCAAGGATATTAATGGAGGTACTTCGGAGTGATTTAAATTGCAGATTTGAAATTGTTTTGTAGTATCCTGTATGTGTATATGTTTCAGTGTAGAAAAGGTGAAGTAAAATTAATGATCTAAATGTACAGTTACCGGAGTTTACAATATTGACGCAGTGATCTAAATTGGTGATAAACAAACCGCAAAAGTTATGGTGATGAGTAGGAGTTATTAGTGATAATATGTGTTGAAAATGTATCAGGTGGGCAAGTCACGAGAAGTTTAGTAGGAGTGCGGGAAATTAAATAGACAAAATTGTCTTTGGTTTCTAGTTTTTAGTTTAAGTTGGTTTATATTAGAACATGACCCTATATATATATATATATATATATATATATATATATATATATATATATTTATATCGGATTTTATATATATATTTATATCGGATTTTTATCGGGTTTCGGGTTCGGATCGGGTTTCGGGTCGGGTATCGGATCGGGATATCTAAGATCCAAATCCAGATCCAAACTCTTTCGGGTCCAAAAATAAGATCCAAATCCAAATCCAAAAAATCGGGTTCGGGTAGACCCAAATGGATCAGATCAGGTCGGGTATCCATCGGGTCGGATTTTTCTGCCATCCCTATTTTCAACTATTACCTTTTCTAACTTTTTTAATTAAAATATCCTTTTTCCAAAAATATGATCGTTCTAATTAATCCGATCTTGTTGTGCTGGCTTATATGCAGTTATTAATTAATTTTATTAACAAATTTTTAATAAATATTTTTTTGGACTTTAAAAAAAATCAAAATTTTGAAAGTTTGAATTTTATCCAAATTATTTAAAATCTGATTTCAAATCCGATTTTTTAGAATTGAAAATTAATTTATAACATATTACAATTGTACATTATATATTATTAAAATCAGTTTATAATGTATGATAATATGATTATGATTGACTTTATATTAAAAGAATGGTTGGTTAATGAATGATTAATTATGAAATTTAATTTAAAATATATAATAGTATATCGTGATTGATTTCAAATTAAAATTGTGATTTTCTAGTAAATAGTTTTTGATTTTAAAAATATGTATTTAGATATGTTTAATAAAAATAGTATTGTATTTAAATTAGAAGTGTTAACTACCCATGGCTAAAGAGGTAGGTTAATATTGTAAATAAGGAAAACTTTTAATATAACATGATTGGTCTAAAATATAGATTTTAGCTCTGATTGGTTCAAAAATAATTCCTAATTTCTGATTGGCTAATTGTATGTTGGTAGACTCAGGTATTACAATAAAGGAGAACATGTTTTAAAGTAAAATGTAGCGTGTTTTAATTAGAAAAATATATAAATGATTGGAAGATTAAGTACAATTGATAATTTTAGGTGTGTTCATAAAAGATAACTGGCTTATAACCCATTCGATGCACATTTTTTAAAATTTGAATTGAAATTTTCAAGATATGAATTTTGTAGATTTATAAATTTTAAATGATATGACTTGATAATAATTATAAATATGTTGCCCGTGATATTTTTAGTAAAGGAGAGATTTTAGTTGAAAATATGGAAAGAAAATGATATATTTTAGTTGAAAAAGGTAATCAGTTAATTATTAGTTATTATAATATTATTATTTTATTTTATTTAAATAAAACTACCTATTATATTATTGAATAAGAGTATGTTAGGTTAGGGGACTTACACAATGCGAGATTCACAAACATCAATATAGAGCACACACACACACCAATCGATTCTAAATAAGTGCTAGCATTAGCATTTTAAAATTACATAATCTATCCTTCCAGTTTTTACTCATCCTTTATATTTTTGTAAGCTTTTTGGTCATTTCACATAAAAATTACTTAATCTATCCTTCTACTTTTTAAACATTCAATATAGGCTTACAGGTTTTTTGGTCATTTAACATTAACTAGGTCGCCCATTTACTATATTCCCTTATCTCACCCGAAGACAAACGGGTAATACTCTAATACCCATGAGTTCAAACAGAAGGCAGTTCATTTGGGCGTAAATTTAGGCTTAAAATTTGCCATTTCCATTTCTTCTATCCTAGAATCAGTTTTTATCCCTAATTTCAAATTTATACATACGCATAACGCATTATCATCTTGATACACTTTCAAAACATGTTTGTATCATTCATCTCTTATTGTTTTAAGATGACTTTATATTCTTATGTGTGTTTGTAGTTTGCAGGATCATTCTTTTATTCACTCCGTTGTCATATACGAATAGTAACTGATGGAAATCACCTTCATCTGCACAACGAAAATATGTGGTAATACTAATACAATTGATTCTTGATTTTGATTTTGTTATTCTTATTTTGTATTTATTCTTCATATTTGGTGATTGTTTCTTAGCGTTAATTCCAGTTTTTGATGTTTTTTCCCATATTTGTGAATGAAAAATCAATGGTCCGGATGTCCCGGTATTTTAAATACATTTTGATTGTTTTTATTTTATTTGCAATTCAGATTTTGGTGAGGTAGTGCAATTCAGATGTTGCTTTCATTTTGAGTTTTTAAAGCAGACCTGTAAATTACAAATGGCCATCACTTCTCAGTTACAATCTCTTCTGCGTATATACAAATGGCCATCACTTCTTCTTCGTGTGTGGATAAATATATTATGATTGTTTTCTTCATCTCTCAGTCAATATCTTATTTAACTATGTTTGTATATACACACATAGACACACGTGTGTGTGCGTCTTTTTTTAATTTTTATTGGCCAACTTTTTTTTTGGTTTGATCTATTTAACAGGTTTTATGAAGTATTTAATTTTACCTAGAAGATAAGTTGATCACTATTGTGGGAGATGATTGCACAAAGAATGTTTTTACAGAAGTTGCTGAAGCTTTTACAAACAAAAAGAGGAATGCATATGAGGACTTTGAAGAACCAGATAATAGAAAAACAAAAAAAAACAAGTAAAACAAGACATAGGCAGGGCTTCTATCAAGGAGAACATAAATGGGTTGCTATCCCGGAGCCGAGATGTTGGTATTGATATTCCTTTTTAACTTTCTTTCAAACTTAGAATACATGATCCTGAATCGTAGACTAAGAAACGTTTTCCTGTTATTTATTTTCTTAGCTTAGCTTAGCTTATTATTATTGTTATAAGGTCATGATACGCACTTCTGAAGGTAATGCACTAAACATAATTAAATTATTTTATTCTCTCATCTTTGTTATAAATTTTTAATTTGTTTAGAAGAAAATATACTTGGAATTGCAGCTCTGACTTTACACTTGGCTAGCCGTTTGTGGCAACAATTTTTGGTCGATGCATTTACTGCTATTGAACAGTATCGGTTGGATTGGGTTGCAAATCACCAAACTACTATTCGAGCTGATCTTTACCATTCTGTACGTGATGCTTTACGGAAAGGAGATAATGATCCTACTCATGTTGGTAAGGCGGTAATTCTTCCTGCTTCATTTACTGGATCTCAACGCTACATGTCACAGTACTTCAAAGACTCTTTGGCAATATGTCGTGCAATTGGACATCCATCCCTATTTCTTACTATGACATGTAATACTAAGTGGCCTGAAATTAAGAGCATGTTGGAGTTGTTGCCCAATGTTGATGCTGTTGATGCTCCCGATATAGTCTCTAGAGTGTTTAAGCTAAAACTTGACCAGCTAATTGACTTGATCAAGAAAAAGCATTATTTTGGCAGATGTATTGGAGGTATTTTTTAATAAAATATCAAGTTTAAATCATGGTAAAATGGAAATTTCATAATGATTGGTTTTTGTTTAACATTTTTCTGAATTATGTGGCAACAGTGATGCATGTTATTGAGTTTCAAAAGCGTGGTCTTCCACATGTACATATGTTAATATGGTTACATCCAGATGATAGACCAGATACAATTAATAAAATTGATCGGTTGGTCTCAGCTGAAATTCCAGACCAAAAAACTGATCCAGTAGGATATCATGCAGTTCAGAATTACATGGTACATGGTCCATGTGGTAAGGATCGCACATACTCTCCATGCATGGTTAAAGGGAAATGTCACAGACATTTCCCCAAGAGGTACGCATATCGATATCCAATTCTATCATTTAGGAAATCCAACACATGCATAATAAATAATTATATGTTAATCAAGGTGTTGTTTATATTTTCAGATACAATGGTCATACCTTTCTCGATGATAGTGGCTTTCCGGTATATCGTAGACGCAAAACTGGCAGATTTGTTAAAAAAAATGGTGTCCTCCTTGATAATCAGTTTGTCGTCCCATATAATCGAGATCTTCTTATCCGGTTTCAGTGTCATATAAATTTAGAAATATGTAACAGTTCAAGATCATTGAAGTACCTTTTCAAGTACTGTCTAAAGGGACATGATACAGCTACGATGTTGATTAGGAAGAAAGCCGCAAATTCTACCAATGATATTTCCAAAGGCAAAGCTAAAAGTTTGGATGAAATTAAAAGTTTTTTGGATGGACGATATGTTTGTGCATCTGAAGCTTCTTGAAGGATTTTTGGTTTTGATATTCACCACCGTTGGCCAAGTGTTGATCAATTACCACTACATCTTCCTGATCAGAAATATATAAACTTCCAAAGTACAGCTGATTTGCAAACAATTTGTGAAAAGGCAAAGTCAAAAATTAGTAAATTGGAAGGTTGGTTCATTGCTAATAAAGAATTACCACAAGCCCGCAATTTTACATATTCTGAGTTTCCCGGCAAGTTCACTTGGGTTCCCAAAGCAGGCAAATGGAAAGTCAGGCAAAGAGGTGATGTAGTTGGCAGGTTAACAGAAGTTCATGCAACAAGTGGTGATTTATTATATTTGCGTATGCTTTTGTTAAGAAGAAAAGGAGTTTTATCATTTAGGGAACTAAGAACTGTGGAAGGTACTGTTTACCCGACATTTAAAGAAGCATGTGGAGCTCTTGGCCTTTTGCACAATGACAATCAGTGGCATGAAGCATTGTCTGAAAATGAACAAACCAATATGCCTCAACAACTGCGTGCAATGTTTGTTAATATATTGGTTTATTGTTCTGTTTCTGATCCATTTGCTCTTTGGGATTCACACTGGCAGAGTATGTCGGATGACATTGTTTACAACCGGAAGAAACTTACTGGAAATATACATATATCTCTTTCTAATTCTGAGATTAAAAATTATGCCTTGGCAGGTTTGTTCAAATGACTCAATTTTTATGCATATACGTTTTTTTAAGCCATTTCTAATTTGATATGGTTTTGGACCTTTAATAATCTTGCTTTTCATATTTTCTCAGAAATTGAAAAATTATTGAATGATGTTGGCAAGAGCTTGAGGGACTTTCCAATGCTGCCATTTCCTGGAGATATATATTTTGGCAACAATGTCAACCGTCTTATTGTTGAAGAAACTGGGTATGACAAAGTCCAAATGAAAGCTCAGCATGACAATTTTCATAAAAGTCTTAATACAGAACAGAGAGAGGTATATGAGGCTGTTGTTGGGAATGTACATCAGAGTAAAGGTGGACTTTTTTTGTTTATGGTAGTGGTGGTTGTGGGAAAACATTTTTGTGGAAAACACTTTGTTGCCGTTTACGTTCTGAGGGGAAAATTGTACTACCTGTTGCTGGATCTGGTATTGCAGCTACACTACTACCAGGAGGTCATACTGCTCATTCTAGATTTCATATTCCTCTTAAGTTGGACCAGTATTCAACTGCAGGAATAAAGCATGGAACAGATATGGCTGAATTAATGCAACAAACAAGCCTAATAATCTGGGATGAAGCTCCTATGACACATCGTCATGCTTTTGAAGCTGTTGATCGAAGTTTACGTGATATAATGTCTGCTGTTGATCCTGAAAGATGCCGGAAACCTTTTGGTGGCATTACTGTGGTATTTGGTGGAGATTTTCGGCAAATTTTACCTGTTTTACCCAAGGGTAACAGAGCTGGTATTGTTGGTGCATCGTTGAATAAATCAAAGCTCTGGGATTACTGCAAAGTTTTCCTTCTTCGACAGAATATGCGTTTACATTCAGGTAATTCAGATGTGCAAAATAAGATTATATCCGAATTCAGTAAATGGCAACTTGATATCGGAGATGGCAAAGTGGAATGTATTGAAGATGGCAATGATATGATTGATGCTCAGTTTGTCGTTCCTGATAAGTATGTTGTCAAAACTTCTGCTAATGATCCCATTCACACTCTTATTAACATAATCTATCCAGATTTCTTGAATAATTTTCGGTCTCATGAATATCTAAGATCAAGAGCAATTCTAACACCAACCAATGTTGTGGTTGATGATATTAATTCTCAAATCCTTGAAAAGCTACCAGGTAATGTTCATACCTATCTCAGTCAGGATTCCATCGATGATAATGGTGGTGAAGATAATGATTTTGATGCTGCTTTTCCGGTTGAATATTTGAATTCAATTAACATGCCATGTCTTCCTCGACATGAATTGAAAATCAAAGTCGGCACAGTTGTTATGTTGATGAGAAATTTAAACCAGATCATGGGATTATGTAACGGGACACGTATGATTGTTACAGCATGTAAGAAGAATAGCATTGAGTGTGAAATTTTGTGTGGATCTCAGGTAGGCACTAGGCACCTTATTCCACGGATTGACATGGTTCCAAGTGATACTAAATGGCCGTTTGAATTTAAAAGAACTCAGTTTCCTATTCAACTTTGTTTTGCCATGACTATCAACAAAAGTCAAGGCCAATCGTTAGATACTGTTGGCTTATACCTACCTCGAGCTGTATTCTGCCATGGACAGCTTTATGTGGCCATCTCCCGCGTTACTTCTCCTGAAGGACTTTACATTCTGATTGACGATTAAAGTGGTGGTAGCTCTAATATTACCTCTAATGTTGTATTTGAGGAGGTTTTTTATAATTTGCCAAGTATTGTGTAAATTCTTTCAATGTGGGAAGTTGTTACATTTCATGTAATTTAATGTGATTATAAAATAGTGGGACAACAGTTTTATCTATTTTATTAGTTTGTGATGAATTGAAATAAATACCAAGTTTTTAGCAAAACATGAAATGCACCGATATTGTACTTCTCCAAGTCCAAATTAAGAAAAAATATGATTATAAACATATACTTATATTAAAATATTGATTAGTAAAAATCAACCAAAATTTAGATATAAGAAAATAGTTTGTTTTAATATTTTACAATTGAGATATGAATAAAAACAAAATCACTAATTACATATTTTCATACAAACTGAGCCTACTACTTTTACTTTGATATTTTTTCAAAATTTTCAAAATAATTTGTTTTTAATATTTTGCAATTGAGATATGAATAAAAACAAAATCACTAATTAGATATTTTCAAACCAACTGAGCCTACAATTTTCTCTCATAGCTACAAATATATATTCAAAATAAATGGTTTTAAATATTTTTGCAAGTGATATATGTATATATTCAAAAGTAATAATTAAATAATAATTAATAAAACTAATTAAAATTATAAATTTCATCAGTAGTTAAATTTTTAATTAAAACCATTAGACGTATACAATTCTTCTAATTGTTTATTTAACATAATAAATTCATACATGTCTTATTATAATTATAAAAATTATGAAGTAATTTTCAATATAAAAAATTAAAAAATTATAACCTATAGTTATAAATTTACTGAATAATAGTTAGAGTTATTTTACGCTGAACTTTATTTTTATTTTCAATTTCCAATTACAAAATGACAAACATATTTGCACAGCAGCTACAAAATAAAACATATTTGTTTTATTTATAATTTTAAGGATGTATCTATAGTTAGTTTTAGCAGATGCACGATTTCCGAGATTTACTCCCACTATCTTTAATGGGTGTCAAATAACCAACTGAAATTTAAAATCACTAGCTATCAATTCTGTTAGGATTTTTAATGACAAACTTATTTGCACAACAGCTACAAAATAAAACATATTTGTTTTATTTCTAATTTTAAGGATGTATCTATAGTTAGTTTTAGCAGATGCACGATTTCCGAGATTTACTTCCACTATCTTTAATGGGTGTTAAATAACCAACTGAAATTTAAAATCACTAGCTATCAATTCTGTTAGGATTTTTAATAATGATGTATCTTTTGCATTATCAGTAATATCAGTAATTGATTTGATAGTCTGATAAGCATCAATCATGTAACAATACCTATCGCAATAAGTCTATATAAATACATAGTAAACAAAGACAGAGTATAGTCGAACAATATTCAATACATTTTGTTCAGAAGTATCATCCTTATTACTATGTAAGTTCTCTAATACACAACATATTATTAAACGTACGATGAACAAATTTGGTTTTGCATTTTACATTTTACATCATTCAAATGCATGAAAACTTCGTCATTATCTTTATTTTTTGACATAATTTTCATTTCAAAACTAAAGAAGAAGTTTTTTGCAGCAATGGAAGGCCTTATATTTGATCGTATTGGTGCTATTGAAAAGTCTAGGACTGACTGGAAGATAAAAGCGAGAGTTACGAGAATGTGGCCTACTGTGTCATCTGAAAGCGCCACCGTCAAAGGGTTCAATATTATTCTTTTGGATGATGATGTACAACATATGTTTTATGTTTCTCTTTTCTCTTTTGAACTACTGTGAATACAGATCTCTTACTTTTGATTTTAATGCATTTAGAATACCCATGTTCATGGATTCACTTATGCTGATGTATGGAGATCCATTGGCACTGCTGTTGTTGAAGGAAATGTTTATGTCGTTCAGACTTTCATCGTGAGGGATGCAGTTGGTAATTTGAAGCCAGTGTCAACAGATTATAGCTTAAGATTTACAGCTGCAACAACTTTTGAGAAATGTGAGGATGATCTCATGATTCCAAGGCACAAGTTTGAGTTCATGGATTTAGGTGATTGCTTCAATGAAGCAAGCCGCTTGGAGCCTAATGAAAATCCAGAATTTTCAATAGGTTGGCCATAGTTTTTTTAACCAATTTTTTTATTTATGTTATATCTTGCTTACCTATGTTTTTTTTATCTTTAGATGTAATTGGAGTTGTTGAGGAATTTGAACAAGTAAGGAAAATTTCTACCAAGTTTGGAGATAAAGATATTGTTAGATTCCGACTATGTGATGGAAGGTTAATGTCGTTTGCTGAATTGTCTAATTTTTTTGAATTACTTACATGTTATTATTATTACATTTTTATCTTTGGTTGTCTAAATGTTTATTGTTATATGTTTCCACATACATAGTAATCGTCATAGAGTTGGTGTATGGGGAGAACTTGCCAATTCGGTGAATGAGGACTATTTTAAAGTCGAGGATGACAAAATTGTTATTGCAATTCTGTCAAGTACAAAGATGGCTACATATAAAAGTATGTCCCATTCTTAGTTTTTTTTTTCAATTTTCAATTTTAAAATCCATGTTTGTTTACTATGTTTTGGATATTTAATTTTTGCAATGATTAATCACATCCGCCAAACATGTTTACAGATTCTGTTCAAATAAGTACACTGCCATCTTCAAAAGTTTACTTCAACCTCAATGATGAGACTGTTATTGAGATGAGGCAGCGGTATTTAATCATCTATTTGTTCTAATCCAGGTTGATACACATATACAATAACTTGCTTATTTGATGCATATCTACACTGTATTTTCAGTTTGGAAGAAGAAGGATATAAAACCATTCAACATGTTGTTGATAACAGTGGTGCGCTGATAACAGTTTCACCTTATGAGAAGATTTCGCTCAAGGATTTGAATGACAACATTGCTGTGAAAATTGAGGTTTAACATATATTCCTCTACATCATTGTTAATTTGTTCACCAAGTAGTAATCCATATTACTAGACATTTGTTCCTAATCAACAGATTTTATTTGCAGAATAAGTTGTTCTGCTGTTTTACTGTCTCTAAATTAGAAGTAGGAACTGCTTGGTACTTTAATTCATGCAGTAAGTGTCATCTTGAAGTTGTAGACCTTGGAACCAGATTCAAATGTGATAGGTGTACTCGCAACATGCCTGTTGCAGAAAAAAGGTATGCATTTAAGATTATATTAATTTTTTTTTTTTGGATAATTCTTATACTCCATATTCTGATAGCATTTACTACTTGGTTATGTTTCAGATTTCGGATCAATGTCATTGCAGTTGATGAATCGTTTTCTAGCAATGTTTTCCTGATGGACCGTGTTGTCAAACGTCTTACTAGCAGCAGTGCTTCCAACTTATACAAATCACAGTCTAAAGTAAGTATATTTTGACATTTTGAAATTAAAATATTGATTTATTTAGAGGATCCATAGTTCTTAAAAGAGAACACATTTTAGCACTACACAAATTTACCAATTTGTACATTTTAATATATAGGATGACAGACTTGCAAAGGTCTTACCAGCAGTGCTTAATACTGTGGTTGGGAAAGAAATTTGTGCTACTATTGCGGAAATAAAAGGAAAAGATGAGGAGGCTAAATTCCTCATTACAGCTGATGATATATATGAAACTGCTAAGCCAAGTTCTTCAACTTCTCAATCTTCACATCAGATTGATTTCCCAGCCATTGATCTTTCAGAAGTTAGTATATTTCCATTTTTGTTAAGAAATATTTTTACTTTCTAAACTGAAATTTGTTATTAAAGCGCTTATTTCTTTTTGCAGTCATTTGATGAAAACGCAGACATTAATAAGACTCCTGGATCTGCGGCTTCGGTAAACAAAAAAATTAAAATGGTAACAAAAGCCACTTGCGTATTTTACACAATGTAATTATATATCACAATTTTAAGAACTGCCTCTCATTTCTTATATTTCTAAGTTATGTTAATTTTGTGTAATTTCAGGAAAAGTAAGAGGTTGATTGCATTATGGATGTTTGGATTTGCTCATGGAATCCCTCTTCACCGAAGATCTTTTCATTTAATTATGCAAGTTTATTTTCTGAGTTTAATAAGTTCCCATATTGATTTAAAAGTTTTATAACTTTACCATGGTGTAAGACAATTTATTATCGTTGGGTTTGGTAATGTTCAACATTTCTATTCTTATTTGATATAGTTAAATTTGTGTTTGCATTATTCATTTATATTATCTTGGTATTCTCCAACCATATTTATGTTATGTATTCAGTTATATTTAGATCTTATGTCTATTTTTTTTATAAAAAAAAGGAAGCTAATTTGAGGTTTTATGTCAAATTTACATATCAAATATACTACACCACAATTACAAACTTAAGTTTTTATAAACTTAACCGATAAATTAATCGGTTTGGTTATTGCCAAGATTAGCACTAACGTATATTTCAATAAATGATAATATTGATGACTGAATATTGATTAAATCAATCTTATCGATCTTTCTATTTTCACATATTATTTCGCAAATTAAATATAAGTTAATTCATTTGGAAATTTGAAAATAAATATAAGTTATAAATTATGTTATAAAGGAATTTGTTATAGATATTGATTTCTATGATCTTGAATGTATAATATTTAAGATATAATAATCAAAGTATCCCAACAACCGAATCTCTATTGCAATTACAAATTTGTTGATTAGTAAGAAGTATATAAATCATATAAATCATAGACATAAATATCTATAAATCTATAAACAAACAAATCTCCATTGTTGTTTCAAAGTTGTTGATTAGTATCAATTATATCACATACATCAATATCTCAATTTATAGGCCGTTTTAACAATAACACTGTTATTTACATAACAACCAAATCTCCATTGCTGTTACAAGTTGTTGATTAGTATCAATCATATCAATCTTAAACATCAATATCTCTAACTAATTTGCCGTTATTTTGCTTAACACTGTTATCTACATATACAACTATATAAATGGCATATAGAAGACAATTTCAGTCCTACATTGCAAAAGAACCAGAATTTACGAACTACATTTAGGTTAGTCTTCCATTTGTAGGTGTTCTCTGTTTCAATCTATGTACATCTTCTCTATTACATGTAATTGTTTGCTTTTTTTTGTTTCTTTTATTTTTCATTCAGATATGTTCGATCAACTATCATCTCTTGATACAATCAGGAGAGACTGGAGGATTAAAGTTCGTGTCACAAGGTTATGGCCGACTCATGTTGGTAATGTTCTTCAAGGATTCAACATGATTTTGCTTGACAGTGGTGTAAGGCTCTCTTATTTACTCATTAGATTGTTTAATAAACTTTGCACTTTTAGCTTCAATAACCTATTTTATTTAATAGAATCAACACGTTCATGCATTTGTGAAACTTGAAAACTGGAATTTCATTGGAGCCAATGTACTGGTAGAAGGAGCAATATATGACATCCGTAACTTTCATACCATCCAAGCTGCAGGAAATTTGAGGCCAGTTGCCTCTCCTATTTCCATCAGGTTCTCTGTTCATACAATTATACATAGAATTGAAGACGAGGATTGGAGCATTCCAAAATACAAATTTGAATTTGTTCAGTTGTTTGACTTAGAGAATTATGTTGAATCAAATATAACAGATGAACCTCCTCCTACTACTATTGGTAATTATAATATTCCTACGATACAAAAAATCTAGGAGTTACACTTATACTTCAAGATTTTAAAAATAAAGCATAAAATTACATTTGGTGTTTTACAGATGTTTTTGGAATTATAATACATCATGATGAAGCGAGGACAATACCTACGCATAATGGCAATTTGCAACTTATGAAATTAAGACTTTCTGATGGGAGGTGATTTAAATTTGTTTAGTATTATACTATTTTTTGTCTTTTTGCCGCAACGTTAATTTATTTGTTATCCATTTTAACTCTTATAGGAGTGATTTTGAAGTAAACATTTTTTATCCTTTTGTCACAACTATTGAGGATTTGTTTGAAGATAATGAGGAATTACCCATTGTAGCTATTTTAGCAAGTGTGCGTGTTTATAGGTTCAGAGGTCAGTTGCTCAACATATTTCACATTCTCATAATTGTATATGTTATTGATGTTATTAATTAATGTGAATAAACAGGTGTGATTAGGATTATGACTACTCGGTCTACAAAGATTTATTTTAATATTGATCATGAAGCTGTTCATATAATGAGGGAAAGGTAATACTATATTTTTTGTGTATTCCTTATTGCAATTATTTAATGCATTTATTTTAATTTAATTAAATGTGTTAAAGATAAATTTGATTTTGTAGGTTTGACATCCTAGAATTCTAAAAAGTGGATTCTCATCTTTGAAGTGTTGCTGAATTGTGGTTCTACAATTGAATCATTGTCCAACTTATTATTCATATCCTATTCAATAAGTATTTGCGTCTTTTTAGACGTGTATCCATGTGATTGGTTATCTTTCCTGATACTCCTATGGTTTTGATGATCACATTCAGCAAGCTATTTGCTTGTAGTTTGATATAAAACATTGTGTTATGATTGTACTAACTTGGTTTTGCAGGGTATATTAAGTTTACAGAGAATATATATACAGCAAGCCATTTTGTACTACAACAGAGACAGTCCAGCAAGCTATTTCCAGCAGACAGTCACAAACAGCAAGCCATTTGCAAACTGCCAGAATCCTGAAGTTATTTATCAAGACAAATTCTCATGAATGTAATTCAGGAAATATATTGTGAGGACTATTTATTATATATTACGTATACAATATATTCTGGAGCTCAAATCTTTTCAAATATCTTTCTTTAAATTATTTTATAAAATTTATAGGAGTTTCCTTATTTAAAAGATTTTCTTTCGTCAAAATCTCCTATACACGTTTTATATCTATACAAATCATAAGGGTTATGTTTTCATCGATTTCTTTCTTCCAAACCCTCTGTCTAACGTTCACAAGAACGTTTGTAAAATCCCTAACCAACTGAACGTTGGAAATTGATTCTAACAGTTCGAATAAATTGGTGATTGATTTTCTGAACGTTGGTGTGATAAACCTGTTCTTGTGTTCTTTCGTTTCTATCAATCAAGAGAACACTTCAGAGAAAATATTCAAGCACACAAGATTTCAAACAACTCGGTTTTTCATTGCTATATCTTTCATTCTCTCGAGCTCTTAATATATTCTTACGTGCTATATTCTAAAGAGTTCATAGTTTGAGTTGTATCCTTTATTGATTGTATTGTTCGATTTGTAAGGATTAGTTGTTGGACAGTTTGGCTAGGGAACTAGGGTTTGGTGAACGTTGCTAGAGAAGTATACTTGGGAAGTATAGCTTAGAGAGCAAGTTCAGAAATAGGAGTTCAGCACGCCATTTGTCAACAGCTGGGAATTAAGGGAGATATATTATTGTATCTTGTAATTGGTTTTATTTCAGTGATCAATAATATATTCTCTTACCAAGTTGGTAAGGGACCAGGACGTAGACCATAGGGGTTAGGGGTCGAACCTGGCTAAAAGTCTCTGTGTTATTTATTTTCTGCTCTTTACTTACTGTTTGCATTTAGCTTACTGTTTCTGCACTTTACTGTACTGATTATCTGTGCATTCAGCATACCATTTGTCTCTGCATAAAACGAAATCAGTAAGCTATTTCTGGTAATTCTTAAAATCAGTTTTAGTTATACATAGTTAGCCATTTACACCTATTCACCCCCCTCTAGGTGTGCATTTTCATTTGGTATCAGAGCTTTGGTATACTAACAATTCTGTAACAGGAAAGTATTCGATCATAATGGCTGAAAACTATCCCGAAGGAAAATCTGATTTTAGGCCTCCACTTCTTCATGGCACACACAACTACCACTGGTGGAAAAGCAGCATGGAAACTCACTTATCCAGAGATCCATTAGTTCTGAGAGTTGTGCAAAAAGGTCCATATGTCTTTCTTGACAAGGATGGCAAGCCAAAGGATGTTGATGATCTCACTCCGGATGAATTAATCAAACTTGGCTACAATGGAAAGGCAAGGAGTTCTCTTATGAATGGTTTAAATCAGGCTGAATATGATAAAGTATCTTCACTCAAATCAGCAAAAGAAATGTGGGATGCTTTGGAGACTTATCATGAAGGTTCGAAATCTCTAAAGAAGGTGAAACTTAGCAAGCTAATGAATGACTTTGGAAACTTCAAGCTTAATGAAGGTGAAACTATCAAGGATAGTCAAGCACGGTTTCAAGTTACTATTAACTCACTGAAGAGGCTTGGAAAATCTATACCACAAGATGAAATCAATATGAAGGTCTTAAGTGCAGTACCATTTATCTACGAAGCCAAAGTTACTGCCTTGGAATCCTCACCACTTATTGATACTATGGATCACTTGGCTGTATTTGCTGAGCTAGAACAATTTGAAAGCAAGATAAATGGAAATCAGGTGGGAAGTTCAATTGTTAAAGCTCCAACAGAAAAGATGAAGAATATGGCTCTCCATTCTAAAAATAGCAAGCCAATTGACTCTAATGATGAATCTGATTCAGATGAGGAACTTGCACTTATTTCAAAGAAGATCAAGAGGCTGATAGAAAAGAAGAATATGATGAAAAGGGAAAAAGGTGGCTACTACAACAACAAGAAAGGCTCAAAAGACTCTAAAGAGGAAACTTGTTTCGAGTGTGGCAAGCCAGGCCATTATAAAAGGAACTGCTACAAACTGAAGTCAAAACAGCCTACTGTTTTCAAGGATAAGAAGAAATCAAAGGCTCTACTGACTTGGAGTGATGATGATTCAGATTCCAATGATGACTCAAGTGAAGAAATGGTGAACTTAGCACTTGTTGGAATTGAAGATGAATCTGTTCTAGGAAATTCAGAAGGAGTGTATGCTGAAACTGACTCTGAAGAAGATCAGAGTGAGGTAAACTCTTTTAATGATTATATTTCTTCAGATGATACTTTGTTAGATTCACTAACCATGCAGGAACAAAATAGTGTTACAATTGAAGAACACATGGCACTAAAGGCTGAAATCAGCAAGCTGACTGATAAGAATGCCTATTTATCCAAAATGGTAAAAGATCTGTTGCCAAAAATGGAAGAATGGGATTCAACTTCATTCAGTAAAGCTACAGAGATCAAGGAACTGAATACTAAGAACAGACATTTAGAGGCAAATGTCAAGTTACTTGAAAAGAGAAACAAGACCTTGACTGAAGAAATCAAAGAGCTAAGGTCTGATGTCAAAACTAAAGCTAAAGCATTGGAATCATACAAAATGAAGGAATCTAGTCAAGCCGAATCCTCAAAAACTGCTGAAAAGAGAATCCAGCAAGCTGAACTCATCAAACAGCAAGCTGAAGTGATCACCCTCCTAGAAACAGAAGTTAAAGATCTCAAGAAGGGCATGGAAACTTTTGTTCAAGGTGAAGACACTTTAAAGACAATGATGAAGAAGGCAAAGGTCCCCTTAGTCAGAGAAGGAGTTGGCATGAATCTCAACAAAAAGGATAAGGTGCTCAAATATGATGGAAGGAATGGCATTCCCTACAATTATGCTATGCCTTGGAAGACATGCAACAAATGTGGTGGAAAAGGACATCTGGAAAAGAATTGTGTGGTTCAAGTATATCATAAGACGAAAACAGCATACCAGAATGGACCAGTCAGACAGAAAACAGCATACCAGAATGGACCAGTCAGACAGAAAACAGCATACCAGAATGCAAATAGCAGGAGACAAACAGCTTACCAACAGAATGATCAGTCCCCAAAAGTGGTCCAAATGTGGATCAAGAAATCTGATTTAAATGCTTTATATATTCTTGCTACTAACCAACTTGGACCCAAACCTATATGGGTACCAAAACATTGAGGTATTTTTGTTTGTTTTGTAGATGTGCCTTGCTGCTAAGGTCAAGTCAAAGCAATGGATCTTGGACAGTGGATGCACAAGACATATGTGTGGAGACAAATCTCAGTTTATGAATCTCAAAATGAAAAAGGGTGGAAGAGTGACAATTGGGAATAGCAAAACTCTTCAAATCCTTGGTACCGGTTCTATTGGTAATAGTAATATTTCAATTGATAAAGTTCAATATGTCAAAGGCCTTACTTATAATTTGCTTAGTGTCACTCAATTATTTGATAATGGACATCATGTTGAATTGGGCATTGATAAAGCTATTATTACTATTGGTACTAACAAAATCCCCCTAGTTGCTAGAAGGGAAGGAAATATATATGTATTAGACTTCGATTTGCAGGAAACAGCATGCTGTTTGGCTGCAATGGATAATGATCCATATATTTGGCATAGAAGATTGGGACATGCACACATGGATTTGCTCAAAAAGTTATCAAGCAAGAAACTAGTGAGAGGGCTGCCCAAACTAAAGTATGTCAAAACAGAAGTATGTTCAGCTTGCCAATTGGGAAAACAGCTTCGAAGTACTCACAAATCAAAGAAAATGGTATCTACTTCTAAACCCTTAGAGCTTCTGCATTTGGACTTATTTGGTCCAGAAGCTTACAAGAGTATTGGAGGTAAACAATATGGTTTTGTGATTGTAGATGATTATTCTAGATTTACATGGGTATTATTTCTTCGTACTAAAGATTGTGCTTTTGATGAGTTTAAGAAGCTAATCAAATTACTTGAGAACAAGTTGAATACAAGACTTGTAGGTATAAGGAGTGATAGAGGAGGTGAATTTCTCAACAAAGACTTCATTGCTTATTGTGAAAAAAGAGGAATTTCACATGAATTTTCTGCACCAAGGACTCCACAGCAAAACGGAGTGGTAGAAAGGAAGAACAGGTCACTACAAGAAACTGCAAGGACTCTTTTGCAAGAAAGCAAGCTGCCTAGAAGTTTTTGGGCAGAAGCAGTGAATACAGCGTGCTATTTGTTGAACAGAGTCACAATCAGGCCTATTTTGAACAAAACTCCGTATGAATTGTTGAGGAAAAAGAAACCAAACATTAGTTACTTCAAAATCTTTGGCTCAAAGTGTTTTGTGCTCAAGACAATTGATAATGATGGTAAATTCGATGCTAAATCTTATGAGGCTATTTTTCTTGGCTATTCTTTAACTAGTAGAGCATATAGAGTTTATAACTTAAATAAACATATAGTTGAAGAATCTATTGATGTTACTTTTCAAGAACCTAACAATGATCTGCCAAGAGACGAGGAAGAATTTGCAGGTGAAATTGATAATATACAACATCAAGCTACTGAAAATCAGCAAGCCAACAATTCTGCTGAAACTGGAAGTCAGCAAGCCAACAACACTACTGAGAATGGAAAACAGCAAGCTGGAAATGCAAATCAGCAAGCTGAAGTGGTCAGAATCACTTCACATGAAGAAATTGCTCAACATTCTCTATCAAAAGCTACAAGGACAGTAAAGAATCATCCTCCAGAACTTGTCATTGGAAATATCTCAGATGGAATCACAACAAGGAGAGGAAAAGCAAACTTTTGTGCTTATGCTGCCTTTTTAGCTCAAGAAGAACCCAAAAATATCAAGGAAGCACTAGAAGATGAAAATTGGATCATGGCAATGCAAGAGGAACTCAACCAATTCGAGAGATGTGATGTTTGGGAACTTGTAAAACCACCAGAAGATGCTTCTATCATAGGAACCAAATGGGTGTTCAAGAACAAAGTGGATGAATTTGGAACAGTTACTCGAAATAAGGCAAGGCTCGTGGCTCAAGGCTATAATCAACAAGAAGGAATTGATTTTGAAGAAACATATGCACCTGTAGCTCGTTTAGAATCAATCAGAATGCTTCTTGCTTATGCATGCTACAAGAAATTCAAGTTATATCAAATGGACGTAAAGAGTGCATTCCTAAATGGCGTGCTGGATGAGGAAGTCTATGTCAAACAGCCTCCTGGATTCGAACATGAGAAGTTTCATGACTATGTTTACAAGCTCAAGAAGGCATTATATGGTTTAAGACAGGCCCCTAGAGCATGGTATGAGAGGCTTAGTAAGTTTCTTCTCAAAAATGGATTTATTCGAGGTAATATCGATCCTACATTATTTACAAAGCAAAATGGTAAAGATATTCTTGTTGTACAAATATATGTGGATGATATTGTATTTGGTGCTACTAATGAATCTATGTGTGAGTGGTTTTCTAAGTGCATGTACAATGAATTTGACATGAGCATGATGGGGGAACTCAATTATTTCTTGGGTCTTCAAATCAAGCAAACCAATGATGGTATTTATGTGCATCAATCCAAGTATACAAAGAATCTGCTCAAAAGATTTGGTCTTGAAGATGTCAAAGCAAAAACAACTCCTATGACTCAAAACAGCAAGCTGTTTGCAGATGAGAATGGTAAGGATGTGGATGTCAAAAGGTATAGAGGTATGATTGGAAGTTTATTATATTTAACTGCCTCAAGACCTGATATCATGTATAGTGTTTGTGTTTGTGCAAGGTTTCAATCCAACCCTAAAGAGTCTCACTTAAATGCGGTTAAAAGAATTTTTAAATACTTAAGTGGTACTATCAATCTTGGTTTGTTCTATCCTATCACAAATACTTTTGATCTCATGGGGTATAGTGATGCAGATTATGCAGGGTCTCAAACTGATAGAAAGAGTACAAGTGGTGTTTGTACATTCCTTGGACAAAGCTTGGTTTCATGGCAAAGCAAAAAGCAAGCTTCTGTTGCTCTTTCAACGGCCGAAGGAGAATATCTAGCAGCTGGTAGCTGTTGCTCTCAAATTTTATGGATGATTCAAACTCTAAGGGATTTTAATATCAAGTGTGGCAAGATTCCAATATATTGTGACAACACGAGTGCTATCAATATCTCCAAGAATCCCACGGAGTGCATTTATGCTTAAGGCATGCTGTGTCGCCACGGTGTGTGGGGAGCAGATGCTGGGGGGGATTGGTATCAATATCTCCAAGAATCCTGTGAATCACTCAAGAACAAAGCATATCGACGTTCGTCATCATTTCTTGAGAGATAATGCAGCAAAAGGGAAGATTGAGTTGGTATTTGTCTCAACTGAAGTTCAACTGGCAGATATTTTCACAAAGCCATTAGCTGAAGAAAGATTTGCAGCCATACGAATGGAGCTTGGCATGTGTGCTGTGTAGTCAGCAAGCTGACAAGCACAGAATGGGTAACGTTGGCTTACCATTTGTATCTGAATTGTTTATATGTCACTATCTTGATTTAACTGTTCAAATTTTATTTCTCTATTCTTATTCCAGACCTGGACTAATGTTCTTTTTGTTGAATTTTTTGATGGATTAAGGGGGAGAAATTTAGGAGAATTTATTTGCTTGTTTGGTCAAGATATTCGGTTTAGATATGATTATTATGCTTGTTTATCTTGAATCTGTTTTATATCAAAATGTACTAATATGCAGGGATTTAGGGGGAGTTATTATTTCTCCTAAATATTGTGTAATCATCAAAAAGGGGGAGATTGATACTCCTATGGTTTTGATGATCACATTCAGCAAGCTATTTGCTTGTAGTTTGATATAAAACATTGTGTTATGATTGTACTAACTTGGTTTTGCAGGGTATATTAAGTTTACAGAGAATATATATACAGCAAGCCATTTTGTACTACAACAGAGACAGTCCAGCAAGCTATTTCCAGCAGACAGTCACAAACAGCAAGCCATTTGCAAACTGCCAGAATCCTGAAGTTATTTATCAAGACAAATTCTCATGAATGTAATTCAGGAAATATATTGTGAGGACTATTTATTATATATTACGTATACAATATATTCTGGAGCTCAAATCTTTTCAAATATCTTTCTTTAAATTATTTTATAAAATTTATAGGAGTTTCCTTATTTAAAAGATTTTCTTTCGTCAAAATCTCCTATACACGTTTTATATCTATACAAATCAGAAGGGTTATGTTTTCATCGATTTCTTTCTTCCAAACCCTCTGTCTAACGTTCACAAGAACGTTTGTAAAATCCCTAACCAATTGAACGTTGGAAATTGATTCTAACAGTTCGAATAAATTGGTGATTGATTTTCTGAACGTTGGTGTGAAGCTATATAAACCTGTTCTTGTGTTCTTTCGTTTCTATCAATCAAGAGAACACTTCAGAGAAAATATTCAAGCACACAAGATTTCAAACAACTCGGTTTTTCATTGCTATATCTTTCATTCTCTCGAGCTCTTAATATATTCTTACGTGCTATATTCTAAAGAGTTCATAGTTTGAGTTGTATCCTTTATTGATTGTATTGTTCGATTTGTAAGGATTAGTTGTTGGACAGTTTGGCTAGGGAACTAGGGTTTGGTGAACGTTGCTAGAGAAGTATACTTGGGAAGTATAGCTTAGAGAGCAAGTTCATAAACAGGAGTTCAGCACGCCATTTATCAACAGCTGGGAATTAAGGGAGATATATTATTGTATCTTGTAATTGGTTTTATTTCAGTGATCAATAATATATTCTCTTACCAAGTTGGTAAGGGACCAGGACGTAGACCATAGGGGTTAGGGGTCGAACCTGGCTAAAAGTCTTTGTGTTATTTATTTTCTGCTCTTTACTTACTGTTTGCATTTAGCTTACTGTTTCTGCACTTTACTGTACTGATTATCTGTGCATTCAGCATACCATTTGTCTCTGCATAAAACGAAATCAGTAAGCTGTTTCTGGTAATTCTTAAAATCAGTTTTAGTTATACATAGTTAGCCATTTACACCTATTCACCCCCCTCTAGGTGTGCATTTTCATTTCCTCTTCAATTGTCAATCTAATTTATTTTTAATAAATATGTAATTTTTAAATATTAATTTTTTAGAATGAGTATGAGTATGATTTGATTTGTGGTGCAATTAAAATAATACATCAATGATTGTAAAATATAGCTTTATGTCTATTGCATATTTAATTCCTGAATTATTATTATACATTTTGCATGTTTATGATTGTATATAATAATTTTTTCACAATTCTAAACATGTAATTTGGTTATTTTGTTCAATTCCTTGAATAACATTGTTGTGTAATCAATTCATCAAATTAAAGTGCGATAGAAATGATGTCTACTACTTTAAAAAGTAGTTGAGTTTACATGTTCAAAGAAAAACTAAATTAACTACGTCCTGGAAAACCGATTTCAAATGATACTCCAGCTTCATTTTCCATCAAACTGAATTCCAAAGTTTCGCTCATCTTCAGTTCATTTTTCTCAGCAAATTTATTCCAACCAGCGGAAAATCTTGCATTTCCATTAGAGAAGACTATTCCCACTTCCCAATTTCCATTCTCAGTTCTTAATGTCACACGTTCACCCGATTTGAATTTTCTATCCCGATGTTTTACGTAGCCAGGTATGTACTGCAGAAGACAATCATGTGTTAAATTTTCAAGTGTTATCAATTACAAACAGTTATATATAAGAAATTCAGTTTTACCAAATAAAATCTAAAATTATACCACTCCATGTGAAGAGTTATTAACATTTGACCAAGTCATCACCGAAGAAAATGTGATTGGTGGCTCATGCATTTCAACATCCACTATTGCATCTACATTGATATTATGCAAAGCAGCTGCATTCATCTCAACAGCCTCAGTTGCAGTAACAGTTTCAGTAACAATTGGTGAAGAATCCTTCACAGCTTCTTTTACTACAAATATGAAACATACTTAGATCAAATCAATATTAATAAACTAACAACATTGTACTTTTAAAGGGAATATACTTGGTGAAGAAAATGATTGTTTAGCTTACCAATATCAGCTTGAGTCTCCTCTATAATTTTCTCTACTCTTGATTTATCAAAAATGACAATATTGAATTGGCCGTTACCCCAATGAGTAAACATCAATATATCATCTACTTTGATATTTGCGTATGTAACAATCTCCATTAGACCATACAACTTGCCGTCATATTGTGAGTATTGACCATGGACCAATTTCCCATTAGGAAGAGCATATTGAACAACTGGTGGTACTCTTTTCCGAAAAAGACCAAGGAATGAACCAGGAATTTCCTGAATAATATGAAAAATTGTACAGATTATGATGTGAAATTTTTAAAGGAATATGATCATTTTATTACATTTATAAGATGGTAGATTTAATATTGTAATAACAATCCAGCCAGTATGGTAATGTAATATCCTCATAGTACTTACAAGTTCTCCAGAATCAATTGTTAAGTTATCAAGTACTGATAGAAATTTCCATCCGACTCCATCAGTTGTATCTGTTATTCAAGTTAATGAAATCATAATTACTCTTAGTAAAACAAAGTCAAAAATCATGTTAGTCTATAATGGAACAAATATATAATTTTAATACCTTGACGGCATACGGTATCAAAAGAAGTATTTTCCGGTAAGATGTACTTAATTTCTGTTCCATCATCATTTAATATATAAACCGAAAAAATCCCAGCACCTTTATATGAAACCACAAGAATAGAACCAGAAGTTTCTTGGCATTCCTTAAATAGGGATGCAAGATGAGTTAGAGTTTGGCTTTGTTGGTCAAATTGAACATTGATTTTACGACCACTTGGAAGCCAAATCTTAGCATTAAAAGGAATGTCATTCCCTATATCGGAAACAATTTGGGTAGGTATAATCTGCATGGAAAATAAATATTTTAATATTTTGCCTATTATTGAGGATATAGGACTTAAATTGATATTAAGTTAAGTAATTGTTTCTTTACCAGTGCTTCATTTCGGTTGGATATGGAATCAAGTTTAACGACAAAACGTGTGAACTTTGAGTTTTCAACATCCATCTGTATAAAACAAAAAAATTATATAATTAGTACAATTAAAAAAATTCATATGTTTATTGTCCATGGATATCATATTATGGACAAATAATTATATTAGCATAATATGTGTATTATAATGGTTAATACATCCTCCTCTTTGCCACAATCGACATTGTACTGATCATGCTCTTCTTCTGTCATTAAAAAAACACATTGTTAATATAGATGAACTTATCAATATAGGTATAAAGATGAAAAACAAAGTGATAGTTTAAATGTTATACCTATTCCAGACTTCCAGTACACCAATCAAATTTCCAAAAACTTTCAGATGACGGATATATAGCATTGTTCAAGGTTCTATTGTAATAATCTATCTCCAATCCATCCTGTTGGTAGACTCTTGCATACATGTAAATGTTGTCTTCTTCCATTGTAAATATTATCATCTCATTCTCCCTCAAATGAAAGTAATTAAACATTTCTCCAAGATTCATTAGGAACCCATCACTTGGATTGTAGTTTACGAAAAAACTATACCCATTGACTTTAAGTATTCTTATGCTCTCAAGTGTTGGTTTGTAAAAGTCTTTGACAGTTTTCGCAATCATCTGATACAGATTAATTAAATCTTTAAGTTATATCATGAACTGATATGATAACTAAAGCATGAAGCAAAATTAATCATTTGAAACATATCCAAGTCCATGGTATAACAACTTACCAATGAATCACCTCCTATTGAGTAATATGTTAAGATTTTGAAAAAAGAAACTCTGCAACTCTCAGCTCCTGCACAATGGTAAGGTTTTAAATATAGTCATTAGAAATATAGATTAAGATTTTAATTTCTACAATGTTAAGCGATTTTAAGACTTTTCTCACCAATAAAGTCATTGGCCTTGAAAACACATATCTTCAAATTCTGATCACCACACACTGAATCATTGTACATAACCAATACGTCTCCTTTTGCCAACTCCAATTCCTTGGCAAATTCATACCAGCCCTTTCCAAATGTACATATTCCTCCGAACCATTCTATTTCAATCTTCCAAGATCTTTTACAAAATGTAAAAAAAACTTTTGAACCACCCTTCCAATTTCTGTATAAGTTTTCCAATTCTTTCCCCAATTTCTACATTCAGGAAAATTTTATTAAGATTATCAAAGATTAGTATTGCAAACTATGTGTACATTATGGGAAAAAAATGCTAAAGATATAAGTTACTAACCATGTGCGCAAATTTCTGATCAACGTCTGAATTTGTAATCTGAATATCATAATATTCAGTCACATTCATCAAACCATTAAAACAAAATAGAGCAGCATTCTGTTCATACTGCATTGTACCCTGTTGAATTATGTAATCTTCCTTCTTCCATCTTCTCGATTCTTCAGTTAGAAAGTACTTTTTAGGATCAGTGACTGGGTACTTAGATTCAATTCCATTTTCCTTGAATATTGTAGCAATGAAAATGTTGTCGCCATAATAATCAAATTGTACAATGTTGAACAATTTGACTCCGTAGAAAATCATAAATCTTTGAAGACCAGATATTGTTAATTCTTCTACATTGTATTTCCCCTTCCAAAAATTTTGGTTACACTTAATAATTATATGAGAAGGAAGCTTAAATCCATGAACTCTGTGAAAATTCTTGGGAACACACTGTAAATGATTAAAAGAATGAAAAAACCTATTTAAAAATAAAGTTGTTGAGATTTGATCATAAAATTAAATTTTCTAAATTAAACCACTTACCAATGTTCCAAAAGGTCTAAATGTATTATTGGCCGAAACAAAACTCGACATAAGAGATCTTCTACCTACAAATATGTGAATGAATTAGATACAATATTTTGTATCTATTTAAATGGTTAAAAATCACCA
Source organism: Kitagawia praeruptora (assembly GCA_037693485.1). Taxonomy (NCBI): domain Eukaryota; kingdom Viridiplantae; phylum Streptophyta; class Magnoliopsida; order Apiales; family Apiaceae; genus Kitagawia; species Kitagawia praeruptora. The sequence continues at coordinate 155,218,069 of CM075348.1, read as the reverse complement.
ATTTCGTAAACACATATACCGTTAGTAGAGGTATTTTTCCACTTTTGTTCCCAATATGAATTGTCCAACACCTGTAGCACATTGGTGATGCATATTACGTATTCGAACTTTATGTAGGAATTTTATTGGGGAATCAGGAATCAACTACATACAGCATGACCAAGACATAGTCTAACATATAATATATAAATATTATACCAAGTTTAAAAAGAGTCAAAATGCAAGAGTAGCATGCAATACAAACACTATCTAATACATATCACATCTTCAATTGATTATTCAGATACCTCCATTGATCGAAGATTTCCTTATACAGTAGAAGAAGTCGTCAAGCAGCAGTTTGTAATAGGAGTTCTTTTTGATTCCCAAGACAGTTGTTCCACAGCATGGAATGGACACAATTGGGAATTTCTGATATTTGATATAGCACTTAATATTTTAAATTTTTATTTACTTTTTGAGTTAGTTATTGGAGATAGTGGATTTCATCCTAACCATATTCTCAATTTTAAATAAACAAAATAATTAAACAACAAATTAATAAATTCTAAAATGTAATTGAGTTCTCTCATAGTTTATATATAAAACCATTTAAATAATAAGCTTAATATATTCCATTTAATACCATTGTAGTACGGTTTGAAAAATTATATTTAGTAATTTAACAATGGAATCTTATTACCTATTTTTAATTACAAAAACAGCCTTAAAGAAATTAATTATATAAATTTATTGTGTTGTAAAAATTAGTACTTCCTCTGTCATTTTTATTTATTATCACTTTTTTTTAAATACACACCAGCATTCATTTTAAGGTGGCTTTTAAGGATAGTTCTATAACTAAATATTTTAATAAGTAAATTTTTTCTTATAAAAATAGGATTTTTTATTTGTATTTTTATACAAAATAAAATTTAAAAAATAAGTTATGGAAGTATATTTAAAATCTAATTATAATGCGTGCCAGAAAGTCCTATATGGAAGTATATTTAAAATCTAATTATATTTAAAATCTAATTATAATGCGTGCCACAAATCAAATGTACTATATGGAAGTATATTTAAAATCTAATTATATTTAAAATCTAATTATAATGCGTGCCACAAATCAAAAGGACGAAGAGAGTATTATTTTGTATGTAGTACATTTGTGTTAGCGTTAATTTCATAAATGCTTGGCAATATAATATTAATTCTTTTTCATAAAACTATTAAGAAAGTATTATAAAATTTTCATTATAAAAGTATTATAATTTTTTAAAGGTTTGATAATAAAATTATATATTTTTAGAGATTTGTTACATAATGCTTACATTTCATTTAATCATTTTGATGACATCTCAAATACATTACAAAATATAAATTGTTAAATATATTTTATTCATTGTGAGTTGCTTTTTTACATAATGCTGACACATTCCGCCTAATGATTTTGTTGTAATTTACAGCTAACTATATCTACACAATCTCTAATAAAATACATGTATTCAAGGTTTTAAAAAAAATTAAATGCATAGGATATGAATCGTTGATACATATATGCATGCAAACTGTTGAGTACAAGTCTGTATAACATTAAGTACATCTTTTCACATTCTCCAAGAGTTTAGACATAAATACTAATCTCTAATTTTGTCTTTGGCTACACCTTTTCTCTTCCATTACATTTCAATCTACATTATTTCATATCCATCAAAAAACATTTAAGCAAAGACATGAATGCTAACAACTTTCACAACCTACGAGCTGATGTTCTCAGCCAAATCTTTAACTTCATCATACTGGAGGACAACAACTTATCAGGTTTTTCAAAGTTGCTGATCATATGGTCCATAAGTCAATCCAGGCAAAGGATCAAGGATGTATTGGAGAGGCTAAACTGGGATGCATTGTACCAGTTTTATAATGAACCTGTTGAAGTTAGTCGTGATATTTTCGATGGATTCATTAAATTTGCAGTAAGGTATGATGTTGAGCAAGCTAAGTTTTTTAATTCAACTCGCAACCTCTTTAAAAGACGGGATGTTCAGCACCATCTCTCTGTTTTAGCTGATCTTTCAAGTAACCACTTCCCTTCAAGATTCTCATATTTTTTTTAAAGCGATTTATAGAACATTTGAAAGATCTGAAACCGTTGAGGAGATGAATAATTTGCTTAATACAACTCATTTGAGGAGTAGCATAATTGAACAGATGGATTTTCTTGAACATATGTATTTTGCAATGCCCGAAGTAGATCATCTTTTGCCTATTTTCAAATTTTGTCCACATGCAAGAAATTCTGACCCAATATATGGTGTTGATGGTCCTCCTCTGGGAGATGAATTATGGTTTTCACTTTGTCCAAGAACTGTTGAAGAAAACTACATTGATGATTGCCATCCATGGGGAAAATGCATCACTATGAAGCAAATGTGGGACACTGATTGTATTCACTGCAAGGTCCAGATAATTCTATTCAGAGTTTTACTATGTTCCGTTCAACCCTAAGATTTTATGTATTTTTGTACTTTTGCTCTTTAAGATTTATGTTTTATATGTTAACTTTGGTTGTTGGATTATGAAATTGTTCTGTTTCTAGAGATGGATTGTTTATAACATTTAGATTGTTTTTGTAAATGTTTATCTAATTTGATTTCACCTAATGCATTTCCAGCAATTCCTTAACATACTTATTTGAATGTATAACATGTTTGTCTTCTAATAGTGTCTGTAAAGTTGGAAGTTTTAGTGAATACACAAATTTAACAATCTTAAACAGTGCAAAACTTATTCCTATCGAAATACCCAGATTTGCAGAAATATCAAACTGTTACAGAGGTTGTTTAAATCAACATGATCATAATATAATTACATCATTAGCAACTGACAAGATCCTACAATTTTTAAATGCACTAAAGCAAATACTGAAACATAGCAAGACTTTTACATAGTTCGCCATACTGAACTATATGTTACTGAATGAAATCCACATAATGAACTATATATTACGGATTAAATGCACAAGTTGACCACCCAATTTTAGTCTTTGGTCCTCCAGGTCGACAGACTTTGCTTTCCAATCATTTATCTTTTCAGTCCATTCTACTTGAAAAGTCTGAAATGCTGTTAACATTTCATCCAAATGTTCCTGCAACTGATTTACATGTCCAACAATTGATGTGTTTGTATCTTCCACAAATTTTCTTTCATTCTCTAAGTATGCAGTGTTAACGAGAACACTTTGCTGGGATGATTCTCCAACACTTCCAGGAGCGTTACCTTCCAACACCTCGATAATGTTTCTACATTTGAAATTTAGTAATTGTATCCTTATTATGTAAGTGCAAAAAGTATAGAAAGAACAATGTTACGTACCCGTATTTTTCCTCTAGGCCAATGGTGCGAGCAAATAGCAAAGATTGTCTGTCAAACATGCTCTTGAAAAACAATCCAAAATCTTCATTTGCTACACGAATTTCTTCATTCAAGTCTGCCGACGTCATGTTGAGGTTGTTAAGGTCATTCACCAACATATTTTTTATGCTTGAGTATCTTCGTCGCTTTGATGATCTTGAACTCATTGCACAAGAAAGAATTTGTTATTGTTAAAATATGCTAATGTAAGTTAATTTTGGAAGACCAAATAACATTTTTATAGGCCTTTTTGGACGGTTTTATAGTAGGTGTTGGCATAGAAACTGTCGTGGTGGTTTTAAAACTGCTGTACAACATACCACGTAAAAAAAATTCTTTTTTAGTTATCTTAATCAGTTACAACGTTTTTATATCAATATTTTTATTTTTTTTAAGAATATAATTACATTTAGATACTTAAATAAAATAAAATAAATTTAATTAAGAATGAAATTATATTAGTTAGTCATATGCTTCATGTTTTCGACAATTTTTGGGATGATCATTTAATTATAGTAGTTTTTTTGCAATCAACTTATTAAATTTCAATATCATATATTTTTTTAATTTTTATAAATTTTAATATTCCTATGTTTTTTAATTTTTTCATAAAAACAATTTATTGGAAAAAGAGTAATTATATTATTTATCTTAAAATCTTATGGATTTTTTAATTTTACTTTAAAATAATACTACACATACTACAAATTATTCATTTTGTTGATATTGGGATTTTAATGATTCAAAATCTTGTATCAATCATCAATCATATCACTGATTGTAGCTAGAAAGATATTGCTATATTTTATTAATTTCTATTGTTTCATACAAACAAATAATAGTACAAATTATTAATTTTATTAAAATTGGGATTGTTGTGATTGAAAATCCTGTATCAATCATCGATCAACAATCATATCATTGATTTTAAGTAGAAAGATATTGCTATATATTTTTTATTATGTCTGATGAATCATTTTCAATTAAGGAGAATATCTTCATCCCCATCCTCATAATTAAAAGATTTGGTTTCGTAACTAACTGATAGACTCCATAAACATAAATCCTCCTTAAAACTATACCACTATATATCTCACAAGTGATATCGTTAAAACCTCTAAAAGTTAAGGTTTAATAATCTACAAAGGTCCTATTTGTTGTCTTTGTATTACTTATCAAGCCTTTTTTAAAGTTTGTAGTATGTATTGTATTGTTTAAATCTTTGTTTGTTGACTCAATTCCTTGATCTTAAAACTCAGAAATTTATTTCAAATTAGACTTCATTCCAATGTTTCTAATCGTTTAATGTACACAATTTTGAAAACAGTTATGGAAATGCACGATCATCTTTGTACACTGAATGATACTACGTTCAGTTGGTGTTTGAAGGTCCGTGTTACAAGGATTTGGGAAACAATCTCCAATACCGGTGCCATCGTTTCTCACAATATGCTTCTTTTAGATTGTTTGGTAAGAATACTTTTTATAACAATTTATAACTATACTTTAATTTTGTATCTCATTATCTATTTTATATTCAGAACACTCATATGCATGCAATGGTCGATCCTGCTATATGGAATAACTTTCAGAACCCTATAGTGGAAGGAAGATTATACCTGATTATCAATGTTCGTGTTCATCAAGCATTTGGTTTTTACAGGCCTGTTAGCACAGATAAATGCTTGACCTTTGTTCCTTCAACTATTATAGATCCATATCCTCATGATGATTTTGTAATTCCAATGCACAAATTTGAGTTAAAACCTCTCGGAGATCTTTACGATATTGTTTGTTCATATGAACCTTATACGATACCTAGCTATTCCACAGGTAATTTTTTTAATTTTTTTATATGCTTCCATAACTCTATTATGATTTAAAGTTTTAATACTACTTTCATTTTCTATTATTAGATGTGATTGGAATGTTGGAAGATCTTGAACCATTGCAAACAATCCACACCCATTTTGGTGAAAGACAATTTGTGCGCTTTAGAATAACTGATGGAAGGTACTCAACTTAGAACAATAATCAAGATATTGTTATCGTTTTAAAACTTTATTAGATTAGCAAATAAATGTTGAAGAGGCACACCACTAAATAATTTTTTTTTTCAGCATTTCTATACGCGTTACTTTTTGGGGACCATTGAATGCAAATACTGAGCCTTTGTATGCAAATAACGAAATGTCTCCGGTAATTGTAATTCTGGCAAGCATCAAGATATCGGCTTACAAAGGTATTCATGTCTGATACATAATTTTTAAAATCAATAATTTTTCCTTGATACATGTTCCTTATTTTTTCTGTCCAAAGCAGGTGGAGTTCATATTTGTAGCTTGCCTTCTTCAAAGATTTATATTAATCTTCCACATGAGGATGTTTTCATGATGAGGAATAGGTATATTGTAGTCTTAATTTTCTTTCTAAATTATATGATTCTTGATAATTCTAGATTTATTGTAAGTCTTAGTAATTGACCGTGAACTATTTTGTTTTATAGGTTGATTCAGCAAGGAATTCAGCCTTAATTTCATGCTCTTTGAAATCTGATCAAGTCATCTATTGCATAGAATCACTTAATAAAAAGAGATGGAATTGATTCAATTCTACTCTCAAATTGTCATCTTTCTATTTTGTGGATTCCAAAGTATGTTTATGTACTCAGTATTGTCTATGTTTCCATTATTTCTTTTTGTAACTATGGAACCAAAGTTCATGTGGTTCATTTCAGAATAATACGGACTCCTTCTGCAGGCCATGATTTCCAAGAATTCAATCTAATACTTCTTCATTGTAATTTAACGAAAAATATATGTTTATTGTAGACTCTTTTATTGAAAGAATTTGGTAATGTACTATCCTGCTACAATGCATTCTACTCATTTTTTCATTATCATATATAGTCATTTAGCAAAAATATACCAATGTACTTATATAAAAATTCCATTAGAAAGTTATAAAAGTGCATAGAATACACTTTAAAACTATTGCAAATAGTTTACCACCAATCCATAATTTGATTATATTAACTGCCAATATTCATTATCATAATGGTAAAAGTTTAAATTGAAGAAAATCTAATGTTGTTTTAGTTAAAAAACAACTCCATTTTCGTAATCATTAACCAGAGTAAAGATTAAACCAGAGTAAACAACTCCATTTTCCACCCTGCTGAGCATCTTGGAGTTCCCTTTGGAATGTTTAAACCAACTGACCATTCTCCATTGTTAGTCCTTAATGTCACCCTCTCATTTGCCAAGTATATGGCCTACTCCTACAACAAGAATAAGAACTCCTACAACTCATGGTTTCCAAACATTCAATCACATATTTCTTTATGAGAGTGTACATAAATTTTATGTCTACTGTTGCTTAATTATTTTTAAGAATTTGGTAATGTAGTATGATGCTAAAGTGCATTTTAATTACACTCACATTATCATATATACTTATTGACCAAAAGATACGATTGTATTTGCAAAATGAAACAATCACAAAGTTATCAAAATGCTTAAAATACAAATTAGTATTATCGCAAACATGATAACACCCATCCATCACTAGGCATAAATAATATCCAAAATTCATCATCGCAGAGCTAAAATGTTTAATCAAAATAATGCTAATGTAGTTGTACTTCAAAAACAGCTCCATTTGCCTCATCATTTAGCAGAGTAAAGACCAGTGTTTGTTTGTATTTCAATTTGTTCTTATCTGCAAACTTATTCCATCCAGCCGAGCATCTTGCAGTTCCTTTAGAAATGGCTAAGCCAACTGACCATTCTCCATTCTCAGTCCTTAATGTCACCCTCTCATTTGCTTTCCATTGCCTATCATTAGGAGTGATATTCTTTGGAATATACTAAAATGACAAAAAATTAAAAGCATCAGTATTGACTTGGTTAAAACTAAAGGGTTTAATCATATTTAGCATTAGTCTAACTTAGAAAGATGCAAATTTAAATCATATTAGCACTAAACTAAATCATACCACTCCATGTGATGAATTGTCAACGTTTGATTTAGTCATGACTACCGAGAAGGCCATAGGAATAGCATTCATTTCATGATCAGGAGGATTGTTGTCCATAACTAAGTATGACACATTTTCAGCCAAGTTGCCAACATCTGCTTCTACATGTAATTAAAACCATGCATTGTCAGTATCCTTTGCAACTATAACAATGTGTTCATAAATGATTTATCATTCTAATGTCAACATGCTTTACACTGCTATACTCCAGAATTTAAACTTCTTACCAGTCTTAACTGCAACCTTCTCAATGGTCTTCTCCACTCTTGACTCATTAAAAACAACAACATCAAATTGTCCAAATCCACAATTTGTGAACATTAAAACATTGCCTACTTTGATGTTAGTGTAAATGACAATTTCCAATAAATCATAGAACTTTCTATCATGTTTTGAGTATCGACCTTCGAACAATTTTGTATCTGGCAAAGCATAAAGGACGTATGGAGGAATAACTTTTCGAAACATTTTAAAATATGGTGTTGGAATTTCCTGAAAAAACAATTAAAATAACCACATTACTAATTGATCTTAATTTTTAGTAAATGTGTGAAATTAAAATTCATTAAGCATAGTATAACAACAAAAACAGCATATGCAGGACTCATATGCTGGAAAAAAGGTCAAGCATTTATCTGTGCAGTCCTGACACCTATAAGCTTTTATTCCAGAAAATATTAATGAAGTCCTGACCTGCAGCTTTTATTCCATAAAACTAACCTACAGCAGCTTTTATTCTAGGAAAATAACCTACGGCTTTTAATAGAAAATGACACCTAGAAGACTGAACTACTGATGAAACTAGAAGACTGCAACTGCTGCTACTGCATGGGCTTAAATTAGCTAATGTCATCAAGGGGAGTATACATGTTTTCTTTCTTACTTTCTAAAATCAGGTAGGTTTAAGTTATGGTATTGATTTTAACTATGTTCTTTCTAATTTAATTAATTAGACAAAGGAGAGTTGTTTCTTAATTATGAAATGTATAAAATTATGGAAGCAACTCTCCTTTGTCTAATTAATTAAAAGAAGCAACTCTCCTTTGTCTAATAAATTTTTACATACGTTTCATAAAAACCAAACAATGTAGAAATCATTACACATTTAATACAATCATATAACTTACAATTTGACCGTCATAAAAAAGTTTTTCATCAGCAACAAAGATAAATTTCCATCCTATGCCTTCAATTTTATCTGACAGATAACATTAGGTCAATCAATAGTACATCATGAAATGAATAAATTACACTACCATGTTAGTATAGGCTATAGATTTGGGTACTATAGAATTACCTTGATGGCAAAAGTAATCCAAAGCATGATGTTTTGGAATGATGTACTCTACTTCTGATCCATGGTAATTGAAGATGTTAACCAAATACTTTCCATGTCCATTATAGGAGAACAAAACAAAAGAACCTGATGTTTTTTTGCATTCTTTGATTAACTCTCCAAGATTGGTGATACTTTGACTGTTCTTATTGTAATAATCATCAATCTGTTGTCCAGTAGGAAGCACCAACTGGATTTCGAAAGGCATGAATCCCCAACTTTCGGTAATGATTTCTTCTGGTAAAACCTGTTAAAATTACATTGTAGTTGGAGTCAATAGTACTTTAACTACATAAAACTTTATAAATACTTAAAAAATAACATCCTTTACCACAACTTTGTTTTGGCATAAATCTGGATCAATGACAGCGATAAAACTACTGAATTTGGGAATCTGAGCTGCATTATCCTGAACACCCTTATCATCAATAAAATGAAAATGATTTAGACAATACTTATACCCTGAACTTTTAGTCATACAAATTGTACCAATTAAACAAAAAAACAACTACTTCAGATGTACTAATCTTATACTGACAAAGCAGGCATGCATGATCCATTTTCGATTCGAACAAGTACCAAACTTCGAATCTCAAAGTAAACATCAATATGACTAAGTAGAAATAACATGTGAAGATTAGCATCATTGTTTGGAGACAGCATTAATTAAAACAAAGAAGAAGTTCTACTGTTACACAATCAAACTCTTTAGAGACTTTAATCAAGCATCACAGAAACGATTTCACAATAACCTAAATTCATCAAGAACTCTTATAACAAAGTACGATTGAACTAATTACTACATGAACAATCAATCATGTATTAACAACTGTTATGTAAATCACCAGAATGGTTTAACATGCATCTATAGATGCATCATATACAGACATAATATATGTATAACCAAGTTACTGAATCAACCTCATCATGTTCTTGCAGTATTGAAGACAATACAAATCAAAATACATATTAGGAATAACATACCTCCATGATTGATTAGTATATTGAATATGGTAATGATCAGTTTAGCAATTGAAACTCAAAGATAAGAACGGTAGACTCCGGCATGCAAGAGTATAGATTTGGGGTTTTTGGACAACAGTCTGAAAATATTGGGACAGTTTTGTGCAGTTACCTTTTTAATTAGTACACAAAAAATTGTTTTAAGGTATGACACAATTTCATAAGATTGTCTATCTTAAAAATGTCTATAATTTTGAATATAAAAAAAAATTAAAACAAAGTCAATGCAAGTTATAAATTTTGATTTGTAATATTATTTTATTTATTTATTTAACTTATCGTATAAAAATAAGAGAAGCCGAAATGTATTTCAACTTTTCTTAATTTCTTTTAATTAATATCAAGTTTTCATTTTATAATTTTTTTTATATGTTTTCATTGCATTGTGTTGGTTTAAATAATATAAACACTAAGACAAATCTAGGTTCTTTGTTTTTCCTTGCTCTGCAAATATTAAATATAGAAGATATAAGGTGAATTCAATTACCCAACTTTATAAGATTGTTAACACTTTTTTTTAAAGAGTTAACACTCTTTCTTGATGTAGACAAGTATATGACAGAACAAAGTTTTGAATTTTGTTAGGAACATTGTATTAATGTTGCTCAATTTAGTAACTTAGCAATGCCATATAACATATGTCCACTTTTCTACAATATGGTTTCTTTTAAGAGTTTTTGTATAGTAATTCCTAATGTGATGAATGAGGCAAACTACTTTATTATCTCCAGAATTAAATCAACTCCCAATAGCCAAGACAATCCTTCCAACTCTTCCAAAAGGAAACTTCCTCCTCCAGCTATCGAATCTGTGAAAGCAACTAGCTCTCAGCCCAACAAGAGGCTAAGGACTAACACTCTTGATGATGTACCAGAATATGAGATAAGGTAGATTTGGAAGCTTTGTTGAGTAATGACATAGAACGGAGCAGAAAGGAGGTCATAAGCAAGCTGGATAATCTCACATATGTGCAAGATACTCTGTTAGATGGACGATGTTGGATAACATTTAAATAATACTAATGAAGACCCTGGACATTTACATTTAAAATTATACTATATTCTTTGTAAGTACGTAATTTTTCTTCTTTAACCAAAATGATAGAAAATAATCCAACAATATCATTTAAAAACTACTGGTATATAACTCAGTAGTTTAACATTGCAAAATACCAAAATAACATAAATGTCGTATCAAAATATCTGAACTCTTAGCAGTGTTCTAAATAATAATGCAATAAGGTCATAAAAGTTACGAAGAGCATCTAATAGTTTATCTCTACCAAATCGTCTAAATATTAGATAGTACTATTCCTTTTTTTTCTTCTTCCAACAATGTAAATAGCACTTAACTACGTCCAGGAAAAACAATGTCGAATACCAATCCTCCTTCACCTTCCATCAGATTGAAGACCAAAGTTTCATTTTTTTAACCTTTTTATCTCTCGCAAACCTATTCCAGCCTCCTGAAAACCTTGCAAGGCCATTGGAGTATACCACTGTAATATCCCAAACTCGATCTGCACTTCTAAAGCTAACATGCTCACCAGCTATCCATTTTCTGTTTTCTGGATTGACATAATCTGGGATATACTGCATAAAACAAACTAATCTTAATTGGCAAAAATAATACAATACTACTCTGATAAATATATAAATTGTTTGAAAAAATTTGATTTATTGCAATAGTAAATCATACCGGTCCATGTGATGTGTTATTAACATTACATTTTGTCATGATTGCAGAAAAGCCTATTACTGGATCATTCATTTCAATGACAACCATTGCATTTCCATCATTGTTTCCCAATTCTTCTCCATTCATTTCAACATCAGATATCAGATTTGCAGTAGTATCTTCCAAGTCAGTTGCACCATTATTGATATATTCTACTACTCCTGCTTCTTTTTTCAAAATATGCAAACAATTAAAATTCAAGGAAATTTAGATTTACAAGTAAACGTTAAAAGATCACAAATTGTTGCAAATAAAGAAAATAGGTAGTGATAAGAATATAAATCATATACCTGGAACATTAGGATTGGTATGAAGATATTTTTCAACTTTTCCATTATCAAAGAGGACAATGTCAAACTTTCCGACACCACAGTAAATGAATAGCAATAAATCATTTTCTTCAAGAAATATCGATGCAAACATGTCAAACAGTCCTATAATCTGTCTTTCTTCGTGCAAGTAACGACCATGGAACATTGTGCCGTTTGACAAACAAAATGAAACACTTTCTGGAATATTTTTATTAAACATTCTGCAGAATCTTGCCGGGATTACCTGTAAAACATCATTATGATTAACAATATGCTTCTTAATTTAAATGATTATCAACACATTAGAAATGAAATAACATTATTGAAGATTTGTGCAAAATTTGGTAACTTACTATTTCTCCGAAATCAATAGCAGCTTCATCAGCAATTAAAAGAAATTTCCATCCCACTCCATCGATATTGTCTAAACAATATATGAGTAAAAAGTAACCAAATAGATAATAAATTCATTCCAAAGCAATTTAGCATAAGGATATAATATCAACATATACTATTTAGTTAACCAAAGTTGTAATTTACCTTGATCATACACAGTGGCCCGTGGTATAGTTCTGAACTGAAAATAATCAACTTCACAGAAATCTTCTTTTAATACACATACTAGAAAATTTCCATTACCCTTATAGGAGTAAATCATAGTGGAACCAAAAAGTCTTCTGCATTCCTTAATCATTGCAGACATAGGAGATAATGATTTTTCTCTCCTTTTGAACTGTACATGAATATCCCGTCCATTGGGCAATATGAGTCTGATATTATGAGGTATATCATCTCCACACTCCATAAGAAATCTCTCAGGTAATTTCTGATAAAATTAAATGTTAATTATTATTTGTAAAAATCTGCAGGAAATATAAAGGTTCCGTACATGATATCTAATATTATTGAAATACATACCAGCTCACTGCAATTCATTGTTTCATGTTCCATAACAATGACAAATAACGGGTGTATTCCATTTAACAAGTTTACCTATAAAACAAGTTTATTTTGGAACCACGTAAGTAAATCCACATTTATGTACATATTTAGTCATATAAGGATTTATAAACAATATAATAGTTTAACTGGAATTAATTGCAGACTTACGGTTTTCAAATTGTTGGAAACTTTGATTTTCTCAACAGCTTTTTCTTCTTTAGCGCTATATTCATCCATGTCTGCAAATTATTTACACATTCAAAACATTTTGTTATTACAAAGTAGCGTCAACAAACCAAGCTCAATAATTTCCCAAGTCAGGTTTTTAAACATTTGGCAACACTTTTACTAACCTCATTCAGACTTCCAGTTAACGTTCGAAAACTAATTTGCTTGCCTATAATCTGAATTATCATCAGAGCGATTCTCATAATCTATCGCTATACCATCAATTTGGTAAATCCTTACATACAAGACATTACTTTCATCTATTGTGAACACAACAGTTTCTTTCTTTTGCAGATTGAACCTTTGGATCATTTTCTTTTGCAGATTTCAATTGAAATTGTTCTAATTTACTTAATCCTACTGCAGACTCTGTACACAACAAGACTTTAACTTCATGCATTGATTTCTTACCCCAATCCAAAAACTCCCAAAAACAAGAAGATGCATAAACAGTTACAAAATTGAAAAAAGGAACACATAATTAAGAATATTGTAAATGAAACTAAGATCATGTAGAAGAGAATACAAGAATAACACATGTCATACTTTCAATCTCTTTATATATATGTTAATCATACAAGATTGATAAAACTGATTAATGTTTTCACTGAAGACTAATTAATCGATTGATATACCTGTTCTATGGAGAGATTAAGATGATTGATGAATTCAGAATGGAGCATATACCTTCAATTCGATCTTATCGCCGACATGCAAATCAAGGTAGTGTCCAAGGTAGTGTACTGTTATGATCTTTTCCCCTTTTAGCTATCCATTTTTAAGGCAAATTTATGATTATCCTATATTTAAGATATCCAACAATATTGTCGGCACAAAAGTAGATTTAATATGATATGGACACAAATTCCTAAACATGTCAACTACTTATATTAATGCATTATTTTTTAAAAATATTATTAGCTTATAATACAATTTTTAAAAAAGTCTTATATTTTTTTAATTCGTATTGATAATTTTAAGATACAAATTCTATAATTTCAAAATTTTTAAATAATATAATTTAATTATAATAATTATATATGTTGGAACTGATATATTTTGTATGTAATTGGAATTCATATGTATTAATTGCTTACTTGGTTCTTTACAAGAAATTACATTTTACGCTATTTTTCTAATACTAATTACTCATTGATAAAGGAAAAAAAGAGATGCAATAAATAGTAAAAAAAATGAAAAAAAAATTAACCGTGAGAATGTCAATAACTTTATATATGATAAAAAAAATTAAAAACAAAGTAAATGCAAGTAAAAAATTGAGTTGTGTACTATTATTTTATTTATTTATTTTTATTACTTATCATTTAAATAATGTTATAAAAAAAATATTATAATAATTTATTTTACATTAATTTATTACTTAATTTAAAAAAAATAATATGTATTTAACCAATCGGATTACTTTCGATTACATTTTATATTGGTTATTTTATATTACATAAAAAATAATATATACTCATTATGTTGAGACTAATTTTTGTTCAATTCTGTTGGTGACGTCAGGTGTAATGACGGATTATATAAAAACGTTTTTCGATGAAATTTTTAAGGTGAGAAATATTTTGTGTTATTCATACATTTTCTGTAAAAAACGCACCCCAGACAAAAAAAAATTGTAATATTAAAATCATATATTCTTATAAATTATAATGATCATATTAATTTTAATTAAATTTAACATTTTTTAAGCGCACGCGAAGCGCGGGCAAAGGGTCCTAGTTGAATAAGAGTATGTTAGGTTAGGGGACTTACACAATGCGAGATTCACAAACATCAATATAGAGCACACACACACACCAATCGATTAGTTGACAAGATCCACCAAAGCATGGTCACACAAACAATATTTGATGTGGAAACACCCACGCTCCAAACTTGTATTATTAATCTTAACAATAATCAATAATACATCAAAACAATAACAGCTTAACGGTGTCCCAACCCTGATACTTTAGCCAACAATGCTCAAGCAACTCCCAAACAATACTTAAGACTACACCTCTTAAGTTTTCACCTCTATCAAACAAATACAATACGACTATGTATATATAACCATCCAAAACTTAGCCACCAAGTTACCATACAAGTGTAATCATATTTGGTTTCTAATTACCTACCAAATTCTAATCATACTTGGTATCTAATTATCTACCCAAGACATAACATCATATTGGGTTGAAACCCAACAATACTTCCCTTCAACCCAATACCCATATCGGATTGAACGGTAACCATCAAGCCATCGACGTCCATTCGTCAATGCCTCCCCTCGAACAAGAATCTCGTCCTCTTGCTCTTCCAAACCTTTGAGTGTCGCTAAAACCCGTATAGTGACCCTCCAAATCACCGTTCTTCATCATAACGATGTATCCAATCTACAAAATCACGTGCATCAACCACCATGAGTGCTCTTCCACATGTTGAGTCACCCGATACTTGCTTTCACAATCCTTCGGTCTCCTGAAGAAAATCACTAGTATCATCCAAATAGTTCACCAGGTTGATCAAGCCATTGAAACAATTGCGATGACCTCTTCCATCTTCTTCCTTCTCGAGTTCGAACACTGGATTGATCCACGGTGCAAGCCAACCGTCAAATCGCACGTAACTTTGTCTCTACCCGCTTTAGTAGTCTTCTTGTCAGCAAATCCTTCATCATGCTCTGCCATACCAATTGAACCTTGAACTTTCCCTCAACCTCAAACATCACGAACCCGAACTTTGGCTCTTGATACCACTTGTTAGGTTAGGGGACTTACACAATCCGAGATTCACAAACACCAATACAGAGCACACACACCAATCGATTAGTGACAAGATCCACCAAAGCACGGTCACACAAATAATATTTGACGTGGAAACACCCACATCCCAAACTTGTATTATTAATCTTAACAATAATCAATAATACATCAAAACAATAACACCTTAACGGTATCCCAACCCTGATACTTGAGCCAACAATGCCCAAGCATCTCCCAAACAATACTTAAGACTACATCTCTTAAGTTTTCACTTTTATGAAACAAATGCAATACGACTATGTATATATAGTCATCCAAAACTTAGCCACCAAGTTACCATACAAGTATAATCATATTTGGTTTCTAATTACCTACCAAATTCTAATCATACTTGGTATCTAATTATCTATCTAAGACATAACATCATATTGGGTTAAAACCCAACATAGTACGTTTTATGTAGAAAAAATAGAAAATATAACATGTTTTCGCTGAAAATTGTAATTGATTAGTTATTATTAATTATAATATTATTGCTTTATTTTATTAAGTGTTATTGACTTATTGGTCATAGTATTTTTAAAAAAGAAGAAATTTTAGTTAGATAAAATATAAAAATATTGTATTTTTGTTGAAAAATATTAGTTATTTAAAAATAAAAAAGGTAACTTGTTTTACTTGATAAAGGAATTTGATTAGTTATTGATAATTATAATATTACTATATAAGACTACTGTTCTAAAAAGCGGAAATCGATATTGATCGGTGAATATACCTTTTAGCGATCGAAACATTAATCGAAGATAATTTATTTTAATAAATAAATATATAATTATATTTACACACAACAAACAATTTATCATCAGATATTGTAAAAAAGTCATATTTCATTAATCGATATATTAATTAGTATATATTTTAACAAATTTGAATAAAATGTTCCGTCCTTGTAACATTAAAACTTAGTTGTTATAAATACTAGCCTATAACCCGTGCGATGCACGGTTGCTTGTAATTTTTTTAATTATATTTTATTATTTAAGTTTTAAGTTGTATATATATTTTTATTAATAAAATAATTTATAACTTTATAATCCCATGTATATAAATATTATTAAAATTATTTATATTAAATTATTATAGTTGTATTTTGAATTATTATATTTGTGTATGTGGTGCATATTAATATTAATACATATTATTTAGGCTATGTGTGTTTTTTTTAATTTTATTAATAGTAGATATATTTAACCAAACCAAAGAGTGACCAAAAAAAGAGTACAAAAAAAGAGTGACAAAAAAAAGAGTATTAAACCAAATATACACTGTTTTGCTTATATTTTGAATTATTATAGTTGTATTTTGAATTATTATATTTGTGTATGTGGTGCATATTAATATTAATACATATTATTTAGGCTATGTGTGTTTTTTTATTTTGAATTTTATTAATAATAGAGATTTAACCAAACCAAAGAGTGACCAAAAAAAGGGTACAAAAAAAGAATGACAAAAAAAAGAGTACCAAACCAAATATACCCTGTTTTGCTTATAATAGTATAGTATAGATAGATACACCAATGTCGTGGACTTTAAATACCAAATTGGTAGCAAACTAATCAAAAACTTTTACGTAAAATATTGTTCATATATTTCAAATTTAATGACTTCGAATGAATGACAAGGCTGTCGCGTGCCTATCAAATAATAAATATCTAACCAATCCTTCTAACAATGTAGTCGGGTAAGTCAGAGTCGATCCCACAGAGACAAACGTATCAATCACTAGTTGTTTCTGATTTAATTCGGCTAAGCAAGTAACACAATAAATATTGAGAGATTATTAAGCTAATTTTATACTAAAGAGAATTTTGTTTGTATTAATCAAATATTAAAAACATCCAGAATTAAGTGTCCCCACTAGCATGAATTGATGTAATTGTGAATTCCCGCCCCAATTAATCGTACGCTGCTCAACAGGAAAGATGCGCCCTATAAATACCAATAACCTCTCTCGAGTATTAATGGCTTCTCTTAAAATACAATCAAGCCTATTCTCATGGTATCATGTAATTTAGAGACATTAATTACAGCACCCTAAATTCCTAACAATCCATTCTACCTATTCTCATGGAGAATTTCATGTTCTTACTGGAT
Source organism: Kitagawia praeruptora (assembly GCA_037693485.1). NCBI lineage: Eukaryota > Viridiplantae > Streptophyta > Magnoliopsida > Apiales > Apiaceae > Kitagawia > Kitagawia praeruptora. The sequence goes on along the minus strand of CM075348.1, from coordinate 155,200,135 downwards.
AAATCACAACCCTCTAATCCAACTCTCGTTGATAATTAGATATTGGTTCAAACAATACACATAATCACGTCTGATTTGTAATTGCTAATTAAAACAACTCAATAAGCAAGAGCAATTAAACAATCAAATTGGGGGAATTGGGAAAATCACACATCAATCATAACTAGGGTTCTACTTAACCCTAGATTAATTATCTACTCACTCATGATTGAATTAATAAAACAAGAATTAATAATTGAACACATAATTATAAGAATAGAAGAAAAACCTTTAATCTTGATCTTCAAAGAAAATAAATATTCTCCCAAAAAATCTCCAGAAGAAAGTGTTTACAAAGTTGTGTCTAATAATATTTTTTCGATCCCCCAAATAATAACCTCCTTCCGTTTATATATCGTGTTACAGGGATAAATATATTGGCCCTCTAAAATTCGTGGCCAATTCTCTTTTACGAGTAGAATTCAGTACGGGCCTCCAACAATTGACTAAGTTTTTCTATTTTTATCTAAACAGGGACGCACGCACATGCATGGAAAGAGGGAGTTAGTAAGAAAAACCGGCCCACTCTCCTGGATTCGCGTGCCACGCACGCGCCTTATATGTTACCACACAATCCTGCGCGTGTCTTGCAAACGGAAGTGATGCGCGTAAAATTGGAGGCAGGTGTCGGGTTTAATTCTTTTGTCACAGAAAATTGAGCACTGCGGTTAGAAAATTAGCACGGCGGTTAGAAAATTTCTGTCTCTTTTCTGTTTTATTTCCGCGCAGCAGCCTTGAAACAGAAATAATGAAGCGCTCCTGTTGATCACAAAATTCTGTAAATTCATAAAATCATTCCTTCGAATTAAAAACACCGTAAAATTATCAAATCATGTCAAATCCCTTCCAACTTGGCATTTATTTATTTCCTGCAACAAACTCAAATAAAACTAATTAAATCGACACGGTTATTCACAAAAGCACCGTAAATGCGGGAATAAAATCCTATAAAATATATGTAAAATATACTTTATCAAATATCCCCACACTTAGCACTTTGCGCGTCCTCGTGCAAACTACATAATAATTATACTAACTAATTAGTACCACTTCCGTAGGTGATCACGGTTGCATTTAACATATGCAACAAGTCCTTTAAACCCCTAGGTAGCCCTAGTGGACGAGTAAGGTCTCGTGAGGGTTTATAGTGAATATACCCACAAAATTCATCCAACCATGCAAAAGATTAATGCCAACACAACACCACACACACAAGTCCTCTCATGCCACATCAGCTTAAGAATCAAAATGAAAATGCAATGCCTTGGTGTCTAAAGTGCAAATATCCACATAGTCTACTCAAAGAAGATGCAATAAGATCATAAAAATTCATGTCAAATGTAAGAATAGGTTGGTAAACATGCTAAGCACACAAGAGCACATCTTTGAGACAAAATCTGGGATCTCCTATGCCAAAAGCAAAAACTCACCGTTCACTCACAAAGAATATTCACTCAAAACAATTGGTAAGTGTTTCACTCAATTCCAACAATATCATAAACATGCTTCGTCCTTGTTATCAATCTAACCTTTAACGCAACATACATCATCAATGACAATCAAAAGGTCTTTGTTAAGGTTGTAACGGGGTTAGGGACAAGGTATGTCAAGAAAGCCAAAGAAGGTTAAGTCAAAAGCTAGTACCTGACAATAAAATTCAAACAACTCCCAAACTTTCATCCCCCCACTTGAACTTTTATTTATAAACAACTTGACTAGTCGAAACAAAGTAGGCTCACAAAAGATAAAAATGCTCTCAAATTTATTTTTCTGCTTTTTTTTTTCTTTTTTCTTTTTTTCTTTCTTTTTTTTTTTTTCAAGAGAGCTAAATAATAGCAAGAACAATGATCAAAAAGATATGATTTCAAACTTCGACTATCAAGCTATGAACCAAACCCCAAATATTCCCCCAAAGTTATGATCATCAATAAAAACCCCCCTTTTATACACACCTTATCACTCCCTTACGAACAATACTAGCCTTTGACAATTGGGTTCAAATTTAACGCAAGGCCAATAGAATAAAAAGGATAATGGCAAGTAACTTGGTGTGTCACCGAAAGAATAAGATTAGGCTCAAAGGGTTAACTAATGGATCATGTATAAATGGTTTGGATATATGGAAATATGAGGTTATACCTAATTGCCTTTATCATGTTATCATCAATTAATGTCATGCATCTTAAGAAAGACCTCAAGCAAATGCTAGCAATGCAAACGACAAGTGGACACTCAAGCAAACGAATAATCATGCAAAAGATATGCATATAGGCTCAAAACTCACTTGGTGTGACAAAGCATAATCAATCCCAAATAACAGTCTCTCTAACGCACCTACTTGTACTCAAAGCATATAGACCAAATTACCTTGCACATATTCATGTCATTCTAATCACTTAGCACATTCAAAAAGTCTACTAGTTTCTACTTGCTAGTGTAAGTGTGTGCACAAGAACATCACATATCACTTCTCATACAAAAGCATCCATAAACACAAGATTCCTACGCATGCATGGGTGTATTTAGCAAAATACAACAACTAATCAAATTGCATGGCTAGAATTATTTTTGGTATTTTTCATTTTTCATTTTTTTTTTTAACTACTAATATGCTACTACAACAAAGCACATCCCCACACTTAAATGTGGCAATGTCCTCAATGGCACAATACTAAGAATATAAACTAATAACAAGAAGGAAAGAAATACTCCCCTATGCCGAAGCATGAAGTGCACCAGTCCTCCACAGTATACAGAATCCATGGGTTGCCTCCCAAGTAGCGCATTTGTTTAACGTCGTTAGCCCGACACCGACTCATCAATCAATCAGCAGAAGGAGAAGACAACAGAATATCCACCCCCTCGTTAATTGGTTCACCAGCTCTATAGTGCTTCACTCTTTGCCCATTCACCTTGAATGACTCTCCATGGCTATTCATCAATTCAACTGCACCATAGGGAAAAACCTTGCTTACCTTGAACGGACCTGACCACCTAGAACGAAGTTTTCCGGGAAAAAGTCTCAACCTTGAATTAAACAGAAGAACTAGCTCCCCTTCCTTGAATTCTCTTCGTAATAACCCTTTGTCATGCCACTTCTTTGTTTTCTCCTTGTAAAGCTTAGAACTTTCATAAGCCTCAAAACGAAGCTCATCTAGCTCATTAAGTTGTAGAAGTCTCTTCTCACCCGCTACAATCATATCAAAATTCAGACCTTTGATAGCCCAAAATGCACGGTGCTCTAACTCAACTGGAAGATGACATGCTTTTCCATATACCAATCTGTACGGAGTTGTCCCAATAGGTGTCTTGAACGCAGTTCTATAAGCCCAAAGTGCATCATCAAGCTTCATAGACCAATCCTTCCTTGATTTTGCAACTGTCTTTTCCAAGATATTCTTTATTTCACGGTTAGAGATCTCCACCTGACCACTGGTTTGGGGATGATAAGAATGTCCCACCTTATGATAAACTCCATATTTCTTCAACATAGCTTCAAAACGATTTTCGAGAAAATGCTTTCCTCCATCGCTAATTAAAATCCTTGGCACTCCAAATCTAGGAAAAATCGTCTTCTTAAAGAACTTGCTCACCACACGAGCATCATTAGTGGGAGATGCAATGGCTTCAACCCATTTTGAGACGTAATCCACAGCTACCAAGATATACCTGTTCTTAAAAGATGAAGGGAAAGGTCCCATGAAATCTACTCCCCAAACATCAAAAAGCTCCACTTCAAGAATGCTATTGAGAGGCATCTCATTGCGTCTTGAAATATTCCCCGTTCTTTGGCAACGATCACAAGAATGAACATATTGGTGGACATCTTTAAAAAGAGTTGGCCAATAAAAACCGCACTGAAGAATCTTTGCAGTAGTTTTCGTAGTACTTGCATGACCACCACTTGGCAAATCGTGACAATGTGAGATTATAGAAGCAATCTCATTATACGGAACACATCTTCTAATGACTCCATCAGCACAAGATTTATAGAGAAAAGGATCATCCCAAAAGTGCTTCCTCACATCATAGAAAAATTTCTTCTTTTGTTGCGATGAATAACCATGAGGAACAGTTCCACTAGCTAAGAAATTAGCTATGTCAGCATACCAAGGAACCTCTAGACTTGCAAGAGAAAGTAGATGATCGTCAGGAAAAGAATCATCAATTGGAGTAGATTTACCATCATCCTCATCAAGAGTAAGGCGTGAAAGATGATCAGCAACCACGTTCTCAGCCCCTTTCTTATCTTTAATCTCTAAATCAAATTCTTGGAGAAGCAAAATCCAACGAATCAGACGAGGTTTAGCATCCTTCTTACTCATCAAGTATCTCAAAGCTGCATGATCAGTGTGAACAATAACTTTCGAACCAACGAGATAGGATCGAAATTTTTCCATAGAATACACCACTGCTAGCAATTCTTTCTCCGTTGTTGCATAATTAATCTGAGCCCCATCCAAGGTCTTGCTTGTATAGTAAATAGCATGAAGCTTTCCATCTTTCCTTTGGCCTAGGACTGCACCAATAGCTTGATCACTAGCATCACACATGATCTCAAATGGTAGACTCCAATCCGGTGGTTGCATAATTGGAGCAGAAACAAGAGCTTTCTTCAACGTTTCAAAAGCCTCAACACATGCATCAGTGAACACAAAAGGTACCTCCTTACCCAAGAGCTCGGTAAGAGGTCGAGCAATCTTCGAAAAATCTTTTATGAAACGGCGATAGAATCCAGCATGACCAAGAAAACTTCTTATCCCCTTGACTGAAGTAGGGTATGGTAAACGCTCAACAACCTCGACCTTGGCTTTATCAACTTCAATGCCTCTCTTCGAAACAACATGACCCAGAACAACTCCCTCTTGTACCATAAAGTGACATTTTTCCCAATTGAGAATGAGATTAACTTCTTGACATCTATGAAGCACTTTCTCCAAGTTATGTAAACATGCATGAAAAGAAGTACCACCAACTGAGAAGTCATCCATAAAAACCTCCATAATGTCTTCAATGAAATCTGAGAAAATTGCCATCATACATCTCTGAAAAGTGGGAGGAGCACAACATAGACCAAACGGCATTCTGCGGTATGCAAACGTACCATAGGGACATGTGAAAGTCGTCTTTTCTTGATCATTCGGATGGATAGGAATCTGAAAGAAGCCTGAATATCCATCTAAGAAGCAGAAGTAAGAATGTTTCGCCAACCTTTCAAGCATTTGATCAATAAAAGGGAGAGGAAAGTGATCTTTCCTTGTGGCCTTATTCAATTTCCGATAATCAATGCACATTCGCCACCCTGTCACAGTTCTAGTAGAGATCAACTCACCCTTATCATTCTTCACAACGGTCATTCCTCCTTTCTTTGGAACAACATGCACAGGACTAACCCACTTGCTGTCAGAGATAGGATAGATTATACCTGCATCAAGAAGTTTTAAAACCTCCTTTTTGACCACCTCCATCATATTAGGATTGAGTCTCCGTTGAGGCTCAATAGAAGAAGCTTGCTCATCTTCCAAAATAATCTTATGCATGCAGAATGATGGATTAATGCCCTTGATATCATCAATGGAATACCCAATAACATTTTTATATTTTCTCAAGACCGTGAGCAACTGCTCAATTTGAATGTCATCAAGCTCAGAATTAACAATAATAGGATATGATTCATTAGGGCCCATAAACACATATTTCAAAGATGCAGGTAGTGGTTTCAGTTCTACCTTAGGAGGCGTGGAACTCTCCTTAACTTCCTCATGCTGTAGCACACCAGAATGTTCATGCTTATATGTAGGTGCTGCATCCAAAAGCTTCTCGTAACCCTGACACTCTCCATTTTCTTCATCAACATTACCCTCAAGAACAGCTTGAAGTGGATCCTCAGATAAAAGAACTTTGGCTTTCATGTCGATCACTTCCTCTAGCGCATCCACCCTATTCACAAACTCATCCGTAGAAGGATGTCCCATTGTACTTTGCAGCTTGAATTCCATCTTCTCTTCGCCTACCTCAAAAGAAATCCTTCCATTTTTCATGTCAATGATAGCTCCAGCTGTTGCTAAGAAAGGCCTCCCAAGAATGATAGGAATATTTGCATCTTCTTCCATTTCCATGACAACAAAATCACATGGAATATAAAACTTTCCTACCTTAAGGGGCACATCTTCAAGAATTCCAAGTGGAAATTTCACACTTCTGTCTGCCAGTTGTAGAGAGATACGTGTGGGTTTTAGTTCACCCATCTGAAGCTGTTCACAAATTGATAGTGGCATCAAACTGACACTTGCTCCAAGATCACACAAAGCTCTTTTTATTTCGACATCCCCAAGCTGAACAGGAATAGAGTAGCTACCTGGGTCCGCTAACTTCTTCGGAAGATCATTTTGCAAGATGGCACTGCACTCTGCCGTTAATGAGATGGTAGAGCTTTCTTCAATTTTTCTCTTCCTTGACAAAATATCTTTCAGGAATTTTGCATAAGATGGCATCTCAGTGATAGCATCCATGAATGGGATATTGATATGTAGCTTCTGCAAGATTTCCAGAAATTTACCATACTTCTTCTCTAGCTTTGCTTGTGCCAACCTTTGTGGAAAAGGAACAGGCGGCACATATGGTTTGAGAGGAACAGCTTCTGATTCTTTCTTTTCTTTTTCCACGACCTCTGAGTCTACCAGTTTCTCAGTTGCAATCTCCTCTTCACCTTCCTTAGCATTCACAACATTTTTGCTCACATTCAATTCCGGCTCCTTCAATTCTTTACCACTTCTCAAAGTTATAGCATTGATATGGCCCTTTGACGGTTGCTCAGTTTGGCCAGGAAGTTGGCCTGAAGACTTATTAAGTTGGCTCAACTGTTGAGAAATTTGAGTGATCGTGTTCTCCATCATTTTGTTGTGAGCCTTTATCTCATTGATGCTTGAATCGAAGTGCTCATTCTTCTTTGATTGAGTAGAGATAAATCCTTCCATAAGACTTTCCAAGTTGGATTTCTGCGGCTGAGCTTGCTGAAAACCAGGAGGCTGAGAAAAATTATTTTGTGAAGATTGAGCTTGACCCTGATTGTTCCTGTAGGAGAAATTTGGATGATCTCTCCAACCTGGATTGTACGTGTTGGAGTAAGGATTATACTGCGGCCTCTGATTCTGATGGTAAAGAGCATTAGCTTGCTCAACTGCCATTCCAGAAGGATTGTATTGACAAGCAAGTTTGGTGTGTCCAACAACACCACATATCTCACATGAAGCAACAGTAGATGAAGAACTTTTGGCATCCAATTGCTCAATCTTTTTGACCATAGCCTGCATAGTAGTATTCAACATGGTTAGAGCATCAACATCATACTTACCACCTTTCTTAGGATGATTTCGATCACTGTATGGATAATTGTCATTAGACGCTATCTCGTCTAACAAAACTTTCGCATCCTCAGTACTCTTCTTCATAATAGAACCACCAGAAGAAGCATCAACAAAGTTTCGGAACTCTTGTGTCAACCCATTATAGAATGTTTGGATCAACAACCAATCAGGAATTCCATGGTGAGGACATTGTCTTTGAAGTCGCTTAAATTTTCTCCAAGCATCATGAAGTGACTCGTCATCATCTTGACGAAAATTAGAGATCTCATTCCGGAGCTTAGAGGTCTTCTTCTGACTGAAGAATTTAAGTAGAAAAGCCTTCGCAAGACTATCCCAAGTAGTGAATGTGTTTGGTCCTTCATCTTTCAACCAATCCTTTGCTGTATCTCGAAGAGAGAATGGAAATAAGCGCAGCTTTATAGCATCATCACTAACATTGGTCAGCTTTATTGTATCACACTTCTCAAGAAAACTCTCAAGATGATCAACAGGATTTTCAGTGGACAATCCTGCGAAAGAATCATTGGAGATGAATTGGATGAACTGAGGCTTGAGCTCAAAGTGTGTAGCTGTGACTGCTGGTCTGACAATGCTGGAGAGTACACCTGTAGCATCTGGCATACCATGCTCCCTGAGAGCTTTAGCTGTTGTATCAGTCATAATTTCCTTATCCTTGTTTTTCCTTCGCTTGCCTGCTTGCCTTCTTGCTGTAGCTTCAATTTCAGGATCAATTTCAATTAAGTTTTCAGTACCTGAACTTCGAGTGTGCATGCAACAAGAGAACTAGAAACGATGATCAATTAACAAGGGAATAATAGCCGAAGCAACACAACTAAAATACTTAGCTAAATCAATTCAAAATTAACTAATCTAACACTGCTTTGTCCCCGGCAGCGGCGCCAAAAATTTGACAAGGCTGTCGCGTGCCTATCAAATAATAAATATCTAACCAATCCTTCTAACAATGTAGTCGGGTAAGTCAGAGTCGATCCCACAGAGACAAACGTATCAATCACTAGTTGTTTCTGATTTAATTCGGCTAAGCAAGTAACACAATAAATATTGAGAGATTATTAAGCTAATTTTATACTAAAGAGAATTTTGTTTGTATTAATCAAATATTAAAAACATCCAGAATTAAGTGTCCCCACTAGCATGAATTGATGTAATTGTGAATTCCCGCCCCAATTAATCGTACGCTGCTCAACAGGAAAGATGCGCCCTATAAATACCAATAACCTCTCTCGAGTATTAATGGCTTCTCTTAAAATACAATCAAGCCTATTCTCATGGTATCATGTAATTTAGAGACATTAATTACAGCACCCTAAATTCCTAACAATCCATTCTACCTATTCTCATGGAGAATTTCATGTTCTTACTGGATAAATCACAACCCTCTAATCCAACTCTCGTTGATAATTAGATATTGGTTCAAACAATACACATAATCACGTCTGATTTGTAATTGCTAATTAAAACAACTCAATAAGCAAGAGCAATTAAACAATCAAATTGGGGGAATTGGGAAAATCACACATCAATCATAACTAGGGTTCTACTTAACCCTAGATTAATTATCTACTCACTCATGATTGAATTAATAAAACAAGAATTAATAATTGAACACATAATTATAAGAATAGAAGAAAAACCTTTAATCTTGATCTTCAAAGAAAATAAATATTCTCCCAAAAAATCTCCAGAAGAAAGTGTTTACAAAGTTGTGTCTAATAATATTTTTTCGATCCCCAAATAATAACCTCCTTCCGTTTATATATCGTGTTACAGGGATAAATATATTGGCCCTCTAAAATTCGTGGCCAATTCTCTTTTACGAGTAGAATTCAGTACGGGCCTCCAACAATTGACTAAGTTTTTCTATTTTTATCTAAACAGGGACGCACGCACATGCATGGAAAGAGGGAGTTAGTAAGAAAAACCGGCCCACTCTCCTGGATTCGCGTGCCACGCACGCGCCTTATATGTTACCACACAATCCTGCGCGTGTCTTGCAAACGGAAGTGATGCGCGTAAAATTGGAGGCAGGTGTCGGGTTTAATTCTTTTGTCACAGAAAATTGAGCACTGCGGTTAGAAAATTAGCACGGCGGTTAGAAAATTTCTGTCTCTTTTCTGTTTTATTTCCGCGCAGCAGCCTTGAAACAGAAATAATGAAGCGCTCCTGTTGATCACAAAATTCTGTAAATTCATAAAATCATTCCTTCGAATTAAAAACACCGTAAAATTATCAAATCATGTCAAATCCCTTCCAACTTGGCATTTATTTATTTCCTGCAACAAACTCAAATAAAACTAATTAAATCGACACGGTTATTCACAAAAGCACCGTAAATGCGGGAATAAAATCCTATAAAATATATGTAAAATATACTTTATCAATGAATTTAAGTAAAATTGGAAGAACTTTTAAAATCAGGGATAAGGATCAAATATTTTATTTCCATGATTATTTTTCTAAAAATATATTTTTGTTTAACTTTGACCGATTTATGATCGTTTTAACCGATTAACCATCGTCTCGACCGATTTTTCAAAGTTTTTTTTATCAGAATTTCACTTAATCGAGACGGAGTCCACCCGTCTAACGCTTAACTGGTTTATTGTAGAACAGAGTATAAGAGTGTTGATTATTTTATTAAATAAAATGATGTAACAAAAAAAAGTTAAAACAAATAATGGACTAACAGGCCGTTTGAGATTGCTTAAAATAAGTTACTTTTGACTTAATGGAGGTGTTTTTAACTTAAAGGAGAAAGTAAAGTTGTTTACTTTAAGTTGAATGAAAGTGTTTATGTAATTTTACTTAAAGTTAAATGGGGTTTTAATAATTTTGACTTAAAGTGAAATTTGATTTAAAAAAATTTAAATTCATAATATTTGAACTTTACAAGAATCGTGAAAAAAGAAAAAAAAACTCGATAAGTCATAAGTCAAAAGTACCTAAATGGAACTTATGACTTAAAACATTTTTTAAACTTAAAGTCGACTTAAAGCCGAGGTTGCCAAATACCCCAAAAACAACTTAAAGCTAATTTTTACTTTAAGCATGTGTTGCCAAACAGGCTCTAAAATGCAAGTATCAAAATATAAGTACTTTACCGACCGATCGTCTGCAAAATTTTAATGTTGGGACTAAAGTGTAAATCTCAAAATATAAGGATCGTATAGACGGTACTAACGGATCGTCTACCAAATTTTTAATATTTCAGCTATTATAATATACTAGCTTATAGCCCGTGCAAAGTACATATTATTTTTATTTTTTCATAATTTATTTACAATATAATATAATATTATAAATATTAATTTTAATATGTTATTGGAATAATTTGAATCTTACATCTTTGTATATAATAGTAATTTTTAGTATTAAATATTAATTAATATGTTGTTGGCAGGAATCGAACCTTGGATCTCTGTATATATCAACTTTTAATATTGTTATATCTAACGGTCATGATCTATTTAAGTTGATGATCTAATGATTGTAAACGAGGGATAATAAAAAATCGGGAATAACCAAAAAAGGGGTTAACCAAACTACAAATTATACCTCATTTCATTTTCGTTTATTATAATATAGTATATGTTATGCCCGAATCTCGGCATAGATCCTAAACAGGCTCAAAAGGCTATACAAAGGGCCCACCTCATAATGGGCTCAAATATCTATCAATGGGCCCAAGTATTGAAGAAGGATAAAACAAGGCATGATGCCAATTAAGGATCGCCTCACTTCTATCTCGTAAATCTCTTGAAGACACTATCACCCAAGGGGTCTCACGCTAGCCCGGCCTAGAGGTCTAGCGAGGCCTAGAGGAGGCCTAGAAGTCAGCGAGGCCTAGAGGTGGCCTAGAGATCAGCGAGGCCTAGAGGTGGCCTAGAGATCAGCGAGGCCTAGAGGAGGCCTAGAAGTCAGCGAGGCCTAGAGGTGGCCTAGAGATCAGCGAGGCCTAGAGGTGGCCTAGAGATCAGCGAGGCCTAGAGGTGGCCTAGAGATCAGCGAGGCCTAGAGGTGGCCTAGAGATCAGCGAGGCCTAGAGGTGGCCTAGAGGTCAGCGAGGCCTAGAGGTGGCCTAGGGGTCCAGCGAGGCCTAGAGGTCCAGCGAGGCCTAGGAGTCCAACGAGGCCTAGAATATTCTTATGAAGGCTCATAGCTAGGCCCAGCGAGGTCAAATGAGTAAAATATATCAACCCAAGGAGACGACTAGTGGATTTGGGCCTAGTCGAGCCCATAGAGACCCTAGCCCATCTAGATAACTTCTTCTCTAAGAGAACTACGTATGGCTTGATCCCTATAAATAGGGTACGTAGGCATCTTGTAAAGGATGAGAAACAGTTCACCACTGATTATCAATATACAAGAGCAGCCACATCAAAACACACAAACCCTAATCCCAATTCTTCTTATAGCAAAATATCCGTATTTTGCTCCGTAAATCCAGCAACCTCCAAAATATTGTTATACAATATTCTCCCTATAACATTTGGCGCTAGAAGGAGGGCTAGTCATTGAATTGGGAGAACAATGACTAATTCAAACAAGAAGAACGGAGGGAGACCCCGGGGTAGCATATGACACCCAAATGCGACCCCTATGAGCGAGGCCACACCTAGCGCTGCGAGGCCACACCTAGCGTAGCGAGGCCGGGGTCGAGAAGGATAAGTGATGTCACTAGGTGCGAGGCCAAGGCAAGGATCAAGGTTCTAAGTGACCCCAATATCCTCGTTGAGATCGTGAGCGGTCCCATCGTCGTGACGACAGACCCCCATCTCCTTATCGAGATCGTGAGCGGTCCCATCGTCGCAATGACAGACCCCCATCTCCTCGTTGAGATCGTGAGGCCCCTATATGACGCAGCTAATGAGGCCCCTACGTGAGACGCTTATATGTGAAATGCCTCTACATGAGAGCTTTCTTCTTGGTGACATACCTCTACGTCGAGGAGAGGGGGGACGCCCCCGATCCTTGGGGTAAGGGGGGACGTCCCCGACCCTTGTCGACAAAGAGGAGGTCCTCGACTACCTCAACATACTGGGAAGAGAAAGCAACAAATAACGAGACTGAGTACGAGGCTCTCATCATTGGCCTCGAGCTCGCACTAGAGATGAAGGAAGAGAAGCCAAAGTATTTGAAAATCAAAATGAGCCCCGGGATAGCGATGATGAAGGAAGAGTAAAAGTGCTCTGGGATAGCGTTGAAGGGGTCAAGTATACTTATAGCGGGATCACATCAAATTTTCTTCATTACAAATGGGGTCAACTCCAAATAATACAAGAAGGTTGTTGAAATGCTTTTGATTCCTCATCACATCTACAATGATAATGAGGACTCGGGGGGTAGTGGCACTACATAAACACCTCTTCTAGTGGGACATTTGAAAAATTAAAACATGGCAAAGGCTACGAGATTACAAGGAAAGGAAATCAATGCATGACTTAATCTCTTGTCAAACAAAGTTGTTGATGCAAGACATGTGCGAGGTGCTTATAATTTTTTATTCACATATCGTTTATGGCTTGGCGTGCGAGGACAGTAAAAAAGGAGACAAGTGAGCTGGAGACTGCTAGGCAAAATGAGTAACGAAGTGAAGTTGCAATATTTATAGCTGAGTAGTAATGCACGTGGGACCCCAAACGATACAAGTAAACAATCAGTTGCGCGAGAACTCAAAGAGAGGAAAGGAAAAAAATGGCAGAGCAAATTTAATCGGCTACCACACGAACCACCGTGTACATTTATCATGGACCAGAGTTGAGACAAACGACAGATACGAGGAGGCAAAGCGGGGTCACGCGGATGCGAGGTGAATAACGACTTGAAATTTTAGCTCGTGCATGTATAGATTTGTAGAAATCATCTCATATCAGCGGGACCTGCATGTTGAAGTCATGTAATGAGGTTACATAAGTTGAAGTGAGTCACTGGGGATTCGTTCTTTAAAAATTATGGCGAGGCAATCAGCCAAAGTCTACTTCACTTATACTCCGAGCTTACAACGTTATGTCCGGAGATTACGAAATTCATTATGGGAAGTAATAAGGTACAACGAGCAGAAGGTTGAATAAAAAATAAAAAAAAGGCAAATCTACTGACTTTGTGATACTACGAGATTTCTTCAATGGGAGTTGAAGTAAAGACAAGGGCTTGCTTCGTTTATAATATTAGACCGGAACCAGGCATTCAGCGAAGTGGGAAGTAACCTCCAAAATCGAGACACCTGCGAAGTGGGAAGTAAAAAAAAAACTACAGCCCGAGTATAAAATTATGTACGAGGTTTGTACTGTCTTGATGAAAATTTCAACAGGCTCGCACATTGGCATTTGTGGATTTCCATGGAATAAAAAAAAAAAGGAGTTAAATCGAAGGGAGTCTGCAGATCGTACGGAATACCGAAGCATATTGGATCCACCTGGGTTTCAAATATATATATATATATATATATATATATATATATATATATATATATATATGTATATATATATATAACTTGATACGATGATCAAAAACCGTGAGGCCAGTTCTTTTTTCTACGGAGCAAGCTGAATAAAGGGTGGAGACGCTAGTAGTAGTACACGAGGCGAACAATGCAAAGCGAAGTGAACCTTTATATCTGGCTTTGGTTGAAGAAAATTAAAAAAATAGTACCTGGATGCGACCTCAAGTCATGTTGGTGGAGCTGAATGATGGTATAATGTAGCAAGATGACACCAAAAAGAAAATGATATAACTATGCGCATACGGAGTGGATATTGTGCAAAGTGAAAAAAGTACGAAGTATTGAAGAACATGTATGTTTGCAAGGACAAGAAGAAGTCTTCATCAACTTTTTGCTGAAGTTAAAGTTGGATGTCTAAGAATTATACGAGCATGTAGGTGCCGTCCCATGTCCTATAACAATGTACAAAGAAGAGGCTACATCAAGAGAAATCGGGGCCTCATTTTAATAAAATAATATCAAAGAGGGCCGGTACATCGAGGATAAACAACACAGTATGAAGTGGACTGCGGCTGGTCAGTTCGTGTTTATAAAAAACAATAGTTGGCGTGGTCATATGCCAAACGATGCAACAAGTCTGGTAATACATTGGAGGAGCTCGCATTTGTAAATACAAGCAAAGAAAAAGTAGCGTGAGGAGAACAAACGGGCCGTATAGCCTGTTGGGTTATAGCGAGGAGTAATATGTTATCAGATGGAATTCATTGTATACAAGCAGATGTATATGGACATATGATAAATCCAAATCAAACATGAATTTTACGAGCATTGTAAATGCTGGAAGGAAATTGTAGCGGGCCCGCATGACTTCAAAAGAAAATAAAAAAATAATAAGGCGAGGCAGTTTTTATGATAAAAGAAGAAGGCAAAGGAGTTTTTATGCGAGGTGATTGTAACGGAACTATGGAACCAGTTCTAATGAATTTGTGCTTAACAAAAATAAAAAGAAGAGGTTGCCAGGTGATATTGGCGCAGCAAGGAGAGGTCCAGCCAAGTAAAGAAAAAAAAAGGGACCAGCAAAATACGGGGTGGTAAAGAAAAAACTGTGCAAGACGAGTTTGATGCAAAATGAAGATAGCAACAGGACAGGCTATGCGATATATGATGCGGGTATCATTAAAACAGCCAAGCAGAACTAAGGCAGTGCGAGGAGGAATAGGTTCGTAAAACAAAATTAGCAAAGCAAGTCTATATTACATCTACCAAGGAGAAGACAGGAATCGAAGCTAGTCACTGCGAGCACGAGGACATTAATTTTCTTTTAAGGCCCGTGCATGAATTGGAAAACAAGAAAATGGAGATCAAGACTTTCATGGACATTATTGGTGGGGTCCATTTGAAACAACAAGTACACAATCTGCAGCCTTGAACAGGTGAAAAAAAAAAAATAGAAAAGTGAGGTCAAGATATACGAGGTGGTTGATGCGAAGAGCCATGGGTTCGCTCGGGAATTTATAAAGAAAACGAGGCAAGTGCTAAAAAAAGTATATTATTATGCGAAGCGAGGAGGCTCCCCAAATTTCCAAAATATTTTTGGAAATATTATGAAGAAAAAAAGAAAAAAAAAGTTATATTAGCAAGGAGCAAGCTCGGAGAAGAGTCCTCTCATCATATTTCAAAAAACACTTGAAGACATAAGTGGAAGGCACGACTTTACTTGATTCCACATCGCATTCATAATGGCAATATGGAATCGGGGGGTAGTTGTTATGCCCGAATCTCGGCATAGATCCTAAACAGGCTCAAAAGGCTATACAAAGGGCCCACCTCATAATGGGCTCAAATATCTATCAATGGGCCCAAGTATTGAAGAAGGATAAAACAAGGCATGAGGCCAATTAAGGATCGCCTCACTTCTATCTCGTAAATCTCTTGAAGACACTATCACCCAAGGGGTCTCACGCTAGCCCGGCCTAGAGGTCTAGCGAGGCCTAGAGGAGGCCTAGAAGTCAGCGAGGCCTAGAGGTGGCCTAGAGATCAGCGAGGCCTAGAGGAGGCCTAGAAGTCAGCGAGGCCTAGAGGTGGCCTAGAGATCAGCGAGGCCTAGAGGTGGCCTAGAGATCAGCGAGGCCTAGAGGTGGCCTAGAGATCAGCGAGGCCTAGAGGTGGCCTAGAGGTCAGCGAGGCCTAGAGGTGGCCTAGGGGTCCAGCGAGGCCTAGAGGTCCAGCGAGGCCTAGGGGTCCAACGAGGCCTAGAATATTCTTATGAAGGCTCATAGCTAGGCCCAGCGAGGTCAAATGAGTAAAATATATCAACCCAAGGAGACGACTAGTGGATTTGGGCCTAGTCGAGCCCATAGAGACCCTAGCCCATCTAGATAACTTCTTCTCTAAGAGAACTACGTATGGCTTGATCCCTATAAATAGGGTACGTAGGCATCTTGTAAAGGATGAGAAACAGTTCACCACTGATTATCAATATACAAGAGCAGCCACATCAAAACACACAAACCCTAATCCCAATTCTTCTTATAGCAAAATATCCGTATTTTGCTCCGTAAATCCAGCAACCTCCAAAATATTGTTATACAATATTCTCCCTATAACAGTATAGTATAGATAATTAGATAATATAGATATAGATAGTATAGATAGATAGTACAAATATTATGGATAACTTACAATTTTAATCGCATAATCAACTTTTTTAAATTTTTATTTACTTTTATTGTACCAATATACAATGTTTAATTTGAGCTGGTATTTAAAAAATGAAAAAGACAGAATATTTGTAGATAAGTGAGTGCAGATTCATAGGCGTATGATAGCAAGAGCGGCGCAGGGTATTAGGGTTTTGATATAAAAGCACGGACCCCTAATATTATTCAGCTTCTTGCATTCCATCTACTCAAGTCTCCCCAAACCCCCCCTTGTATCTATATAATCTATACACACAACTTGTTCAATTCTAGCTTAATTGCTTGTTCAATTCGCTTCAATTGCTTCATTTTCATCTTAATTAATCACTTCTTCACCTAAGGTAACTTCTTTGCTCTTGTCAATTTTGATGTTTTTAATTTTCATTTTTCTTCCCAAATCTTGTGTGTGTGTGTAAACATGTGCGTGTGTGTGTATCGTGTAATTGTGTGTTTTTTGGTGCAGGAAAATGAGGTCTGCGAATGATGTGGCTCGTCAATTGAACCCTAAGGTATGCATACTTGTGTGTGTGTGACTGTGTGTGTTTGTGTGTGTTTATGTGGCTCTGTTTGTTTTCGAGATTGTTTTTTGATTTGGAGGTTATGTGTTTGATACGACGATAATGATAGGTGAAAATGAAGGGAAGTGGTAGAAATTAGTGTGTAAAGAGAAAATATAAGAGGTTAAATTAGTAAATTTTGGAAGTGATGGGGGAATAAATTGTGTAAAGACGATATACGGAGAATGAAGGGAAATGACGGAAAAAGAGATAAAGGTGGTAAATTTGAATAACATTTCAGTGCTGTAGACGGGAAAAATAACGATAAGAAGTGTGATGGAAATTGCATGGAAATGAAATGTGAATTTGAAATTATTGATAAGGAATTGTCACATTTTGTGAATAAAATGATGGATGTGCAATTTATTACTTGGTTCCGAATTTTGTTAAGATTACACTTCTAGAGTTTGATGTATTTAACTTTTGTGCAAGTAATGTAGATTACGTAATACATTAATCCATACAAATCACTCACATGCAAGGAAAAAACTAGGTATAATTATTATGGCATGATACAAATTTCTTTCTACTGAAAACAAACAACTGGCACTGGATTTATACTTCTCCATGGAGGTAAGAAATGGGTGGAGGTGGGGTGTGTAAAACCCGCTAGACCCCTTGGCCATTTTACTCTAGCATAAATTATGGTGACAAGAGGTATTATTTAGGAATGTATTTAGGAATGGATGGGGAGGGCTTTAGGATTCCATTGGCAAATTTAAGAAGAAGGGTCCTCTGCTCCACTGTTATCCTATGGTAAAATTTCAGTACATGATAAGATTATTTGATGATGACTCTTTATTATCTAGGTGTCTTGCATGCCAACTTCCATTTAATTCGAAAACGCCTTTTGTTTATGTATTGGTTTTATTGCTATGAACTTGTGTAAGACTAAATATTAGGTAATTCACCCAAAAGTTCTTATATGTGAACTTCTTTTCTCAATGGTTTAAATTTAATATCTATTATTTGCAAGTAGAGATATAACTGTCTCATTGTCCTATTTAACATAAATCCATGTTTATTTGCTTAATGTATACATCTATGATTTTTTTAGGTCATCGACTTTATCTCCACAGTTAAGACTTTGCATGGGCATAGTTGTCAAGATCTTGGTAGGCTGTTTAAGGACTCAAATAATTGTACACTTAAGCTCAACACTGAAAATGCTTCGTCTATACAGGTCAGTAGTAATGGGAATCATAATTACACAATCTACATAATTTTTTGATTCAAATTATTACTAGCATCTAGTATATATATATATCTATATATATACATTGCAGGTTTTAAAAATAAAATTATCACGCTAACATTTTATCCATAAATCTTGGTTTATTTTCAGATTGATATTGAAGACCTTGCCAAACTTCCTTTACACCTTATGGCTAAGCTTGTGCAGTCAAACCTGGATGAAGACCTTTTAAAATATGCATTGTTTGGAATCCGCCTTTTACGTAACTTGTACGACACAACCCCTCGGCACAGCAAACTTGAGCAGGTGAGCACAAACTAACCATATATATATATATATATATATATATATATATATATATATACACACACACACACTTGTAGCAGATAGGACAGAGCATCTTGTATTTTACATACGAACTAATCAGCTTTTTTTTATTCGATTGCAAATATATAATTTTCTCTCTCTCTCTCCCTCAACCCCCCCCCTCTCTCTCTATCACTAGCCTATATATTTATATAGGCTAGTGATCAAATAGAAACTACCCTATATATATATATATATATATATATATATATATATATATATATATATATGTTTACATATCACATGCAGTAGTTGTACAGGTTTGTATGAACATCTTACTATATGGAAAGAAAACTTACTTTATTAGTTTATATTGATATTTTTGGCGCAGATAATGCTGGATGACATCCCCTTGTTAAAACAATTGGTTGAGCTGATCTTTTATGTGCTTATCACGCTAAATTTTTATACGCAGGTTTCCTTTTGATTTCTTTATTCTTATAGCTCTTTAAACATCCGTTCGACTTTTACTTACAATTTTAACACTAGGACTTGTGTGTTACTGTCTAGGTACATCAACCTTCAACTCCTGTCATGCTGTTGCATTCTACAATTGTAGGCAGCAGTCTACTTCTCTTTGATAAATTTGTTTCCCCGCAAGCGTCAGAGGTTGCTAATGTTATAGTTGGTCATCCAAAGGTATCCTTTCTTTTTTCTCCTCTACAATTCTGGGCAGAAACTTTCAATCTAAAAATTTCCTGCAACAGGTCGATGCGTTTATGGATGCAGCTTTTTCTGCAGTTCTTATAGATATTGGGGTTCTCCGGATCATGATGTCTGGTGGAAGTCCCCACTCTTTGGGTTCTGTAGCTGAAGAGTCCATTCAACATCTATGCGTGCAATGTGAAGTTTCATTGACGTTTCTGCATTCATTGTGCCAGCAAAAAAATTTTCGAGATCGCCTTGTGAAGCACAAGGTATTTTTTTGAAATTACATGTATGATTTTGCTTGACAGGTAATGATTACGTTATTATCTATAAATTCAAATATGTATGTGATTTTTTTTATTGGGCTTAGTCGTATGAATACAATTACTTGGGTTGATTACGATCTGCTAGCACACATTTCAGAGTACAGACCGTAAGGGTGGCATGCTTTACCTAGATTAAGATGCATTTGCAAGTGGAAACTCATTTTCGGTAAAATAGTCTCACCAGTCTTGAAGAAAAAGTAGAACACTGAAATATGTCATGATGAGTAATTGAGGCTTGGTAGTTGCATTTACATAAATATTGAAATAAGTATGCATCTTGCCTTTCTTTTATGATCTAAATTCACAAAGTTTGTTCCTTTTTTGATTTAAGATGGATGATACATCTCCTTCGTATTTATAATTTCAAGTTTTTAGGTAGTTAAAGAATTCCAAACCGGTGTCCCTCTATTAGTATCATTAAGCTATGTACATGCATTCCTACCTATTTCAGGTATTATGTGAAGCGGGCATTCTTTTGTTGGTTCAAGCTGTTTTGGACTTGGACATCACACCATTTCCTGATGCACATTTTGTCGGAGGGGCTGTGTCTAGAATGAAGTCGAAAGTTCTCTCTATTGTAAGTTAAATGGAGTTGTAATTTACTGCCAAGACGTATACTTTTTTTACGAAGTGTTAGGGGTGGCAATATAGGGTTTCGTGCAGGGTTGAGTGAACAGAGTCATGTCGCAAATTTGAGGGGACCTGAACCCGATCCTCAAATTTTATAGGTCAGAAAATATAAGCCGAATATGACTTGAAATACCCATGGGTTACATAACCAGATTGTATTGAATGGGAAAAAAGCAAAAACTGTGACAGAATTAATATTAAAGAGTTTTTGAAGTAGAGTACACCACAAATCCGATTGCTCACTTCTTGCGTTACAAAGTTTTGAGTAAAAAAAGTAGCTAAAATCAATTTTGATAGTTTTGTTTTGGACCTTGGCGATGGTTTTGTTTTGGGGAGAACTGAGAAAGTGAAAATGAGATGGGCGGCCAATGGGGTTTCGTGGTTTCCTTAAAATATAGGCTAATAGGGTTTTGTGATTTCCTTTGTTTTTCTGTAATAAAACTTATTAGTTTTAATGTATAATAACAATAATAATAGTAATAGTAGTAGGGTCAAGATCAAGTTAGACTCTGACGCCACCCTATATATATTATGTATATATATGGTCTGGGTTAACTTCGGCTTTTTTTTTTGGGTTGACCTTAAAGTGACCCAATCTTTTCGGGTCAGTTTTGGATCAACCTCAAAATATACCCCAAACTCTTAAACCCCTGGCCCTAGTTCGAATTTCTTAGGACGATTTCGTGTCGGGTTGATCTTGCCACCCCCTACAAAGCATCTTTGAGAGTTCACTACATTTTACATCATAATATTTCTGTGAATAAATGCTATTAATTAGATTAGCTGTATCTTCTGCAGATGTTAAATCTTTGTGAAGCAGAAAGCATATCTTACTTGGATGAGGTTGCTAGTACTACTGGAAGCTTGACTTTAGCCAAGTCTGTTGCATTTAAGGTTCGTATGTCAAAATGACATAATCTAGTATCTCATTCTAGGTACAGGGTGGCATTTTCCACCAGGATCTTAATCCTTTTTAGGACATGAAAAATATATATCTTATCTTTTAGCTTTGGTTTGGCGACGTCTGTTGCATTAGAGGTTGGTATGTTAGATGTCGTAATCTAGTATCACATTTCCGCCAGTATTTTTTTGACTCATATATTATATATGATTATACTGTTATTAGGTCTCGGGCTTTTTTTACTGAAGCATGCTTAATTTTGTGTGCTTGAAATTTCTCAATGAACTCTTGGAAGCTCTTTCTTGTATTTATTTCTAACGCACATTCATTACTTTGTTCTTCTAATGTTGAGGTGTTTTATCATTAAAACCAGTTCCTGAAATTTTTGGACTTAAAAATCTTTGGCTTTGCCTTTAGAAATGGTATCATTTATGGTTCATATAGTCCTGGTTTTAGAAGAGATAATATGACTTGTTAGGGGGACTGTATTATTATTGTACTTCCTCAAACCAAGTATCATGTACATAATGTACGATCTAAATAATACATGGACTAATATACACTTCCCAACTAAAGTATATACCACGGGTAATCGTCAACAGACTTTCAACACGGGAAAAAAATGGAATGTTGTACTAATCAGGTCTCTCCTTATCTCTACTTAAAGTTTTATGAATAAACATTTTTGCACATATTTTTTAATTCATATATATATGGGAAACGAGCTTTTAAAGGCCACAACAGAAAAGTTGTATGTTATGGATTTAATTGATATTTTGTAAAGATTTTTTGAAAATATCAACGTGTAATTATTTTCATTTATTATTATTATTTCTAAAGGACACAATATAGAAGTTTATAATGTACTTTTCTATTGTGACCTTTAGAAGTTCCATGCCCTATATGTATTACACGTAAGTATGAATCATTTATATTTGTAAATTGTAATAAGGTTAACACATGTTTAGAAAGTTAAAATCTACTTTATTACCTGGCAGTATGTGAAATTAATTCAACATATAATTATATACTAATTACGTGGACACTTTTCCACTCACAGTGATAATGATTATGATAAGATACATATAGTAGAAAGTGTATAAAAGTCTCCACAAGAAAAATCCTATGTATTAATCCTTCTAAACAAACATGAAACATGGGTTGAAAATTTAAGGGATTGATAATTCCATGATTTACAGTGATGCGACTACTAGTCCTAGAAACATAGGCCTTATTTTCCCTTTTGCCTTAGTAATATCTTTCTCTTAGACTTAGAACTCAGTTCTACCAACATTTTGTTTAAAATTTTACAGCTTTAGTTCCTTGCATTAAGGTCAATTGCAAATTTGCATGATGTTTATATTTTATCTAAAAGTATCAACAACCATGCCCTTCACAAGTGGAGTACCTCTTGCATCTTTTCCATATACTTTGAGCCTGCTGTAAATGATTTACTGATTGGCTCTGGTATGATTATTGTGGATCAGGTTCTTGAATTGCTTAAGACGTTGTTTAGTAGTTCCCATAAAGAGCCAAGTTCTTGCTCGGACAAAGATATTCCAAAGGGACATTTGCAACTTAATGCTATGCGTCTTGCAGATGTATTTTCAGATGATTCAAATTTTCGATCTTATATCACCACACACATTGTAAGTTTTCTCCACTACTGTAGATAATATTCATCGTTTTCCAATGCTTTTAAACTACAGCATTCTTTGATTTCCTTACGCTCTTTTTATATTTTAATGTTTATTTTTTGTTGCAGTTCTAGTCCATTGTGTGTCGTAGGGGATTTATCATGTTTTTACATTAAATATGCAGTATCTACTTTAATAAAAATTTGATTTTGTAAAGCTTTTGATAGTTAATTTCTGCTTGTATAGACTGAGGTGTTGACCACCCTTCTTTCACTTCAAAATGGAGAATTCCTATCTAGTTGGTGTTCTGACCTGGCTTGGGAAGAAGATGCCATACTGGAGTATGACCCATTTCTGGCTGCAGAATGGGTTTTAAATTTACTCTCTTTAAAGCCATCTATCGTGACATGTTCACAATACGCCTTCATTCCTTGTAACACGCCACGGGTTTCGTATGCACATCAAAGAACGTCTTTACTGGTCAAAGTAATTGCAAATCTCCATTGTTTTGTTCCAGATATTTGCAAAGGTAAATGCATGACACAGTACTTGTTTGATGAAGCCCCAGTATTTTGACTGAAATTATACCCACTGGAATGGTTTAAGTATTATTTGACCTTTATTTTACATTTTGCATTATGAACTTAATTTTTTTTATTTTTAAATCTACCAGAGGAGAAGGATCTCTTCCTTAGCAAATTTTTCCAGTGCTTGCAAAAGGGACTCTCCAAGACACCTAATGAATTGTTCTCTAAGCCTGCTGCTGAAAAAGTTGCATCAATTAACAAAAATCTCAGTAAGTTCATTTCTCTTGTTATTAAGGGACATCTAAATATAATATGTACTAATTACTGAGTTACTTGTGAAGGTTCCTTGTTAAGTCATGCAGAATCTTTGATTCCTAGCTACCTAAATGAGGAGGACGTGCAGCTTTTGAGGTGATTGAATATGAAGCATATTATTTCTCGGTTAACTTTTTTGTCTTGGGATATCTTTCATTAGTTTGTAGAAACGGATAATGAACACACTCATGCACCCACCTTGTCCATCTTGGACCCTCAACCTTGCGTAAAGGGAGCGAGGGAGATAATTTTTTGCTATATGTATATAACATAATGATATTGCTGCTCACTTTTCAATAAAGTGACTATCTTTTTTATTAAAGAGTAAAAACCGTGTAAGTACTATGTATGTGCATAATTTATCTTTGCAGTGACAAAGATGCACTCAATGTGTTAATCATATTTAGTGCTATGAGCAAGCAATTAATATACAACTCTTGGATTTGATTCCTAAAACTTCTTTAATTTTTCACTGCAGGGCATTTGTTAGCCAGTTAGGTCCGATGCTGAGTACTCTCGAAAAGCAAGTAAGACTTTGTTCAAATTCTTACTGATATCTATCTGACAAAAAAAAAAAAAAAATTCTTACTGATATCTCTGAGTTATCTGTTGCTCGTTCCATATGAGAGACTTTTATTTTGTAATCAAGATTTTTCATCACATCCGTCACATTTAGGATATATGATCGTATGAAGTGGCACTATATATTTTCAAGTTTTATATTTTTCATTCATCATTCTGCCATCAAACGTACATATATTCCTAAAGGTGAAAGACAAAAGTTTGAAATCTGAGGTGGACAAGCTAAATCAATGAGTTCGCCGCAGATATTGGTTCTCACATACACGTACACCATAAATCGATTAACTTTGCCCATAAATCTTCGCACTTGCACATACATACGCATAGGGGTGACCATTGGTTTGTTTGGCTGGTTTTAGATTCAAACGAAACTGAACATTAACTTTTTGGTTTACAAAAAATGAAAACTGTACCCGGACCGATCGAGAACCAATTCAAACCAAACCGATTCATAACGGCTCTGTTCGGTTTATTTCGGTTTGAACCGATCAACAACAAAGTCAATAATAATGTGCACCAAACTCTCGTTCTTAATCCAGAATACTGTTTTGAATTCCACAAAAGAATATGCAAACTTCATAAAGATAAAGATGTAGAGTTAGTAACGGAGATTGAAAAGATATAGAAAATATTTTGATCTACTTGAAGCTACTGAGGTTGGTAATGGGTTCTTTAACCGAGAGTACAGATGCGAAATGATATACTATGTCGTTTTCAATTTCACCACATTATTGGTAACAATGGAGATGCTGCTACTTTATTTGTTAATGACATAAAGCTGAGGGGAAGGTTCAAGTACACAAGGGAGAAAAGAGTCGCTGATTAGATATAGTTGGGTATAATATATGATAAAACCCTACAAATGAATATGGGACTTGTATTCTAATATAAAGCCCAACTGGTGTTGTATGGTTATATATAAGATATAGACAGATAGAGTAGCATCTTGGCATATACTAACGGTACGGTTTGGTTATTTTGCCTGACAGAATCCTTAAACCGAAATTGAACCGGTTTATTTTGGCTTTTAATATTCAAAACCAAAATTGAAGTAGACTGAAAAATAAACTGATTTTCTATTTTGGCTGGTCAGGTTCAGTTGGTTCGGCTTCAAAACAAAAATACCTTCCTATATTTTATAGCAGGAATCATTATTGTTATAATAATTAATATATATATATATATATATATATATATATATATATATATTATGTATGTCATAGTTTAAACTTTTCATTTTACTATTATTTCTCATATAAAGTTTATGAAAATTATATAAGTTATTAGAACAATACTATATATACAACGTTATATATTTTTGTACTAATATATAAAATATTTATATATATGACTTCTTTACAATAAAATTTAAAAGTGTGCAAGGATGGCGTCTAACTTGTTTTAAAATATAAATATGTCATAGTTATTTTTTTTATATTTAATGTTATTTCTCATATAAACATTTATGAAATTCTATAAGTATATATATTATTAGAACAATATTATATGTACAACTATATATATTTATGTATTAATGTATAAAATATTTATATAAATAACTTCTTTGACAATAAAAATTTTAAAGTGTGTGAGTAGGGCGTATGGCTTGTTGTTTTACAGAAATCTGCTACCCTTGCGTATGAATAAAGACGAAAAATCTCTTTAGCAAGTACAAATGTAGCAAACAAGAGTTGAAACGAATGGAATAGATTTTATTAATAAAAATCTTTCCTTTTCAGTAGAACATTGTTTAACTTATGTTGTTAATAGTGGATTAAAATATTTCCACTTTCTGCCCATTCAAAGATTAAGTACAATTACAGAGGCAATTTAGGATAGCAAAAGGGATTGGTCAATAGAAGGGGAAAAAATATTGAAGCTCGTAATTAATGAACAGTGTCAAGGTAAAGTTTTTAACTGTTTCTTATATAACTTGTAATTGGTGATAATCTTAGTTACCTCTATTCCACTTATGCTTTGGGACTTGGTCAAACAAATACTGTTAAAAAAAGTACATAAAATAATCTAAATCATATCTTAGGCTCCCCCCTATGAATTTTAAAAAATCTACTTTTCAGCTTTTGCGCCACTGGTTTTTAACATTAGACCTCACCAAAAACTTTTTTTTTATATTATACCAAACATGCACGTATCAAAAATGTTACTAAACAGTTGTTTGATTTTCACGACACTTATTTTACCTACAAATTTTTCTATAGCACATCACATTTTTTTACAGCACAACAATTTTTAATAGCAATCCCAAACAGAGCCTATGTATTATAAACTACATGATGATCATCATCTTAAACACTTCTTATTATCTCCACTTGTGTTCCAAATCATTACCCCCTTGTTGAGAAAAGTCTACAAGTTTTGCAATACAGAATAAGATAAACCTAGGGCAACCCTTGGGTTACCAAGATGGCAAACGGGCGAAAAGATGATGGATCACAACCTATAAATGGAGATACTCAATATTATAATTAAATAACTTTCACAATTTGGTGATTTTATTACCTAATTGAGACTAAAGCTTAACAAAATAACATTAACAGAAGGCCTGTAACAATTGGGCTCATTGTGAATAAAGTAAATGAACATCTTATAAATACCTAGTCCCACATGAAGCTTATACATAAAGACATTAATTTTCTCTAGACCAAAATAATAGTAAGCACAAAAACCTATTGTTATCTTCACTTGTGTTTCCCTTCAAATTAAAGATTATATATCTAACCGTTTAATCAATTATGATAATAGGGAATGTTCATCTGATCAATATATTCTTCTTAGTATTAATCCACTACCATAATTAGGTAATGAGAACAACTCCTTCTATTACCCTATTGCCATAACACAGAATATTTGTGATGATCTACCTAATTAATGTTATTGAACTTCGTCAAAAATTACATTAAGTTCATATATCCTCAATAATAAAATTGAATAGATACAAAGTATCCATTAATTTTTAATCTGCATCAGATATTCAGACGTTTCTTGAAAATGATTTCTAATGGTGCTTATCTGGTTACATTTTGAGAACCAATATCATTTTTAAGATTATGTATATATATGAGAACTGTACAAAATTGTGGTTTGTACCCCCTTTTACTCACAACTCAATACTGACATGTGGCAACCTGCCTTTATGATTTCTTGTAAATACAGGAAAACTTATATGAGAAATAATTAAGCACAAACTTCAGTAAACTGTGTTCCTTGGTTGGTCATTGGTGGCATGAGCCATCTGAATTTGAGATCATCTCTGGATTTTCTTTATGGTGATTGTAATATATGTATTTGTTATTGATGGTATTGTTATCTGAAGATAAACTTTTGTTTTCTCGTAATTAGGACACTCAGAGCACTGGTGGATGCTCATCAGTCCTTTCCATAAAAGCTTCTCCAGATCATAATAATGGCATAAGTGACCTGAAAGAGGGAGTTTGTAAAAATTCAGCTCTTCAAGAAGTAGACCAGTCCTATGTGGTCAAGGGCATTGATCATGCTAATGATGAATCCAGGGAAAACAGGAGCAGGGATAAAGATAAACCTGGTAGGCTTGCAGCGTGTGGTTTGAGAGAGAGAGAGGGAGTTTCTCAAAATGTTGAAACAAGTGGATCTGATTCCAGTGACACGCGGGGAAAGAACTCCATTGATCAAATTGACGATATTCAAGATGACGAAAAGCCTGGAACTATAAAATTTGCAGAGCAGCAGCGGAGGAAACGGAAGCGAACAATAATGAATGATAAGCAAACTGGCATAATCGAGGAGGCCATCAAGGATAAACCTGATATGCAAAGACATAGAGCCGCACTTCAGTTGTGGGCTGATCGATTGAGTGAACATGTACGTATGAAGTATCATATATCTATATCTATATCTATATATCTATATATCTATCTATCTATATATATATATATAGATATTTAGGCTTCTTAGAATACACTCAGCTATAGTTGACTGTTATTTTCCTTGATGTCTTAACCAGGGTTCTGAAGTGACAGCTTCCCAACTAAAAAATTGGTAAGGAAATCTTCCATATTTATCTGTGTTATGCTTTTAATTTAATGAACTTTTCCTTTTCAATTCCATTTCCACCGAAGTGCAGGCAATATTGTGGATCCTCTCTTTGCTGATAAATGAAATTTTTACTCCAGAATTTAATTTTCTGATGTTCATTCTGTAGACCATGATATTATCTAATTTCAAGTTGGTTGTGTGAAGCTAGTGCTTAATTTAAGAAATTGTTTTTATGCATATAGACTTGGTCAAGCTATTGCATTTAGATTAATATGTTTACCCATTTTGTTGCAATCAGTTAACGCCGGGGAAGGGGTTGTTTTTGAATATTTTGTTCAATTGAAATTTCAGACTTTGTATATTTTTTTTTTGTGCAGGACGTTATCAAGTTACATATGTTTACAGATTAGTGTCAAGTGTTGATCCATATTAAAAGGGTTTATGCGACTACTGTTATTTTTCAGCTTAAGTTCTCCCTAGTAAAATTGGAGATTAAATCTCATTTATTTGTCTGGGCAGTAGGGGTACAAGTATGCGTCAAGAACCATGGTAAAAATTAGAATCGTACAAAAGACCAAGAAAACTGACTGTCACTTGGACGGATCTTGTCAATGCTGTCAGGACTATGTTGAATCTGATGCAAGTGCAACATGCTTTTGTTCCATCTATATACCCTTAGTCCTTCGATGCTAGATTTCCGCTTCGCTCTGAAGTCTACACTTTTGAGTATTTATGATCTGGCCCTTGATGATGACATGTATTTCTTGAAGCTTGGTTTGGTCTGCCTTTAGGTTTTCGATATATAGAACTGTTGAATTTCTTGTTGAAATATTTTCTCACCTGTTGGCACTGTTGGCGGGTAAAATATCATATTTGTTATAGAAGACAACCAAACCCATTTATATCAGGCCTCATATCAAGTGTTTTGTCCGTAATAAAGTATAATTCTTCCTTAGGATGTTCATTTATTTACTTTGTCAGCATCCAGATAGTGGAGGCTCACTTGACCCGTTTTCAGTTGATAGCTGTTTTTTTGTACATCACCACCCATATTTTTTTGTAATATTTGACAGTGGGTTGATTCATTTTCTTTGATTTGTTATCCTGCTAAAGCATGAGTTTTCATACCAAATGACTCAGTTCACCTAGTTTCTGATATCATATCCATTTTCTGACACCACTATATTTTAGTAAAAAGCCTAGAGAATAGATTTCTTTAGAGTTTATGGGGGCAATATCTTTTATAGACCTGCTACTGTTCCAAACAGGAAGTCATTACACCAAATAATAAATATCCATGAGAATTGAATATTCTTAAGCTCATTTTCGAATTCCTCTGGTGTGAATAGGAAAAGCTGTGCTAACGTTAAACTGATTTCTTTGAATACATCATATAATGAATATGCAGTTTTTCTCGCTAGAAAAGTATAGAGTGGAGTGGTGCCGTTGGATTAGAAAAGATGACTTTCCTCTTGGAAGGGGAGTCACTACGTAAGGAGAATTGGGTTAGGACTTCAGGAGGTTTGGTTATGTAGGGTATTTTGGACTTTATTTACTTGCCTATTTATTTGTTTTCCTGTTGTTTTATGACATGATATTGTGGGGTTGATTTTTGTCTCATGATGTTTTTTAATGCCATAATATTATTGTGGGATTGATTTTTGTCTCGCTACTCTCTTCTAATGATGCCTTTTTAATGCCTAATACCTCTCACCTTTCAGGGGGTTTGGTGGTGTTGGGGTGTTTTTTTTGCCATGAGAAGTGAAATTAATCGAATTAGCTGTTAGTGTAACAACCTGGGTCAGATCCCAGGTCTTTTTCGAAATCAGTTTAAGTCTCGATTCCGAAAATAAGCCAATTACATTGGCTCAAGTCATGATTTGTTGGTGTTAGTAGTAATATTTTACCTTATAGATTAAACAAATTATCCTGCTATCCCCGATGTGGGACCTGAGGTGTGACAAACTTCCCCACTTAAATTCTTGACGTCCTCTTCATGCCTGAATGTTAGGATAGCTAAGTGTAGTACTGTAGTAGTATTCTCTATGTAGTACTGTTGTTGTGTTAGTAGTAATTAGTGGAAGGGTAGTTCTGTCTTTTCATTTCAAGGAGTTAGTTACATTTCAGTCAAGATCTATAAATACTTGTAAGAGCCTTGTATTTCTCATTATGAATGATAATATGAAAATGGCTTTGCCACCACTTCTCTCTCTCTCTCTATAACTGTCCCTTCTCTCTCTCGGGTTTCTCTCTCTCTAAAACTCTAAGTTCTCCAAGTCTCTCTTTTCTGTCTCTAATCCCTCTTAATCTATCTCTTCTCTCCTCTATCTCTCTGTTTCTCATCCCTATCTAGCTGTTTCTTTGCTATTAACACAGAAAACACCAAAAATACATACAAAAGTAGTCTGAATTCCTGACACGGAACAACCTAAATTATACTTTTTTAGCCATTGTAGGATAATAATGGCTGACTTCGTGTCCCCACCTCCGGCAACTTTGACGTATCAAGCTTCTAACAGATGGCTCTGATTCCAAATGTGACAACCTGGGTCAAATCCCAAGTTTTTTTTTCGAAAATTGGATCTATTCCGAATCTGAATCGAAAATAACTCGAAGTACACTGGCCCATATGCAACCAACTTGGGTAATCCACAAGCCCACCACAGACTCCAAAAGATCATGATTTGTTGGTGCATCTTATAAACTGAACAAATTATCCTAATCTCCTCAAATGTGGGACTTGGGGTGTTACAGTTAGTGCCTTATGTCATTGCTAATTTGTAGATCCTTTTCCATTATCTAGATCTTAAAACTAAGATCCCTTATAATAAGTTCTTTTTTGTATTCCTTCAACATTCACTAGAAGGCATTGAACAACTAATATTTTCAATTTTTACAATGAAATCTGGCATGATATAAATTTTGTCAGGTGAATTAAGCTAAATCCTACTACATCATCATTGAGGTTTCTTTACGTCTTTTTTAGTTAGATAATTGATGTAAATCTTTTCTTTTTCTGATGTGCTGGATGAACAGGCTGAACAACCGCAGAGCCAAGCTTGCCCGTGCTGCTAAGGATGTTCGTGGACTAGTGGAAGGAGACAATTCTCATCATGACAAACAAGGTGGGTCAGGTGTAAGGCCTGTCAATGGATCGTCCGAGACTCCTGTGGAGGATCTCTCTGTCCCATGGGCTTCACAAGTAGGTATCCGAAATGATTCTGGGGTAATTATGCCAAGAACTAACTGCAATAAAAACCCCAAAAATGCGGTTGCAGAATTGGTTGATATTCCTCCTGTAGAAGGGCAATATGTCATGGTTGTAGATGCTCATGGAACAGAGATTGGCAAGGGTAAAGTGTTTCAAGTGAATGGTAAATGGTATGGGAAAAACTTAGAGGAATTAGGGACATGTGTTGTGGACATTATTGAGCTCAAGGGAGAGAAATTGACAAGGCTTCCACATCCATTTGAAGACACAGGAACCTCATTTTATAATGCAGAGAAACAACACGGGGTGATGAGAGTGTTGTGGGATCTTAAGAGACTGTTCGTTTTGCAGTGGAGATGATTTTCAGGCCCTCTACCTTGGCTTGGGCATGGTAAGAGTTTTCTGTTGCTAACTTGCTGCAACTCTGTATCTAATGACTAATCTTAGAAGCAGTTGGCCTTTGGATCTGTAGATCCTGAACACTTGGAGACTAGAATTGCTCGATTTGGCATTCGAACTTTCTAATATCTATCATGAGCATCATCATACTTGTTTCTATCTTTCTGCTAAAAAAATATGTACAGATCAGGTGTATTTCCAAGTTATTGCATTTAAAATTAATATGGTTTATTGGGGCATTCTGTGTTTAACAGTTGATGCTTGTTTTTTATGCAGTCAACTGCTGTCACAGTGCAAGGTGTAAGGTTCACTTGGTTGAATTTTGAAATGCATCTACATACTAAACAGCCAAAGTCCACTTGCGTCAAGAATGGGAAAGTGGTGTACTTCTGAATTTGAGTAAAGTCATTCCTGTGATAAGAATCCAGAACACCCAGTTACAGCCAGGTTTACTTTCTGAATTGAGTGAAGACATACATGTGATAAGAATCCGGAATACCCAGTTGCAGCCAAGTCAGGGAGAAATTTATCAATGTAGCTTTGTAGAAAGAATGGGCGTCCATATTCGTAGCAGCAAATTTTGAAGGTAGTTTGTTTCAAATACTGTATCAACCTTGTACCTAGTATCAGCTTGTTTTTATGTACATCAACCTGCTGGAATTTAGTTAGGGTTCTATTTAGGGAAAAAATGAGTTTCTGTTGTAATGAGTAGGGTTGTAAACTAGTTGTGCCTATGTAATGGTATTAGTGGTACAGGCAGGTGACCATTCCGCCCCTACCCCTTCGTGTACCCATTTTTTCTTCTCAATTTCCACCTGCATCTAGGATTTGTTTCGCTTTTAACTTATAAAAATGTCTGGGTCATTTTCGGGAGCACATATATACTAAATTTTCTCCTTGTCATGTGATAACGTAATTTTGCCCATAAATATAAGAAATTTGGTGATGTACACGTAAAAAAGCCAACTCTAGTAATCTAGTTCAAACATGGAATACCTTCGGTAATGTTATCTATTTTATTATAGTTCCATTTTTGTAGCTGATACAAATTTAAAAGTATCTTATCTATTTATTATAATATTCACTAATTTTTATTTTAATATTTACTAATTTTTTTAATATTCCGGTTACTATTTGTTGTTAAATCTGACTTTGAAAAGTTAAATTTTAAACAAAAATTGTAACGCCCCAATCCGTGTATTCCCAACTCGGATCGGCATGCTATCTCAAACACATATCTAACAGGGCATTGACACACCAAACATCATATTATAAATCATTACACCTTAACAAACAGTGCATAAAATATAGTTTAACAAAGTTGCTACAAAATTAATATTCTGCTTCTCAAGGTTTGGTAGCTATGCGTCCAAACGAGGGTACACAAAATCTCGATCACCTGAGAAATTTATTATATGCAGAGTATGTCAACCTCAAGGAGATTGAGTGAGATATTTATTATATGTAACCATGAATAAAACAATGTAATGAAATTTAAATTCAACCAAACAATCACACTAGCGACACCCGTCGCTCTTCCTTGTCTCCCCAACAAAAGACTCATCAGTCTCTGCCTTATTACCTCAACAAAGGTCGTGCTGCAGTATACGACGAAGAACTAGGTACTCACTTACGACACTATCAACTCCTGATCGTGTGCGAAAGGAGGCAGATCGTACTCCATATCAATATACCGGGTTACTGATACAAAATAGATAAAAAGTATTTTCACATATGAGTAATGAGTATAATATATTCAGAAATAATTTTCATACATTTAGATAAATTTGTAGGTGCTCCAAATAATAATAACATTATACTAAATACTACCTGATAAAGGTATTAACAAAAGTCAAAATAATATAATCACCAGAGTTAGAGTTTAAACCTTAGCCGAGCTTAATAGAATTCCCTGTGACTTAAACCCTTCCTCATGGCCATTATTATACCCCTAGATTTATTACTCCGTTGATGATACAGGACCTCATAATAATGAGTTAATGTGTGTTTGGTTTTCTATTTCGGTACACTACCTAGCAATCAAATTATGTATGTAATAGAAGTTAAAGTCCTCTCCATAAGTTCTCTCAGAGTGATCCCGTATATATTAGGATTTAGTTAACTGACCTGACCCTTAATAATCTTGCATGGTTTACTCAGTGAGATAGATATTATAATTTTAAGTGTAACCGGTTGATTGACGCTCGTAAATTTTAAAGTCTCTAACCACCACGAACCAATATATGTTAACTTAATGAACAAACTGTTAGAAAATGGAAAGTTTGAGACATATTTATAATATGTTCTTGATGAAATTTCCGGAAACTAACAAGTGGAGGTTGTTCCTTGTAATGAGGACTTAAACTTTCATGTTTGGATCTAAGACATTTTCTTAGTGGAATCCATATATAAATTGAGTTGAAAGAAAAATTGATTATTGATTTATTTTAACAAGTTTCAGATTTATATGTTACAACAGTACTGGAAATTGGATCAGTATTTGGATTAAATCCTGATGGAAATTTGGATCAGTACTTGGAGTAAAATCCTGATGGACTTGGTCAGACATCAAATACTGATGGGCTAAATCCTGATGGATATCAGTTCCTGATGAGTACTAAATCCTGATCCTGATTGGACACCAAATCCTGATATTACTGATGACCAAATCCTGATGCTTTTGTAACTGAAAATAAATCCTGATGCAGTTAATGCAATTAAATCAGAATATTTACTTTCCTTTTATGGAGTATCAGTTACGTTTATTTTTGGTATTATATATACAATACAGAAGAAAATAAACGTTAAGGGTGTAGAGATACGTCCTAAGGATAGAAACACGATTCGTTTTCTTCTTTCTCTGTTCTCTCACGATACATATAGGAGAAATACATAGTTCTTAGGCGAACTGAGGTGCTGGTCGCTGTTGATCACTGGAGTATTTGTGAACCCTTTGATCGGTGCTGTTTTATCCTGGAAGTGATATTGCTGCAACCCAATCACAACGTAAGTGGGGCAATATTCTCTTCAAGAACAGCCAAGTCTTCTCGAAGGGCTTGGTGACTCAGCTGTGTTCTTTCTCTCTTGTTGTCTTGGCTTAAGCTACTGTGAGAGATAAGTGTTCTTACTTTTCTTGTTAATTACAGTTACTGATTATACTCTTGTTTATGCCTTCTTGTTTTGTTTCGTTAATTGGTTAATTGCCTGTTCTTGTTTAATATATATCACTGCCTCATTGTTGCTGTAGTGTGTAATATACCCAACAATCTTGAAGAGAATATTTGTGTTATATATTGTTAATTAACAAGATGGTTAACGAAACTGAAACTCCTGTTGTTGAGACTAGCTCTGGGTCTGGTGTTACTGTACCCACCATTGATTGGACTACGTACCGTTTCCCACAGCCTATTGATTTGTCAGGAATGCCTGATAAATTCAGTGGGGGTGTTGATTTTTCTCGTTGGCAGAAAAAAATGAAACTGTGGTTAACGGTAAAGGGTCTATGGCCGGTGGTGCAGTATGAGAAACCAGTTGTGGTTAAGGAGAAAGCCGAAACTGTTAAGGCTTATACCATGTGGGAGGAAAAGGATGGGGTGGCTAGGGCTGCTATTCTGGCAGCTTTAGCGAACACTCTGTTCGATGTTTATTCATCTGACTCCTACACTGCTAAGCTCTTATGGGAGAAGCTTGACCAGACACATAATACTGACTCGCAAGGGTTGGAAAAGTATTCTGTGGCTAGGTTCCTTGACTTTAAACTGGTGGATACTAAATCCATGAGTGAGCAGGTGCATGAGTTTGAGATGTTGGTTCATGCTTTGAAGGAGTCTGGAATGGACTTACCTGAAAAGTTTCAGGTTATGTCTGTGATTGAAAAGCTCCCTAAGTCTTGGGAAGAGTTTGCACTCTCCCTGAAAAGACAGAAAGGAGAGATCACCTGGACAAACCTGATGTTGGACATCTCTGTGCAGGAGCAACACAAGTCCAAGCAAGGACATGTGATGCCTGTTGAACATGCTGGGAGTTCGAAGGTGAATGTAGTGACTGTAGGACAGAAAAGAAAGTCTGTCACTAAGAAGGAAAATACTAAGTCTAAGGACAAGAACAAGGCTAAGAAACCAAAGGCAAACAAACCATGTTGGTCTTGCGGACAGGTTGGTCATTGGAGCAAGGACTGTCCTGTAAAGAAAACTAAGAAACCTGTTGTGGGAGCACAAGCTAACACTGTGCTTGGTACCACTGGTGGGTCAATGGTTAACATGGTTGTTGGTGAGGCTGTTGCTTCTGAAACTGACAACGGGTATGTGACCTACAACCCTGTACTTCATTCTACTTATTCGTCTCATGAATGGTTGATTGATACTGGAGCTAATGTACATATTTGTACTGATATTACTCTATTTGTATCTTATCAACAGACTCATGGAATGACTGTAACGATGGGGAATGCGAGTGTAGCTCAAGTACTTGGAATAGGAAATGTGGACCTGAAGTTCACTTCTGGGCGTGTTCTATCTCTCACTAGAGTGCACCATGTTCCTGATATTCGTAGAAATATAATAAGTGGAAGTTGTTTAGTTAAGAATGGTTTTGAAGTTTCTTTGAAATGTAATAAAGTAGTTATTACAAATAATGGTGTATTTTTTGGCAAAGGTTACTTGTCAGATGGATTATTTTTAATAAATGTTGAGCCTGTTTTGGGCAGTTTTATTAATAATAATGTTGTTCCTTCTGTTAATTGTGTTGAATCATCTGATTTGTGGCACGCACGTCTTGGTCACTTGAATTTTGGTGCTCTAAAGAATATGATGAACTTAGAGTTGATTCCAAAACATGCCATTAATAAGAAATCTAAATGTCAAGTATGTGTGACTGCTAAACAAACTAGGAAACCCTTTCATAATGTGGTTAGGGATTCGAATGTGTTAGATTTAGTGCACACAGACATATGTGAATTTGGTGGTGTTTTGACCAAGGAACATAATAGATATTTCATTACCTTTATAGATGATTGTAGTAGATATTGTTATGTTTATTTGCTTAAACATAAAGATGAAGCACTAGATAAATTCATTATGTTCAAAACTGAAGCTGAAACACAAACTGGTAAAGTACTTAAACGTTTGAGATCAGATAGAGGTGGTGAGTATACGAGTAACTCGTTTAATGAATTTTGCAAGAGCAATGGTATAGTTCATGAGGTAACTCCACCATACACACCTGAGTCTAATGGGGTGGCAGAACGAAAGAACAGAACCTTTAAGGATATGATCAATAGTATGTTGATTAATTCTGGGTTGCCTAAGTACATGTGGGGAGAAGCTCTGAATACGGCTTGCCATATTCTGAATAGAGTTCCTCTGAAACATATGGACAAGACACCTTATGAATTATGGACAGAGTGTGACAGCCCCAAATCCGGGGTCATAAATCCGGGCCATCACGGACCAATTTCCATTCAATATCAATATCTCTTGAGTTTTTTTTTTACAATTAATACTTATGCCATTGACCCCGCAATAATAAACACACACACACCAGTCATATGCTCAGAGAACAACATTTACCATTATAAAATTAAGAGTTGAACAGTTATTACAAACCAGGATCATACTTAAGTACATTGTTGAATGACACTTCGACATGAAGCGTTCCAACAATCAAAAGTTTTTTACATTCTTACACCCTTAATTATACATAAGCTCTCAGAACCCGTCTGCCTCTATGCTACCTCAGGAATCGATGCTAGTGTGCTCTCAGAAGGTCGCCTTTCCCCTACCCTCTTGCGGGGCGTTCTGCGAAGTATTGGCATTCCTAGCTGTATATAGATAAGTAGCAAGAATGAGCCAAAATAGCTCAGCAAGATAATTTCTATCTACTGACATCAAAGGAAAATAAACCGTTGTATATATATAATAGACAAAAGCAACTTCAGTTATTATGGAAGAATTTTATTTCCATTCAATATGTATATACACTTTCCAATTATCCTTGTACGTAAGAAATATATAGTATCATTCCATCAGTCTCGCTTCTAACATCATATAATATCAGTCCCTCTTCTTGAATGCTATAACCATCAATATACCATTTCAGTGTAATCTTTCAAGATAATATAAAAACTCGAACAAATCTCTCGCTATAATCTTTTCATTTCCGTCTTATGCAATAATCATATAAATTAATATAAAATCAGTTTCTCTTCGTTTGTAACAATAATTCCATCATTCCATATCACTTTTCTATTTTCAGTTATAGAAATCTGAAAACCATTTTCAATTCTTTCTTTCAAGTTTTGGGGATCTCTTCTGGCGCTAGATACGTAGGACGATGATCAGTCGCCTGATCGTATCCGCTCTCTATTTACTACTAGTAGAAGGGATGATCCCTACCTGGTAATCAACCCTGGAGGAAGGCTACCTGCTACATCCTCCCTTGGCATCTTCGTGCCGAAATAAAATATTGGATGCTGGACTGTGCCACTACCACACAGCCTCTTACGCTTACTGTTGCAATCCCCCTTTTTCAAATCATCAAATACCATTTCACATTTTTCATTTCCATTCACATTTCCATTCACATTTCCTTTCACATATATCATTTCCATTTCCATTTATCATCACCTTTAAAAATTATATATGTCATAATACTTTGATTATGACTCAGACATCTCCTCTATATTCAATGAAATCAATATGCTTTTATATACGTAGAGTATTCCATTTATCTCAAAAGTATTAAATACCATTCAATAATATTTATTAAATCACAATACTTAGAAAGAATATAATATTATAAATTATATAACCCTAAATAATAACTGATACCATTCCTTTATATATCTTTAGATAACAACTGATACCATTCCTTTATATATCTTTAGATAACAACTGATACCATTCCTTTACATATCTTTAGATAACAACTGATACCATTCCTTTATATTCCCTTAATCATAAGGCATGTTCACTTCATGCATAATCATCTCTATGTATATTCATATCCATCTCATACTCATACTCATATCCATATTCATATCATACTCATATGCCTTCCCTTTTTTTTACATCAATGATCAAGGAAAACCATTTCTTAGCAATATAGTAACAATAGCATCACATATATATATTTCATGAAATCAAGTTTCTTTGAAGATAAATAATTTCCAAGTAGGGATAGAAAAGATCTTGCCTGGATCTCTAAAGCGAGTATGTGGAATCCTGAGTTCGTCTCTCGTTTCTATAGGAACGAAAGGATCACCATTAGTATATATCCCACTTAATCACTTAGTCTGTACACCATAACACCCTTAACTCATATTATAAGTTTAACATGGTTTTTATGCACCAAAAGTTTACATGCACTTAACCATTTTTAAACTCGATCTAAGTTTTAACATATTCCACCATTCCCCTTAATAACCACACTCAACTGTAAAAATTCTCAGAAAATACAGATTTCGAATTTTAATGCAAGGTCAACTGTAAAGGGTCCTCTGACCACCCTACTACACTATCCCAAAATTTCGTGACTTATAAAAATGTCTAAGTATGGTAACTTTAGCCTCAAAGTTGATACAATTACGTTTTCTCGGTTTTCGAATGTCTTTCACTAAAACTGACTTTTCTCCTAAACCGTTCATCAGATTTTTACGCACCTTATATCAAAACGATCTATGAACCAAGCTCTATCTCATCATGGTCATTTGGGGGTCGGGACAGAAACCTACCGTACGGGTACAGGGTCCAAAACAGGGCAGTTTCTTGGTTTAATGAAAATCGGACATTATAACGGCTATATTTTCATACTTTCCAAAATCAAACTCCTCCAAATCAATCATCCACCTTATACACCATCACCTACACCATGTGGTCACCTTACCAACCATGGTTACAAGCACATACTCCTTCCATATTCAACTTAAAACACATATCAACAACCATATCATCAAGATTTCATGCTTTATACAACTTAACTTCTAAACTAAGCATAATCAACCATAAACTCATAATTCAAGTTAGGGTCTCAAGTAATATACCTTCCTTGATGTGTGTAATAGATTTCTAAACCTTGTATAGTCCTTGTATAGCCTTGGGTAAGCTTGGATGATCAAAAGAATTGAAGAAAACAAAGTTAGAAATTCGGAGTTATTAGAACCCGACTTAAAGATCATGAAAAACGAGGCCCTTACCTAGGTTTTCTGAATGAGACTTCTAAATGAGAGTTGTAGAGCATCTCACCAGCTTTCCAACCATATAAATAACACAAAATTCCATTGAGTAATGAAGGAGATATGGCCGTTTGAAAATCATCACAGAACCTGTGAACAATCCTGGACAGTTTGGTTCTTCAAATTGGGGAGATGATTTGCCTAGGCTACACTACTTGGATTGCTATGAAATTTGGATCGACTACTGCCCATGGAGTGGAGAGGTTGTGGTTCAAATTTGGTGATTTTATCATGGGTAGAAATGGAGATATGAGTTTTCTTCTCCTCCTTACTCTAGCTGGGCAGTTTGTGGAAATGAGAGAAATGGAGTAATGAGGAAGATGGGGAGAGATTTTTCTCCTAATTTTTGATCTTATCTTCCTTTAATCTTGATCATTCTAGTGTCTTGTGGAAGCTTGTGAAGATATTTGTGGTTAACACCTTGCAAAGTTACTAATTTACCCTTAAAAACAAGTTAATGGCTAATGACACCACTTGGATGCTCTAATCTCTTATTTTCTAAATTTTCTAAGTAAAATGCCCATCACATTGGTAAATAATATGGTATGTATCCTTGTTATATTACTAATCTTGGTTGCTTGGTTTCCATACTCGTCTAATTGTGGTTCGTTTCGAATATACCTCATTATCTCAGTGGTTTTTTTTTTTTGAAAACATTTACAAATCCAATTTCCTTTGGTATTCTCTTAACTTAATAATCCTGTGGTTAAATCTAAATCTTCTAATTCCTCAATATATAATTCCTTTAATATTTCCATGCTCCTTAATATCCAATCAAAGCTTATTCGAAATCAAAATCCTTAAAATCCATATTCAGGAATTTCTGAAATCCATTGTCATTTCGAGTCACTTATTTTCGTAGTACAACACTAATATGGTTTCTGTTTATTCATTTCCTGTTTCCATTATAGCATACCTACATACCATCTCTCTAAATCCCCAAAAATTCACTATTCATGTGATCACTGTAGCATTGCTAAAGTTTGGGTTATTACAGTCTTCCCC
This sequence comes from Kitagawia praeruptora, assembly GCA_037693485.1. Lineage (NCBI taxonomy): Eukaryota > Viridiplantae > Streptophyta > Magnoliopsida > Apiales > Apiaceae > Kitagawia > Kitagawia praeruptora. The sequence continues at coordinate 155,159,006 of CM075348.1, read as the reverse complement.
CCTTAAAAGGATTCCGTCCCGGAATCACGCTGAAGATATTGACAAATACCTTTCTCACATTACACCTTCTAATTCTCATATTATTCCCTCCATCCTTTAGTTTCTCCTTAAACATCTCTATCTTGTTTATACAGAAATACACCAACATATACTTGCTTGTCATTCATCCACATGCCATTTAGCTTATCAATAGCAATACTTTCACTATCTTTTCCTTGCAAATCTCCTCCTGTATTCAGTCATTCTATCTTATCTCATCTCTCCTTCCTCTTTTGTTTAAGGGTATCGGCCACCACATTGGCCTTCCCTGAATGGTAGTGTATCTCACTATTGTTTAACTATGTTTTGATCTCTATCATGAAATAAAATATTAATACTCCAACATTTGTATATATCACCTCTGTAAAATTTTCCAGAAAATAAGTTATAATAATATTCCTTGAAATAATTGTAAGAAAATATTATCTATAATATATATTTCCTGTTCATACTTTTACAAACATATACTTTCCTTTCATCCTTGAAAATATTCTCACGCTTTCCCCAATACTCTTAATCTCCTTTTTATAGAGTTCTTTGACTCTTAACAGATATTGATTTGGATGACACGAGAATAACACACTTTCTTATATCACCATAGTTTACTTTCTCACAGATAGATTATTCTTATCTATATTATCAGTCCATTTACACCATTCATTGACTTAGTCAATCCTTAACCAAACATTTACACTTAAGAGGTTAAATTAGAGCGTACCTGCAATTTCCTCCGGATACCTTATCCCATATGTCTATTGTTCACTATATGCTCTTTACATCTTGCTGATCCACCTTAGTTCCTTCATGATATACTATCTATTCCACCTCTGAAATTTCCCTTTATTAATCTCATCAAAATCTTTACCTCAAGTTTTACTCATTCACACCTTTTGGATTAATCCTTTGAATACTTAACATCTTTAATCTCTCTCTGCTACTTAGGGTATTAGTCACACTATTGGCCTTCCCCCATTAATAGTTATTGCACCTCGAAATCCTTCATTAAATATCCCCACTTCCTTTGTTTATCCATATTCTGACTATATCCTCAAAATACACCTTACTCTCAATAGTAAATCTCAATTATGCCTTAAAATTCCTCATATATATATATATATATATATATATATATATATATATTTTACTAATCATCAAATATACCTATTTCTTCTCACGAATTTCCTTCCTCTCTTATATTGAAACGCTTCTAGCCTTAGTTATCTCTTATTGAAATTTCCCTTGGAATCTCAAGTTCCCTTTTATAATCACGTATACTCTAAACCTTGCTTCCATTATCCCATCCATTAATAAAATCTTCTATATTCGAAACAATTTATAGAATTTAAGAAACCTTGAATTGAAACGAACCCAGAAACAAGCAAGGGTCCCACAACAATTTATAAATTAAGAGTTTTAAATAACTTTTATTTGAAACAAAAGGATATTTAAGAAATCAATATTATGGAAGAACCCATATGTCACACAAGTGAGGGAGTCCCCTCCGACTCTCAATCACACAGACAGATTGTCCTTGTGTATATATATAGGGCTATTCCTCTTAGTTGGAGTAAGAAATATAGAGGGAAATTTATATCACGATGATAAATACCATCTTCCGAAAATAATCTTAGAGGAATATTTTGACTAAAATACAATTTTGAAACACATTTCAAGGGTGCCAAAAAGTTTTGAAAAGATACCGGCCCTTTTTGAATAAGAGGTGATAGATCACCCTGGAATTACTCACCAGTGGAGGAAAATTTGAAACTCAATAATTTAGCAGGGCTTTAGGAAATTTGAAAGTAGTTACCGTTAATAGCCTCTGCCCCATTTGAAAATCCCAATAATGGAAGGTTTTCCTCAAATACTATTTATATCTTAGACTGCGTATTTTCCAAAATTTCTTAAATTTGGCACTCACCATGTAGCCTCAACCTATCGTCTTCTATTCCCAATTATCTTCATTTACCTAGTCGTGACTTGGCTCGATACTCGCTGCCTTTATCCACAATAAAACACAACCTTCTGATTGATATACTTACGTAATATTGATCGTCTTGGCCTAACACTGCTCCGGTATCAAGGACCCTTCAAACTATACTCCTAAATTGTATATTCTAACATACCTTGTATACTCATGAGGTTATCTAACATACACCTCCTGATACATCAACTATTCCCTTTCTCATATCGATCCCGTGTGCTACATAAACTTAACACTTTTGGCATAATAACCTTTTCATTTAAGTCAATCTCGGAATGTCTCAGTCTGTCTTGGTCCTTAAGGTATATCTTGGCTTTACCGACCAACCTCAGTTTCACCCTTTCACCTCCACAAACAATCAGTGTCTATTCACCAATCTACTTACTCTATTACCTCAAACTCCCACATTTTCCTTTACATCTACCCTAGTACTACGTTTAGGCGGCATGATTCTGTACATAACAATATTCTCCATTATTTACCCAAATTTAGGGTACAATATACAATATTCCATATTCAATAATTATATCACCGATTAACACATTTATATATATATCCCTAGCCACTCACGAACATAACTCGACTCACTCATTTCCTCTCCATCTATAATAAAACATAAACCTTTATTAGTAATAATCTATAAAATTATAATCACTACTTAGAATAAACGCTTCGTTCGATAAACCACCCTTGAACTCGATGTGAGTTCACAATTTCTATTATTACTGATATATTTATTATTATCACTATTGTTCCTGAGCATTATGACTCTTAGCTCTGATACCAAACTGTGACAGCCCCAAATCCGGGGTCATAAATCCGGGCCATCACGGACCAATTTCCATTCAATATCAATATCTCTTGAGTTTTTTTTTTTACAATTAATACTTATGCCATTGACCCCGCAATAATAAACACACACACACCAGTCATATGCTCAGAGAACAACATTTACCATTATAAAATTAAGAGTTGAACAGTTATTACAAACCAGGATCATACTTAAGTACATTGTTGAATGACACTTCGACATGAAGCGTTCCAACAATCAAAAGTTTTTTACATTCTTACACCCTTAATTATACATAAGCTCTCAGAACCCGTATGCCTCTATGCTACCTCAGGAATCGATGCTAGCGTGCTCTCAGAAGGTCGCCTTTCCCCTACCCTCTTGCGGGGCGTTCTGCGAAGTATTGGCATTCCTAGCTGTATATAGATAAGTAGCAAGAATGAGCCAAAATAGCTCAGCAAGATAATTTCTATCTACTGACATCAAAGGAAAATAAACCGTTGTATATATATAATAGACAAAAGCAACTTCAGTTATTATGGAAGAATTTTATTTCCATTCAATATGTATATACACTTTCCAATTATCCTTGTACGTAAGAAATATATAGTATCATTCCATCAGTCTCGCTTCTAACATCATATAATATCAGTCCCTCTTCTTGAATGCTATAACCATCAATATACCATTTCAGTGTAATCTTTCAAGATAATATAAAAACTCGAACAAATCTCTCGCTATAATCTTCTCATTTCCGTCTTATGCAATAATCATATAAATTAATATAAAATCAGTTTCTCTTCGTTTGTAACAATAATTCCATCATTCCATATCACTTTTCTATTTTCAGTTATAGAAATCTGAAAACCATTTTCAATTCTTTCTTTCAAGTTTTGGGGATCTCTTCTGGCGCTAGATACGTAGGACGATGATCAGTCGCCTGATCGTATCCGCTCTCTGTTTACTACTAGTAGAAGGGATGATCCCTACCTGGTAATCAACCCTGGAGGAAGGCTACCTGCTACATCCTCCCTTGGCATCTTCGTGCCGAAATAAAATATTGGATGCTGGACTGTGCCACTACCACACAGCCTCTTACGCTTACTGTTGCAATCCCCCTTTTTCAAATCATCAAATACCATTTCACATTTTTCATTTCCATTCACATTTCCATTCACATTTCCTTTCACATATATCATTTCCATTTCCATTTATCATCACCTTTAAAAATTATATATGTCATAATACTTTGATTATGACTCAGACATCTCCTCTATATTCAATGAAATCAATATGCTTTTATATACGTAGAGTATTCCATTTATCTCAAAAGTATTAAATACCATTCAATAATATTTATTAAATCACAATACTTAGAAAGAATATAATATTATAAATTATATAACCCTAAATAATAACTGATACCATTCCTTTATATATCTTTAGATAACAACTGATACCATTCCTTTATATATCTTTAGATAACAACTGATATCATTCCTTTATATATCTTTAGATAACAACTGATACCATTTCTTTATATTCCCTTAATCATAAGGCATGTTCACTTCATGCATAATCATCTCTATGTATATTCATATCCATCTCATACTCATACTCATATCCATATTCATATCATACTCATATACCTTCCCTTTTTTTTACATCAATGATCAAGGAAAACCATTTCTTAGCAATATAGTAACAATAGCATCACATATATATATTTCATGAAATCAAGTTTCTTTGAAGATAAATAATTTCCAAGTAGGGATAGAAAAGATCTTGCCTGGATCTCTAAAGCGAGTATGTGGAATCCTGAGTTCGTCTCTCGTTTCTATAGGAACGAAAGAATCACCATTAGTATATATCCCACTTAATCACTTAGTCTGTACACCATAACACCCTTAACTCATATTATAAGTTTAACATGGTTTTTATGCACCAAAAGTTTACATGCACTTAACCATTTTTAAACTCGATCTAAGTTTTAACATATTCCACCATTCCCCTTAATAACCACACTCAACTGTAAAAATTCTCAGAAAATACAGATTTCGAATTTTAATGCAAGGTCAACTGTAAAGGGTCCTCTGACCACCCTACTACACTATTCCAAAATTTCGTGACTTATAAAAATGTCTAAGTATGGTAACTTTAGCCTCAAAGTTGATACAATTACGTTTTCTCGGTTTTCGAATGTCTTTCACTAAAACTGACTTTTCTCCTAAACCGTTCATCAGATTTTTACGCACCTTATATCAAAACGATCTATGAACCAAGCTCTATCTCATCATGGTCATTTGGGGGTCGGGACAGAAACCTACCGTACGGGTACAGGGTCCAAAACAGGGCAGTTTCTTGGTTTAATGAAAATCGGACATTATAACGGCTATATTTTCATACTTTCCAAAATCAAACTCCTCCAAATCAATCATCCACCTTATACACCATCACCTACACCATGTGGTCACCTTACCAACCATGGTTACAAGCACATACTCCTTCCATATTCAACTTAAAACACATATCAACAACCATATCATCAAGATTTCATGCTTTATACAACTTAACTTCTAAACTAAGCATAATCAACCATAAACTCATAATTCAAGTTAGGGTCTCAAGTAATATACCTTCCTTGATGTGTGTAATAGATTTCTAAACCTTGTATAGTCCTTGTATAGCCTTGGGTAAGCTTGGATGATCAAAAGAATTGAAGAAAACAAAGTTAGAAATTCGGAGTTATTAGAACCCGACTTAAAGATCATGAAAAACGAGGCCCTTACCTAGGTTTTATGAATGAGACTTCTAAATGAGAGTTGTAGAGCATCTCACCAGCTTTCCAACCATATAAATAACACAAAATTCCATTGAGTAATGAAGGAGATATGGCCGTTTGAAAATCATCACAGAACCTGTGAACAATCCTGGACAGTTTGGTTCTTCAAATTGGGGAGATGATTTGCCTAGGTTACACTACTTGGATTGCTATGAAATTTGGATCGACTACTGCCCATGGAGTGGAGAGGTTGTGGTTCAAATTTGGTGATTTTATCATGGGTAGAAATGGAGATATGAGTTTTCTTCTCCTCCTTACTCTAGCTGGGCAGTTTGTGGAAATGAGAGAAATGGAGTAATGAGGAAGATGGGGAGAGATTTTTCTCCTAATTTTTGATCTTATCTTCCTTTAATCTTGATCATTCTAGTGTCTTGTGGAAGCTTGTGAAGATATTTGTGGTTAACACCTTGCAAAGTTACTAATTTACCCTTAAAAACAAGTTAATGGCTAATGACACCACTTGGATGCTCTAATCTCTTATTTTCTAAATTTTCTAAGTAAAATGCCCATCACATTGGTAAATAATATGGTATGTATCCTTGTTATATTACTAATCTTGGTTGCTTGGTTTCCATACTCGTCTAATTGTGGTTCGTTTCGAATATACCTCATTATCTCATTGGTTTTTTTTTTTTGAAAACATTTACAAATCCAATTTCCTTTGGTATTCTCTTAACTTAATAATCCTCTGGTTAAATCTAAATCTTCTAATTCCTCAATATATAATTCCTTTAATATTTCCATGCTCCTTAATATCCAATCAAAGCTTATTCGAAATCAAAATCCTTAAAATCCATATTCAGGAATTTCTGAAATCCATTGTCATTTCGAGTCACTTATTTTCGTAGTACAACACTAATATGGTTTCTGTTTATTCATTTCCTGTTTCCATTATAGCATACCTACATACCATCTCTCTAAATCCCCAAAAATTCACTATTCATGTGATCACTGTAGCATTGCTAAAGTTTGGGTTATTACACAGAGAAAAGGACTAGTTTAAAATATCTTCGTGTGTGGGGGTGCCTTGCAAAGGTACTTGTCCTTGAACACAAGAGAAAGAAACTAGGACCGAAAACTGTTGATCGCATCTTTCTGGGCTATAGGGAAACCACTACAGCTATGAGATTTTTAGTGTTAAAATCTGACATAGATGGAATAGTGGCTAATTCCATAGTTGAATTTCGTGATGCAACATTCTTTGAGGATGTGTTCCCTATGAAGACTGGTATACCTCAGGGTAATACTGATGATGATCCTACTCACACATCAAGGTCCATTCATAATCATGTGGAAAGGATGACAAATGTGGGGGCAAATCCTGGTAGTAGCTCTACTCCTGATGAAGTAGAGGAACCTAGAAGGAGTAAGCGTGCTAAGGTAGTCAAGGATTTTGGAAGTGATTTTATCACTTACAATATCGAGGATGAACCTTTAACTTTCAGACAGGCCATGGATTCTTCAGAATCTAGGTACTGGAAAGGTACTGTAAAAAGTGAAATTGACTCTATTGTTTCTAATGGAACATGGGAGCTGGTTGATCTACCTCCTGGGTGTTCTACTATAGGATGTAAATGGGTCTTCAAAAGGAAGATGAATCCTGATGGCTCAATAGATAAGTATAAGGCTAGGCTGGTAGCTAAGGGCTTTAAGCAAAAGGAAGGCATTGATTACTTTGACACATACTCTCTAGTTGCTAGAATGACAACAATCCGAATGCTTATAGCATTGGCTTCTGTACATGGTCTTATCATCCATTAAATGGATGTAAAGACAGCTTTTCTTCATGGTGAACTTGAAGAAGAGATTTATATGGATCGGCCTGAGGGATTTGTTGCTTCTGGTAATGAGAGGAAAGTATGTAAGTTAATCAAGTCTATATATGGCTTAAAACAAGCTCCAAGAGACTGGCATAAAAAGTTTGATGAAACTGTTTTAGAATCAGAATTTGTAGTTAATGAAAGTGACAAGTGTGTCTATTACATGGTTAAAGGAAATGAATGTATTATTGTGTGCCTGTTTGTGGATGATATTTTGTTGTTTGGAACCAATATTGAGATTATTAACGAGACAAAAAGTTTCTTGAAAAGGCATTTTGAAATGAAGGATATGGGAGAGGCTAGTGTGATTCTTGGTATCAAGTTGACTCAGTCAACTGATGGAATAACCTTGTCACAATCTCATTATATAGAGAAATCTATACTTGAGAAGTATGGTTATTCAAATTGTAGAATTGCAAGTACTCCGTATGATCCTAAAATTGCCCTTGTCAAGAATAGTTCAGGAGTTCCTATGTCTCAGTTAAGGTATTCTCAGATTATTGGGAGTTTGCAGTATCTTGCTAATGGTACTAGGCCTGATATTTCATATTCTGTGTCTAAGTTAGCAAGATATACAAGCTGTCCAAATAAGACTCATTGGGATGCTCTTGATAGAGTACTTAGATATCTAAAAGACACCATATATCTTGGTTTGCATTACAGGAGGTTTCTTGGAGTGCTAGAGGGATATAGTGATGCAAGTTGGATAGCTAAGAAGTCTGGTTCCAATGGAGTGACTGGATATCTGTTTACCCTTGCGGGTGGAGCAGTGTCTTGGAAGTCTTCTAGACAGACTATTATAACTCGGTCTACTTTTGAGGCTGAGTTGTGTGCATTAGATGCCACGGGGACTGAGGCTGAATGGTTACATGGACTTATGTTAATGTTACCTGTAGTAAGTCATCCACTTCCTGCTTTTGCTTTTCATTGTGATAGCCGTACAACTATCGACAAGATAAACAGCAAGAAGTATAATGTGAAAACAAAGAGACATATCCAAGTTAGACTGAAGTCTATAAGGGGTCTAATGTCTGAAAGGATTATTGCTGTTGAGTTTATTGGAACTCAAGAAAACCTAGCTGATCCTTTGACTAAGGGGCTTGAGCATGCTGTAGTCCTTAAGTCTAGGTTGGGGATGGGACTGATAGCCCATAGTAATTCATCTACAGTGGGAACCCAATACACATGAGAGGAGATCCCTCGAAAGTGTATTCAATGTGGTAATAACAAGTTGTAAGGGTGAATTGTTTGTACCTTTAACTACATCGATTGATACTCACGTATCTGGAGTCTATCCCCTGTAAACCTATAAGGTACTGTCACTGCCAGAATAGCAAGAGTTATTTGAACTCTGAATGGGGTCAAGTCATATGACGAGATGCTAGCAGTACATCTCTGGAGATGCCCAGCTAAGCGAATGTAATTGTGTGGTCGCAATTAGAGGAAAGGGTTATTCCTTGAAGCATTCGACGAACAGGATCGAGACATGACCATTAACGTCTCAAAGCCGTAGATTAGCACCATAGCCTTTGACTCGTCGTCGTCTATGGAGTGTGGTTACACCAAACGGATAAAGATTCAAGGTGAAACATTCCATCTGAATCCGGTAGCCATCGAAGTAGAGGACTTAGGAGGGTTCAAACCCGGAAGAGTACCTACTCTGAAAAACAAGTCATGATGAGGATAGATATGTATTTGCATTTCTGTATGGATTCGTGGGGGATTGTTAGAAAATGGAAAGTTTGAGACATATTTATAATATGTTCTTGATGAAATTTCCGGAAACTAACAAGTGGAGGTTGTTCCTTGTAATGAGGACTTAAACTTTCATGTTTGGATCTAAGACATTTTCTTAGTGGAATCCATATATAAATTGAGTTGAAAGAAGAATTGATTATTGGTTTATTTTAACAAGTTTCAGATTTATATGTTACAACAGTACTGGAAATTGGATCAGTATTTGGATTAAATCCTGATGGAAATTTGGATCAGTACTTGGAGTAAAATCCTGATGGACTTGGTCAGACATCAAATACTGATGGGCTAAATCCTGATGGATATCAGTTCCTGATGAGTACTAAATCCTGATCCTGATTGGACACCAAATCCTGATATTACTGATGACCAAATCCTGATGCTTATGTAACTGAAAATAAATCCTGATGCAGTTAATGCAATTAAATCAGAATATTTACTTTCCTTTTATGGAGTATCAGTTACGTTTATTTTTGGTATTATATATACAATACAGAAGAAAATAAACGTTAAGGGTGTAGAGATACGTCCTAAGGATAGAAACACGATTCGTTTTCTTCTTTCTCTGTTCTCTCACGATACATATAGGAGAAATACATAGTTCTTAGGCGAACTGAGGTGCTGGTCGCTGTTGATCACTGGAGTATTTGTGAACCCTTTGATCGGTGCTGTTTTATCCTGGAAGTGATATTGCTGCAACCCAATCACAACGTAAGTGGGGCAATATTCTCTTCAAGAACAGCCAAGTCTTCTCGAAGGGCTTGGTGACTCAGCTGTGTTCTTTCTCTCTTGTTGTCTTGGCTTAAGCTACTGTGAGAGATAAGTGTTCTTACTTTTCTTGTTAATTACAGTTACTGATTATACTCTTGTTTATGCCTTCTTGTTTTGTTTCGTTAATTGGTTAATTGCCTGTTCTTGTTTAATATATATCACTGCCTCATTGTTACTGTAGTGTGTAATATACCCAACACAAACTTCCTTATTAAGTTTTAATTAACATGCTCCCGGCCAGTATTAATACGGTTCGAAATATTATTAGTATTCGAATCAATAAATTATTAACTTATTATTCTAGTTAAAAGTGACATGCAACCTCTAAATTTATGTGTATGTTTTAATGCTACTAACCCTTCCTTTTAGCTCAACCAAACATTGGGTACCACCTTACCCATGCATGCAACTTACGTGGTTTAGTCTACAAAGCCTACAAGGAACTTGTCCAGGGTGCTCTATACCACCCAAGTAATTAAAAAAGGAAAACAAAGTAACACCACTGTATGGTCACGGCAAGTCAATAAAGAAGTTTCCTCCTAAAAGAGTACCCTCATGCAATTCCAATTAAAACAAATTTACACCTTAAACGGAAATATCATATAATCTCACGAGTTTGCAAATAGATACCGAACACTAACCTTTCTCTTATTTTCCCACTCAAGTGTTTCTTCTTTCTTGGTCTCATATATACTAGCTTATAACCCGTGCAACGCACGGTTCCTTTTTAATATCTACAATTATATTATTTTTATGAAATTTTATAAATTATTAATTTACATATCAAATTGGTATTTAAAAATTGATACTCCGTATATATAAGATTTTACATATTCGATTTAATATTTGTACTCTATCTTGAATTTTAAAATTTGATTTGGACGTTTACAGCCCACATGAAATTAACAAAATAATCTTTAAATTAATGATGGTTTAATATAATTAAATCTACACAGAAACAAAAAAGAGAAGAAATTGACGATTTTTTAAGTTGAAAATTATATTTGATTTATGAATTCTACTTATAATTCGTTTTCATTATCAAAATATCCTTATAATTATTTAAAGATAGTTCTACTCACAATCAAATACAATTTTAATAATAAGTGTAAGAGAGATTTTGTTCGAAATTTTTATAATCGGTAGTCTATTCCTCCGTATGACAAAGATCTTAAAATAAATAGATGAAAATCGTTGGATCTAGCATAAAATATGTTTTATATTTTAATATGTTATAAAATATAAACTAAAAAGTACTCCGTATATATATTTATAGAAGATAGATTTTGTCCAAAATTTTGATAATCGTCTATTCCTCCGGACGACAAAGATCTTAAAATAAATAGATGAAAATCGTTGGATTTAACATAAAAAATGTTCTATATTTTAATATGTTATAAAATAAAAAGTATATTTATATTGAAATACGAAAATTTATATGTCAATGATTTAAATCATATACAATTAGGTTTTTTTACAATTGATAGCATTATCAATGTAGAACTTCTACATAGATTAGGATTAATGTAAAAATTCGTAAGTATATTTTCTTTTAATATTCTGAGTGTTTCTATTTGAATAATAATTATTAAAGCATCACTAAATTAAAGATAATTAAATGAGGTTCGCATGGATTATAAAATCATTCAAATCTGATTTCTAGATCTCAAGATAGAGTCCAAATAGTAAATATGAAATTTTTTAATACTAATAAATAAAAAATAAAATTCAATTCTAATACAACTTTTTTTAATTATATCTTTTTTAGAATATAATTTTCTTTTTAAAATTCAATTATAATACAACAAATTCAATTGTAATACAACCTTTTTTAATTATATCCTTTTTAGATTATAATTTTCTTTTAAAATTCACTTCTAATACAACCTTTTCTAATTATATCCTTTTTAAATTATAATTTCTTTTTTATGTGATCTAATCTTGATCGTCTAGTTTCAATCCAACGGATAATATGTTTTTGGTAGTACAGTGACGACGACCAAAAAATTGGATAAGATCTCCCTTATGCTTATTATATATAACTAGCGTTCTACCCGTGCTACGCACCGACAGATAAATTGTATTAATAAATTAATATAAATATAATATTTTTATTTAGAAAATTATATAATTTTATTTGAATGTTAATTAAAGTAAGTATAAATTACTTATTCGTGAATTCATATCAATTGAATTAATATTAATATTATGACCGAATCATCAAAACAAAAACAACCCCGTTGAAAAGTTCAAAATTCCTCTTTATTATTATTTTTTTTAAATTTAGCTTTCATTTTATTTCTCTCTTTGTTAAAGAATTAAATACAGAATCCTTAAAATATTTATAATTTATTGAAAATATTTGAATGATCGTGGTTAATTTTTCGATTACATATTAAAAATGTTTTCCTTTAAAATTGAGTATATTTTTCTTACATATATAAGAAGAAATAGCTTATGTAGACCTGACAAATCGTTTTGTACATTCATGTCATGTACTTTAGGGTCTTGAAAGAAAATGACATGATATTAAAGCGTGTATCCGAAATTAGAACACAAAATGATACTAAATTACACAAAATTTTTTGTACACAAAATGAAATAAAATACACGAATAGGAAAAATATAACAATTATATGAAATACTATTATGTATCCAAGTTATGTAATACAATTATATGTCTTAGAACAACTTACAAAACAAAACTAAGAGTAGCATGCATGGTGTAAAGTCTCCCAAACAAAATGAAACCCTCCTTTTTATTTTTTCTTATTTCTCGTTAACAAATATCTCTCTTTGTGTAGAATCTTTCTACCAAGTTATTTTAGTTTTCTTAGTCATCTTTTATGTTTTGTTGATATAAAAAAAGATATATTCAACCAACCAAGCAAATTCAATACATGCTCTTAGGTTAAGATATGAGAATTGATACTATTTCCTTAATTCAAAAATACAAAATTCAAAAAGGCACCCTTTTATTAAAACAATATATAATTTTAATTGTACCATTTTATTTATCATTAGTAATAATTTTTATAACAAAAACCGTAGTTTCTGCTCTCTCTCCACCTTTCCCAAAAGATGTTAAACTAAAGTTTAGGAGCTGATATCAGTTTTTTAAGTTTTTTTTTAAAAAAATTATATTGATTTTTCTTTATATTTCAATAAAAATATCATTGAGAGTCTAGTACCCCGTTGCCTATTAGTGAATTTTATCTACCAAAATATTAGATTTTTTACTTTATTTTACTTTGCCTTTCACTAAATATCTCTCTTTATTGGGAGCCTAATATCCTGTTCGTGGATTTTGTCCACACATATATTAGATTTTGTTATATTAGTTCATTGATTTAGATGGTATAGAATCATAGTTCTTGTCGGTTGTTTGAATACGTTCTGATAAATCAGATATACATATTTCTCACGTTTATAATAAATTTTTAAATTATCTCGGCGAAAAGGCTGTATAATTTAGTGACATAAGCTAGAGATGTACCATAATTGAAGATCTATTCAATGATTGGATAAAAGAAATTAGTGATATAATTTACTATGTGTTTGTTCAATTTTAATTATTTTTGTAGATGTTGTATGCCCTTTTATTGATGTTGCAGGTTTGATTATTTTTGTGTATGACATATGTTCTTTTATTGATGAATTAATTATCTATAGATAAAATAACGATTTATAAGAAAATTTGTGCTAAATTGGCCAATTTATTATGGAAGTATTCAAAAACAATATTTTTATTGACTCTGTAATATTTTTTATTTTTTGATTGATAATTTATACACCAAATAATGTAAAATACTATTTAAGAGTATATTTAATATTTTGAATAATTCAAATATATTGCCAGGTCAATTTTTTTTTCCATTAATTATTTCATAGTTAAAAAATTTCGTAATTAAAATGTTAAAAGATGATTGGTTTAAATTTCATTATAACATTTTAATTGGTTGATTAGTATTTTTTATGACTGAATTATTTAATACATAACTTAAATTTTGAATGTGTATTTAGAATAGTGTGGTAAATAGTTTTATATTGTTAATAATTTTTAATTCATGACTTTATTTGTACCTTATGATTTTGAATTGAAAGTTTGAAATATTAAAATATCTATTATAAGTATAATAGATTCATGTATTAATGTATAAATTTTTAAATTAAATAATTATTGTATTTTGAATAAAATTGTTAAGTAATCACTTAATTACATTGACAACCCAAAACTGTAAAAAAAATATTTATCTATAGACATACCTAATAAAGTAAACAAATCAGTATAATGTGATAAGGATTGATGCCTACAATTTAGTATGTCGCTGAATTATTGAAGTTTGCTACTGAATATTCTAATGGGAAGTAACTCTGAGAAAATCTGGACTATGGGGATGATGATAACCTAAATCAAATTTTTTTTTTGTCAGAAACGTTTTTTCTGTTGAATTTATTGGACAATTAAAACACAACACATATAATAAATATATACAATCAAAATAAAAAGATAATTTGTCCAAGTATAGAATGCCATATAATAAAAAGATATAAAGTAGTATCATAACCGAAATTGATGTGATTTAGCAATGAGAAGAATTGATGCATACACTTAGTTTATCAAAGTTGGCTAAGTCTGGTGGGGAATACGGAATAAGCGGCTTAGATTTCCTGTAATGTTTAAATTGGTATAATAATTATATTTTTTATTTGTAAGAATTTTATTTTATATAAATTGTTTATTAGTTTACTGTTAAAATAAAAATTTGTAGTTATTATTTTTAGTTAATTGATATGAAAAATTAAAAATTAATTGTTATTGATTGTAACTTGATTTAAGTTTATTCTTGGCTGAAACTTAGAATCTGAATTCAATAAAGAAACTTGTTATACTAAGTTTAATTGATTTAAATTTAATAGATTCTGATTGATGTTAAAATAATTCACAATATTGTGATTGGTTAACTAATAAATATTAGATTCGGGTATCCTTTCTTATATAATAAAGGATGTTCAAAAACAATTCATAACTAAAAGATATATAACCACATGTAATAAACTGTTATGTGGATTTATAGAAAATAAAATTTTCGATTTGTAGAAATTTTTTAAAACTAAAAATCATGTGATATGAAAAGTTATTAAATCAAGATATTTTATATTTAAATTTAATTTAACCGCGATTAGTAAATTAGAATAAGTATGGTAAATAATAAAAAATTTGTATATGATTGATTGATTTAAAGTTTGGAAGTAAATTCTGATTGACTCTAAAATAATTTTAATTTTTTGATTGGTAATTTATTCACCAACCTATAATAATACTCTTATATCATATATTGAATAATTAAAATATATGTAGTGTTCATTTATATGAATTTATTAATTATTTTATTAACAATTTGTGAATAAATATATTTATGAACCTTTTAAAAAATCGAGTTTTTGAAGATATGGATTTTATCCAAGCTATTTAAAATTTGTTCAAATTCGATTTTGTAGTGTTGGCTTATATACATTTATTAATTAGTTTTATTAACAAATTATGAATAAACATTTTTTTGACCTTATAAAAAATATCAAAATTTTGAAGGTATGAATTTTATCCAAGTTATTTAAAATCTGATTTCAAATTCAATTTTTTCAGATTTTTAGTTGAGTTAGATTATAATTATTTGATATCGATTATAATTGTACAATATATAATATAAAAATCATAGGATAATATGATTGTGATTGACTTTATATTAAAAGAGTGTTTGATTAATGAATGCTTAATTATGAAATTTAATTTAAAATATATAATAGTATATCGTGATTGATTTCAAATTAAAATTGTGATTTTTTGGTAAATATTTTTTAATTTAAAAAATATGTAATTATGGATATGTTTAATAAAATCACTATTATATTTAAATTTGTTTAAATGAATTTATTAATTATTTTATTAACAAATTGTGAATAAATATGTTTTTGAACCTTTTAAAAAATCGAGTTTTTGAAGATATGGATTTTATCCAAGTTATTTAAAATTTGTTCAATTTTGATTTTGTAATTTTGGATTATATGCATTTATTAATTAATTTTATTAACAAATTATGAACAAATAAATTTTTGAGGATAAAAAAATGAAATTTTTGAAGGTATGATTTTATCCAAGTTATTTAAAATCTGATTTCAAATTCGATTTTGTGGAATTTAATTTAAAATATATAATAGTATATTGCGATTGATTTCAAATTAAAATTGTGATTTTCTAGTAAATATTTTTTGATTTAAAAAATATGTATTTATGTATATGTTTAATAAAATCAATATTATATTTAAATTCGTTTAAATGAATTTATTAATTACTTTAATAACAAATTGTGAATAAATTTGTTTTTGAACATTTCAAAAAATCGAGTTTTTGAAGATATGGATTTTATCCAAGTTATTTACAATTTGTTCAAATCTGATTTTGTAGTGTTGACTTATATGCATTTATTAATTAATTTTATTAACAAATTCTGGACAAATATATTTTTGAGCTTATATAAAAAAAATCAAATTTTTGATGGTATGGATTTATCCAAGTTATTTAAAATCTGATTTAAAATCCGATTTTTTTAAATTTTTAGTTAAGTGAATAAATATATTTTTGAACTTTTTAAAATATTGAGTTTTTGAAGATATGGATTTTATCCAAGCTATTTAAAATTTGTTCAAATCCAATTTTGTAGTGTTGGCTTATATGCATTTATTAATTAATTTTATTAACAGAATATGAATAAATATATTTTTGAACTTACAAAAAAAGCAAAATTTTGAAGATATGAATTTTATCCAAGTAATTTAAAATTTGATTTCCAATCCGATTTTTTCAGATTTTTAGTTAAGTTAGATTATAATTATTTAATATCGATTATAATTGTATAATATATATTATAAAAATCAATTTATAATGTAAGATAATATGATTGTAATTGTCTTTATATTAAAAGAGTGGTTGATTAATAATGATTAATTATGAAATTTAATTTAAAATATATAGTGGTATATCGTGATTGATTTCAAATTAAAATTGTGATTTTCTACTAAATATTTTTTAATTAAAAAATAGATATTTATGGATATGTTTAATAAAATCATTATTGTATTTAAATTAGAAGTGTGAACTAACCATATTTAAATATTTTTTAAATTAAAAAATCGAGTTTTTGAAGATATGGATTTTATCCAAGTTATTTACAATTTGTTCAAATCTGATTTTGTAGTGTTGACTTATATGCATTTATTAATTAATTTTATTAACAAATTCTGGACAAATATTTTTTTGAGCTTATATAAAAAAATCAAATTTTTGAAGGTATGGATTGATCCAAGTTATTTAAAATCTGATTTCAAATCCGATTTTTTTAAATTTTTAGTTAAGTGAATAAATATATTTTTGAACTTTTTAAAAAATTGAGTTTTTGAAGATATGGATTTTATCCAAGCTATTTAAAATTTGTTCAAATCCAATTTTGTAGTGTTGGCTTATTTGCATTTATTAATTAATTTTATTAGCAGAATATGAATAAATATATTTTTGAACTTACAAAAAAATCAAAATTTTGAAGATATGAACTTTATCCAAGTAATTTAAAATTTGATTTCCAATCCGATTTTTAGTTAAGTTAGATTATATTTATTTAATATCGATTATAATTGTATAATATATATTATAAAAATAAATTTATAATGTAAGATAATATGATTGTAATTGTCTTTATATTAAAAGAGTGGTTGATTAATAATGATTAATTATGAAATTTAATTTAAAATATATAGTGGTATATCGTGATTGATTTCAAATTAAAATTGTGATTTTCTACTAAATATTTTTTAATTAAAAAATAGATATTTATGGATATGTTTAATAAAATCATTATTGTATTTAAATTAGAAGTGTGAACTAACCACGGTTAAAGAGGTAAGGTGAAATTGTAAATAAGTAAAGGTCTAAATTTTAGAAATTAGCTGTGATTGGTCCTAAAATAATTCCTCGATTCTGATTGGTTATTTTTTAAAATTTTTAGTTAAGTGAATAAATATATTTTTGAACTTTTTAAAAAATTGAGTTTTTGAAGATATGGATTTTATCCAAGCTATTTAAAATTTGTTCAAATCCAATTTTGTAGTGTTGGCTTATATGCATTTATTAATTAATTTTATTAACAGAATATGAATAAATATATTTTTGAACTTACAAAAAAATCAAAATTTTGAAGATATGAATTTTATCCAAGTAATTTAAAATTTGATTTCCAATCCGATTTTTAGTTAAGTTAGATTATATTTATTTAATATCGATTATAATTGTATAATATATTTTATAAAAATAAATTTATAATGTAAGATAATATGATTGTAATTGTCTTTATATTAAAAGAGTGGTTGATTAATAATGATTAATTATGAAATTTAATTTAAAATATATAGTGGTATATCGTGATTGATTTCAAATTAAAATTGTGATTTTCTACTAAATATTTTTTAATTAAAAAAATAGATATTTATGGATATGTTTAATAAAATCATTATTGTATTTAAATTAGAAGTGTGAACTAACCGTGGTTAAAGAGGTAAGGTGAAATTGTAAATAAGGAAAGGTCTAAATTTTAGAAATTAGCTATAATTGGTCCTAAAATAATTCCTCGATTCTGATTGGTTAACTGATGTGTGGTAGATTATAATAAAGGATGTATTAATGTACCTCATATCATGGTTCTTTAACATTTCCAAGTCCCTCCATATTCATGCTCATACTAAATTAACTTATTAATATATACATACTCCCAAAATTATCGTACACGAGACCTAAATGACGCATAACAATTGTTATTATTATTCAACTAGACATACCAAATATAATATCATATACTCATCGTCTTGGAGTTCAACCAAGTATTATAATAGTAGAGGGTTAATTGGCTAATACATAACTGAACTCGTGCCTAACTTGCAGTTGGGTAACTGAACTCAAAAAACTTGCAGTCAACTCATCAAAGTAATTAAAATTTGCAATCGACTAACTACCGTTAACTCCATCTAACGTCCCTGACGGAAATCTGACGTGGCATGCTGATGTGTTAAAATTATACACGTCATTTGCTGAGGTGGTTTGGTTCATTAAAAAAAAATTCATTTTCTTTTCAGTAATTAAAATCCTTCGTTCTTTATAATTTTGTTTCTTAAAATTGTTCTTTTCAACACAAACAATTGCAAGACCTGCAATTAGTTTGTTTTAATTGTAAAACCCAGCCCCTCTCCTGGTCTCCCTACGAAGTCATATAGATGTGTATGTAGTTAGTGTTGCTGTGTATACGTTCGTGTTAATGGGTGTGCGAGTTTTGATCGAGGTGTGTGTATAATACAGGCGTGTGTGTGTGTGGTCATTTCATCAAATGGCTGGTGTATGTCTTTAGTCGAGTGGGGGTTGAATTGGAGAGTTCAGTTGTCTCCAGTTCGATTAATGTTGTGTTGAACCTGCTGCGTGTCTGTGTGTGTGTGTGTGTTTTAATTTCGATGTATATGTGTGATGCGATGATTGTGGCTTGTTTGGGCTGAGCAGTTGATAGTGTGAGCGTGTGTCGAGTTTCTCTATGGGTGAGTAGTAAAGTAACGGGGTAATTGGCTACATAGAAAGCTTGCAATTTATGGTGAATCGGATTTGGGAATGTTTGTTTATCCAGATGAGTTCTCTCTGGAAAGTGATTGGATTGAAATTTACAAGGCCTCATGCTCTAGTATTCCATACGATTGTTGGAATATGATTCTGCTTACAACAATCAAGATTCCTTTAACAATTGATATTGACAGGCCCCATGGATTCTTATTTCGTTCTGATGAACATACATATATGTCGGATGATACGGAGATTCTAATTACTACTACTGAATCTCAGACTCCTGATTTCAACAATACATTCTTGTACAATCCGTGTGCCAAAAGCTTCATCAAAATACCAGATTTTGAAGGTAGATTTTCCAGAATAGTTCCTCACATAGACACCCTTGAATCGGTGAAGAATGTGAGGTACCTTCAGTATGGCTAGAGGATTGATTCTGGGTGTGAGAGTGATGGGAGATTGTTTATAAAAAAAATTAAATTAATCAAAGGTGTGAGAGTGAGGAATAAAAGGGCTTTGATCGGACTCCTGCAATTGCTCAAGCTTTTCCGGCGATAACAGTGGTGGGAAAAGGGGAGAGAGGCGGTGAGGTGAGAGAAAAGAGAGAGAAGAGACAGGGGAGGGAGAGATGTGAGAAAAATAAATAAGAAAAGAATTCTAAACTATTTATATTTAGGAAAATATAAATAGTTTATGTGGCAATTGATTTGTCAAATGTGAGGAGAGAGAAACGTCCATGTGGCTGCTTATGTGTACATAATTAACGGACCTCCGTTAAAAGTCAAGAGAGTTAACGGCGCTGCAAGTTATTTTGTGTTTAGTGATTGAATCGCAATAAAATATTAGTGTACTGACCCAATTGCAAGTTTTTTTAGTTCGATTACCCAACTGTAAGTTGGGCACGAGTTTAGTTATGAAATAGCCAATTAACCCTAATAGTAGATGAAGCTAGGACAGAGGAAGAAGAGGCTTACTTGGTGGGTGTTTGGGGTATCTTAAAAAATGTAGCTTATGACTTATAAGCACTTATGTCATATAAGTGATAAGTAGAGCATAACTTATAAGTCAGTAAAGTGTTTGGTAAATCAGAACTTATAATCAGTAAACTGTTTGGGTAAATCAGAACTTATAAGTTAACTTTTTTCTATAATTTTCAAAATATTTGTTTTTTATATTTAACAATGGATGTCAATGAATAGATCTCGATGAGTAGAGAAATTTGAGATATACATATCAATTTTCTAATGAATGGATCGAGAGATATATGATTTTGAAGATTTGAAGGATATTATATATTGCGTATATCGAGAAATAAGTTATAAGCATAAGTTGAATGTTAGGATTTCCTAACATTCAACTTATGGGATTATAAGTTATAAGTTTAGCTAAAACTTATTTTGGCAAACACCCCTCATAAGTGCTTATGGCCTTATAAGGCATAAGTCCCAACTTATAAGGAAAACCAAACAGGCCCTTGGTAAAGCTCAGAGGACCAACTTATGCAAAATGAACTCTACTATACCCGGGTTCCTTATATCTATACTAAATCGACTTATGAAATTATTTTAGTACTAACCTTTATCATTATCTTAACTAGGAAACTTATCCGCGCTTCGCGCGGTTCATAAATTTTATTTTAAAATATTGAAAATATATGAATTATATTTAAAAATTTATTGGTCACTTAAATATTTTTTACAAAAAATTGAATCAAAACAATTTACTTGAATTATAAGTTTGAAAATACTCTCTTTATATATCTAAAATTTTCATAATTTCAAAAATATCATAAACATAAAAAGTAACAATTATAATACAAACGTAACCAAAAGTTAAAAATATTATATATAATAATACTTTTTAAAGCCGACGCCCCTCTCATAACATACATGTTCAATAGTAGTGTAAGAATTTATTTAAATAGAATGTTAATTTATTTCAACACAACATAATGAACAACAGGTATATAACTTTTTTAACTATTTAATCTATCAATAAAGTTGGGGATTTTCAATTAAATTGCTTTGGTCATAACCCATGTGTAATTTATTCATGTGTAAAAATAAAAACTCTTTGTATTATTTTTATTATAGGTGTTAAGCGAAAATTTATATACTTCTATAATTTATTACGATCATAATTACTAATATTGAAGATTGCCTAAGAAGTTAAGGGTCGTTTGTATTACAATTATTCGAAAAAAAATTGGAGTGTTATTCGATAGAAAATAAAAAAGGCGCAATGTAAATAATTTTCAGTCGTCATTTTACCTAAAAATAAACTTAATTATAAATGTAATTACCTTTACTATTAAAATAATAAATATAATGCTCAAATAAAGTTTTATAATTGTTTAATTAAATAAAATAAAATAATTATATATTTATTAGGTATAATTAATTACTAATTAATATGTCATTAAGAGCTGTTTAATGTAGAAAAATAATTTTAATAAAAAAAATTTAAAAAACCAAAATTCAAGAAAGCTATTTTGAACGCTTCTATTAACTTTCCGATCTCCAGGCATTGTAATCCACGCTTCGCGCGGTTTATAAACTTATATTTGAAAATATTGAAGTTAGATAAAATAATTTTTATTATTTTTAAAAATTTATTGATCTCTTAAGAATTTCCTAAAAAATTGATTTAAAACAATTTATATAAATTATTAATTAGAAAACTACTCTCATCGTATAAATAAAATTTTGATAATCTTAAAAATAGAATAAGCATAAAAATTAGCAATGACAATACGAACGTAATCTTTCCGATTAAAATTATAAATATTAAATAGAATAACATTTTTTAAAGCCGACACCCCTCCCATCACAAAAATATTCAATATTGGAGTAAGAATTTATTTAATTAGAATATTAATTTATTTCGACACAATATAATGAACAACAGGCGTAACTTTTTTTATCCATTAATCCGCTGAAAAAATAGTTTGGTTGGTTCAATTTAATCGGTTTGGTCATACTCCATGTATAATTTATTAATGTGCAAAAATAATAATAGTTTGTATTTTTTTTTATACAAATTTCAAATATTAAGCGAAGATCTATATATTTTCATCATTTATTACGATTTCTAAATGAGTTATAATCCAAATTGTTTGAGAAGTTAAGATCATATTTACTACTTACGATCGTTCGAAAAGAAATTAATGTAGTCTTATAGGGAATGAAAAAGAATGCGATATAAACAATTTTCGATCATTATTTTACCTAAAAATACACTTAATTATAATTATATATATATATATATATATATAGGCAAATGATCAAAAGAGAACTCTTTTTTTGAAGAAAACTAAGGTACTAATCCTAACCATTGGATGTATTATAATCAATGGCCCCGCCAGGGGCACCCACACACTAATCAAATACACCCTCACACACACAATCCCACCTAATCCCCTCCGTTTTTAATTTGATTTTTTCCGTCAATCGGTGATATTTTTTTAAAATCTAATTTCACCACATTTTTCTCCATCTCTCAATGATCAGTTTGAATACCATATGTGCTATATTTTAATTTAGTTTTCTAAGTTCTCCTTTTAAAGGGGTTTTCTCTAGATCCCTACTCTATATATATATATATATATATATATATATAATGTTGAAATAATAGTTATATGCTCAAACAAAGTTTTCTAAATATTTAAAAATGTGAAATAAAGTAAATTTTATATAGATTTAATAGGTGTAATTAATGACTAATTAAAAGGTCATTAAGAGTTATTTAATGTAAGAACATATTTTTAATAAAAAATCAAAAAATTGAAAATGCAAGAAAAATATTTAAAACGTTTCTGGTGCATTTCTGATCTCCTGGCATTATAATATATATAGATATATAGATCAATTTTATCTTCCGATAAATGACTGGATTTGTTAAATTTAATTGATTTGATCATAACTCATGTATTATTTATTCATGTGCAAAATTGAAAATCTATCTATACTGTTTGTATACAATTCCAGATATTAAATAAATATCTTGTACTTCCATAATTTATTACGATTTTCACAATTATTGATAATAAAAATTGCTTGAGAAGTTAAGGTCGTGTACCCCTATAATCATCTGAAAAGAAATTATAGTGATCTTGAATAGGGAGTAAAAAATAACGCAATATAAACAATTGTTATTCGTCATTTTAACTAAAAATAAACATAACTATATATAATTAATATTTAATATTGAAAAAATAACTATAATGTTCAACTAAAGTTTGCTAATTTTTAAATAAATTAAATAGAGTAAATTTAATATATGTTTAATAGGTGTAATTAATGACTAATTAAAATGTCATTAATAGCTATTTAATGCAAGAAAAGAATTTTAATAAAAAAATCAAAAAATTGAAAATTCAAGAAAAATACCTTGAATATAGATATATAGATTGATATATAGATATAGATTTTTATGTAAAAGTACTGTAATAGATAAATTAATTTCTATTATTCTTAAAAATTGATTGGTCTCTTATGAATTTTTTATTAAAAATTAATTTAAAAATAATTTACATGAATTATTAATTGGAAAAATATTTTCATTATATATATCTAAAATTTTGATAATCTTAAAAACATCACAAATATATAAAAATAAAAATTACAAAATTAACGTAATATTTACAATCAAAAGTTACAAATATTGAATACAACTTAATAACGTTTTTTAAAACCGACACCCCTCTCATAATATACATGTTCAATAATAGTTTAAGAATTTATTTAATTTGAATATTAATTTATTTTGACATAATATAATGAAACAATGGGCATATAATTTTTTTATCAATTTAATCTTCCGATAAAATGGTTGAGTTTGTTCAATTTAATTAGTTTGGTCATAATGCGCATGATTTGTTTACAAATTTCAGATATTAAGTAAAGATCCATGTACTTCCATAATTTACTACGATTCCACAATCATTGATAATAAAGATTATTTGAGAAGTTGGTTAATAATGTTTTTTAAAACCGACATCCCTCTCATAATATACATATTCAATAATAGTATAAGAATTTGTTTAATTACAATAAAAAAATTATTTCAACACAATATAACGAAACAATGGGTGTATAGCTTTTTTATCAATTTTATCTTCCGATAAATGACTGGATTTGTTAAATTTAATCGATTTGATCATAACTCATGTATTATTTATTCATGTGCAAAATTGAAAATCTATCTGTACTGTTTGTATACAATTCCAGATATTAAATAAATATCTTGTACTTCCATAATTTATTACGATTTTCACAATTATTGATAATAAAAATTGCTTGAGAAGTTAAGGTCGTGTACCCTATAATCATCCGAAAAGAAATTATAGTGATCTTGAATAGGGAATAAAAAATAACGCAATATAAACAATTGTTATTCTTCATTTTAACTAAAAATAAATATAACTATATATAATTAATATTTAATATTGAAAAAATAACTATAATGTTCAACTAAAGTTTGCTAATTTTTAAACAAATTAAATAGAGTAAATTTAATATATGTTTAATAAGTGTAATTAATGACTAATTAAAATGTCATTAACTATTTAATGCAAAAAAAAAAAGAATTTAAATAAAAAAAATGAAAAAAATGAAAATTCAAGAAAAATACCTTGAACTGTTCTGATGCATTTCCGATCTCCAGGCATTATAATATATATAGATCAATTTTATCTTCCGATAAATGACTGGATTTGTTAAATTTAATTGATTTGATCATAACTCATGTATTATTTATTCATGTGCAAAATTGAAAATCTATCTGTACTGTTTGTATACAATTCCAGATATTAAATAAATATCTTGTACTTCCATAATTTATTACGATTTTCACAATTATTGATAATAAAAATTGCTTGAGAAGTTAAGGTCGTGTACCCCTATAATCATCTGAAAAGAAATTATAGTGATCTTGAATAGGGAGTAAAAAATAACGCAATATAAACAATTGTTATTCGTCATTTTAACTAAAAATAAACATAACTATATATAATTAATATTTAATATTGAAAAAATAACTATAATGTTCAACTAAAGTTTGCTAATTTTTAAATAAATTAAATAGAGTAAATTTAATATATGTTTAATAGGTGTAATTAATGACTAATTAAAATGTCATTAATAGCTATTTAATGCAAGAAAAAAATTTTAATAAAAAAATCAAAAAATTGAAAATTCAAGAAAAATACCTTGAACTGTTCTGGTGCATTTCCGATCTCCAAGCATTATAATATATATAGATTCAAATATATTTTATTAAGGCGTTGAAGAGATGGCCAAGTAGGGGTGATGGTTATCAAGAGCCTTCTACACAATGTCCCATTTCCGTAATCCTTATATAAAAATCTCAAATTTTTATTAAATAATAATTTATATTAATCAGTTACCCGGTAATACCTATTAACCGATAACAAGTAAAATATCTCTTAGCTTGATCTTGGAACCATATAGACTTATGCTACACATAAATAAATTCCCATTTAACAAAATTATTACTTATCTACTTTTTATTTTATTATTATTATTATTTATTTATATTTTTTTTAATGCACGCAGAAGTTATTCTAAGTAAAATTCATATGGTAATTGAATTATAAATATAGATACTACAAAAATTATGGAACAGTGAGATTTTTATTTTTTTTTGAAATCCTTTTAGAATTATAGTAATATTAGAGCATCTCCAAGGGTGTAAAATCCTTAGCTAAATTATCTACATGGCATCTAGTTGGCATCTAGTGGCATTATTTAGATAATATGTAAATGTTTGAGCACTCCAACCATTAATCTCTTAGCAAAAAAATATAGATAATGATATTTGGTGAGCTATATTTGTTGAACCAATAAAGCTTTTATGTATAATTTTACATGACCATGATTATAGATAATCCCCTTGGAGCACACATGTTTATTCTTAGCAAAAAATTTACATTATCATTATAGCTAATGATTATAGCTAACCATTTTACATAATAGCTTTGGAGATGCTCTTATCTGTCTCCGCTCTATATATTGCCATTGATATATGAATGCCGTAGGTGAGAAAGAAACCCTAGCTAGGTGCAACTTTTAAACCACAATCATTAAAGGTATGAAAACTTACCGGAGGCGTGGGAAGAAACGTGACGACCTCCCAGGAGAAATCTTAACTCCGATTCTCGAAAGATTGCCCGAAAAATATATTGTTCGATGCATGTGCGTTCGAAAATCATGGTATTATCTCATCAAGAGTCCTCTCTTTGTTGCTGCTCACTTAAATTATCAAAAAACACATCATTGTAATTATCTACTATTCAAACCGCTTCCTAGTGATGACCCATCACCATTATTATTGCGTGTTGATGATGTTCAACGTGAAGAATACAGTTCACTACCATATCCTTCTGGTTTGTCTGGTTCGAGTACTTTGTGTGGTGTGTCTAATGGTTTGATTTTGGCTACCTCGCTTGTTGGATACTATAAAAAGGTGGTGTTATGGAATCCGACAATTCGAAAACTTAAAACTCTTCCTGATCCTCCCAGGTTGAATCTTCCTCAGTATGATAGAATTATCCTAGCTTTCGGATTTTGTCCGAAAGCTAATGATTTTAAAGTGGTAAAGATCTTAAAGTATAAATCGGATGACGGTAAGTATCTGTTTACCGTGGCTGATGTATATAGTCTAGCCACAAATTCTTGGAAGGCAAGTAATAACAGTCTCATGACCATCCGGTATGTCACCCAATATGATTGGTTGTTTCTTAATAGTACTGCATATTTTCGGGGTGAAACGCTTAAAGGAGAAAATATAATTGTGTGTTATGACACAGATAAGGATATATTGAGACGGATTTCAACACCACCGAAATGTGTTGGTATCCATGAGAATCGTCATTATTCACTTCAAGCATATGGTGAATCGCTTGCTCTTTTCTGCAGGACTTATTCTAAGCCTGGTTTTAACATGTGGGTATTAAACGAAAATGGGGCAAGCGTTTGTTGGGAGCAAAAGTTTAGAATTGATCTGCTTACAGCTGGTCTGCTTAAATTTGATGATGTCTGGAATGTTTTATGTATGAGGAGTAATGGTGAAGTATTGCTAACAAGTACTTTCGGAAAGAGTTCTGCGTCGTATAATCTTGAAACGAGTGATGCAACGGATTTTGAATGGAAGAAACGACCTCTTTCCGCAAGTTCTTTTATGAAGAGTCTGGTACTGATTGATACTTGAAGAATGGAATACAATCTGAATTTTCTGTTTAGCAGTTCATGTTTCTGATGCTGTCAGTGATCCTTGGTTTTATTTTTGTCTTTAAAGTACTTATATCTAACTTAGCCTGATCATATGTTTTTTTCTTGTCAGTGAACATCCTTACCACATATTTCACATAGACCAAGGATTTCACGAGTGCTGTTGTAAAACAAAGATTAGTTATAGTTTCATATATATGCAAGTGAGTTCCGATCAAGATCAGGCTGAGGACGCCCTCTGGTAGGAGTTGGTGGTCTTTGAATGTTTAGTTCCTGCAGAAATAAAATACATGAAAAATAAATAAACTAAGAGGAAATAACAATGAACAGTGACTTGGGTTTGTCGTTGAAAGCAGCAAAATAGCAAGTAGACATCACGCCCCATAAGAATGTACCTGCATCCACGTGTCATCTATTCCCCTTTCTGGGGATGTGTCCGGTGAATGCATGGGAGGTGGCAAGGGATGAATCAATTTTGGCACAATCATCAAACCTCTACCCACTACCAGTATAGCTCCAGCATTGTTGGCAGTACCTGAATCCATACTTTTAATCAGAAACAAACTTAGCATCTTATCAGAAGTAATAACAAATGAACTACTTGCCGCAATAGTTCGTCGCAGAGAAAAGAGTGATCAACTGTCCCTGAGCAAACCGTTCAAACCCATCCATAACACATTCATGGGCTCTTACTATTAGTTGTAATTTGTTCCTCTTACAAAAATCAGTGACACGATCAGGCTGCAATAAGAGACGATCCATTATTGTGTAATGCCAAGGCTACAAGAGCATATTACAAGGTTACAGTTTACCCACAGATTACTGATTTGAATTTCAAACTAGACATCCAAAAAGGGAGTATATCAAACAGAATCACTATAGACAACCAATTTCTTGCACTGGACTTGTAAACAAGGAAAGTTTAGCCAAAGTATTACAAGATCATGGTGCTTAAACCATGATTTGTTAAATATAAACCCAGACGGATATTTATCATTATGACATGTCGACATGACAAAAAAAATAAAAACTTAAAACTTTTAAATCTAGCAGATTTGCTTACTATATGTAATAAGGATATCAATTGTTTAAGATAAGATTTATTTCTTGCACCTCTCGCTTCACTCTTGTATTTATTTCACTCGACTTGCTCTACTTTTTTTTTTTTTTTTTTGAAAGCCGACTTGCTCTACTTAACACCATGTATTTTAGATTTGCTCAGAAGGGATATATACTCTTCTCCTTGAATATTTAAGAAGGGTACCGCCTATTGCCTGAAGAAACACATTCACTGTCCCCTACCCATCAGCTAAAGTTTAGACAACGGGTACTCTAAAGGATTCTGGAACGCTGACTATTGTTTATGGACCTTTGTTGACAGTTATTAACTTATTAACATTTTACGTTTCGGATTCTTGATCACTACTCCCTCTGTTTCTGAAAGTTTTTCTGGTTTTGACTTTTGTTCCTGTTCATTGTAAGCGCTTGACTACTAATTTACGCATAATTTATAAGATAAAATATATTCATGAGTGATCTTGTTTGATTCGTATTTGTGAGTACTTTAATACAGTGAAATTTTTATATTTGATACTAATACGAAATTGAAAATATTAACGATCAAAAGTGTGCATTGGCAAACGTGTCAAAGGTAAACAGGAAAAACATTTAGGAACGGAGGGAGTACTATTAAGGAGATTACAAACAGCACACATACCCCAAAGCTGACGAGGCCAGGTCCTCTGGCATTGGGTCTCAAACCTTCTACGCTATCATTTTCTGTGGGATCAGACCTGCACAAAACAAAGAATTCTACAGGGTGCACTTAAACAAAACCTTGAGCAGAAGATCATTATATAGGCTTATAAACATACCACAACAAGTCCATTAAAATAAGAGATCCACCATCCATGGTTATGGGTCTTTCTAGTTTCTCTATCTGTTCTACTGAATATATCGACCTCCCTATGCCTCCGTGCATACAGATAATCTTCTTCTCAATAAGGGCAGCGAGGGGAAGATAGTTAAAAAGTTGATTGAACCTCGTCCATGCCCAGATTCCATCATTTTCTCCCTGAAAATCCCTTTACCATTAGATAAGTGGAGAACTAGATGGTAGTTCATAAAATTGATATCATAAGCAGCATACCATCCTCTCGATGCATTCAAGCCGAAATCCAAAGAGTGCATTTATATCAGCAGCTTCGTGATTACCCCGTATTAAGTGAACATTCTCAGGATACTCAATCTGAATATTATATCAAAGAGCCAATACCAGTAAATGATGTAGCACTGCAAAATGAAACCATGTACTAGATTTGTCAAGGGAGAAGCTTGCCTTTAAAGCAAGAAGCAGAGTGATAGTTTCCAAGCTGTGTTGTCCTCGATCAACATAATCACCCAGAAACAAATAATCAATGTAACTGAAAAAAGAACAGATTTATATTCAGCACTTCTGATAAATTGTATATACTTATGGAAGTAGAGAGAATCAGACGAGAAGTAATCAGAAGGAGAGAATTTGTATTGATATATTGTGTGTTCTACAATAGCTCTTCTAAGTCCTATATATACACAATAATCTGCACAATAACGTAAGCCAATACATCATAATATCACTGTAGATCTTCTGACTTATATTATCACTGTAGAGCTTCTGACTTATTTTAACACTCCCCCTCAAGTTGATGCATATATATCACTCATGCCCAACTTGCCAATAAGTGGATGAAGCATCTTCCGGTTTAAACCTTTGGTGAATATGTCGGCTATCTGGTCCTCCGTTCTTACAAAGTGAATACCAATGGTATCATTATTGATCTTCTCTTTTATGAAGTGTCGATCAATTTCGATATGTTTGGTTCGATCATGTTGAACCGGATTATGTGCAATGGCAATAGCTGCTTTGTTATCACAATGTAGCGTCATTGGAGTTGCGGATGCAAGTCCCAATTCTTCTAGGAACAATTTTATCCACAATAATTCACGTACACCTTTAGCCATAGCTCTATATTCTGCCTCAGCACTAGATAGGGCAACCACAGGTTGTTTCTTGCTTCGCCAAGTAACCAAATTGCCACCAACAAATGTGCAATATCCTGAAGTAGATCGTCTATCGTCTTGACATCCGGCCCAATCTGCATCTGTATAGCTTTCAACCCCGAGATGATTGTTTTTAGTAAACATTACTCCTTTTCCAGGAGCAGCCTTAAGATACCTTAATATCATATAAACTGCATCCAAATGTGGTTGACGAGGATCATGCATATACCTACTGACAATTCCCACTGCATATGATATGTCTGGCCTTGTATGTGCAAGATAGATTAGTCGACCAACTAACCTTTGATATTGGGATTTCTCGACAATTTCACCAGCATCTCCACAAAGTTTATGATTTGCTTCTATTGGAGATTCTGCAGGTCTACATCCCAACATCCCTGTTTCATTCAGAAGGTCAAGTGTATACTTCCGTTGTGAGAGGAAGATGCCACCTGAACTTCTAAAGACCTCAATACCAAGGAAATACCGTAGTTTTCCTAAGTCCTTCATCTCGAATTCAGAGGCAAGCTTGCGTTTGACATTAGTAATCTCAGAGGTGTCGTTGCCGGTGATCACAATATCATCGACATAAACAATCACCACTGTGATTTTTTCATCTCGTCTTTTTACGAACATGGTGTTATCTGAGTTGCTCTGTTTGTAATCAAATTTAATCATTGCTCCCTGGAATTTGCCAAACCAGTCCCTTGGAGATTGTTTTAGCCCATAAATAGTCTTCTTTAGCTTGCATATTTTCCCAGTGGTCGCAGTTGTAGAAAAACCCGGTGGAATATCCATGTAAACCTCTTCTTTCAGGTCTCCATGTAAGAATGCATTTTTTACATCCAATTGCTGAAGTTCCCATCCAAGATTTGCTGCACATGATATCAAGACTCGGATAGAGGCCATCTTTGCTACTGGAGCAAAAGTTTCCTGATAATCAATCCCGTAAGTTTGAGTATACCCCTTTGCTACAAGTCTTGCCTTGTACCTATCAATCAGTCCATTAGGCTTCTGTTTAACAGTGAATACCCATCTGCATCCTACTACCTTCCTTCCAGCGGGAAGATGAGTTAACTCCCAAGTGCCATTATGTTTCAAGGCATTCATTTCTTCTATCATAGCATCTTTCCATTTAGGATCACATAAAGCATCCTGCCAAGTATGCGGAACAGAAACACTAGACAAGGATGACACAAAAGCCAGTGAAGATGGAGATAATGCATTATAAGATACAAAATTTGAGATAGGATGGTTAGTGCAAGAACGTACACCCTTTCTTATAGCAATAGGAAGATCCAAAGTGGGATCAAGAGTATTACCATTATCGGGCTCAGTTATAGGAGCTGTAGGATCTGCAGGATCTGATTCGAGGTCAGAGGTCTCTGGATGTGGTAAAGTGGTGATATCATCATTTCTTCGTCTAGAGTATGTAATCAAATCTGGTATGCCAAACCTATTTAAATCATCCGACTCATTATTCGTTGGCAACGATTTTGAGCTAATGCTTGGAATAGGTATATTCATGAACGGAAGTGATTCACTATCAAGAGGACTGTGATCTGACTCATTTGTTTCATTATCAAGACTATGTCTGTTTATCTCCCCCTGAAGCAAAGAGGAGGAGCCCGGAGAGAAGTAAGAAATGGACTCCCAGAAAGTAACATCGTAACTGACAAATACCCGACGCGAGGGAGGATGGTAACATTTATACCCTTTCTGAGTGGGGGAATATCCAATGAAGACACATCTAAGGGCCCGAGAATCAAGCTTATCTCGAGAGGGTGCATGGTTATGAGCAAAACATATGCTCCCAAATACCCGAAGAGGAAGTGGATGAGAAGAGGGTGCAGGAACACATGACAATGGTGTTTTGAATTTTAGAACCTTGGTAGGAAGACGGTTGATAAGATAAGCAGCTGTCATGACTGCCTCTCCCCAAAGATATTTAGGAACATGCATGGTTAGCATAAGAGACCGTGCAACCTGTGTTAAGTGGCCAATTTTTCTTTCGGCTACCCCATTTTGTTGTGAAGTTTTAACACATGTAGTTTGATGAATAATACCACATGTGTCCAAATAAGATGTAAATGGACCTCCATATTCAGTACCATTATCACTTCGAAGGATTTTAACAGAGGCATCAAACTGTGTTTGTATCATGTGATGAAAAGATTTAAAACACTCAAAAACTTCATTTTTTTGTTTTAGAAGATAAACCCAAGTTAATCGTGAATAACAATCAACAAAGACAACAAACCACCTATACCCATCATGAGTAGGATTTCTAAATGGGCCCCAAACATCAGTATGAATAATAGAAAACAAGGTAGAACTTCTTTTATTTCTGGGCGGATAAGTTGATCTTTTATGTTTAGCCAATTCACATGGTTCACAGAAAAAATCTTCCTTATTACAGTGTTTTACTAAAGCGGGAAATAGATGTGTTAAAACACCAAAGGATGGATGACCTAACCGTCTATGCCATTGATACAAGGATTCAGAAACAGAATTAGATGACACCTGATAATTTGAAGGAGAAACAGAATTCCCTTCCATAACATAGAGACCATCGACCACTTTACCACTGCCAAGGACCTTGCCTGTCATTAGATCCTGAAATACACAGTGGGAAGAAAAAAAGGTTACTGAACAATTGAGGTTGTCAGTAATACTGTGGATAGATAGTAAATTTGCAGATAAAGAAGGAACATGCAAAACATCTGATAATGGTAATGATGATGAAAGACAAAGAGAGGTGCCCTGTCCATGAATAGGTGCAAGATCTCCATTGGCAACACGTATATTGCCTGTTTTGTCATGATATGATTCCAGAATACTAGAATCTCCAGTCATATGTGCTGATGCTCCTGAATCAATGATCCAAGATGTTGGATATTTATCGGAAGTAAGATGACAGGATATACCTGCATGAGCAGAATTAGCTGTAGGAGAAGGGGTCTTGATCTGTGACATAAATTGGCGGAAGGCGTTGAGCTCTGAAGCGGTCATTGTCCCTGTTGTAGAGTCAGGCTCGCATTCTGAGGTAGTATGATGGGCATTAAAGGAACCCCTACTCATGCCTCTTCCAGATGAGACACCACGGTAACCACCTCGGCCACGTCCACCTCGTCCACGAATTCTGAGATGAGGGTGCAGAATAAAACATGTTTCACGAGTGTGGCCTAACTTTTTGCAGTAGTCACATTGAATAGATCTTTCTCCAATTACAGCTATTGATACATGCTCTGGTTGTTCTGGTTCTGATTGCTGGACACCTTTAGTCAAGAGTGCGGATCGATCAGAAGAGACCATTGGGGTCATACTTTGCTTTCGGCTTTCCTCTAGCCTGACACGACCATAGGCCTCTTCCACAGTGGGAAATGGGACTTGTCCGATAAGTTGATTTTTAATTGAATCATACTCATCCGACAATCCATCAAGAAATTTCATCACTTTTTCTTCAGTGATCATCTTCTGATATTTTTCTTGATCTTCAGCAGTTTTACACTCAAATATAGTGTAGTGTCCCAATTCACTCCATAATGATGTTAGCTCGGAATAATACTGAGCTAGTGTGCAGCTTCCTTGAGTCAATGCCCACATCTTTCGCTTCACCTCAAACCGCTTGGCTACATTCCCGGAGAAGGAATAAGTCCGAGTAAGAGAATTCCACACATCTTCAGCGGTATCAATGAAGATATAGCTTTTTCGAATATCTACCTCCATGGAGTTAGATAACCATGAACACACCATGGCATTTTCAGAATCCCAATCATCAAAGTTTGCATCATTCTCCTCAGGCTGTTTAGCTTTCCCATTGATGTATTTCATCATTTTATGAGATTTTAGTGCCATTGTGCACGCCTTTGACCATTCAAGAAAATTTTTTCCATTGAATTTAGGACTCACGAATGGAGTACTATGAAACCCCGATTTATTACTCCTTAAAGTAGTATCTTCACTCACGACGGTAGAGTCAGCAGTATCCGCCATCACAAATAATATATACTATTTGTCTATATATAACAGATGCGTATGACTAATATAATATAGTTTAGTAAAATGGGTCTGCGTTTTCTCTCTATCAAATTCACAGCAATACCCTATTATATAACATACTATGTTTAACACACTGACAGTAATTTCATGTATCTATATAATCTATACACACACTGACAGAAAAACTTGACAGGAAAAAAATATTTTCTCAGATTCAAGAAATAGTACCACGATTAGATTCGGAATTAGGAGGAGAACAAGAATCCCTGAAGAAAATTTTTCAAAAGATGGCCGGAACAGGGCTCACGCGCCGGCGCGTGAGCGCGTGCGGCGGCGCAGCGGCGCGTCTGCCGGCGCGTGAGGGCGCGTGAATTGAAGTTCTTCCAGTTTGTTTGTTCCTGTAGGCTCCTCTTCCAGTGCTCTACTCAGTGGTATATTTGTATTTTTGTTTTGATAAGTTTTGAATTTCACGAATTCTTGACAGTTGGTTTTTTTTTCTGGGCTTCTGATTTCTTCTGATTTCTGTGCTTCTGATTTCTGTATCTTTGATAGGTGTTTCCCTAGGATAGTTGATGCTCTGATACCATGATAAATTGTATATACTTATGGAAGTAGAGAGAATCAGACGAGAAGTAATCAGAAGGAGAGAATTTGTATTGATATATTGTGTGTTCTACAATAGCTCTTCTAAGTCCTATATATACACAATAATCTGCACAATAACGTAAGCCAATACATCATAATATCACTGTAGATCTTCTGACTTATATTATCACTGTAGAGCTTCTGACTTATTTTAACAACTTCCTATCTGAAGAAGGATAGCAGAGCTTTGTATTTCGAATTCTCATTTCCCGATATTTATGATTTGGGAAGCACTAAATGACTGCAATCCGTATCACAGAATAGCGACCACCACAAAAAACATATTTTTATAGTAGAAAAAAAATATAGGAACCTACCAAGGCCATAGTAATCATAAGAATCATCT
This sequence comes from Kitagawia praeruptora, assembly GCA_037693485.1. NCBI lineage: Eukaryota > Viridiplantae > Streptophyta > Magnoliopsida > Apiales > Apiaceae > Kitagawia > Kitagawia praeruptora. Next base: position 155,123,069 of record CM075348.1, on the reverse strand, counting down.
AGCAAGACCATTTGTATATTATTCTTTATTTCTTTCTCAGGCTATATCTACATTTCTTAGCCTTTATATTGACAATTTTTCGTAAATCTAGGAATCAAAAAAGGTGATCCCTTCATCGCTGGTCTAACCATCACACATTTAACATCAGATTTCCTAAAGCCGAGGTACCACTTTTTTCTGAATTCTGAGCTTAGCTGGAGCCTTTAGAAGCACCACAGCTGTTGAAACCACCTACCATAATCAATACAACCGTACATCTAGTCTAGTGATTGATACTGTGCCACTGTAGCGTAGAGTGTACAGGTAAGTAATACTCTTCTGCTAAAGCATGCTATTTAAGATTAAAGCTGCCATGAACTTCACTTCCAGACTTACGTTATATCTCCTGCTGTAGAAGGGTATCCATATTCATCAAATAACCGCATCAAATCCCCAAATTGTCCATGAAGATCACCGAACAATTTGATGGGAGCTTTTAATTGAAGAACTGTTGGCTCATGCATAAAAATTTGTTCAGCCGCATAACAAAGCTCACCCACTTCATAGGAATCCAGAAAAAACCTCCTATCAACAGGAGGTTTCCAATTTCGAGGCCTAAGCAATGTAGATATAATCTATGACAAGGGAAGATATGATTATAATAACTCAAAAATTAAAAAAAGTAACAAGAATATGTTTTCCAGGCTTACAGTAAAGAAGAAAGGAATAGCACATAGCAAACTACATGTTGTCTACCTTCTTATGCAGACCTTGAGGAGATTTCTGCCTTGTAAACTTTTTCATAGGATGTGACATATCATGCAATGGAACCATTCGCCTACTTTCGTTCTCAAATTGGTCCAAAGATAACTGCCTTACCATTCCACCTAGGCTTCCTACAGTCTCTTTGGCAACAACCACCTGTAGAATCAGAAATATCGTGATTTTTTGAAGCTTGTAGATAAATAAAACCCTCTATCAGAAATTGAAATGCACAAGATCCATACAGCTCTAGGGTGCAGACGAACATCTGCTTCAGTATCACTACCATCTGAAGCGGTCTCGGCAGCTTGTGTGTTATTACTCAAGACTTTTGTTTCTTCATTAAAACCAGATAAAGATTGTGCGGCTTGCCAGACTGCATTAGCAGCCTCAGCTTCTGCAGCAGAAGCCTCGGCCAGTTTTGCCATTGAGTTTTTGTCCATTCTGACAAAAATGAATGAATGCAATTTTTAAAGAAATTGAGTCAACGTAGATGAGTTCATTTCAGGCGAAAAACTAAAAAACAAAGCAATATTGTGATTTTCATTCATGACATTAAATTGGGTTGGTTACACAAAACAACTTACGTATTCCCTTTCAACTTGATAAAATGGCTTGCTACTCTAAAAATAATCCTCAGACAATTGATCACCCTTTTTTTTTCTCTTCTTCAGTGTTTGATTAAATAGGAATTTAATTTAAATCAGCTCATATTTTCTTTCATTTTTTATTAAACAGGTAAATAATCAGTCCATCAAAGTTCCAAAGTGGGACAAGTATGCACAATGATTAGGAGAATGCGGTTTATAATAATAAAAATTATATAATTCATTTTCCTAAATAAACATCCAATACCCTTCTTTTACACTTTACAATAGAAACCTAGGATTCTTAAAACTTGAACACATCTTTGACAACAGATTCTGAAAAAGATTCCAGAAAGGTCCTACATGTAGAACAAGGACAGGCATGAAAACAGGGGAAGAAGATTGAGGCAAGCATCCGCAGTTTCTGGAATTCGAGCAACAAAATAGTTCTAATAATCTAAACCACCATATATTGGTATGTCGATACTAGATACCATAGAACTTGATCAAGGAAAAAATTATGAGAGCTAATAAAGTCAAATTACAGTAAGCAAGCATATGGTCGTTAAGTCCAGAACTTATGCAACAGCTGTAACAACAAAAATAACCTTGAGCCACTAGAAAAGGCAGAGCCATCTAGATTTCTCATTGAGGACCTCCCAGAAAGTGAAGAAGGAGAATTGATGTCAGATTGAGCTGGAGAGTTCTCTGCAATGAGAAAATCGTCTAACACCAAATCTGTGGCAAGAAAGGTAAAGGATCTGGTAATGTTAAAATAAATTATATGAAAGTAAACCTAAAATGTGAACATCAGCTACTCTTTCAAAATAGAAACCATCAAAGCAAAAGAGAAAGTACCGCTAATATTATAAACTAGAATGCACAGTTACTTCATATAAAGATCACAAAATTTTAGAACTGCATTGAAAACAGATGTGTATATTGTGTCTTTAATTTCTCATAACATGTAGATGTGGGTAACTACAGTGCCAAAAACATGTTGCATTTAATGTGTACGTGTGATTTCGCCACATTGTTAAAGGCGTGCCAACAAAACTGTCAAGTGTGACACTGAAGAATAGAAGAATTACTGATTACGTACTTCAGGTTTTAGAAGGAATAGACAGTCCAACAATTATATAAAAAAGTAATCCAATACCTCCTCTGAGTCCACCATGAATATATACTTGTGTATCAACAGATGCAGCAGTATGACGACATCGACGCAAGAGTTCTAAAGAAGGATCGTGTTCAGCCGTCCCCTTATTGCTGCTTGAAGAAGTTACCAGTCCATTTTTGTCCAACCAAACTCCAGCAGCAGTATCAAGTACTTCCATAACATAATTACCATTGAGAAGAGAACAGTTCAGGATTTAGCAAATTTATTAAATCCAAAGTAGTGCAATTGCTACTGAACTTACATCCCAATTCATAAATTACCTGCAACAGCTGCTTCACCATCAACTCCCCGACCTCCCCTGATAGAACCTCCGGTAACATGTAATCTAGCGCCAACAAAGACCTAACAAGTAACCGAAGTAAGTTGGGTGGAAACAACTATAGTACAAGAACTGAATTACTGAACTGTCACACCACTATGCACTATCATAAGGAACCCAAATACTAAAATTTTACCCTTCCAAGGGTTTAGCAGAACTTTATTTCTATTAACAAAAAAGGAACAAAAGAGAGGGGGAAGAAGAAAAATGCCAAAGAAAGTAAGAAATTTGTGAAATGTGCTATTCACACTTACGGCTGCATGTTGATATCTTGATGTAGGAGAAACGCCAGGTGCAAGAGTCCATTCCCACTTGCCATTTCTATGCATAAGCAGTCCATAAGCATCAGCTAGCGGCTGCAGATGCAGATGCCATAATAGTGTCAGATAATTAAATAAAGTGAAAAGCATTCATAATTTCATTTTGTTAAAGAATTTATATAATTTCAACAGAATACGATTCTATGAGAAAGGAACATCTGTTCAACCAAGCCTCTTCTTCTGAACCTTCAGCAAATTTGACAATCTACTACCTATATGACTACCTGTTAATTTGAACTCCATACTAATATTTAGGCAACTACTATAAGGATATGTTGCTAATTTTCAGTTATCTATTGCTTATTTGCAGGCATCTCACACTTCACTAATATCCTTCCTTATTTAATATAGTACAATGCAGGAAATTCCAGAGTAAGATATATACCACTGAAAAAATGCCTATATTACAATGTGAGACCTTTCTTCCATTACTCTCTTGAAATGATAAATAATTGTATTAAAATGTGAGGCAAAACAAAAATAGCACCACCTATTTATACTAGTGACACAGGTCACAGATCAGCATGATCAAATAAAGTAAGAGAAACTTCATTTTCTATATGTTTGAACGCATGATTAGTTCATTGACCCTGCAAATATTTTTGACAGCAGATTAATTAAAAAGGAAAAGCTAGTATATAATGGTACACCAACTAAAGTATGAACATGCTTTCAAAAAAAAAAAAAAAAAACTAAAGTATGAACATAGTCTAATAAAAGTTGAATAAACTAAGCTTATGGGAGAAGTTAACACAAAAAGATATTATCTGAATAAATAAACATATTGCAATAGACCTTGATCTTATAAAATATTTGACAGTTTGTAGGTTGGTAATAAAAGGGTTCACAAGCACGTAACACCTTACCGTGCCCGAGATGTCTCTTCCCCCACAAAGCAAAAGCATGCCATCCGAGCGGGCACTTGCTGTTGCATACCTACATTGACGAATGTAAATTCTAAAAGTGAACTCTAGTACTAATATTCTGTACCTGACATTTGCTAAAATTATGCTAAAATTAATGAATGCCCAATTTTGATTGGATTTCTTCTACTTTTATTAACTATGAAATACCTACAACTAGAACCTTCAAAACAGCATAAAATGAAGAAATTCAAATGGAAACTAGTAGAGTTGAGTGTCTGATACTATCTAGCACCCGACAAGGATCATAAGGACCAGTATCAAGGCCTGACTGCCTACAGGCTGCAAGGGGAAAAATACAGGATAGACCGTGCTTCATTTTGAATATCTTTCATACCAGTCTGGGTAGAGTTCATAAAATTAGACAACATAGAAAACAAACGGATACATACCCATTATATCCAACTCAGAAGTAGGGTCTGGGGGAGGGCGAGATGTACCCAAGTAGTAGAAATAATAAGCTAGTTTTACCTGACAAATAGGAGTAGATAGACTCTGACAGTTTTACCTCTCCTTTTGGATCATTTCGTGGCAGTTTCAGACATTTAGTTTACCTTAATTAACAAAAAGACAAAGGCATTTAAAAGTGTCCACAAAACTGGGATAAGATTCTTTCTAATAATGTATAATTAGAAGTTAAAATAGTCCTATCTTCAACAAAATTTTCTTAAACAACCATGACCTGAACGTAACCAAAATGATGAAGCAGTAAAAAAAAAAAGAAATTATTTCTCAAAGATAAGATAGATAGACAATACAGATATACGAGTTCATACAAAACAAGAACTATGTGGGCATTTGCAACCGAGGTTTATGGTATAAAAAATCTCGACACAAGTTCAAAATTTTGATGATGTCCCAAAAATCCCATGCAAAACATCAAGTAGAATGGTAAAATGCCTCTTTTAACAAATTTTTATTCCACAATACACGGGCTACCAAACTTTGATTCCACATTACACGGGCCCTCTGGAGCTTACTGCAATATTTCTTCTTATGAAAGTAAGAGTATCCTAAGATATTACAGTTTCAGTTTAAGCTGTTTGCCGAGAGTAATAAGAATGTGCTTGCTTGTTCTAAATAAGTCTCAGATGAGTGTAATGTATCAACCATAGATAATCTACATTCAGTTACAACTTACAAGTACTGAAAAACCCACTAGGTAAGCTAGGGTTCTGCAAGTGAGTTCCATCAGTAAATCAGACCAGTAAAACAGCTTGCTTAGAACACCATAAAGCAGTTAAAAATCTTTCATAAAAATGTAACTTACATCCTAGCTGAAGGTCTATCACCCTCTGGAGTGAGTTGCTTCCATGCATATGGTTTCTGAGCAGTATCCAAAGCCCAAGCATCTGACAGCACTCTTTTCCCTGGAGGAAACAATATTTACTTCTATGCAGGTAGGTGTACAATAAAGATGTGAAATGAAATTTTTGAGAAGATGTTCACGATTTACAGATTTAATATAAACAGTGCATCGAAGAAGATGTGCCTACACAAGCTTACTCTACCAATAATTAAGTTCTCTCTGTAGTCGCCAACTTAGAAGGAGTAACTTTTCTCGACTAGTGTCACAAAAACAGAAGGCAAATTGGTCCTTTAGAGCTTAGAGGTAATCCTAGTAAAACATAGTTACAGTGGAAGTTGATTAGTTGAGGTCAATCATGGATAGTACTTATTCTATCTGACAGAAGTACAGATGCTTTATTTTCTCCCAGCATTCTCAAGCTTCTACAATAGATGTGTCACTTTATGACACATTGGCATAAAAAGTACCAGACACTAAAGCAAATGAGCATGGAAAAACTAGGATAAGTGACGTATTATTGCACATATAAATGGGCATAAATAGTTGGTAACCTAACAGATTCCTTAAGAAGTGTAAGACGGCTCTTTCTGATTGATGGATGTGTATAAATATCTCATAATACAAATTAAAATTAAAGTGAACTCACCGTCATTGCCACTAACAGTAACAAGATATCTTTGAGCAACTAAGTCCATTACATGACCGTATCGAGGACCAGGACCTTCTCCTTGAACAACAACTCTACATTAAATAAAAAGCCAACCAAAACTCAAGAAACCATCAACATTAATCAAACCAAAAAGTCGTAAATCGAGTAGAACCTACCTATGCCATTTGAATTTGTCATTTGTCATGTCAAGAACATAAAGATCATCCGTTGAATGACCTGCAGGACCTATTCCCCCCTAGCAATACAAGAAAACAAAAAAAAAATCATAAGTAATAAAATAATAACTCAATGAAAAATCAATAATTTTACCCCAAGCATTGTAGCCTGCAGGTAGATAGCCGTCTTCTTGGTAACATGAGGTCAAGGGTTTAAGTCCCACTGGCATCACGTGTGTGTGTGAGTATCAAGTTAAGGCCCTGCGGGACAAAAATATGAATTCATTTTCTCATGACTCACGAGATCTACTAACCTGAAACACAACCATGGTACCAACAGCAGCAGCAGTATGCGCCGCTCTAGGCGAAGGAGGCTCACCGGCCGGTTTTATTCTATAGTATAATTCAAACATAAACCATCTCATATCAACACTTCCACTAAAATCTTAGACACAATTTCCATAGTCCAAATCATTTCAACTATCAAACCTTTCCAACAACAAACATAAATCCAACATACCTAGTCCATTTTCTCGAATGAACATCATAAGAATGAACAAAATTAGTCACACCAGCCAATCCTAAAACACCAAAATTCAATAACATTCCACTCAATCAACACAAACTATACAGATATGTACTCTAAACATAAATACAGCAAAAGGGTATAAAGAAATGTACTAATTCCAGCTCCTCCACCGCCTTCGATAGCAGTAGCACCACCAAAGAGAATGAGACGAGGACCATGAGCTTTAGTAGGAGCAACAGCAGTTAAAGTATGAGCACAACGTGGACCAGGAGCATCTTCTTCTGTATCCCAAAATGTTTCAAAAGCTTCATAACTTGGAGCTGGTGATAGCCATGGCTTTGTAGAAGAAGCCATCACAAACACACCTCTTAAAACTCAACTTTATTACTTACAAAACACTTGTATGTAAAGAAACACACAAAGTTGATGTGGTTTAGGCAAAGTTGAATCTTTAGCTCCAAGATTTGTTGAATTGTGGTAAATGGTATAATTTGTTGTTTTTGTGTGTGTGTGTGTATGTGTATGTCAGTATGTAAGTGTTTTATGTTGTGTTTGTGTCTGGTTTGGCCGGAGTGAGGTAACTGTTAATAAACGTTGACAGCTAGACCAGCCCTTTTCTGAGAAATTCCTGTCTTTGTTGTACTTGGGCTTTCCAATTTTCCCAATTCATCATAACTGTCTTGGATATTTTTGTGGTTATACAGTAGTACTTTCTCTTTTATTAGAAAAATAAAAAATAAATTTATTTTAGTTGGCTATTTCTTCGATATAATGATTAACATTAGAGCCGTAAAAGAAACTCTTTTAACGAACACGAACAAACACGAACAAAATTTTAATGAATTGAACAATGTTCGATAATCTTATCGGACAGATTTTCCGTGTACGTGTTCGTTAAGCAGTCGAACGAACACGAATGAATATTGAACTGTTCGCGAACATATCGAACCGAACTGAAAACGAACCGAACACGAACAGTTCATTAACATTTTATATTTTCAAAATTTTTAAATCTATTTTTAATTTAATTTAATATAAAAATTAGCTCAACTATTATTTAAATATTTTTAACTCATACAATATCTATTTTAGATAATTTTATAATTATAAAATTAAAAACTACATATATTATGGATACTATATATTATATATATATATAATATTGTAAATATTATTGTTTTTTATCGAACGAACGCGAGCTCATCGAACTAGAACGAACTCAGACGAACTTTTAACGAACACGGACTTTTAACGAATCGAACTGTCAAATTTATCGGACAGATTTTCTTGTCCGTGTCCGTGTTTGTTAAGCAGTCAAACCGAGTTTAACGAACACGAGCGAACTTACCAAACTGTTCGGTTCGCTTACGGCTCTAATTAACACCGTAAGAGGGAGGATGACAAAGAGAAATTGATGTATATATTCAATTGACTACAAAGTTCATTTGGTCTGCATATAAATTTCCTTCACCTCTTAAAAAAGCTTTAGGTATTATAACTCTTATTTGGTTCATAATATACTACTACGGAGTAATACAGTAATACTCTACAAAATAACTTGGAAACTCCACTAGCAACCATGTTGTCATACACATGTATTATTTCATCACTCAAACACACTTTTTCCACTTTTCACACCACCTTCTCACTAAACAAACAAAAACATCATGACCATGAGAAATGAAATATTGAATTTGAATTTGAGTTTGTCTTTGGTTTGTTTGGGCTTCAAGTCTTTAACCTTGCTGGCTACTTGCAAAACTACAAAACTATTGGCATCAGGTCATCAGCAAACTACTTTTCATATATTTTCTTTCAATTTGAATTCATGTTTTAAGGTCATTTTCAGAAGCTTCCTATCAGACTATCAGTCACATGTTAATCTGTTCAAACAAATATATACATGTGTTTGTATATGTGTATGTTGAGAATATTACAAACAGCATGACCAAGCAAATTGCAGAAAGTGTCAAGCATATATATAATCCTGAAAGTTGTCCTCTGCGATCAATTCTATTCAAGAATTTACAAGGTTCCAAGGCTTAGGATCATTTTGTAGCCAAATCACACATCTTACAAATCCAACAGCTCTAAATATACAGTTTATATGATAAATGCCATTGCTAAGTAAATGATCGTTTTCAGATTCAAGTGAGAACCTAACCTAAACTCATCAACATGACGAGTATGTTTGGTTCGGTTCGATGACTTCATATAAGACATGCTAGATATGTTCAATCATATATATATATACGGTTGGACTCCATAAAGAACACTTTAAATAAAGAACAACAAAGAACACCTCATATCTAATAGATCCATTGCCCCTGGCGGGTCACCCAATACAAAAAGTTCTTATTTTTTTAGGCTCTATCCATCCAGCAAAAAAAAAAAAAAAAATTGAAAATTTTACTGTTCATCGATGACGTCATCAGTGACGTCATCATGAATAGTAAAATTTTCAATTTTTTTTTTTTTTTTGCTGGATGGATAGAGCCTAAAAAAATATGACGTCATCGATGAACAGTAAAATTTTCAATTTTTTTTTTTTTTTTTTGCTGGATGGATAGAGCCTAAAAAAATAAGAACTTTTTGTATTGGGTGCCCCTGGCGGGGCCAATGGATCTATTGGAATAAATGATTTTATAGTGTTCTTTATTGTTCTTTATATAATATATATATGGGTTTTGGTCCACAATCACAGCTGGATATGAAAACTTATGCAACCAACTAATCAACATTGCAGCCACCGCAATGAATCATTGAGGTGGTAGCAATGAAACATTGCTACAAAATATTTTTTTTAAATACTAAACTACCCTTATAAATGAACGCTGATGTTTTTTTCTCAAAACAAACTTATGCAACCAACTAATCAACATTGCAGTCACCGCAATGAATCATTGAAATACTAAACTATTGAAATACTAAACTACCCTTATAAATGAACGCTGATGTTTTTTTCTCAAAACATTTGTATGCTGGATATGAAAACTTATAAATATTTTTTTTAAATACTAAACTACCCTTATAAATGAACGCTGATGTTTTTTTCTCAAAACATTTGTATGCACGAGGAGTTGAACCTGGGGCATCCCGAGCATTGTGGAACATCACAACCAGCTGAGCTACAAGATTCTTGTGTTGAGAATGGAAATAATTAAAGATAAGTTAAGTTTAAACATATTTCTGAATTTGATAGTAACTTATTAAAATCTCCAACCAAATTAATTTTTTATTTTCTTAAAAATTGGGAATATCATTAAATTAGATATATATTGACATTCGTACGGTTGGATCGTTCAAAAATATTTTTTAAAAAATAGAAACAATAATCCGTGACAAAGCACTAGTTACAAGTCATATTGAAAATAATATTGATCTTTTAAGATTTCCAATCAAATTAATTTTTTATTTTATGAAACTTTGGAAATATCATTATATTAGATATATATTAACATCCCTACGGTTGGATCATTCAAACTATTTTTTTAAAAAAAGAAACAATAATCCGTGACAAAGCACTAGTTACGAGTCATATTGAAAATAGTAGTGATCTACTAAGATCTCCAATCAAATTAATTTTTTATTTTCTGAAAATTTGGGAATATCATTATATTATATATATATATATTGACATCCCTACGGTTGGATCGTTCAAAATTATTTTTAAAAAAATTTAAACAATAATCCGTGACAAAGCACTAGTTACGAGTCATATTGAAAATAGTAGTGATCTACTAAGATCTCCAATCAAATTAATTTTTTATTTTCTGAAAATTTGGGAATATCATTATATTAGATATATATTGACATCCGTATGGTTGGATCGTTCAATTTTTTTTAAAAAAAAATAAAATAATAATTCGTGACAAAGCACTAGTTACGAGTCATATTGAAAATAGTAGTGATCTACTAAGATCTCCAATCAAATTAATTTTTTATTTTCTGAAAATTTGGGAATATCATTATATTAGATATATATATTGACATCCGTATGGTTGGATCGTTCAATTTTTTTTAAAAAAAAATAAAATAATAATCCGTGACAAAGCACTAGTTATGAGTCATATTGAAAATAGTAGTGATCTACTAAGATCTCCAATCAAATTAATTTTTTATTTTCTGAAACTTTGGAAATATCATTATATTAGATATATATTGACATCCCTACGGTTGGATCGTTCAAAAATATTTTTAGAAAAAAATAGAAACAATAATCCGTGACAAAGCACTAGTTACGAGTCATATTGAAAATAGTAGTGATCTACTAAATATCCAATCTAATTAATTTTTTATTTTCTGAAACTTTGGAAATATCATTATATTAGATATATATTGACATCCCTACGGTTGGATCGTTCAAAAATATTTTTAAAAAAATAGAAACAATAATCCGTGACAAAGCACTAGTTACGAGTCATATTGAAAATAGTAGTGATCTACTAAGATTTCCAATCAAATTAATTTTTTATTTTCTGAAACTTTGGAAATATCATTATATTAGATATATATTGACATCCCTACGGTTGGATCGTTCAATTTTTTTTAAAAAAAAATAGAAACAATAATCCGTGACAAAGCAGTAGTCAGACGCCTCTGTTCCAGGTACCCACCTCAATGAAACATTGAGGTGGCAGCAATGAAACAATGCGGTGGTCAGACGCCTCCTCTATATTTCCTCTGTTCCAGGTAAACTTCTGTCTATTTTCTACCTACCTCAATGAAACATTGAGGTGGCTGCATTGAAACAATGCTGTGGTCAGACGCCTCCTCTGTTTTAGGTAAAGCTTCTGTCTATTTTCTTGCATTTTAAATTCGAAAAAAAACTTAAAATTATATTTTATTCGTGATATACTGATATTTAATATAAAATTCCAGAAAAATGGATTTTTTTTTTAATTTTAGTCAAAATTCGAAAAAAACGATTATGCTAAAATTCGAAAAAAAACGATTAAACGATTAGACTAAAATTCGAAAAAAACGATTAATTTATCTCTTTTTTTTCCCGAAATTTCAATTTGAAACGCGTAAAAAAAATTAAACTATATTTTAATCCAAATATCCCAGGAAAAAATAATTTACAGTTTGAAAAAAATTATTACATATTTTTTCAAACAAACTTAAAAAAAAATTGGAAAAAAAGAAACTTCCCAGTGGGTCACCCATCTTATATTACTTTAGCCCAAGCACGCTTGACTACGTAGTTTTGTTTCGCACCAACACTCCCGGCCAGGAATGCCACATCTGTTGAATCTCCTAACCATTCCAATATATAAGAGAAACGAATTCCACTCATATTTCAATAATTTTTTAAGTAATAATATTTTAAAATATTTATTTATAAATCTTGCATTTAAAATTCGAAAAAAAACTTAAAATTATATTTTATTCGTGATATTTAATATAAAATTCCAGAAAAATGGATTTTTTTTTAATTTTAGTCAAAATTTGAAAAAAATGATTAGGCTAAAATATTTTTAAAAAAATAGAAACAATAATCCGTGACAAAGCACTAGTTACGAGTCATATTGAAAATTTTCGTGACTTAGTGTTTCGTGACTAAATAACTATATTGAAAATTTTCGTGACTTAGTGTTTCGTGGCTAGAAAAAAATATTCTTAACTTAACATTAAAGATATTTAAAATTTTAATTATTATGATTTCACATGCATATTTTTATAATTAAACAAAAAATTAAAAAATTGAAAATAAGCTTTGTACTACCGCAATGCTTCATTGCTGTGGTCATGGAAAATAACGGTTGGCATTCCCACCGCATTGTTTCATTGCGGCCACCTCAATGAAACATTGAGGTGGTAGCATTGTTTCATTGTGGCCACCTCAATGAAACATTGAGGTGGTCCTGGGGACCATTTTTTGTCTGCCCGTTTTTTAAAACAACCTTTGTCAAAAACTTTTTCCTCACTTTGCTCTTCAAGCAAATTTCAACCCAATGGGTAAAAAAAAACCCAATTGCACGCATCAATTCGTGTCTATAATTGAGTGTGTCTGTGTGTATAATTGTGTGTGTACATTTAGAGAGAGATGAAAAAGAAGAAGTTTAAGAACAATACCTGAATAAGAGGAGTATATCAAACAAGATTAAGAAGATTAGATCGAACATGAACTGAAAATCGCCCAAATCCCCCCGTCTCCCCTGTACGTTTTTCTCTCCTCTCTGTGTTTCTGTTTAGTTTGAATTAAGCGAAATTGTGTGTTTCTATTTGTGTTTGTGTAGCCGCTTATTTGTAAAAAAAAGGGTATAATAGTAATTGCATAAAACTATGTCTACCGCAACGTATCATTGCTGGAGATGTTGCTACCGCAATGTTTCATTGCTGGAGCAATTAATCCCAGCCTTACATTTTACAATTGAACGGACCAGATTTGTTGGATAGTTTTTAAAACCCAACCAGCTGGGGTTGTGGAAGGGCACCCTATATATATAATTCAAATAACCACTAAAAACACCTTAGAAAGTATACAGGAAAAGTTCTAAAAACACCTTATAAAGTTAACAGGAAAAGTTGTCATTAAAAGTCACTAGATCATGACTCGTATTATCATAATACATGTAGATCGAAATCAAATATCATGACCAGCACCTAAACATTCCCCACTAATCAAGGTGTCAGTTCAAAATTATTCAATGATTAGAATAAAAAATATGCAGAATTGACATGTACCAAGTGTCTGAGTAAGGCTTTGTGTACAGTGTTAACATACATTTTCTTACTAGCACCACATGAAGCCTCACACTCACATATCTCACTTTGGAACAGGTTGCAATACTGATACCTGTGAGATATCTAGTTTAAAATCTCACATGCATTGCCCATCATTTTGCTTGGCCTCTATCACAATCTTCATCCATTTCGACAGAGATAAATGGATTGGCATAGTCCTAAACAAAGTCAATTCCTATATCTTTAAAGTGTGTTGAAGGGGTGGCCTTGGCTATAGGGCTGTCATTCGAGCCGAGCCGAGCCGAGTATCAATTCGAGTCGAGCTTTTTTTCACGAGTCGAGCCAGCTCGTTTAACTAAACGAGCCTAATTTTGTGACCGAACTCGGCTCGTTTAACGAGTCGAGTCGAGTCGAGCCGGCTCATTTAGCTAAACGAGCCTATTTAAACGAGTCGGTCGAGCCGGCTCGTGTAAATTTACACTTAAACGAGCCTGATCTTGTGACCGAATTCGGCTCGTTTAACGAGTCGAGTCGAGCCGAGCCGGATCGTTTAGTTAAACGAGCCCGATCTTGTGCTCGAGCTCGGCTCGTTAACGAGTCGAGTCGAGCCGAGCTGCTGTTAAACGAGTTCGAGCTCGAGCTGCTCGCGAGCAGCTCGACTCGGATTACACCCCTACTTGGCTATAGGCGAACAAGACTTGCGCCTAGGACCCCCAATACTTAAGGTCCCAAAAATTTTAAATCCTTTTATGTAAAATATTCAAATATGTAAGATATATATATGCATTAGGGCCCCAAATTTTGATTTCGCCTAAGGCCCGGTAACTCTCAGGGCCGGCCCTCAGGGCCGCCCCTGGTTGAAGTCCATTTGCAAGAATTCAATCATTAGATAGCACAAAATGAAAACAAGAAGGCAGCTATAGAAGAATTCATTGCCGAACTATCACCTTCACAAGCATTGCTGAAGATATATTACGGCAGCAAAACACTACCAAACCCTGGATTCTAGTTCTGAGTGACACATCTTGTATGTGTGTGTGTGGTTGATTTTGATTTAAGCACAAACATGTCAAAGCAAAACAGAGAGCAATAATAATATTTGAAGAACGCTAACAAATTGTAAAATTTTTAATCAATTCCCAAGACACACAAAGAAATTTATATTTTTGTATATAAAGTAAATCAAATCACCCCAAAATTAGGGGTACATCAACTGATCACGCCAAATCGGAAAATATCAAACCCCAGCCCCCACTATTCAGCACATATCAAACATCAGACACAAAATCCTCCCGGAAGCCCTAAAATTCTTGTGAGGCAGATCCAATCTCATCCTTCCCCTTCCCCATTTTCTTCGGCAACAAAGTTTGGTGGATATTTGGTAAAACACCACCATTGGCTATAGTAACAGTCCCCAAAAGCTTGCTCAATTCCTCATCATTCCTCACAGCAAGCTGAATGTGCCTTGGAACAATCCGATTCTTCTTGTTATCTCTTGCAGCATTACCAGCAAGCTCAAGAACCTACAATGCGTGATGAGAAATAAATAAATTAGAATTACCCTTCTTACATCTTAATCAAGAACAAAGATAACAACTTTATACTTAATAGTTATACAGAACCCAAAATTATTATTTTAAATGCCTTGTCGAATCTTAATGGACAAACAGCATAACATTTAATCTTGAAACCCAAATCAAGAACCCCATAATGTTAAAATTCCATTTTCTCAAATCTCAATCAACACAAAAATCATAGAGCTTCAATCTTTATGAATAAATAAATCAAGAACCCCATAATGTTTTTTTTTGAAGTAAGAACCCCATAATGTTAAAATGCCTTTTTTTTTTTCTCAAATCTTAATCCAAACAAAAAAATATATAAAGCTTCAATCTTTATACATGAATCAAGAACCCCATAACACTAAAATGCCTAATTATCAAATTCACTCAACAAAACACATAAAGTTTCAATCTTTACACTAAAATCAAGAACCCCAGAAAGTTAAAATTGGGCAATAAAAATTTCAGTACCTCAGCAGCAAGATACTCAAGAACGGCAGAAAGGTAGACCGGAGCTCCGGCGCCGACACGTTCAGCATACTTGCCGGACTTAAGAAAGCGAGCAATTCTACCAACAGGGAACTGAAGGCCAGCCTTTGAAGATCTTGAAACTGACTTGCTTTTTGATTGCCCTCTGCCTCCTTTTGTTGTTGTTGCACCTTTTCCACTCATCTTTGTGTGTGTGTGTATTTTGTGTGTAGAGATTTTGATTGTACTTTTTGGAGAGATGGAAGATGTGTGGGCGGGGGTTTTATAGGTAAGTGTTGGAAGTGAAAGGGTACGAGGTTTTGGAATGCTTTGCTCTGATTGGTGGGATTAGAGAGGTTAGGATTGCCAACGTGGCAAAATTTAAGGGCCGTTTGGGCTAATTTCAAATTTGGGTTTCAAATACTCAATTTATTTGGGTTTTGAAGGTCCAACTTCATTTTGGGCTCCAATAAATAAAAATAAAGAAGGTATCCATATTTTAAAAATTTATTGATAATTCATGGATTTTTTTTAGATTGTACTACAATCATTGACAAATCCGCCTCCATGGGAGTCGAACCTGTGACCAAGAGGTAAGTTGGCCTCTCTTTAATCAACTGAGACAACCTTTGCGGGCAAATTTCTTAGATTTTGATGAGATTTTAAAAAATTTAAAATATATTGTGAAATTCAACAAAATTCATGAATTTTTAAAATCTTATATAATCAATACATTTTTGAATACCAACACATATTATTATTTAAAATTCATATTAAATATCTCTAGATTTTAAATATTTATTTAAAATCTGGATTGGATACCTTATCTATATACTATCTATCTATCTATCTATATTATTATATAAAAGCCGAAATATTAAAAGTTTTGGTGCCTGTTTTTTTGTATTTCGTGAATTTACTTATTTACCCTTCATTATAAAGAAAAATAAATACATCTAAAATAAATAATAACATAATATAATTAATGGTAATTAGTCGAGATATTACCTTTTATAAACACCTAAAAACATCAGTCGTATCATATCTATCCATTATTAATATTTCCTTTCGAATTAAAACATGTTATAATTAATGGTAATTAGTCGATTAACATAATAAAATTAATGGTAATTAGTCGACTACCCTTTTCACATTAATATAATAAAATTAAAGAATTTACCAAAAATACTAAGTTTAAAGTTTATTTTTGCAAAAATACCATCTTTGTAATTAAATTGCATTTATACTATCTTTTCAAAATTAAAATGTTTCATTTGCAAAAATACTATTTTAGTTGTACTTATTCTCTCTTCTTCCCACCTCCACCATATCCAGTCCAGTGACCGGCGACTCCTCCGGCGACCGCCTCCTCCTCCCTCCTCCCTCCTCACCCATCTCCGACGACCACCCAACTTCCATTGACGACCGATCTATTCCACCACCTCCGATCTACTCTCTCCTCCCCCATTTCCGGCGACCTTCCACCTTCGATCTGTTTTTCACGGGGTCGCAGGCCTTCATAATGCTTACCCGATACCAGGTGGCCAGCGGTGAACTCCGGCGAGAACACCAACTCTGGTACCATGCAAAAACCGGCTCGAAAACTTAGAAAGAACCACAACAACATCTCTGTTCGAAGTAACTTAAACGAATACAGGAAATTAAATATTAACTCGTATCAAAATCACATAACCCAATTCGAAAACGAATTGAAAGTTACCCTTTCTTTGATTATTTGACGAAGGAAGGAAAGCAGGCTTCGATCTTTGCTGTTGAGCTTCACGCGATAGCGGAGAACAGGTGGTGGTGGTAGCCTGGTAGGGTTGAGAGCCAACGGTGGTGAAAAAGAAACGAGGGAGAGAAAAGAAAAGGGGAACAAGAAAAATGCAGGGGACGGGGTGGGTAGAAAATAATAGAGAAGAAAAAGTATTAGAGTAGGAAGAAGCAACAGTAACTATTAACGTATATTTGCAATAACTGAATTTAGTAACGTAAATTTGCAAATGACTGTAAAAATATAAAGTAAAAACGTAATTTTTTACTTTTTTGAATATATTTATGAGAAAAGCCCTAAAATTAATGGTAATTAGTCAATTGCCTTTTTCATATTTACTTTTAGTTGAACATATTATTTTTTATAAACACCTAAAAACATCAACCGTATCATATCTTTCGATCATTAATATTTTCTTTCGAATTAAAATACTTTACCTTTTTAATTTAAAACAAATATTACAATCATTAAAATATACCCGAAAATATCACATCACAATTTTCAGGAAAAATATAACACCTAAAATAAATAATAACATAATATAATTAATGGTAGTCTTTTTCACATTTACTTTTAGTTGAAGATATTACCTTTTATAAAAACCTAGAAAGATCAATTGTATCATATCTTTCAATCATTAATATTTCCTTTCTAATTAAAACACGTTACCTTTTTAATTTTCAACAAATCTTACAATCATTAATATATACCCGAAAATATCACACCATATTTTTTAATTATTAATAAAATATATTTAAAATCTTATATGTCGTTTATAATAAGGAAACATTAGTATAATCCGTAAACATGAGTATATTAAATTATATCAAATTAAAATTAAAAAATTATTAAAAATAAAGATTATATAAAAACATAATTATAATATTAAATAAAATTTATTATAATATAATACAAGAAACCCGTGCAATGCACGGGTTATAAGCTAGTATATTATTATATAATAAACGGATATAATTTGGTTGTTTGGTTCAACCATCTAAAAGAATACTAACCGTTAGATATTTAGTAAATAAATGATAGCCGTTAGATCTAATAACAAGTAATATTCTATATATAAATCCCTTTTCTAAAGATTCAAGGTTCGAATTCTGTAAATAACAAATTTACATTAAGATTTTATATTATTAGTTCTAATCAATGCATATCATTTATTAAATAAATATTATTATTACTAATAATTTTATTAATTAATTTTATTAATTAATTTTACAAAGTTAAATTATATTCATAATAAATTATTATACTCTATTTTATTTAATCATATAATTTTTAAAATATTTAAAAGTAACCCGTGTTTTGCACGTGCTATACCCTAGTACTTTTTAAAGTCTGAATTGAATATTCTTTAATAAATACACTTAATTTTAATGAATTTTCTAAAATTCATATTGGATATAGCCAAAATTTTAAAATATAAAAACATCCTACAAAATTTTTGAAATATAAAAACATCCTACAAATTTTTTAAAATATAAAAACATCCTACAAACATCCTACAATATAAAAACACTCCCTAAAACTTTAATCTTTGTTATCAAGCCCCGCCACTTTTGTCCATTCATTAATTAACCGTGTATCATTGCTCACTAACCTCGAGAGCTAAGTTATACACGTAGATCGGTAGATGTATAAGAGCATCTCCAAGAGACTCCTACTTTCACTTTTCAAAATAATATAAATAAATGGCTCTTAGCAAGTTATTACATTGGTTTATGTGTCAAATTCCAACAATCCTCTTTATATTAGCTCTTTATTAATAATTTATTCATAAATTAACCCCACTATAACCAAAAGTTGTGTAAGAATTGGTGGACATATATATTTTATTATTAAAATGCAAGTTAAGAGCTACTAGTGGCTCTTAGAGCATCTCCAAGTGGCTTTCTATTCAAGCTCTTAACTCAAAAAATGAGGAGAGAGAATGAAAATGTTGCTCCAAGAGACTCTTAGTGGCTCTTAAAAACACTAAGAGCCTCTTCTCTCTCCTCATTTCTAAGAGCCACTAGTAGCTCTTAAGTTGTATTTTAATAATAAAATATACATGTTCACCAATTCTTGCACAACTTTTGGTTATAGTGGGGTTAATTTATGAATAAATTATAAATAAAGAGCTAATATAAAGAGGATTGTTGGAGTTTGACACATAAACCAATGTAATAACTTGGTAAGAGCCATTTATTTATATTATTTTGAAGAATGAATGTAGGAGTCTCTTGGAGATGCTCTTAGAAATGAGGAGAGAGAAGAGGCTCTTAGTGTTTTTAAGAGCCACTAAAAATATCTTGGAACAACATTTTCATTCTCTCTCCTCATTTTTTGAGTTAAGAGCTTGAGTAGAGAGTCTCTTGGAGATGCTCTAACTCACCGAACCGGTCAATTGCTCGAATACTTTTGTATCCGTGCGACAGCGTATCAAACTCATAAAATAGTCCAATTTAAGTAAATTATCATTAATTTTGAAAAATAAATCAAAATTTGAAATATATCTTTTACTTAATTTTAACCCAAAAATAATGATTTTATAAAAACTTA
Organism: Kitagawia praeruptora; assembly: GCA_037693485.1. Taxonomy (NCBI): domain Eukaryota; kingdom Viridiplantae; phylum Streptophyta; class Magnoliopsida; order Apiales; family Apiaceae; genus Kitagawia; species Kitagawia praeruptora. The sequence continues at coordinate 155,103,289 of CM075348.1, read as the reverse complement.
TAATAAAATTTTTAATTTAGCCAAAATTTCAATCCAGATTAGCAAACTTAGGGGTGATCAAAATTTTCCAAACCCGTCCAAACCGCCCAATCCAAACCGTCCAAACCAGAATTTACGGTTTCGTAACGGTTTGGGTTGGTAACGGTTTCGATTTTTTAAAAACTGAAAACTAATGGTTGGGTTCGGTTTAACTTGTCAAACCGACCAATATAACCCATTCCACCAGAATATATAATAATATATGCTAATTATTTTTTTTTATTATTACTTAAGAAATATAATTTAAATTAATAATTAAAGCATGTTTGAGAATTATTTTGTTCTCATGTGGTCTGCTGGTTTGCTAGTTTATTATCGAGTGTAAGTATGTAACTAATGGTGCAACTTAATTACATGCCAAGTATGTTTGTTTTATAATTTTTTGTTAATTTTTCACGTCACAGGCCTGTTGAAAGAGGCGGCAGGTTGAAGTCTTGTGCATTTCATATCCGATTTTTAATTATGTAAGACTTTTAATGGTGATGTATGATTATATTTTATGAGACTTTGTACGTTATTTTGCTGGTCCGTAAGACTTTGTAACTTAATTACCAGATTTTGATGATATGTTGTGATGTCAGTTCATTGATGCATTGTACATTTGTGTCGATTAATTTTTTGCAAGTTTAAATTTTTTCAAGTAGTTTAAAACCCAACCCGCCCAAACCAAACCGTTATAATTTGGACGGTTTTTATTTAGTAATAACGGTAACAGTTATGATAACGGGTTGCTAAATTTCAAAACCATTAAATATGGATTAGGTGATTTAGTACTTTCAACCCGAACAACCCGAGCATTGCTCACCCCTAAGCAAACTCCTTAATTCCTCCCCTTATGCATGTTTTCTCCATGTTTTCTACATAATAAAAATTTAATTAACATTTTTTATTTATTTATTTTTATTAATAATAATGGGTCTCATTCCATGCACAATGTATCTTTGAGCATACAGTAAAAAAATCCAAAATAAAATTATAAAAGTAGGACCATGCACACACATTCCCATCGATAGACGTGCCCAGTACAAGCAGACCCCACATCTCTAAAAGTAAAATGACAACCATGATCACGAAGCCTCTACCAGTTGAAACACACGTACCTAACCTGTTCGACAAAATGTCTGACCCAGACAAACTCACCATAATCACACACACCACACACAATCATTTCCCCCTCTTTATGTTTCATTATCTTACATGTCTGCTCAGCCGGCCTAACGTTAAGACCTTAATATGTTTTCTGTCAGATATGACTTGAAACATACACAACATCTAGTATATTCTTGAATTTTATATGGTTTTTTTGCCTTGATGTTAATGGGTCAAACCTCAAAACTCCCCTAAAGCTCAAATTTATTTGTAAGCATATTAAAGCAAAAGGGGCCATGCTATGCACTGCTGTTGCTATTGTTTAAGTACTCTACTTGGGTAATGCTTATCTTCTTGATATCTTGAGTTTCAATATGTGTGTGTGTGTAGATGCTTTTCTGTGAGATGCCCACTATTATTTTCTTAAAATTTTGTGACCCATGTGATTAGAATTGATTAGTATGTTCATTTTTTGTGTTTTTGTAATGGATTTGTTGGTGACCTACTACTACTAGTTTTTGAGATTCTTTATTGAATTATTGAGTTATAATATTTTGTTGTTTGATATAATGATATTTACTTGGTTTGGTTTGTTTTGGTTTGTATTGGGACTGAAGGAGAGGAGGAGAGAAAAGTTTTGGACGTTGCTTGGTCAGCTATGTCTCGTGCTAAGAAGGTTTCAGGGTTTTATCGAGAGGGGAACGAATGGTACAGTGCTATTTGTGTTTTCTTCTTGAATTTGTTTGTCCTTTTTTGTTAGTCGTAATGGTATGTGTTCAAAGTTTGTAAGATTCTATAGTTACTAGTTATTCTTTACACCAATTGAATTGTATATTTGAATCCTAGATGTTAGTACTTGTATATGAACTTTTAAATCTACTGTTATAATGCTCACAAGAAAAGTAGATTGGCTTTGATTCTCTCCCCTGTATAACATTTCAGATCGGGTCATCTAGCACCTCTTGCATGGGTTTAGTATTTAAATAGAATATATATGTACAATTAATTAGTAAAATTCTAGACGGGTGAACGAATTTGAAGGAATTTCAAGAAGTAATACAAGTGTTCTAGAATGTTACTTTAATGTTTATATCATTTGTTAATAGAAGAGGCTTGTCTTATTTTGGAATGTGCATTTACAGGTTCTGCAATACAACTTTGCCTAGTGATATTACTGTTAATGTCGGTGGAGTAAAATTTCACCTTCACATGGTATTGTTGCTTCTACTCTTTTGTATTTGATATAAGATTGGCAGTGATTAACCTGTAATAAAGTGCTTTTTCGTTGGTTTTTATGTTCTTATTTTCTTGTTTCTACTTGAGTATGACTTTTCTTCGAGTGAGCAAGCAAACAATATGCACTTAAAAGCTAACTAAGTATCTTGATTAGTTTATTGCATTCAGCGTCAATTCAAGACCCTTTGAGAGAATGAAAGGCCTTTATGCATTTAGCAGACCAAATGGTATTTTGCTTTTCTTAGAGCATAATGTTAGTTAATAGTTCCTAAGCAGAGTGTATATCAATTTGAAGCCTGAGGAGTTTATATCAGCCATGATAGTACATAATCTAACTTCTTCTTTTCTAATTTGGATACATTTGTTTGAATCGACAAATAATTTAACCCCACTTCAAAATACTTATTGTAACTTATACATGGGGACTTGTACTAAATGGTGCTTTGTTTAGAACTGTAAATTAGAACTTTACAGTATAATGGTCTACTTGGAGTGTTCTGGATGCTCATCAGTGATCACGATGGCACATCGGAAATCCTATTTTTAAACATTACTAAAGCACATGGTAAATCTCCTTAACTTTAAACAATCTGGTCTCATTGTCTAGACAGGGTACTTCCAAACTTTACGATCACTATCTGGATGCTCTACTAAGATATTTCTTTGTTAGTAGTCTCTACAAAATTCCATACTGATTTTATGAATTTCTGTGGAGAAATTACATACTGCGAAATACATCTTATGAATGGGGGGACTATATAGAGAAATTAGGTTTCAATCAGATTACCACATAGGTTTTGTAAGGATAGCATTGCTACATAAGTCATAAGATTGTTTTATTTTACTGTTTTAATGTAACTAGATACGGTCTTATAAAATTTATGCTCTTTTACTCATCCTTATACAGTGCAATGTTGGCTCTCCAGTTTCCTCTAATATCAAAATGTGGGAAGATAGCAAATATTGTCGCAGAATCGAAACAAACTCGTGGCAGGACTTTGACAATATCTCTAGAAGAATTTCCTGGTGGTGCTGACGCATTCTTAGTAGCAGCTAAATTCTGTTACCAATTCAGGGTGGAATATACCTCGAAGAACATTGTGATGGTTTATTGTGCAGCTAATTACCTTGAAATGACAGATCATTATGGGGAAGGTAACTTGTTATTCGTTGCAGACAGTTACTTCCACAAGAATGTACTGAGAAATTGGAAGGATTGCATTTTAGCTCTCCAAAGTTGTCAAGCCATTATACAAAGAGCTGAAGAGCTACAAATAATTAATAAATGTGTGCATTCTATATCTGTGATGGTTTGCACAGATCCTAGTTTATTTGGATGGCCTATGCTGATGTATGGTAGCTTACAGAGCCCGGGGGGTAGTATACTATGGAATGGAATCAATACTGGTGCAAGAATCCGAAGTTCAGATTCTAACTGGTGGTTCGAAGATGTTTCATATCTTGGTGTAGCATTGTTTAAAAGACTTATACAGACAATGGAAGCAAGAAGGATAAGACCTGAAATTTTGGTGGGTGCAATAATATACTATTCTAAAAAGTACCTTCCAGGATTGGGCCGATGGCAAGGTAGACAGAGTGACAAAATGAGAACAGTTGCTAGTTTTAGCATGACACCTGCTGCCATTGATGAGAGGAATTTACTGGAAACTGTCGAGAAGTTGCTTCCTGAAAAGAAGGGTAAATCATTTTGCCGTTTTCTTTTGGGACTTCTTCGTGTTGCATTCATACTGGGTGCTAGTCCTGCATGCCGGGATTCCTTGGAGAGGAGAATAGGGATGCAGCTGGAATTGGCAACTCTAGATAGTCTTCTAATGCCTTCTTACGCAGATTCTGATACATTATATAATACTGACAGCATGGAGCGAATAATTAATCATTTTCTATCTATAGATCAGAGAGCAACTTCCCTTTCTCCATTGTCTTTGAACTCGGAAATCTCGCCATCATCTGGAACATTGAGAAAAGTTGCAAAACTGGTTGATGGATATATTGCAGAGGTTGCATCTGACACGAACTTAAAACCTGAACAGATGCGTTCACTTGCACAAGCCCTTCCAGAGTTTTCAAGAAGTTTTCATGACGGAATATACAGAGCTCTGGATATTTTCCTCAAGGTTTGTTGAAATATCGGAGTCGTATTTATCGTATTTAATAATTCTAGATGCCTATTTTTGTTATATTCTCTACTAATTGAAATTGTGTTCTATTAGTTGCATCCATGCTTCAGTCTCATAATCTTTCTAGTGATGAGAAAAATTTGACTTACGTTCATGGATTTTGTATGTGCTTTATTGTTCATATATGCTGTCGGAATTAATTTGTTATCAAATAAATAAACCTTGCTTAACAATTATTTTAATTGGTTTACAATACTGGTCATATTTGAAAGTTAGAAATTCAAATTAGAAGACCGAGTTGTACTTGATAGGAAAATTAACCTTTAGCCTGTCTTTCCTTTCTGTTATTTGGCATGTTACATTCCTCAACTTTACAAATCCTACCATGACATTCACAAGTATATTGTATATTGATTGCTTTCGCATTCCGCTGCTCCACAGTTAAAATCAATCTTTTTTGTCACCCTAGGTAATCTATGAAATCTAAATAATGATGCAGGCGCACCCTTGGTTGACTGATAAAGAGAAGGAGCAACTTTGCACCATCATTGACATTCAGAAGCTCTCTATTGATGCTTGTGCCCATGCTTCTCATAATGAGAGGTTGCCGCTTAGAATTGTTCTTCAAGTCCTGTTCTTTGAGCAGATGCAATTGAGAAGAGCTCTAGCTGGCTCTTATGCCTTTGATGCTGGACGTAATGCCCCTGCTGATCAACTGACTGGCACTGGTGATTTGGGGACTCAGGTTGTACACAGAGACGGATGGGTAACAGTGGTACGTGAGAATCAGGTCTTAAAAGTGGACTTGGATAGTATGAGGTCCAGAGTTGGGGAACTTGAAGGAGAGTTTAACAGAATGAAGCAAGAGGTCAAAAGAGTGACCAAATCACACAGTTCTCTTACTTCTCCACGCTTTCTTGTTGGAAGATTTGGGTGCAACCCACTACCTTGGTCGTCAAATGCTCGTGCAGACATTATTGAGAGTACAGCACCTTCTCCAAGAGCATCAGTTGAGCGAGCACAATCTTCCTATCACTCCAGACATTCTAAAAGTTTATCTTCGCGTGGATAATTTTTTTAAAGAAGGGAACTGTTGATGCCTTTCTGGTGAAATACAAGTCAAAGGCAACAGACCATTTAGGTGCTCTTCGTTTTACATGAGTAATAGATCATTTTCCGAGGTAATACTCGTACAGCTCAAAGAAATAGAGATGTTGAGTAAGCAAAGTACATAACAGTTACAAATTCTTTTGAAGAATACTTGTACAGCAAAGATTGCAAGTTTGTCACAGAATGTATACGTTGGTTATATACCCTTTCCAGAAATGTTGAGCGAAAGAAACTTGTAATACTTGATATGCGTTCTGGAGATTAAATAGGCACCAACCCAAAAAAAAAAGTAAATGATGTATAGAGTTTTGTTTAATAAGTTGATTGACATTTCTTACGTTTATGATATCATTCTCTTTTCGATCAGTGGCAGCTTTCATGTTTAGTTCACTGGTTTTGCTTGCATTCTTCACAGTCCTGAAACCCTTAAAAGTAAAGCTTTGTCAAATTATTCCCGTGAATCATCTCCATACCACATCTCCTCAAACAGATCCCAGATATGATCCCGTTTTGGCATGAAAAGGGATCAACCCTACCCACTGCAGGTAAAATATTGTAGTCAGCACATATGCGATGCTTGGCAGCAAACTTCTTTTCAGATTATATGTATACATTCTATGCTTCACTAGCATGATTAGTTTTTTAGCTGACTTGTACAAATCCAGGATTATTAACTGTTATGTCAAAACGAATATGTGTTGATTTGTGCAGACCTTTTATAATGGTCGCTGGCTCTTGCATATCTCAACATGATCGAATCTGCTTTAATCCTTAAGAATGAGAATAGTAACTGAAATTAGGTCTGTCAATGGATCAAGGATCCGATCCGATTCGATCCAATCCGAAATTAGCGGGTATGGATCCTTCAAAAAAATATCCGATACGATAAGAATCCGATCCGATAAGAATCCGATCCAATAAGGAGCGGGTTTGGATTTAGCATGATCCGATCCGTTAACGATCCGATCCGAATATATTTATATATTAAATATTTTTTATATATTATATATAATATAAAAAATATATCTACATATCTATACTATATTATATATATATATAATATATATATAATATATGTTATATTTATTATTTATATGTATTATATAATATATAATATAATATACTATATTTATTATTTAGTATATATTATATATATTTTATTTATCATATATAATATAAAATTTATAAAATATATATAGACTTTTCAAGAGCTTCAGACTTTGTATTTTGTTTGCTACTAGTTGATGTAATTCAGTGTACAATGTAATTGGAACTTGTTATGAGCTGTTTTATGGAATTTTAAATCGGGATATTTCAATTTTATAATTTTGCATGTTTTTCCTTCTTTTTTTAAAAAAATTAAATGGGTCGGACCTCCGATCCGAAAACCCGAAACCCGAACGGATCGGGTATGGATCAGACTAAAAAATATCCGTCCCTAATCCGATCCGATCCGAACCCGAAAAATCTTAATGGATTTGGATATGGATTTAGGATAATCCGAATCCGACCCGTTGACAGGCCTGACCGAAATCTTTTCACGGTTCTTCTCTTCATCATCTCAATAATCCCACGCAATAGAATCGAGAGATCCAAGTCACTTCTATGCGCTAAATCTGAAATCACAAGGGAATTGACATATCCTTTATTATCATACCTGAGTCTACCACACGTCAGTTAACCAATCAAAATCGAGGAATTATTTTAGGACCAATCAGAGCTAATTCCTAAAATTTAGACTTTTCCTTATTTGTAATCTCACCATACCTCTTTAACCATGGTTAGTTAACAACTCTAATTTAAATACAATAATGATTTTATTAAACATATCCATAAATACCTATTTTTTAAATCAAAAAATATTTACTAGAAAATTTAATTTGAATCATATTATCATACATTCTAAATTGGTTTTTATAATATATAGTATACAATTATAAGATATTAAATAATTATAATCTAACTTAAGTAAAAATATGAAAAAATTGGATTTGAAATCAGATTTTTAATAACTTGAATAAAATCCTTACCTTCAAAATTTTAATTTTTTCTGAGATCAAAAATATATTTATTCATAATTTGTTAATAAAATTAATTAATATATGCATAAGCCAACACTACAAAATCGGTTTTGAACAAATTTTAAATAGTTTGGATAAAATCCATATCTTCAAAAACTCGATTTTCTGAAAGGGTTCAAAAATATATTTATTCACAATTTGTTAATAAAATAATTAATAAATTAGTTAACAAAATTAAATACAATATTGATTTTATTAAACATATTCATAAATACATATTTTTTTTAAATAAATAAAATATTTACTAAAAAATCACAATTTTAATTTGAAATCAATCACGATATACTATTATATATTTTAAATTAATATTTCATAATTAATATTTCATTAATCAACCACACTTTTAATATAAAGTCAATCACAATCATATTATCATATGATTTTTATAATATATATTGTACAATTATAATCGATATTAAATAATTATAATTTAATTTAACTAAAAATTTGAAAAAATTAGATTTTAAAAAACTTGGATAAAATCCATACCTTCAAAATTTTGATTTTTTTTATAAGCTCAAAAAAATATTTATTCATAATTTTTAATAAATTAATTAATAAATGCATATAAGCCAACACTACAAAATCGGATTTGAACAAATTTTAAATAGTTTGGATAAAATTCTTATCTAAAAAAACTCGATTTTTAAAAGGTTCAAAAATATATTTATTCAAAATTTATTAATAAAATAATTAACAAATTTATATAAACGAACACTACATATATTTTAATTATTTTAATTTTTAAATATATGCTATAAGAGTATTATTATTGTTTGGTGAATAAATTACCAATCAATAAATTAAAGTTATATTATAGGCAATCAGAATTTACTTCTAAACTTTAAATCAATCAATCGTATACAAAAATTTTATTATTTACCATACTTATTCTAATTTACTAATCGCGGTTAAATTAAATTTAAATATAAAACATCTTGATTTAATAACTTCGCATATCACATGATTTTTAATTTTAAAAAACTTTTATTGAACCTAAATATTATTTTCTATAAATCCACATAACAGTATATTACATATGGTTATATATTTTTTAGTTATGAATTGTTTTTGAACATCATTTATTATAATAATGGATACCCGAATCTAACATGTATTTGTTAACCAATCACAAGATTGTGAATTATTTTAACATCAATCAGAATCTATTAAATTTAAATCAATTAAACTTAATGTAACATGTTTCTTTATTGGATCTAGATTCTACATTTCAGCCAAGACTAAACTCAAATCAAGTTATAACAATCAATAATAATTAATTTTTATTTTTTCATATCAATTAACTAAACATGATAACTATTAATTTTTATTTTAACAGTTGACTAATAAACAATTTATATAAAATAAAATTCTTACAAACTAAAAAATATAATTATTATATCAATTTAAACATTACAGGAAATCTAAGCTGCTTATTCCCTATTCCTCACCAGACTTAGCCAACTTTGATAAATTAAGTGTATACATCAATTATTCTCATAACTAAATCATATCAATTTCGGTTATGGTACTACTTTAAATCCTTTTATTATATGGCATTCTATACTTGGACAGATTATCTTTTTATTTGATTGTATATATGTATTATATGTGTCGTGTTTTAATTGTCCAATAAATTCAACATAAAAACGTTTTAGACAAAAAAATGATTTAGGTTATCATCATCCCCGGTTCGGATTCTCTCAGAGATACTTCCCATTAGAATATTCAATAGCAAACTTCAATAATTCAGTGACTTATAAAATTGTAGCATCAATTATTTTCATGACTAAATCGTATCAATTTCGGTTATGGTACTACTTTAAATCTTTTTATTATATGGCATTCTATGCTTGGACAGATTATCTTTTTATTTTGATTGTATATATGTATTACATGTGTCGTGTTTTAATTGTCCAATAAATTCAATTTAGGTTATCATCATCCCCAGTCCGAATTCTCTCTGAGTTACTTCCCATTAGAATATTCAATAGCAAACTTCAATAATTCAGCGACTTACTAAATTTTAGGCATCAATCCTTATCACATTACACTGATTTATTTACATTATTAGGTGTGCCTATAGATAAATGTTTTTTTACAGTGTTAGGTTGTCAACGTTATTCAGTGATTACTTAACAATTTTATTCTAAATACAATAATTATTTAATTTAAAAATTTATACATTAATACACGAATCTATTATATTTATAATAGCTATTTTGATATCTCAAATTTTAAAATCAAAATCATAAGGTAAAATTAAAATCATGAATTAAAAATTATTAACAATATAAAACTATTTACCAAACTATTCTAAATACAAATCCGAAATTTAAGTTATGTAAAATATTAAATAATTCAGTCATAAAAAAAATAATCAATCAATTAAAATGTTAAAATGAATTTTAAACCAACCATCTTTTAACATTTTAATTACGAAATTTTTTTAACTATGCAATAATTAATGGAAAAAATAATTGACCTGGAAATATATTTGAATTATTCAAAATATTAAATATACCCTTAATAAGTACTTTACATTATATGGTGTATAAATTATCAAATTAAAAATAAAAAAAATATTACAGAGTCAATGAAAATATTGTCAGTGAATATTTCCATAATAAATTGGTCAATTTATGACAAATTTCTTTTAAATTACTATTTATTTATTGATAATTAATTCATCAATAAAAGGACATATGTCATACACAAAAATAATCAAATCTGCAAAAATCATCAATAAAAGGGCATACAACATCTACAAAAACAATTAAAATTGAACAAACAAATAGTAAATTATATCACTAAATTTTTTTTATCCAATTATTGAACAGATCTTCAATTATAGTACATCTCTAGCTTATGTCACTAAATTATATAGTCTTTTCGGTGAGATAATCTAACAATTTGTTATAAACGTGAGGAATATGTATATCTGATTTGTCATAACGTATTCAAACAATCGACCGGAACTGTAATTCTATACTATCCAAATCAATTATCTAATATAACAAAATCTAATACTCCTTCCGCCCCATAAATAATGTCTTAGTTTTTTTCAAGTTTTTGGCACGCATTTCTATGCATATAAAAACCATGTTTGTAGATATTATTTTCTCATTTTTTGTGTTCTGTATAAAAATAGGATGTTCAAACTTTTATACAAAACAAAAAACTCGAAAAATATTACTTAAAACTATGTTTTCTATATGTGTGGAAATGGTTCTAAGACATATAATTATATATTTACATAACTTGGATAGATAGTAATATATATTTCATATAATTGTTATATTTTTTTCTATTCGCGTATTTCATTTCATTTCGTGTACATGAAAAAAATTGTGTAATTTAGTGTCATTTTGTGTTTTAATTTCGGGTACACGATGTAATATCATGTCATTTTCGTCAAGACTCTAAAATACATGACATGAATGTACAAAACGATTTGTCAGGTCTACATAAGCTATTTCTTCTTATATATGTAGGAAAAATATACTCACTGTTAAAGGAAAATGAATTTTATGTTATTTAACCCAAAATCTGAATTATAAGGACACGTATATAACAATGTGATTATGTGTTTATATATTACATACTTGATTTCAATTTTATGGACAATAGCTTATTTTCACAAGTTAGTCAAATTAAAAAAAGATTGGTGCTACTCATTTTCATATGTCTTATTTTAAGAATAAAATAAAACTAAAATTTATTATTCCATGTTTTACTAAAAAAGAATAAAAAAACAAAATACAAACTTCCAAACTGAAAATGCACAATTTAAGTTGTCTTTGCAAATAAGCTAAGGACAATAACCATAAAATCTAACAATTATATGTTACTCCAAGAGCGCGATATATTGAATTTGTTTGGTTAGTTGATAATATTTTTATAGTAAATCAATTCATTAATAAAAGGACGTATAATTTGGAAAAATGATATTGAACAATCACATAACAAACAAGATTAGATGAAAGTTTCTATTGTTATATCTATGTTCGTTTCATATATCTTGCACAATATATATCATTTCTCAGATCGCTAAACATGCAACCTCTTTTTGATAGACACTCTGATGATTTATTGGAGTCGTGAGGATTAAGTTCTTACACATTTTTAATATGCAGTAATGGAAAAATTAACCACGACCATGCAAATATTTTCAATAAATTAATATAATAAATTCTTTAAGGATTCAATATTTAGTAAATATACCGAATTCTCAAAATATGGGTGAAAATTTTGTTAACATGATACGTAGAAATATTCTCTAGCAAAGAATCAAATAAAATGAAAGCTAAATTTTAAAAAAATAAAAAAAGAGGGATGTTGAACTTTTCAATGGGGGTTGTATTTGTTTTGATGTTTGGTTCATAATATTAATAATAATTCAATTGGCATGATTCACGAATAAGTAATTTTATACTTACGTTAATTAACATATCAATAAAATTATATATTTTTCTAAATAAAATTTAAATAATATATTTATATTAATTTATTAATACAATTTATCTTTCGGTGCGTAGCACGGGTAGAACGCTAGTATAATATTAGTATAACAATATATTACTACTGAATATTATTGAATAATCCTATTATTATGTTGGTTTGCTTGTTTTTTTTTTTTTTTGAAACCAAAAGGATATTTCATTAACTTAGCAAATTTTCGGACAATAGTGTCTCCAACAATTGACTCGGAGGAGACAGGAAAGCACAGAAACTGTTTACATCACAGGGAATTCTAGCCATACAATGAGCTACCCTGTTTGCTTTGTTTCTAACAAACCTTAACACCAACCTATCATTACCTTGCAAAAGATCCCTACCTGCAACACATGCCCAACCTCCAACAAATTCTCCTTCGGCTGCAGCACCTCCTGGACACTGATCAAAGAATCGCTCTCAACAGTCACTTGATCTGTTGTACACTCACTGGCCCATGACAATGCTTCAAGTATACCTGTCGCCTCTGCCTCGACGACTGAAACCTTCCCTGCAAACTTCATGGTCTTTCCCATAATGTACTGCCCCAAGTGATTTCTTCCCACCATACCCACTGCAAACCAGTTCTGATCTTCAATCACATTAGCATCCACATTCATTTTCATACAACCGACTTCTGGAGGCCTCCACTTACTGTCATACACGTGTTTGGCATCATGCTCAGACTTGTTTTGCTGTTGTCTCTCATTAGCTTCTTGCCAGTCCTTAATCTGTTTTTTACTACCTTCCATAACTACTTCTGGAGGCATAACCCTGTTCTCAAATATCCGTTTGTTTATCATAAACCATATCCCCGATAGCACTGTTGAGATGACTACCAATTCTTGTTTTGACCCACTTGATAATTTCTGCAAAAGCCACTCAATGCTGTCTTCAATGTTCCATCCATCTATGTCGACTCCCATATAATGCCAACAGGTCCTAGCAAACTGACATTCAAAGAATAAATGCCTCAAGTGTTCAATCTCTCCCGTGCACATAGAACAGATAATTGGAGTTTGTATACCCCTCCCTCTCAACCGATTTCTCACTAGCAACGTATTGCGACAAAACCTCCACAAAAACACTTTAGTTTTATGAGGAACCTCGAGCTTCCAGATCACACTCCAGCCTCTTGATTGTTGAACTTCATTTCCTATTAGATGTTGCTGACACCACTGAAAATAACCCGATTTCACCGTATACTTCCCATTCTTAGAATGAGTCCAGGCCACCCTATCTACTGCATACCTTTGGGGAATTTGAGTCTTCACAATTGCTGCTACATCTTCACTACAAAAATGATTGTTCAACTTGTTTATATCCCAAGATTTCATGTTCTCCAGAAACAAGTCACTCACCACTAAATTCGAAACATCACCACTCACACGGTTCTTGTCTATACAGAAGTCCTCATTTGATCTCAACCATCTATCCTCCAGAACATTGATAGACTTACCATCACCTACTACCCATCTCAGACCTCCCCTCATTTCCTCCTTGGCCTCCCAAATACCCGACCACTAGCTATCCCCCCTTCATGCCTGCTTGTAAAAAATTGCTACTAGGATAATATCTCGCTTTTAGCACTCTGACCAGCAATGACTTTGGCTCGTTAATTAGCTTCCAACATTGCTTACTTAAAAGAGCTACATTAAACCCCTTGATGTCCCTGAAACCCAAACCACCCTGATTCTTCGACATACACATCCTCTGCCAACTCAACCATTTAATGCCTTTATTGTTCGCTGAACTGTTCTTCCACCAATATGCATTCATCACTCTTTGAATCTCCTCACATATAGACTTAGGCAGCATGAAGCAAGACATTGCATAGGCAGGTATAGCTTGTAGAATATTCTTCAGCATTATCAGCTTACCAGCTCGAGATAAAAGCCTCGTACTCCAACTCTCGATTTTCTTGATCACCTGTTCCTTTAGATACCTAAACACCTTCTTTTTTGAACGACCAATCAGAGAAGGAAGGCCCAGATATTTGCTTTCACCAATATCCTTCGTTACACCTAATTTTTCCTTGATTTCTTCTTGCTTATCCATCCTTACGTTCGAATTGAAGAAGATTGCAGATTTCTGGTAGTTAACAGCTTGACCAGAATACGCCTCATAATTATTCAAAATGCATTTCACCTTCTCTGCTTCAGTGGTTGAGGCATTAAAAAACAGGAAACTATCATCAGCAAAGAGTAAGTGCGTAACTGCTGGGGCTGAGTTGCATATTTTACAGCCCTTAATACTTCCCTCCCTAGCAGCTGAGCTTAGGTCTTTAGATAAACCTTCGACACACAATAAGAACAGGTATGGAGACAAGGGGTCCCCCTGGAGAAGACCTCGAGTAGGATTAATAGGCCCTATTAGTGCGTCATGAAATGAAATGGAATAGGACACCGTTGTGACACACAACATCACCCACTTTATCCAACTCTCCGCAAAACCCATGCTCATCATTCTATATCGAAGATAATCCCAATTTATTCGATCATAAGATTTGCTTATATCAAGTTTTAAAGCCACTCCTCCATCCTGACCACTATGCTTCCTCTTCATATAGTGCAGAATTTTGAATGCTACTGATACATTGTCTGTGATGTTTCTACCAGGGACAAAAGCTGACTGTTCTTCTGAAATGATTTGAGGGAGAATTTTCTGCAATCTATTTGCTAAGACTTTAGCAACAATTTTATAAAGCACATTACATAAAGATATGGGTCTGAGATCTTTAGGGTCATTTACTACCTCTTTTTTGGGAATAAGAACGATAGTTGTATCATTAACATCACCCGAAAATTGACCCTCACTTAACCATTGTCTGCAGCAATTAAAAACTTCCTTCCCAAGAAGTTTCCAAAAGTGTTGAAAGAAGGCTGGATTAAGGCCATCCGGACCACTTGCTTTATCTGGGTGCATATCTTTAACAGCCTTGGTAAACTCAGCAAAAGTTAGCTCAGCCGTAAGCAGATCATTCTGACAATTAGAAATAATAGCAGTGTCTATACTACTACTAGGAATGTCACTACAGTTATTAGACTCCTTGAAAACATGAGTGAAGTAATTAAATAGAACAGTACACATACCATCATGACTTGAAACCATCATTCCATCTCCTGCCTTGAGTTCTGAGATGTGGTTGAGATAGTTTCTTTTTTTTTTCTTTTTTGCTAAATGTTGAGATAGTTTCCTTTAGTATTGTTCGATTGCTTCCTTTTAGATCTCTCCTTTTATCATCTCTAACAACATCTTTTCTTCCAAAGTGACCTGTAAGTTATTCATGTGATATATTGGAATCATACTCGAGGGTAATAGCTTGAGGTTATAAGAGTATCTTCAATAAGCTCTTTATACAAGCTCTTAGGCTATGTTTGGTTCAAGAGAGGGGAAGGGAGGGGAGGGGTTTTAATGGAGGGAAGGGGAAGGGAGGGGATGAAAAGGGTAGGGTTTTAATAATATTTATGTTTGGTTCATATGAGGGAAGGCCGGAAGGGAGGGGAGGGGATTCATTTTTTGTTTGGTACAAGAGGGGAAGGGAGGGTTTTATGAGTAAATTACTTTTATAACCTTCATATATGAAAAAAAAATATAAATTAGAATTACACATGTAAGGGTATTTTTGTCAAATAAATGTTACCCCTCCCCCCCTCCAAAAAACCCCAAATTGGAGGATGATAAAATTAAACAAAAACTCACCTCCTCTCCCCTCCAATCCCCTCCCCAATTTTGAACCAAACATGATTTTACATTTCATATCCCTCCCCTCCCTTCCCTTCGCCTCCTTTCTCCTCCAACCAAACAGGGGCTTAGATCAAAAAGTAAAAAAGGATGGCTTAAATTGGAAGTTTCAAGTGACTTTTAGAGTCTTTTCTTTCTCCTAATTTCTAAAATTTCTAAGAGTAACTACTAACAGCATCTTCAAGAGTTTCCTAGTTCACTCTTGGTAACATATTACATTGATTTGTGTATCAACTCCAACAGTACTTATCATTGCTCTTTATTTAATATTTTATTCATATTTCAATTCCACTAATACAAACAATCAATATAGGAAAGAGAAGAACCAATATTTTACTAATAAAATATAAGTTAAGAGCTACTAGTTACTCTTAAAATAGAGGAGACAGAAGAGACTTTTGACCTTTTAAAGAGCCTTTAAAAGTCTCTTGGAACATGATTTTAACTCATGCTGTTTATATTTTGATTTATGAATTTAGATGGCTGATAACAGTATGCTCTGATAGCTCTTAACTTTGATTTTATTAATAAAATATTTATGTTCACTAATCATTACACAACTTTTTGTCATAGTGAAAATGGTTTATTAGTAAACTATAAATAAAGACCTAACATAAAAAACATTGTTGGAATTTGATACAATAATTTGGAATTGAGAGATTCAAGTCACTTCTATGCACTAAATCTAAAATCACAAGGGAATTAAATATATAATATTAGTATAACAATATATTATTATAAGATACTATTGAATAGTCCTATTATATTATATTGCTTGCTTGTTGAGATAGTTTTCTTTTGCAATTTTAGATATACGGGTACAAGCTCATCTTCTTTTATAATTGATTATAATATAATGAAACCTTAATTGTTTCCTTTTATTTCTCTCTTTTTTATCATTTCTAAGAGCATCTTCAACCAAATATAATCCTTAACTAAAAATGTATATAACTTGCTAAATATAAGAATTATAGAGATTATGTAAAAATTTCTCCACTCTAATGGGTTATTCCCGTTGTCTAAAATTTTAGCCAACCTAAATATCTTGGTAGTGACCTGTATTGAAAACACACGTCATCTATTTCCATTTTAAAACAATATATTCCATTTTTATTAACTTAAAATAACAATCACATACTATTTTTTAAATATATCCACATTATATTATACCTTACAGATTCAGCAAATTTTACATAATCGTATTTTATAACATTTAGCTAATCATTTTTAATCAACACCGTTGGAGATGCTCTAAAAACATATTTTCTTCCAAAGTAAGATTGTAAGTTGTTTATGTGAAATATACGAGGGTGAATTTGTAAATTTAGAATTTTTTTAGTGTTTACCAAATTGCCACTAAAAATATATATAAATGTGTTTTAACCTCAAGGAAATTTTCGAAAATCATCTTTAAACCCAATTTTCTCTAATTTAAAATGATTTTATACTTTATAACATTATTTTTAATTTCATAAATATATATTCTTAACCATTTACTAGTGCATTTCTAAAGTAAATTTTTGAAAAGATTTTTTTTTAATGTCAACAAAACAAGCAGTGGTATATACCAATATAATACATAACAAGTATGCACAAAACTGAATTCTGTGCTCCATGTCACACCATAAGCCGAGGGAAATTCCAGAACAGCATTTGTACAGATAGTACTCTTCCTATCTACATTGAGCTTTACTACATTTTTGCTAGTGTTTGGGTCATAGAATATATATATATATATATATATATATATATATATATATATATATATATATATATATATATATATATATATATATATATATTATATATAACAAATTGTTTCATTACTGTGGTGTAGGTGTAATACCAACTTGCTGCCGATATAACAAATTGTTTCATTACTGTGGTGTAGGTGTAATACCAACTTGCTGCCGAAGATCATGAATGGTGGTTAGGCTTTTACTTCCACTATGATAGCATTGATCATTAATGGTGGTGGAGACCCCCTCTTCCTCCTTTTGGCTTTGGCTTAGACTCTGCAAGAAAATCTTCAATCCAGTCATAGTGACCCCTTTGAGACTGCTTTTCTCGCTTGATTGCTTCTAGGCTTGGTGGAGAAGGTTTACGCAAGGGCACTCTTTGTCTTCATTCTTCTTCTTTCCACTAGACCATTAATGCTCCTAACTTAGAGTATCTCCAAGGGTGTAAAACCCTTAGCTAAATTATCTACATGACATCTAGTTGGCATCTAGTGGCACTATTTAGATAATATGTAAAAGTTTGAGCACTCCAACCATTAATCCCTTAGCAAAAAATATAGATAATGATATTTGGTGAGTTATATTTGTTGAACCAATGAAGCCCTTATGTATAATTTTACATGACCATGATTATAGATAATCCCCTTGGAGCAAACATGTTCACTCTTAGCAAAAATTTTACATTATCATTATAGCCAATGATTATAGCTAACCATTTTACATAATACCCTTGGAAATGCTCTTAGGTGAGTACAAAGAATTCTTCATATGAATATATAAGGGGTATGAATATATAAGGGGTATTGTTGTAATTGCAGGACTTATCATAGAATTACAATTATGCCATTAAAAATGTATTACGTACTCAGATACGTCCCCTAAGTGGCATTTTTCTCATTTTTGAAAAAAATTCATATAAATTTAATCAATCATATCAAATAAAATCTTAAATGAATTAATATTATTTTATATCGTATATAGTTCAAACGAATAAATTGTTATTTCTCAAATATATTTGTAATTTATTTAATATTACTGAATTTTGAAAGTACCGTATCATTTGTTCATAATTTCTTGCAGTTAAATTATTAAATATATTTCCTGCATCCCAACTATTAACATTTTTATTGAACACTCAGGTAAAAAAATTAGTGTAGAAAAGTGGATAATTTAAAAGTACTTATTAAAATTAGTGAAAAAAATTTACTATTTTGTGTTGTATCAAGAAATATGGATAGGACGAAGGGTCGAGGGAGTAGTTATTATTTTTTTTACAAAACAAATTGGCAAGTGATTTGAAATCATCATTATTTCGCACCACTCTTTCTAAACTTAACATCTTAGAGAATAATGAATTAGCAATCAAAAATTAATATTGTGCATAATTTGAATTTCGATGAAAAGTTTACTAACATGTTTATAGATGTCACAAGTTATAAGTTATCTGATGGTAAGAATTGACATGGATTGTAAAAGATAATTTGAATGATTCTATTGATTTAGTTGGGTAACATTAATGGATGGTGAAAGCCATTTATGCCCAGTCTCCTGGCAATTTAATTTGAAGTTTGATGAAACGATTGATACTCACATACCCATTTCAATCACTCAACTGAAAGAAAGTAAGTTTCTTTTACGTCATCATATTGAACCTGTCAAATTTTGAATGTAAATGTGTGAATCAATATTGTTGAAACAAGTTTTTTAGGGTAAAAACATGATCCAAGTTATTGACATCTTTGAGTGTGGCACTCTAGACATCATCCCCGGGACCACTGTTCCAAATAATTCTCAATTTTTTTAAAATTTATGTATTTAAATAACAATATGACATGTAGTTCATGAGGATCAATACTCCTTTTGAAAGGCTTTGGTGCATAGCTAGTCCCAAAATGTAATTACTTATCACTTACATAATCTATATCAAGTTCTTTTTTATTATTAATTTTTAAAGATTCACTTGTTGAAAAAAAGGTTTGGAAAAATGATTTTTCTTTGTAACTCATTTATTTGTGTTCTTAGAAACTTACACTTAACGATAAAAAGTCTAAAAATTAAATTTTAACAAATTTTACTATTACACTAGTAACTTAGCATTCCGTCAAAAAGAGTTAACATATGTTAAGTTTTATTTCTCGCGTGTCAAATTAATTATACGTGGATGATGACTTGTCATTATTGTACTTATTATATTAGTACTAAAATTTTAAAAACAAACTCTCTCTAACACAATCAAAAACAAAAAGTCCTCTTTACACTATTACGTCCACAAATACGATGTTACTGTTATTGAAAGTGTAAAACGTGTGTGAACGTACAATGACATGAATACTAAGTTATCATTAAATCATAAACTTATAGTTTCTCATTATTATCTAACACAATCGATATCATTTTCTTATTCTCTACTCATTTTTTTTTATTAATTTTATATAGATTTAATGGAAGGTATTATTACTACAATTGAGGTACAATGGATACCATTTACAATGTTGAATGTTGATGTCATTGAACTTTTTTAGAGCATTGCTTTAATTTTTACAAGATATTGATAATTGCAGTGGTCTCAAACTATATTACAAGAAATCTATGACCTTTGGTAAAAAATTGTTACAAATTTGTTTGAAATCATAAATCGGTTAAAAAGTTATGTCTTGATGCAATGTCATTAGATTATGTTGGTATATATGTTGATCATTGTGCTGAAGAGAAGAAAAAAAGATTGTAGAATATAAGATGAATTTTTAGATGATGGTGAGGAATTAGTTGATCTGATTATGAAGGATATCGTGTAACTCCAAGCTTAAGAATCAATCGAACAAGAGTAAACCACATAAGCCATTGAATTCAAGAAATAACTTAAATCATAATTTCTAAATATGTTTCCCCAATTTAAAATGAAAAATAAAGAAATCCCCGTTAAAAATACATAACAATTGTGTTATGTACAAATATTTATAAAGATACCACATCAGCTAAACATATAAGCAATTTAGTTTGCATCAGCAGCTTGTTTTAACGAAAACAAGTAAAACATAACGAAATGTTTACATTTAAATTCTCATGTAATGTTGGTGGTTTAAATAAATTAGTTTATTATTGAATGTAAATTTCAAAACATATAAATAATTTAGTGATAATTCATTTTCCCAAATGGTTAATTTATATTTTTATATTTGGAAAAATCATGACTTTATCGTTACAGAATTTGAATTATATATGCAATTAGAATTATCAAAATAATTTTTGTTAAATCTATCAACTGATAGTCCTAGTTATTTTTTTTCCCATACTTGTAAATTGTAATCCTAGTTAGTTTTAGTCTCTTTAGACCTTTACACGTATTATCTTATGTCTAAGTGCGATGATCGGGTAATTTTAAAATTTAAGTAGCATAGTTATTCGAATAGATAACTAGCATAGTAGCATATCTCTTTAGATATTTTTAATAAATAGGTAAGTGCGATGATCGGGTAATTTTAAAATTTAAGTAGCATAGTTATTATAATAGATAACTAGCATAGTAGCATATCTCTTTAGATATTTTTAATAAATAGGTTCAAGTATCAAAATGAACTAGCGTAAAAGCCCGTGCAAAGCACGGGCACTGGACTAGTTTCTCGTTCAAAATTATATATATATTCAAATAATTTTATAATTAAAAATATGATAAACGATAAGATTTCAATTTATCTAATATTTTAATATTTATTTTGTAATTTTACATACCATTTTTTAATTTTATATTTTGAATTATTTTTTAACTCAATTTTAAAACTTTATAAATATTTCAATTGATGTTAAATATGATAAATGACCTTAATGACCCATGCATGTATGTAAAATTTACAATCAATTTTTTTGATTTTATCGTATACTGATCTAAGTACACAATCATTATATATTATATTGATCAATTTGTCATATTATATAAAAATTCATATAGACCATACTTTTATTGTAACATCCCAAGTTTTTAGATTAATTTTAGTAAATAATTTGATGATTTATTATTAATAATTTAGGATTTAAGATTATAGCATTTTTCAATTTTAGAGGAGTTATTGCAGAAATTCATTAAAAATAGAAGATTAATAGTTGTAACTCATAATTGATTTTTAAGTTTTGAATTTTGGCTAAAAATTAGTAGTTTTTTTTAATTAAGGAGGATGTATCATTAAATAATAATTAGTAAGGATAAAGACATCGGTCACAAAAGAATATAGAAAAACCCTAAAATTCTAGATAGCAGTCATGTAAAGAAAAAAGAACGTAAAGATAGAAAAAAGAAAGGCCGAGAGAGAGGAAAAAGAAACGCCGAGAGAAAGAGAGAGAGAGAGAGAGAGAGAGAGAGAGAGAGAGAAGAACACAAGAGGAGAAGAGGAAGAGAAGAGGAAGTCTCATAACAAGAATAAAAAGATGGGGTAACGATTCTTTAATTCTCTTGATGTTCGTGTTAATTCATGTGTATTATACTTGATTGATTTTGATTATGTTACGGATCCTTGTATGTTCTCTTGAGAATTTGTATAGGTGTAGAATCTGATGTATATCCATGAGTTAATTATTTGTATAGATGCTTCGCTATCCTTTTTATCTTGGTATTAGTACTTTGATTTTGTATGTACAGTATATATTAATTCTGAATTCTTGTAAAATTCGTATCTGATTCGTTATTCATCGGAATTTCATGAAATTAGTCTTTCTGAAAAGGTATTTGAATTATCTACAACTTTTCTTCTTTAACTTTTCTGAAATTCTGCATGTAAATTCGTGTTTTATGTGATTTTGTGATCTGACCTGCTTGTTTTCGAAACTGAGTGCCCAACTTTAAAAATTCATAGTAAATTGAGTTTTTATCCAAAAATTATGAGCGATATCATTCTGGAAATATATTTTCTAGCTCTATGTTTTTCGTTTACATTCCTTCGTCAAATGTTGTGATTTTGAAGTCTTAAACAGCAAAATACTAGAGAAGTCACGGTCTGATTCTGTTCTACAGTCCGCAAATATCTACTTTCTGAATTCGTTTCTTGTTTGTTTTTATCGAGCCTTACCATTCTGGAAAGGTTTCAGAATTGTCTACGTTTTTCGTGCTTTATGCTTTTTCATATAAAATCATTTTCATAGAGTAATTTGCCAATTTCCAAAACTGATCAGGGCTGATTTTGTTAACAATGGTCTATTTTGTAAGATATTTTGGTGTGTGATTTTTGAAATTTTCTTTGAGTAAGTTATATGTAGCGCCACATGAGTTCTATTAAGGTGTGTGCTTGTTTGCTATATTTGATTGTGAATAGATAATGAATTAATATTTAGGATTGGTTGTGGTTTTATTTTCAGGGGTACGATATCGACATCGAGGTAAGTAACTTTTCGTTGCTCATTAGTATTGTTAAATCTATTTTTATTCGATTAAATATTGTTTTTTTCGAAATATGTGATCGATTTGAATTCTGAAAATTGTGTCATCGAAAATCGTAGAAAAGATTTTTATAAGAATCCCCAGTTTTAGTTGCGTATCGAATCATAGAATCCGGTCACTGGATAGTGTGACACATAGAACTAGTTTACGCACGTTCCGGAACACATAGATACCTTGTTGAGTTTGACTTAACGAGGGACGTAAACTAGCCCTCATCGAACTATAGAAGCCGTGTCACTGGCATAGTGTGACCGTAATTTAGAACTGTGGGAATATAATGTGATTTTACTATTAAAATTGTTTTATCGATTTACAGCTTTTGAACATTTGTTTTTTTTAAAGTATTATTTTTGAGCCGTCGGGCGATGGTTACTTGCTGGGCTTTGCATCTCATTGTTTTAATATATTTCAGGTTACTAATCTTTGGATCGAATAAGGACGTGAACTTTGTGGAATTTCTTGTCATTTGATTTGACACAATTTGTTGTTGTGCTATTAGAATTAATTGTTTTGTTAAGTGTAAGACATGGATTATTGAATTTGTGAAGCTGTATTTTTAATTTGATTGTTTCAGATTATTGTGTTGACTTTGGGTATGACTTTCGTTGAATTTGGATTTATTGAATAAAGAATTGTATTTTATTTTAGTTGAGAATTTAGAAATAATTGTCCGAAAATTTGGGTTTTTACATTTATAATCGAGTTATAGTCTAACTGATCATTATAAATAATTATTGTAGTTTTATAAGATTTATGATTTGAAAATTTATACCTTTTTTGATTTTATTTAATGTTAATTATGTTACTTTTTTTTATATATAACATAGATAAAATTTTCAATTATTTTTAGAATTCTCATCTTTTTAACATAATTTCAATTATTTTTGTGACGCCCCCAAATCCGCCCTGTCCGGGGACCCGGGTCGCCACATCAGGTCTCAGCATCCTGCAACACACGTTAGCTCGATAATAATAAAATCTTTATTACAACGGAGCGGAACAGTCCCACTCCACAGATCCAAGATCGGATTCACACTTTATTACAAAACGCTTATTACATCACCGAAAATATCTTGCAAAAGTCTATAAAGATAGAAAGGATAAAAGGTTCCATCTGGCCATTCTAGTCCTTATCAGCATAGCCTGGAGCTTTTCCCTTCCCTTTGTTTCTCTGGCTGGATGTCTCGCCTTTCTCCATCTTGATAGCTGAACAAATGTTGTAAAGCAAGAGTGAGCAACTTTGGTGCTCAGCAAATTCTCTCCTGGCTCGGTACATAAATATAGTAATATATACCGAAAGAAAATACTCGAATTAAAATGAAACTGATAAGATAACAAACTCTGAAAATTTTGACTCAAGACTTGTCTCGAAAATAGGAATACTCGAAATGACTCTTTTTGTGAAACTCTGATGACTCATGATAAAAGAATAACTGGTCTTCCATCCTTTCGGTATCTCGGCGGGGCGATCAACTATCCGACCGGGAATACCGTCCTCCAATGACACCGCACTTCGCCCGATCACGGCTACAATACGATATCAACGAATATAATATATAGTATGAATGCTAGCATCATAGTGGGTGATTATATCAACCCTGGCATCATAGTGCCTAAATATTCTCGTGTCCTTAAAACGGATCACGAGTCTCTCTTTTTCTCTAAAATGGGCCTCTTTCCCAAAATTGACCAGTAGAATACAGAATTCCCGAATATTTAATGAACTGACATTTGTAGATGAACTTCACAGGAAAATATTTAACTGATCTGGCGGACTGCCAGTTTTACTCAATGTACCACCAATCCGAACAATGGACTGATGTAAACTCTCAATAAACATGTTTAAATTGGTTGACACGCACAAAGTGCCAACCCTTGACAAGAAAGGCAACTATCTCGAAATAATGAGAATAGTCTTAAAATAGAATATAATGAGTCGTACTAAACAAGTAGTACTACTCGAATAATTATAATACTCCAAATTGATGAACGTTAAATAGAATATTTTTCATTCGATATAAGAGTAAAACTCTAACAAAATTTAAATGGCATAATCCCTATTGATTGATTCGAACGATGAACCAATTAAAAGATAGTCAATAAACGTTGTCGAATTTGTACAATAAATCCGACTGAAAAGAATGAATTTAACTATCTCGAACAAATGAGAATAGTTCCACTGAATCGAAATAAATAGTCGTCTCGAATTAAAGAGACCAACCCGATAACAACGAAATTGCTTCTACGCTTATAGGGAATGTATTTCGCAAGTAAACTAAATTAGCAGTATCGTAATATTTTACGAAAAATAATGCTCAAAAGAAAATATTGCATCATAAAGAGTAGTAATTAAATCTCATAATTGATAGCTCGAAATAATCAAGAAATGAAATAATACGAACAGAAATACAAGTTTCCGAGAGTTAGGGTAGGAATGAACTTGCCTCTGTCTCGACGCTAAACTCAACCGAATAATAAAAGCGTTACCCGCAAGCGAATATCTCAAGTCTCAGAAAGGAATCTCTATAATAAATTATCAAAACTATTTTAGTACTCGGGTAAGGAGTTAATCACGTACTGTCACGTAAATCGATAATCAGGTCATTGATAAACAAATAATTCTCGAAAATAAAGTTTAAGATATTCCCGTAACTTTAAAATCTCACTGACGCCTAATTCTCAATTTAATAAATTAAATGGAGGCTCTATTCGCTTTTCCTATTAATTTTAATATCTCGGGTTATGTACATCATGCAAATCAAATAAGGCTTACACGAAAAAGTCTCGCTTTATTTATTTGTAAGAGAAATTCTTTTATTGGGAAGTCTCTAATTATTCCTAAGTAGATGACACCGATTTAATTATTTGACAACATATCTCGCATAAACTTAATAAAAAGGTTTTGTATAAAATCACCACTAACTATCTAAAATCCTCATTTAATAGCGAAATTCTCTAATTTAAATAATTTATTTAATTCGTGACTTTAATCTAAAATGGCTCGTATTCAAGTCTCTATGGTTTACACAAAAGATCACTAATTAGTCCTATTTATTTGCTAACAATATTATTACTCTCTATTTTATTCTCAAAACAATAATTCAAGGATCCATTTTTATTCGAATTTCAAACCTATAATTATTATTCTCACTTTAGAAAAATGTAACTCTATTAAAAACAATCCAAATTCTATTATAAGTTAATCTCTTTTTCTTTTAATGAAACAAAATCACACTTAAATCTCATATTTTATTCCACTTTTATTCATATCAATCTAAATTAACAATTAATCATACTAATGTACAATTAATTATTTAATTACTGTTTTCCTATCAAGATTATTACCAATAAACAATTAAATTATTCCCAATTCAATTATTTTTCTTTTAAAATGATTAATCCACATTTTATTCATCCTAATTAATTAAATATTACAACAATAATAGAATAATAATACAAAAAAATCACCACCACCGTCCGCCACTGTGGTGGTTGCCGGCCGGACGCCGTGGCGGCGCCGGCGGCTTCCACCACCGTCCCCGCCTCTCTCTTTCTTCTCTCTCTCTCTCTCTCCCTCTCTCTTGCTCCGATCATCTCTCCCTCTCCCTCTCTGTTCTCGCCTCTCTCTCCCTCTCATCTCTCGAATCTCTCATCTCCCTCCCGTCTCTCTCTCCCTCCGCCTGTCTCTCTCTATCTCTCCGCCTCCTCTCTCTATCTCTCTTTCGCCTCAATCTCTCTCCGCCTCCCCTCGAATCTCCCTCGATCTCTCCCTCTAATTCCCTTCTCCGACATCTCTCTCTTTCTCTCCGCTCCTCTCTCCCTTCTTCTTCTCCGATCTCCACCCCCTCTCTACCTCCGATCTCCCTCTCTCTTCTCGCATCTCCCTCTCTCTCTGCTCTCTCGCTACCTCTCTCGACCCCCCCTTCGATCCTCTCCCTCCTGCCTTCCCGTCGCCACCGTCGGCCTTCCTCGCCACCACCACCGAGGCATCTCCGCCTCTAAACCAACATGCAACAACAATCTCCCCCCCGAACCACACAATTCAGTCCACATAAACCCCAAATTCACTAGCTAATAATATAAATTCATCATAATAAACAAAGTTACAAGAACCCCTAAATTGATATTACAAACCCTAATTGTTTTACAAGCATACTCATAAAATTTAACACAACCAATTATGTAAAAACATAGATTAAAGGTGGGTAGGCATATAAAACTCATACCCTTTTTGAAAATCAAACTTTTAGAACTTGATTAAAATTTCAATTGTTGAAACCCCTTATTTATATATCTCAAATCGTAGAGCTCTAACTCCTCTTTCCGATTATCCAAATGCATGCATGATCAAGATCAAACCTCAAGGTGTGTGAGATTTGAAATTTTTAGTGGTTTGGAGAGAAAATGAGGTTTGGGTTTGTGTTTATGTCTCGGTAGAGAGTAAAATGAGAAAGATGAGACTAGAGTTTTGGTCATTTACTTAACTTATATATTATTTACTCAATTGGGCTCTTAATGGGCCTCTAGCACAAATTGGGCTCATTAATACTAACCCACTTATATATCTCCTAATACACACCTAAATATTTATTTGGAAAATAATGGCCACTAAAATCCTAGTTATATTAGTAGAATTAATAATTATAAATCAAATAATAAAATAACGTTGCGCCAATTAATACATATTTGCAAGTGCCTCCACTAATAATTAAAACAAAAAATTTCAATCTTATACGAAAATTTATTTAAAGGAGACTTGAATTATTACGAGAATTTTACGTTTATTACAATTTTTCGTGTACGTTTAAATATATATGTTTTTAGACCAATCACATATTTTATTCGTTAAAAGTCTAAATAGTTTGTCGACCAAACCTCTTAATATAACTCACATATTTAAATTTTATATACCTAAAACTAATGTGATGCAATTATTAACTATGTGTGATTTGATAACTAAAATTTACATATTTCTTAAATCAAATTTTATTTCAAGAATCTAATATCTACATGAATACGCATGTAAATAAATCTCCTTTTTTGTATTCGGTTATGTATAATCTAAAATTTTATTTTTTATATCAATTATCTAAAATGGCAAAAGAGAATTGTAGAGTATACTCAATCGTCTATCCAATATTCTAGAAATAATATAAATCAATATTTTATTTACTCAAAAATAAAAATAAAAAGGAATATACAAGAAGAGAAGATGTGGTTTATCTTATAGGATTTTTAAATAAAACTCAAAATTGAGTGTAGCAAAGTTGGTTATGACATGAGTTTGATAGAAAAATATCAGTGGTTTGATTCCCAATAAAAAACATAATTTCACTACTTTTTACATAATATTAAAGGATGGAATTTTGTAATTTTTGAGAATATAGGAGTAAAATCGTAACTTCACAACCATTAAATTGGCAAATTTTGCCCTTGTGTTGAAGGTTAATCTATACTATTATATAAATTCCGGAACATTAAAAGTTTTGGTACCTGTTTTTTGGTACCTGTTTTTTGGTACCAATTTTTTGGTACTTCGTGAATTTACTTATTTACCCTTCATTAAAAAAAATATAAGATATTTAAACTTTTAAAACACCTATAATAAATAATAACATAATATAATGGAAAAAGGGGAGTGGTTTGTGCAGGCTCTAGACAGAAGTAGCTCTGATCATAAATGTCTTTTTCTATCCGTCAGAAAAGATAACTGGGGTCCAAAACCTTTTAAAGTATTCAACTGCTGGTTAGAAGATTCTGAGCTTAAAAAACTTCTCGAAGGTTATTGGTCAAACTCATCCTCTTCTAATTTTAATATTCAGAAGATTTTGAAAGACCTCAAGTTGTCTATCAAAGATTGGTCTTTAAATTGCTTAGGTGATTTGGACAACAGAATCAAGCTATTGGAGGATCATTTGAGGGTAGAAGAACAAAAGTCTAACGCTGAGGTTGATTTGATTGGATTGAGAAGAGAGCATGATAGGTTGGTGGAAATGAAGGTGGCCTCTTTGAGGCAAAAAGCTAGAATTCAATGGCAGTTGCAGGGAGATAGAAACACCAAGTTCTATCATAGAGTAGTGCAAAAAAGAAATTTTGTAAATGGTATCAAAAGAATCAGAGTAGGTTCTTCCTGGCTGTCCAGGGTAGAAGATGTCAAAAAAGTTTTTTTTGACCATTTCAAGCACTTTTTCTGGGACCATAAATCTCCAAAAATCTTCTCTTTAGGAGGTTTTAATTTAAATCGCTTGACTTCTGAAGAAAGTTCTTGGCTTGAGAGAGATTTTTCCTCTGAAGAGCTAGAGTGGGCTTTGAGTCAGATGGCTAATGAGAAGGCCCCCGGTCCTGATGGCTTCAATGTGGGTTGCCTCAAAAAATTTTGGCCACATATCAAGGATAGAGTGCTAAGCTGTTTCGTCGACTTTTCAAGAGGAGTTCCTTTTCCTAAGGGATTTAATTCCTCTTTTATAGCTCTGATCCCTAAAGTCCTAGATCCTCAAAAGGTAACAGACTTTAGACCTATAAGCCTCATTAACTCTACTGCTAAATTGTTCACTAAGGTGTTGGCTCTGAGACTTAATCAAGTCATGGTTAATTTGGTGGATGATACTCAATCAGCATTTACTAAAGGGAGACAAGCTACAGAGAGTATTCTGCTAGCCAATGAAGCTTATCACTCTATTAATCAAGATCAGAGAGATGTGATGATTCTGAAACTAGATTTTGAAAAAGCTTTTGACTCTGTAAATTGGGTGTTTCTCTTTGAAGTGTTGGGTAAGATGGGATTTTCTACAAGATGGATTGATTGGATAAAGAGATACTTCGAGGGAGTTAAATCCTCAGTCCTAATCAATGGTGTTCCAACTGCTGAATTTTCTCCCTCAAGAGGTTTGAGGCAAGGAGATCCCTTATCTCCCCTTTTGTATAATCTTATTGCTGAAGTTCTTAATAAACTGCTAAAAAGAGCACATGGATTAGATTTTTTTAGAGGAGTCTCTTTCTCTGATAAATGCAGTCAACTCACCCATCTTCAATTTGCTGATGATACGGTGCTATTCATCAAAGGGGATCTTAGGGCTTTCAAAAGAGTAAAAAGTGTCTTGCAAGTATTCCAATTACTATCTGGTTTAAAGATTAATTTTGATAAAAGTAATGTGTATTCTTGCAAGGGGAGTAAGGAGATCAGTTTGGCATGCTCAGATATTTTTAGATGCAAGATTGGTTGTTGGCCTATGATATACCTAGGTGCTCCAATTGGTACATCACCTAGAAGAAAGGTTTTTTGGGATCCTCTGATAAAAAAAATGGAATTGAAATTGGCTAAATGGAAAGCTGATTCTATGAATAAAGCTGGGCGCTTAGTTCTTCTAAAAGCTGCTCTCGATAGTCTGCCAATTTATTGGTTCAGTCTATTTAAAATCCCTGTTGGAGTCAATGAAAAAATAGACAGATTGAGGAGAAAATTTTTCTGGGGTGGTCTTAGTTCTTCAGGGGCCCCCTCAAGGAAAATTCATCTTGTCAAATGGAACAAACTGACAAGGGCCAAGAAAGAAGGAGGATTAGGGATTTCTGATTTGCAATCTAAAAACAAAGCTATGTTAATTAAGTGGGTAGAGAAATGGTATAAGGATAGGGGTCGCAGTTGGAATATGTGGCTAAGAGAGAAATACAAAGTTGATATAGATTTATCCTTTGCAGAGAGTTTAAAAGGTAAGAACACATCCTTTGTAATTTCTAGTGTTTTGAATGCAGTAAGAAATTCCAAGTTCTCTTCAAGGGAATATTTAGCTATGGAAATCACCGATTTCAAATGGTTAATTGGAAATGGTGATTCAATCCTTTTCTGGCAAGATTATTGGTTTAAGGAAGGAACAATGACTGGATTATTTCCTAAACTCTTCAGACTTTCTTCTTACAAGGATATTAGCCTTAAAAATTTTGTTCAATTAGTCAGGGCAAAAGAGGTAGATGTGCATTTAGGGTGGAATAGATCTTTGAGGCAGTGGGAAAAAGAGGAAGTAGAGAAATTGGTATTTCTTGTTAGCAAAGTGAATCTGAACAATCTTAAAGACCATCTCATCTGGAAACCTACAGGTAAACCTTTTAATGTCAAAGATTGTTATTCAACTATTACAACTGAAATAGGGTTCAATGACAAGGTCTTTAGCTTGATTTGGTCTATCAAGGCTCCTCCAAAAGTCCTGTTCTTCCTCTGGCTAATGATTCACAACGCACTACCAACATCTCATTTGGTTAAGTACAGGTTGAACAAGAACTCAATTAACGATGTATGTGTATGGTGCAAGACTTCCTTGGATAACCAAGATCATATACTATGGGATTGTGACCCAGCTAAATGGGGTTGGGATTTCATAGAGAAATGGTGGGAGGTGAAGATAACCAAACATAATTTGTGGAGTTCCTTTTCTAATCTCAAATCACCTAGTGTGAAGAGTGCTTGGGGTATAGTAATAGCCTCTACCTTGTGGACGGTTTGGTTGGCAAGAAATAGATGTGTTTTCGAAGGGAAAAAATCTAGCAAAAAAGAGCTGGAAAATCTGATCATTTTGAGAACTCTTAGCTGGTGTGAGACCTTAGGTATCATTCAGTTGAATAAAGAGAATTTGTGGAGAATTAATCCTGTTGGATTAATCCTGTTTAGCAGTAAAGAAGCCAAAAAAAGCTTATGCTCAAGGAACAATCAGTTCTTTGGTTTTATTGATGGAGCTTGGTTTGTCAATAATTCTCGTGAGGTAAAGGCTGGTATTGGAGGGTATGTGCATGACTGCAAAAGTAACTTAGTTTTTATTTTCTCTGGTCCAGTGCATGCCGACTCGGTTTTGGCCAGCGAATATGAAGCCTTAATTTTCTTGCTGGAAAGCCTAAACACTAATCAGTGGGATGTGTCCAAACTGATCATTTTTTCAGATAATCAAATGTTGGTCGATATCGTGCAGAGTTATAAATTTCTGAGGCATAAGAATTGGCCTCTCGATGACAGATTTTTGGTACTGGCAAGCAGGTTCAACATTGTGCTTAAAAAGGTGAATAGAAATTTAAATTCTGAAGCAGATTTTTTGGCAGGTCAGGGTGCAAGGCGATTCAAAATGCTACATTCGTGGTGTTAAAGGGTTGATCAATATTGTTTTAGTGGTGGTTGGGATTTGCATGGTGGAAATCAGCGTACTAATATTTGGTTGAATGTGATCTTAGTTTTTGGAGGTTTAAGCTCCTGTTAGTTGGGTGTTTTGTGAATGCTTTGCCTTAAGCCCAATGCATTTTCCATAATGGTTGGCTGGTCATGTATAGGGCTTAACCCAATTTTCTCTATCATATTTCTTGCTGCTTTTCAAAAAAAAAAAAGTAGTCGCTTGCCTTTTTTCACATTTACTTTTAATTGAAGATATTATCTTTTATAAACACCTAAAAACATTAATGTATCTTCCAATCAATAATATTTCCTTTCGAATTAAAACACGTTACCTTTTTAATTTAAAACTAATCTTCATTAATATTTTCTTTCGAATTAAAACACGTTACCTTTTTAATTTAAAATTAATTTTACAATCATTAATATATACCCGAAAATATCACACCATATTTTTCAATTGTTAATGAAATATATTAAAAATCTGCATACGTTGTTTATAATAAGAAAACATTAGTATAATCCGTAAACATGAGTATATTAAAATTATATTAAATTAAAATTAATTAATAATTATATAATACCCGAAACATTAAAAATTTTGGTACCTATTTTTTTGTATATGTTTTTTGGTATTTCGTCAATTTACTTATTTAACCTTCATTATAAAGAAAAATATATATGATTATCTATACTATTAAAACACCCAAAATAAATAATAACATAATACAATTAAAGGTAATTAGTCGATTGCCTTTTTCACATTTACTTTTAGTTGAAGATATTACCTTTTATAAACACCTAAAAACCTCAATCATATCATATTTTCCAATCAATTCATATCTAGCAATAATTAATATATTATAATTTTATTATGTTATAAACTTTATTTAATATTACAATTATGTCTTTATATAATATTATTTTTAATTTTTTTTTAATTTTAATTTAATATAATTTAATATACTCATGTTTACGGATTATACTAAATAATATTTCCTTTCGAATTAAAAAACGTTACTTTTTAATTTAAAACTAATCTTCATTAATATTTTATTTCAAATTAAAACACGTTACCTTTTTAATTTAAAACTAATTTTACAATCATTAATATATACCCGAAAATATCACACCATATTTTTCAATTGTTAATGAAATTTATTAAAAATCTGCATACATTGTTTATAATAAGGAAACATTAGTATAATCCGTAAACATGAGTATATTAAAATTATATTAAATTAAAATTAATTAATCTATACTATTATATAAAAGCCGAAACATTAAAAGTTTGGTTCAACGGTACCTATTGAATTTACCTAATTACCCTTACTCAATTACAGATCTATTAACTAATCAATTTCATTTTTCAGGTTACGCATATTATCTTTTCTATTTTCAAGAACTAAATAATTTACTTTTCCAAGTAAAATACAATATCTTTTATATTTTATCTAACTAAAATTTCTCATTTATTAATCAATTTCCTTTTTCAGTTTAAACATATAACCTTTTCTATTTTTCAATAGCTAAATAATTTCATTTTTCATTTAAAATAGAATATCTTTTACATTTTATCTAACTAAAATTTTTCCTTTTTAAAAATACTACGAGCAATTTTGTTTTAAAAAAATAACATAATTATATATAATTATACTTTACAATGATTTTCAAAATATTGGTTATTTAATGATTTTCACCGTTAATTATTTTGAAAATCATTGTAAATATGGTCACCATTCTGTAATTTACTATTTAAATATATTAGTTAACGGTGAAAATTTAACGGAAGTTGACGGCAACCACTCTTTTGAAAATCGGAAAGAAAAGTTGGCCACTCTTTTGAGAATCTGAAAATTTGGCCACTATTTTGAAAATTGGTGTAAAATACAGCCACCACTATGTAATTTACTCTTTTTCTAATCATACCACGGACATTCTATTTAATAAAATGAAGTAATAATTTTATAATTACTAATAATTAATTGATTATTCTTCTTAACTAAAGCCTATCATCTTTTCTATATTTTCTAACTAAATCCCTCATTTTCTAGAAATATCACGAATAACATTTATATAATTGTTATCAAATCATCTCATATAAAAAAAGTAAGCCTCCAAAATTCATGTTGAAAAAAAATTAATTTTAATTAATGAATTTTTTTATATAATATAAAAAAAATCCGTGCATCGCACGGGTTTTAGGCTAGTATATAGTAATAGATAGAAGTACTAATATCCAAATACCAAAGTATAAGTAGCATAGTTATTAGAGTAGATAGCTCATTTCTAAAAATTTATCTCTTGTCGTTTAGATCCTGAGTTCGATTCTCAATCATCCTATAAATTTATTAGAACATAGGTTCATTTATAAGATATGTAAGTTTAATTTTTCAAAAAAAATAAAATAAATAAGTAGCATATCGATTATTTAAAATTTAAAAGTCAAACTAAATTAACTTTGACCACTAATGAATATTATTATTATAGATAAAAATTATGAAAAAAATTCGTGAAATAATATATTTGATTTATTATTAAATTCTATTTTTAAATTCATAATCCTATAAATAAGTAATGTGTAATCCTTTATTATAATACCCGAGTCTACTACACGTTAGTTAACCAAAGTAAAATCAAGGAAAAGAAAATAAGGCTTATCATTTACAAGGAGATAGTACAAAGTCTAATGTATTGGTATATAAAATCCACCACTCACTATTAAAGGAAAATGAATTTCATGTTATTTAACCCAAAATCTGAATTACAAGGACACATATATAACAATGTGATTATGTGTTTATATATTACACCTGGTTTCAGTTTTATGGACAGTAGCTTATTTTTACAAGTTAGTCAAATTAAAAAAAGATAGGTGATACTCATTTTCATATGTCTTATTTTAAGAATAAAAGGAAACTAAAATTTAATATTCCATGTTTTACTAGAAAAGAATAAAAAAACCAAAATACAAATTTCCAAACTGAAAATGCACATTTTAAGTTATCTTTACAAATAAGCTAAGGACAATAACCATAAAATCTAACAATCATATGTTACTCCAAGAGCGCGATATATTGAATTTGTTTGGTTAGTTGATAATATTTTTTTTTATAGTAAATCAATTCATTAATAAAAGGACATATAATTTGTAAAAATGATATTGAACAATCGCATACCAAACTAGATTAGATGAAAGTTTCTGTTGTTATAACTACGTTCGTTTCATGTATCTTGCACAATAGATATCATTTCTGATATTGCTGAAACATGCAACTTTTTTTTTGATAGCAGTCTAATGATTTATTGGAGTCGTGATAATTAAGTTTCTGTACATTTTTAATATGTAATCGAAAAATTAACCACGACCATACAAATATTTTTAATGTATTAATATAATAAATATTTTAAGGATTCGATATTGAATAAATATACCGAATTCTTAGAATATGATAAAGGTGAAAAATTTGTTAACATGATACGTAGAAATATTCTCTAACAAAAAGAGAAATAAAATGAAAGCTAAATTTTTAAAAAAATAATAAAGAGAGATTTTGAACTTTTCAACGGGGGTTGTATTTGTTTTGATGATTGGTTTATTAATTCATTTGGTATGAATTCACGGATAAGTAATTTTATACTTAAGTTAATTAACATTCCAATAAAATTATATATTTTTCTAAATAAAAATTATAATATTATATTTATATTAATTAATTAATACAATTTATCGGTAAATGCGTAACACGGGTAGTACGCTAATTTGCAATTAATTTTGAATAGATTTGACTTTTGAAATTTATATACCGCCGCCAATGATTCCTGGTGAGAACTGAGAAGAGTATTTAAGACATAATTTATCAGGTGAACATGCATTTTGGAGAAGACATTATTTGTTAAAATAAATAAATATATCCAAGTGCCCAAATTACCGATTGGACATGCATATCACTTACGCATATCCAAGTCATGTATCACTATATACGCATCTTTCTCTTGATTCCCTTTCCAATATAAGTTGAATATGCATATCACTTACGCATATCCAAGTCATGTATCACTATATACGCATCTTTCTCTTGATTCCCTTTCCAATATAAGTTGAATATGCATATCAATTATACGCATTAGTATATATTCATGTAAAATTTTTTAGATTAATAAATATCTATATATTTATATAATGGTGAATTTCAGTAAAAATAAATTAAATACAAATTTATATATTTTTATTCAACATATATATATAACTTTGGGTTTAGCATCATTTGTTAAACAAAAGTTAAGTTTTTTTTAATACACATAATTCATAAAGAAAACATATTTATGTCATTTTATAATTTATTAAAAATATATTTGTAACACTCTTTTAGAAAAAACTAATTTTTTTTATCACGAGCATTCAACAGATATATAAGTTGAGTTTAACATCATTTATTAAACAATAATTATACTTGTGTTAAATTCAAATATATAAAATAATTTTATATTGGTATGATTAAGAAAATTGTATTAAATTAATAATATTTTCTATTTCTATACACTAATTTAGAATTGGTGAATCCCACAAGGATAGTTGAAAATTCTATAATATTTATTAAACAAATTTTTAATTACGATTCAACACACCCTATATCAAATAAATAAAATTTCATTTTTTTTATTTCATATTTTGGTGTTGGTGAACCCTAGAAGGATATTGAAGAATTAAAATTATGAGTATTTACTAAAATTTTAATTATTACCTAATAACAGATGTTGAACCAAAGTTATAGATGTGTTGAAAAAAAATTGTAAGTTAATATTTAAGAAAAATTTATAATGGATTCTGATCCTATCTATATAAATATACAGGCCATTGTTCTAGAGAGAACCAAATTATATAGAGAATCGTAGCACATCACCTTTAATAATTTTTTTTTCAAAAAAGAATAAAAAAGTAATTTTTTAACTAAAAAAAATAGAAAATAAATCCTGTCTGCGGCTACATCACCACCACATGACGTGGCAGTGGCATTGTCACGCATCACTGCCACGTCAGCAATGATAGATAACGTCTGATGTGTAAAATAACTGCAAGCGCACATTATTTAGTTGTAGCAATCACAGATCGATCCTCAGAGACTATGAATTTTCAAAACCTTAATAATTAACTCAGGCGAACTAGACAATAAAATTTGAGATGAGATTTAATTAACCTAATTGACAAAGATTATCAAATAATATTGAAAACCTAGGAATTTGAATCCGTTAATCAATCACAATTAATATCAACTCGCCCTAAAATCAATCCTCTTTTCTTCACAAATAAGATATATCAATTAACGAGACAAGCATATACTATGAAACTTGTTATCTAACAATAACCTATCAAAACTTCAAGGAGCAAGCATAGGCTATGAAAAATAAATCCGGTAACAATAATATATCAAAATCACTTTGTCAATCGATCAATTAAGCACCAAGAAAAATTATGAGAATCAATTAATAGGAACGAAAAGAAATCAATAGCAATTAAATTAATTTCATCTTCATCCTAGGATAAGAAAATTAGCTACGCATGATTATAAAATTAACAAAGCAATAATAATAATACCGAGTAAACATGAATCAACGATTTAACAAAACTAACTTTAATTCTATATATGGCCAGAAACTTAATAAACCTAAATATTAATATAGTAACGTGGAAGGCAGGTGAATGACAGGCTTTTATAATAAGCTAATACACTAATGTTGTGTTTGGTTGGGGAGAATGGAATGGAATGAAATGGAATCATTGAAATTAAAAGAAAAAAATGGAGGTAGAGGGAAGATTTAGAAAAAAAATGAATAGGCACAAAATTTCTATGATGAGAAATGTGAAAAATTGAATGTTAGGGAGAATGGAGCATTCCTTCTTAAATAGGTGAGTTTGAGTTTTAGTTCAAATGAATAAGAATGGAATGGATGAGTGAATGAATATTTTAGACATTAACCTATTTCATAGTTCAAATTTCATTCCATTCCATTCATCCCAATCAAACACAAGGAAGTAGATTAACGAGGCATGCATGTATCTAGTCTAGTAATTAAATAATAGCATGAAGAGATAAGTGAATGCAGGAAGGAAGAAAAAAGAAGAACGAAAAATAATGTATTAATGTAGAAGAGTATGCCGAATAAAAGCCAAAAAAAAAACATGAAAACAAAAGCTATCAAATTCTAGGTGTCTAAGTTGGTGTCTAAGGTGGTGTTTAAAGTGATGTCAAATACAAGAGAGGAGCCCCATATATATAGGGAAAAACTTGGGTTTGGGTCTTCGATTACAAATTTGATATTGAATATAATTTCTTCAATTTCCTTTTCTTCTTCGATAAGTAATCGATTTTTCCTCCAATTTCTTTGACTTCAAGTATTTTCCACCTCCTTTTCCCTTTTTGCACCTTTTCCTGTTAGAAATCTGTTTTTATTTATTTTTTCTACAAAACAAAATAAAACAATTTATTAATTAATAAAATTACGAAAACGGACATAAAATAGGTATTAAAAATATAATGAATTATGGACCTATCAAATGCCCCCATACCTATCTTTTGCTCGTCCTCGAGAAAAAAATATAAAATACTACCTAAATAAATAATACCACTTCCGTAGGTGATCACGGTTGCATTTGGCATATGCAACAAGCCCTTTAAACCCCTAGGCAGCCCTAGTGGACGAGTGAGGTCTCGTGAGGGCCTATAGTGAATGTACCCACAAAATCCATCTAACTCATGTAAAAGATTGCTCAATGCAACACCACACATACAAGTCATCTCATGCTACATCAACTAAAGAAATCAAAGTGAATTTGCAATGTCTTGGTGTGTAAGGTACAAGCATTCACATAGTCTACTCAAAGAAATATGCATAGGTCCTCAAAAGTCCACGTCAAGTGTAAAAATAAGTTGGTAACCATGCTAAGCCCACAAGAGTACACCTTAGAGTCAAAACTTGGGATCTCATATGCAGAAACAAGTAACAACTCACCTTTCACTCACAAAAGAATATTCACTCAAGAACAAGGGTAAGTGTATCACTCAATTCCAACAAAATCATAAGCATGCTTGACATTTGGTATCAATCTAACTTTAACACAACATACATCAATGACGATAATCAAAAGGTCTTTTATTTGGGTTGTAATGGGGCTAGGGACAAGGTATGTCAAGTAAAGCCAAATAAGGTGAAGTGTCAAAAGCTAGTAGGAACCATAATATATCATACACAACACCATACATCCTCCATACACATGGATTTCTAAATTTTTTTTCCAACAAAATTCTTGACTAGTCGAATGAAGAAGGATCACACAAAACACAGAAATATAAGCATGCTCTCAGATAACTTTTTTTTTCCTTTTTTTTTGGAGAGCTAAGATAGATAATATATATATACAACCGCAATCCTTCTTCAAAAATTTCTTGAACGACTAACAAGTAAGCAACAAAACCCAATATTTCCCCAAAAGTAATGAACAAAAGTACCCCATCTCACACACCTTATTACTCCCTCACTTCCTACTAGCCTTTGACAAATTGGGATCAAGTATACGTTAGGCTACACGAGAAAAAGGTCTAGGCAAGTAATGTAGTATGTCACCGAAAAAATAGGATTAAGCTCAAAGGGGTAACTAATTGATCATATATAAAGGGTGTGGTAATTTGGATAGTAATAGGTTATTCCTAAATGCCTTTATCATCTTATCATCAAATAATGTCATGCATTTCAAGAAAGGTCTCAAACAAGTGCTAGCAATGCAAATAACATGTGGACACTCAAGCAAACGAATATAAAATGCAAAAGATATGCATATAGGCTCAAAATCTCACTTGGTGGTAAAACATAGTCAATCCCAAGCAAAAATCTCTTTAATGCACATAATTGTACTCAAAGCATGGAAACCAAATCTTCTTGCACATATTCATGTCCTTTTAATTACTTACAACATTCAATAAGTCTACTAGTTTCAACTCGCTAGTGTATGTGTGTGCACAAGATCAACTTAGCATATCACTTCTCAATCAAAAGCATCAAAAATACAAGAGTACTATAGCATGTAAGGGTGCATCAATCCAACTTATAACAAGTAATCATTTCACAAGGCTAGAATTATTTTTTTTATTTTTTTCAATTTTTTATTTTTTTAATAATAATACTACTAAATCCCTCCCCATACCTAAATCATGCATTGTCCTCAATGTATGCAAATGAGAGAAAAATGACAAAGTAAAAGGACAAGATTACCTGATAAGGAATGATGGAGAAACATTATTACCTATAAACACACACAAACACAACACAAAAACTCACACACACAATTGCACACATACACACTCCCCCATACCTAAACTTGACTATATGGGAGATACATTACGAAAAGATATATTAACCAATACCAGATCTAGGAAAAACAACACTTGTAACACAGTCAACACACATTTGAAACTCACCCACAAAGATAACATTATCCACTAGAGAAATAAGACCTCACACCAAAATAAAACTCGTACACCTAACATCATTCATAGACCAATTAGACGCTTCTTTATGTTGTTTAAGCAAATTAATTACTTGAAATTTTTGGTTATGAACTAAGTCACTAGAAAGAACATGATGAGTTTCATTATCAACTACCAAAGACTGATCAAGAGTGGAAAAAGACGGATTATGAACGAATGTGGGTGGCTCACCTACAGAAGTCTTAACAACGGACTTAGGATCAAAAGAACTATCCTCAAGTTGAGTTTCATGCTTAGAACAAATGGCATTCAATTCATCTAACATCTCATCACAAGAATTTTTTTTATAAAGTTCATGAAGATCTTTATTACTCTCAAACTCAAACAAAACATCTTCCTCAAGAAAAGACTCAATTGCATTATCCTCAAGAGTTGACCACGAAACAACCTCATCTATCAAATTAACTCCTATAGGTTGTTCAAAAAGCTCATTAGGTTGATTTCCTACATTAAAGACATTAAGATCTATCGTCATGTTTCCAAAAGTGAGTTTCATTGAACCATTCCTACAATTAATCAAAGCGTTCGAGGTGGCAAGAAAAGGCCTTCCTAAAATAATAGGAATTTGATTTTTAAGATTTTTGACTGGTTCGGTTTCTAGAACAACAAAATCGACGGGAAAGACAAAATCACCAACCTTAATCAACACATCTTCCACTATACCCGTTGGAGTTTTAACAGAACGATCAGCTAACTGAAGAGAAATTAAGCACCAAGAAAAATTATGAGAATAAATTAATAGGAACGAAAAGAAATCAATAGCAATTAAATTAATTTCATCTTCATCCTAGGATAAGAAAATTAGCTACGCA
The DNA here is from genome assembly GCA_037693485.1 of Kitagawia praeruptora. NCBI lineage: Eukaryota > Viridiplantae > Streptophyta > Magnoliopsida > Apiales > Apiaceae > Kitagawia > Kitagawia praeruptora. The sequence continues at coordinate 155,061,694 of CM075348.1, read as the reverse complement.
TGATTATAAAATTAACAAAGCAATAATAATAATACCGAGTAAACATGAATCAACGATTTAACAAAACTAACTTTAATTCTATATATGGCCAGAAACTTAATAAACCTAAATATTAATATAGTAACGTGGAAGGCAGGTGAATGACAGGCTTTTATAATAAGCTAATACACTAAGGCCACGTTTGTTTGCCAGGATAACAGTCAGGATAGGATAATAATACTTTAAAAAAAATAATCCCCTGTTTGTTTACAAAATTGAGTCATGGGACTATAATCCAGGGATAAAAAAAGGATAAGGAAACAAGTGGTTACTACGGATAAAATAATACCTACTCATAGCAGGTATTAAGGAGGATTACTTTTAATTTGTCAAAATTGCCCAAGCCCACTCACCCTAATATTTTGCAAACACCTGCATATATTTATCCCATATCTCACATCTTTCACTTACATATCTCACTTCTTTCACTGATTTTCTTTACCGCCATTTGAAGCCATTCCCGCCATTGACAACTTACTACAATCAGGTATGTTTTGCCCTAATTTTCTTAATATGAATGGTTATGATTTTTCTCAATTTGTACTCGTTTTTGTATGTTGCCAGAAGCAACTCAATATTGATTAATAAAACATTATTGATTGATTACTCATCTGATGCTTTATACTTTACTAATTAAGCATGTACCTGTTGATTTATAAATGACAATTTATTGGTAAATTTCATGGTTTTGTAGAATAACATGACTACCTCGGATGATTTGATGATACTACATCTCTTCCTGCTCCATTTGAGTACAATTTTATCATTGTATATCCATCTGATGCATTTAAATATTATGTTACATCAAACGTTAGAAAGTACTCCTCAAGTTAACAGGGACGCGAGATTAATTCGGAGAAAACGGGGGGCTGATTATTTAGATGATACAATAAATGATGGGGATTTAACTCTTAAGGAGCAACTCCGAATGAACAGAAACACTTATGATGTTTTGTGCCAATTACTTCGTGAACATGGTCTTAAAGACTCGAGAAATGTGAGTGTTGAAGAACAAGTATGTTTCTTCCTTCACATTTTAGCTGGTCATCAGAAGAACAGATCAATTAAACATACTTATAGACGGCCAGGTGAAACTGTTAGCAAGTACTTTAATAATGTACTGAATTGTGTTCTACGGTTGCAAGGAGTTCTTCTAAAAAAGCCAACACCTATCACTGAGTCATGTAATGATTATAGGTGGAAAAATTTTCAGGTAAGTTTTCGTATTATAGGTAATAAGAGTCTTTATATATTATACGATAACACACTTTACTTACTTAAAAAACTTTTTGTAGAATTGTTTGGGTGCTCTTGATGGAACTTATATTGCAGTCAGAGTTCCTCCAAGTGAGCACGTTAAATATAGAAGTAGAAAAGGTGAGATTGCAACTAATGTTTTAGGAGTATGTACGCCAGACATGATGTTCACATATGTCTTAGCCGGTTGGGAAGGCTCTGCTGCAGATGGCAGAGTACTTCGGGATGCCATAAGTAGAAGAAATGGATTACGTGTTCCTTCGGGTAATAAATAATCTGTTTATTTAGTGTAATCAAAATAAACTTAATTTTTTATATATAACACAAGTTAACTTTAGTTCATATATTTAACCAGGATATTATTATCTTTGTGACGAGGGATATACAAATGCTGATGGTTTCTTGACTCCGCATAGGAAACAACGATACCATTTGGCAACTTGGCGAAATGGGAGACAACCTAATTGTCCAGAAGAATTTTTTAATATGAAACATTCTGCAGCACGCAATGTCATTGAGAGAGCTTTTGGAGTTCTTAAGTTGCGTTGGTCCATCCTTAGGAGTCCTTCTTTTTATCCATACAAGATTCAATGTCGTATAATAGTTGCTTGTGTTATTTTACACAATTTAATTCGAAAAGAGATGGGTGGTGACTATTATGATGCAATATTTGATGATGATCAGGCCAATCAAACAACAATGGAAATGGATGCTAATTTAATCGACACTTGTGAACCATCTAGTCATTGGACTGATAAGAGAAGTCAGATGGGTATAACAATGTATAATGAGTGGAGGGAAAGTAGAGGTCTCCCCCATTGGCAGGGGTGAAAATAAATAATTGTTGATTGTAATAGTGATACATCTGACTTAATTGTACTAGTGTCTTACCGTTGTTATTTTGCATTTTGTAGACATTATAATGATGCACTTACAAATTTTTTTATTAATCTTGAAAGTCTTTGTATTCTATGATATTTTCTTGCATATAACTTTGTTTTTTCAGAATATCCGCATGGCATCATCATCCACCACAAAAGGGAAGAATAGGAGGACATGGACATTAGCCGAAGAAAAAGCTTTGATTGATGCTTTTTACTTGATAATCGCAGATGGCTACAAGCAGGATAATGGGCAATATAGAAATGGATATGTGGTTGAACTAGAAAAATATATCATAAAAGTTTTTCCAACAACTGATTTGCGTGAAAAACCACATACTGAATCTAAAATAAAAACTTGGAGAAAACAGTGGGGTTCGATTTATACAGCTCTAGCTACTAGTGGTATTGCATGGAATGCATCTCAAAAAATGTTAACTATTGATGATGAGGATGTATGGACACAAATTTGTAAGGTACGCCATTATTTATTAGTCTGCTACTGGTTTTCTTTAGTCTGCTACTGGTTTTATTTAGGTTGTAACTTGTAAACTCTTCTTTTCTATAAATATTTTTTATGCAGAGAGATCCAGAATTGCACAAGTTGCGTAACAAACCAGTAGATTGGTATGATGATTGGCAACATATTTTTGGGAAGGATAGAGCTACCGGCGAACATGCTGAAGGACCTGCTGATATTATTGAGAATTTAGATAAGGAGGAATGTGAAGGTGCTGAATTTTCATGTTCTACTGATAATTCACCAGCAAATGAAAAGAAGAAAAAGAGAGCTAAATTGCAAGAAGAACTGTTGACATCCATGGAAAAAATGCAAGAAAATGTTGGAAATTTTCTAAACAGCACTGCTCATCAACTTGGAATAATGACTCAAAGGATAGGCTATGACCAGGATTTGGCTAAAGCGCGAAAAGAAGTTTATGGTATTGTGAATAACATTACTAGCTTGACTCCACAAGAGAAGTTGATTGCAGCATCTAGAATAGTAAATGAGCCAGCTGCTGTCGATTTATTTTTGAGTCTACCAGAAAACATGCGTGAGGAATGTGCAAGACTGAAGTTAAAAGGGAGTATATGATTGATTATTGTTAATCTGGAATAAGTTGGAGATCGACTAAGAATCTATTTTGCAGTCCTTTTCTAAACATTAGTTGTCAGTAGGATGCCTTATTATTTTCTAGTTTGTTTTGTTTTTAGTAGGATGCCCTTTAGTTGGATAGCTTGCTGGTTGCTTCTGTTTTTAGTTCTTCACAGGAGCACAAATCTTGGTGCAGACTGTTGGTTCTGTTTTGGTTTTGTTTTTATTTCTGTTTTGTAATCTTTTATATTACCCAAGTAATAGCTTCTTGTTCTTTGCAAGCATTTGTGTTGTTTAGTTGTTGTTAGGGAACATAAGTCAGCAGTTGGGTAGGCTTTACTTGGGTAGTCAGTTAGAAAGTTGTACAGGTTTTTTTGACCCTAGATATTTGAATGGTCTGATTTAAAAGGGAGTTGTAGTCTTCTTTTAACTCCATCGTGATAGGGCAAGACTGTGATATTTGGCTGGTAGATGTTCTTAAGAACGTTATGTGCTACAGCACAGTAGATATCAAACAAAACCTGAGACATTACTTCCACACCTTCACATACTTGTCGTGGCTTGCTGAAGCAACCAAACCATTTACTGTTGACACGGCAAGACCAGCAATTAGTCCGTCGTGGGCTGGGAGTGTCATTTTCTTGTTCTCAGGCATATTCCAAAGCTCCATTGACTGTTAGTAAATCAGAAATAGTTCAAAGGGCTTTCAGATATTTGATCTATGTTACACGAGTTGTTTTACATCTTATTACATGTACAATAAACAAAGCTTTGTACTCTTGTTTGGCTCAGATAAAACACAAATGAAACTCAGAGTCTCAGATTGCTCTGCCAGTTTTTCTTTTTTCACATAATAATTAAATTACATCCCTGTTAAACACCTGACTTATAAACTGAACTATCCAAACATATGTTAATAAAAAAATTTCTAGTAAAAAATTGCATCTACTTACAAAAATAACTTTTAAGTGACAAGTACATGGTTGGATTTCAATTACATAATATAGTATGAGAAAACATGAATTATATTATAAGAATGAAAAACTAATTATAATACTTTTTTTCAATTACATGGTTGGTTTAATTTTTTTTTCAAATACTTTTTGGGATAACACATTATTTTTTATGATATGAAATTGTAATTAGTAATAAAAAAAGTAAATTAAAAAATTAGTACCAATGAACTTGTAAAATAATAATAACTATTAAATTTTTAGAAAAAAAAACATATAAATGATCATAAAAATCTATGTATAATATAAATCCTGAATACTTTTTGCCACAATCTTCCTGTTATGTCCTTCCTCCCACCTTCTAAAATAACCTTTGCAAAGGACATAAGTGTAAAATCACTTTAACTCCACGTCAGAAATACACGTCAGAAATCAATCGCAACTGATTGTCAGCTTATACGGGCTAACCCTAAAACCTATCTTTATTTTCAAAATTCACGAACAATACATCTGCAAGAAAACAGTTGTTTCTCCGTTGATGGAGGCTATGCTAACCCAATTCTCTGTTTCTCCGCTTCCTCTTTTAATTTTGAATCAGGAGTGACCTTAATTCAAATACGAATGGTCATAAATCTGTACAGCTTTGAAGGAGATCAAAAAATTAGGTAAAATTTCTTTGTGCTCTTCACTGTTCTTATTTTTATATAATCGTAAATCGTAATGTTCCAAAATCAAGTAGAAATTTCAATTAGCACTTTTTTTTTTCTTATTTTCATATAATAACGGTGTATGTATTGAAGTAGAGTTGATGATATACAAATATGTATTTTGTAGACTGAATTTGTGTATTAATCAAACTGAATTGGGGTTGCAGCCACATGTATTAATCGAACTGAACTGAATTTGTGTATTAAAGAAACCGGAGGAGGAGTCCCTTCAAGTGTCGAAGAAGTCGAGAAAATTGTCCAGACTGAAGCTTCTATGATTCCAGGTATCTTTTTTCGTTTCTTCGCAGTTATTATTATTGTTTTAGTTTATGTTGCGGTTATTCCAGGATTTGTGTTTGTTGTGTTTATGAAATTGGATTGCAAAAAAATGGATTTGACTACTGTAAAATTTGTATTTTCAGGATATTGTGATTGTTTGGTACATAATTTTATTTCAGTTCTTTTTATCAAGTTTCAGTTTTTGCGATTTCAATGTGGGTCTTTGTCATTTTTATAGAGGGCGTGATGATAACTAATATATTTTCATCATTTGTAGGGTTGAAATTCCAGCTAGGCGATTCAAGTGTCGAAGAAGTCGAGATCATTAGGTAATTATATATGTATATGTGTGTGTGTTTGTATTGAGATTTTTCCATGATAAGTTTAGTTTAAGTTTCGATTTTGTTGTTGTCATAGAACTGCTTTGAAAACTGACCTTCTTTGATGATAATATTGGGGAAAACTGATTAAGATTTACTGTTGTCTCATTGTTTAGACTTTTTCTTGCCGAGCCTAATGTAATGTCTACTCTTTGTATTGTTTAAGAAAAATACTTTTAATGTTACAAAGTGTTTGATATATTGCTGCCGTAGTGTGTTGATATATAAATAAAGTTGTTATGGTTAGTCCATATACAAGAATCTTAAATTGTAAAGATATGGTTTCGTATAAGGAAAATGAAAGACCAAGATGTCAATGATGAAGGATGTCAGTAAAGCTTTTAAGCCGGGTGACAACATCGCTCTAATGGGTGTTAGTGGTGCCCATAAAACTATTTTACTGAATGTGTTGGTCTAAACATTACTTATTCTTTTCAATCTGTCTATCCATTGTGTTACCATCTAATATGTGCGGTTTAGAGCCCCAAGAATAGAAATATAATCCACATACCACAATTCTCTGCTTAAGGTGGTATTTGGGTGTTTTCTTTAATGTTATACATATTTAATACAAAAAGAATTTTCTTCATGCTGATTAACTGATAATTATAATATTAATTTATTTATCATGCTTATTGACTGATAATGCTTATGGATTATATAGTGGTTGACCGTGAGCGGAGCAAATTGGTTTCATTCTTTCTGGTACGATCTTCTGCCTCATTTGGAAGATCATCTACTACATTACTTTATATGTTTTTATGTATGTGCAATATCCTCGATCTCCATAATTAGTTTCATTTTCTGGAGGCAAGAATACAAGGTCTACAGGAATATAAAACACACTCTGACAATTATATATGTTCTTTAATTCCAGGATCACTTAATTTTCAGGCCCAGTTTACTCCAGTTCAGCTACTTTCACATATCCTTTTTTCACCTAATTTTTCTGCTTGCACATATCTTCTATAGTGTCTCATTTTGTAAACTTTTCAATAATGTGATTCTTTTTCCTGATTGATATAGGCAAAGCTTTAGCTACAAAAGAGAAGTTTGGACGAGATATCCGTGTGCTTGAAACGTCTATTGCCTCTCAAGCACAGAATGATTTTGCCAATGGTGGTACAACCCATTTTTTTAAGTTTTCTTATTAATTTTACTGTTACATAATAGGGATTCTTATGATATTTACAATCATTTGCAGATGAGCAAGACGATTTCTATGAATTTACTCCAGAGGATTATTATCGCATATTGGCAACCAAAAAACAAGGTACTGCATGTTATGACCATATCTTTTGTATGTTATGTATCTTTTGTATGCCATCCATGAAGCTTGTTAACGAGAAGTTAAATGCAATCCCTTTCAGAGGAAAGCATTAAACATCTTAAAGAGGTGGTACTTCCCGCGGAAGGAGTGCAGCGGCTAATATCAAAAGATATGGAAGAATTGCTGAGAATCGCTGCATCTGACAAGAGGTAAATACAGAGAGCACTATTTTAATCGATTTCGTAGGACATATACATACACAGTGGTATACAAATGTGCCTATATATATTAGGTATAGTTGATATGATCTAGGTTTTGGTTGTAGCTTCTGGACTAAATGTAGGATAATGATTATAATGTGTTTTGACTGAAACAGAGATGAACTGAAAACTTTCTCCAAAGAAGTGGTCCGTTTTGGAAATCATTGCAGGGATCCTCAGTGGCATAACTTGAACCGCTATTTTGAAAAGTAAATAGTCACTTATATGTTTATTGTTCATTTAATTTCACACTATGGCAAAATCAAGAAGTGCTTTATTTATGTGAATTGTGAACTATAGGTCGGGTTCAGAACTTACACCTCAAAAACAATTGAAAGAAGAAGTCGAGACTGTGATGCAGAAAATGTTGACTTTAGTTCAGTACACTGCCGTGAGTATTTCTGGTCTACTATAACATATTTTGTTCATCTTATTTTTGATAAAGAATTTGGGCAATCATTTCTAGCGACCGAGAGAGTAGACACTTTAGGACATTAAAATATTCTTTAGCGATTAGAATGTGGATGAATAGAAAACAACCTTGATAATGTTTTGACCTGGTGAAAATCAACATATCCTGAGCAGCCTATGAATTTAACTTATAGCATCTGGAACTGGACATAATGACATGGAAGTAATCTCTAGCAACCATATCATCTAACTTCCAGATTTTAGATTTGCGTATATGTTGAGATGTAGACTTCTACGTCTGAAAATATTTCACGGTTCATAGCCACATAAGGTCCAATGCCCCACACCAACGTCACACGTCACACGTCAGTCATCATCCAATGAAATATAATGAATTATAGACCTATCAACGTCACACGTCAGTCATCATCCAATGATGACGTGACAGTGATATAGTGACCATAGCATTTGATTCTATCACAGAATCAGAATCAGATAATTGGTCTTTTTCTATTATAGAATAAAATAAAATGATTTTTTTCTTTTATAGAACCAAAAATTTAAATTTTGATTATACTATAAAATCAAAAAATTAGTGTTGTGTTGCGATTCTATATAAGTGTTGCATTGCGATTCTATATATAAAAAGTTTTCCCTAGAATGCTACTCTAGTCTCTAGATATATATTTAAACTTGGCTTGTTGAGCGGTTCACGATTGAGCTTCAAGTATTCGGTCCAGCAGAAAATTATGACCTAATATGTGAATCTAATACTGTAATACATCATGTTCCAGACTCCAGAGTCCAGACACACTGATAAATGTTTGACACACTCTTCTCCTATCCTGACTTGATATAAGAGTATCTGTTTCTGACTTTTTGTTTACTCAGTTCCTCATGTTTTTTCAGAGTCCTAGTGTTAAAAGATATATCTGTTTTCAATTTTCATTTCTCATATTTTTGAAACTCCTAGGTTTTGATGATAACAAACAGCAAGCCATTCGGCTTGTAGATATAAAAACAGCATGCTATTTCGTTTGTTCTAACTTGGTCTTGCAGGTTAAAACAGCATGCCATTTGTGTATGCTCTAACGTGTTTCTGCAGGGTAAAACAGCTTACTGATTGTCTAATCAGTACACATCAAACAGCAAGCCATTTGTCGCAAACAGCATGCCAATTGTACAATCAGCAAGCTGATTGTGTCTGACGCTTTTGCAGTTCATTTCGGGAATTTAAGAGAACAGTCAAGAGGAGATGTTATATTGATTATATATAGATTATATGTAAAAATCCTCAGAATATATATTCACCATCCTCCCACTTAAGCTTTTGGAGACAAGACAAAATTCCTTTTGAATTAATAAGGTTAACTTACCTTATTTTATTACACCTCCATACCTCCACTAAATACATCACATGGGACTCTTACAAACATTATTCCCTGCACATTATCTTCACCATTCACGCACCAGTGCTCAGTCTTTTGCAGAGAATCAAACACACTCCATTGATCAAAAGAAGCTCTCCATTACTAACGGCTTGAATTCATACCGTTGGAATTCTTTCAAGCCTTAAACCTTCAGATCTTGTTCACCTATATAAGAACTAAATAACATCAGTTCTTATCACTGAATACAACGTGCAGAAAACAAGATATACTCACACAACTACTGAGCTTTCATTGCTAAACCTTTCAAAACCTTCAAACCTCATCATACACGTATATATATATATATTCAGAGGATTTATAGGTTGAGTTGTATTCTTTCAAAACATTTGTATTGTTCAAACTGTATTGTTTTGCTGTTGTACAAGATTGGCTTCAGGTTTTAGGGTGAGTCGAACTAGACTAGAGAAGTATACTTGGGAAGTAGTACTTAGAAAGTTAGTTGTTCACAGGTAAACAGCAAGCCATTTGTAATCAGCAAGGGTTAAGGGAGATATATTGTTGGATCTTGTAATCGGTTTATAGTTGATCAATAATATATTCTCTTACCAAGTTTGGTAAGGGACCAGGACGTAGACCATAGGGGATTAGGGGTCGAACCTGGCTAAAAGATTGTGTGTCTCTTTTACTTACTGTTTATATTCTTTCTGCATTGCATTTCAGGTACAATCAGCGTGCTGTTTGTGAACTGTGTTATCACAAACAGCAAGCTGTTTTCAGTAAATTTCAAAACAGTTCATAATTTCACACTATTAACCAAAAACACCTATTCACCCCCCCTCTAGGTGTTGTTTTCAATTGGTATCAGAGCGAGGTATACTAATTTTTCTGTAACAGGAAGGTATCGATCATGGGTGAACAATATCTCGAAGCTAAATCAGATTATAGAGCTCCTCTCCTCACTGGATCAGAAAATTACAACTGGTGGAAATGTAGAATGGAAACATTCTTGTCCAAGAGACCACTGGTATTAAGAGTGGTGCAAAAAGGAGACTTTGAATTTCTGGATGACAAGAACAAACCAAAAGATGTTGATGATCTTACTCCCGATGAGATTATCAAATGCGGTTATAATGGAGAAGCTAGGAACTCCATCATGAATGCTCTAGATCAAGCTGAGTATGACAAAGTCTCCTCCCTAAAGACAGCAAAAGAAATGTGGGATGCTTTGGAAACCTATCATGAAGGATCAAAAACCTTGAGGAAGGTGAAGCTTAGCAAACTAATGAATGATTTTGGAAACTTCAAGCTCAAGGATGATGAAACCATCAAAGAAGGCCAAGCAAGGTTCCAAGTTACTATAAACTCACTAAAGAGACTTGGAAAAAATATTCCACAAGATGAAATTAACATGAAAGTGTTAAGTGCGGTACCATTTATTTATGAAGCCAAGGTCACGGCTTTGGAATCATCCTCAACAATCGACACCATGGATCACCTAGCAGTTTTTGCTGAGCTAGAACAGTTTGAAAGTAAGTTAAACAAAAGTCAGATTGAAGGTGTTCGGGTTCCTTTAGCCAAAATGAGGAATTTGGCTCTGCATTCTACAAACAGCAAGCCAGAATCGTCAAACAGCAAGCTGTTTGAGTCTGATGAAGAATCTGATGAAGAAATGGCACTTATCTCTCAAAAGATCAAGAGGCTGATTGAGAAGAAAAATAGAATGAAAAGAGAAAGAGGTAATTTCTCCAAAAGGAAAGACAAGGAACAAACTTGCTTCGAATGTGGCAAGCCGGGCCATTTTAAAAAGGACTGTTTCAAGCTAAAGTCTAAACAGCAAGCTGTTTTCAAGGACAAGAGAAAATCAAAGGCCTTACTGACTTGGAGTGACGATGACTCAGACTCTAGTGATGACTCAAGTGAAGACATGGTGAATTTGGCTCTTGTAGGTCTACATGACGAAGAAAGCTCACTAGGATCCATAAAAGAAGGCTTGGTGGATAGTGACTGTTCAGATTCAGAAGATGATGCTAGTGAGGTAAACTCAATCAATTCTGATTTACCCTCATCTCATAATATGCTAGAAGAACTAACCATGCAGGTACCAAATCAAGTGTCCATAATTGAGTTTATGGAACTAAAAAATAAGAATAGCAAGCTGGAAAAGAACAACAACCAGTTAAAGAAGATTATTGTTGAGTTAATGACTGAGAAGAATCCAGAAACAAACCATAATGATCTCATTGATGATTTAAAGGAGAAACTAGTTCAATTCGAAGGAGTCAACAAAGTGATTCTTCAAAGAAATGAGGCTCTCATGAAAGAACTTAGAAGATTGAAATCAGAGATTGAAGAAAAGAATGAATGTATACAATCATTCAAGCACAAAGAGTCAAGTGAAGCCGAATCCTCAAAATCTGCAGAAAAGAGAAAACAGCAAGCTGAACTTATCAATCAGCAAGCTGATTTGATCTCTCTTCTGGAAAAAGAGGTCAAGAACCTCCAGAAAGGCATGGAAACCTTTGTTCAAGGAGAAGACAGCCTAAAGACATTAATGAAGAAGACAAATGTTCCCCTGGTTAGAGAAGGAGTTGGCATAAACTTAAACAAGAAGCATAGTGTACTTCAATATGATGGTAGAAATGGTATACCTTATGATTATGCTATGCCCTGGAAGATTTGCAACAACTGTGGTGGAAAGGGCCATCTGGAAAAAGAGTGTGTGGTTCAAATGAACCACAAAGGAAAATCAGCTTACCAGAATGGAGCAGTCAGAAGACAAACAGCACGCTGGAATGCCCCTGACAGAAGACAAACAGCACGCTGGAATGCTCCTGACAGAAAACAAACAGCTTACCAACAGTCACCAAAAGTGATCCAAATGTGGATCAAGAAAGCTGATTTAAATGTTTTATATATCCTTGCTTCTAACCAATTTGGACCCAAACCTATATGGGTACCAAAACATTAAATTGGTGTTTGTTTGTTTTGTAGATATGTCTTACCGCTAAAGTAAAATCAAATCAATGGATTTTGGATAGCGGATGCACTAGACATATGTGTGGAGACAAATCTCAGTTCATGAGTCTTGAAATGAAGAAAGGAGGAAGAGTTACAATTGGCAATAGCAAGACTCTTCGAATTCTTGGTATTGGCTCTATTGGTAATAGTAATATTTCGATCGATAAAGTTCAATATGTCAAAGGTCTTTCATATAATTTACTTAGTGTCACTCAATTATTTGATGATGGACATTTTGTTAAGTTTGGCATAGATAAAACTATTATTACCATTCGTGCTAACAAAATCCCCCTAGTTGCTAGAAGGGAAGGAAATATATATGTATTAAACTTCGAAATGCAGGAAACAGCATGCTGTTTGTCTGCAATAGTCGAAAATGATCCTTATATTTGGCATAGGAGGTTGGGACATGCACACATGGACTTGCTTAATAAACTATCAAGCAAGAATCTGGTCAGAGGACTACCAAAACTGAAGTATTCTAAGGTTGAAGTTTGTTCAGCATGCCAATTGGGTAAACAAATTCGAAGCACTCACAAAGCAAAGAAAATGGTATCTACTTCTAAACCTTTAGAGCTACTGCATTTGGACTTATTTGGTCCTGAAGCTTATAAAAGTATTGGAGGTAAACAATATGGTTTTGTAATTGTAGATGATTTTTCTAGATTTACTTGGGTATTGTTTCTTCGTACTAAAGATTGTGCTTTTGATGAATTTGAGAAACTAATTAAACTACTTGAGAACAAGCATGATACAAGACTTGTAGGTATAAGAAGTGATAGAGGAGGTGAATTTGTCAATGAGAAATTCATTACATATTGTGAACAAAGAGGAATCTCCCATGAATTTTCTGCTCCAAGAACTCCACAACAAAATGGAGTGGTGGAAAGAAAGAATAGGTCACTTCAAGAAACAGCAAGGACTCTTCTTCAAGAAAGCAAGCTTCCTAGAAGTTTTTGGGCCGAAGCGGTGAATACGGCATGCTATTTGTTGAATCGAATTATAATCAGGCCAATTTTGGACAAAACTCCATATCAATTGTTGAGAAACAAGAAGCCTAGTATCAGTTACTTCAAGATTTTTGGTTCCAAGTGTTTTGTTCTCAAGACAATTGGTAAAGATGGTAAATTCGATGCTAAATCCTATGAAGCCATATTTCTTGGTTATTCTTTAACAAGTAGAGCTTATAGAATTTATAATATTAATAAGCATATTGTTGAAGAATCTATTGATGTTACTTTTCAAGAACCTAACAATGATCTTCCAAGAGATGAGAAAGATTTTGCAGAACAGCAAGCTGAAAGTGAAAAACAGCAAGCTGGAAGTGCAAATCAGCAAGCTGGAAGTGCAAATCAGCAAGCTGGAAGTGCAAATCAGCAAGCTGGAGGTGCAAATCAGCAAACTGGGAGTGCAAATCAGCAAGAGGAAAGTTCAGAACAGCAAACTGAAGATGAAGACGAAGAAGAAAGTCAGCAAGTCAAGGATGATGTAGACAACAACAATCAGCATGCTGAAAGTTCAAAACAGCAAGCTGAAATGGAAAATACAATCTCCAGAATTGTAAAAATATCTTTGGGAGGCCCTAGTAGATCAAGAACTACTGAGAAACTACCTATTTATGATAAAAAGGATCATTCACCTCAAAGGATAAGAAAGAAAACTCATGAAGAAATAGCTCAACATTCTTTACCAAGAGCAACAAGAACGGTCAAGAATCATCCTCCGGAGTTGGTCATTGGTGACATTACTGATGGAATTACTACAAGAAGAGGAAAGGCAAATTATTGTGCTCATGCAGCCTTCCTAGCTCAAGAAGAACCCAAAAATATCAATGAAGCATTAGAAGATGAAAATTGGATCATGGCGATGCAAGAAGAACTAAATCAGTTTGAAAGATGTGAAGTTTGGGAACTTGTCAAGCCACCAGAAGATGCTTCAATCATTGGAACAAAATGGGTGTTTAAAAACAAAGTTGATGAATTTGGCACCGTTACTCGAAATAAAGCAAGGCTTGTAGCTCAAGGATATAATCAACAAGAAGGCATTGACTTTGATCAAACTTATGCTCCTGTTGCACGTTTGGAATCAATTAGGATGCTTCTTGCCTATGCATGTTTCAAGAAATTCAAGCTATATCAAATGGACGTAAAGAGCGCATTTCTAAATGGCTTGCTGGAAGAGGAGGTTTATGTCAAACAACCTCCTGGATTCGAACATGATCAGTATCCAGACTATGTATTCAAGCTAAAGAAGGCCCTTTATGGTTTAAAGCAGGCTCCAAGGGCTTGGTACAAAAGGCTTAGTAAGTTCCTCATCAAAAATGGTTTTATTCGAGGTAAAATCGATCCCACATTATTTATTAAGCAAGATGGTAAAGATATTCTTATTGTTCAAATATATGTGGATGATATTATTTTTGGAGCTACTAATGAATCTATGTGTAAGTGGTTTTCTAAGTGTATGCATAGTGAGTTCGAAATGAGCATGATGGGTGAGCTCAACTATTTCTTGGGTCTTCAAATCAAGCAATCTAAGGATGGAATTTTTATACACCAATCCAAGTACACAAAGAATCTACTGAAGAGATTCGGATATGAAGATGTAAAACCAAAATCAACTCCTATGATGCAAAACAGCAAGCTGATTGCAGACGAAAATGGTAAGGCAGTTGATATTAAAAGGTATCGAGGTATGATTGGAAGCCTACTATATTTAACTGCTTCTAGACCTGACATAATGTATAGCGTATGTGTTTGTGCAAGGTTTCAGTCAAACCCTAAAGAATCTCACTTAAATGCCATTAAAAGAATATTTCGATATTTAAGTGGTACCATTTCTCTTGGTTTGTTCTATCCTATCACAAATACTTTTGATCCTGTTGGGTATAGTGATGCAGATTATGCAGGTTGCTTAATTGATAGAAAAAGCACTAGTGGTGTTTGCACATTTCTTGGACAAAGCCTAGTGTCTTGGCAATGCAAGAAACAAACTTCGGTTGCTTTATCCACTGCAGAAGGGGAGTATCTAGCAGCTGGGAGCTGTTGTTCTCAACTTCTATGGATGATTCAAACTCTAAGGGACTTTGATATCAAGTGTGGAAAAGTTCCAATCAACTGTGACAACACTAGCACCATTAGCATTTCTAAAAATCCGGTGAATCACTCAAGAACGAAGCATATCGATGTTCGACATCATTTCTTGAGAGATAATGTTGCTAAGGGCAAGATAGAGTTGGTATTTGTTCCAACTGAGTTTCAATTAGCAGATATTTTCACAAAGCCCCTTGCTGAAGAAAGATTCTCAGTCATTCGAATGCAACTTGGAATGTGTTCTATGTAAACAGCGTGCTGATTGACAGTTTCTAAACAGGTCAGCTTACCATTTGTCATGACTCTAGCTACAAACAGCATGCTGTTTGTCATTTATGTTTTTATATATATATGAAAATAAATAGCTATGCTCATATTCTGATCATTGATATAACATGCTAATTGATTATGTGTTAAGGAAATTGCAAAATTATAGATGAATGTTTATTTAAATAATCTTGTTCCTAATTAATATTTGTGCAATTTACCTGATTAATGTGATTATCCATGTTTTTCATGTTATATTCATCTGTGAGAAATAGGAATTTATTGGATTTTTGTTTTTCTTGTTTGTTTCTATCTTAATATTTTTTCCCATATAATTCTATCTAATTATGTTATAATTAGATATTTAGTTTTTACAAAAAACCATAAATTCTCCCCTAAAAATTGTCCAAAACTAAAGAGACGCGCTTCAGTTGGGTCATTTCTTTCATTCACTATCTAAGCGGCAATTAGGGTTCCTGAGCGGCGGCTAGGCTGTGTAATCGGCGATTAAGGGTTTCAAGCGGCAACTCGGTTTTATCTGCTCATCTCATCACCATGGTTCGCAAAACCAGAGCTCAAAGGGAATTGTCTCCATCAGTTTCTCAGAAAGACGAGACAGTCGGTGGAATGCGAGAAAGCGGCGATGAAGTCAATCAAACCCCTCAATCCAAGAAGCTTAAGATGACAATGTCTCCAGTGTTCATCTCTCCTGCCTTCGAAGATAGATTTAAGGATTTGGACATGGGAAATCGAGCAATTATCTATGGGCAACCTCTGGCAAGTAAGCTTATTCCCTCTCTTAATGAATGTGGAGTAATGAAATTGTTTTCGGACATTGGATTAGAGTCGTTCATACTTGATTTGCCCAATTTTTACTATCCTGATTTAGTCCGTGAGTATTATGCTAATTTGCAATCGGATAAGTTTGGAAATGTAACATCGATGGTTAGGGGAACAATGATTCAATTAAACCCCCCTTTTTTAAGCTCCCGTTTGAAAATCAAAACATACAGTGAGCTTGATATCTATACTGCTCAAGGGTCTGTGAACCTACCCTTTCTCAGTTATGCTGAACAGTTACAGCTTTTGATGGGAGATGTTAAACCCTTGGATTCAAACCCCCCTCCCACTACTGTAGTAACTCCACTGGCTCATTTGGTGTTTAAGTTAGCCAGGTCACACCTCTGTCCTCGTGTAGGAAATAAGTCGAATTTCACTTGTCAAGATGTTGTGGTTGTGGCAATGATTATGTCTGGAAGGGCTTTTGATGTACCAGGATTCATCTTGAAAAAGATGCAAGCTACAGTTGAGAAATCTGTGAGTGGACTGCCGTATGCAAATTGGTTGTCTAATATCTTTAAGTTTTTCTCTGTTGATGTTAAAGGAGCTGTTAAGGTCACTATTAAAGATTGCATAGATCAAAAATTTCTGGCCTTGAACAATCTGCAAATTGAAGGAGATGTGTTGTCAAGAATTGTGATTCCTCAATCTGAAGGACATGCTGATCCTACTACCTCTTCTGCACCTCAATCTGCAAATCAGAACTTGGTTTCTCAGTCTCTGCAAGCAGATGTCACCATCATGACAAGTGAGATCATTTCCCTTCGAAATGATACTCAAGCTATCAGAAATGATGTGAAGGATATCAAGGCAGACTTTCAAGCTATTAAGGGTGCTATGAAAGATATCATCTCCCAGGTCACAAGTATGAAGGAATTGATGCTCAAGACAGTTGGTAACACCTCTACTGCTCACTCAGAGATTGTTCATGATCAAGGGTTGGAGAACTTAGCCAAAGCTGCTGCAAAGAATGCTCCTGGTGATGACACAGATACAGAGGCTACCAAGTCGAATGCTGAAGCAAGTGATCCTTAGTTTTTGATGAATTAAGGGGGAGAAATTAGGAGAATTTCATGCTCTAATTGCTTGCTCTGTTTGATTCTTTTTATGATGCCTTTGTCTGTAGTACCTAAGTACTTGGTTTTATTATGACTGTTTGAACCTGTTTAATTATGTGATGTTTGAATTATGTGGCATATGATGTTTTGTGATTTACTAAGTTTTTATTCTGGATATGCTAAAGTATATTTCTTAACCTTAAGATAAATATTGTTTTATATCTAACATTGTGCTGCAGGAATTTAGGGGGAGTCTCAAAATTCTCCTAAAAGTTTTTGTAATCATCAAAAAGGGGGAGATTGAAACTCCTAGGTTTTGATGATAACAAACAGCAAGCCATTTGGCTTGTAGATATAAAAACAGCATGCTATTTCGTTTGTTCTAACTTGGTCTTGCAGGTTAAAACAGCATGCCATTTGTGTATGCTCTAACGTGTTTCTGCAGGGTAAAACAGCTTACTGATTGTCTAATCAGTACACATCAAACAGCAAGCCATTTGTCGCAAACAGCATGCCAATTGTACAATCAGCAAGCTGATTGTGTCTGACGCTTTTGCAGTTCATTTCGGGAATTTAAGAGAACAGTCAAGAGGAGATGTTATATTGATTATATATAGATTATATGTAAAAATCCTCAGAATATATATTCACCATCCTCCCACTTAAGCTTTTGGAGACAAGACAAAATTCCTTTTGAATTAATAAGGTTAACTTACCTTATTTTATTACACCTCCATACCTCCACTAAATACATCACATGGGACTCTTACAAACATTATTCCCTGCACATTATCTTCACCATTCACGCACCAGTGCTCAGTCTTTTGCAGAGAATCAAACACACTCCATTGATCAAAAGAAGCTCTCCATTACTAACGGCTTGAATTCATACCGTTGGAATTCTTTCAAGCCTTAAACCTTCAGATCTTGTTCACCTATATAAGAACTAAATAACATCAGTTCTTATCACTGAATACAACGTGCAGAAAACAAGATATACTCACACAACTACTGAGCTTTCATTGCTAAACCTTTCAAAACCTTCAAACCTCATCATACACGTATATATATATATATATTCAGAGGATTTATAGGTTGAGTTGTATTCTTTCAAAACATTTGTATTGTTCAAACTGTATTGTTTTGCTGTTGTACAAGATTGGCTTCAGGTTTTAGGGTGAGTCGAACTAGACTAGAGAAGTATACTTGGGAAGTAGTACTTAGAAAGTTAGTTGTTCACAGGTAAACAGCAAGCCATTTGTAATCAGCAAGGGTTAAGGGAGATATATTGTTGGATCTTGTAATCGGTTTATAGTTGATCAATAATATATTCTCTTACCAAGTTTGGTAAGGGACCAGGACGTAGACCATAGGGGATTAGGGGTCGAACCTGGCTAAAAGATTGTGTGTCTCTTTTACTTACTGTTTATATTCTTTCTGCATTGCATTTCAGGTACAATCAGCGTGCTGTTTGTGAACTGTGTTATCACAAACAGCAAGCTGTTTTCAGTAAATTTCAAAACAGTTCATAATTTCACACTATTAACCAAAAACACCTATTCACCCCCCCCTCTAGGTGTTGTTTTCAATTTTATGTTGGATTTTAGTGATCCACTATTAAAGTTTTGTATGCTTATTCGAAAGAGCAAGTGATATTATTTTAAATTTTACGTAATTTTGAATCAAGTGATTTGTTCTAGTAATCATATTTGAATTGTCATTTTTATATGTGGATGCCGGTTTTGTAATCGAATCGAACTGATTTGAATTTTACTTATTTTTGAATCAAGTGATTTGTTCTAGTAATCATATTTGAATTGTCATTTTTATATTTATGGGTGGGTTTTGTAATCGAAATTGAACAAATTATAACCGGAATTAGAATTTTTTAAATCCATACCGAACCGTCAATTCAATTACGGTTACAATTTTCGATTTTCAAAACTAAAAATATATGATTTTAGTGTCGATTTTACGTTAAAACCGCACCGATCCAAACATTGTTACACTTTGTTTATTGTCATCTATTTCCATTAAACTTGTTAGTAAGTAATCGGTATTTGTATGGGTAAATAAGTGTTTTCACTTAAACATTCCAAATGGTTCGTTCTTGTTATTTTTATACAGTAGTCACGTCTTTCACCCCTCACCCCTCTCTATACACATATACAGATAAATAAATCTAACCCATGACAAAATGGATATACATCGCTACATCAGTCACCTCATAACTCATAAGTACAGTACAAATTTATCATCTCAACCATGTTTCTTGCTGGGATGGTATTCAATTATTTACATCTATATCGATCCACATCGAATCCGTATATGATGCAAGATTCACTAGTTATTATGTTATGTAACGATAAACGTTTAACAGTGCCAACTATAGGATAAGCTTCACACATTTAAATCAACTGCTGTCCAATGCAGTAATCTATTATGGCTACATCATATAAATAATTTCTGGTAGTTAGAACTAACTTCATTTTTAAAAATTTCATACAAATATGATAAAATGACTTCTAAAATGTTTCAAACCACATCTCAAAGGGATAAACTAAACAAAACAGCATCAAGTCGAGAAATGGCAAACTCCAAGATCACTTTGTACGATAATAACAAACAGTTCATATGTGTGCCCTGTGCATTGAGTACCTGCCTGTAACCGTACCATGCATCTCTATACTTTGTCATCCCTTTAATAAGCACCGGGCATTCATTTTCTGAACAATTTGTTCACGATCTTGGTGCATATAATATAAGAAATCCCTCCTGCACTGCTAATTATGATCAAAGTTGTGGTCCACGAAAGCTTGTGTTATTTTTAACAAGGCACAAAGTTAATGTGCTCTGTCTACTTGGAACTTGGAAGGAATGTAATAGAATGCTTTAGAATCTATACCTAATTATTGACACTATACTGAATCCCCAGTGATATACAAATAAATGTTGTTAACGAATTCATACTAGACCGAATCCCCCGTAATATACAAATAAATATTCATAACTTAACTCATTCTATTGGTTTTTTCTTTCTCCCACTATTATCCTCCACAAATATTGATCGCTACACTAGCAGATGGCAACCATGGTATGCAGGGTACACCAACTTTAGCCCCAAAGTGCACATAAACCAAATAGCAACCATGACAATGTAGCCCACAACGAGAGTAGACATAAACCAAATGGTAACCATGACTCCTCCTCCTCAGCCCCCCAATAGCAGAACAAGTGAAACTTTAAAATAAGGTAAGTAAACCCCAACTACCTACTGGAAAACAATATGTAGGACTGTAGGAGAAAGGACTATATGAGGATCTGATCGAATATATTTAGAATCAAATTGTCTAAGGAATATACAATTCTAATTATTAATCTTTTCCCCCATTGCATCTCAGTGTTTGCTTATAGAAACACGCTGTAGCTTCGGCAACATTATTCCATAAAGAAAAATAACAAAAAACCATTAAGGAAGAATTTACACCCAAAACTTCTTGAAACAGAAAGCAAGTTGTACTAAATGAGATCTAATTACCTCAATGAGATATGAGATTCCAAGAAACCAAGTTTTCAAAGTTTCCAAATATGTTCCAAAGTTTTCATGCATATGGTTTGATGGATAGACATATATCATGCTGAAGGAACAGAGGTTTATCGCAGCCAAGGGATATGGTCACAATCGCCACATATTTACCTATACACAACAGACATATAGTCTGAATGACTGATGCATACCATGTTATCCACTTCCTATGCAAACAAGATACCTAATATTAATTTCTACTTGATTAAGACAAAGTGTGCATCAGTTACTGAAGTAAAACAATATCCATTGGTAATTATTAGTTGTAAATTTTTCAATAATAACATGAAATATAAAATTTTATGGAATGACATCAAAGAAGTGCTAGTGAGGAGAGGAGAGCACAGGATAATTACAAGACAGTAGTACCTATGAGTAAGACGATACTGGCCTTACAGACGCAATGGACCATTGTCAGCCTTTTACTGCATGCTCATTGAATGATAGTGTGTTAACATATATGACACAAAGCACTATGAGTACTATGCAGAGCCTGGGAATCCAAATCCTTGCGTGCACATAACTCCTAAAATCTGATCAAGTTTACGCTTTTGTCCCCATGTTAAATAGGCTTTGTACATTATAAGAAAAGTTTTCTTCGTGGGTTGTATATTGAAGTTTCCCATCTCACTGAGAACACCCTCCATCTCAGCAAGACGGTTTTCTGATGAATACATGACCATTCTACAGTGATACAAGGAACGGCAAATTTTCCACTCAGCATGCTCTGCACGCTTTACAAAGTTTGTAAGCTTGTCTGAGGCATTAACTCGGAAATAGCTAGTGATTATACAACGCATTATGCCTGCTGTTTTGATGGAGATGTTATGCGCAAAGGCCTCGTCTATATATCTTTCCATCACATCCATAATCCCCTCTTGGGCATATAACTTAATTAACGTCACATTTAACCAAGACTTGTACTCATGCCTTGGAATTAGCCTAAGTAACTCCTCAACCTTTTGAACTCTCTCACTGCTGGTGCTCTTACAGTATGCACATATCATAGCTCTTATTAGTGGAAATTCCTTGTGTTCAATAACATGGTAATTGACTAGCTTATATATCTCTTCCATCTTTTTCAGATTACCAGAATGTGCGTATCCCCGAAGCAACAGCAAATGAGTGTGAATATCAGGCCGTATACCACTTGCTTCCATCACTTTATAAGTCTTCTCCATGGTATCCCACATCCATGCTGTGACATACCCACCAAGAAGCATATTATATGTATTTAGATTAGGCTTTATGTTCGAATTCTTCATTTCTTGCAAAGCAGCCTCCATGTGTTTTATAAGCATCAGCCGACCAAAGACAGAAATAAGAATATTGTATGTTACAACTGTCGGCTTACAAGAGATGTCCTTCTTAAAATCCTCATACAGCAACTGACATTTATCAGTACAATCATTATACATATAAGCACCAAGGAGTGCATTGTATGTAGCAGCTGTTTTGATCCTTCTGTTTGCTGCCTCAGTAAAAAGTTCAGTTGCAAGATCGATATTCTTTGATCTACCAGCAAGTCTAATACTTTTTGCATACTCTTCTGCTGTCATAGGAAAGCCATTATCTGATTGTTTTCTTCTCCAATTTAAAACCTGAAATAACAGAATTCATTACTACAGATACATAAACAAAGCAGAGTACAAGATGCCAAATTGCCAACAAAACTATACATGATTTTCCTATCTTCATTTAAGGGCTTGCATAGCTTTATATGCCTTATTAACAATGAAGTCACCTTATTCATTAGTAGTTAGTATCACAAGCATATCTACCAAAATATTTTGATTCAAAAATATCAATAATGCTGTAAATACTCATTGTTAATTTCATAACTACATTGAGAAAATAACAATCATCCAACCATCCAAGAGTATTCAACACATTATCAAAGAAAATGTATATATCGACATTCACCCATATACATAATAGGGCTAACAGCCCGCGGGAACGAATTCACCGCCGTATGGAGACAACCTATAATTTTCATTTTACATAGACAAGACCATAAAAATGAAACCTTTACAACACCAACACCCGAAATTGCCACTATTATATGCTATAAACTTCAACCATATTCTAGCATTAAAATATTCAATACACAATAAACACATCAAATTATATATCAAAGCACTAAAAAAGAGCGAAAAAAGTTACTTCAAGCGCGCAACGGGGTAAAAACTCAAGCTGCCTCAAAAGCTCAACAAATGCATCCCCATCATCATAACACTTAAACCAAGAAGTACCCTTTTCATCCAACACCTTAAAAATCAAATCTTGCCTACAATCATCAACCCGAATCAACTCTCCTCGCAACACGGAAGCCTTATGAATGAGATCTTCTTTAGCTTGCATTTCATCATGAGACAACCTATCAGAAAACAATCCAATAATGTTTGGAAATGGATTAGAATTCAAATTGGGGTGAGAATAAAAAGAATCTTTTAGAGAGAATCTATGAGTTGAGGTTGTAATGGGGTTGCTTGTGATTAAATAAGGGGTTTGAGGTACAATGTTTTTGGGTTTTGTAATAAAGGTTCTGAGGGTTATGATGAGCTCTGGTTTGGCTGATTCTGATAGCTTCCAAACTCTCTTCATTCTTCTTTTCCTGATAGACGCATATAAGAGAGAGGGGGTGAGAGAGAGAGAGAGAGAGAGAGAGAGAGGGTGTGAGAGAGAAATGGAGAGACAGAGTAAGAGAGAGAGAGAGAGAGAGTATGATCAAGAGAGAGAAAGATGAAATGGGAACGGAGGAATCAGTGCCGGGGACGGCGGGGGATAATATTGCGGTGGTGTTTGAGTCAGATTTGGAAGTTTTGATAAACCCTGGGGCTGGGGATAACAATATAAGAAAACGAGGCGAGGAAGATACTTTTAATCCCAAAATAATTTAGAGAGATTTTTTAATTTAGTTTATTCTAAATGTTTTTACATAAAATTTCATTTAATCATATCCGATAAGAAATCAAACTGAGATCCGTTTTGGTTGCTGTTGCAAACACCAATAATAATTTTTTTTTTGAAAACATGTAAAATGAAATCTCATAAAATTGAATTACAATTTTTTTACAACAATTTCGAAGAGTCTAAAATGAAAATTGCAAAAATTACAATTAAATAATCAAAATTAAAATTTTGAAAAATCGTGTATACAAATTTGATGATCTGCCAAATTTTACCATTTTTATTTTACTTGATTCAAATTTTAGAGAAAAAATTAAACTTACTATGATAAAATATTATTTTATACCAAATAAAATTATGTAATAATTAAATAATGATAATTTAAACATAAAATGTTCTTACTAAAATAAAGTATTTTCAAAATTTTATTATAATTATAATCGTATTATAACAAATATTAATATTTTAAAATTAAAAAAATTAACAAATCAACATTACTTTGATCATTATCGTTTAATCATTAATTAAAAGGGAAAATTTAAAAAATATCCAACATTTTGAAAGTATTTTTAAAAATATTATCTAAAATTGCAAACCAGGTTGCGAATGTTGC
Source organism: Kitagawia praeruptora (assembly GCA_037693485.1). Lineage (NCBI taxonomy): Eukaryota > Viridiplantae > Streptophyta > Magnoliopsida > Apiales > Apiaceae > Kitagawia > Kitagawia praeruptora. The sequence continues at coordinate 155,037,389 of CM075348.1, read as the reverse complement.
AAATCAGGTTGCAAATGTTACAGACCAACCTGGTTGCAAACCAGATTCCAAAGATTGCACCATATTTTTTAAAAAAGTTGCTGCAATTTCAGTATTTTTAAAAAACCCTTAATTAAAAAGGTTTAACCACTCACTTAGTATTAAATTGAAGCATTTTAAGGTCCGATTCCATTAATCATCCGCATAAATGGCTTAGAACAACACTGAATTATACAAAAAAGAAATAGAGATATGAAGAGAAGGAAGAGAGATCCCGATTTGAGAAAGAGACACCCCATTTTCGAGTTTTAAAAAGGGAGAAAAGCAAGTGAAAGAGAAAACAAATAGCATAATTTTCACTTTTTTCATGTTTTTGGGTTTCTTTTTAAGGAAGAACGCAAGTAATTGGGGATAAAATTCTTACAAGTTTTTTCCACAAAACTTTCGTTCCAAAAGTGGGATGCAAGTGAAAACAAGAGATTAAAAAACACTTGAATATTACAAATATATCCTTATCGTTTGAATGAAAACATTTTATATCTAAAGATTGAATTGTAACTTGACAATCATTTACATGTTTTATTTCCAATTCGTGAGCATATTAATAAAATCAATTTCGCTCGCTTTACAATTTTTTAAATTCAGGAGCAAGTGAACAAAATATATTATTTCACTTTTCAATTACTTCATCTTACATTCATTTACTTTCGTTTCTTAAAAAAATTGGGGGCAAGGCGTGAGGAACGGGGGAGAGAAATTCGATGTACTTTTAGTTAATTTGTTCTCGTAATATTTTTTTTTATTTAAAGAGATTTGTTAATTAGAAATGAATGGTTTTGCTTGATAATTTATATTGAAAAATAATTATGTAAAATCAAAATTGGATTATAATTTAGGACTTGTTATTACTTGATCTTAGAGGATCAAGGGTAATAGTGAAAAATATCGAAAGTGAGTAAATAATGTGGGTAAATAATGTAAAGGTTTTTTTTTTTACAAAAAAAATGTAAGGTTAATTGTTTTTCTGGTGTTGAGAAAGAATATATCTTGTAGAGTTAATTTTAAATCGTATTTTTGATATCTTTTTCTTTGTTAGGAATTATATATATATATATATATATATATATATATATATATATATATATATATATATATATATATATATATATATATATATATATGGGGTTAAATTCTATGGAGACCAATATTTTTAGTGGAGACCGGAGACTAATATCAATCAAAACATTGCAAAAACTTATTTATTGAAAATCATGTTCTATGAAAATCACTATACCATCTATTTCATTGAAAATCTTGAAGATCATATATGTTTTACATGCAAATTTCATTAAAAATCTTGAAAATCATGTATGTTCTGCAAACAAAATATTGCAGAACATATTGTTCTCCAAAACATGTTCTGCTTGCAAATCATATATGATTTTTAAGATTTTGAATGAAATAACAATGTTAATTGAACATTCTTTGCAAATATATATGTTTTGCAATGTTTTGAGTGCATAATGTATATGGTCTCCACGGTCTCCACTCAAATGGTGGTCTCCATAGAACTTAACTATATATATATATATATATATATATATATATATATATATATATATATATATATCATATATATATTTATTTATATTTTTTATTATTAGTTTTTAATCACAAACGGTGCATATTATAACTAAATTTAAAATTAAAAAAAATCTATTAATTATTAAAATACTATCATTATTGAAATACAATCAAAATTATAGTTTATATTAACTCTTTCTTATTCCGCTACTAATTTGGTTTGTATAATCTGATAATAATTTATAATTGAAAAAAAAGTTACAAAAAAAAAATTAAAAGTATTCCTTTTTTACCAAAGAAATTGAATCGATAATTTAAATAATAGTAGTATTAATTTCATTATATATTTTCATCTCCACTATATAAATTAAGCATATATTTTAGAATAATGTTTTGCTTATTACATGTTTATAAATAATCTACATGTTAATAATTTATTTATTATTTTTATATTTATTAATTATCTAGTAAGTATATTAACATTACAGTATAACATGATTGAAAATAATGAAAGATTCAAAATAATTAAAAATAATGAATTAAAATCAAAGGAAAAGAGTATTTTTATATAATAAAGAAAGGATATGCAACAATCTATTTGGATTGTGAAAATGCACACCTAGAGGGGGTGAATAGGTGTAAATGGCTAACTTGTAGAGTGGGTGTCAACACGAGTCCAACATTGATAAGATAAAGAAGAATTATCTTGAATATAAGCAGCCAAACAACTCCATTAGTATCAGGCCTTTTGGGAGGAGTCCAAAAACAAATCTGTGCGGGCTTGGCCACGGTCCAGAGCGAACAATACCATACTAATGTGGAGTTAATGGGTGTTGCGACCCAACAAGTAGTATCAAAATCGATGGTTAAGAAGTTGATCATGGGGTTGCGGGTCGCAAGTTGTGTGGTGTGGGAGTCTTTCCAGAACTACGATGGGAGATCTTTGACGACTTGTGTCGCACTGACCAGGTGGCGTGTCCTGCAAGATGAGGAGTCACAACAGCGGTAAAAGGGTCATAAGATTGGTGGTTCTTGGATTGAGGGAAGATTGTAGAGTGGGTGTCAACCCAAGTCCCACATCGATAAGATAAAGAAGAATTATCTTGAATATAAGTAGCTAAACAACTCCATTAGTATGAGGCCTTATGGGAGGAGCCCAAAAATAAATCCGTGCGGGATTGGCCATGATCGACAATGAAACGATCCTGCTACTCCAAGCCAAGAATCCAACTAACTGAATACAATCAAAACAATACAATTTAAGAGAGTGCGAATCTGTACGACTTTCGTCCGTTCGTTTCTTTGTTCTGAACCATTTTTTGAATTCTTCGATTACAACTCAAACTATAGATTCTTTAAGTATATAATATAGATAAGAAATATAAATGAGCTCGAAAAGAATCAAGTAAAAGATCTTGCAAAGTAAAAACCACTGAGTTGTTTTGTTCTTGTAGTACTTGGATTAGCCACCGAAAAACTCACACAAGATTAAGTATATAAAACATTACATTAAACGAACATAAAATAAACCAACAATTTGCAACGGTTGAATCCCATTCAACGTTCAAATTAGTTAGTATTGTTTATAATGTTAATGTGAACGTTTGATAGAAGAGAGATGAAAAATATAGTCATAGAGATATAAGACCTGTTCTTTCGAAAATATAGGAGAGAAAAACGTGTATAGAAGTTTGAATAAGTTATAAAGTTTTTAAGCAAAACAAATTCCTATAATTTAGTAAAAAAAAATTTGTAGATAAGGAATGATTTAAAATGAGCCCAGATATGTATAATATACGTAAGATATATTTAAAGAGTCCTTACAACTAATTACAAGTCAATCCTATATAATCTCCTCAATTTAATTTCCGCACTTCTGGTATTTTTGGAAAATTGAAAAATGGCTTGTTGGTTATTTGCTATCATTGTGCAAATGGTTTACCAATTTGTAAAACAACTCTGACTTTAACTTGCTCATAAGATATAGGGATTTTTCATTCAATAAGCTAAAATACCCTACAAAAACAAGTTAGTGCATAATGAAATATCATACTATTTATATCTTGCTGTTTGTGATCATCAAAATCACAGAAACATCATATATCATGATGCTCATATATTAAATTTTATTAATTTATACGTATGTTAAAAGTTAGACTTTTAAATTAGAATATACATATAAACTAGCATAATAACCCGTGCGAGGCACGGGTCATCTTTTCTAGCAACGAATATAATTTTTTTTTCATTATCGCATATATTATTTCTTTGAGTTTCGTCACTCTTTTTTCATTCATAACACACATTTTTAAAATGTTCTTAATTCAGTCAGTATTCAATGCATAATATGATTATGCAAATTCAGATGATCGGTAAGAGCATCTCCAAGAGATTCTTAAATATAATATAAAATGTTGGTTCCTAGCAACTTAATGTACATTCATCTCCAAAAATACTCTTTATACTCACTACTTATTTAATTTTATATTATTAAAAGTAAGTTATACAACATAAAATTAAAAAAAATATTAGTCTAATATTCCATCCATTTTCTTTGCATCTTTTTTCTCTCCACAGCCGCCTCACTTTCCCCTCTTTTTTCTTGCCTAATCGCCGGGGCTTTCCACCGGTGAAAAGCTTCCATCGGTTTTCACCGGTGGAAAGCCCCAAATCTTTTAATTTTCTTTGTTTTTATTCTTGTTTTTCAATAATCTCCCTTCTTGGTGAGATTTTTCACAATTTATTTGGGTATAGTTTATCTCTTCTTGTGAGAGTTTGGTGTGTTCTTTGTGTGTTTGGTGTGTTTTAATATCCGGGATTTCAGATCTGCAGGATTTCTTTGGTTTTAATTTGATGGATCTTTATGGTTTTGATTTTGTTATTCGCTTCTTAATTGTGAGCGGGGGTCTTGATTTAGTGATGAAGTTTTGTATGGGATTGCAGCTTTCGTCGATAGCTCAAACGATAGCTCTATCGGGGCATGATGAAGAAGGTACCAGTAATCCAACGAGGATGCACGAAGTAGGTACTTGTATTTGTATATACTTTATCTTCAAAATATCGCTTAACCGTCTCTTCATGAGAACAGACGATTTCAAATTACTGTTTGTTCGACTCGATCATTGGTGTAGATGCCATATGGTTTTTTATTATTGAATTAACACCTTTATTTAAAAAAAAGTAAGTTGAATTCGTAAAAGTATAAAAAAAAGTGGGGGGAGAGAGAGTGCATTTTATGAATTTATTATAAATATTGATTAGGAGTGGTAAGAAACTTTTACAATTGAGGAGAGAGATTACATTTTTAAAGAATTTAGGAGTGACTAAGAGTCTCTTGGGCACATTTTTTCTTCTCTCTCCTAAAATCTCAACTTAAAAGCGAAAATAAAGAGGTTCTTGGTGATACTCTAAAATTAATAGGTAATATAGTACTTAAATGTGCTAAATATCCTAAACACATCTAAAATGATCCTATAATACCGCTAAATTTAAATGAATTTTTCATCAAATATTGGAATTATATAGTAATTTGGGAGTTTTGTATTCGTTGTAATGCTAGAGAACTCGTAGAGCTCTGATTTGTAAATATTTTTTTTGGATAATATACTGATCAATTTTCTATTTTAAATACATTCTTTAGCTACTCCCCTCCATGTATCTCCTAGAAACATTTCTGATTTGTAAATTCAGGTCAAAAATTAAAATAAACAATTTTTTTTTTTTACTTTTTTGGACCTTATACGTCGGTTGTTTTGAAGAACCGACGTAAAAGGATAACAATATACGTCGGTTGTTTAGAGGAACCGACGTAAAAGGATAACAATATATGTCGGTTGTTTAGAAGAACCGACGTAAAATGGTACAATATACGTCGGTTATTTAGAAGAACCGACGTAAAAGGGTACAATATACGTCGGTTGTTTAGAAGAACCGACGTAAAAGGGTACAATAACCGACGTAAAAGACCTATTTAACCGACGTAAAAGGCTAGTTTTCTACTAGTGTGATAAGAGTTTCCAAACTGGCAACATTTCTAAATCAAACTCTGATGCTGTAAACACTGATACTCAGGGTACTTCCAAAACTCAGAGTTTGGTTTTATCTTCAAATCCACAGACTGATGAGGAATTGGCTGCTAAGTTGTTCCTTGAAGAAAATGAAGAGGGAGTTACTCTTGCAGACATTCAAGTTGAGGAAAAGAGTTTACAAGCAGAACATAGAAGGCTTTGAAGTCTGGCAAATTGAAGAAAAATGTAAAAGGTGCTAAGCCTGTTCTTAAAGGCATTACGATTAAAGAGAATGTTGGTGCTGATCAGAGGATGCAAGTATCCAGAAAGCCAACAGAAGCAGAAGTTAAGTTGAAACTGAAAGGTAAAGCTGTGGAAGAAGAAAGAGATTCTAAGAAGTCAAGTACAACCTCTGTTACTACACAAGTTGTACAGAAGAAAGAAAACACAACCTCTGTTGCTACATGAGTTGTGCAGAACTCTTTATCTTCTACATTACAATCAGTTTTTGGAAAAACCTTAGTTTTGAACAAACTCCGGAGACTGGAGGTCCTATGGATTTTTCTGATGGAAAAGGTTTAACAGGAAAGATTGGAAGAAATAAAGCTGGTCTGGGCTCACATAAAGATTCAAGGCAACAAACTGGTCCTAGAGATCCTTCCTCACCGGCTATTCCAGGTCGTGGTATAACTCAAGAAAGCTTAGACAGATTGGAGTCAGTACAGTTGGTCTATCAGAAGAGTTTAGAAAAAGATTTTCTCTTATATTTTATGTCTGATGGAACAGTATACAAGATTGGTGAGTTTGATCTTGATTTGAAGTACTGGGAAAAATTAGAACATGTTTTATATCTTTTCAAAGTGAGGAATCGAAGAACTAAGTCAGTTGCAAATATGCTTAGACAGAAGATGCTTCATAACTTGGCAACTACAGGCATGAAATACAACAGCAGATATGTTCCTAAGTACAGAGATTGGAATGGAAATCTTATTGAAATGAAGAAAGGTACAACTACAAAGCTGAAAACTGATCGATCTGGGTGTTACAGTTCTTGATTTCAACTCACAATCAGAGGAAGTGAAATTTATCAGACTGGGAAATGATATGAGGAGAAACAAAATTTATGATCTGAGATCTGCTATCTATCAAACTGATGAGAGTGATCCTGAGTTAAGGGAAATCAAGGAGATAATGCAGAGAGAACTTGAGAATGCTGAGAGAAGATTGCTGATAGATTATCTCAGAACGACACCAGATCTTGAGGCAATTTGATAAAAGATGCTCTGTAAGAATTTCTTGTTTTTCTGTAGATTTTGTTTAAGTAGTTTAAACTCTGATTACTTGTTAAACACTGCATTTGTCTATTTTGTTTTGACATCATCAATTATCATTAACTTGTACATTTTTGCTAATGAACAAGTTGGGGGAGATTGTTAAATATAATTGATGTAATTACTAATCAGTATTTAAGTGATACAGTGTTAAATCAGAGTTTAAGCTGGAAGCAATCAGAGTTTGTTTAAACGCTGACGGATGGAAGCGCAAATGCTGACGGATGGAAGTGCAAATGCTGATTAATGGAAGCAACAGAGTTTGTTAAATTCTGTTTGACAGAAGCATCTACAAGTCAACAGTGATTGAAGATAAATATGGAAGCAATATCTTTGGAGTTTGAATAGCTATCAAAGAGATTGAGTTGACTTAGAAGATGTGTAGCAATTGTGATTGATATCAATTGTATAGCTTAATTATAGGAGTATCAATTCATGATTGTACAGTAGCTGTATGTTTTATAAATACAGTTAGGTTAACCCTAGAAGGGTATCGAACATTGAAATAGTCATTCATTGTAACCTAAGCAGCTCTCTGTGATATTTTACATCACTCAAAGAAGAATTATTAATTCCAAACAATTTTTAATTGTTAAAAGTGTGTTCTTGTTAATCTCTCATACAATATTTGATTAAATTTTGTGTATTCGGCCTAACAATTTAATATACTCATGTTTATGGAATATACTAATGTTTCCTTATTATAAATAACGTATATGATTTTTAATATATTTTATTAATAATTGAAAAATATGGTGTGATATTTTCGGGATATTGTATATTTTTCTTGAAAAATATGGTGTGATATTTTCAGGTATATATTAATGATTGTAAAATTAGTTTTAAATTAAAAAGGTAACGTGTTTTAATTCGAAAGAAATTATTAATGAAGATTAGTTTTAAATTAAAAAGGTAACGTATTTTAATTCGAAAGGAAATATTAATGATTGAAAGGTACATTGATGTTTTTAGGTGTTTATAAAAGGTAATATTTTCAATTAAAAGTAAATGTGAAAAAAGGCAAGCGACTACTTACCATTAATTATATTATACTATTATTTATTATAGGTGTTATAAAAGTATAAATATCATATATTTATTTTTCTTTTTAATAAAGGGTAAATAAGTAAATTTATGAAGTACCAAAAAACTTGTACCAAAAAATAGGTACCAAAACTTTTAATGTTCCAGAATTTATATAATAGTATAGATTAGTATCATATAATATTTGTTGTATTCATAAATTATATAAAAACTAGCTTATAACCCATGCGATGCACGAGTTTTTTTTATATGAAATAAATTTATTTTGTGTTATAATTATATTTTTAATAATTATTTTAATTTTAATTTGAATAATATATATAAATTTAATTAATGATATGCATGATTTTAAACTTATATTATAAAATTTTAAATTAAATACGTCGTTTACGAAATTCGAACCTTGAATGTTTTGACGAAATTCGAACCTTGATTGTTTTGTAAAGTAACTTAATTACATAATCTTAAAATATTTTTTTGCTAAAAATCTAACGGTAATTATTCGTTGTATACGGATTTCGATTTTATATTTTTATTAGTGATTGAAAGATATGTTGTGATATTTTTGGTATATATTAATAATTGCAAGATTATGTTTCAAATTAAAACGTAACTTGCTTTAATTAGAAAAGAAGTTTTAATGATGGTAAGATTATGATTGCAAAATTATGTTTTAAATTAAAAGGTAACGTGTTTTAATTAGAAAATGAATATTAATGATTGGAATAGACGATATTTTAGGTGTGTGTAATGGGTAATCAATTAAAAGTAAATGTTTTTTAAATTGCTTGAAAGATACGATATTTTATTTATTTATTTAATTTAATTTAATCTAATATTACAATGATGTTTTTATATAATGACGATTTTAATAGTTTTTTAAATTTTAATTTATTATAATTTAATATACTCATATTTACAGATCACACTAATATTTTCTTATTATAAACAACGTATAGGGATTTTTAATATATTTTATTAAAATTGAAAATATGATGTGATATTTTTGGATATATATTAATGATTATAAGATTAGTTTTAAATAAAAAAAAGTAACGAATTTTAATTAGAAAGGAAATATTAATGATATGAACATATGATACGATTGATGGTTTTATAAAAGGTAATATATTCAACTAAAAGTAAATGTTAAAATAAAAATGACTAATTACCATTAATTATATTATATTATGTCATTATTTATTTTAATAAATAGGATAACTAAACAGAAAACCAAATCGACAAACTTTTAATCTTTCGACTTTAATATAATAGTACTAGCTTATAACTCGTGCGATGCACGGGTTTCTTTTGATATGTTATAAATTTTATTTAACATTACAATTATGTTTTAATATAATTATTATTTAAAATATTATTTAAATTTTAATTTAATATATATTTAATTAATGTCATGCATGATTTAAAATTTATATTGTAAGTTTTAAATTAAAAATGTCATTGACGGGTTCAAACCTTGAATTTTTAGTAAATTAATTTAATCATATAGTATACCTTATTATTAGATCTAACGATTCTTATTTATTACTAAAAATAATGATTGGAAAATACGGTGTGATATTTTGGGTATATATTAATGATCGCAAGATTAGTTTTAAATTAAAAGGTAACATGTTTTAATTAAAAAAATTATTACTAGAAATAATGACGATAATATATGGTGTGATATTTTGGGTATAAATTAATTATTACAATAATAGTTTTAAATTAAAAGATAAATTGTTTTAATTAGAAAAAAATATTAGTGAACCAAAGATATGGTTCAATTGATGCTTTTAGGTGTTTATAAGAATTTAAATCTTAGGCAATCGACTAATTACCACTAATTATATTATTTTATTATTTATTTTAATAATTAGGATAACCCTATAAAAAATCAAATCGACAAACTTTCAATGTTTCGGCTTTAATATAATAGTATTGATTGTAAGATTAGTTTTAAATTAAAAAGTTAACGTATTTTAATTAGAAAGAAAATATTAATGATTGGAAGATATGATATGATTGATGTTTTTAGGTGTTTGTAAGAGATAATATGTTTTAATCAGAATATAATTACGTTAACATTTGTAATTAATTTTAATAATATTATTATTTATTTTATTTTAATAATTAGGATAACCAAACCGACCAAACTTTCAATCTTTCGGCTTTAATATATTAGTATAGATAGATGTAAGTTTAATCTAATAAATTATTTTATACGAAATTGAGGATCCAGTTTTAACACTAAATTTTTCTTAAAACAATGATTATCACAATATAGAAGTAAAATTTTATATTGGTTCCGATTTAAAATCGTAAATTTTATCAATATAAAAAGTTCTACTCTAGTTGTATATACTCCCTCTGTCTCATGTAATAGTTTACGACCCGACACAGATTTTAAGGTGCATTTTAAGGATAGTTCTATAACTTATTTTTGATATTTTTTTTTTGTATAAAAATAGAACAATTCTATTTCCTACCAACTTTTTACATCATTGCATGTCTGTGTGTCATATTTAACTCTAGTCGGAGGTACACTCAATGACTTTGGTAGGAAATGACAAGGACCCGCATGCCAACTTGGACGCTGACGTGGCAACACGTCAGATGCCATGTCATATGACACGTGGGCAGGCCCCACACACGTCATCAGCCACGTCATCTGCACATGTGGAAATTGTAGAAAATGAACAATTATTTCCTACCGAACCCTTTGCGGTAGGAAATGACCCTTTGACTTGATAAGCGGTAGGAATTGATCGGTGGGAAATGATGGCGGTGGGAAATGATCGGTAGCAAAAATTATTATCTGCTGAAGAAATTTGAGTTGATTCAAGGTTTATTCCTTTGATTCTTGAATCTTCAGCAGCATATTCTTGGTATAAATCATGCAAGACAATCTTCAAATGGGCCAGTTGTTGTTCACTTTGACCTTCAAGCGGATAAATAATAGGAAAACAATAAGAAATCAGTTTCATCTTGAATCGTGGATCCATCACCGCCCCAATGGACATCATTAGATTACTTTCACCCCAATATTTATCGAACTTCTCTTTCATTTTAATTGCCATCTCTCTCATGTAAGAATTTGAATCAAGTACTTTTTTATCTAGCAATTCTTTCACCCTTTTGAGCTCCGAAAGAAATAAGTTAGAGGTAGGATACTCACTTCCCGAGACTATTCTCGTAGCGTCATCAAACACTTTTAACAAAGAACAAACATGGCCGACTTTCACCCAATCTTCTTCAACCGGAACATATTCCCTGAAAGCTTTGTCCCAAACAGCAAATCTAGGAAACACTTGTTTAAATTGTACAGCACAACACAACATGTGGTAAGTAGTGTTCCATCTGGTAGAGACATCTAAAATCAGTTTTTTTGGTTTAATATGCAGCGACTCAGAAATTTCAGCCCACTTAATTCGACGACCTTCTGAAGCAGCAACATATTTAATCCCATCCCTCACACTACAAACAATTGGATCAATAGGCTTAAGACCATCTTGAACACACAGATTTAATATGTGTGCACTACAACGCACATGAAATAATTGACCTTCAACTGGTAATGACGGATTTCTAATGATAAAAGACTCTTTCAAATTTCTTATAGCTACATCATTTGACTTAGCATTATCCACCGTCACCGTTCCAATTTTATCTTGAATTTTCCAATCCACTAAGCATTTATACACAGCATCTGAAATGACATCACCGGAATGAGGTGGGGGCACATTGCAAAAGTTAATAATCCTCGAATTTAGTTTCCATTTTTCATCAATCCAATGGGCAGTGATCACCATGTAGCCAAGCTTTTGACAAGAAGAAGTCCACATATCAGTGGTAATATTGATTCTCTGGGCAGATTTAAACACCTCCACTAATTTCTCCTTTTCAATTTCATAAACACTTCTACAATCACCTTTTAATGTTCCTCGAGTTATTTTTTGATAAAGAGGTGTAGCTGTCCTCATTACCTCATTCCACATAAAGCTTTCTACATGTAAAAATGGTAACTCATTTATCAGAACATAGTGAGATACCTTTTCCCTCATTACGGCATGATCATATTTAAAAGCTACAAGTTGTGACTTATCATCATCACCAAGACCTGGTTGAAGTTGAAGCTGTGGTTGTAGAGTAGCCCCGTGCGCTTTTAAACATTTCTCGAGATGTCTTTTCATTGAGGAAGTTGAAGAAGAGCCACTTTTCACAAACTCTTGACCACATAGCTTACACCTTGAATGATCCACACCATTTTTTTTAAACGTATCCATATACTTCCAAACAGATGAAGTCTTCTTCCTAGGTTTTTTGCGAAATTTCTGGTGACTGCCTTCTGTTGGTACAGAGACAGGTACAGAGATAGAGTCATTTTTTTTCATTTTCAGGTCCTTTTGAATCTTTATCTTTGCTGTTCCTTTTACGTTTTGTTGCCAACTGTGAGTGTTCTTCTTGGTCAATATCTTCTTCGGATAAAGATTCATCTGCGACGCTTCTAATTGTGATATGACTGTCCTCCATATAAGGTGCATTCTCCGGAATAATCTCAATATGCTGAACTTTCTTTTTCTTTTTGGCTTTCCCTGATTCCACTTCCATGGTATATTGCTCTTCTTTCCTGCTTCAGTTGTAAAAACAAATATTAACATATGAAACAACAAATATTTATTAACATATGAGCAGAGTTGAAAAAAGAGTATAATTATAGTGACAAGGATCAAATTATGCAACTTGATTTATCAGAAAATTGTGAATGTTTAACATAGAATAGCATTCCCATGATTACATAATAACATCCATCCACACATTATATAAAAATCATCAGCCCATCCATAAACAGAGAAAATGGAGGCACCTAGAACACAGTCAATAAGTTATCTATCAGCCCTTGAACTCAGTCACAGTTACAGTTACTTATAAGCACTTCTTTGCTATCTTCTTTAGATCCCTGCAGTTCAAATCTATTTTTCCTGATCGAAAGACACAAGTAGACATTTCCCTAGCAGGCCCATTTGCTGGTATTTTATCAAATCCTTTCCTTGACATTATATCTAACAGGCTGCTATTTTAGGCAGTTGATGTTATCTTGAGATTCCTTACTCATTCTAAAGTTGAATTTAAACACATAAGACAGTAGCAAAGAATGAAAAAAGTAACAAGCTCTTTCAAGAATATAAACAAACACCTTGTATACAACAAAAAAAAAATAGAAGAAAAAGACTAAAAATGTTTTATACACTGTTAAAGTGTTAAAGACTAAATAGAAGAAGTAACAAGCCTGACCTGACTCTGAATTTGATCTTGGAAGTCGGCAAGTCGCAAGTCGCAAGTGTTCGTATGGTGGTGAATTTGAATCTGACTCTGAATTAGGGTTGAAGACTGGGTTGAAGACAGAAGACTTGGTAGTTGGTACGAGTAAGATAAGAGTAAGACTAATACTAATGAAATGAATGATTGAAAGTAATAAACAATAGTATTAGTAATTTAGTATTAGTAATTAAAGATATACAAAATAAATCAAAATAATATTCAAAATATTATTGATAAATAATATTAATAAATAATAGTACTACCACATTGTTTCTATTATTGAAATATTATCGAAATAATAGTACAATTATATTTTAATAATACAAATTTTTTTTGTGGGCATATTTTATTTTAATAGTACTACAACATTGTTTCCATTATTGTAACATTTTAATAGTACAATTGTTGTTTCTATTTTTTTAAAAATATTTCACGACGATCCAACCATACGGATGTCAAGATATATCTAAATAAGTGATATTTCCAATTTTTTAAAAAATATAAAATTAATTTGGTTGGAGATCTTAATAGAACAGTACAATATTATTTAGTACTCGTAACTAATGTTTTGTCCCAGATTATTGTTTTTATTTTTTAAAAAATATTTTTCGACGATCCAACCGTACGGATGTCAAGATATATCTAAATAAATGATATTCCTAAATTTTGAAAAAATAAAAAATTAATTTGGTTGGTGATCTTAATAGAACAGTACAATATTGTCTAGTACTCGTAACTAGTGCTTTGTCCCAGATTATTGTTTTTATTTTTTTTAAAATATTTTTCGACGATCCAACCGTACGGATGTCAAGATATATCTAAATAAACGATATTCCCAGATTTTGAAAAAATAAAAAATTAATTTGGTTGGAGATCTTAATAGAACACTACAATATTGTCTAGTACTCGTAACCAGTGCTTTGTCCCAAATTATTGTTTCTATTTTTTAAAAAATATTTTTCGACGATCCAACCGAACGGATGTCAAGATATATGTAAATAAATGATATTCCCAAATTTTGAAAAAATAAAAAATTCATTTGGCTGGAGATCTTAATAGAACACTACTATATTGTCTAGTACTCGTAACCAGTGCTTTGTCCCAGATTATTGTTTCTATTTTTTTAAAAATATTTTTCGACGATCCAACCGTACGGATGTCAAGATATATCTAAATAAATGATATTCCCAAATTTTGAAAAAATAAAAAATTCATTTGGCTGGAGATCTTAATAGAACACTACTATATTGTCTAGTACTCGTAACCAGTGCTTTGTCCCAGATTATTGTTTCTATTTTTTTAAAAATATTTTTCGACGATCCAACCGTACGGATGTCAAGATATATCTAAATAAATGATATTCCCAAATTTTGAATAAATAAAAAATTCATTTGGCTGGAGATCTTAATAGAACACTACTATATTTTCAGAAACTCGTTAGGCTCGTTTAACAGCTCGTTAGGCTCGGCTCGTTTAATAGCTCTTTAGGCTCGACTCGTTTAACAGCTCGTTAGGCTCGACTCGTTTAACAACTCGTTAAATAGAAACTCGACCCGACTCGTTAGGCTCGTTTAACAGCTCGTTAGGCTCGCGAGTAGCTCGACCCGACTCGAATAACAGAACTCGACTCGACTCGTGAGAGGCTCGCGAGTAGCTCGACCCGACTCGTATAAAAAACGAGCAGAGTTCGGCGGGGATTTTCGGCTCGTTTAATAAACGAGCCCGGCTCGACTCGTCAGAAAAAGCTCGGCTCGATTTGAAGCTCGGCTCGAACTCGCCCGGCTCGACTCGAATTACAGCCCTATCGGTAGGAAAAGCCCGTTTTTCTTGTAGTGTACCAAATACCATTCACTTTAAATAAAAGTATCTTGAACAAAATGTTTTCCTTGTTCTTATTACAAATATATCCTCTTGATATGTGACACAAGTCAATAATTTTAAAAGTAATTTACAATTTGGTTAATTTGACAAAAAAATACAAATAAGGAGTATTATATTATACTAGCTTATAGCCCGTGCAAACGGGTTACCTTTAATATTTTATAATTTATTTATAATATAATATAATATTATAAATATTAATTTTAATATGTTATTGAAAGAATTCAAACCTTACATATTTGTATATAATAATTTTTAGTATTAAATATAAATTAATATGTTGCTGGCGGGAATCGAACATTGGACCTTCTGCATATAACAACTTTTAGTATTTTAGTATTGTTAAATCTAACGGTCATGATCTATTTGAGTTGCTGATCTAACGGTGATAAGTGAGGGATAACCAAAAATGAGGATAACCAAAAATAGGGGGTAACCAACTACAAATTATACCCCTTTTGCTTATTGTAATATAGTATAGATATAGATTATATAGGTAAATAACTATAAAAAATTAGTGTCTAAAATTTGTTAGCTTTGAATACATCAAGTTTAAAAACTATACAAACGAATAACTACATCTTGTATCGACCCTTGTACATCTTGTTCACCTTCAAAAGAATAACTACACAAACTATAAAAGGCCATTGTCATTGATGTTTGGTCCGGAGTGGATCAGTAAGTTTACAAACTAAGCAATTTAAACTGGTCGATCATCTGATCGAGAACAGAAATGGAAATCCACAGGATCTGGATCATGAATAGGTTCACCAATTTTGAGCATTGAATGATTTTTTAAGTATTTAAAGAAAACATCATCGACGGACCTAATCTGAGCATATTTTTTGCTATGATAGTTGATCCTTGAAAGGTTAAATCTAAGATCTTATAGCCAGGCCGTGGTATATACCATATACTTAGGTTTTTCTATTTCAAATCACTAATTTTATGTAGGTATCTAAAATTAACTTTAACTTATACATAGGCCGCGGTATATCCTATTAATATAGGAATAACGTATACCTTTCATTTTCAGATGATTCAAATCATTTTTACAACCAAGTGTAATCGAAAATCATGAAGAAATTAATCATACAAATGCATGCAATCATCATTGTAGATTTACATTACTACCACCTTATTTGCCACACAGGCTTGCTCCATGTATATAACCATGACGATTGTTTGACTCAGTTCATATACACCGTAAAGAATTTTGATCGCAACACTGAAAGGTACATTATCGAGATAGAAATATAATGAAAACACAACTTTGTTATTTGCATTAGAATAAACAGAACGTACTAGCCCATAATATATAGGCTTTACAAAACACCTGAAATACTTGAGAAACAGCAAAGACCTAAGAAACAGCAACTACTCAGTAGACGTGGTCCACTATTCCTAATAAATAGAAACTGATATACTAAACACCTAGCTACATTATTTCCACTAACTTATTCATGCTAAATAATAGGAAAGTCAAAATATCAACTTTGAATTAATTCTAATTATCCAACATGCCCCCTTGATTCAAAGTTGCATACTCCCATCTGCTCCCTGAAATGTTCCTGCTTTCTTGATGCTAGTGACTTAGTGAGGATATCCGCCATTTGTTGATTTGTACCACAAAACCTCACTGCAATGTGCCCATTCTCTACCAACTCACGAATGAAGTGATGGCGTATTTCGATGTGCTTTGTACGACCATGATAAACAGGAGCTTGGGTCATCCTTATTGCTGAGATGTTATCGCAATATATCTCTGTAGCTTCTTGCTGTACTTGTAAAAAATCAGCCAACAGCCTTCTTAACCAAATAGCTTGACATGCTGCGGAAGTCAGTGATGCATACTCTGCTTCAGTTGATGACAAAGCCACAGTACTTTGTTTCTTTGATGACCAAGATATTGCACCAGAACCTAGATTGAACACATATGCAGAGGTGCTCTTTCTATCATCAAGCGAACCTGCCCAATCGCTATCACTATAGCCCACCAGCTTCATATCATCAACTTTGTGATACCAGATGCCAAAATCAGAAGTACCTGCTATGTAGTGGAATATCCTTTTTACAGCTCCAAGATGATGCTTGGAGGGATTATGCATAAACCTTGATACAATGCCAACTGAATGAGCAATGTCGGGTCTGGTATGCGATAAATAATTTCAGCCACCAACCATACTCCTGTAGAGCTTCGAATTTGCTGCTCCTGTACCATCATTTGACGACAATTTCTCATTGACATTCATAGGAGTACATGCAGGTGTGCTCCCTGTCAAATAAAATTTTTTGAGAAGATCTTCTGCAAATTTTTGTTGGGAGATAAATATGCCATCAATTCCTTGTTTTACCTCCAATCCAAGAAAATAATGCAGTAAACCCAAGTCTGACATTTCAAATTGCTTCATCATACTAGACTTAAACTCAGCAACAATAGATTCAGAAGACCCCATGTATATCATATCGTCAACGTACAATTAACAAACCACCAAGAAATCAGTACCTTGCCTTTTCAAATAGAGTGTAGGCTCATTACCACTCCTTTCAAAATTATTTTCCAGAAAATAAGAATCAATTTTCTTGTACCATTCATGTGACGCTTGCTTAAGGCCATACAATGCTTTCCATAATCTATAAACTTTATTTTCAGCACCAGGAACAATAAAGCCTTCAGGTTGAATAACATACAATTCCTCTTTTAAATCGCCATTTAAAAATGCTGATTTAACATCAAACTGAAAAACAGGCCAGCCAAGTTGAGCAGCTAATGCAAGAAAAGTTCGTACCGTTTCAAAACGAGCGACCGGAGAGAACGTCTCATCATAATCTACACCTTGCTCTTGTGCATAGCCTTTAGCCACCAGGCGAGCCTTATACTTCTGGACACTTCCATCAGCATTGTATTTGGTGCGATACACCCATTTTAATCCGATTGCATTTTTTCCAACCGGAAGATCAACTAATTCCCACGTGTTGTTCTTCTCTATACATCTGATTTCTTCTGACATTGCATCCCTCCATACTTGCTCTTGTGATGCATCATCATAAAATATTGGGTCGGAGACCGAAAGAGCAAAGTCACATGTTTCATAAACTTCTCTCAGTGAACGAAATCGCCTACAAGATTCTGGGGTGCTTTCTGTTGAAGATGTGATGCTGTTGCCAGATTGTGGGCTATCTGATGCAGTGGCTGTATTGAGTGGTGACCTAGTATTGTCACCCTGTGGGAGTGTATCAGGAACATCAGTAGGAACTTCCACATCTTCAATAAAAGGAACCAATTTTCCATCTTTCTCTGAAGTCCAGGACCAACTAGCTGACTCATTAAATAGCACATCTCGACTGATAATAAAATTTCCACTAATTGGAGTATACAGTCTATAAGCTTTGGAATGCACACTATAACCAAGAAAAACACATTTCTCTGATTTTTCTTCAAGTTTATGACGAGATGATTTCACCAAAGCATAAGCTACACAACCAAAAACTTTTAAATTATGTACCTCAGGTTTCTCCTTATACCATGCTTCATATGGAGTTTGATTCATAACAGCTTTTGTGGGGGAAATGTTCCGAAGATACACCGCTGTTGCTACCGCTTCTGCCCAGAATTTATTTGGAAGACCCCTTGCCTTTAACATGCTTCTGGCCATTTCTACTACTGTCCGGTTCTTGCGTTCAGCAATACCATTTTGCTCCGGTGTGTATGGTGCTGTGAGCTGCTTAAATATTCCAAGTTCTTCACAAAAATCATCAAAATTATTAGAGCAAAATTCACCTCCATTGTCTGTCCGCAACTTCTTTATAGAACAACCTGATTGTTTTTCTACATAGACTCGAAATTTTTTGAACATGTCGAGTGCTTCAGACTTGTATTTCAAAAAATACACCCAACTCATTCTTGTATAATCATCCGTGAACATCAAAAAATAACGACTCCCACTCAATGAATCCGTTTTCATCGGCCCACAAAGATCAGCATGCATTAATTCAAGAACTTCTGAGGCTCTCCAAGACTTCCCAACAGAAAATGGCCTTTTACTCTGCTTTCCTAAGACACAGCCTTCACAAAATGCAAGTGAATCTATGTTTGGCAGCCCTAATACCATTTGTTTCTTACTTAACAATTTCAAACCATTAAGATGCAGGTGACCATACCTTAAATGCCACATATCAGAATCATTACATCCCTTAACAACCAGAGCATAACCAGGTTAGGTCCTTCACTTAAAAAAAAAACACAGAGAGAGCATAGTGGGTGAGGAAGCAGGCAACGCAGCTTGTTTCAGTTGAGAGCAGTTATCCACAAGAGTGAAATCATGGCAAACAATGGGATCTCCACTAGTTCCCAACCATTGATACCAGTTTTTGAGGGTGAGAAATATGAGTTTTGGTCAATCAGAATGAAAACCCTCTTCAAATCTCAAGAGCTGTGGGAATTTGTTGAGGATGGGTATGATGAAAAAGAAAAAGATGAGCAAAAATTAAAGGAGTACAAGAAGAAAGATGCTAAAGCTTTGGTTTTTTTGCAACAATCTGTAAGTGATTCTCTTTTCTCCAGAATTGCATCTACAACAACATCCAAAGAGGCCTGACAAACCTTAAAAACTGAATTTCAGGGTTCAGCAAAAGTGATTGAGGTAAAACTCCAAACCCTTCGTTCTGATTTTTCAAATTTGGAGATGGAAAAGAAGGAGTCTGTTCAAGATTATTTATCTAGGGCAAGTTCAATTGTTAATAAAATGAGGTCTTATGGAGAAAAAATTACTGATGAAACGGTGGTTAAAAAAATATTGAGAACTCTCAATGATCGTTTTGATCTCATTGTTCCCGCAATTGAGGAAGCACATGATCTGTCCACTTATTCCTTTGATGATTTAATGAGCTCCTTTCAAAATCATGAAGAGAGGTTGAACAGGAAGCAAGGAAAAACAGAGGAAAAAGCATTTCAGGTGAAAGGTGAAGATTTCAAGGAGATAAATGGATATTCTGGTGGACGAGGATATGGCAGAGGTGAATATTTTGGTGGACGAGGATATGGCAGAAGTTTTGGTGGACGAGGATATGGAAGAGGAGGAGGATCTCGTGGAAGAGGTCGTGGTGGTCGTAATGCTGGTGGAGGTCATGGTCGATCATCTGAAAATCGAGCATTTAGTTATAAAAGTTCTATCCAGTGTCACTACTGCAAAAAATATGGGCACAAGGAATCAGAATGTTGGTCAAAACAGAAGGAATCAGGAACAAAGGCCAATTATGTTGAAAATGATGATACATCAGAAATGCTATTCATGGCGCAGTATTCCAACAACCCACCAAATGATGATATTTGGTTCCTCGATAGCGGATGTTCCAACCACATATGCAGTTCTCGCTCGTTGTTTGAGAAGCTTGACATCTGTTAGCCTATTCGATTTTGATGATTCGATGATTACATATATTTTGGAATGTTATTTATTATCTAACATGCTATTGATTTTGTTGATAATATGTTTGGCTTGTTTTCAGATATAAAACAGCATGCCATATGTATCTGTTCTAACTTGGTTTTGCAGGAAAGATAGCTTACTGATCATATAATCAATTTAACTCAAAACTGCAAGCCATTTCTACAAACAGTGTGCCAGTTTCACAAACAGCATGCTGATTTCAGTCTGGGCAGTTTTACCGTATATAAAGAAATCAAAGAGCATCAAGTGGAAACATGTTAGGAATAATTGTAAGGGCCCTCTGAGTATATTTGAATATATCAACACCCATATCTCACATGCTTGGAGACAAACAAGATATTCCTTGCTTTGAATAAGGAAAGTAGCATGACATCTTTGACATTTCTTTTCCAACCACATGCTCTTGTCTCTTCCTCATCATAAACAAATATTATTCTCCATACAACTACACGCTCCATCTTCTTTCTCTCACAACTGAAACACAACTTCAAGCTCCTGCATATTATTCAAATGAAAATCATCAACGGATTTATTCTTATTCAACCGTTGGAGCCATTTCAAGCTTGAGTTCAAAATATTCTTGTTTACCTATTTAAGAGCTGTTATTCCTCAGTTCTTACAACCCCATACAAGTACAGAAACAAGACTATATACACAACCACAAAGCTTTCATTGCAAAATCCTTCTAACCTTTCAAACCCATACATATACGCATATTTATATATTCAGAGGGTTCATAGGTTGAGTTGTATTTATTCAAACCTTTGTATTGTTCAAATTGTATTGAATAGTTGTTGTACAAGGTTGGCTAAAGGTTTTGGGTGGGTTGAACTAGACTAGAGAAGTGTACTTGGGAAGTATTGCTTAGAGAGTTAGTTCAGCACAGCAAACAGCAAGCCATTTGTAAGCAGCTGGGTATTTTAGTTGCTGGGCAGATTGGTTAGGGAACAAGGGTTGGTGAACGTTGCTAGAGAAGTATACTTGGGAAGTATAGCTTAGAGAGCAGGTTCAGAAACAGGTGTTCAGCAAGCCATTTGTCAGTAGCTAAGAAAAAGGGAGATATATTGTTGTATCTTGTAATTGGATTATCTTTGATCAATAATATATTCTCTTACCAAGTTGGTAAGGGACCAGGACGTAGACCATAGGGGATTAGGGGTCGAACCTGGCTAAAAGATTGTGGTGTTCTTTATTTTTCCTGCACATTACTTACTGCACTGCATAAACAGCTTGCCATCTGTTAAACTGTTTATAACTAACAGCAAGCTGTTTCTGGTAAATTTCAAAACAGGTCATAAATAAGCATAATTAGCCATATACACCTATTCACCCCCCCTCTAGGTGTTGTTTTTCAATTGGTATCAGAGCGAGGTATACTAATATTTCTGTAACAGGAAGGTATCGATCATGGGTGAATATTATCTCGAAGCTAAATCCGATTTTAGAGCTCCTCTCCTCATTGGCTCGGAAAACTACAACTGGTGGAAAGGTAGAATGGAAACATACCTGTCCAAGAAGCCACTGGTCTTGAGAGTTATTCAGAAAGGAGACTTTGAATTTCTAGATACGGAGAAGAAGCCAAAAGATGTTGATGATCTAAACCCCGAGGAGATTATCAAACTTGGTTATAATAGAGAAGATAAAAACTCTCTAATGAATGCTTTGGGTCAAGCTGAATATGACAAAGTTTCCTCTCTAAAAACAGCAAAGGAAATGTGGGATGCTTTGGAAACCTATCATGAAGGATCAACAACCTTGAGGAAGGTAAAGCTTAGCAATCTAATGAATGAATTTGGGAACTTCAAGCTCGAGAATAATGAAACTATCAAGGAAGGTCAAGCTAGATTCCAAGTCACCATAAATTCTTTAAAGAGACTTGGAAAGGATATTCCACAAGATGAAATTAACATGAAAGTGTTAAGTGCTGTGCCATTTATCTATGAAGCTAAGGTCACGGCTTTGGAATCATCCTCAACAATCGACACCATGGATCACCTAGCTGTATTTGCTGAGCTAGAACAGTTTGAAAGCAAGATAAGCAAAAGTCAGGTTGAAGGTGTTCGGGTTCCACTAGCCAAAATGAAGAATTTGGCTCTTCATTCTGCAAACAGCAAGCCAGCCACTGCATCCAGCAAGCTGACAGAGTCTGATGAAGAATCTGATGAAGAAATTGCACTCATTTCAAAGAAGATTAAGAGGCTGATTGAAAGGAAAGATAGAATGAAAAAGGACAGAGGAGGTTTCTCCAACAACAATGAGCAAACTTGTTTCGAATGTGGCAAGCCTGGTCATTATAAAAGGGATTGCTACAAGTTAAAGTCAAAACAGCATGCTGTTTTCAAAAACAAGAGAAAATCAAAGGCTTCACTGACTTATAGTGATGATGATTCAGACTCCAGTGATGACTCAAGCGAAGACATGATGAATTTGGCTCTTGTAGGTCTGAATTATGAAGATAGCTCACACGGACCCATAAAAGAAGCTTTTGTGGATAGTGATGAAACTGATTCTGAAGAGGATCAAAGTGAGGTAAATTTTTTTAAAGATTATGTATCTTCAGATGATGATATTTTAGAGTCACTAACCATGCAGGAACAAAATAGTGTAACTATTGAAGAACATATGGCACTAAAGGCCGAAATCAGCAAGCTGACTGATAAGAACGCCTATCTTTCCAAAATGGTAAAAGACTTGTTGCCAAAAATGGAAGAATGGGATTCAACTTCATTAGGCAAAGCTACAGAGATCAAGGAGCTAAATGCCAAGAATAATCAATTAGAGGCTATTAATAAATTACATGAAAAGAGAAACAAGACCTTGATGACGGAACTCAATGAGCGGATGAAAGAAATCAAAGAGCTGAGATCTAATGTTAAAATGAAAGATAAAGCATTGGAGACATACAAGCTTAAAGAATCTAGTCAAGCCGAGTCTTCAAAATCTGTTGAAAAGCAAATTCAGCAAGCTGAACTCACCAAACAGCAAGCTGAATTGATCGATCTCTTAGAAAAGGAAGTCAAAGATCTCCAGAAAGGGATGGAAACTTTTGTTCAAGGAGAAGACAGTTTAAAAACAATGATGAAGAAGACAAAAGTTCCATTGGTCAGAGAAGGAGTTGGCATGGACATACACAAGAAGCTTGGTATACTCAAATATGATGGTAAAAATGGCATACCCTATGATTATGCTATGCCTTGGAAGACATGCAACAAGTGTGGTGGAAAAGGTCATCTGGAAAGACATTGTGTGGTTCAAATCAATCATCAAGGGAAAACAGCTTACCAGAATAGACCAGACAGACGACAAACAGCATACCGGAATGCTTCTGACAAAAGACAAACAGCTTACCAGAGTAAACCAGTCAGAAGACAATCAACATACCAGAAAGCAAATGATAGAAGACAAACAGCTTACCATTATCAGTCTGGTAGAACGCAAAGGACTAGAAATCAAGCACCAAAAGTGATACAACAGTGGATCAAGAAATCTGATCTACATGATCTTTATATTCTATCAACAAACATTGGTGGATCCAACAAAATTTGGGTACTCAAGTAGTAAGTATGTTATTTGTCCTCGTATATTCGTTTGAATATGAGTATATTATTATTTGATACTAACGAGTTTCCTCTAGTATATAGATGGGACAAATATATGTATATATATTGTATTATGCAGGAAACATCATGCTGTTTGGCTGCAATGGACAATGACCCTTATGTTTGGCATAGAAAATTGGGACATACACACATGGACTTGCTTATCAAGCAAGAAACTGATCAGAGGGCTACCCACACTAAAGTATGCTAACAACGAGATGAAAGTGAAAGCATGCAACCTCAAGTTCTAGCAATCAGCAAGCTGGAAGTTCAAATCAGCAAGCTAAAGTGGAAGATGCAATTGCTAAAATGACTTTGGAAGGTCTTAGAGGTTCAAGAGCTACTGAGAAACTACCTCTTTATGATGAAGAAGATCATTCACCACCAGAAAAGATGAGAAAGACAACTCATGAAGAAATAACTCAACATTCTTTACCAAGGTCAACAAGGACGGTCAAGAATAATTCCCCAGAGTTGGTATTTGTCTCAACTGAAGTTCAACTAGCGGATATCTTCACAAAGCCACTAGCTGAAGAAAGGTTTTTAGTCATACGAAGAGAGCTTGGCATGTGAACTGTGTAGTCAGCAAGCTGACAAGCACAGAATGGGTAACGTTGGCTTACCATTTGTATCTGATCTCTTTATATGCAATTACCATGATTTTATCCATGCTTATATTGAATATGCTACGTGATTACCCTTTTTAATGATTAAGGGGGAGAGATTTTAGGAGGTATCTTGGTTGATGTTTGGGATTTTAGTTCATATAAATCCTTACGTGCTTAATTGAATATCATGTTGTTAAATCAATGATGCATGTGTTGAGGAGGAGTATGTACTCCTAAAAATATATGTTGGTAATCATCAAAAAGGGGGAGATTGTTAGCCTATTCGATTTTGATGATTCGATGATTACATATATTTTTGGAATGTTATTTATTATCTAACATGCTATTGATTTTGTTGATAATATGTTTGGCTTGTTTTCAGATATAAAACAGCATGCCATATGTATCTGTTCTAACTTGGTTTTGCAGGAAAGATAGCTTACTGATCATATAATCAATTTAACTCAAAACTTCAAGCCATTTCTACAAACAGTGTGCCAGTTTCACAAACAGCATGCTGATTTCAGTCTGGGCAGTTTTACCGTATATAAAGAAATCAAAGAGCATCAAGTGGAAACATGTTAGGAATAATTGTAAGGGCCCTCTGAGTATATTTGAATATATCAACACCCATATCTCACATGCTTGGAGACAAACAAGATATTCCTTGCTTTGAATAAGGAAAGTAGCATGACATCTTTGACATTTCTTTTCCAACCACATGCTCTTGTCTCTTCCTCATCATAAACAAATATTATTCTCCATACAACTACACGCTCCATCTTCTTTCTCTCACAACTGAAACACAACTTCAAGCTCCTGCATATTATTCAAATGAAAATCATCAACGGATTTATTCTTATTCAACCGTTGGAGCCATTTCAAGCTTGAGTTCAAAATATTCTTGTTTACCTATTTAAGAGCTGTTATTCCTCAGTTCTTACAACCCCATACAAGTACAGAAACAAGACTATATACACAACCACAAAGCTTTCATTGCAAAATCCTTCTAACCTTTCAAACCCATACATATACGCATATTTATATATTCAGAGGGTTCATAGGTTGAGTTGTATTTATTCAAACCTTTGTATTGTTCAAATTGTATTGAATAGTTGCTGTACAAGGTTGGCTAAAGGTTTTGGGTGGGTTGAACTAGACTAGAGAAGTGTACTTGGGAAGTATTGCTTAGAGAGTTAGTTCAGCACAGCAAACAGCAAGCCATTTGTAAGCAGCTGGGTATTTTAGTTGCTGGGCAGATTGGTTAGGGAACAAGGGTTGGTGAACGTTGCTAGAGAAGTATACTTGGGAAGTATAGCTTAGAGAGCAGGATCAGAAACAGGTGTTCAGCAAGCCATTTGTCAGTAGCTAAGAAAAAGGGAGATATATTGTTGTATCTTGTAATTGGATTATCTTTGATCAATAATATATTCTCTTACCAAGTTGGTAAGGGACCAGGACGTAGACCATAGGGGATTAGGGGTCGAACCTGGCTAAAAGATTGTGGTGTTCTTTATTTTTCCTGCACATTACTTACTGCACTGCATAAACAGCTTGCCATCTGTTAAACTGTTTATAACTAACAGCAAGCTGTTTCTGGTAAAATTCAAAACAGGTCATAAATAAGCATAATTAGCCATATACACCTATTCACCCCCCCTCTAGGTGTTGTTTTTCAACATCTCCCAAAAATCAGAAGTTCGACTTGGTGATAACAAGAAAGTTGAGGTCGAAGGAAAAGGTACGGTTGCTATCTGCACTAGTAGTGGTACAAAGAGATTATTGCATGATGTTTACTTTGTACCTAGTTTGGCACATAATCTGTTGAGTGTGGGACAATTAATGAATGGTGGATTGGTAGTTGTATTTGATGATGGTAAATGTGTTATTAAAGACAAAAAATATGCTTCCATTCTTGCTAGTAGCGTCATGACCAAAAATAATATGTTTCCACTTGATTTGTCTACTATTGAGAAGAATGCTCTGATACCAAGATAGAAATATAATGAAAACACAACTTTGTTATTTGCATTAGAATAAACAGAACGTACTAGCCCATAATATATAGGCTTTACAAAACACCTGAAATACTTGAGAAATAGCAAAGACCTAAGAAACAGCAACTACTCAGTAGACGTGGTCCACTATTCCTAATAAATAGAAACTGATATACTAAACACCTAGCTACATTATTTCCACTAACTTATTCATGCTAAATAATAGGAAAGTCAAAATATCAACTTTGAATTAATTCTAATTATCCAACAGATGTAACCTCCCATATAACAATTGTAGAATATCAGTAATCTAATCCAAAAAATGGATGGATGAAACCTCCCACATAACAATTGTATAATATTGACAAGTCAATCCAATATATGGATGAACACTAAAGTCATAATACTCAGATCGAATCCAATAACGCAATATTTTGAAAAAAATAACAAGATGAAACATTTGCCGATAATATGAAGTAAAGTGATAATTCTCACGGCTGACTATTAGCTCCGATCACTGTTCCGGCGGTGCCTTCACCTAGGTTGGGCGCCTGCAAAACGATGCTTGATCGGGGGTGGTGGCAAGCACCTCCGGTGTGAAAATAAGTAATCGGAATAATAATAATTAGGTAAGTGGTAGTATATCGAGAGTGTTTGTGTGCGGTGACTTTGTGCGAACTTTTGTGTGCGTGTGCAAATGTGACAAATGAGTAGTATTTATAGGACAAAGCCTTTGATCCTGTAGCCCGCGTGGCGACCACTGTAGCTACAGTGCAAGGGATGACCTTTACCTTAACAGTTGTTCCTTTATTCTTTTTGCAGATCTACAGTTGGGCAGTTGGTACTTGTGCTACAGTTGCCCGTCCTTGCAGCATGGTGTTAGGTGTACTCTGGCTACTTTGTTTTACCTTTGTCTCACCTGCCATTTTATATAGTACCACTTGTGTGCATGCGCATACGTATATATAAAATGCTAAATAGAACATTGGGAGATAAATATATTTAAAAACATGTATGTTTCCAAAAATGTTACTTGTGTCCGGCCCAAGGTAGCGGTCGTGGTCGCTTCAAACGGAATGACCACGTGTTAGGCTTGGTGGTGGCGGCAACACCGTATACTATCATTGCCCCCACTCCTCCTATCTACTTTAGTGGATGGGAGGAGGAGAGAGAGAGAGAGAGAGAGGAAAACGCTTATCTTGTGTATCGGAGTTAGGTTGTCGTGGCTGTTCGTAATGTTAGTTGCTGGAGGTCACGGTTGATGCTTGACAGCGGGTTGTGATTTACGTTTCGAGTTGAAAAGCCAATGTACAGAGCAGAGTGTTGATGGAATAAAATAAAGTAAATGCTATAAAAATTTAAATGAACGATGTAGATATTAATTCACGAAAATGTTTTTGTTTTGATAGATTTTTTTTGCATTTTTTGTTTTTCGAAATAGCTTTGGAAAATGAAGGTTAAATGGTTGAAAAGTAAAAGTAATTTTTTGTGCTACGTATTAAATGTTACTGTGAGTAACGAGAAGTGATTTGAACGCTGACCTTTGAATTTGCCTTGGGTTGTGAAGGGGCGCCGGTTGAACAAGTTGGTTGGCATTGGGATTGGGCAGCATTTAATGGAGGCTCCCCGCTACCCTGATTATTTCCGCTATAAAAAGCCTGTGCTATGTAAGCATTTTGCATCGCATTTTGTTTTCGTTCACGGCTTTGCTTTCATCGTATCGTCCTTCTGCAATTAAAGATCATCATTCTATACTTCGAGGTTGGTAGTCACGATAATAATCTGTGAATTCTTCTTTTCTGTTTGTCGTTCCAATCCGTGTTTGATTTTCTTTATGATTTCAGATGTCGCTCGACAAAGTCAACTGTACTTTCAACGGGGTTCCAGTCTGCGACCTGACCAAAGAAGACCTGGGAGAGATTCACGAGAGGGATGTCGACCTTTTCATCGAGATATGCTTTTGTATTATGGATGTCGTGCTGTACGGTGTCGGAGGTGGATATTCTGGCAACGGCAGTGGTGATGATGAAGGTGGGTGGAGCCCGAGGGAATCCGTGGGTTCCAACTAGGATTTCTGTTTTAAGTAGGAATTCCTGTAATTTTTTTTAAAAAAAATTTGTAAGTGGCTGGTGAACTTACCCTGTTTAGGTTTTTAATTTGAATGGAAGTGAAATGGTGTTCTGGTAATCCGTATTGTCTGGGAAGTGTTCTTGCTTTTGATATTGTGTATGCTGTGTTGTATGTATATATGTGTGTTTGTGTTTATGACGATGGCTGTTGGCGTGAAATGTTTTTTTTACTTGACCTGTAGATGTTTAGAGGTGTGTAATATGTTGTTTGTTGGCAGGATTTCGAATATTTGGCATTTTTTCTTTTGATCTCCCGAGTGGTAGCGGGTGGGTTTTTTTATCAAGGGTTTAGAACAATTTTGGTTGCCCCCCAAGTGCTGGCGGTAGCACTGGGAGTTAGACAAATTTGGCGTATAAGTCTGGTGGATGGAGGCGTGTGATGTGAAAAGAGGCGCGCCTTTTCGTATTTCTTTTTTATTTTTCTGAGTGATTTGAATTAATAGACTGTAAGAGTGCAGTGTAGAGTGGCTGTATGCGGTTTACAGTGGGATGGTTGGTGTGCCCACGTGTAGTAGGAGTTAATTCTCCTCAGTAACCGCACCCGGCTATAAAAGAGAGAGAAGGGATGGTTTTGCTTTTTATCGTCTCTTTGCCCTTTCTTCTCTCACATTTTCTCCCTCTTTTCTGCTTTTGTTCGTCGGAAACTCGTCATTCATTGGGCTCCGATCGGTTGAGATAGTGCGAGTAAGCCATATTTTTGCGTTCATTGGTTATGCCGCCTTCATATTGCTTAAGAAATGGCAGTAAGTGTTTATAACCTCTTACTTGCATGTGGGTTTTATGGTCAGATTTCAATGTGTTCTTCCTTGTTTTTGCTTTCGTATGTTGTAGTCTTTTTCTTTTTTGTTTAATCAGATGTTTTTGTGGCGATTTTGTTTGAGAGGAAGCACTTGGTGGTTTTGTGGTGTGTGTTTGCTGCGGTTTTGTGTTTTCTTTTTCAGTCGTCGGAGTGCGTTTTTTGTGGGCAATTTTTGGGTAAACTTCCGTTCGGATAGAGATTTGTTCTTGGTGTTTATGTATGTATCTGTATATTTGTAAGGGGTAAATGGGTATTTGATTCTAGGGTTTTTTTTCGTTTCATGTTTCTGGAATTTGTATTGTTAGTCAACGATATTCGTAAAAGTCAGTTTCATACCCATTTTTTTGTACCGAGATTGTAACCGTGTGGCCGCTTGACTGTGTTGTGATATTGCCTTTGCTTCTTTTTTGCAGCACAAAGTAGTTCATCCGTATTCCAGCGAGGCCAGAAATACTAAAGTGATGGTGACGGATGCGGGGAAGTGGGATGACTGCCCGCACCTGACCATTCCTGCTGTTCCGGTGAGGGACCGGAAACAATATTTCTGGACCTACAAGAGTTTGTATAGAGCTTTGGAGTTACCTCTTCCTGCCTTTGACAAGGCCGCCATGGACACCAAGTTTGGTGGTTTCAAACATTTGAGGCAAGATAGCACGTTCAAAGATAATGATTGGGGTGCTTTTATAAGCCGCATGTTTCGCATCGAGGGCGGGTATACGTGGAGGCCGGCCTGTGCTGGAGAGAGGCTGTATGACCGTCCTACGGATGGATATATGTTCATTCCTGTGTCGTACCTGAAGGCCGAGCTTCGCTTCTCGGTCCACAAATTCGTAATGGATTTATTTCGCTACTATTTCTGCTGCCCGTTTTCTCAATTCTCTCCCAACTCGATTAGGAATATCCTGTGGTTCATTGCCAGCTGCAATGCGAAGAAAAAGCAACCAACTTTCAAAGCGTTCTTCTATCTGTTCAACGTGAAGGTGAGTAGTGCCCGGCCGTTTTATGAGTTGGTTTTCTGTACTTGCCAGAGTCGTGTGGGGAAGGCCTTGGGAGACTACCGGCCTTTTGAGTTTCCGGACAGTATGCCTTCCTGGCAAGAGGAGTTTATTGGAGTAGAAGGTGGTGATTTGGCGTATCTTCCTATCTTCCATGAGAAAGTTGAATGTTCCTACAAGGTTGATCGGAGTGCGATGAGTGAGAGTGCCCTTGGGGTTTTAGTGGGGCTGGTGAAGGCCCTTGGTGAAAAATGGGACGAGACGAATTTCTTTGCCCTTGCGGACTTTAACGCCATTGCTGTAAGTTTCAAAGTTTTCTTTCCCTTAGATTATTTCTTGTTATCTTGGATGGATGGCCGCTTATGGGGTGTCTTGTTTTGTGCAGTATTGGATCCTGAAATTTGAGAGCTGGACCTGCATCCAAAGCCAGGGCTACAGGAGCAAGCATTTTATTTGAATTTTTTGAAGGCCAAACCCAACCGTCCTGCGTGTGCCCGGGCCGTTGTTGCTGGTGGCGACCGGACAGGGTCAAGAGCGGGCGGCCGCAAGAAGAAGGTGTCTAGCTCTCGAAAGAAGAAGGCGGTCGAGGAGGCCTTTGATGAATTCGGTGATCCAGTAGAAGAGGAAATGGCCGAGCTAGGTGCCGTCCGAGCAAGGGGGTTTGTGTTACCCGAGGTGGTTGGTGATGTGGGAAGCCTCAGCCCAAGCGTGTCGGAGGGCCGGTTTGGCGAAGAGGCCGCTGAGAGAAGCAAGTTAGGAGAGATCGGTTTCGTGCCCGGCTCGGCTGAGAACGAAACCGTTGCACGTGCTGAAACAAGCATTGCTATGCATAAGGCTAGTGCCTGGGAACGGACACCGGTGACTGATGATGATGGTGACATCCGAATTCGCGAAGCGCGTGAACAGATTCGCAGGGTGGAGCGCGGAGAAGGTAGCCAGGTGCCTAAACGGTCTGTTGAGAAACCTTCTATGATTTTGCTTGAAAGCTCGAAAGTGGGAGATGGTGAGGCTGTTGATGTGGGGGTTGTAGAAAAGGGTGGTGCTGAGCCAGTTTCTATGGATGTGAAAGGAACCCGTAACATCAATTATGCTGATGATATAGGTTTTTAAGGCGGTCCGCCTTCTCCAGGGGCTCCTTTAAAAAGATTGAAGAGGAAATTGACTTTCGAAGAGAGCCCTAGAAGGAAGCGGGCTATGGTGACCACGCCTGTTGCCCCAAAATTGAAAGTTACGGTTGCGGGAGAGGCGAGTGGCTCCAAGTTGGTGGAGAGAGTTTCTGGTCCAACCGATGATTCTTCGGAGTCTAATTCTGAGGAGGTGATTGTTTACTCTGACAGCGATGACATGGTGGATGACACCGGCATTGGATGGAGGCCGGGATATGGCCATTTGTTTAAATCTGCTCCTAATGTCTTTACCACAAATTCGATGACGGATGATGACTTTGCGAAGTTGAATGCCATGGATTTTGACCGTCAATGCCGTCTAGCCCAGAAGTATGCTTCCCGGGTGAGTTTGTACTTTGATTATAAGTTATTCTTGAATTGTATAGTTATTTTTGAGTTACAATAACCGTTAATGGTTGCCTGCAGAGCCAATGTGTATATACCGGGATTATCGCGAAAGGATTGCACTACCGGGAGCAGTGTGACCATCTGCGGGACAATTTGGAGGGTGTTAGCGAGGAGCTGAAATATGAGAGCATCATAAGGGATAATGCTGTTAAAGCTTTGCAGGTGGTGGAAGCTGAGAAATGTGAATTGTCCGCTGAGCACGTCTCTCTGCGTGTCCGCTATGACAACCAATGTAAAATTGCTTCCGAGTTGGAAGAAGAAAGGGATACGTTGCAGGGTGCTTTAACTGCCACCGAGGAGGAGATTGAGAAATTAAAAATCCATCTTAAGTACCAGACTGATCGCGCTATGGATGCCGAGGGACATCTTTCTTCCCGACCTACTGAAGAGGCCGGCATCAACAAATTTGTGAAGAGCAGTGCTTATCAAGACATGGTTACGGCCGCAATTGCAACCCAAACTGAAAAGTTGACCGAGGAGTTGGCCAAAACGAAATCTAAAACCAGGCAGCGTAAAATGAGAGTCCGGTCTTTGAAGGCGAAATTAAAGAGAACTCCTTCGGACCGTATTGGGGTGATCCCGCCGAGGTGATGAATGTCCCAGGAGGTGAGGAATCGGGGCCTGCTGAGGCACCCATTGCTGCAATACCATTGACTACCGTCGGATCGGGTGGTACTGAGATGGCCAGAAATGTGTTGTTAGCCCTTAGTGCTGCCCCAGGAGTTGGCGAGGACCAGGAGATTGAAATGGGCGACCCTGTTGTCGAGAGTTTCGGAGAGCATGTTTCGGGGATCCCGATGGAGAATAAGGTGGGAGTTCCTTTGTCCCAAGGCAACGAAGATCCTCTCCCTGAGGTCGCTGTTGGTTCGGCCGGACTTGAAGATGAGATGGATGCGGAAGTTGTCGCTATTTTCTTCTTTTGAGCTTGTTCTTTGGATCCTTAGCGGGCCTGTCCGTGTGATGATTTGAAAACATGAAGTACTTAGAATTTACGATGTAAGCTTTTGTGACGAACTAAATGAAAGCAAGACTTTTGACGTTGTATATTTGCGCAACATATTTTTGGTTATCTTTTTCCTAAATAGCAGTTTTGTGTCTAACTTTTATAAAATTTCTTTGAGCTGGTTTCATTATTCCCGTTTTCTTTTTGTGTGCCTTTACGTTTTACTTGTTTGTTGGACGCAAAGGCCGTTTGGTTGCGCGACTCCGTGGTCATTTGCTTGCTTTTTGCTCGACCGTAAGGTCGTTTGTTTGCTTGATCGCTCGACCACAAGGTCGTTTTGTTTTTGCTCGACCTTGCGGTCGTTTGTTTGCTTGGTTGCTCGACCATAAGGTCGTTTTACTTTTTGCTCGATATAACGGTCGTTTGTTTGCTTGGTTGCTCGACCATAAGGTCGTTTTGCTTTTGCTCGACCTAGCGGTCGTTTGTTTGCTTGGTTGCTCGACCATAAGGTCGTTTTACTTTTTGCTCGACCTAACGGTCGTTTGTTTGCTTGGTTGCTCGACCATAAGGTCGTTTTGCTTTTTGATCGACCTAGCGGTCGTTTGTTTGCTTGGTTGCTCGACCATAAGGTCGTTTTGCTTTTTGCTCGACCTAACGTTCGTTTGTTTGCTTGGTTGCTCGACCATAAGGTCGTTTTGCTTTTGCTCGACCTAGCGGTCGTTTATTTGCTTGGTTTATTTTTGAGGGGTTATCCGTCCCCTTTTGGATGTAAAATTCTACTTCATTTTTCTCGATGATGGGAGACAATTCGTTGCACAGAAATAGAAGGTAACCAGCACTTTTTTCATTAAAATGTGATAATAGTACAAAAGTTTTTCCTACCCATTGAGCCTAGTACATGGCTTTTGCTAGCGGTCTACTTGTAATACTTCCTTAGCTTTTCCGTGTGCCAAGTATTTTTAACCTCAGTACCGTCTAGCCTTGCGAGTTTGTAGGAGCCCGGTCGTATGACTTGAATAACTTTATATGGGCCTTCCCATTTAGGCATCAACTTGTCGGTATGCCTGGGATCTGATGCTTCTGTTGCTCTGTTTACTAAGTCGCCAACCTCAAAATTTTTGACGCGAGTCTGCTTGCTGAAAAAGTCTTTTGTTTTTTCCTTGTAAGTTGCCATGCGTGCGACCGCGTCCTCGCGGACTTCGTCGAGCAGGTCCAGGTTTGTTCGTAGGCTTTGTGAATTATCATTCTCTTCGAAATTTTCGGCCCGGAACGATGGCGAGCCTATTTCAACGGGAGCCAAGGCCTCGGTCCCGTATGCAAGTTTGAAGGGCGTTTTGCCCGTGCTTGTTCTCGCCGTAGTTCTGTAGCTCCATAGGACATTGGGCAATTCCTGCGGCCATTTTTTCTTGGACGTAATTAGGCACTTTTCCAAACCTCTTACAATGATTCTGTTGGTGACTTCAACCTGCCCGTTTGTTTTTGGATGAAAAACAGACGCCTTCTTATGTTTAATTCCGTGCTCAGAGAGGAACTTTGTGAATTTTGACCCGACGAACTGTGTGCCGTTGTCAGATATCAGAACCTTTGGGATTCCGAAGCGGGTTATAACATGATCCCAGACAAAGTTGATTGCGTCGTCTTGAGTAATGTTCCTTAATGCCTTTGCTTCTACCCATTTCGTCATGTAGTCGATGGCTACCATTACATACTGTAATTCACCTTTTGCTTTTGGGAAGGGACCCATGATATCAATTCCCCAAACGGCAAAGGGGATAGGTGAAAGAATTACTGACGGAAGGGCTGGGGACTTTATGGCCATGTTGTTGAATAACTGGCATTGGTGGCATTTCTTTGCGAAGCTTTTGCAATCTTTGTGCACCTTTGGCCAGTAGTAGCCTTGGCGCAAATCTTGTGAGCTAGAGCCTTTCCGGCCATGTGGTCTCTGCAAATACCTTCATGGAGTTCTTTCATGTAGTAGTTTGCCTCTTCATCATCAACACATTTCAAGATTGGAGAGTCGAAACTCCGTTTGTAAAGGATCCCGTCCTTCATAAAATACTTGGTCGCTTGTGCTCAGATTTGCTTAGCCTTTATCTTATCTTCTGGAAGGGTACCGTTTTCTAGGTACCGAACATAGGCCGTCATCCATGTTTCTGCTGGCGGATTGATTTCCATGACCGTTTGTTCCTGAATACTTGGGGCATGAAGGTCTTCGAAATATACTGTATCCGGGCTTGTTGATTCTCCGCGTGTCAATTTCGATAGCATGTCCGCTGTGGCGTTATCTGAACGGTTGATTTGTTCAATCTTGAAACTCTCAAACTTCTGTAGAACGTCCCGGGCTCGGGCTTGATACTTGATCAGAGTTTCGTCTTTGGTCGTGTAATCCCCCACAATTTGTCTGACGACCAGTTGAGAGTCGCTATAGATGGCCACTTTCTTGACTTGAGGAGCTAGATACATCAGCCCCGGGGTAAGTTAGTTTGTCATATGGTGTTGCCTAAAAATACCAAACTCTGTTATTTATGCGCTCCATTTTAATGCTTCTTGGTTGTTGATAGTTTCTCTGCTCTTCGTATTTGTGAAACTCTGTGAGTGCTAAAACTTATTTTAAGTGTAGCTGTGATTAATTCTTATAAATTTCCCTGAATGTCTGTGTTATCATGCTACTTCTTAATTAATGTCTGTGAGAGCCAGAATTCACAGGCGACGTACTTTTACCTCTATTCTTTCCAAGATTATCTATATCATCATATGCTGTTAGACATCATATAGTACTTGAGTTTACTCGCATATCATTCCACAATTATATTCTATTACTTGTACCACTCTACTTGCAGTAATTACTTCAAATGAGAACTGAAGTCTAAAGTTGGCCATACCATTTCCCACTGTCGGAAGACTTTTCACAATCTGATCAAAGGGGTAGTGCTAGTGGCACATTACTAGTTAATCACAGGTAATCTGGTTAATATTTACAACTATTTACATTTATCGTGTTCTATTTAATTACTATTATGATAATATGGTTGAGCCTTTTAGCTATGTCGGCGACCACCCTATACTTGCAGTTGGAGACTTAACATACATGAGTCAGTTATCTGGGCTTTTGTAGATTTTTACAATAATCTTCAACTAGATCGTATTTCTCAAAGTTCCAGTGTAACACAAGTTGATCCAGAGATACGAATAAAGTAAGATTTATATCTAGTATTGCTTCTTTCTGTTTTGTTCAGTATAACACAACTGTAGTGCGAAGTATACATAACTTCACTCCCCTCCGTTTTTCTTCTTTTAGACTGGGACAAAACCAATATGAAAACTATTTAATTGTTGATTTTCTAGTTGATCGATATAAAAGATTACATTTCTATTACTATCTGTTGAAAGATGAACATACATAACCTATTTTGCAAAACTGGTTGTGCCTGATTGGTCAAATTGCATCCTCGTGACGTTACATGTGTATCATGTATTTTGCTTCACGGATCTTAGGAGCTGCATGTCTTTATTTGGAAACTTTTTAGTTGGTATACATTGTATCTGTCCTTGATAGCAAGATAGTATCTTCTTTTTTATTCTAGCATGTGTATGTGGTCGATGTATTGCAACAAGGAACTGGATATTTCCACAATTACTTACATGGGGTCAATATGTTGTTTATTCTTGAAGAGTTGCTTGCAGAAATAGTCCTTTCCTTTTTTTCTAAATAAAAGTTACATGGAATTTTTTTTTGTACATTTCAGTCTAATAGACGTCTCAGAGGTTAGGCTTAAGTTGGTTATGGAAACTGCACATGCTCAAAGACAACACGGAGTCCTAGGTGTATGGAGCCCCATACTCTCTGCAATCGGCAATGCATTTAAAATTCAGGTCAACTCTGTTCTGTATTTTAATTTATAGAATTTGACATTTCAATATGTTGTATCTGCCTCGAATTATTTGTTTGATACAGTAGAAACGTCGACAACTTGATTATGTTCTCCTTCCATGTACAACATGAAAAATGAAGTAAATAGTATATCCTCTCATGTGCCAAATGACAAATTAAGTAAATAGTATATTCATTACAAGTGTACAAGATGTTGTATTTCAAGATATTTTCCGTCAAAATCGTAAAATTGAATTGTCTTCCAGTTATGCTAAATTCTTCAGTTTTGGAGTAAGAATGTCGCTTCATTTTGTCGTTAAAATTTTATGAACAATACTTGTCTTCCTATGTTCTTAACCTATGATAATCTTTCATATATACATCTCTCAAATGTGATTAGTGCCTTACAAGTTGATGTTAAACTATGTCCTTCAGGTACATCTGAGGAAAGTGATGCATAAAGACAAATTTATGAGAAAAAGTTATGTCATTCCTGCGATTAGTAACCGTGTCCGGAGAGATCTAATCCATAACCCACTGCATTTGATTTTTTCGTAGATGTATTAGGCATGACAAGCTCCACATTAGCTTCCCTCAGTAAGGGGTTTGCTCAGCTTTCAACAGATGGACAGTTTATGCAGTTGCGTTCCAAGCAGGTATGTAATTCAATAGTTTTTATTTTAGAATTCAGAAGTAGTAAATATTTTCTTATTTGGATGGGAAATTAGGTATTTACACGGAGAATTACTGGGGTAGGTGATGGAATTATGCAAGGAACAGAAGCTCTTGTGCAAGGATTTGCTTTTGGAGTTTCAGGTGTTGTGAAGAAACCTATGGAAAGTGCCCGAGATAATGGTGTTTTTGGGCTTGCTCATGGGCTAGGACGTGCATTTCTGGGTTTCGTTGTTCAACCAGTTAGTGGAGCACTAGATTTCTTTTCCTTGACTGTTGATGGAATTGGTGCCAGTTGTTCGCGGTGCTTGGAAATTCTTAGCAACAAAACAACCCTGTAGAGGATCAGAAATCCCCGACTTATTCGTGCTGACAATGTTCTTACTGAGTACTGAGTATTATAGTTGGCCGATTGAATGTATTGGTTTGGCTTTGGTATATATTGGCATTTTGATTTTGTTATTTAGTTTTGGTTTGCCGTTTTGATTTTGGTCTTGATTTTTTGGGCATGTCATATATATGCAAGATATCCACATATAAAAAAACAAATCAAACATCACTTTTGCAATAAACTGATGTTAAATATGACAAAGTAACAACAACACACAGACATGCAATGATGTAAAAAGAATAGAAACACATCAGCTTCATATTAAGAAAATGATGTAAAAGAGAAACATAGACATCGGTTCCATAAAAGAAATCGATGTATACATGTACAATAGACATCTGCTAAAAAAAGCCGATGTATATTAGATTTATAGACATCGGTTAACTAATAAGAAACCGATGTAAATTTGACACATATACATCAGTTCACTATTAAGAAAACGATGTAAATTTGAAACATAGACATCAGTTCACTATTAAGAAACCGATGTAAATTTGAAACATAGACATCAGTTAAAAATCGATGTCTAAGACCCATACCTTTCTCTACACATGCGAAGACATCGGTTCTGGTTTTACATAGACATCGGTTTTTAACCGATGTCTATTGACGTTTTTCTAGTAGTGATAGCTGATGTAGCTTCTACGTCTAATTCTTTTGATGAACCTAGAAGGAGTAAAAGAGTTAGAACTGAAAAAGACTTTGGTGATGATTTTCTTGTTTATTTACTTGAAGGTGAGCCTATCTTATTTTGATGCTATGTCTTCTTCCGATGCTCCTTTTTGGAAAGAAGCAATAAATAGTGAACTTCAATCAATAATGGAAAACAATACTTGGTATTTAACTGATTTACCTCAAGACTATAAGACTGTAGGTTCTAGATGGATTTTTAAAAAGAAACTAAAACCTGATGGATCCATTGATAAATACAAGGCTAGATTAGTTACTGAAGGGTTCTCACAAAAGAAAGGAATTGATTATTTTGACACTTATGCACCTGTAGCTAGAATTTATACTATTCATACTTTGTTAGCTTTAGCTTCTATTTATAATTTGCATATTCATCAAATGGATGTTAAAACTACATTTTTAAATGGTGAACTAGAAGAAGAGATATATATGGAACTACCCGAAGGATTTATTGTTAAAGGGCAAGAGCATAAGGTTTGTAGATTAGTTAAGTCTATATATGGTTTAAAACAAGCCCCAAAAGATTGGTATGAAAAATTTGACAGTGTGATCACTAAAGATAGATTTGTTGCTAATGAGTTTGATAGATGCTTGTATTCAAAGGTGATTGGTAATGAGTTTGTTTTATTATGTGTGTATGTTGATGGTATCTTGATTTTTAGTAAGTCTTTGCCTAATATCGTAGATGTTAAAAATTATCTTGCTCAAATGTTTGATGTGAAAGATCTAGGAGAAGCAAAGGTAATTTTAGGGGTGCAAATATCTAGAAGTGAGAAAGGTATTCATTTATTTTGAGTCATATGATTGAGAATATGTTGAAAAAGTATAATTATTTTGATTGTAAACCTGTGTCAACTCCATTTTCACCTAATGTATCTCTTAATAAGAATATAGGAAAACCTGTTTCTTAGTTAAAATATTCTCAGATGATTGGTTCCCTCCTTTATATTGCTAATAGAACTAGGCCTGATATTTCTTATGCTGTTGGTAGGCTTAGTAGATATACTAGTAATCCTAGTAAAGAACATTGGAAGGCTTTGGAAAGAGTTTTTAAATATTTAAGAGGCTCAATAAATTATTCTATTGTGCATTCTGGTTACCCAAATATTTTAGAAGGATATTCTGATGCTAATTGGGTTTCTGATTGTCGTAATATAAAGTCTACTTCAGGTTATATTTTTATGTTAGGTGGAGAAGCTGTCTCATGGGGTTCCACTAAGCAAACTATTATTGCTAGAAGTACAGCTGAAGTTGAACTTATAGCACTCGATACTGCTTGCATGGAAGCTGAATGGCTTCGGAATCTCTCACTTGATTTATCTTTTCTGCTTAATAATATTCCACCTGTTTCTATACATTGTGATTCTAAAAATGTTCTTGATATGTTGGAGCAGAAAAATATCAAGATAAAATGAACAGACATCTGCAGATGCGGTACAAGTCAGTCAAGCGCTTGAT
Source organism: Kitagawia praeruptora (assembly GCA_037693485.1). Taxonomy (NCBI): domain Eukaryota; kingdom Viridiplantae; phylum Streptophyta; class Magnoliopsida; order Apiales; family Apiaceae; genus Kitagawia; species Kitagawia praeruptora. Next base: position 154,997,065 of record CM075348.1, on the reverse strand, counting down.
GAAGACAAGATATGTTACTATGGATTTTGTGAGATCTGAAATGAACTTTGACGATCCTTTGACGAAAGGATTATCTAGGAACAAAGTCCTAGATTCATCGAGGGGAATGGGGCTAAACCCATTATGTAGTCACCGACAGTAGCAACCCTTCTTCTTATGAAGGTCAGGGGGTATCAACAAGCTGGACAGGTGAGCTGCGTGAGAGCCTTCATTTTTATGGAATTTTATTCCTTCAGAAGTTGTACATAGATACATTCTTCTACCCCATTCCTATGATGATGAAGTACTCATATAGTGAACGGTAAGGTTGAGTATTTACACTCTTAATAAGTCTTAAGGCAGGATTTGCGAGGTACTTGTCCGTTCACTAGTACCTTTGAGGACTTACCTATGTGAGAGTACGTAGTTGTGGGGCCGCAACTATGAAAATTGGGTTAATCTCTAGTAGCTCTCATGAGTCGGTCTGTTGCGCATGGCCATTATAGCGTAAACCCGGACGATCGAATTTCTATATTGCGTGTGCTTTCGTTGATACTTGGTCAAAAAGAGCCCAGTTCAAGGTTTTAGTCCACTAAGGTTCTTTCAAGTTAAGATGATTGTCACTAGGTACAAGTTCAAAGTCGGAAGCTACTTGTGCTGAGTACGTAATATCGTGTGCTCACTATTGTTATTTTCTTATCACATTATAATTTATTATTCTAAAAATTTAATTTGTGGGGCCCATTGTTAGATATTTTATACAATATCTATTTGTGAAAAATAAAATTTTAATTTTTATATTTATTATTTTACTATTTTGTTTCTAAATATTTTCTTATTTAATAGTACAATATTTTTTTTACCCGTTGGTTTCTTCCCGTTGGGCTCTATGTCAGTTACTATTGTTTTTTATTATAATATTTTTATGAGATCATTATTTCTATTACGTTACTTTGTGGGTCTCTGTTATATAGTGTTGTATTCTTGTTTTTGGGAGAGACACAAAAATCTGACTTCTCTCTGCTTCACTATGAACAATATCAATTCATCTCTGAGCTTTAGCTTATAATTATATTATTCTTTTATTAATTATTGTATATAATCTTCTTGCAAATCATATCATATTGAGGGAGATTAATTGAGAGGAGTGTCATCTTCTTGTTCTTGTAAGGGTTCAATATATAATAGTCTTCTATATATTTATTTGGATTTTTTGAGCACCGGAATATTCGTCGTTCTTTCTTCTTCTTGTTCGTGCACGGAGGAGGATAAACCGAAAGGGGGTGTTGTACCGCTAAGGAGTTGCAATTTCAAACCTTGCACGATAAGTGCAATCTTTCTTAGGGCAGCGTTCATTACGCGACTCACCCAAATTAAAATCTATATCCTTTTATTAGTTTAATTTCTTGTTCAATTCGATAATTCATAATTTTATTATATTGCAAATTACGAGTGTTAACGATTAATTAATCTTGTGATGTTTATTCGTGATTTTTGCAGGCTTTGAATTTCTAAATTTCTGACAAGAAGTTCGAAATCCGGCTCGATCCGATCTGTAAAAAGGATTGAAAAACCTGGTCCGAAGCCCGGCCTGGCCCGAAACTCGAAAAACCCGGTTAAAAATCCGGGCTTTTAAAAAATCCGAATAAATTACGGGCTTTTAAAAAGCCCAGACAAACACCCGGTTCGGCCCGGATAAAGACCCGGGCTTTTTATGAAATCCTGATAAAAATCCGATTTTTTATATATAAATCTAAATATATATAATATTTTTAATAAAATTCAAGAATATTAATCTTAGCAATATGATGTGAAAGATCATGAGCCTAGGAAGAATCAACAATAAGTAAGACAAATTCTTGTTTCTAGAAGACTTATTGAGTGTAGATGATATGCTTCTCGAAATGGTCATATACCAGAAGATTTGTACGATGTGTTTTTTATGTATTCTGGATTCTAAAAGTTCAGGGATGTGACTCTTTAGAGATTGTTTCTTTGTAAAGATTTTCTTCTTTTGTATATTAACTAGATTATAGCCCGTTCTACGCACACGGTAGTTTAAATTAAATTTCACAAGAATTATGATTTATAATAATAACGATTAAATAAAGAAAATAACTTTATATTTAAGATCAAATAAATTAATATTGAAAGAAATTATACTAGTAAAATATTATTTTTCTATATTATAACAAATGCAATCAAAGATAAAATTATTTAGATTTTCTATATCTGTTATGTGATAATATGTATTAAAAAGTTTACCAAAATTAAAAGATTTATTCAAATTTTCATTAATAATCTTACCATAAATATTAAGAGAATATATCAATAGTATTTAAATTTATATAAAAACCTTTTTTAATTAATAATGGGTCAAATAATAAATGTTGATCTTTCCCAAACGCAATATGGATACCAAACCTAAAAATGGATTATCCAGTGGGTCAAAATCAATACAAAATCTTGTCCAAACCTAAATATGGATACCAAACCTTAGGTAAGGGCTATCCACTAATTTATAATACTAGCTTAAAACCCGTGCGATGCACGAATTTTTTTTAATATTATACGAAAATTTTTCATTATTTGATTTAATTTTTTTAAAACATGATTTTTAGAGGTTTAAATTTTTAATTGAGATTATTTGATGATAATTATATAAATGTTATTCGTGATAATTCTAGAAAATGAGGGATTTTATTTAGAAAAGATGATGGACTTTAGTTGAAAAAGGTAATCGGTTAATTATTAGTAATTATGAAATTATTTTTTAATTTTATTAGATAGAATGCCCATGATATAATTGGAAAAATATAGGATTTGGTTAGAGAAAATTAAAAAGATAACATGTTTTGGATGAAAAAGGTAATTGATTAGTTTATAGTAATTATAAGTTAATTATGTTATTTTACAAAATAATTGCTCGTAATGTTTTTAGAAAAAGAGAAATTATTGTTGCCCGTGATATTTCTAGGAAAAGATGGATTTTAATTAGAAAATATAGAAAAAATGATATGTATTAGCTGAAAAAGTTAATCGATTAATTATTAGTATTATCATATTACTATTTTATTAAAGAGAACTGCCCTTTATATAATTGAAAAATGAGAGATTTTAGTTAGAGAAAATATAAAAGATAACGTGAAAATTAAAAAGGTGACATGCTTTAGCAGAAAAAGGTAATTGATTAGCTTATACTAATTATAATTTAATATGTTCTTTTACTAATTGAAATTGCTCCTAGTGAGAAATTAATGTTCCCCGTGATATTTCTAGAAAAAAAGGAATTTAATTAGAAAAAATAGAAAGATGATATTAGCTGAAAAGATAATCGGTTAATTATTAGTATTGCAATGCACGGATTTCTTGTATTATGTTATAAATTTTATTTAATATTATAATTATGTTTTTATATAATCATTATTTTTTAATAATTTTTTTAATTTTATTTTGACATAATTTAATATACTCATGTTTACGGATTATAATAATGTGTTCTTATTATAAACAACATATATGATTTTTGTCCCGCACCGGTGTCTCAGCTGGTTAAGGCCATGACCTTTGGGGCTTACCACCCCGAGGTCCCAAGTTCGATTCTAGCTGAGCGCATTTAATCGTGGTGCGCGCAAGATGGCCCGGATACCTCTTAAAAATATATACTTAAAAAATAGAAAAGAAACATATATGATTTTTAATATATTTTATTAATAATTGAAAATTTTGGTGTGATATTTTCGGGTATATATTAATGATTGTAAGATTTGTTGTAAATTAAAAAGATAACATATAGAAAAGAAATATTAATGATTGAAAGATATGATATGATTGATCTTTTTAGGTATCTATAAAAGGTAATATCTTCAACTGAAAGTAAATATGAAAAACGCAATCGACTAATTACCATTAATTATATTATATTGTTATTTATATTAGGTGTTATATTTTACTTGAAAATTATGGTGCGATATTTTCGGGTATATATTTATGATTGAAAGATTGTTTTAAATTAAAAGGGTAACGTGTTTTAGTTCGAAAGGAAATATTAATGATCGAAAGATATGATATGATTGATGTTTTTAGGTGTTTATAAGAGGTAATATCATCAACTAAAAGTAAATATGAAAAACACAATCGACTGATTACCGTTAATTTTATTATATTAATGTGAAAAAGACAATTGACTAATTAACATTAATTTTATTATGTTAATCGACTAATTATTGATAAGTGCATATTTTTGCATATTTTTATTACCTATTTATTGCTTGAACTCGTATTTTAATAATTTATTTTGTTGCATTTCAGGAAATTCGTGAATAAATAAAGAAATGGCAAAATAAAGAAATAAAGTGCAAGGAAGGGAAAAAGAGGAAGAAAAAGGACCAAAAAGAAAAAGAGGAAAAAGAATTAGGAGTTTGGTGAAAAGGGAATCTTGGAGGACACATGGAAGGTGGAGATCATCCCAACACACCAAAAAGGTGTATGGCCAAGATCCACTCTACTAAAGCTTAATGGGGAAGGAATCTTTTAATGGCTAGGATTACACCACCACACAACCCAAATGTAGGGCCAAGATTTACCCACACCCCCCCTAAACCCTATTTCCCATCCTATAAATACCCCCTCATTTCCCTTGTAAAAAAAACATGTAGTGTAGTGTAGTGTAGTGTAGTGTAGTGTAGGGTAGTTTTAGGGTAGATTTAATTTCTTGTTTTAGTTTCAAATTTTGTAAACACTCTCTTTTATTTTAATGCAATTTTATTTCCTTTAAATTCTTGTCTTGCACTTTCCTTTATTGTTGCCTTGTTTCGTTACTTTCGTAAATCCGTTTAGTGGACAAAGTAGCGAAATGCTAACCACTAGGGGTTGAGAGTAACGAAATTTTAAATTCGTGTTCGTAGTTTAATTCGTAGTTTTGCCCCTTTAAAAATCAATTTTATTGTGGGTATTATTATTGTTAATTTTAGATCTACTTTCATGTTTTATTTATAGTACTCTTCTCCCTCGCTTTAGTCTTAATTCCCCTGTCTTTCCCCAATTACCTCATCTCTCTCCCAACCCTCTCTCTCTCTCTCTCTCTCTCTCTCTCTCTCTATTATTCGAACCAACACCAGCCTCTTCTGTTCTCTCTTTCTTTACCCACCAAAACGCCACACCCCTCTTCTCTGCAGTCGATTAGCTGTGAATCGAGTCGCTGCCTGAGTTGGTCCTGAGTTGTTAATCAATTGAGTTGTTTGTTTGTTAATTTTAGCGTTTTGTGCGAAGTAAATATTGAAGTTTGAATTCGAGTTTTTGGTTGCAGTTGGCGTTTGAATTATTGTAAATTGCTAGTCACTGTTTGTTGATGTACCGAGTCCCACGAGTCCTTGGTTGTAATCGTTTTGTTCGAATGATGCTGAGTCGAATTTCTGAGTTAGTAGCCTGCTTCCGAGTTGTTTAGTTTTTGTGCTGAGTTGTTTTCTGAGTTCTCGTGCTGTGTTTGATTAAATTGTTTTCTGCTTTTGTTAGAGTTACTAAGTTTTAGTTCGTATGTTCCGTTTCAATAGCTGAGTCCGTCTGTCGAGAGTTTCCAGTCTGAGTAGTAAGATGCTACTGTGAATTGCTGTGTTTCGTTCCGTTGCCGCCTGTGTTGCTGTTTTCCTGAATTCAATAAATTAACAAGTCGATGTTTCGTCTCTGCGTTTCTGTTTTGGTTCCGTCGACTACCGAGTACTAAGTTGTTTGTAATCTGAATAATAAGTCGAGTCTCGAGACCAAAGCTGGTTTGTGTCAAATTCTGTTACCTGTTTTCGAGCTTTCCGAATTTTTTTAAAACTTAGTTAATTTAGTTGTTAAAATTAGTTTTTAATTTAATTGTAGTTTAAATTAATTTAAATATAATAATTTAGAATAAGTTAGAATAATTTTTAGTTTTTAAATTAATTTAGGACTTTTAGAATAAATAGATTTTAGAATAATTTACATTTTTCCCTTAATTAAATTTCTAGCCTTCATTAGTTGTTAGTTAATTTACTTTTCAAAAATTTAGAATCGTTTCTTTAGTTGTTAAATTATAAAATCCAAAATTTTCAAAAAAAATCCAAGTTTGTCCTAATTCGCTTAAATTAGAAATTAAGGAATCGCGAAAATTTTAGTCCCTGAGGAACGAATTTCAAATTTTACAACGAAACGAATTGTGCGCTTGCGATTCAAATTTAATCTATTTTTAGTACAACAAGTTTTTGGCACCGCTGCCGGGGACTAATTATTTTTCGCGCCTTAATTTTTAGTTTTTCGGATTAGTTTTATTTCTTGTCTTATTCTTGTCTCGTTTTTTTTATGAAAGTTGGACATTTCGGGAATCTCCTCTCGAAGCTTGGAAAAAAATGGGAATTTTTGGAAGCGTGCTTCGGTAACCCGTATTTCTCTCTTTTCGCCTTTTTATTTTAGAAAAATCCAAAAAAAATTGAAAAATCACAAAAAAAAAATTAAAAATCAAAAATCCAAAAAAATTAGTTGTAAATACCTAATTGTTGCATCATGCATTTAATCACTTATGGCACATCATCTAGATTTTTATTTTTTTGTTTTTAATTTTTCGTACCTATTAAATTGTGGTGATCGCTGGGTACGTTAAATTCTTCTTTTCTTTAGATTAGGACACGTAGAGTAAGCATCCATAAGTGTTTATAATTTTTGTATATATCGTTGTTTGTTGCATCATTTTGTAAATAAACTTTAAGGGCAAAACCACTTGCAACATGTGGGAAGGGATTTAATCACTCTTTCCTTGGCCCACAACAATTAATATTCCTCATTTTGCATCCCCTACACTTTTAATAAAATTAATTAGACATTTGCCCCTAGTATTTCACGCTCAATTAGGAAGGTGCCTAAAAATAAACGTAATTAAGACTTATTCACGACCTTCAGTGTCTAAGGTTCGCCTGGCTGTTAAGATTCGGTGTCTAGTGACGAGTTTGGCCTCTTGGCAATGCCTGCTCTAATCTGGCCGAATCGGTCTGAATAATTCTTAATTTACGGAATTTTTAGTGTGTCTTTATGTTATGAGCAATGTCTAGTTATTTTATTTAGGGAACCTAGGTTAGATTTTTTTTTTCTTTTGATTTTTCACCATTTATTTTGTGTGTTTCATTTTCGCACTTACTTGCTACGTGGTTTTATCATTGATCAATCTTTACCATGTCCGTAGCATTTAGGGAGCGTTATTACCAAGGTTTGGATTTTGACAAAGAGATATCATATAATACGATGTGGTATGAGTCAACTAGGGAACCTAGTGTATATAACGAGTCGTCTAGTACTTTTAGTGATTTGCATTATAGTGAAAACAATATTGCAATCGACTCTGAACTAGATGCTCTTACTAGACGACTCGAAGCTTTAGAAACCCTTAGTGACCCTTCACACACGTCTTGGCACCCAAATTTCAACTCTCCGAGTCTCGATTTTCAACATGGCCCCGACTCTCAACAAGTCAACGCCATGTTTCAACCAACCTCTCGAAATGACCATTTTACATCGTCTTCTAATTCCGGTTGGAGAGATTATCCCGATCTCTCATGGAACCAAGGTCATAGCTATCAAACTCCGCCTCCACATTTTCAAGAACCGAACTCTTATCCAATTCCGAGTCAAGTTCCTTATTCGAGTTCAATTCAAACACCCGCCCACCCACCCGGATTTCATGACTCGAGTAAGAAACTTGACATCTTAGAAAAGAGTATCGAGGCTTTATTGATTTCTCAAGAAAACTTCATGCAAACCATAACTTCAGATAGGCAAATTTTAAACTCTAATGCTCAAACCTTATCTAAGTTAGAATGTCAATTGAATCAATTAGCCACCATGTGCGAGCGTGAGACAATAACCACCCCGAATCCACCCGAGGTCAACCATGAATTTCTTATCACTCAACGACCTATCGATACTTTCGATGACATCATTTCTCCTAGGTCTACTATTCAAGTTGACACTCCTTTCGGTGGTGATTCACATGAAGAAGATTATAATGCTGACATCATTCTTTCTCTAGGACAAACGAAGAATCCCGATGATTTTAAGTTTGTGGCTTCACCTAGACACTCATCATCTTCTTCTACTGAACTTTTCCTTTCATCTTCCAAACCTCTTCCCGAAAAACCCCAAGAACTTCATACTCAACCAATAGGAGCTAATCTAGTTAAGGAGGTTATTTCAAAGTCAAATTTTGATGATCATGAGATTGAGTCTCTTCATAAACAAGATTTTCAATTGCATAACGAGACCAATCGAGAGCTTCACGAATCTTTTAAAGATTTGACCTCAGAAGAAGTGTTTGGAGAGATGAAGAATATTTGTTCCAAAATGGAAACCCAACATAAGGATAGTTCTTGTGATTCTTATTCTGTTGGTGAAACGTTTTTCGAAGAGCCACCCCCACCCGTTTCTATTTCTTCATTTTCCACTCGTTCTCCATCTTTCATCAAAACTCATGATATTCATGACCAACATCTTATCATAATTAATTTGCTTAAACAACAAAAAGAAGCATCTTCATGGTCTATGGATAAAGTTACGAATATGAGTTTTATTCTTGCGCCTAATCGGATCGTTCGAGTGGTCTATGCTATTTTTGTGGGTGAGTTTCTAAATTATGACGTTTGTGTAACAAAGATAGTTTTTCCAAGAGCAGGTATTGGTTAGTAAATATTTGTTTTGTCCCTCCCATAGTAGAATGTAGGTATGGGGGAGGATTTGTGTGCGTGTGTGTGTTGTTTTTCTTTCATAGTTTTTAGAAATTTTCAGTCTCCGTCATCCCTTATCAGGTATTTTCTCAACTTTATTCTTTCTCATTTCTCATTTCTCTTGCATTCACATACATTGAGGATAATGCATGATCTAGGTATGGGGGGATTTTTAGTGTAAATATATAAATTTGAAAAATCCAAAAAAAAAAAAAATTAAAAAATTAAAAAATCAAAAAGAGTTCTTTTTCTAGTTTTGTTAATTGATTGCTAGTTGCTTGATGCACCCTTGCATGCTATGATAATCTTATGACCCATTAGCTTTTGTTGAGAAGTGATTTGCTAAAGTTCTTGTTCACACACTTACACTAGCAAGGTGAAGCTAGTAGACTTATTTGAATTGTGCATGAAATTAGAAGGTCATGATTAGGTGTAAGATGATTTGGTCTTTATGCTTTGAATACAAGTAGGTGCATTGAGGATACCATTTCTTGAGATTAATTATGTTTTACTACACCAAGTGAGATTTTGAGCCTATATGCATATCTTTTGCATCTATATTCTTTTGCTTGAGTGTCCACTTATCATTTGCATTGCTAGCACTTGTTTGAATTCTATCTTGAAATGCATGACATTAATTAATGATAAAATGATAAAGGCATTTAGGAATAACCTATATTTCCAAAAATATCCACACCTTGCTTACATGATCAATTAGTTAACCCTTTGAGCTTAATCAAATTCTTTCGGTGACACACCACGTACTCACCTAAGACCTTTTTCTTGTTTAGCCTTACGTATTCTCTTGATCCCATTTTGTCAAAGGCTAGTGGGTACTTAAGGGAGCAATAAGGTGTGAAATGGGTTTACTTTTGTTCATAACTTTTGAGGAAATATTTGTTGTTACCTTGATAGTCGATCTTCAAAATTAAATCTATAGGAGGATTATTGTCACATTTATCTTAGCTCTCATAAAAAAAATAGAAAAAAGAATAGAAGAAAAAAAAAAAGAAGAGAAAAAAGAAAAATACATATGAGAGCATACTTATGTTTTTTTGTAATCCTCCTTCTTTCGACTAGTCAAGGCTTTTTGTTGAAATAAAAAAAAAATAGAATTGTGTGGGGAGGTGTTGTGCATGATATTCATAGTGACTACTAGCTTTTAACACTTCACCTTATTTTGACCTTTCTTGACATACCTTGTCCCTAGCCCCATTACAACCCTAATAAAGACCTTTTGATTGTCATTATTAATGTATGTTGTGATTTAAGTTGGGATGATGCCAAGTGTCAAGCATGCATTTGATTTTGTTGGAATTGAGTGATACACTTACCCTTGTTTTTGAGTGAATATTCTTTTCTGAGTGAAAGGTGAGGTATTGCTTATCTGTTTTTTGCATAAGAGATCTCAAGTTGTGACTATGAGATGTGCTCTTGTATTCTTAGCATGGTTACCAATAATTTTTGCACTTGACATGAACTTGTGATCACTCTTGCATTTTCTTTAAGTAGACTATGTGAATCCTTGCACTTTCCACACCAAGACTTTGCAAACTCATTTTGATCCTTAAGTTGATGTGTCATGAGAGGACATGTATGTGTGGTGTGCATTGGCATGTGATCTTTTATACAAACTAGATGGATTTTGTGGGTACATTCACTATAGGCCCTCACGAGACCTTACTCGTCCACTAGGGCTGCCTAGGGGTTTAAAGGGCTTGTTGCATATGCCAAATGCAACCGTCACACCTACGAAAAGGAGTATATAGGACTTTTATCTAGATTTTCTTTTTCTTTTTGTTTTACTCGAGGACGAGCAAAAGATAGGTATGGGGGCATTTGATAAATGCATATTTTTGCATATTTTTATTACCTATTTATTGCTTGAACTCGTATTTTAATAATTTATTTTGTTGCATTTCAGGAAATTCGTGAATAAATAAAGAAATGGCAAAATAAAGAAATAAAGTGCAAGGAAGGGAAAAGGAGGAAGAAAAAGGACCAAAAAGAAAAAGAGGAAAAAGAATTAGGAGTTTGGTGGAAAGGGAATCTTGGAGGACACATGGAAGGTGGAGATCATCCCAACACACCAAAAAGGTGTATGGCCAAGATCCACTCTACTAAAGCTTAATGGGGAAGGAATCTTTTAATGGCTAGGATTACACCACCACACAACCCAAATGTAGGGCCAAGATTTACCCACACCCCCCCTAAACCCTATTTCCCATCCTATAAATACCCCCTCATTTCCCTTGTAAAAAAACATGTAGTGTAGTGTAGTGTAGTGTAGAGTAGGGTAGTTTTAGGGTAGATTTAATTTCTTGTTTTAGTTTCAAATTTTGTAAACACTCTATTTTATTTTAATGCAATTTTATTTCCTTTAAATTCTTGTCTTGCACTTTCCTTTATTGTTGCCTTGTTTCGTTACTTTCGTAAATCCGTTTAGTGGACAAAGTAGCGAAATGCTAACCACTAGGGGTTGAGAGTAACGAAATTTTAAATTCGTGTTCGTAGTTTAATTCGTAGTTTTGCCCCTTTAAAAATCAATTTTATTGTGGGTATTATTATTGTTAATTTTAGATCTACTTTCATGTTTTATTTATAGTACTCTTCTCCCTCGCTTTAGTCTTAATTCCCCTGTCTTTCCCCATTTCCCTCATCTCTCTCCCAACCCTCTCTCTCTCTCTCTCTCTCTCTCTCTCTCTCTCTATTATTCGAACCAACACCAGCCTCTTCTGTTCTCTCTTTCTTTACCCACCAAAACGCCACACCCCTCTTCTCTGCAGTCGATTAGCTGTGAATCGAGTCGCTGCCTGAGTTGGTCCTGAGTTGTTAATCAATTGAGTTGTTTGTTTGTTAATTTTAGCGTTTTGTGCGAAGTAAATATTGAAGTTTGAATTCGAGTTTTTGGTTGCAGTTGGCGTTTGAATTATTGTAAATTGCTAGTCACTGTTTGTTGATGTACCGAGTCCCACGAGTCCTTGGTTGTAATCGTTTTGTTCGAATGATGCTGAGTCGAATTTCTGAGTTAGTAGCCTGCTTCCGAGTTGTTTAGTTTTTGTGCTGAGTTGTTTTCTGAGTTCTCATGCTGTGTTTGATTAAATTGTTTTCTGCTTTTGTTAGAGTTACTAAGTTTTAGTTCGTATGTTCCGTTTCAATAGCTGAGTCCGTCTGTCGAGAGTTTCCAGTCTGAGTAGTAAGATGCTACTGTGAATTGCTGTGTTTCGTTCCGTTGCCGCCTGTGTTGCTGTTTTCCTGAATTCAATAAATTAACAAGTCGATGTTTCGTCTCTGCGTTTCTGTTTTGGTTCCGTCGACTACCGAGTACTAAGTTGTTTGTAATCTGAATAATAAGTCGAGTCTCGAGACCAAAGCTGGTTTGTGTCAAATTCTGTTACCTGTTTTCGAGCTTTCCGAATTTTTTTAAAACTTAGTTAATTTAGTTGTTAAAATTAGTTTTTAATTTAATTGTAGTTTAAATTAATTTAAATAGAATAATTTAGAATAAGTTAGAATAATTTTTAGTTTTTAAATTAATTTAGGACTTTTAGAATAAATATATTTTAGAATAATTTACATTTTTCCCTTAATTAAATTTCTAGCCTTCATTAGTTGTTAGTTAATTTACTTTTCAAAAATTTAGAATCGTTTCTTTAGTTGTTAAATTATAAAATCCAAAATTTTCAAAAAAAATCCAAGTTTGTCCTAATTCACTTAAATTAGAAATTAAGGAATCGCGAAAATTTTAGTACCTGAGGAACGAATTTCAAATTTTACAACGAAACGAATTGTGCGCTTGCGATTCAAATTTAATCTATTTTTAGCACAACAATTATCATTAATTATATTAAGTTATTATTTATTTTAGATGTTATATTTTTCTTGAAAATTATGGTGTGATATTTTCGGGTATATATTAATGATTGTAAGATTTGTTTTAAATTAAAAGGTAACGTGTTTTAGTTCGAAAGAAAATATTAATGAGAAAAGATATGATACGATTGATATTTTTAGGTGTTTATAAAAGGTAATATCTTGACTAATTACCATTAATTATATTATGTTATTAATCATTTTAGATATATTTATTTTTCTTTATAATGAAGGGTAAATAATTAAATTCATGAAGTACCAAAAAATAGGTACAAAAAAACAGGTACTAAAAATCGACTGATTACCGTTAATTTTATTATATTAATGTGAAAAAGACAATTGACTAATTACCATTAATTTTATTATGTTAATCGACTAATTATCATTAATTATATTATGTTATTATTTATTTTAGATGTTATATTTTTCTTGAAAATTATGGTGTGATATTTTCGGTTATATATATTAATGATTGTAAGATTTGTTTTAATTTAAAAGGTAACGTGTTTTAGTTCGAAAGAAAATATTAATGAGAAAAGATATGATACGATTGATATTTTAGGTGTTTATAAAAGGTAATATCTTGACTAATTACCATTAATTATATTATGTTATTAATCATTTTAGATATATTTATTTTTCTTTATAATGAAGGGTAAATAAGTAAATTCATGAAGTACCAAAAAATAGGTACAAAAAAACAGGTACTAAAAAACAGGTACCAAAAAACAGGTACCAAAACTTTTAATGTTTCGGCTTTTATATAATAGTATATGTTACACCACAAAATCAGCCTAGGTAACCTGGAGGCGTCGCCCTTTAATTGGACCAGAGAAGAATAACCTGATTTATGGGCCATAATAGGAAGGAAGAATACAGACATTGAGCCTGGCCCATTATCTACATAAAATGATGCATATTTAGGAGATCTCGCCCAAAAATAGAAGGGGATTACCCTATAGCAGGAATGTCAGTCAGAACGAGGATCTCGCCCTTAAAAGGGACCTCGCCCTCGCAGCACTGGGAAAGGAAATCTCCCCAATAACCTTAAATGAAGATAAAGGGTCTTGCATGCCCTCTGTTGATGAAAAGGGGATTTCCCCTCATAAAACTAAATGAAGATATGGCTTTGCCTAGGTTATTAGGAATTTCCCCATTGGGGAGTCGTACCTTGGTAATCCCGACGGCTAGCCCTATAACTAGTTATTCTCCCTTGGTGGCTCAAGGTGAGCATTGACTCCAACAATCTCGGGTCAATGACTTAACCTCCACGCTCCGAGAAAATAGTTGGGCTAGAGAGCCCATGAGGATTCTACTAAAGGCGGTGGCCCCAACCCAAAATGGGCTTCCCTAAAAAAGGAAATCAGTGACTTGCTCCCCAAGAACTACGTTTGGCTTGATTCCTATAAATAGGATACGTAGGCACATTGTATGTCATGATGCAACCCTTGCGAAAAAGAGAGAATTCAACATTCGGTCTAAATTGCAATAATTCTCACATACAATCTCAGCCATCCCCAAATCTCAAACCCTAACCCTAAACATCCTACGCCGCTCTCTGTCTACAACCACCGCCACAATTCCAGCAACCCTCCCCGAATTTGTTTTCCCAAATTCCTCCGTTAACAATTGACGCTAGAAGGAGGGGCCTTTTTGGCATCTCTGGAGGAAGGAGAACGTGTTGATGATCGCTAGGTGGAGGAACTTATGGCCACGGGAGATCTACCCCCACCACCTCTAAGGAACTCAACCCCGAGGAGTTTCGCTTTAAGCAACCTTGATTGCTCACTCCCGAGGGATTCAAATCTAAGATCCGCTTCGCCTAATATTCCCAACGGATGGCCCCCATAGATCGGAGGGGATCCCCCAGTCCTGATGAGAAACACCGAACTTTTGAATCAAGTCACTTACATGGGGAACACCATGACTCAGATGGGAGTTAGGATGGATGCAATGGAGAGGGAGAGACAATTCCATGTTGGGTCTCGCTTGAATCATGATGGACGTCACCGCCACTTGGAGTGATGGAGGATCTAAGGGAGAGTTATCATAACTGGGAGAAGAGTTATCAAACACTCGGAGGAAATCAGCGTGCCGAAAGAGAATCTGCCATAAACCAAAGGAATAGTTCTCATATGGAGGTAATGTGCTTCCTGCCTTTGTAATACTTTCTCTTAATTTATTTTCATGAAAGTCTAGGGGGTAGTGCATATACACCTCCTTAGCTAGGATTTATATTTTTGAACAAAACTGTTTGCACTAAATCACGCAAGCGTACGTGGTCACAAGTAATATATGAATAAGTCGAGTTCGTTCCCACAGAGATCTGGTTATGGTTTTAATTCAGTTTTGTACCTATGCAACAAAGTATGGTTATTATGCACTGCTAAGACAAATAACAATATTGGGTTTTGATTATATAAATTAAACTAAGAATTAAATTAACAAGCTAAGAATTAACTAACTAACGAGAATTGGAATCGAATTACTTCTGCAAGATAAAACATGGAATCCTAACTTCATTAAATACTTTGCTTAGATCTGACGCCTTTAATCACTATATGCAATGGTTATGATATCTGATCGGATAACACGAAACAAGTACACGCTACCTGTCAGCATACGTATACAAAACTAAACATACATCCACAAAAGAGATAGAAGATGAATAGACACCAATTATGCTTAGACCCTATATGTCTATAGAATTTGAAAACATAATGGTTGAAGAGCAAGTTATCCATAAAGATCACATAGGGCAATATAAGTATTCTCATCTCATACTATGAATCATGTTGATAAACAATAATGAACCTATGCTAGCATGGCAAGTTCTAAATCTCAAGATCCACTTTCACTTCACAAGAGATTAACAAATTAGATGATAGCTACGCATCTATCAATTAAGCATAACCATACGAGGATATCAGATATACATCACACACAGATCTTTAAAGCAATCAAGATACTAAAGCTCCATAAATAAATCCGTTAGAATCCCATGACAACGATTAGTTCATAATTGAACCTCTCGTCATCATGGGATCTGATGAAACCATGATAAAAACAAAGTATGAAAATATACAAATAAACCTAAGTAATTGATATGTAATGGTTCTACTCCTAATGATAATGATGATCTAATTTTACAAGGGTTGGATGTGTTTATATAGGCTCTAAAAATCTTGCCCAGCAAGAAAATACCAAAACAGAATTACAATAGAATTTCTGCAAAATACGTTTCCTAAACTGATTCTGTTTTTAGGGAAAATTCGTAGTTGACTTTTCTTCAGATATTCTGGAACGTTCCAATCGTATTTGGACCTCTGGACCACTTTATAATGATAGAGAATCTCGTTATCTTCGCGTGGACTGCTTACGGGCCTCAAACGGAGTTGTAGAACTCAAGATATGGCCAAAATAATAAAAACTGTAATTTTTCAGCACCGCGCGCGTGCAACCTGCGCCCATCAGTCTGTTTGTCGCGCAACCTGCGCCCACCACGCGCAACCTGCTCGTGCAACACCTGTCCCATATTATAGAAAATCTCCCAAGCTTCGCGTGGGCAGTAAGATCGCTGAAAACGGACTTCTAGAACTCCAGATATGTCCAAAACAGTGTAGACTGCGCAACCGTCTCAGAAATCCGAATTTTAATCAATTTATTCTCCAAAAACGATAGAAGCATCAACCTTAATCAACATTCTCGTAAATCTGCACAACTAAACAAAACACATCAAAACCACCACAAACTTGAGTCCAAGACAATCAATTTAAGCCGATATGGAACGCTCCAAGTTTTTGAGATATAAAAAACTTATATCCACATTGATCACATAGGGTAGCATATTATCTCTAATCATGCCACAAATCATGATGTTAAAACACGTAAATCTGCACAACTAAATAAAACACATCAAAACCACCACAAACTTGAGTCCAAGACAATCAATTTAAGCCGATATGGAACGCTCCAAGTGGATATAAACTCCACTTATCACACCCCCAAACTTAAACCGATGCTTGTCCTCAAGCATAAACAATTACAACTAACTAACTAACTAGTACCACTTCCGTAGGTGATCACGGTTGCATTTGGCATATGCAACAAGCCCTTTAAACCCCTAGGCAGCCCTAGTGGACGAGTAAGGTCTCGTGAGGGCCTATAGCGAATGTACCCACAAAATCCATGTAACCTAATGCAATGCATGAATGCAACTAATATGAAAATGCAAATAATCTAGTACTAATATCCTACCATACCTTCAAATCCTCTCATGCCATATCAACTTAAGAATCAAAGTAAATACGCAATGTCTTGGTGTCGAAAGTGCAAGTATTCACATAGTCTACTCAATGAACTTGCATAAGTTCTAACAAGCCCATGTCAAATGTAAGAATAAGTTAGTAATCATGCTAAGCCTACAAGAGTACATCTTTGAGACAAAAATCGGGATCTCATACGCAAAAACAAGTAAACACTCACAATCCACTCACAAAAAAATATTCACTCAAGAACAAGGGTAAGTGTATCACTCAATTCCAACAAAATCATAAACACGCTTGACATTTGGTATCAATCTAACTCTTAACACAACATACATCAATGACGATAATCAAAAGGTCTTTATTTGGGTTGTAACGGGGCTAGGGACAAGGTATGTCAAATAAGCCAAATCAGGTGAAGTGTCAAAAGCTAGTAAGAACTATAATATCATACACAACACCCTACTTCCCCCCACGTAATCTATTATTCTTCCAACAAAAACACTCGACTAGTCGACTGAAGTAGGATCACAATAAACACAAACATGCTTTCATAATATATATATATATATTTTTCTCTATGTTTTTTTCCTTTTTCTTTCTTTTTTTTCCTTTTTTTTTTCTTTTTTTTCGAGAGCTAGATAAAACAATAATATAACAAATAACAATGATCCCATGAATTTATTACACATGCCGACTATCAAGTAAACAACCAAACCCAATTTTCAATATTTCCCCCAAAAATATGACCAACAATAAACCTCTCATTGCACACCTTATTACTCCCTTAAGCACTCTACTAGCCTTTGACAATGTGGGTTCAAATTAATGTAAGGCCAATACAAGAAAAAGGTCTAGGCAAGTAATGTGGCATGTCACCGAAAAAATAGGATTAAGCTCAACGGGTTAACTAATTGATCATGTAAACATGGTATGGTAATATGGGAAAATATGCGGTTATTCCTAAATGCCTTTATCATTTTAATCGTCAAATAATGTCATGCGTTTCAAGAAAGACCTCAAACAACTGCTAGCAATGCAAACAATCTGTGGACACTCAAGCAAACGAATAAATTGCAAATATGCAATATGGCTCAAAACTCACTTGGTGGAAAAACATACTCAATCCCAAGCAAAAAATCTCTCTAACGCACCTACTTGTATTCAAAGCATGCAAACTAAATCATCTTGCACATATTCATGTCCTTCTAATTACTTACAACATTCAATAAGTCTACTAGCTTCAACTTACTAGTGTATGTGTGTGCACAAGAACAAAGCATATCACTTCTCAAACAAAAGCGTCAACAACACAAAATTCCTATCAAGCATGGGTGCAAATGCAAACTATTATGACCTCACATGATATATGAACATAAAAACAGAATGTCCTATATGAAACAAACATAAGTAACACGAACATAAATGCATAATTTACTACTACTATCATGCAAAATAAGAAATCCTACATGAACACAATGACTAACAATCACATATATATACACTACTTATCCCTCAAACCACCCCCAAACTTAAAATATTCAATGTCCTCATTGAATGGAAGTAAATACAAGGGAAAGTAGAAAACATACCTTGGGTTGCCTCCCAAGAAGCGCTTCTTTAACGTCAATAGCTTGACGTTACTTCCAAGCCTCCATTAAGGATGATAATAGTTCGCCTGGTCCTCTCTTCGCAATACTTCATCATCATCTCGGCGGCACACTTTTTGCTCCTTCTCCTCGCTTGGCCTATTCGTGTAACAACTCTGTCCTATTCTAATGCTTTCATCTGTTGACCCAAAATCTGTCAATTTGTAGAACAACACACATTCACGGGCTTCGCTTGAATGTAATGGGGGAGGGTAAATGTAAGTTGCTGTAGCCTTTGGTTCCTCAAAGAGAACTTCCTCCATTGGCTCTAATGTGCTACCTCCATCTTTACACTCTGAGACAAGTAGAAGATCTGCATCTTTCCCATGTTCTTCAGCCTCTTGGTACGCACATACCAATTCTTGAAACTTCTGCAGCTCATTAGTGTCTGTCCCAAATAGTGCCCTTTCCAAATCATCCACCATCCTAACATGATCAAATTCCTCACATGGCTTGTGAACACTAATCTCCTCTTGGAATTTGTCTTCCTCAATTAAGCATGTAGTACCTTGCTCCAAGTCATTGTTATTTTTTGGTGTTGCCTCTAGTATGAATTGATGTTTCTCTTGTTCCAAGGCACTCAAAACTTGAGCAGCTAGTGTCACCATAGAATTGATAGACTCCTCAGTACTCTTTAGAAGCATCCTAATCTCCTCCATAGCATCAACCTCATCTGACTGAAAAGTAGGAATAGATTGCTGATGTTGAAACTCTTCACTACCAAATACATATGACATATCTGGAACATCTTGCTGGTACTGTTGAGGATGGTATTGAAAATATGGTTGTTCCTCATAAGTAACATATGGATCAACTCCTTCGTAGTAACAATATTGTGAGGGATCATGAACGCCCAAACACCGCTCACATTGATAAGGCATGGATGTACTCGAATATGCCCACCATGGCAACTCCTGACCTGCCATCTTCAAACACTCAAGTACCTGAACACACCAAACTAAACAAAATAGATAAGAAAAACAAATCCGAGTCAGTGAACGCTAACGACCACTATTGACAAGCACATAAACCAAAAATAAAACACCAATGATCCCCAGCAGCGGCGCCAAAAACTTGTTTGCACTAAATCACGCAAGCGTACGTGGTCACAAGTAATATATGAATAAGTCGAGTTCGTTCCCACAGAGATCTGGTTATGGTTTTAATTCAGTTTTGTACCTATGCAACAAAGTATGGTTATTATGCACTGCTAAGACAAATAACAATATTGGGTTTTGATTATATAAATTAAACTAAGAATTAAATTAACAAGCTAAGAATTAACTAACTAACTAACGAGAATTGGAATCGAATTACTTCTGCAAGATAAAACATGGAATCCTAACTTCATTAAATACTTTGCTTAGATCTGACGCCTTTAATCACTATATGCAATGGTTATGATATCTGATCGGATAACACGAAACAAGTACACGCTACCTGTCAGCATACGTATACCAAACTAAACATACATCCACAAAAGAGATAGAAGATGAATAGACACCAATTATGCTTAGACCCTATATGTCTATAGAATTTGAAAACATAATGGTTGAAGAGCAAGTTATCCATAAAGATCACATAGGGCAATATAAGTATTCTCATCTCATACTACGAATCATGTTGATAAACAATCATGAACCTATGCTAGCATGGCAAGTTCTAAATCTCAAGATCCACTTTCACTTTACAAGAGATTAACAAATTAGATGATAGCTACGCATCTATCAATTAAGCATAACCATACGAGGATATCAGATATACATCACACACAGATCTTTAAAGCAATCAAGATACTAAAGCTCCATAAATAAATCCGTTAGAATCCCATGACAACGATTAGTTCATAATTGAACCTCTCGTCATCATGGGATCTGATGAAACCATGATAAAAACAAAGTATGAAAATATACAAATAAACCTAAGTAATTGATATGTAATGGTTCTACTCCTAATGATAATGATGATCTAATTTTACAAGGGTTGGATGTGTTTATATAGGCTCTAAAAATCTTGCCCAACAAGAAAATACCAAAACAGAATTACAATAGAATTTCTGCAAAATACGTTTCCTAAACTGATTCTGTTTTTAGGAAAAATTCGTAGCTAACTTTTCTTCAGATATTCTGGAATGTTACAATCATATTTGGACCTCTGGACCACTTTAGAATGATAGAGAATCTCGTTATCTTCGCGTGGACTGCTTACGGGCCTCAAACGGAGTTGTAGAACTCAAGATATGGCCAAAATAATAAAAACTGTAATTTTTCAGCACCGCGCGCGTGCAACCTGCGCCCATCAGTCTGTTTGTCGCGCAACCTGCGCCCACCACGCGCAACCTGCTCGTGCAACACCTGTCCCATATTATAGAAAATCTCCCAAGCTTCGCGTGGGCAGTAAGATCGCTGAAAACGGACTTCTAGAACTCCAGATATGTCCAAAACAGTGTAGACTGCGCAACCGTCTCAGAAATCCGAATTTTAATCAATTTATTCTCCAAAAACGATAGAAGCATCAACCTTAATCAACATTCTCGTAAATCTGCACAACTAAACAAAACACATCAAAACCACCACAAACTTGAGTCCAAGACAATCAATTTAAGCCGATATGGAACGCTCCAAGTGGATATAAACTCCACTTATCAAAAACATGCCTGTTTTAATTTCTTGTGATGCTTGGAAGGCTTTACTGAATATGTCCTTCTTTGAGGAGGGTATTCACCAAAACATGTAATGAGTATGTCCTTCTATGAGGAGGGTACTCATGTAAGAATACGTCTTTCTTTGAGGAGGGTGTTCGCCAAAACACATACTGAGTATGTCCTTCTTTGAGGAGGGTACTCGTTGTGGGAGCATGACCTTCTTTGAGGAGGATACTCATATAGGGATATGTCCTTCTTTGAGGAGGGTATCCTGAATTATTAAAGTCCTTGCAAAAACCGTACTTCCGGGGGGATGTCCGTACTTCCGGCGCCTCATCAAGGCACGATCTTCGGAAAATCCACCTCCAGTGAAGAGGGATATTTTTGGAATGGGGAATGACCTCCTTTGAGGAGGGTATCCTAAATTATTAAAGTCCTTGCAAAAACTGTACTTCCGGGGGATGTCCATACTTCCAGCGCCTCATCAAGGCACGATCTTCGGAAAAACGACCTCCCGAGAGGAGGGTATTTCTGGAAAGGGGAACGACCTCCCGAGAGGAAGGTATCCTAAGTTATTGAATATCCTCAAGATATATGTTTTACGAACTTCGAAAAAATGACCTCCCGAGAGGAGGGTATTTCTGGAAAGGGGAACGACCTCCCGAGAGGAGGGTATCCCGAGTTACTGAAGATCCTCAAGATATATGTTTTTCTTATGAGAAGTTACTTTTGAAGACATTCTTAACTATGAATAATTCAAGAAATATTGGAATAGGCAAGGTTGTTCATCAAGGGTGATCCCTGTGGTAACCATAGAAAAATGTTAGCAAAGAGGGCGATGCCCAGGACAACAAGGAGGACACGCCTTCCTTTAAATTGTAGCAGTGAAGACATAATTATCAAGGTAAATAAATCGAGCAGTTAAGTAGAAGGGATTATAAATATCCTGGCATGTAGAAATTAAGCAAAGTTATTACAAGGGCGACGCCTTTAAATGGAGGACGCGCACTCCAATAAGTTATAGATCAAATTCATAAAGTTTACAACTGACGAGGCCATTATATGAGAGCCCGTACTCCTACAAACTTAGTAATTATGAATAAATCAAGCAGTGAAGAAGCAGCAATTTGGGTGGGCGACGCTGTCCCAGCGTTCTCGCCTCTAACTGTCTCCTTCTTTCTCGCCTCTTCCTCAGCCATAGCTTTTTTCTCTGCTTCAATCTTCAGTCGAAGCTCTTCCTTAGCAGCTGTGATGATTTCTGCATTATCAGTCTGGAATGCAGCATGTAACCAGGAGTAGAGGGGGCGAAGCATGCAAACCAGTCATAATTGGGGGTAGTCTACTTGGAAGCGTCACCTTTTGTTAGAAGGATGAAGACTTTTAAGCGCAGGGAGATAAACGACATTATTTTATGATAGGCGACATCTTCTTGAAGGTTTACACTTTTGAAGAATAAGGCTCCAGTAGGAAGGACCTCTTCTGTAATTTCATTTGGAAGGCCCTTAGGGGTAATTTTGCTTAGAAGACCCTTCAGGGTGATATTTTCTTTGAAGACCCTCAGGAGGTAACTCTGTTAAAAGACCATCATGGGGAGATTCTGGTTTGAAGACCCTCAGGGGATGATGCTATTTGAAAGTTGTCATACTTCAAAATAAAATCGAAGGAGTATCAACGGTCAATTTGAGATTCTGAAGAATAACAGATATTGAAGATGGTGTACACACTCTTCTGGAGCGAACTCGCCCTCTTCGGAAGCGACCTTGCCCTCTTATGGCCTAGTTCAGAATGTGTGTTAGAATTGATATTTGAATAATACAATGAGATATTAAAGATGATGGCTCGTGCCTCTTTGTCAACTAAAGGCCTCTCCCATTTTCAAATGACGTCTCTCATTACAACAACGTCGCCTACGTGTAACCAAGGTCAAGAAATCAACATTGGAAGATTCATTGTTTGGGCAAGACTATATCTCCAATAGCGTCGCCTATTGGTGGCATCGGCGTCGCCCTCTCGAGTCAGGACCGTGAAGACTATCAGCACATGAAGGAATCTTATTGTGTCAGGCTCACCTGATTGCATGAATCACTCACTACTTAAGGACTCTCTTAAGTGGTATCTAACAAAATGATGACCAAGACACAAGAATAATGTGGCAGTTTCTCATCCGTATCAGCATCGTCCTCACAAAAGGCCTCGCATATCTACTCAGCATTAGGAAGTTCCTAGAGTCCATTATGATGGGAAAAAATTACAGAGTCCTAGAGTTTTGTGGACATGTTAAAATATTAAAGTACAAAACATACAGTACGAATATTTTCCATTGTGAACATGTAACACTGTTTTATTTAGAAAAGTCAAGTATTCAGACAATCAGAAGAAGTATGCTACTTATGGACCCTGGAAAAGTTAATACATTAGAGTTTAATTCCAAAAAGGTAGTTAGAATATCAATCTCTTCATGTATCTGTAGTGATAATTATTTTTAATGTTGTTGTCAAAGTGGCACTCCAAGTGCTAAATTATATATGTTGTGAATTATAAATTTTAGTTGGCCAATGTGTATATCATTTATCTTATTCCATATACTGATGCTATTATGATTTTGTGATTATTTCCCAAGGGTATTGCGTCAGCAAAGGAATTTCTACAACAGCTACCACAATTTGATTCATATATGACCAGAAAAGGAGAAGATGCGGAAAATTCAGATATGCGCAGAAATGGAGAGACTATGAAATGGAGAAGGATTTTATTTGTTTTCTTGTAGTATTGTATTGTAATTTTTTTTTTTTTTGGGTTAAGTGTTATGAAGCCCATTAATTTTTATTGATGAATTTTGGTATTGGTGTAATAAAACAAGTTTTCAATTTTCGGGAAATGCATATATAAAAATTGTTCCTTTTATTATAAAAGTGTTGTAGGTATTATATATTGTTGTCATCAATTGCTCAAAATTTGTTTATGTGGGGCCCACTTGAAAATCCATGGGAGGGGCTCACATGTGGGGCTCACATGTGGGACCCACATGTGGGTCCCAATTTTGCTAAATGTTAATAGCTACTGCAACACTAGTTTAGTGTTGCTGTACATTACGTTTAACGTTGCCATAGAAGTTTCTGGTAACAAAAGTAGTTAGGTTTGTGGAGTCTATCAGGTTTCAGAATTGAAATTGGATTCTGACTTGAGTTTGGAATCATGAATTGGACTCTAATTAGAGTTAGGATTAGAGTTAGGATTTCAGAATTAGACTCTGATTCTTAGACCCAGTTTCTTCTCTTATAAATACTCATGTAATTGTAACATAACATAACAACACAACACAATGTGAGAGATCAATACAAAATTAGTGCGGCTTGTGGAGTAGGAATTTCTGAACCACGTAAATCTTTGTCTTTTATTTTCTTATTCTTGTTTATTCGCTTTGGGTTTTTCTTTCATTGTTGTATACTCAACAACTGGTATCATGAGCCTAGGTTTTTAGGCGAGTGGGAGCGATGGCAGAAGAAGGGAAAGTAAAGATTGACAAATTTGATGGCAAAGATTTTGGGTTTTGGAAGATGAAAATTGAAGATTATTTGTATCAGAAAAAACTACACGAACCGCTGGAGGAGAAGAAGCCAGAAAAGATGGATGACAAAGATTGGAATCTATTGGATAGGCAGGCTCTGGGTGTTGTCAGATTGACTTTGTGATATGTTAAATTATACCTAACCGCAAGCGCACGGTATCAATTGTAGTAGATACTAGCAAATACGGGTCGAATCCTCAAGGAGACAGTTTCAGTTTCAATTCAATTGCTATCAATTGTTTCTAGTCACAACGATTGTTTTGGAATTTTATTAACTACTAAAACAAATTTAACAAAGTTTTAAATCAATTAATTAAAGGATCTAGGGCAATTCAGGTTCACCATGCTTACACCAAACAAATTACAAAAGTATAGCTTTTCAATGGGATTAAGTAATTAAAGCAATGGTTAATCTTTCTCAAGCATTAACAGTTAATCTTTCTCAAGCATTAACGCTCTCAGAATATCTAATGATGTTCTCACACTCACCTTCAATTCTGCTAATTGTATGTAAGCCTCTAGTAGTAAAATCTCTCGATCTATTACTCCTATTGCAATCAATTAATCCATGATATTGCGCAATTACACAAATTAAGAATTATAACATATCAATCAGAATTACTCTTTACCCATCAATATACTAATCAAATTACGCCCAAATCATGGTGCAAACATGGCTCCCCTTAATACCCTAGAATTAAACTACTCACTCATGGTAGAATAAAAACTAATAATAATAATAATGAAAAAAGCCATAAAAAACATATACTCCCTCCGTCCCTTTTGATTCTTAACACTTTCTATTTTGGGATGTCCCAATAGATTCTTAACATTTCCTAAAATAGTAAGTTTTAACACTATTACACCCACTACTTCACTTATTTTAACAATACTTTACACTATTACACCCACTACTTCACTTACTTTAACAATAAAATCACTATTACACCCACTACTTCATTTATTTTAACAATATTACACCCACTATCTTGGTATCCGTGCAAAAAGCAAATGTTAAGAACTCAACGGGACGGAGGGAGTACTAATAAACAAGATGAGATAAAGAGTACCTTAAACCTTTGAATAACGGAGAACAATAAAGATCCAAATTAAACCAAGTGCTTACAAAGGAAGAGATGAAGAGAGAAAACCAAAAACCCTAGCTTTTGTCAAAAAGTAAAAATACGTCCCCCTTCTCTATCCCTCTTTTCACGTTTTTATAATAAAATCCCCCAATAAAATCTGATCTCTATCTTCTAATAAAAGTATTTTTAATATCCTAATCAATTTACAAAAAGATATCCATAATTAAATAGGATTTTCTTGTAAAATTCGTCACTAATTTTTCTCCTCTGTTTCTGGGCTCTTCCAGTTGGATTTTGCTTACTGGACCACCTCTGAATTAAAGATAATTCCACAAGCTTCGCGTGGACAGTAAGATCGTCAAATTCTGACTTCTGGAACTCAAGATATGGCCCAAACAGTGCAGAACAGCCCGTGTAGCCCAATAATACGAATTTTCTCCTATTTTATCTCCAAAATAGCTCTTTTTGCTCCAAATCCTTCCAAGTCATGAATTCTTTATTTCCTACAATAAAACAATAAAATCTATTAAATAAAAATCCAAATCAATGCAAAACACAATAAATATGAGAATAAAATCATCTAAAATATATATAAAAATATACTCTATCAAACATCCCCACACTTAGCATTTGCACGTCCTCGGGCAAATAAGTGAAATAAAAACTAAGTCCTAACAAACATCACTTTCGTAGATGACACGATTGCATTGAGCATATGCAACAAGCCGTTAAACCCCTAGGCAGCCCTAGTAGGACGAGTGTTGTCTCGTGAGGGTTTATAGTGAATGTACCCACAAAATTCATCTAACCATGCAAAAGATCAATGCTAACACAACACACACACAAGTCCTCTCATGCCACATCAACTTAAGAATCAAAGCAAACATACGATGTCTTGGTGTCGAAAGTGCAAGTATTCACGTAGTCTACTCAACCAGCATGCAGAAGGTCATAAAAATTCATGTCAAGTGTAAAAATTGTTGGTAATCATGCTAAGCCCACAAGAAACACATCTTTAAGTCTAAACCTGGGATCTCCTATGCCAAAACAAGTAATAACTCACCTTTCACTCACAAATGAATATTCACTCAAGAACAAGGTTAAGTGTATCACTCAATTCCAACAAAATCATAAACACAACTTGACACTCGCAATCAATCTCACTCTCAACACAACATACATCACTGATGACAATCAAAAGGTCTTTATTCGGGTTGTAGCGTGGGCTAGGGACAAGGTATGTCAAGTAAAGCTAAAACAGGTTAATATGCCAAAAGCTAGTACCCAACAATATAATTCATTCCATTCCCTTTCTACTAAAACCACAAATACTTCCCCACACTTGGATTTTTCAATAACCCTTACATAATAACTTGACTAGTTGAATGAAGAAGGATCATACAAACATAAGAATGCTCTCAAATTTATTCATTTTTTTTTTCTTTCTTTCTTCTTTTTTTTTTCTTTTTTTTTTCTTTTTTTTCTGTGAGAGCTAAGGAATAAGCACAATGATCCATAGATATTATTATGAATTTCGACTAACAAGCATCAACCAAAATCAATATTCCCAAATGGTATGATCATCAATAACCCCCCCTTTTATGAACACCTTATTACTCCCTTAAGCACGATACTAGCCTTTGACAATTTAGGTTCAAATTTAATGTAAGGCCAATAGAATAAAAAGGATAATGGCAAGTAATGTAGTGTGTCACCGAAAGAATAGGATTAGGCTCAAAGGGTTAACTAATTGATCATGTATAAATGGTTTGGTAATATGGGAAATACGAGGTTAAACCTAAGTGCCTTTATCATCTCATCATCAAGTAATGTCATGCATTTCAAGAAAGATCTCAAGTAAGTGCTAGCAATGTAAACAACATGTGGACACTCAAGCAAACGAAAAATCATGCAAAAGATATGCATATAGGCTCAAAACTCACTTGGTGTGACAAAACATAATCAATCCCAAGTAACAAGACTCTCTAACGCACCTACTTGTACTCAAAGCATGAAAACCAAGTCATCTTGCACATATTCATGTCATTCTAATCACTTACAACATCCAATTAAGTCTACCAGCTTCAACTTGCTAGTGAAAGTGTGTGCACAAGAACAAAGCACGTCACTTCTCATACAAAAGCATCAATAAACACAAGAATTCTACGCATGCATGGGTGTATCAAGCAAAATACAACAACTAATCAAATTGCATGGCTAGAATTATTTTTGGTATTTTTAATTTTTCTAATTTTTTTGGATTTTTTTTTTTTAAATTTTTTTTTTTTTTTTTTTACACAAGTAATACACTACGTTGAGAACACCACGTTGAGAACACCTCCCCACACTTAAGCGGTTCATTGTCCCCAATGAACTAATGGACAAGATATAAAACTATAACTAAAAACAAAATAAAACTACACTAAAAAGAAAAGAAAGAAAACTCCCCTGGAATCAAGGTGTCCTACTCAGCCTCGCTGTCGTCACCCTCGTCATCCTCATCAGATGAATCAGGCCGGAGACGAAAATTTTAGAACACTAGCACCACCTCTCCCACGCTTAGGAGCCATAAGAATCAATACCCAACTCACAAGAAGCTCCACCAATAATTACCAAGCAATATCACACCACAAATAGCCCAAATTCCAAGAATAATACAAAATCCCAATTTACAAGAACACAAATTCGTAATAAAAATAAAATTAGAGAAAAAGATTTACCCAATACGAATCAAAGAGGTGAACTTGTAATTAATTCCTCTTTAGAATTGAATTTTTAGAGATTTAAAGAAGTAGAAAAGGAATTGGATTTGTATGTATAGGTGAGTATATAGATTTGGGAAAAAAATAATAATAAAAATAAAAATAAAAAATAAAAAATAAAAATAAGAATAAATAAAATAAATAAAATAAAATATGAAATAGGATATGGATTGGGAATAATTTGGAATTAATATGGGGCTAGAATTAGGATTTTAGGTGGAGAAAAGAATTAGAAAAGGGGTAGGAATTGATTTAGGAGATGAATTAGGATTTAATATATAATAAAACACATAAACATGCGTACAAATCAAACCTGGATGAAAAAAACTCACCTGGACAATTTGTGAGTCTGGCGCATGGTGCATGGACTGGCGCTTCACGCGCGGGACGTTTCTGCTCATCTAGGCGCAGGTGCGCTGCTGGGCGCATGACGCGCGGGCGGTTCCTGTTCGACTATTTTTTTTTTTTTGATGAAATAAAGAAGTAAAAATAATATACAACAAGACTTGGGTTGCCTCCCAAGAAGCGCTTCTTTAACGTCAATAGCTTGACGTTACTTCCTCAACTCAAGGCGGTTTCAAAAGAATTACTGAACCATCCTCAACAGAAAGACCATTCCTACGAACGTTGACATCTTGATTGTTTGCTTTCCACAAAGCTCTTCCATCAGACTTCAACTTGATTTTACTACCCAATGGCCAAATCTTCTTCTTTTTCTTCTTCACCCCCCTAGAGTGCTTCTTCGACTCAACCGGCTGAACAAAACTTTCTTCTTCCTTATCATTGGTTTTCCACCTTCGCAACACGTTATCATGCCCCTCTTCAAAAATCACTAGCTCATTATTGAAAAGGACATACCTCAAATGTGGTGGAAGTTTCCCAAGCTTAATACTCGAGAGATCTCGAACTGAAGAACTGTCAATGGAATCAATGTTGTGATCATTCAACTCAAGAATCAATGAATCGACTTCAGCATGTCCTTCTCCTTCTGAAGCTTCAAGCATGAGCACTGCTTCCAATGTATCATTCAATAGAATCTGAGGAGTATAATCTTGGACAATTTCATCTACAACATCAATACTGCAACAAGTATTCTCAAGCAAAGGGGATTTAAGAGCAGAGGTTAGAGTAAAAGCAATTTTATCATCACCAACGCTCAATGTGAGAGTCCCACTTTTAACATCAATTACAGCACCTGCAGTGCAGAGAAATGGTCTACCTAAAATGATAGGTATTTGGCTATCCTCTTCCATATCTAGAACTACAAAGTCTACAGGAATATAGAATTTTCCAACCCTAACAGGCACATCCTCTAAAATTCCAAGGGGATATTTTATCGAACGGTCTGCCATTTGGAAAGTCATCTGTGTACATTTTAATTCTCCCATATTTAGTTTCTGAAAAACCGAGAGAGGCATGACTGAGACACTAGCGCCTAAATCACATAAAGCTTTATCAATGAACAATGCACCTAAATGACACGGGATCGAAAAACTACCAGGATCTTTAAGCTTAGGTGGAGACTTATTCTGTAAAACAGCACTACACTCTTCAGTAAAAGCTACTATCTCTACCTCACCAAAAGACCTTTTCTTAGTGAGAATATCCTTAAGAAACTTTGCATATGATGGAATTTGAGAAATTAAATCAGTGAAAGGAACTGTTACCTCAAGATTTTTGACAAGTGTCATGAACTTACCAAACTGCTGGTCCACCTTAGTTCTGTTCATCCTGCTAGGGAATGGGAGCTTTGGCACAAATGGTGGAGGAGTAACTGCAATCTTCTCTTTATCTTTTTTCTTGCTTTCCTCAGTTCCATCTTCGTTTGTATCTTCAACAACTTTCTCTACCTTGTCTTTCTTAGAATTCTCTTCTTCTTTCTCAGTAAGAACATCGTCAATAGGCATTGGAGGAGCATCATATGCATGACCACTCATAAGAGTAATGGCATTCACATTTTCCTTTGGCTGAGTTGATTGTGCTGGTAGAGAGCCTTGTTGCCTTGTAGATGAAGAACTAGCCATTTGAGCAATCTGAGTTTCCAACATCTTGTTATGAATCTCCATCTGGTTCATCTTTCTGTTGGTATCATCCATACTCTTTTGCATTTGTAACAATATCTTCATCATGTCACCTTGATTATCAGCCTGTGCAGCTTGATTTGCCTGAGGAGCATAATTCTGAGGAGGCCTTTGAAATCCAGGGGGATTCATAGGTCCTTGCGGAGGCCTATACTGCTGCTGTGGAGGAGGCTGGTACGACTGCTGATATTGCTGCTGATTAGGAACATTTGAATTCTGAGTATTATTGTTCCTATATGAGAAGTTCGGATGATCTTTCCAACCAGGATTGTAAGTGTTGGAGTACGGATTGTACTGCTGCCTCTGTTGGAAAACATTTGCTTGCTCCATCTGAAAATGTTGTGAATTTTGAGCATTGAATTGGCAATCATTACCATAGTGGCCTTGGATGCCACAGACTTCACAAACAGGATTATTCATAGGAGCCATGGATGACAATGCATTGATACTCATAGGTTGAGTAGAGGGCTGAGATGTCTTCAAAGAGTGGATCTCCTGAGTTAATGCAGCTAGTTGAGATGATAATAAATAATAAGCATCCACTTCAAGTTTACCCCCTTTCTTGGTTGCTCTAGGATTACTGAAGTGATTGGCAGCCAAATTTGAGAGAAAAGCATATGCATCATCAACTCCTTTATCCAGAAATACACCACCTGCAGCGTTATCAACCATACCTTTTGTCTCAGGATCAAGACCATTGTAGAAGCGTTTAAGAAGAAACCACTTCTCAAGACCATGGTGAGGGCATGCACGTTGATAATCCTTGAATCTGTCCCAAGCATCCCGTAGAGATTCACCATAATCTTGCTTAAAACCCATCATCTTGTCGATCAAATCGTCGTTTCTGTTAGGAGGGAAGAACTCAGTTAAAAAGGCTTGAGCAATCTCATCCCACTTGGTCAATTCAATATCGTTCAACCACTTTTGAGCTTTATCACGAAGAGAGAAACCGAACAACATGACTTTCAACTGGTCTGGAGTGACTCCCTGATGTTTAATTGTAGAACAGAGCTGTTGAAAGCGTTGCAGATGATTTGTAGGGTCTTCAGAGGCAAGCCCAGCAAATTGATTCTGTTGGATCATAGTAAGCAAAGCAGGCTTGATCTCGAAATTTGCTGCTTGAATCGCTGACATAGCAAGGCCAGTAGGTACCCCACTCGGAGAGGGCTGTGAGTAATTCTTCAAAGATTTGGGAGGAAGGTCCGCCATCTCAATCTTTGGTTCAGATATCTTTTGCTGCTTCTCTTTCCTTTGTTGATCTATATATTGTTGACAAGTAATTCCAGAATCTGGACTAAGAGGAGTTGTATCCTCTTTCACTTGATCTTCTTTCGTTTGAGACCTGGTCCTGGGCATCAACAACTAAACAAGGAAAAGCAGTAAGATCGGTCTCAGTTGGAACAAGAGTTCCAAAGAGACAAGAGAAACAATATAAAACAATCAAACTAAAATAATAGAAACTAGGTGTCTCCCCGGCAGCGGCGCCAAAAACTTGATATGTTAAATTATACCTAACCGCAAGCGCACGGTATCAATTGTAGTAGATACTAGCAAATACGGGTCGAATCCTCAAGGAGACAGTTTCAGTTTCAATTCAATTGCTATCAATTGTTTCTAGTCACAACGATTGTTTTGGAATTTTATTAACTACTAAAACAAATTTAACAAAGTTTTAAATCAATTAATTAAAGGATCTAGGGCAATTCAGGTTCACTATGCTTACACCAAACAAATTACAAAAGTATAGCTTTTCAATGGGATTAAGTAATTAAAGCAATGGTTAATCTTTCTCAAGCATTAACGGTTAATCTTTCTCAAGCATTAACACTCTCAGAATATCTAATGATGTTCTCACACTCACGTTCAATTCTGCTAATTGTATGTAAGCCTCTAGTAGTAAAATCTCTCGATCTATTACTCCTATTGCAATCAATTAATCCATGATATTGCGCAATTACACAAATTAAGAATTATAACATATCAATCAGAATTACTCTTTACCCATCAATCTACTAATCAAATTAAGCCCAAATCATGGTGCAAACATGGCTCCCCTTAATACCCTAGAATTAAACTACTCACTCATGGTAGAATAAAAACTAATAATAATAATAATGAAGAAAGCCATAAAAAACATATACTAATAAACAAGATGAGATAAAGAGTACCTTAAACCTTTGAATAACGGAGAACAATAAAGATCCAAATTAAACCAAGTGCTTACAAAGGAAGAGATGAAGAGAGAAAACCAAAAACCCTAGCTTTTGTCAAAAAGTAAAAATACGTCCCCCTTCTCTATCCCTCTTTTCACGTTTTTATAATAAAATCCCCCAATAAAATCTGATCTCTATCTTCTAATAAAAGTATTTTTAATATCCTAATCAATTTACAAAAAGATATCCATAATTAAATAGGATTTTCTTGTAAAATTCGTCACTAATTTTTCTCCTCTGTTTCTAGGCTCTTCTAGTTGGATTTTGCTTACTGGACCACCTCTGAATTAAAGATAATTCCACAAGCTTCACGTGGACAGTAAGATCGTCAAATTCTGACTTCTGGAACTCAAGATATGGCCCAAACAGTGCAGAACAGCCCGTGTAGCCCAATAATACGAATTTTCTCCTATTTTATCTCCAAAATAGCTCTTTTTGCTCCAAATCCTTCCAAGTCATGAATTCTTTATTTCCTACAATAAAACAATAAAATCTATTAAATAAAAATCCAAATCAATGCAAAACACAATAAATATGAGAATAAAATCATCTAAAATATATATAAAAATATACTCTATCACTTTGGCGAAGAACGTTGCTTACAATATCGTCAAGGAAATGACAACTTATGGATTGATCAAGGCGTTATCAAATATGTATGAGAAGCCGTCTGCTTCGAATAAGGTATATTTGTGTCGCTTGTTGTTTGCCACAAAATTGAATGAAGGTGATTGTGTTGC
The DNA here is from genome assembly GCA_037693485.1 of Kitagawia praeruptora. Lineage (NCBI taxonomy): Eukaryota > Viridiplantae > Streptophyta > Magnoliopsida > Apiales > Apiaceae > Kitagawia > Kitagawia praeruptora. The sequence goes on along the minus strand of CM075348.1, from coordinate 154,963,474 downwards.
TGATCATGTGAACGAATTTAACTCTATCCTATCAAGATTGACATAAGTGAATATTAAATTCGATGATGAAGTACATGCCTTGTTGTTGGTATCCTCGTTACCTGACAGTTGGTCAGGATTTGTCACTGCTATTTGTAATTCATCTGGGAGCAGTAAGATGACTTTTGATGGAGTTCGAGATGCGATTCTTGGAGAAGATATTCGTAGGAGAAACTCAGGAGAGTCGTCAGGTTCCTTGTTGAGTACTGAGAGTAGAGGCAGAAAGTCCGATAGGGGGCAGAATCAGGGGCGTAGCAGATCGAAGTCACAAAAGAGAGGACAATCCAAAGATCGGAAAGAGACTGTTTGTTGGAATTGTTAGAAGAAAGGTCACTTCAGAAATCAGTGTACGGCTCCCGCAGCTCCTAAAGGAAAGAAGAAAGAGGATAATTCAGCTAATGTAGTTGAAGAAGTGGCGGATGACGATGCTTTGATTTGTTGTGTTGAATGTTCGGTTGAATCATGGGTTATGGATTCTGGTGCATCATTCCATGCTACCCCTTGCAAGGATTTGATGTTAAATTTCAGACTTGGAAATTTTGGTAAAGTTCATCTTGCTGATGATGAGACTTTGAATATTGCGGGCATGGGAGATATTAATCACAAGACCTCTTTGGGGACTAGCTGGACGTTGAAAGATGTAAGGTACATTCCTGGACTGAAGAAGATGTTGATATCTGTGGGTTAGTTAGATAAGGAAGGGTATCGAGTTACTTTCGGAGACGGACAATGGAAGGTTATAAAGGGGAATCTAGTTGTTGCTCGTGGAGAGAAAAAAGGGACGTTGTACATAGTTGAACAATCTAGCTATGAAGCAAATGCAGTTGCTGATGAGATTGGGTCTTCAACTTTGTGGCACCAAAGACTTGGTCATATGAGTGAAAAGGGTATGAAGCTGTTAACTTCGAAGGGAAAGATTCCAGAGCTGAAGAATGTGGAAGTTGGGTTCTGTGAGCCATGTGTTCTTGGAAATAGAAACGAGTTACTTTTGCAAAATCAGGGAGGACACCCAAGGCTGAGAGGTTAGAGCTAGTTCATACAGATGTATATGGTCCAACAGCAGTTGCGTCATTGGGAGGATATCGCTACTATGTCACTTTCATTGACGATTCCACTAGAAAGGTATGGGTTTATTTCTTGAAGAATAAATCAGATGTGTTTGCTACTTTCAAGAAGTGGAAGACTGAAGTTGAAAATCAGACCGGTTTGAAGATTAAGAGTCTGATGTCAGATAATGGTGGTGAGTACAGTAGTGATGAGTTTAAAAGCTATTGCGCAGAATATGGGATTAAAATGATTAAAACAATTCCAGAGACACCGCAACAGAATGGTGTTGCAGAGCGCATGAATAGAACCTTGAATGAGAGGGCCAAGAGTATGAGGTTGCATGCAGGGTTGCCAAAGACTTTTTGGGGAGATGCAGTTAGCACAGCAGCGTATCTCATAAATAGAGGACCTTCAGTTCCTTTGGGGTTCAAGATTCCTGAAGAAGAGTGACAGAAAAAGGAGGTAAATCTTTCACACTTGCGAGTTTTTGGTTGTGTTTCTTATGTGCGTGTTAAAGATTCTGACAGGGACAAGCTTGATCCGAAAGTAAAGAAGTGTATCTTCATTGGTTATGGCTCAGATGATATGGGTTACCGTTTCTGGGATGAACTGACGAAGAAGGTTGTTAGAAGTTGTTAGAGGCCCAACTTCTTACTGGGCTGGACCGAAGGCCCAGTCACCGAATGAGGAGTATTGGTTTGGAGAGGCTCCAGACTGGCGAAGGCCCATATCATTCGGCCCAGTTATTTGCAACGGTCCATTCAGTTGTGTGTCCCTGGGAACGTGGGACACGTTCTCCACTCGCCTTACTCTCCGATAACTGCCAGCATAGAGGATAAGAGGTTAACAGAGGTTTGGGTTCATTCATTCAATCACTTACACACAATTTACACAATACAAACACTCTACGTTCAATATTACTCATTTTCAAAAAACCAGTTAACTTATTCTCACACCGGAGGTGAATCGGGGGGCACCGCCCTCGCATTCTTCTTCACTTGCAGGTCCGACCGAACGGATACGCTGACGGAAACTGGTTGTAACATTTGGCGCCATCTGTGGGAACGTAGAGATACATTTGTGTTGAATTATACAGTCAATAATGGCGAATAAAACCGAGATACCAACGGCTGACGATAGCACTATGGCCGGAAATAATCGCATTACTCCTCCCATCATCCCAAGGCTTTTGATTTTTGATGAAGAGGGGGACATACCATCTCCCGAAGAGCAACGGGAGATTTTCATGAAGTGGCGAGAGGAACAAAAGGCCAAGGGGAAACGGAAAGAGATAGAGAAAGAGAAGAGCAGCAGGGAGGCCGAACGTCTGGCCAAAAAGAGGGAGGCCGACCGTTTAAGGCTAGAGGCCCTAAAGCTCCAAAGGGAGGAGATCGAGTTACAGGAGAAGGCACTCCGCGAGGCTCTGGAAGCCGAAGACCCGGGGTTGGAAGACCGAAGAGACAAGAGGCCAAGAACCAGAAATGATGAAGATGAGTCAGGGGACTCTGAATCAAACTCGAGGAGAACCCGGTCAAGGGTAGTTTATTCCTCCGATTCGGAGGAGGAGGGTCCACATACGGACGATCGCATCCGAAGGATTGAGAAGGCCATGTTTGGAGAGAGAAAGGTCAGCCACGAGCCAGTGGTGACCGAGGACGTGGAACATTTTCGACCGCCTCCCGGAAGGCAGTTCCCGAAGATGAATGAATTTAACGGAAAGGGTGACCCCGAAGATCACTGTGAGAAGTATGAGTCGCTCATGACTGGGATGGGGCACTGTGATGTGATGCTCTGCAAGATGTTCAAGACCTACTTAAAGGGGAATGCATCCATGTGGTACAGGTCACTAAGACCTAGGTCGATAGGCTCATATGAACAAGTAAAGAAAAAATTCTTGAGGCACTACTCACATTTGTGCCGAAGAGAGAAGGATACGGAAGCCCTGATCCACTGTAGGCAGGGACCGAACGAGGATTTGGGTGATTACTTAGCAAGGTTCAAAGAGGAAGCCAGCATGGTCACCAACTTGGACAAAGTCAAAGCGGCTGGATTCCTCGCAGCAGGTCTCGACCCTGTTAAAGGTAAGAAGCTTCGATCTTTTCTTTATGATATGCCTCCCAAATCTTTAAACGATATATATGTGAGAGGAGAGGCTATTAGAAGAAAATTGGAATCAATTGGGGGGTACAAGGAGAACAAGAAAAATGACAGATATGACAGGAGGGACGACCGGAGGGATGACAGAAGGGACGACCGAAGGGGTCGAGGAGACATTAAGAGCAGGTTGAATGATACGAGGCCCGACAAAGGGGCCGAACGAAGAAGAGATAGGGATAGTACTGTGTTCACACCACTAAACACACCTATCTCGAAGATTCCCCATGAGATAAAGGGTAAACCTGGGTTTGTCAGACCACCCAAGTTGAAGACCCCTGAGAATAGAAGAAGCGACAGCAAATATTGTGACTACCATCGGGACAAAGGTCACAACACCGATGAGTGCTATCATTTGAAGAAGTTAATTGAAAGGATGATCAAGGATGGGGAACTGACCCAATTTGTGGGCGACTTGAGGGACAAACTCGAGTCCAAGGAGAAAAGGAAGGAAGCTGAAAGTTCCGAGAAGTACCGAGGGGAAGTCAGAACAATTTCCGGAGGAACAGTGCTTGATCGGGATAGTAAGACAGCAAGGAAAAAGTATGCCAGACAGATCTATAACCTGTACCAGTTAAGTTCAGCCAAGCAACCATTGCCTATCTCCTTCACAGAGGATGACTATGAGGATGTGATATGGCCGCACGAAGACCCACTTGTTATAAACCCAGTAATCGGGGAAAACAAGATATGGAGAGTGCTGGTGGACGAAGGGAGTTCAGTCAACATCCTATATCACCGAACTTATTGCAAGATGAATTTGGGAGGCGAACAGCTGGAGCCATGCCACGAGGCACCTTTATATGGCTTCGGTAATCAGCCCGTACCGATAGAAGGGACCATTACCTTGTCTGTCGTGTTGGGAAAAGTGCCATACACTGTGACGAAGGAAGCAAAGTTCTATGTCGTTCGGGTCGATAGTCCGTACAACGGAATTTTGGGAAGGCCAGCCTTATCTTTGTTCCAGGATGTATCCTCTGTCCCCCATCTGAAGTTGAAATTCCCAACAGAACATGGAGTCGGAGAAATGAGAGGCGATCAGAAAGCCGCCAGAATAATCATGTTGGAGGATTTGGAAAAAGACAAAGACGTCGAAATGACCGAAGCGGGAAAGAGGAAAAGAAATGAGACCGAAGCTGGGGGCAGCCACCAACTACTGAACATTGAGTTAGAAAAATTTGGTGCCGACCTGTCAAGCCCGATTGCTGAGCCGGCTGCCGAGACCGAAGAGGTAGAGCTGTACGTGGGTCAGTCGGGAAAGATGATCCAAATTGGAAAGAGCATGGAGCCGAAATTAAAAGAGAAAGTCATCAAGGTCATTAGGGAATTCCATGATGTATTTGCATGGAATCCCGAAGATATGCCAGGTTTGGACCCTGCGGTGGCCAAACATTGCTTAAATGTAGCTCCCGAAGCCAAGCCCGTAAGATAAAAGAAGAGGAATTTCGCCATGGAAAGGCAGAAAGTAATTCAGGTTGAAGTTGAAAAATTGCTGGAAGCAAAGTTCATCGAAGAGATAGACTATCCCGATTGGTTGGCGAACGTAGTGGTGGTGAAGAAATCAAATGGCAAGTGGAGAATGTGTGTGGACTACACCGACCTGAATAAGCATTGTCCGAAAGACCACTATCCCTTACCGAACATTGATCAACTGATAGATGCTACTTCGGGGCATCAAATACTCAGTTTCCTGGATGCATTCTTAGGATACCACCAAATTGCCATGAATGCCGAGGATGTTCCAAAGACAGCATTCATCACACCGAATGGCACTTACGCCTATATAAAGATGCCTTTCGGCTTGAAGAACGTCGGGGCAACATTTCAAAAGATGATCAACAAGGTGTTCAAAGCCCAGATCGGTCGAAACATGGAGTGTTACGTGGACGATATGATTGTTAAGTCCCTTTTTAGGGATCATGCCGAGGACCTGAGGGAATGTTTTGAAACGCTCAGAAGAAACAACATGAGGATCAACCCGAACAACTGTACATTTGGAGTAAATAGTGGGAAGTTTCTGGGATACATGGTTAGTGCCCGAGGAATTGAAGCAAACCCAGAGAAGATTAAAGCAGTCATTGACATGGAAGCGCCGAAGACGATCAGGGACATTCAAAAGCTGACCGGACGGCTAGCAGCCCTGAGGAGGTTCATTTCTAGATCGGCCGAAAAGGCCTTACCATTCTTTGAAGTACTTCGGGGGTCCAAGAGTTTCGAGTGGGGGCCAAATTGCCAGAAAGCATTCGAAGAGGTTAAAGAGTACTTAGTGAAGGCTCCACTCTTAATGAGACCCGACCCGAAAGAAACATTGCAGTTGTACTTGGCTGTGAACGACCGAACGCTCGGAGCCGTGTTGGTCAAAGAGCACGAAGGGAACCAGCATCCGGTGTTCTATATTTCTCATATTCTCAAAGATGCAGAAACAAGATATCCGAATGCAGAGAAGTTCGCCTATGGACTGGTAATGGCCGCAAGAAAGTTAAGGCACTATTTCCAAAGAAGGACGATCAAAGTTGTAATCGATCAGCCGTTAAAGAAAATCTTGCAAAGGCCAGAGGCATCGGGCAGAGTGGTTGCTTGGGCGATCGAACTGGGGGAGCACGATTTGGAGTATACACCAAGGACTTCGATCAAGGCCCAAGCACTACCAGATTTCATGGTAGAATGCTCGTTCTCGGGGCCGAATGATTTGGCTCCAGAAGAGCAAATAATCCAGACACCAGGAAAATGGAAGTTATTTGTCGACGGGTCGGTCGCCAAGGAAAAGTGCGGGGCAGGGTTAATTCTAACAAGCCCAGAAGGATTTGAGATTTGTCAAGCTGGGTTAATTCTAACAAGCCCAGAAGGATTTGAGATTTGTCAAGCTATCAGGTTCACTTTCCTGTTGACGAACAATGAGGCCGAATATGAAGCACTTTTGGCAGGACTAGATTTGGCGAGAAATCTGGAAGTCAAGCACATCAGGACGTTCAATGATTCCATGTTGGTGGTAAAACAGTTCTCAGGAGAATATGGGCAAAAAGATCCCCGAACCAAGGCATACGCCATTAAGGTACGTGAACAATCTTTGTTGTTTGAAACTTTCGAGTTAACCCAAGTAGCCAGAGAAAACAACAGTCGGGCAGACGCCCTCTCAAGGCTAGCTTCGGCAGAAACCCAGAACCTAAATGGGTCCATCTATCTAACCGAAGTAAAGACGCCTTCGATAGACAGGAAGCAGTGCATGGAAATTCATCAAGGGGTCAATTGGATGACTCCCATCAGGGCATTCTTGGAGAAAGGTACCCTACCACTTGACCGAAGGGAAGCACAGAAGGTGAAGTATCGGTCGGGAAATTACACTCTGGTCGGGGGTCGCTTATTTAGACCATCGGCGAGCCAACCACTACTTAGGTGTTTAGACCAAGCCGAACAACAACTAGCCTTGGAGACGGTTCACGAGGGAATTTGTGGAGAGCATTTGGCAGGAAGATCGTTAGCCTTCAAAATTCTCAGGCAAGGGTTTTTCTGGTCAAAGATGAAAGATGCATCCGAATATGCCAAGAGGTGTAGACAGTGCCAACTTTTCAGCACAATACCGAAACAACCACCCGAAGAAATGTCCTCAGTCCTTAGCCCGTTCCCATTTGCTATGTGGGCGGTCGATATTGTGGGGATCCTACCCACCAGCACTAAGCAAGCGAAGTACTGTATTGTGGCAATCGACTATATGACTAAGTGGATAGAAGCAAAACCCCTTTCGGCCATTACCGAAGAGGCCGCGAAGAAATTCATGTTGGAACAGGTCATCTTGAGGTTTGGCATACCTATGGTGTGTGTGTGTCCGATAACGGTACTCAATTCATTGGGAGCAAGTTCAGAAAATTCCTGGCTCAATTCGGGATAAAACAGAAGTTCAGTTCGGTAGGGCATCCCCAGGGAAATGGGGCGATCGAGGCGGCCAACAAAATCATTTTTTATGGAATCAAGAAAAGGCTAGGGGAAGCTAAGGGACTTTGGGCCGAAGAACTACCATGGGTCCTATGGGCTTACCGAACTACTACAAGATCTTCAACCGGACAAACGCCCTTCAAACTGGCCTTCGGGACTGATGCCCTTCTACCTATTGAAGTTGGTTTAGAGTCTTACCGAACAGAAGTGTTTAACGTGGAGACAAATGAGTTCGGACTCCGAGCAAATGCGGACTTACTGGAAGAAGAAAGAGAGGCTGCCCACCAAAGAAACTTAAGATACCAACTACAGGCAGCTCAGTACTATGATTCGGGGGTGAAGAAGAGATCGTTCCAAGTCGGGGACTTAGTACTTCGGGAGTTAGCCACCTCCATGCCAGCCAAAAAGGGCAAAATTATGCCCAACTGGGAAGGTCCATACGTGGTAATTGAAGTGGTTTGACCGGGTACCTACAAATTGGCTCATCCGGACGGTAGCCCAATCAAAAACACCTGGCATGCCGCTCGCCTTCGCCGTTTCTACCAGTAAGCTTACTGGACAAATTTTATTGCTTTTTACTTCAGTATTTTGTTTTATGCAACTTTTTTCTGAATTCCATATGATAGCACCAATTTATAATCTGTAATCTGTAAGAGTCGCATGATTAATGAAAAGATTGTTTTGCTCCAATTTTTTATCTGTTATCGTTAAGCTAAGTACATTTAAAGCCAAAAAGCTAAGTACGCAACATTAAGCTTAATAGACCCATGTTTGGGGCCGACCGTATAAAACATGGGCCCTTTAACTTATTGGTAGTGTTCAAGTACATTGTGTTTTAAGCTACAAATACTTGGCGAATCCAAATTTGGGGCCGACCGAATGAAATTTGACCCCTCACAAAATCGTCTTAGTATTCAAGTTGCTTTGACATTAATTAAGGCCGGGAAGAAATATTTTTCAGCCGACCGAACGAGACCTTAATCATTTACAAAACCCCTTAAATACTGGGGGACAGCTAGGTTGCGACCAAAAATGCACATAAATGCTAGGCCGAAGCCGAAGATGCACAAACATATGAATAATTATGCCAAGGCAATATAATGCCGAAGACGCATAAAAGTAAAATAAATATGCAAAGGCAAAATGAAGCCGAAGACGCATAAGAACAAGCAAAAATTATGCTAAGGCCAATTAAAGCCGAAGATGCGTAAAAGAGAAAATTATGCTAAGCCATATTAAAGCTAAAGATGCATGAACAAAAGCAAAAGCCAATTTAAGGCCGAAGCCGACGACGCATAAGAAAGAACATTATGCTAAGGCAAACTTAAATAAACAAGCCCGAAGGCAAAGTAAAGTATTACAAGCCCGAAGGCACGAATAGAGAGCCCGAAGGCAAAGTTAAACATTACAATTTCAAAGGCATTGAAAATCTACAAAATTACAAGGCTTCATCAGCTGGGGTTTCGTCGGAAAGAGATTCATCTTCGCCCGAAGAAACCTCCAAAGGTTGATCAGACTCCTCCCGACCAACCGGATCCGTCATCCCGAGTGAAAGATCTATCAGCTGAGTATGATCGAGGCCTAGAGAATGTGCCTTCAGCTGAAAGGCAGAGTGTATAAACTTGTAACACTATAACTAATGTAACTCAATTAAAGGAAAAGATACTTAACCAGAAGACAATCAAGAACAAGAAGTCACAAGAAATCAACACTAAATGAAGACAAGGTAATTGATACAATTGAACATGTTAACTATGATCAAGCCAAGAAGAAATCATTGAAAGAAGTTCAAGTCAAAGTTGTTCATGCCTCAGTGATTTGAGAAATCGAGAATCAAGATCATAACTATCAGTATCAACAAGACCAATTGATTTCAAGTGAACAAGAAGGAAAGCGAATATTGGAAAGCCAAGTTACTAAGTGAATATGGTAATTTATTCAAGAAGCAGAAACACTATCAAGACTAGTCACTTATGAACCAGACCAGTGCATCAAGTGTCAGGACATTGATAGCAAGTTTATGTCAGTAATAAAGATCCATGTTCAAGAGCTTGCTGAATAATAAAGAAGACATGAAGATATCACAAGCTCAAGATGTGCATTGAAGTTTCAAGTTGAAGACCAGAATATTTTCTAAGTACTAAATATTCTAGATGACCAAGTAGAATATTTCTAAGTAGAAGTTCTACTTAGAAATTCGAGATGGCTAAGTAGAAATTCTCAAGTAGAAGTTCTACTTAGAGTGCAGCTTCAACATGACACATGGCATCTTCTGATTGGCAGATTTCCAAGCTTTCAAGATAAGGCAAGATTTATGTGGACATCATTGGGCCACGTACATCTTAGTCTTTGAAGACTACAGGACATAGATTACATGTAGTATAAATAGAAGCACTTGTGTAATGTTTTAAGTAAGTGAGCAATATTGATAAAACACAAGAAAAAGAGAGAGAGTATATTCACAGAGCTTAGAATCATTCACTTCTCTCTGAACTTCTGTTATACTTTGTAATGAATGTTGTAGCAACCTTTTCAAGTTATATATAAGAAATATATTCCTTGAATCTGCGTGTTCATTTATTGCATCGTATTTATTGCTTCTCATATTCGAAAAGTTGTATTCACCCCCCCTCTACAACACATTTGGACCTAACAATTGGTATCAGAGTGGATGTTTAACATACAAAACATAGATCCTTGTGTTTGGTAGAAGAATCGTGAGTTTTCATTTTCTAGATCTACTTTTCATTTTCTCGAAAAGTGTGCTTTAATTCGTTGGTAGTGAAAACTCATCCGAAAAATTATTTAAATACTCCAGGTGTGATTATTTAGCTTGGGTGTATTTTAATTAATTTTTGTGAATTAATCTGGGTTCATTGATATTTGGTGTTCTTGAGTGTTCATCATCTGTTCTTATCAAAGAAGACAACCCAACAACTTTTTGATCTCCTTTTTCAAACAGATAAGATAGTCAAAAAGGTGTTTTTTGTACTTTTGATTTGATAATTATTCCTTGGCCGAAAGCAAAACAATACATATTCAGTACCTAGCAAGTGGGTTAGATGCTTTCGGTGAGTAAAGTATCAAAAGTCAAAAAGGTGTTAAAGTGATAATATTGTTTATTCAATATTAAAGAAATCTGCAGAAAATTTATTCTAAGGACAAAAGTTCTACATAGAATTTCTACTTGAGATTTTCTACATAGAATTTCGACTTGGACAATTTCTACTTGGTGAATTTCGACTTGAGCAAAATTTCTACTTAGAGAAATTTCGACTTGGCAGAAGTTCTACATAGATATTCTACATAGCCTAGTCTTGGGTACTTGGAAACTTTTAGTGACCAGATTTTAAATGGCTCCTAAAAATTCTTTCAAGATCCCAATGTTCAACCGAGATCACTATGAAGAATGGGTTTTCAGAATGAGACTTTACTTGGAGACAATTAATCCTGAATATCTGGAAGTCCTTGAAAAGGGTAAATTTGTTCCAATGAAAGATATTCCTGAGCGTACGGAAGGAGAGGAGGTTATACCTGCTCGGTCTGAGCCTAAAAAGGCAGCGGACTTTACGGATGCTGACAAGGAGCAAATAGCTTATGATACTTCTGTAAGACAAACCTTGATGGAATCCCTTGATCATGAAATGTTCAACATAGTCAAAGGTTTGAATACAGCAAAGAAGATTTGGGACAAGATAGAAGTTGTCATGGAAGGATCTGCAGAGGTTAGAAGCAACAAGACACTTATACTCAAGATGGAGTATGACACCTTCAGAATAAGAAAAGGAGAAGGCATAACAGACGTCTATCTACGATTCAGTCAGTTGGTATTGGATTTGAATCTGAGAGGTGTAACTCTCCCCATGGTTGAGACCAATACGAGATATCTGAGGAACCAGCCAAAGAGCATTGAACATAGGGTCTACGCAATCAGAGAAACCAGAGATTTGCATACAACTTCTCTGGAAGAATATTATGGAATTCTAAAGACCTATGAGCTGGAGACGCTTCAAGATCAAGCATGGGACAATGATTCAAAAGGAAAAGAAACTGCATCAGGATTAGTTGCTGATGAGGAAGAGTCTAAGAAGGCAATGGTTGCAGCAAAGCCTAAATCATCACTTGCACCACATCAAGTTGATAATGATGACGAGTGCGCATCTAACAGTGATGATGACTACTTCACCCAAGAAGAGCTGGACAACATGGACGATAGTGTCGTGGCATACATGGCAAGGAAGTTCAGCAACATGAGATTCAGAAAGAGCAACCGACCACAGAGAAATTCTTCATCTTATTATCGGGCTGCTAAGGGTGGTGGTAGTTCGTCAGGCTACCAAGGTAAAGGCAAGAATACCAGCTACAAATCTCCTTTGGATTTCAAAATGAAGTTCAAATGCTATAACTGTGGTGAAGCTGGACATTTTGCCTCGGACTGCAAAAAGCCTAAACAGACTTATCCAAAAGAGACATTTGAAGCCCTCAAAAGCAAGTATGAATCGCTGGTGAAGGAAAGACATGGAAAAAGAGCTTTATTAGTAACAGAAGGAAGAGCTTGGGATGATTCAGATGAGGAAGATGTTACTCATGTAGCAAACTTTGCGCTCATGGCTGAGACATCAGAGGAACCAGAGGGCATTAAGCAAAATAGAAATAAAGTCATATGGGTGCTAGACAGTGGAGCATCGAGGCATATGACTGGAAACAAGTCCCTGCTTACAGAGTTGGTTATGAAGGCTGGCCCTTATGTTACCTTTGGAGATGACAGCATAGGTGTGACAAAGGGATATGGCAAACTGAAAACTGGCAATGTCATCATTGAAGATATTTCCTATGTTGAGGGATTAAAGCATAATTTGTTGAGTATCAGTCAATTCTGTGACAAAGGTTACGAAATTGTCTTCAACAAGAAAGGTGTATCAATCACTCATATCAAGGAAGGCTCACTGGCTTTGAGAGGAGTTCGAAAGGCAGATCTTTTTGTTGCAGACATGGATTCAGCAAATCAGAATGAGGTCACCTGTTTCTACAGCAAAGCCTCGGATGATGAAAGCTGGTTATGGCACAAAAAGCTTTCTCACTTAAACTTCAAAACGATGAATGCTCTCGCGAGGCGAGAATTGGTGAGAGATCTACCTCAAATGGAGTTCGCTCCGAAAGGACTCTGTGAAGCTTGTGAAATGGGAAAGTCGAAGCGAGCCTCGCATAAAAGCAAAGAAATTTCTAGTATCACTGAGCCTCTGCAACTTCTTCATATGGATTTGTTTGGCCCAGTGAATGTCCTATCTTTGTCTAGGAAAATATATGCATTGGTAATCGTGGATGACTTCTCCAAGTATACATGGGTATTGTTCGCAATGACGAAAGACGAAGTACCTTTCCTAATCATTGATCACATCACTCAAATTGAGAATGTTTCAACACTTACTGTGAAGACGATTAGATCAGACAATGGCACTGAATTCAAAAACGCAGTGCTAAATGACTTATGTGTATCTAAGGGAATACGTCGTCAGTATTCAGCCCCGAGAACTCCACAACAAAATGGAGTAGTTGAAAGGAAGAATAGAACATTGGTTGAAGCAGCAAGAACTTTATTGTATGATTCGAAACTTCCTCTGTATTTCTGGGCAGAAGCAGTGAGTACCGTGTGTTACACTCAAAATCGATCCTTGATTATAAAAGATAAAGAAAAGACACCATGTGAGCTAATGAACGGCAGAAGACCAACAATCAAATACTTTCATGTCTTTGGAGCAAAATGCTATGTACTTATAGATGATGAAAATCTAGGCAAGTTTGCAGCAAAAGCTCGTGAAGGAATCTTTGTTGGTTACTCCACAGATGTGGTAGCAGCTTATAGGGTGTTCTTAGTAAATGATCGAAAAGTGACTGAAAGCTACAACGTCAGATTCGACGATACCAAACTCTCATCAATTTCAAGAGATTCTAGTGAACCTGAGTCCCTAAAATTTCAGAATCTGGACTTAGAAGAACTTGAAGATGAACCTGAGTTGGTTGTCCCTTTAAATGTTCCAAGTGTATGTGAAGAACCTGAGTCTAGTGAACAAGCTAATCCTACAATATCAGGAGAGACTTCTTCAGTACGAACCGGCAACAACTCAGGGGGAGTAAATAGCAGCTCAAGGACTACTGTTCAAGGCTCGAGTCGAGTTGACTCTAGTTCTGTAGGAGCTGGCACTAACTCAGGGGGAGTTAGTGAAAGTAATCAAAGTAGTCAGCACCACAACTCAGAAAGTCACGCTGAATCATCAAGACAATTTCCAAGAGAACGGGTATGGAATAGAGACCATCAGTTTGAATTAATTATTGGTGATCCAGATGCTGGTGTGTCTACTAGAAGAACTGCAAGAGCTGACCTGGCTAATATTTGCTTATATTCTGGGTTCTTATCCAAGCTTGAACCTAAAGAAATAGAAGAAGCTCTTGGTGATGCTGATTGGGTGATTGCAATGCAAGAGGAACTCAATCAGTTTGAAAGGCAGAAAGTTTGGAAACTGGTACCCCGACCAAAGAACAAATCAGTAATTGGAGCTAGGTGGGTATTCAGAAATAAAATGGATGAAAACGGACTTGTAACACGAAACAAGGCTCGTTTGGTTGCAAAAGGTTATTCTCAGCGAGAAGGAATTGATTATGATGAGACCTATGCACCGGTTGCAAGACTTGAGGCAGTCAGGATGTTCTTGGCATTTGCAGCACATAAGAACTTCAAGGTTTTTCAGATGGATGTGAAAAGTGCCTTCCTGAATGGAGAGTTAGAAGAAGAGGTGTATCTGGAACAGCCGCCTGGCTTCATTGATCCAGAACTTGTAGATTTTGTGTATCTTCTCTTCAAATCTGTCTATGGCCTCAGGCAATCCCCAAGATGTTGGTATGAAACCCTATCCGTATTCTTAATTGAAAGTGGTTTTACTAGGGGAGTAATTGACAAAACATTGTTCTATAAGAATGTGAAGAATGATTTAATACTTGTTCAAGTCTATGTGGACGATATTATCTTCGGGTCATCTAATGAGCGCTTGTGCGAGAAATTTGCTAAGCTAATGCAAGAGAAATACGAGATGAGCATGATGGGAGAGCTATCCTTCTTCCTTGGATTACAGATCAGTCAGAGAAAAGATGGTATCTTTATCTGTCAATCCAAGTACGTCAGAGATTTACTCAAGAAGTACAATCTAGAAGATGCATCAGCAGCTAAGACTCCCATGGCAACAGCCACGAAGCTTGATGAAGACAAATCAGGTAAACCAGTTGACATCACAAGCTATCGAGGTATGATTGGCTCACTTCTCTATTTAACTGCAAGTAGACCCGATATAATGTTCGCAACTTGTTTATGTGCAAGATTCCAAGCGGATCCTAGAGAATCACATCTCATAGCCGTCAAAAGAATTTTTAGGTATCTCAAGGGCACACCAAATCTAGGGATTTGGTACCCAAGAGATACAGGTTTTAATCTAACTGGCTATACGGATTCAGACTATGCAGGTTGCAGGATTGATAGGAAAAGCACATCTGGTGCTTGTCAATTTCTTGGCAGAAGATTGGTGTCCTGGCAAAGTAAAAAGCAACATACAGTATCTACTTCTACTGCTGAAGCTGAGTACATTGCTGCTGGAAGCTGTGTATCTCAAATACTGTGGATGAGGAACCAATTGAAGGATTATGGCATGGAGCACAAGAAAATTCCAATTATGTGTGACAACACAAGTGCCATTGCCATAACCAACAATCCTGTAGATCACTCAAGAACCAAGCACATTGACATCAGGTATCACTTCATAAGAGAACATGTCGAGGAGGGGACTGTGGAGCTACATTTCGTGCCCACAATGCAACAAATTGCAGATATATTCACCAAACCTCTTGATGAAGTAACATTCAATAGGTTGGTTGGTGAATTGGGAATGCTTAACACAAGTTAGTAAAGCCTTCCATCTGTAAAATCCATGTTTATGTGTGTATATGCAAGCTACTTAATCATTATGTGCTTAGACTTTAAAATGCCTAATTAATGATTATTATAGGTTGCATATAGTGTCATTTTACATGAATTCATTGTGTTTTAAGTGTCTTTTATAGCACAAATCTTTGAATTTATGATTGTTAGATTGCATAATCATAGGGGGTGTTAAATTCATAATATTCTAAATTTTGCATGATTTTTAGATGAATTTACCTGTGTTTTTCATGTAATTAGAGGCCTTAGAATTATCAAGGAATGTTTTAATTATGTCATATATTAAAATCCTTGAATTGATATTTATATTAATTTGGCAATATTAAGTGTTGAGTTTTTCAAAGAAAAATTGTCAAATTATTCTAAGTATCTTCAAAATTTCGAGTTAGTCACTATCTCGAAACTCATCTTGAAATTCTAGTTGAATTTCGATTTGAGCTTCCAGAGTGAAGTTTTGAAAATTCTAAGTCTGGGAAGAATTTTGAGTTAGCCTCTATCTCGAAATTCATCTCGAAATTCGACTTAGGGTTCGAATTCGAGTTACCAGTGTGCCTATTTTTTATTCAAAATATTCAAGATAAAGTCTATCTTACAGGGGATATTTTTGAAAAGATTAAGTCCAAGAGAATAACTTCGAGTTAGTCTCTATCTCGAAACTCAACTCGAATTTCGACTTGATGTTCGAGATAGAGTTCTCAGTTGGTCCAAGGGGATTTTTTCGAGTTAACTCCTAACTCGAAACTTATCTCGAATTTCTACTTGAATTTCGAGATAGGTTTCCCTAGTACTGTTGGTGGTTTTTGCTGTTTAAATGGTCTTTAATGATTAAATGGTTCAAGTGTTCGAGTTAATCTATCTCGAAATTTATCTCGAAGTTCGACTTGATAACATTTCGAGATAGACTTCGACTTAAAATTTCGAGATAGACTTCGACTTAGGTTCTCCCTGTATGTACTTAGTATTTTCATTCTTTTTAACAGGGACACTTTTGTCATTTCACAATCATGCATATATATACATCTCTAACTCGATCAATTCATTCACTTTTACCTAATTAAGTTTTACAGCAGCCTCCATATACATACAGGCGATTTCGACTTACAGACCACGAATTCGTGATTTTTGTGACTAAACTCATACAGACCACGAATTACTGCTCGATTTTTTACAGCCATTATCTGAGTGATTATATCTGTGTTTGTGTATTTGTTCAACTGTTCATCATTATTCTTATCCATCTATACACACGCACATACACACACGAATATTCATATCAAGCTTTAGTAATTGGCTTGTAATTGATTGTCTCACTCACGATTTCACTGGTATTCGCCTGTAATAGTATCACTATTTACCCCATAGTTTAATTTCTCAGATTGCTTTTGGTATTCTCGATAAATTGAAAGGGATAAAACTGTGAATTTGTTGATTACTTGTTTATATCCCGTAGTTTGATTTCTTGAAGTGATTTTTGGTATTCACAAAAAGAAATTAAAAGGGCTATAACTGATACTTCTTTAATTAATTGTTTTTCGAAAATTAAAATTAAAATTCACATTTTGTTAAGGAAAAGCATTTTAATTAAAATGGCTCACCAATTTTCACTTGCTAAAAACAATTTTTATAATATTTCTACGGAAATTGGTGATCAACTCCCGCGCTTTAAGTCTTGGATACGATTTCTCAATTTGTATTCCAAAGCTAGAGATGCTTTTACTGCTAAACCTACACTAGTACATGATGCTTTACAGCAATTATGGACTAGTGCGGTTTCTTTTGGGAGCAAATCAACCCCCTATGGTTTCAGGTTTACCTTAGCGGGCCAGGAATATGAGGTCAATGAAGAAATTGTCAACAGGGTTCTGGGATTCCCGATAAAAGATGCTTATGATCCAGAACCTACAGCTGCAGAACGCCTCAGTTTCTTTGAAGAAATAGGATGTTATCCTCCGTCTGGCCGGATCACTGGAAACATCCAAAAACAATTCTTTCATGTGGAATGGAATTACTTTTTCGAGGCTATCACAAGATGTTTTCGGGCACGAGAAAGCGATTTCCATCAAATTTCCATTCCCATGCAAACCTTTGGAATTGCCCTAGCAAGAGAACTGGATATAAATTATGGACGCATAGTTCTCTCTGAGATAGTGGGTGTAATGGGATCTCCTGCAAGCAGAGACCTCAACACAACAGATGTTGTCTGCTGGTTTCCTCGGTTCCTACAGATGCTGATTAATGATTTAATACCGAAGGATGCTCTTGCAGTTAGACAGAGTTTTGCCAGAAGTCCAACATCTGCACCACTAGGAATGGGCACTAAGTCACTTTCAACAATTGATAATCAGGACAAACATCAAGGTAAACCAATGTCTATTCCTGAAAACATTCAACAGTGGCTTATATATGATGCAGGAGTTACCACCTTGGTGGAATCATCGCAAGTTTCATCATATGCTCAGAATCGGTCTGCTCATGCTGAGGCATTTGAAGAGATTCCTGATGAGCAAAGCGGTGACGAACAAGGTAATGAATCAGGTAATCTCTCTCTGCATACTACTCATTCCTCTTCCTATGTTTCTTATTCCCAGACCCAAGAGACTGCTAGCCCGCAGGATCTATCCCAGGGTGAGAGCTATATTTCTAATTCTCTGCCACCCCTGTCACCGGAATCCAAACAGCCAGCACATGAAAATGTAGGATATGATGAGGAGAGTGATCCCGAAGAGCAGCCTCTTACTCGAAAGAAAGCCAAATTTTCTCATGCTGCTACTTCTAAACCTCAGTCAAACCCTAGTGTGTCACACGCAACCACTCCACCTCACGAGAGTGGTTCTCCCCTTGAACAATCTGCACATAGGGATTTTGATGATGATTATGTACCTCTTGAAGATACTGTTGCTTCAAAAGGACATGAAGCTTTAAAAGCTTCAACCGTACCTTCACCGGTACGTACTGATGCTGCAAAGAGGATCGGTTCTGATGTTGTACAAGAACACTTTGTAGCCTCTCAGCCTGAGATTCCAACTCAGGAACCAACAGCAATTGATCCCATAACTGCAAATTATATTGCTTATCCAGTTTCTGCAGGTACTGCTTCATATTTTGGATCAATTATTGAAGACATACACGAGCGTGAGACAGGGAGTGTGTGTGAGAGGTTAGGGAGAGAGGGACCTTCATTTTTAAGGCCCGAAACCGAGCGCCAAATACTAACAGAACGAGTATTAGAGCGAGGTCACCTAAACCAAACACCGTCCCTTAATATTGAAAATCTTGATACACGTATGACTTCTATGGAAAATCAAATGAAGCAGTTTGGGCAGACAATGGGGCAGTTAGGGATGAACATTGGAAACAATCAAAGGGCTCTTGATGACTACGCAGCACGAATGGCAAGTCAAGCTACAGCTTTTAATGTTTTGACAAACAAGGTAAATGACTTGGGCCATGCTGGTGGTGTTGGGAAACACTCTGAATGAAAGGATGGGAGTAATGGAGATTACAATGGATACTCTGGCTGTGGAGATCAGTAGAGTGATGTTCGCAATCAGAAGTTTTGTGCCCCCGGAGTGTTTCGAGCCACAACAACCTCCCCCCGATGCTGGTACAGGTGGTGCTAGTGGAGCAGGAGCCTATGGTTCTGGTTTTGAAGATTCTTATGCAGCTGGTGGATCTGGAGACCAAGGTGGAGTTCAGGATAACTCACCTAAGGGGGAGAGTGGAAAGGAGACGAGACAGCAGGGAGTTCAAATCGAAGAAATTCAAGAACAAGCTGATCTTGTCAAAGAAAAGGAAATTGAGCCGATTACTGATGAAGAGGCTCAGAGGCAAAGAAAGGGTAAGGCAATAATGGTTGAGCAAGATGAACCATTCGTTGACCTGAGTCATCAAGAAAAAGTACAGGAGGTACTTGATTCAGATTCTGATATGGAAGACGTATCTTTAGCACATGCAATAAAAAGATCTTTGAAGGAACAAGGTGGAGGTGCTGGGATGTCTTTCGGAATGCCTGAAGAAGTTCCTATTGATGAGGAAACCCTTAAGTCTCAACAGTTAGCCTTGGAACAAGCTGAGTTTGCTAAAATGAAGATGATGCAAGAACGTGCTGCTTTTATAGAAAAGAAAGTGGAGCTACAAGGGAAGCAGTACGATTATGAGCTTGCAAGGCTAGCTGATCCTCAAGTTGATCTGGATAATAGAAGGATAGGGCAGAAGTGGGATGAAGCAAGGAAGATATTTATGGGACCCTGTGCAAAAGGAGTTCATAACAAGGAGGCAGATGATCTGTTCTACAACCTAAATTTGCAGAATCCACTGACTATGAACTACATAAGTGCATTGAAAAGATTAATTTCTAAAGTCAGGGTTGGATACAATGCAACGCTTAAGGAGTGGCAGGTTATTTTGTCTTTGGTAGAAGGTGTCCCAATGTCTTTCCTATATGTGGATGACCAATTCATATCGAGAAGATCTGCGTCAGAGTTGTTCTTGCTAGCAACAAAAATTCAATACTCTCATTCTGAGAAACTAAGCATTCTGTATAGGGATCAGTTAATGCAGCTAGCAGAGGACAAGGGTCCAGAATTCTCAGCATATCCTAATGTTGTCCGGATGGTGGTTGACAAGAAAATGAAGAGGGTTAGCTTGGAGGAAAAAGATTTAATGGAACTTTCAGTGGAATCTCTTAAAGCCGTCTGTAGACAAATGATGGGTAAGGGATTCGCTTCTGAGCTTAAAGATAAATCAGTGAAGCTCATTGAAAGTGTCATACTCAAGAAGAGCAATGAGGTGTGGAAGTGTGATATCATTGCTCCAAACCCTCTTGATAACGTGAAGATTGAGCCGGAGCTGATAGAGAAGAATTGGAATATTCTTCAAGCAATGAAGAATGTAGATGAAGCTCTGACTCTTCCTTCTGGAGCACTGGAACAAGGAGAGATAAGGGAGTCAATTGGCGTTCCAGGAAGAGATAGTGTATACTGGATACATTCTTATGCTGATAATACAGCTGATGCCTTAGTATTCATAGATGCAGACCAGAATAGAACAATCTTGCATATGAGTAAAAGTTGGCTGCTACAAACTCAAGATGCTTCATTTCTGGATAGAGTGTTATATGTGTTCAAATGGGAAGATGTGGAAGTTAAGTATGTGAAAGAAAAGCAGAGACTCGTGAGTTACCTGTCTGATGTAGTAGTGGAAAAGAAGCGAATGGAGCAAGATGCGGCTAGTGTCCACAATACTAACCGTGTCAAGGGCTATCCCAAAATGATCTATTGTCAGTTTAAAGCTGATAAAGCTCATTGGAAACCTCAGCTTATAATGAAGAAATTTGAGGACATTCCAAAGATCAGGACTACTCAGGAGGTGGACAAACTCAGAAGGCTTTTCAAACATCCTTACCCAGAACCCAGAAATCCTCTAGAAATGGAAGCAGTAAGTTTGTTGAATGCTAGGTGGACGCAGCTTCATGATCCAGTATATAAGAAACAAAAGCAGCAGAAGGAGAAGAGCAAAAGGCAGAAAGAAGAGAAAGACCAAGCTGCTGAAGCTAGGAAGAGGAAACGGAATTAGGGTTAAAGGTCAGAGTGGTGTGAACTTGAAGTTGGAAAAACTTCATGTCTTTCGGTTGCTTTAACTCACTTGAGGAAAATTCACCTTAGAGTGAATCCAATAAGGTGATATAAGTTTGACTAAAAGATATGAAATAATCCAGGTGATAGGAATCATTCAAATGATCTTTAATTCGAGGTTCGAATCCTGTTTCTAGTTTAAGTTCTTTGTATTGTTTTCAATTATCTTTCAATTGTATATTATTCAAGACTGTAATGTTAATTATCTTTTCTCGTCTCATTGTTTAGTTGAGTTATCCTTCATTAATTTGAATGTCATTATTAGACAATCAAATAGGGGGAGATTGAAAGGCAGAGTGTATAAACTTGTAACACTATAACTAATGTAACTCAATTAAAGGAAAAGATACTTAACCAGAAGACAATCAAGAACAAGAAATCACAAGAAATCAACACTAAATGAAGACAAGGTAATTGATACAATTGAACATGTTAACTATGATCAAGCCAAGAAGAAATCATTGAAAGAAGTTCAAGTCAAAGTTGTTCATGCCTCAGTGATTTGAGAAATCGAGAATCAAGATCATAACTATCAGTATCAACAAGACCAATTGATTTCAAGTGAACAAGAAGGAAAGCGAATATTGGAAAGCCAAGTTACTAAGTGAATATGGTAATTTATTCAAGAAGCAGAAACACTATCAAGACTAGTCACTTATGAACGAGACCAGTGCATCAAGTGTCAGGACATTGATAGCAAGTTTATGTCAGTAATAAAGATCCATGTTCAAGAGCTTGCTGAATAATAAAGAAGACATGAAGATATCACAAGCTCAAGATGTGCATTGAAGTTTCAAGTTGAAGACCAGAATATTTTCTAAGTACTAAATATTCTAGATGACCAAGTAGAATATTTCTAAGTAGAAGTTCTACTTAGAAATTCGAGATGGCTAAGTAGAAATTCTCAAGTAGAAGTTCTACTTAGAGTGCAGCTTCAACATGACACATGGCATCTTCTGATTGGCAGATTTCCAAGCTTTCAAGATAAGGCAAGATTTATGTGGACATCATTGGGCCACGTACATCTTAGTCTTTGAAGACTACAGGACATAGATTACATGTAGTATAAATAGAAGCACTTGTGTAATGTTTTAAGTAAGTGAGCAATATTGATAAAACACAAGAAAAAGAGAGAGAGTATATTCACAGAGCTTAGAATCATTCACTTCTCTCTGAACTTCTGTTATACTTTGTAATGAATGTTGTAGCAACCTTTTCAAGTTATATATAAGAAATATATTCCTTGAATCTGCGTGTTCATTTATTGCATCGTATTTATTGCTTCTCATATTCGAAAAGTTGTATTCACCCCCCCTCTACAACACATTTGGACCTAACATCAGCACAGCGCCGTCATATCCCATCTGATAGCATCTTTCTTCGGTCAGCTCCAGAGTCTTCTTCAGCTTCCGAACATTTTTCCTTGTAAGTTTGAGCTGTTTATTTCTCCAGTCAACCCTAGCCCTCAAGGCGTCCATCTCCTGCAACCTTTCCTTTAAGGAATCATTCTCGGCCTTCAAGGAGTTAGCCTGGCCGGTGACCCTCTCCAAGTCAGTGGTTGCATTCCGGAGGTCTTCTTCAGCCTTGACCGCCCGAACTTCAACTTGGTTGGCCGCCTCCAGTTTGTTCTGTATCCCCTCCATCCGTTCGGCCACAACGGCTGACCAAGAGACCCCCTAGAAACAGACAAGGGAAGAGAATTAAACATTGAAGACAAGTGAAAGAAAAAGTACCGAAAAGAAAAACAAAAACTCACCATGGAAAGCAAGGCCAACATTTCGGTGCAGGCTTCAAGGTCGTTCGCCTTTGCGAACGTTGGCCTGTCGGCTGGCAGGATGAGGCCTCGGCAGAGATCGGGACCCACAACAGTAGACAGCTGCGGAGTAGGGACGATGATCTGGTCAGTTTCGATAACTCCCCAGGGAGGAGAATACACCTTCGGACCAGCATCTCCCGACCGGAATCTTTTTCGGGAATCGGTCGAGGTGGCCAAACCCAAAGTCAGATCTTGAGGAGGGGAAGAAACAGGTGGAGTTTCAACCCTCTCTCCCTGGTCGGGGACCGACTTCCCCTCCCCATCGGTCAGACGAGCAGCGGCCTCTTCTTCGGCCGTAGCGGTTGTAGAAAGCTGAGCCGCCTTCTTACGCTTGCGCTCAATAATGTCCTGAAGAGAAGACACTGCACAAAACAATAGAGTGTTACACAGCAGAAGATTGAAATTGAAGACAAGTATCTTTGACCGAATATATAAAGCTGAAAACAAGTAGGGGTGTTACCACTACCCCAAAGGGCAACCAGCCAGTCGTTATTCCTTCCGTCCGATCGTGGGACCTGGCCCATGTCAAGCTCGCAGAGTAGGCGATAATCGTGCACGTCCGCTTGTAACAGGTCGGGATATGTCAACCTGGACGGATCTAAATCATACCATCGGCCGTATTTTTCCATCCTCGGCCCCGAAATAAATGTCCAGCTCTCATGAGTCCCCTTGTTGCTGGAGTTGGTTTGAGCCCAATCGGCCCTACCAGTTCGACGGGCTATGGTGTAATAGCCGTTGCTCTTCGAGTTTCTTCGCAGCTCATAATGGTGCCAGAACAAGGTGGTCCTTGGAGTCATTTGCTTGGCAAGACATCGAGCTTGGAAAGCGTTGATGTGGAAGAAACTGTTCGGGTCTAACTTCCCTATGGCAATCTTCAATTGCTTCAGTATCTTCTTCAAGATCGGCAACATCGGTAACCGGAAGCCACACTTGAACGCCATCTCCGAGATACCGGTCGCCACGCTCCCTCCGCAGAGGGCGGGAATCTCGGGATTGTGCCAGATGTGGTCCTTCTTCCGCGGTGCGAAGAAGTACCAGACATTCTTCTCCACCATGTACTTGGAATGAAAGCGTTCAATTTGCTCCTCGGTCAGATGTGATCGAAGGTTAGCGGCTGGGAATAATTTGGCGTCGCTGAAGGGCGAAACCTCCGAAGGACCAGCACCCTCGGTTGACCGATCCATGTCCCTGCATTCGGAAATGAAGAGACATTAGCTTTGTACTCGGACAAAGAAGAAGAAAACAAAAAGGGGGGAGGCCGAGTACAGTGAGCCAGGATCGGTCGGAGAATCCTAAAATCTAAGGCAAGGCAAATTAAGGATCGTCTAAAAATTACGAGGGATTGGGACAGATCAAAGGGAGTTCTCAGGGTTTGAAGATCCCGAAGGACATCTCTACCCAGACAACTTCCAAGCAAATCCCAAGATTCAAGTAAGGGGTTATATCAGAGCAACACAACAGAAATTAAAAGGAAAAGACATGCGCGTGTTCTACTCAAAACGATAAGAATAAACTGCACAGGTAACTTTGCATATGTGTACATATAAATACATACATGTGTGTATGGATACAAAAAACAGATATATACACAAAAGCATGAATGAAAGTAATACAAGTGCGCGATTAATCGAAAAAGGAAGGGAAATAATGATAACTTACTGGTTTGTTTAAGATCTCTGATAAGATCGAGTTCGCGGGGATAGACTTCTTGAACGTGAACGTCGACTGAAATCGGCGATTTGGGGGCCTCCGGTGACGAAACGACGCTCCCAATTGCTATTGAAATATCTCTGGAGGGAGTTTTTGCTTTGAATGTTAAAGAAATGATATGTGCGTAAAAGAAAGAAAGAAAGAAACTGTGGAGTTAAAATAGAGAAGACGCGACGTTTGGACAGTGGGCGTTTCAAATCCAACGGCTGGGATTGAGGCGTATATCTCGAGGACAGACAACTGTCAGCCATAAAGGGACACGGCTTCCCAGGAGGCGTCTCAGTCTTGTCCATCGCCATTCTTATCTGAAGGAAACGTACGAAGACAAAATTTCGAAGATGGGCTTGGGCTTTAGCCTTCGTCCTGAGGATAATTCCGAACGAAGCCTAGGGACATGTTAGAGGCCTGGGCTGGACCGAAGGCCCAGTCACCGAATGAGGAGTATTGGTTTGGAGAGGCTCCAGACTGGCGAAGGCCCATATCATTCGGCCCAGTTATTTGCAACGGTCCATTCAGTTGTGTGTCCCTGGGAACGTGGGAACGTGGGACACGTTCTCCACTCGCCTTACTCTCCGATAACTGCCAGCATAGAGGATAAGAGGTTAACAGAGGTTTGGGTTCATTCATTCAATCACTTACACACAATTTACACAATACAAACACTCTACGTTCAATATTACTCATTTTCAAAAAACCAGTTAACTTATTCTCACACCGGAAGTGAATCGGGGGGCACCGCCCTCGCATTCTTCTTCACTTGCAGGTCCGACCGAACGGATACGCTGACGGAAACTGGTTGTAACAGAAGTAGAGATGTTACTTTTAACGAAAGTGCAGTGTACAAGGATAAGCTTGCAGTCGATTCTGAGTTTACAAAAGAAAAACCTGAGAAAGAGAAAACAGTGCTTGAAGATATTACAGAAAAAGATCTTGCAGGAAATAGTGGGAGTTCGGGGAATGGTGATGACACAATTCCAGTTACTCCACAGGCTGAGGTAAGAAGATCTAGCAGAATTGTGAGGCCACCACAAAGATTTTCTCCTTCAGCATATTATATGTTATTGACCGAGGATGGAGAGCCTCAGTGTTATTCAGAGGCAGTTCAGGTGGATGATTCAGTTCAGTGGAAATCAGCCATGGAAGATGAGATGAGTTCTCTTGAGAAGAATGAAACTTGGTCTTTAACAGAATTACCAGCAGGAAAGAAAGCTTTACAGAATAAGTGGGTGTTCCGGATCAAAGAAGAACCTGATGGCAGCAAGAGATACAAGGCGAGGTTAGTAGTAAAGGGTTATCAACAGAAAAAGGGTATTGACTATACTGATATATTTTCTCCGGTTGTTAAGATGACTACTGTTAGAATTGTGCTAAGTATTGTGGCTGCAGAGGAGTTACATCTAGAGCAACTAGATGTTAAGACCGCGTTCTTACATGGTGATCTTGAGGAAGACATCTACATGGTACAGCCAGAAGGATTTCATGTAGCTGGAAAAAAAACCTTATTTGCAAGCTTATAAAAAGCTTGTATGGTTTGAAGCAAGCACCAAGACAATGGTACTTGAAGTTTGATAGCTTTATGATGAAGAATGGGTACACTAGGAGTGCTATGGATCATTGTTGTTATTTTAAATAATTTGATTCATCTTATATCATATTGTTGTTGTATGTTGATGACATGTTGATAGCAGGATCAAACATGAGGGAAATCAACAGGTTAAAGAGACAGATGTCTGAAGAGTTTGAGATGAAAGATATGGGTGCAGCAAAACAGATACTTGGTATGAGCATCATAAGGGATAGATCTGAAGGTACTTTGAAATTATCTCAAGAGAAGTATATTGAGAAATTGTTGGAGAAATTCAGTGTCCAAGATGCAAAGACCAGAAGTACACCGTTGGTGACTCACTTTAATCTCACGAAAAAGCAGTCACCTAAAACTGATGAAGGCAAGAAAGATATGGCTAAAGTTCCGTATGCATCTGCAGTTGGCAGTTTGATGTATGCTATGGTGTGTACAAGGCCAGATATTGCTCATGCAGTGGGAGTTGTTAGCAGGTTCATGTCTAATCCAGGAAGAGAGCATTGGGAAGCAGTCAAGTGGTTGTTGCGCTACTTGAAAGGCACATCCAAGGTTGCGTTATGTTTCAACAAGAAAGATGTTATCTTGGAAGGGTTCTCTGATGCAGATTTGGGTGGATGTTTGGATACAAGAAAAAGTACTACGGGATACATTTTCACGTGGGGTGGCACAACAGTTAGTTGGATGTCTCGACTTCAAAAGAGTGTTGCTCTTTCAACCACAGAAGCAGAATATATGGCTATCTCTGAAGCTAGCAAGGAGATGATTTGGTTGAAGAATTTTCTTGAGGAGTTGGGCAAGAAAAAGGCGGACAGTGCTTTGTATAGCGACAGTCAGAGTGCTATTCATCTTGCGAAGAATCTTGTGTTTCATGCTAGGACGAAGCATATTCAGCTAAGATATCACTTTACAAGAGAGTTGATTAGCAATGGTACTTTTTCCTTGAAGAAAATCCTTGGTTCAAAGAATCCTGCAGATATGTTGACTAAGGTGATTACTAATGAAAAGTTGAAGCTTTGCATAGCTTCAACTGGCGTTCAGAACTGATTGTTGAGAAGGCGCTGCACTAGTTAGAGTTATTGATCGAAGGATTATTTGTTACTAGATTTACAAGAGTGAAGCGAAGATGTGGTCAGACTCCAAGTGGGAGATTGTTGGGTTTGTGGAGTCTATCAGGTTTCAGAATTGGAATTGGATTCTGACTTGAGTTAGGAATCATGAATTGGACTCTAATTAGAGTTAGGATTAGAGTTAGGATTTCAGAATTAGACTCTGATTCTTAGACCCAGTTTCTTCTCTTATAAATACTCATGTAATTGTAACATAACATAACAACACAACACAATGTGAGAGATCAATACAAAATTAGTGCGGCTTGTGGAGTAGGAATTTCCGAACCACGTAAATCTTTGTCTTGTGTGATTGTCGTTTATTTTCTTGTTCTTGTATATTCGCTTTGGGTTTTGCTTTCGTTGTTGTATACTCAACAGTAGTAGCGTTGCCGTAGTGAACAAAAGCAGTTGTGCCAAATGCAACGCTGAAAAAGCGTTGCCGTTTCGTTTTTTTGCTCTACAGCAACGTTTTTTTGGCTTGCTGCAACATTTTAAAAACGTTGATGCAGGTCATCTATGACATAGTGGAGATGCTCTAATAATGCAAATAACTGATTACAAATACGACCATAATGCTAGGAGGAGCAGCAAAAAAGCAAGCACACTGAAAAAACAGAACAGATAAAACTATGTGATCTAACAACGATGAAGCCGTGAAGGATGAGTAGAGCTCAAGTATTATAACTCCAAACCCTCCTATACCAAACAGGATGAGTTTGTTGTATAAATCTGTCATATGATAATTAAATATCTATAGTAGTTTACTAGTTTTAACTTAATGCATACTTATAATTATTCAGTGATAATTTTGAAAGTGGTAAAGTCATTTGTAGTATTGTCACATTCGATTTCAAGTGATTAGAAGACAGAATGAAGATTCCAGATTTACAGGATGAAGCCCTCAGTAACTCACAACTCATTTGTCATGATAAACCATAAGAATCAAGTTATACGAGTTAACATGGCACTGATCAAGTAGTCATTATAATATGACTTGTTTGTATTGAAATAAACTGATACGGAGTACTAGATTGGGAATTAAGCTTAATCCAAAATCCAATGGCCAAATACTGCAAGACAAACAGTTAGTTTTTTTTTTTTGTCAAAATTGACCAACAGTTAGTTAAAATAGCTGAAACCATAAGGATTTATTAAACTAAGGCTCTTGGGTTGTGTATTTAATTATTGTTTTTTGTTGCTATTCTGTTGTATGTGCACAAATTTTCTCAGTGAGGTGCTTATTATTTGCAAAAACAGGAAAAGAGGGATCATGTTCTATTTTCTTAACATAGGATACCTCTTTTTCAAAGACCAGCAGTGTAGGAAACGGAACTAAAATCCAGATTGGTGTAAATCGTGTAATGGTGTTTCGGCGTGCTAGTCTCCATTGTTAGTAACGCATAGGCTAAGTTTAGAAACGGTAAACATACATTTGTGTATGAGTATCAATTAATCTCATTCATTTTTTTCCCTTTGATAATCAAACATACTCTACACTCACCATTTGAATCGTCAACCTCGTAAAGGGAAGGAAGAAGATACCGCTAAGTCGAGAGACTTCCGTTCAATAATCTCGTCCTACTGTTCAATTAAACCTCCTATATCATCCACAAATAAGTTACTATCTTGTACTAGTATTTACTATACACAGTACATAATAACTGTATATGTTGGTAAAACAAATTGGACCATATGTTGTTAAACTCATCCGCCTAAGAGCATCTTCAACGCCTTCCATCTATTACCTAAAAACTCAATTATTACTTTTAGGATAGCTAACAAGCCTCACTTCTTCCCCTCCAACCGTGTCTCGTGTTAGTTAAATTTTTACAAAATCATTTGCATGATCTCTACATTTGGAAGAGAAGATCTCACCTGTTAGCAAAATTTTTTGCTTTCCATGTCATCTGCAACTCCACTACACATTGTTTAATACTAAACTAATACTCTCTTTATCTCTAAAAACTTTTCTCATTTCCCTTGGACACGTTTGCCAACACACACTTTTAATCGTTAATATCTTTAATTTTATATTAGTTTTAAATATAAAAATTTCACTGTATTAAAATACTCATGAATACGAATCCAACAAGATCACTAATGACTATATTTGGTCTTATAAATTAGACGAAAATTAGTAATTTGTCTCATGTTATGAACAGTCCCGACATTGAGACGGAGGGAGTACTAAACTAATACATTTGGAAGAGGAGATCTCATTTATATTATTAAAATAATACTCCCTCCGTTTTTTTGATTTCTTTACATTTGCTTTTTGCACGGAGACCAAGATAGTGGATGTAATATTGTTAAAATAAATGTAGTAGTGGGTGTAATAGTAATTTTATTGTTAAAATAAGTGAAGTAGTGGGTGTAATAGTGTAAAGGGTTGAAAAGGTGGAGTGAGGTAGTGGATGTAATAATATATTTTATTATTAAAAGTTACTATTTTTAGTAATGTAAAGAAATGGAATGGACGGCCCAAAATAGAAAGTGTAAAGAAATGAAATGGACGGAGGGAGTACTAAACTATTATTTTTGAAATATAGCTAACCATTATCGCTAACATCATTGGAGTACAATTCCTTACACATTTAACAAATTTTACATAACCATTATTTTATATTATTTTAATTAACCATTTTAACTACTTCCTTGGAAATGCTCTAATAATCTATGATTCTTCCCTCACCTCAAAAATGCCTCCTTTCACCTTTCACACACCATACTCAAACCCCAAACCAAAAGCATGGCTTCTTTTCAGTAACGTGCCTATTTCAATATGTCATGTCTTTTTCTAAAAAGGCAATCAAAGTTTACTCAAAACAAGCAGCAGCAAAAATATTTGATCCCCAATTCAACTCTATAAACGTTTGTGTAAAAATTCAAACAAATCCAATTTTATAAGTTACACCATTTTGGTACGTCACCAAAGTCACCAAATATTTGGTGTAGCACCAAAATTAAAACTAAAAATGTATTTCGATACAATTCTATATCTACATAAATTATCGACATTTGAGTTCATATTCATTATCCGAATTACACCAAAAATCAACCAATTAACCTAACTAAAAAAAATACTACTAATTATCATCATAAACCAATAGAAAATATTAGATACCTAAATTACCCTTTCCACCCAATGCACTGTGCAGTAGGCCGGGTTTTTTGCTTCCCGGCTTTCAACGGACACGGTGTCTGAACCGGAGGCACCATGCAATTATACTGCAAGCACAAAGAACACCGAACCGGAATCGGAACCGTCGGATTCAATGATATTCCTGTCAAATAGTTATGCTGTAAATACAACACATGTAAAGTAGCTTCCAGCAACCGTTCCACAAACACACTCGGAACTTGACCCATGAACCGGTTATTATTCAGATAAAGTACTTGAACCGAAGCCAACAAAGGGGATATTTGACCCGATAACCGGTTAAAACTTAAATCCACAAATGCAATCCGGACTTGATGAACCGGCAAAACCGGTCCAGTAAACGAATTCCTCTGTAGTTGAAGATTTGACAAAGGGAATGTGAATAGAATACCGGGTATGCTACCACTGAACTGGTTCAAACTAAGGTCCAAATAATTCAACCGGTTCAAACGTGCCAGAACCCGGTCCACCGGACCGCTCAACCGGTTCCAAGACAATGACAAATATCGAATTGACGGAGACACAAAATCTTGCAAAACCGGCCCGGCTAATTCATTGTGCTTCACGTCAAGTCGGGTCAAGCTCCGTGACCCGAACCGGGGAATTGACCCGGAGAGCTTATTATGACATAAGATCACATTAGTCAACGCCGGCAAGCTTCCGATTGACCAGGGAATTTTTCCGGTGAGCTGATTATAACTCAAATCCAATGTTCTCAACCCCTTAAGCTGACCAATACTCGCCGGAATTTCGCCAGATATAAAATTCCGGCTAATTGCAAAAAACCGGAGATTTCTCAACTGAGAAATAGTAAGTGGTAAAGGACCCATGACCCGACCCGGAACAAGAGTGAACTCAGCAAGTGCAGTGAGCTTCCCAATGGCAGGATCAATGTGGCCAAATAAACCGGGTGAACCGGCACGTGGGTCACCGAGATTTAACGCGACAACTCTGTCGCCGGAACAATAAACTCCGGCGAAGTTGCATGGGTCAGAAGTGAAGTCCCATGAAATGAAATAAAAAGAACCGGGAATGTCGTTTAAAGATTTGTGTATGGATTGTAATGCTAGAAAATCCATGGGGTGCAACATTGTGCATGCTAGTAACATTTGATAAAGAAAAATTAATAGAAAAAATATCATCCTCATTTTCATATTTTCGAGCTGAGGGAAATATAGATACAGCAAATGTGTGTGTATATATAGAGGAAGAAGGTGAGGAGTTAATGTTGTTGATTCTTGTTGTAGAATTGTTGTGAGTTTTGGCTTGTGAAAGAAGGATGAAGAAAATGGCTGCTTTTTTGTTTTGTTATTGTGTACCTTGTCTTTGTTGTTGGTGTTGGTGCAGCGGTGCTAACTGAACTAGTACTGTACGAAGCTTTGTGACTTTGTTGCGTTTTGTTGTTCATTTTTATTTTATTTTATATGATTGTAGTCGTGTAACTAAAAATTCTCGATTTAGTCAATTAATTCGTGAATTTATTTAAGAAACTTTTCTACAGTATCGTCTTAAATTAAATCTGGGTCATAGATTAATCTAATCCAATGGCCCCGCTAGGGGCACCACATGCAAATCGAATACACCCTCATACACACAATCCCATCTAATTTCCTCCATTTTTAATTTGATTTTTCCCGTCAATTAGTAATTTTTTTTTTGAAATCTGACTTCACTGTATTTTTCTCCATCTCTCAACGATCAGTTTGCATATCATATATGCAACAAAATCGTGATTTTAAGGTGACACTGTAGAAAAGTTTCCTACAGTGTCAGGTAGAAACTCTTTACCCATTATAAAAAATACAGTAAAGCTTGATAAATTAATATTCGATAAATTAATAATTTATTATAAATTAAAATTTTAAAAATTATTTTTTGCATAATAACGATAGTATAAATTTAATCTCGATTATTTATAATCTAGTTAAATTAATAAAATTTGTCGGTCCCAATACTATTAATTTAGAGAGGTTTTACTGTACAATAAAATCTTGATAAATTAATATTCGATAAATTAATAACCGATTATAAATTAATATTTTCAAAATAATATTTTGGTCCCAACGTAATAACGATAGTGTAAATTTAACCTCGATTAATTAATAATCTCGTTAAATTAATAAAATTTGTTAGTCCCAATACTATTAATTTAGAGAGGTTTTACTGTATTAAAAAATTTATAAAAATACGAGAATCAAATGTAACTTGGTTTTTTAACTTCGTTCAAAAAATTTGCAACTTGGTTTTATATTTTTTTTTGAAAAAAATTGAAGTTATTTTTGGATATAATTTTGATTGTATTTAATTTAATTCGTGTAACTAGTTAAAAAAACCTATTATATAAACAAAAATGATTTCAATTATTAATTTTTAAAAATTTTTATGATTAATTTTGGTTGATATTCATTATAAATATGATTACAATGTCATAAACAATATTTTTATAAATAATTTAATAAAATCTGATATTTTTGCAATTTTTTTTAAAAAATTATTATTATTTTATTTTATTGTCATTTTCCTTTTTTTAAATTACAAATAAATAGTCAATAAACTTTTTAAATTTTAGAATGGGTGATCTAATTGATAGTTTTAAGTGAAATGAGTGGCCAGTTTGATATAAACCCAATTTACTAATGTTATTAATTTTGTCCATTAAATTCTAGGTCTAATTCTAAGTTTCAATCCTACAATGTTACATGGTATCGAATAAAATTGGTAATTTTTTTAAATAAAAATTAATAATTAAATTGGGACTTAATCAAAGTAAAAATTTGTATTTTAATATTATAATATTATAAAATATATTATTACAATTATATTAGTAATTTATTAAGTAATAATGTAATACTCCCTCTGTCCCCTTCTTTTCTTAATATTGGATTTTTGCACGGAGATCAAGAATAGTGGGTGTAATATTGTTAAAATAAATGAAGTAGTGAGTGTAATAGTAATTTTATTCTTAAAATATTTTAAGTGAAGTAGTGGGTGTAATAGTGTAAAGTGTTGAAAAAGTGGAGTGAAGTAGTGGAGTGCAGTGAAGTGCGGAACTTGGATGTAATAATGTATTTTATTATCAAAAGTTATTATTTTTAGTAATGTAAAGAATTAGTGGACGTACCAAAAAGGAAAGTGTAAAGAAATGAGAGGGACAAAGGAAATATGTATTTATAATATCATAAATTATGTAATAATTCATATTTGTTTCATATATTATTTTAATTCTATTAATTTATTATAAATACTCTAATCAAAAAGTAGTCATAAAGATTAATTAAAAATTTTAAAAATCGAATCTATTAGACATTTAATAGAAATTTAATTGTTTGAATCGGGAATTTTTAGAATAATACAATAAATTATTCCCTCATATAAAATTCTTGCAATATTAATTTCGTCGATTAAATTTACTTTACTGTGTTGGTAACTGGGAAATTATACAAGGAGAAACACTGTTACCAAAAAGTACGAAGATAACTTTATTATATGGACCAAACTTTACAGCAGGAGCAGTACTTTTCTTACTTTACCATGACTGCATGAGCATAAACTTGTTA
The DNA here is from genome assembly GCA_037693485.1 of Kitagawia praeruptora. NCBI lineage: Eukaryota > Viridiplantae > Streptophyta > Magnoliopsida > Apiales > Apiaceae > Kitagawia > Kitagawia praeruptora. Next base: position 154,929,753 of record CM075348.1, on the reverse strand, counting down.
ATTACACCAAATTTTAGATGATTTGGTAATTATATTTTTATACTTCATTCGTCCTTTTTTATTAGTTGGCACATTTGCAAAAATTACATAAATTATATTAAGAAAGTTTTAATTATGTAATTTATTTCCATATTTGTCTCTAATCTTAAAATTAAATGATGAATTATGAATGTGTATATTAAATATAAAGTCAAATATTGGTATTAGAAATAAATGGGTATACTATAAGGAAAAATTGGTAAAAAAATGTATTGGAACGAGGAACGTGACAACTATTTAGGGACAATTTTTTTTTTTAAATGTGCCAACTAAAAAGGGACGGAGGAAGTATATAATTAGCAGTGATTTTATCCATAATTTTGTTTTAATTTTATGGTTTGGTCATTGTATTACTAAAATAATCTCAATTTCCGAATCTAATATTTTTTAAAATAGACGATCAAGATTATATCATATTAAAAAAAATATGATCTAAAAAGAATATAATTAAAAAAGTTTGTCAATTTCTTCTCTTTTTTGTTTATATGTAGATTTAACTGAAAAATAATTGTTAAATCATTACTAAACTAAAAAATAATTTTGTTAATTTTACATGGGCTATAAAATCGATCGTGTAAAATCTTATATGTACACGTTTTTAACAACAGTCTGATATTTAAATTAATAGCATATAAATTTTTAAAAAATTATTATAATTATAAATATTAAAAAATGAATCGTATTTTGCACGGGTTATAAATTAATGTAGATACAATTTGACTGAGAATGAATGGAGTACTACTAAATTAGTGTATCAAATAAAGGTGAAGTAGGGGCCAGGTAATATAATTGGCTGGCAACAGCAAATAGTCAATAACATAAACGGAGGGAGACAGGTGAGTGAAAATGGTATACTTTCCTCATCCCTCAGCCTTCTTGTGTACGCCCAGAGCCTCAGATGAATTGTAGATGAGAATGAGAATAAAATCATAAATTTGAAAAGAGATAAATATAATTTGAAAATTTTGAAACTTTCCGAGTTCTTACGAGAAATTCGTTAATATTTTGTTCATCCGATTACCGATTGTGACCAATTAAACTATCCAACCAAATATGAACATATAAAATGTAGTTGATGAGAATGAGAAAGAAATCGATATAATTTGAAAAGATATAAATATAATTTGAAATTTTCTGAATTCTTACGAGAAATTCGTTAATATTTTGTTCATTCGATTGTGAACCATCCAACCAAATATGAACATATAAAATGTAACATTTTGATTCTTGTCATTCGGATTGTAATATTCTCGACCACACGTCTCCTTACATTATCAATGGCACAAACTCGATCGTCTAACATCAAATACTTTATAAATTTTTTCCAGTACACAAATTTGGGTCACTGATCATTTTTTTTAAGAATTGATGTGTACCTGAGAAGAATTAAGGGAATACTAACAAACTACTCCGAGTTTATGGAACATAATAGTGATAATTACTCATTCTGCAAGTTATGCATTTATGGAGATATAAAGATGTTCATTAAGTGTCCTAGGACTCCTAGTATTAGTCTCGATTACTACTATTATCGAGAGTTGTAAAAAGCGGGAATCGGACTTAATCAGTAGAGGTACTGTCCAGGGATTAATCGGGGGATTAATCGGGTATTTGAGGATTAATCGGAATGATTAATTGAATAATCGGATTATTAATCAGGGATTAATCGGTGATTAATCGTGATTAATCGATGATTTTTAGAACAGAGCTATTATCTTTAAAGGTTCTTTTCAATGATTTAATAAAATGGTTTGGCAATCGCAATCAGGACAGATGATAGCGACGTTATTTATTTATTTCACATTCCTGGACTTCCTTGCCCATTGTGTCGAGTAATTTACAAAACATTTTGTGAATAAACAGAAAAATGCATGTCAAAAGGGAAAGAAATCGTGGTCAAAAGATGGTGAAAAACTAAAAATTCAATATGAGCGAGCTAAGTAGCCAGCTAATACTGACAACACGGTGCATTACTCCTCTGTTGCTGAATAGAATTTTTCTTATGAAATTGCACATAGTAACACAAGGGTTGTTAGTGCAATAAAAAGAAATGTGGTACCAATTATTGTATTGCATAAATCAATGTGTATGTACCCTGAATATATCAATGTTCAATGGTGGTGGCACCAAAATTTCGAAATTCGGTGGACGAAACTTTTTTTTTTTTTTTTAGGCATTTACATTTTATTGATTTGTCGAGATTAGTCGAGGATGCAAAAAAGATTTGCTTAATTCGTCGAGATTAATCCCTTGGTTTTCACATGTGTTGATAAAACTTAGTTACGGTGTTACTTTCATCCAGCTGGTATAGTTTCTTTTGAGGAGAAAGCTGCAGGCCACCATATTGTTCTTCCCACGCACAGTATGCACCTTTCCGTACAACCATTCCTTTCAAATCTACAACTTGAGGGAAATAAATATATGGTCGAAAGAAAAAAATGTCATTTGATATAGGCCCTATTTGGCAATTAGCTGATAGCTGTTAGCTGATAACGGATTGAATTAGCTGTTTTGACTAGCGGATTGAATTAGCTGTTTTGACTAGCGGATTGAAATTAGCTGTTTTGAATAAAAGTGTTTGGTAAATAACTTTTTGAATAACTTTTTGTGACACATAGCAAACCTCTAATTGAAAAAGCTCCTTTTTAGGAGCTTTTTCAAAATTAGCTTTTTGATCTCAAACATCTAACTCAAACCTCTAACAACCAAACACTCACATTAGAGGTTTCATTTGGTCAAACCTCTAATCTACCCCCAAACCTCTAATTTTATCCCAAACCTCTAACTTCCAAACACCCCCATAATTGTTTTCTTAGTTGTGGTTCATGACTCCAACCAGTCCTCTGGGTTCTGGATAGTAAAAGCTTGCCATTACTAAGAAGTAAGAAGGGTGAGTGATTCATGATTTTGCATTAACTATGACCATGCCAATCAAAAGCTCGAGCACTAAACTTGTAGCAGAGTCTATCATATTAACATTTACCCCCTCCATTCAAATGTCACCAACATTTTGGTACAGTCGGTTATGAAGAAAACACAGATGATATATTTCATGCAAACATACCTAACACCTAATTTCACACACATCAAAAGAGGCAAACTAAAACCATAGTCTCTGTTGAGCAGTTATCATGTCCCTCTTGAGCCAAGAGGTTCAGGGTTTACTTCACTTGCCAACACCGAGAATGTTGTGGTGAAGGCAATGCTCCATCGTTAAGTACGTCAAGTTTAAGACTGTGTGTTACTCGTGACGTGTGGAAGGTGTGGTGGTTGACTGTGTTAATTCATTTCTTAACTTCTAATCACCACAATCCACATAAGTTAAACATCCAAGACAACCTAAGACCACAATCCACATATCTTTAACTCTAAGACAACCTAATCACCATAAACTAGAGCCTGTGTTAGTTCTTTCTTTGCTAGCTCTTATAAAACTTAATTTGAATACCTAATACAAACAAATAACCATGAATTGCAACAAAACTGCACGTTAAAATTTAGGCAAGATAGTCTTTTGTTCAGGAAAAGTTGGTCCATCTCCAATTGATGACAGTTTTGAAATTGTTCAAATGGAGTATACATCAGTACATCACAAATCCATTATGCAAATGAACAATATATAATGTAGGAAAATTTATGGGGGAGAGAGATGATTATGATGATATATACCATTCAGCAATATACCTTTAAAGCAAATTAAAAGTATAGCAGACTCAGATCTAACACCATGTGAAATTTTTGAATGAGAGATGACTATGACAATTACCATGCAGCAATGAAACATTAAAGCAGAATAAAAATATACCTGCTGCACATTAAACACCAAGTAAGATTTTGTTACAAGGGATACGTATGATGGCATCTACCATTCAGCAAGGCAGTAACAGAACTTTAAAGCAGAATATATTTTGCCATTAAATTAAACACCATATAAGTTTATTGAAAACGTAGAGACCTACTCAAATTTATATAACCAATGTGAAGGGAAGAGAAGAATCAGAATCCCACTGCATGACAGAGAAGACACAAGACTGAAAGACTTGCAGACTAAAACACAGCAACCCCATCTCAAGCTAGGAAAACAAAACACAAATATATGTTTACAACCCCCATATAAATAAGAAACTATGCCACAAAAAATTAGCCTACCAAACAGATCACTGTAGCAAAATTAATCTCCACATTGAACAACTTCATAAGCAACAAACCTGCCGTTCTGTAATTACATGACTGACCAGATGAATTTTGTGCGCCATTAGAAAAATAAGTACAAAACTTTATTTGCTTGACCCCCAATCAATATGTCCCAAACAATCTGACATGGGTTGTTTCTTCCCAAATTTCTACACACATACTCACAGATCAAGAATTTGATCCAGTATATAATGCATTAATCCAAAATCATCAAAATACGCAATGAAGTATCAGACAGTTGCATGATCATAGTAACAATTATATCTAAGTCAGAAACTGTAAGCCAATCATTATGACGAAAGGCGATTAAGAGGGGGGGAGGTAGCATAAAACAGCAACGATCTATTCATCCACCTAACTTAAGTCATCTCAAACTTGAGTTTTGACCCTACATCTAACATAATCTCCAACAAGAAAAGAAAGGAAGATGGTCTAAAGCAAGCGCTCACATAACATTTGACAACTGGGATTTTAAATTAGCTTTCTTTTCTGGTAACAATCACCACCTCATTTATCCCATGATCGGAATAACTCCACCAGCAGCTACGATCTGTTGCTCCAGCTGCATATTAAAGAAATTTTTTTGTTTAAAATCGGAAGCAAAAAAGGACAACAGAAACAAAGAAATAACTCGGAACACTGCAAATGCTAGAACTGTTGCATTCTTCAAAACCTAGATATTTAGTTAAAGGAACTAAGGATACTGGTTCTGATGAAAAACGCGAAGTAGTAATACTCCCTACTTTATGATTTGTCAGATCAATAAACTTTGTAAAGTCTACTAAAAATACCATCCAACCACAGAATTTACGTAATTTTTTTGAAGACCAAGAAAAAGTGTAATCATGCTTATCAACTGATCGGTACCTTTGAAACAATAAAACGATGTACACAGGCACAATATTAAAGGACGCAGTGAGATGTTGGCTAAGAATTCATGAACTGATATAATGAACCTGAAGGAAAATAAGAAAACAATTTTCAATTTTATGCATACTTACCCTGAACAATGTCTGAAGCTTGTTCTTTACCAGGTAGTATTCATCTTTCACCTGTTGGAGGCACCTCACGCACCTGCACCAGACATTTTATAGCCATCTAATCGTATCAATAAGAAATGGGCTGCAAGCACTAATGACAATAGTAAGACTAATATATGACATCAGGGGCAACCAGGAATTTTGAACATTATGCCTACATTTCCCTCAATTTAATATTAGGATCACCACTTATAATTACTTGTCAGGTTTACTTCCCTAGCAAAACTAAGTAGAGCCAGTAGAATTCTGAATTTGACAGAAAGACAACCCCTGAAGGAATCATAAAACTTACCAGTTCTCTTCTGAATAATTTAATTCAAAAAAATGAAGATTCATGTGGACACTAATATTCCAGAATCCATGTTGATTAGAGAACAGAAGGCTACAATCGCAACAAGTTCCACACATATCTAATATTGATTGGTTCAACACATAAATTACAATAACAGAGTACTGCATAGTTTCAATCACTTTAAGACGCTACACAATTGACTTTATGTTATTTGTTGCCAATTGATGTTGTTCATGTATTGCTCGCTTGGCAAGTCTTGAATTTAGTTCAATGTGAAGTATCATGAGATTAGTAACAGTACTAGCTTTGGAATTCGAGGTTGAAAGATGTGTCAATTATGAAAATCTCTTCGTAAGTTTATGAAAGCTCATTTTCTTCCTAATGTTGAGCAGGTTGAATGCAATACTATGGAGGTTTTCCCCAACATTACTTGTTCAGAGCATATTGTATTTGCAAATAAGGACAAAACAGAAGAATAGAATAGCATCAATTTTAGCGTATTTTGTAAATCAAGTTGATCATATTGCTGAAGAAGTTTATGAAGTTATATAATAAACAACGAAAAGGAAGACAAAAGTGTTCAAGAGGTAAAAGAGGGATCAGTTCTTGAAAAGAAGCAGTTCAATAATCAAATTTTTTATAATCCAATGTTGAAAATATTGAGTTTCGAGAATATCTATTCCAGCCTCTTCCACCTTCGTATAGCTTTTAAAATTTGTCGCGGACTGTGGTTCATTGTATGGTGTCAATGTATCATTCATCAAATGTAGACTAAAATCATAGGTGCTATCTCATTCGTTCATCGTTATCACCTTCTACAAACTCCTGGTCGAGTTTCTTCAGCAGGGGGACAAGATAGGTAATACAAGTGAAGATGATGAGAAGATTTTATATTTTTCATCAAATAAATTAAGCATATCAATTAAGGGGGAAAATAATGTATTCATTTATTTAATAAATTAGTGGGTCTAGCTACCTAGATAGTTTCACTATTATGCATATTTAGATTATTGAAGTATAATCCAAAATAGCTGCTCCCCACATATTCAACAGCTCTTACAATGGAATTATTAAATACTGACAATCTCTCTAAATATGGGCTGCGATCCATACTAATCACTCTATTGTGAGAAACCAGAATAGTAAATTTTCGGTACTTAATCCACACATGTCACCATTTTACTTTTTGTATATCACAATTTCTCATTCTTAAATTCTGGTCCCCCATCAGCATGTCTACGAACTGAACCCTAAATGTTTTTCAAACTAAGTCAATATTTAACGTGCAGATATTGGATAACTAACCCCCTTGAGCCAATTATATCAAGATATCTCAACATGCTTTAGGACTGACATTTTTAAACAAGTGACACAGCCATATAGACAATGCACAAAGCAGTAGGCACACATAGAAATTCCATCCAGTAGTTAGAGCAAGGATTGTCTTTTCCGATGTTTGCACATTAAGGGTTCAAGTATGCCATGTTCGGTTCAATTAGCAAAAACTGACAAATTTCAGAGGAAAAAATGAATTGCCTCATATCTATCTATCTATCTATCTATCTCTATATATATATATATATATATATATATATAGCCAAGGTTCTAGAGAGAACATCCTTAAAAAGAGAACGAGAGAACACATCATCTAACCATTGAATCTATTAGATCTAATGGCCCCGCCAGGGGCACCCAATACAAAAAAGTCTTATAATTCTACCCTCTATCCATTCATAAAAAAAAAAATCAAAAAAAAAATTCAAAAAAAAATTTCAAAAAACCTGTTATGACGTCACAGTGACATCATCATCATCATTATTATTTTTTTTTTTAAAAATTATATTTTTTTCTAATGAATGGATAGAGGATAGAATTATAAGACTTTTTTGTATTGGGTGCTCTTGGCGGGGCCATTAGATCTAATAGATTCAATGGTTAAATGATGTGTTCTCTCGTTCTCTTTTTAAGGGTGTTCTCTCTAGAGCCTAACCCTATATATATATATAACATATAATGAGAAACAAAAGGTTCATTAATTTTAAAAGAAAGATAACAAAAAATATCAAGCGTTTAATTTTCCTTTAAACGTTATGGGAACAAGTGCCCTATTTGGCCAATATGTAGTACTGTTCTGAATGACAGTTAGCAAAACTGATCTTCCCATAGCAGCAAATAATTTTGTGCAAGTTTGTTGGATAAACTATATACGCGAGTTTTGTAAATTTTTGTGCAGTACAAACGAGTTAATAAATATTGACGCACAAGAAACAATATGGTATTAATGGAAAGAAAGACTAACCCTTCCATGTTCTTGGCGTCATAACAAGTTTTGAAAGAAACACATATGTTCCTCACTCTTTGAGCACCGATGCTGTCATTTAAAAAAACATGAATAGTAAGAACTTTGTAAAATGATAAAGAAACTGATAGTTATGACAATGTAATTCCTATATATACATAGTTTGTTAGTCTATGTAATTGCTAAAAGATGGTCTATGAATAATACAAACACTGTAATAAAACAAAGACGGAATGCAGATGCATGGACCATAACATCATTGCATCCTAAAACAGATAATATCAATGTCCATAGCATCAAACAGTGACTAACAAAGAAAACAACAATAAACGTTTGTAGGGAAACAACCCAAGAGGGAGGTAGACACTTATACTGCAAAAGTTTGCACATCAAACCAAATTTAAGTACTCCTACTGATTTAAACATCAAACCCTAGATCTAGCTCCCATACCATATCTCCTCGCTCCTCTTTATCCAAACTAAAACCACCCCGGTGCTCTTCCACACACACACACACATACATATAGGCGAAACTAGAATTCCAAATCATCCCGGGTTCAAATATTTCTGGCACCGGTTCAAAAATATTTCACTAATTTTTAGAAATTCAGCTAGGGCTAAAAATATGCTGGATTTAAAAAATCACCAGGGGTTGGATCCAACTGGAAAGACTAAAACTTTATGATCCACCTAGCATAAATTTCGATTTTTACTGTACAAAATCCTCAACCTCAAATCAGGGCATTGCAAATATACAGCCAATATAATCTCAGTTCAAAATGAAGCTAACAAATTATATAATACAATCTTCTAAAAACTACATCAAGTATTAAAGTCGAAACTTGTTATCTATTTAACAGAATGATAATACCTTGAGCTACTCCCCTTGAATTGGTGAACACACGCATCAACTTGCTTATAATCCACATGCTGCTGGTCGCTGGCCAAACCAAAAACCCACAAGTAAAATTCAAATCATACATCATAATCGAAACTTTTTCTCATTCAATAAAATATATATACAAACACTGACAGAGCAATGGCCAAGTTATGCAAAAGCTTCTCTGAATCTTCAAAGAAAAGAGTAACAACTTCATTCACAAACTCAGGATTACTCTCATCTTGAAGCTTCTGAATCTGCAAAAACTGATCATCCAAAAGTCCCTATATTTTACATCAAGAAAACAACAGCCCATTACTAAAAATCCAAAAGGGTGTCCTAATCAAGTGAAATTCAAAACACCCATATCAAAATTGAACTCGGATCAGTGATTTCATATTTAAGGGCAAAAGGGTAATTAAAAAAACTGACCTCACGATAAAGAGAAGACAAGAAATCAACGTACTGTCGCTGCAACTGATTGACAATATCCATGGGGGGTTTTCAGACAAGTCAGAAAGACAGACACTCTGTTTGTTGCTTTCAGTGGGGAATGACTCGATTGTACTAGAACACTGATTGATATGGTGTCTATTATTACAAGCTTATTACGGGTGAAACATTAATACTCCCTGTGTCTTAATAACTTATTTTTGTTACTATTTATTATAAACGATTGACTACTAATTTACGCATAATTTATAAGACAAAATATAGTCATGAGTGATCTTGTTGGATTCGTATTTATGGATTCGTATTTATGAGTACTTTAATACAGTGAAGTTTTTATATTTAGTACTAATACGAAATTCAAGATATTAAGGATCAAAAGTGTGCGTTGGCAAACGTGTTTTTAAAAAGAGGAAACTTATTATGAAACGGAGGGAGTAATATACTATGAAACAGGGTATAATTGTGGTTTGGTTTGGTTGGCATTATAAAAAAAAAATACACCTAAAATAAATAATAAATAATATAATTAATGATAAATAGTAGATTAATATAATAAAATTAATGGTAATTAATTAATTATTTTTTTCACATTAAAATAATCTATACTATCTATACTATACTATATACAATAATAAGTGAAATATGGTATAATTTGTAGTTTGGTTAAATCATATTTTTGGTTATCCCCTATTTTTGGTTATTACCCATTTATAATCGTTAGATCTTTAACTCAAATAGATCATTGACTGTTAGATACAACAATACTAAAAAGTGTTATATACAGAGGTTTAAGGTTTGATTCCCGGCAACAACATAGTAATTTATATTTAATATTAAAATTTATTATATACAAAGATGTTAGGTTCGAATTCTTCACATAACATATTAAAATTAATATTTATATATTATTATACTAAATTATAAATAAATTATAAATAAATTAAAAGTAACCCGTGCTTTGCACGGGCTATAAGCTAGTAAAATTAAAGGTAATTAGTCAATTTTCTTTTTCACATTTACCTTTAGTTGAAGATATTACCTTTTATAAACACCTAAATAACATAATCAATATCAATATCAATATATTCTTAATGTCTGCTAGTATTACATTTTAAAAATTACTGTTTTTACCCTTCATTTTTTTAATCTTCTTTATTTCTTTCATGCCCTTTTTTGTCATTACACAGGAAAATTACAGCTTTTATCCTTTATGTTTTTAATCTTCTTTATTTCTTTGATGTCCCTTTTTGTCATTACACAATATTTGGAGCGACCCAATTTAGATTGGATCGACCCAAATCTTCTTTATTAATCAATTTCCTTTTTCAGGTTAAACATATTATCTTTTCTATTTTTCAATAACTAAATAATTTACTTCTTTGGTAAAATACAATATCTTTTACATTTTATCTAACTAAAATTTCTCCATTTTTTAAAACTACGATCAATTTTGTATAATAAAATAACATAATTATATTATAATTAGTATTAAATAATTAATTACCTTTTTGAGCCAAAATACGTTACCTTTTCTCTAACTAAAATCTCTCTTTTTCCAATTGTATCATGGACGGTTACCTTTTTCAAACACGTTACCTTTTTTCCCTTCTATTACGAAAATCTCTCTTTTTCCAATTATATCACGGGCGATTCGATTTAATAAAAAAAATAATAAAAATATTATAGTACTAATAATTAACTGATTACCTTTTCAACTAAAACGTATCATCTTTTATATTTTTTCTAATTAAATTCCTTTTTTTCTAGAAATTTCAGGGGCAACATTAATTTCTCATTTTCTAAAAACTATGAGCAATTTTATTTAGTAAAATAACAGAATTAAATTATAATTACTATAAACTAATCAATTACCTTTTTCACATAAATTATGTCATCTTTTTAATTTTCACGTTACCTTTCTATTTTTTAAAACTAAAATCTCTCTTTTTCTGATTTTATCACGGGCGGTTCTGTTTAATACAATAAACTAATAATATTATAATATTCATAATTAACCGAATGCATTTTTTATCTAAAACGTATCAATTTCTATTTAATGAAATAAAATAATAATTAAATAAAAACTAATAATTAGCCGATTACCATTTTCAAGTAAAACCTATAATTTTTTTATATTTTCTAACTAAAATCGCTCATTTTCTAGAAATATCACGGATAACATTTATATAATTATTATCAAATCTCATATAAAAATTTAAGCCTCCCAACTTTATATTTTAAAAAAATTAACTTAAATTAATGAAAAATTCATATAATATTAAAAAAGTTCGTGCATCGCACGGGTTTTAAGCTTGTATAATAAAAATTCGTATACAACGAATAATATCCGTTAGATTTTTAGTTAAAAATTAAAACTGTTATATACTTATATAAAGGAGAAACGAGTGCAGGTAAAGTGGTGCCGGTCAAATAGCTCGGTTCTATTTTGTTAAATTTCTCAAAATTTTGAATTAATAATTCAAATGATTAAAAAAAAATCTCAATTCCATTTTAAAACTTTACTAATAGAGGAAACTAAATATATAGTTTCATTATTTTTTACCTATAAAATTTTTACTAATGAAGTAAAGTAAATATCTAAATTGCATTTTAAATTTTTACTAATCGAGGAAACTAAATATACAATTTCAATATCCTTACCTTTAAAATTTCATTTTAAAACATTGAAAGTTTGGTCGGTCGGTTAGTTGGTTGGTCGGTTGGTCGGTCGGTCGGTACCTATTGTTTTTACTTAATTACCCTTACTTAATTATAAATAAAATTTCTCCTAATAACTAATCAATTTATGTTTTCAAGTAAAACATACTAAAATAATCAATTTCCTTCTAAAATACGTTACATTTTCTATTTTTTTAGCTAAAATCTCTTTTTCCAATTAAATGACGCCTTTACTTAATTATAAATAAACAATTTCTCAATAACTAATCAATTTTTTTTTCAAGTTATTAAAATAATCAATTTTTTTTAAAAAAAATGTTACCTTTTCTATTTCCTTTAGCTAAAATCTATAGTTTTCCAGTTATATGGCGCCGGTCGGTTGGTTGGTTAGTTGGTCGGTACCTATTGTTTTTACTTAATTACCCTTACTTAAATATAAATAAAATTTCTCCTAATAACTAATCAATTTTTGTTTTCAAGTAAAACATATTAAAATAATTAATTTCTCTAAATTGCATTTTAAATTTTTACTAATCGAGAAAACTAAATATACAACTCAATTGCATTTTAAATTTTATTAATAGTGGAAATTAAATATCACTAACAAAATATAATAAAAATTTGTATGCAACGAATAATATCCGTTAGATTTTTAGTTAAAAATTTGAACTATTATATAAATATATAAAGGAGATCCGAGGGGATTTAAACCTCTACTATTATCCTTCATTTTTTTATTAATAATATAAATAATGATAATTAGCCGATTGCCTTTTTCAATTAAAAGATGTTTACTTATAATTGATATGATATTACCTTTTATAAATACCTAAAATATCATATCTTCCAATCAATAATTTTTTTTTCTCTAATCAGCATTTGGAGCGATCCAATTGGATCAACCCAAATCTAAACCTCTACTATTATCCTTCATTTTTTTATTAATAATATAATTAATGATAATTAGCTGATTGTCTTTTTCAATTAAAAGATGTTTACTTATAATTGATGATATTACATTTTATAAATACCTAAAATATCATATCTTCCAATCAATAATTTTTTTCTATTAATTAAAACACGTTGACTTTTAATTTAAAACATAATATTGCAATAATTAATACATACCCAAAAATATGACTTCATATCTTCTAACCACTAACCAAATATAACAAAAATTCGTATACAACGGATAATATCTGTTAGATTTTTAGTTAAAAATTAGAACTGTTAGATTCAATGATTAAATATATTACATGATTAAATTTATTTACTAATTGCATACCCAAAAATATGACATCATATCTTCTAACCACTAACAAAATATAATAAAAATTCGTATACAACGAATAATATCCGTTAGAATTTTATTTAAAATTAGAACTGTTAGATCTAATGATTAAATATGTTACATGATTAAATTTATTTACTAAAATTTCTAGGTTCGAATTCTGTCAACGATACTATTATCCTTCATTTTCTTAATCTTCTTTATTTCTTTGATGCCCCTTTTTACCATTACACAACATTTGGAGCGACCCAAATTAGATTACATCGACCCAAATCTAAACATATATTATTTTTTGTCATTACACAACATTTGGAGTAACCCAATTGGATCGACCCAAATCTAAACCTCTACTATAGTATTATCCTTTATTTATTTTTTTATCTTTCTTTATTTCTTTGATTATCCGTTTTGTCATTACTCAAATCTATCTCTGTCATTTTTCACCTTGAAGTCCATTCCGCTCAAATCTTCACACTGCTGGATTTTGATGCATGTTTGCACTTTTCAGATTTGAAAGCTGGGTTTTTCACCAAATTAACATCTCAACCCCCTGAAGTAGGGTTAAGGTATGTGTACTAGACCTCTGTACGGGTCATATATGTTTGGTTCAAGTTTTCAGTTTGGCCATAAGAGTTAAGTTTTTATTTATTTCAAAATATTAAAAATTAGACAGGATAATATTTTTTTGGTTTTGATTTTGGTTTAGAATTTAAGAATTAAAGTTTTAATGAATTACCCGATGTTATAATAATATACAGGACACCAGAAAGGTACCTTTAAAATATTTGCTTGGCCTTTCAATTTTTTATTTTACATGTCGTAATAACAAAGGTAGTTGGAAAGATTACCAGTTAATAACATTGACACAGTACGAACCATGTTATTTGTAAATAATCTTGGGACTCAGTTTGATACTTATAGACATTATTTTGTTTTCAAGCAAGTTTATGTTCTTTATGAATTTGTTCAACTTAATGTTCATGGGGTAGACATGCTACGTACCAGAAGGTCTTATGGAATAGCATACATTTTATCGGATGTCTCCGAAGGGACTATGGAATAGCATACTTAGAAGCTCAGACCCACGTCACAAGCCTCACCCTCTGGGTCAGGTAACATTGCTCTTATTTATGGTCTAAATATCTTCTTTACTCGCGTTCAATTTCACTTCATATATGATCTCATATTTAGCACTTTCACTTGAGCTCCATATTAAAATATAAAAGCACTAACTTTTCCCTTTTTCAGTTTAGTTGGCTTTTTGAGAGAGAAGAAGTAATGGAAAATGTGATTGTTATAATTTGTAATCAAACATTATTTGAAGATAAAAGTGAATATGTGAGCTTCTTGCGGAGACCTGTGTTTTTGGTAAACAGTATTATCCTTCATTTTTTTAATCTTCTTTATTTATTTAATGCCCCTTTTTGTCATTACACAGCATTTGGAGCAACCCAATTTAGATTGGAACAAAAAATTCTAATATGATATTGTACTTATTTTCAGTAACGTTGTAGTACTACGATTGTACCTCCAGCAAAATAAGTAGTTTAAAAATATATTCAAATTCAAATTATTATATTCATTTCAATAAGAACATACTTTTAATATAATAAAGTCAGCCATGGTGAAAGACCTTAATTTGAACATAAACAATAAATCTACTAGAATATTTATCTGATATTTTGGCTTGCTTATTTAATTGTATAATTTACTTATTTTTAATAAAATAATCTATATTAATAATATATATACACTTTTTTTTCATACATGAATTTACTAATACAGTTTAATGGTCACGCTCTGGTGAGAATGAGAACAGTGGGAACACACATATTCAGTACATTTCAAGCTATTTTAAAGGGCCCCGCTAGGGGTATCTTCACAAAAAAAAGTCATAAAATTCTACCCTCTATCCATTCATAAAAAAATTAACAAAAAAATTAAAATGAGAACAGTGAGAACACACATATTCGCTACATTTCAAACTATTTTAAAGGGCCCCGCTAGGGGCATCTTCACACAAAAGTCTTATAATTCTACCCTCTATCCATTCATAAAAAAATTTAACAAAAAAAAATTAAAAATTGCTTGAAATGTGATCTCATTGTTCTCCAACATTTACACATTATATTAATTATGAGGTCTCATAGTTAATATAACATGTTCTTGATATTATATGAGGTTTAATGTTTTGGAGCCATTTAATGTTTTGGAGTCATTGGGGGTGAAGGAATTATCATTTCCGCATTTGAATAATGAAGACAATTTATTATTGTTTTCAATTAGAGAACAATATTTGTAAACATATTTATTATTTTTATTGCAGATTTTGATGGATTAAATAAATTTTCAACATTGTTAAAATAGAATTTTATGCTACTTTTTTATATAAATTTTAGCATATCATTATTTTATTAAATACTTATATAATTGTATATAATATCTTGCTAAGAATTGATTATTTATATAATTGCATACAATATCTTTTAAAAATCAATCAAATTTGTTAAATTTTTGGTATTGTCAATTTAAATTAAGTAAGATGTTTTAAGAAATAAATCAAATTTGTTAAACTTTTGGTGTTATAATTTTAAATTAAATAAGAAGCCGTGTACGAAGTACGGGCAAAATGCTAGTATAATTAATGTTAATTAGTCAATTGCCTTTTTCACATTTACTTTTAGTTGAAAATATTACTTTTTATACACCTAAATAACATAATATAATTAATGTTAATTAGTCAATTGCCTTTTTCACATTTACTTTTAGTTGAAAATATTACTTTTTATAAACACCTAAAAACATTAATCGAATCATATCTTTCGATCATTAATATTTCCTTTCGAATTAAAATAAGTTAACTTTTTAATTTAAAACAAATCTTACAATCACTAATATATACCCGAAAATATCACAGCATACTTTTCAAGAAAAATATAGCACACCTAAAATAAATAATAACGTAATATAATTAATGGTAATTAGTCGATTAACGTAATAAAATTAAAATCTATACTATACTATTATAAGAGAAACATGTATAATTGGTTGGTTGATCGATTGGTTAACACCTTCCCAAAAAGGTGGTTAACACTAGACCTGGCAAAATGGGTCTGGATCCAAAAAACCGAACCGAAATATGTGGAACCTAATCCGAAATTTGATCCGAAATAGATTATCCGAAAATGTATCTGAAACCGAAACAATCCGAATACGAACCGAAACCGATTCAATTTAATCAAATCCGATAACGATCCGAAAACCGATTTGACCCGATCCGAAAATTAACCGAACCGCAAATTTAACCAAAAATTATATGAAATACTGTATCCAATTATGACCATGTATCCGATTATAATCAGAACCGATCAAATCCGAATAAAAATTTACCCGAACCGAATATGACTTGAATCCGATGTAAATACGAAACTAAAAATAACTGAATCCAAAAATTTTCGATAAAATAATTTTATATAGATTAATATTTTCTTGACCTTTATTTGTTTAGTTTTGTCAATTTTATATTTTCTGATTTGCTATATATTTAATATTGTCATTGAATATTGCTTACGATATTTTGTATATAATAATATTTTAATTCAATTTGCAAATATAAATTAATAAATTCTGCACATAATTAGCAAAAAATAAATAAATAATTCTGCATATTCTCGGTAGAAATTAAAGTGCATTCACTTATATAGCGTTTATTGGAGCGCTGTCTAAGTGAGTGCATTCACTTCCATAGCACTTATGGAAGCGTTATATAAGTGATGTATCTAATTTTGACATATTCGGTCTTATTTAATAAATTTTGACACATGTATTTTTTTAAAAATATTTTTTATTTTTTGAAAATTTGGAAATATCACTAAATTAGATATATCTTGACATCCGTACGGTTGGATCGTCGAGAAATAATTTTAAAAAAATAAAATCAACAATCCGTGACAAAACAATAGTTACAAGTATTAATCAATTCGGTAGTTGACTACTAAGATCTCCAACCAAATTAATATTTTATTTTTTGAAAATTTGGGAATATCACTATATTAGATATATCTTGAGTTCCGTACGGTTGGATCGTCGCGAAATAATTTTTAAAAAATAGAATCAACAATCCATGACAAAGCACTAGTTACGAGTACTAGACTACTAAGATCTCCAACCAAATTAATTTTTTATTTTTTTAAAATTTGGTAATATCACTAGATTAGATATATATTGAGATCCGTACGGTTGGATCGTCGAGAAATTAATTTTAAAAAATAGAAACAACAATCCGTGACAAAGCACTAGTTACGAGTACTAGTCAATTCAATAGTTGACTACTAAAATCTCCAAGCAAATTAATTTTTTATTTTTTAAAAATTTGGCAATATCACTAGATTAGATATATCTTGAGATCCGTATGGTTGGATCGTCGAGAAATAATTTTTAAAAAATAGAATCAACAATCCGTGACAAAGCACTAGTTACGAGTACTAGTCAATTCGGTAGTTGACTACTAAGATATCCAACCAAATTAATTTTTTATTTTTTAAAATTATGGTATATCACTAAATTAGATATATCTTGAGATCCGTACGGTTGGATCGTCGAGATATATTTTTTTAAACATAGAATCAACAATCCATGACAAAGCACTAGATACGAGTACTAGTCAATTCGGTAGTTGACTACTAAGATCTCCAACCAAATTAATTTTTTATTTTTGAAAAATTGGGAATATCACTAATTTTGATATATCTTGAGATCCGTATGGTTGGATCGTCGAGAAATAATTCTTGAAAATAGAATAACAATCCGTGACAAAATACTAGTTACGAGTACTAGTCAATTCGGTAGTTTTTTTTTATAATTAAAATTTCCATTAAAGGTTGGTAACACTTCATGGCAAAGCCAAGAAGCCCAACCGACCTAACAAAAAAAGCCCAAAAAGAGTGGGCCGCTGATACAAGGACCTATCGCTAGAAATCCAAGAAAACAAGCAAGGCTTAGGAGCCTGTAAGAAAACCTAGAGACCGAGAAAGATGTTATGCTGCCATAGTATACAAAAGTGGCCAGCATACAGAACAAAATACTGCAAAATGATTAGTTGAGGGCACGACCATTGTCTGAGACTTGGTCCAGTGCCACCACATTCCGAGCAGGTGGAGAGGTTATAGCCGGAGCAAATCCTATCACATGGCCTTGAGCATCCATGGGGATTGGGGAGACTAGCAGTTATTGAATGGGAGGGCCAAAGCCCATGTCGAGATTGAGTTTTTCCTGCAGGCGGCCAAAAGGCTCGAAGAAGTGATCCATTGTTGTCCAATTGTTGAGACCAACAGCTGCTAAGTAGTGTGCAGACCGGTTAGAGGACTCCGAGACGTAATGGAAGCAGTTTTCCCATTCTGGATTGTAGCCTAGGAGTTTGACAATCTGTTCTACTATCCACGTACGTACATGTTCTGTCACCTCTACCGTCCTGCCTCTTAACCTCAAAGAAGGGGTTGAAATTGTCTGTTTCTAACATGACCAGTTCACAGTTGCTTAGACGAGCTTGGTTTAGGCCCATTTGAAGTGCCCATAGCTGCGTGGCTAGGGGAGAGAGGCCACGAATGGAACCAGTGAGGCCACGCACAACGTGTACATAACGTGTACATTCACTTTGAATTGGCCACGGAGAGGAGCTTTCCATGTGTAGTATGGCATGATGTGTGTAGAGAATAAGTGTTTATATGTGCTGTGTGAGGTGTGAAAGAAATGTGTGAGAAGAGGGTGGTATTTATATTAGATGGGATGTAAAATGCCAGCTGTATAATGAGTATATCCTGGGGAAAGTACTGTCGATGTCCTATAGGGTGGATAGGTGTTTGCACTAAAACACGCAAGCGTACGTGGTCACAAGTAATATATAAGGTTAAGTCCAAATTCGTTCCCACAGGGATCTGATTATGGTTTTAATTCAGTAAACGCACCTATGCAACAGTGTATGGTTATTATGCACTGCTAAGACAAATAACAAATATGGGTTTTAACTATCTAAATTAACTAAAAAGCAAATTAACAAAACTACAAATTAACTAACTAGAAAGAATTGAAATTTAATTACTTCTGCAAGAAAAACCATGGAATCCTAACTTCATTAAATACTTCGCTTAGATCTGACGCCTTTAATCACTACATGCAATGGTTATGATATCTGATCGAATAACACGAAACAAGTATACGCTACTTCTCAGTATACGAATACCAAACTAAACATACATCCACAAAAGAGATAGAAGATGAATAGACACCAATTATGCTTAGACCCTATATCTCTATAGAATTTGAAAACATAACGGTTGAAGCACAAGTTATCCACTTAGATCACATAGGGTAGCATATTATCTCTAATCATGCCACAAATCATGATGTTAAAACATCAACCTATCCTATGCTAGCATGGCAAGTTCTAAATCTCAAGATCCACTCTCGTTTAGCAAGAGATTAACAAATTAGATGTTCATGACGCATCTAAACACATGAATCACAACTATACGAGGATATCAAGATATACATCACACACAGATCTTTAAATCATCAAGATACTAAACTCCATAAATAAATCCGTTAGAATCCCATGACAACGATTAGTTCATAATTGAACCTCTCATCATCATGGGATCTGATGAAACCATGAAAAAAACAAAGTATGAAAGATACAAATAAAACTAAGTAATTGATATGTAAAGGTTCTACTCCTAATTATGATCATAAATTACAAGGGTTGGATGTGTTTATATAGGCTCTAGACATCTTGCCCAACAAGAAAATACCAAATCAGAATTATAATAGAAGTACGTTTCCTAAACTGATTCTGATTTAAAGGGAAATTCGCAGCTGTCTTTTCTTCAGTAATTCTGGAACGTTCCAGCTGCAATTGGGCCTCTGGACCACTTTAGAATGATAGAAAATCTCGTTATCTTCGCGTGGACAGTAAGATCGCCCAAAACTGACTTCTAGAACTAAAGATATGGCCCAAACAGTGAATCTCACGCGTGCAGCCCAATAAATCCGAATTTTAATAAATTAAATCTCCAAAAACGACAAAAACATCCACCATAATCAACATCCTTGTAAATCTGCACAACTAAACAAAACACATCAAAACTACAAGAAACTTGAGCCCAAGACAATCAATTTAAGCCGATTTAGAATGCTCCAAGTGGAGATAAAATCCACTTATCACACCCCCAAACTTAAATCGATGTTTGTCCTCAAGCATAAACAATTACAACTAACTAACTAGCTAGTACCACTTCCGTAGGTGATCACGGTTGCATTTGGCATATGTAACAAGCCCTTTAAACCCCTAGGCAGCCCTAGTGGACGAGTAAGGTCTCGTGAGGGCCTATAGCGAATGTACCCACAAAATCCAATGCAATGCAATGCATGAATGCAACTAAATAAAAATGCAAATAATCTAATACTAATATCCTACCATACCTTCAATTCCTCTCATGCCATATCAACTTAAGAATCAAAGCAAATACGCAATGTCTTGGTGTCGAAAGTGCAAGTATTCACATAGTCTACTCAATGAACATGCATAAGTTCTCACAAGTCCATGTCAAGTGTAAGAATAAGTTAGTAAACTTGCTAAGCCTACAAGAGTACATCTTTGAGACAAAACTCGGGATCTCATACGCAAAAACAAGTAAACACTCACAATCCACTCACAAAAGAATATTCACTCAAGAACAAGGGTAAGTGTATCACTCAATACCAACAAAATCATAAACATACTTGACATTTAGTATCAATCTAACTCTTAACACAACATACATCAATGACGATAATCAAAAGGTCTTTATTTGGGTTGTAATGGGGCTAGGGACAAGGTATGTCAAATAAGCCAAAACAGGTGAAGTGTCAAAAGCTAGTAGGAACTATAATAAATCATACACAACACCCTATTTCCCCCCCCACATAATTTTACTATTTTTCTTCCAAAACAAACGCTCGACTAGTCGACTAAAGTAGGATCATAACAAACACAACATGCTCTCATAATATATATCTTTCTTTTTTTTTTTCTTTTTTTTTTCCGAGAGCTAAAGATAACAATAATAATAACAACGATCCCAAAATTTTATTACACATGCCGACTATCAAGTAAACAACCAAACCTAATTTTCAATATTTTCCCCAAAAGTACAACCAACAATAACCCCTCCTTTGCACACTTTATTACTCCCTTAAGCACTCTACTAGCCTTTGACAATATGGGTTCAAATTAATGTAAGGCCAATAAAAGAAAAAGGTCTAGGCAAGTAATGTAGTGTGTCACCGAAAAAATAGGATTAAGCTCAACGGGTTAACTAATTGATCATGTAAACATAGTGTGGTAATATGGGAAAATATGTGGTTATTCCTAAATGCCTTTATCATTTTAATCATAAAATAATGTCATGCGTTTCAAGAAAGACCTCAAACAACTGCTAGCAATGCAAACAATCCGTGGACACTCAAGCAAACGAATAAATTGCAACAAATATGCAATATGGCTCAAAATCTCACTTGGTGGAAAAACATACTCAATCCCAAGCAAAAATCTCTCTAACGCACCGACTTGTATTCAAAGCATGCAAACTAAATCATCTTGCACATATTCATGTCCTTCTAATCACTTACAACATTCAATAAGTCTACTAGCTTCAACTTACTAGTGTATGTGTGTGCACAAGAACAAAGCATATCACTTCTCAATCAAAAGCGTCAACACAAAATTCCTATCAAGCATGGGTGCAAATGCAAACTACTATGAACTCACATAAAATACGAACATAAAAACAGAATGTCCTATATGAAACAAACGTAGATATCACGAACATAAATGCATAATTTACTACTACTAATATGCAAAGCATGAAATCCTACATGAACAAATAATACAACAACAACTACTAATCCCCCAAACCACCCCCAAACTTAAAATATTCAATGTCCTCATTGAATGGAAATAAATACAAGGGATAGTAGAAAACATACCTACAAAGCGCCTTACATATCCTCCCCCATCGCAACTCAACATGCTTGTTCGGCAAAAATCCCCTTTTTGTAGCAAGTAGCATCACCTCTCCCAAGCTTAGAAGCCATAAGAATCAATACCCAACTCACAAGAAGCTCCACCAATAATTTCCAAGCAATATCACACCAAAAATAGCCCAAATTCCAAGAATAATACAAAATCCCCAATTTACAAGAACACAAATTCGTAATAAAAATAAGATTAGAGAAAAAGATTTACCCAATACGAATCAAAGAGGTGAACTTGCAATTAATTCCTCTTTAGAGTTGAATTTTTAGAGATTTAAATAAATAGAAGAGGAATTGGATTTGTATGTATAGGTGTGTATATATATATAAGATGATGGATAGATGAGATTTAAAAATTTAGAGTGTAGGAGAGATTTGGAGAGGTTAAGATTTCATGTAGGATAGATATAGGAATTTAGAATTGAAGAAATTTGGGTTAGGATTGAATTTGGGGGAATTTTGGAGGCAAAAACACTGATTTTCGGGAAAAAATTCTGGGCAGGAGGGTGTCACGCAGCGAGAAGCTGCGTTACATGTGCGCTGGATGCGGAACGGCAGACACGCATTCTTCGTATGCGTGTTAGGAGGACATAAATGGGGTGTAACGCCAGAGCAAACTGCGCAACTGAGGGGCAACCTGCGTGGAATACAGTAACGCTGGCGCAAGTTGCGTTTCTGGGGCGCAGGTTGCGTTACTGTTCACTTTTTTTTTTTTTTTTTGAACTCTCAGAATTTTTTTTTTTTCCACACAGATTTTTTTTTTCTCTACACTAATTCATGGGTTGCCTCCCACGAAGCGCTTCTTTAACGTCAATAGCTTGACGTTACTTCCAAGCCTCCATTAAGGATGATAATAGTTCGCCTAGTCCTCTCTTCGCGAGACTTCATCGTCATCACGACGGCACACTTGCTGCCCCTTCTTCTCGCTTGGCCTATTCGTGTAACAACTATGTCCTATTCCAATGTCTTCATCTGTTGACCCAAAATCTGACAATTTGTAGAACATCACACATTCGCGGGCTTCGCTTGAATGTAATGGAGGAGGGTAAATGTAAGTTGCTGAAGCCTTTGGTTCCTCAAAGAGAACTTCCTCCATTGGCTCTAATGCGCTACCTCCATCTTTATACTCTGAGACAAGTAGAAGACCTGCATCTTTCCCATGTTCTTCATCCTCTTGGTTCGCACATACCAATTTATGAAATTTTCGTAGCTCATCAGTGTCCTCTTGATACGCACATACCAATTCTTGAAATTTTCGTAGCTCATCAGTGTCTGTCTCAAATAGTGCCCTTTCCAAATCATCCACCTCACTAGCTTGATCAAATTCCTCACATGGCTTGTGAACACTCTCCTCCTCTTGGAATTTGTCTTCTTCAATTATGCATGCAGTACCTTGCTCCAAGTCATCGTTATTTTCTGGAATTGCTTCTGGTATGAATTGTTGTTTCTCTTGTTCCAAGGCTCTCACAGCTTGAGCAACTAGAATCTCCAAAGATTTGAGAGACTCCTCATTACTCTTCACAAGCATCCTAATCTCCTCCCTAGTAGGAACCTTATCTGACTGAAAAGTAGGAGTAGGTTGCTGATGTTGAAAATCTTCACTACCAAAGAAGTATGACATATCCGGAACATCTTGCTGGTACTGTTGAGGATGGTATTGAAAATATGGTTGTTCCTCATAACTGACATATGGATCAACTCCTTCGTAGTAACAATATTGTGAGGGATCATGAACGCCCAAACACCGCTCACATTGATAAGGCATGGATGTACTCGAATATGCCCACCATGGCAACTCCTGACCTGCCATCTTCAAACACTCAAGTACCTGAACACACCAAACTAAACAAAATAGATAAGAAAAACAAATCCGAGTCAGTGAACTCTAACGACCACTATTGACAAGCACATAAACCAAAAATAAAACACCGATGATCCCCGGCAACGGTGCCAAAAACTTGTTTGCACTAAAACACGCAAGCGTACGTGGTCACAAGTAATATATAAGGTTAAGTCCAAATTCGTTCCCACAGGGATCTGATTATGGTTTTAATTCAGTAAACGCACCTATGCAACAGTGTATGGTTATTATGCACTGCTAAGACAAATAACAAATATGGGTTTTAACTATCTAAATTAACTAAAAAGCAAATTAACAAAACTACAAATTAACTAACTAGAAAGAATTGAAATTTAATTACTTCTGCAAGAAAAACCATGGAATCCTAACTTCATTAAATACTTCGCTTAGATCTGATGCCTTTAATCACTATATGCAATGGTTATGATATCTGATCGAATAACACGAAACAAGTATACGCTACTTCTCAGTATACGAATACCAAACTAAACATACATCCACAAAAGAGATAGAAGATGAATAGACACCAATTATGCTTAGACCCTATATCTCTATAGAATTTGAAAACATAACGGTTGAAGCACAAGTTATCCACTTAGATCACATAGGGTAGCATATTATCTCTAATCATGCCACAAATCATGATGTTAAAACATCAACCTATCCTATGCTAGCATGGCAAGTTCTAAATCTCAAGATCCACTCTCGTTTAGCAAGAGATTAACAAATTAGATGTTCATGACGCATCCAAACACATGAATCACAACTATACGAGGATATCAAGATATACATCACACACAGATCTTTAAAGCATCAAGATACTAAACTCCATAAATAAATCCGTTAGAATCCCATGACAACGATTAGTTCATAATTGAACCTCTCATCATCATGGGATCTGATGAAACCATGAAAAAAACAAAGTATGAAAGATACAAATAAAACTAAGTAATTGATATGTAAAGGTTCTACTCCTAATTATGATCATAAATTACAAGGGTTGGATGTGTTTATATAGGCTCTAGACATCTTGCCCAACAAGAAAATACCAAATCAGAATTATAATAGAAGTACGTTTCCTAAACTGATTCTGATTTAAAGGGAAATTCGCAGCTGTCTTTTCTTCAGTAATTCTGGAACGTTCCAGCTGCAATTGGGCCTCTGGACCACTTTAGAATGATAGAGAATCTCATTATCTTCGCGTGGACAGTAAGATCGCCCAAAACTGACTTCTAGAACTAAAGATATGGCCCAAACAGTGAATCTCACGCGTGCAGCCCAATAAATCCGAATTTTAATAAATTAAATCTCCAAAAAAGACAAAAACATCCACCATAATCAACATCCTTGTAAATCTGCACAACTAAACAAAACACATCAAAACTACAAAAACTTGAGCCCAAGACAATCAATTTAAGCCGATTTAGAATGCTCCAAGTGGAGATAAAATCCACTTATCAATCGGGGAGTGGTGAGAACAGACAGAGGGGTATGGTGTGTGATATAAAGTGAAATAAAGGTGAAAACAGCAGTACAAAGAAGGCGGAAAAGAGTGTAAAGATTTGTGATATACAACATGTTAGCCGGGAGATCAAAAATGGGGGGGGGGGGAATGTATTGGGCTAATTCAGTAGCCCCAAATAGTAGTGGGCCTATTGAGACCTTGTTTAGCAAGATAGTCAGCCCCATCATTGTTTATGCGATCCGTATGTACCAATTTGATGTTGTGTATACCATACAGATCCTGATCTTCTGTATATGTAATCGAGGTGGCTATTCCCGCTTTAAATCTCTGAACATTTGTCCACAATTCCATAGAGTCTGTATGGATAATAGTATTTTGTCCTCTGTTAGTGATGTTGTTTACTTTATTGAGTAAGAACAGGAGGGCTTTCGTCTCCGCTTCTAATGGGGTTGCAGCAATAGTTGGACCACTGAAAATGAAGCAAATATCGTCTTGTTTATTGATTACATAACCACCTATCCCTGATTTGATAATGTTATTGTTTAATTTCCAAGCTCCGTCTACGAAACCAATGTATTCCCACTTCTTTTTTAAATCTGCCATATAGTGGAGTCTGCTGTTTCTAATTGCCAAAGTAGGGTTGGTGGTCCACTCATGTATGGAATTATTGTGTATTGTTCCTGCGCTAGTGCACCAAATGTAGGACCTCCGAATGATCAGAAATTCCAGTTGAGATCTAGTAGTGCCTTTGCTATTGAAAATCAGGTCATTTCTACATAGCCAAAGTGTCCACAGTATAGCCGAGACAGTGGTCTGCCATTGAGAGACGTAACGAGTATTTTTGGCGGCACCAAAGATACTCCACGACCAATCAATGCCATTAAGGTTAATGTTGAGCGACATCCACCATTTGTCTACTAATTTCCAAACTGCCTTGGCTATAGGGCAGTGATTAAACAAGTGTTGAACGTCCTCTATTGAGCCCGTGTGGCAGGACACACATGTAGCATCTATACCATGGGCGTGGATCCTAGTTTGTAGGAAATGTTTAGTGGGAAGAATGTTTTTACAGATTTTCCAAATAAAGATCTTGACCTTGGGAGGGATTTTTAGCGACCAAATGAAAGACCACCTGAAATGTTGTTGTGGTCTAGTTCTGAGAGTGTTGTACATATGAGAAGTTGTGTAACTGTTATTGGTTGGTTTCCAAATTAGAGTGTCATGTTTTGTGTTCGGATTGTATGCTTGAATAATACTGTAGATCGCAAATGCATCTTCACTCTCCTGAACTCTCAGTGGTCGAGACCACAATTCTTCCTGAGACTGAAAGTTGGAATTCCAACGTCCTATCAAGTCTCTTATGTAAATGTATTTGAAATTGCAGAGTCTGTAAAGTCTAGGGAATAACGATTTTAAAGGATTATCACGAACTCAAGTATCTTCCCAGAAGAGAACTCTATCTCCTGAATTAGCCTTCCATTTATAGTTGTCGCGCATGAAGAGATTGTTCATTGTTCCGATTGACTCTAGTGTTTTTAAATTATTGATTAGGATGGACTTAGGTTTGTTGTCTCTGCTGCTCGTCCAGTTATATTGATCATCTCCATATTTGTCTTTCAAGCATCTCGACCAAAGGGTGTGCTTATTGTCTAGAGCTCGCCACCAAACCTTACCAAGCATGGCTAGATTTCTGTGCTCTAGGTTAGTGATACCAAGCCCACCATAATATTTGTGCAGCATGACTTCGTTCCAATTCAGTAAATGTATCTTATTGGTGCCCCAAAGAAAATTACGCCTGATGCAATCTATTTTATCTCTGACCCCTTTTGGCATTAGGAAGAAATTGAACCAGTAGTTCGGGAGACTGTCTAGGGTGGATTTCATGAGAACTAATTTCCAAGCTATGTTAAGGTTACTCCCCGCCCAATCATTTAAGTTGTTATGATTAACGGATCCCAAAGTGTTCTGTTGTTTTGTTTGTGTCCTAATGGCACACCTAGGTATTTAATCGGCCAATTACCAATTTTGCAACCCAGAATATTAGCCCAATTATATAGTTGTTGATCCTGGTAATTGAGTGCATACAGTTCACTCTTGTGAAAATTAATTCTAAGTCCCGATAGTAATTGGAAAGATAGTAATATCCTTTTGATACCGGAAATAGACCTGTCATCCCCATTAATGAAAAGGAGGGTATCATCTGCGAATTGCAGATGTGTAAAGCTTTCTGTGCCTCTACCAATACTAATACCTTCAAAAATGCCTAGATCTTTGGCCTTCAGTAGTAGGTGGTGTAGGATTTGTCCTACGATATTAAAGAATAGAGGAGAGAGTGGATCACCTTGTCGAAGTCCTCTGCTAGGTTTGAACTCATTGGTGGGAGAGCCATTTACAAGGACCGCTATTCTCGATGCTTCAAAGATGGATTTTGTCCACATAATCCATTTTTTCCCAAAATTCATTCTGTAGAGCGTGTCGAAGAGGAAGTCCCAATTTACAGTATCAAAGGCTTTCTCGAAGTCGATTTTGAAGATGACTCCTTTAGTCTTGTGTA
The DNA here is from genome assembly GCA_037693485.1 of Kitagawia praeruptora. NCBI lineage: Eukaryota > Viridiplantae > Streptophyta > Magnoliopsida > Apiales > Apiaceae > Kitagawia > Kitagawia praeruptora. The sequence goes on along the minus strand of CM075348.1, from coordinate 154,901,637 downwards.
TCTTCATAGAATGTATGATCTCCGAGGTGACTATGATGCCATCTGTGATATTCCTCCCCTTCATAAAACCCGTTTGTTCCTCTGAGATAATATGAGGTAGGGCTTGTTTGAGTCTGTTAGCTAGTATCTTGAGTAGTAGTTTCATAGTACTGTTAATGAGACTGATAGGACGGAAATCTGAGGACTTTTCCGGGTTTGATATCTTTGGGATAAGTTCTATGAATGAGGAGTTCAGTCCTGTCAGTAATTCTCCTCTATGGTAGAAAGTGTGTAGCATTTTTAGAAACCCAGGTTTAATGATATCCCAACAATGTTTGAGGTAACCAGTATTGATCCCATCAGGACCCGGGGCCTTATTGGGATCCGATTCTTTGAGTGCCTGTGATATTTCGACCTCAGTGAAGAAGTTGTCCAAATGAACCTTGATATTGTTTGGAATGGTGTTGACTGTGAGTGTGTGAACTTGGAAGGAGGGAGCATAATGGTCTCTATTGAGAAAGGATTTGAAGTGTTCGTAGAAAATAGTTTTCACCAGGGCAGGTTCATTTATCCACCTATTGTTATGTTTTAGTCCAATGACATTGTTCCTACTCCTATTCCTATTTACCACTTGATGGAAGTACTTTGTATTTTTGTCTCCTCCTACATGCCAGAGTGTTCTTGATTTTAGCCACAACATTTGGTCCCTGTGGTGATATAGTTTAGACAGTTTCGAACTAACTGTAGTGTTGGCCTGATTCGAGTCAGTATCCAAAGTAAGAAGCTCTTCTTCTTTAGTAGTGATTTGTTCCTCTATGTTACCAAGGATGTGTTTGTTCCACCATTTCCCAACATTACGGATTTTCTTCGTAGCTTGTCTGAGACTAAAGTTAACCACTCGACCATTATTTCTAAGACTCATGATTTTTTCCTGGAGTATAGTATCTTCAAACCAAGAGTTGTATAACTTGAATGGTTTCGGTCCCCAATTGATAGTGATCGTTCCTATCCAAATTGCCCTGTGGTCGGAATTCTTTCTACTAAGTAGCTTTGCCGACCATTGGTATAGAACAAGCCAGGGTTGGTTGACAAATACCCAGTCTAAAGTGCTTCTCTTTTTATTCGGTCCAAACCAGGTATAATGAGGGCTTTGTGTTTTTATATGAATTAGCCCATTGTTGTTTATAAAGTCATTGAAGTACTGGGAATCGAGTTTACTGTGGATACAGTTGTCCCTGTCCCCTTCCTCCCTGACACTATTGAAATCTCCCAATAGACAGGTGGGGATGTCCCTATTAGCCACTAGTATGTCACTAAGTTGTTCCCAGACTAATAGTTTATCCCTTATCTCCTGCGGACCGTATATGTTTATACAGATAAAAGGTTCGTTTGTGTGCAGTGTGCTTCCTTTGAAGTATATCCAGTTATTAGTAGTAACATGGCTGAGGTGTTTATATCTGTTGTTGTCCCAAGATGTTAATAGTCCACCCGACTGACCTACAGAGGGAGCTGCTATCCAGCCATGCGAGTTCACATCCCAAAGACTATGAATCTTGCCTGTGTCCCAATTATAAACTTTGGTCTCTTGCAGGCACAGGAAATTTATGTTTTGTTTGTTTATATGTGCCTTAACGTTTCTCCTGTTAGTAATGTTATTACATCCTCGGATGTTCCAAGATAATCCCGCGAATTGATTCATGATGATCTGAGGTGTTGTAAATGTTGGTGATATGAATGTTGTGTCCTATCTGAGTGCTTCTATAATGTTCTGCAATGTCTGTTCTTCGTCATGAACAGGTTTGAGTCCCATGTCCCTAGCATCTTTTAGTATCAGAGAGGCTAGTACTGTGTTGTTTGCCTGAGGGTCGAAAGTCGTGAGTTCGAGGCTATTCGGAACGCACGATTGATTGTTGGAGGATCTGGAGTCTCTTGTAGTAGTAGGAGTAATAAGGGACTTGGAATTGTTGTGTGTTTTTTTGTTGCCCTTGTTTTGTTTTGTGTGTTTAATGTTGCTCTTGTTATAATTGTAATTGTACTTCCTGGGTCTTCCCCTCCCTCTTTTGATGTGTAAATCAAAAAGTCCTTTACAGAGTTTTAGTTATGTTTCACCAGGCACTGTGTGTAGACTGTCATACGATTGTAGCGCTTCTGCTTGGTAGTCTGTGTCCGAAGAGTAGGTATCACTGTTGCTGCAGTTTGTATCTTCTCTATAGTTTTGTGTGTGTGTGCTTGATTATGTATTCCTGGGGATTGCAAGTCACCCAGCACTCCATCACTATGATCCCCACTAATGTTGATAAAAGTGTTATCCGAAATGCTGTTGTTTCCTATTGCTTGTTCTATCTCCACCAAAGTAGTTGTGTCAATGCTATTGTTGGCTCCCTGCTGTTCCATATTATCAAATGTAGGTGCCTTGTCTTTTGATGATAAAATGGGGTCATCCTGGTCATGATCGGTGTTTGTGGCTTCCTTATGCTCTGCCGATATATTGTCCTCTAAATCTTCTGTTTCTTCCTGTTCTGAAGAAACTATGTCTTCTACTTCTCCCTTATTATGATGTAGATTTGTGGTCTTGGGTTCCTGTTTCAGGATCTGTGTTGTAGTGTGAAAAATTTCCGAGACGGAAACAGGATATGTGACTCCATCAATGTGTAGTATGATTTTCTCATCAATAGGAGTGGGAGTGGTAGTCTCAATCTGGATAGACGGTGATGTTAAATCCTCTAGTTCGTTGTCAACTGCTGGTGTTGGGATGAGAAATCCCCACTTCTTAGTTAGTACCTCTAGTGTTCTTCTAGTCCAAGCGAAAATTGGGAGACCAAGAATCTGTATTATGGCTGTTCTCGTGGTGAGAATATCTTCCAAATCTATGTATTTGATGCTATGGAAAATTGGGTGTACCATATTTGTGTCGAATTTATCGAATGCCTCCTTGTCAGAGAATAGCAAGAGGAACTTTTGTTTCGACAAAGCTATGGGTTTTATGAAGTTGATACCGTTGACCCAGAGTTTTTCGTGTATGTTTTGTATGCTATCAGGGTAATGTGATAGGCCAATCATACTATACGATAGTGCTGTTTTCAGTCCCATGTTTGGGTGGTCGGAGATCCGAGAATTTGTATTAACTGTAGTATCCTTAGCTAAACCTTGTGGGTTTACTTTCACACCTTGGGATCTGGGTGTCTGAGTTGTTCCAAAACTCCCTACTCCATGTTGAAAGTGGTGACCAGAGTTATGAGCCGGAGGTCCTCTACGAGCGACACCAAATCCAAGTGTTCTCCCAAATAACTTTGTATTGCCTAGTTGTTTGATGAAGTGTGCTACTTCTAGATTTGGCTTTAGTGTAAGGAAGGCAAATCTATTGTTGTTCCTATCTCTTATTTCCGGTGTGTATAGATCTATAAAGATGTGAGTCTTCGTCTTGATTCCATTTTTGCGCCTCCTAACCAAAGTCCACTGTTGTTCTTCCTCGTTGATTGCCGCTTTGTTATTAGCCATTGCTGCGTCCAGATATGTCCATTGGGTGTCCCCTCCATACTTGTAGTATGTAGTGCTGGTGATTGTATTGCCCTCCTTATGCTGAGATCTAAGTTTGGAAGTGATAGTGGAGTATAATCCGAATATCCGTCCTCTAGATCTGGTTGTATGTTTTGGGTTTGGATTCAAAATTTTTTGAATGTGCTTGCCGTTGGTTCTCTCTCTCTCTACCCCTCTCATCTTCTTTTGCCGTTGGTTCTTTTAAGCACTAACGTTAGAGATTAGTCAATTCGGTAGTTGACTACTAAGATCTCCAAACAAATTAATTTTTTATTTTATGAAAATTTGGGAATATTACTAGATTAGATATATCTTGAGATCCGTACGGTTGGATCGTCGAGAAATAATTTTTAAAAAATAGAATAACAATCCGTGACAAAACACTAGTTACGAGTACTAGTCAATTCGGTAGTTGACTATTAAGATTTCAAACCAAATTAATTTATTTATTTTTGAAAATTTTCGAATATCACTAAATTAGATATATTTTGACATCCGACAGTTGGATCGTGGAGAAATATTTTTTTTAAAATGAAACAAAAAGCCGTAACAAAGCACTAGTTAGTAGTACTAGTCAATTTAGTTGTTCATTGCTAAGATCTCAAGCCAAAATAATTTTTTGGTTTTTGGAAAATTTGGGTACATCAAAAAATTAGATATATCTCGACAATCCGATCCGAACCTAATGTTCCTACATCCAAACAAAATCCGATCCGAACAGTAAAAATCCAAAAGAGAACCGAACCCAATTTGATCCGATCTTAATCCAAAATTTATCCGATTTTAATCCGAATTTTACCCGATCGAATCAGATTCGATCCGAACAGGCTCTAAATAGTACCTTAACCGAAAGTGGATCTGAACCGAATCAGATCCGATCCGAACAGGCTCTAAATAGTACCTTAACCGAAGGTGGATCCGATCTGAAGCAGATCCGATCCGAAACCGATCCGTTTACCCGATTTGCCAGGTCTAGTTAACACCTTCCAAAAATGAAAAAAAAATTAAAATACATCTATCTATACTATTTATACTATACTATACTATTATAAGCGAAACAAGATATAATTGGTTGGTTGGTCGGTTGGTTAACAACTTCCCAAAATGGAAAAATAAATTAAAATACATCTAACATTTAATTTTACAAAAAATAAACAACATATTTAACTTAATAACAAACTCTTTTAAATACACTCCAATTAATAAATTACATCTATACTATCATATAAAAGCCGAAACATTAAAAGTTTTGGTACCTATTGTTTGGTATCTATTTTTTTGTACTTCGTGAATTTACTTATTTACTCTTCAATATAAAGAAAAACAAATACACCAAAAATAAATAATAAATAAAATAATTAATGGTAATTAGTAGATTAACATAATAAAATTAATGGTAATTAGTCAATTACCCTTTTCACATTAACATAATAAAATTAAAGGTAATTAGTCAATTGCCTTTTTTCACATTTACTTTTAGTTAAAGATATTACCTTTTATAAACACCTAAATAATATAATATAATTAATGTTAATTAGTCAATTGCCTTTTTTATATTTACTTTTAGTTGAAGATATTATCTTTTATAAACACCTAAAAACATCAATCGAATCATATCATTTGATCATTAATATTTCCTTTTGATTTAAAATATGTTACCTTTTTAATTTAAAACAAATCTTACAATCATTAATATATACCCGAAAATATCACACCATAATTTTCAAGAAAAATATAACACCTAAAATAAATAATAACGTAAAATAATTAATGGTAATTAGTCGATTAACATATTTAAAATTAAAACATCACACCAAAATTTTCAAGAAAAATTTAACACCTAAAATAAATACTAACGTAATATAATTAATGGTAATTTTTTTTTTTTGAACAAAAAGAAATCAATCCATTAATCAAAAGCCATACGGCATCTACAAAAACAATCGCAAGAACAGACGCTGAAGGGGATCGCTGTTGAATCCTTTCTAAAGGCAACCAAGCGATTTGAAGATAATTGATATATACATGTTTTTACTGCAATCATCGAACTGTTCTGGACCGACGACCATAGATGCGATTCCATAGTAGCCTTCATCTCTGAATCAAAATCATGAAAAACTTGCCGATCTATAACCTCGGCCATGGAAAACTCCCAAATTCAATCCAAACAAAAACCAAACTCTCACAAAGAGAGGCAAACACAGCCCAAATAAATTGGGAATAACTGAAACCCAAATAAATTGGGAACTTTATTAAAAGGAAAGAACGCAAGACAAACGAAAAATGAATTGAATTGGGGCTTTCCACCGGTGAAACCCGATGGAAGCCCCCTCAAAAAACTTTAATGGAGGCTAGGGTACAAGGGAGAGAGGAGAAGAGGCGAGAGCGGCTATAATTAATGGTAATTAGTCGACTAACATAATAAAATTAATGGTAATTAGTCGATTACCTTTTTCACATTAATATAATAAAATTAATGGTAATTAGTCGATTGCCTTTTTCACATTTACTTTTAGTTGAAGATATTACCTTTATAAATACCTAAAAACATCAATCATATCATTTATTTCGATTATTAATATTTCATTTCGGATTAAAACACGTTACCTTTTTAATTTAAAACAACTTTTTTCACATTAACATAATAAAATTAATGGTAATTAGTCGATTGCCTTTTTCATATTTACTTTTAGTTGAAGATATTACCTATTATAACTACCTAAAAACATCAATCGTATCATATCTTTCGATCATTAATATTTCCTTTCAAATTAAAAAATGTTAAAACCTTTTTTATTTAAAACAAATCTTACAATCATTAATATATACTCGAAAATATCACAGCACAATTTTTAAGAAAAATATAACACATAAAATAAATAATAACATAATATAGTTAATGGTAATTAGTCGATTGTCTTTTTCACATTTACTTTTTGTGAAGATATAACCTTTTACAAACACCTAAAAAGATCAATCGTATCATATCCTTCAATCATTAATATTTCCTTTCTAATTAAAACATTACCTTTTAATTTTATTATTAATATGTACCCGAAAATATCACACAATATTTTTCAATTATTAATAAAATATATTAAAAACCGTATATGTTATTTATAATAACGAAACATTAATATAATCCGTAAACATGAGTATATTAAATTTTATCAAATTAAAATTTAAAATATTATTAAGAATAATTATTATATAAAAACATAATTGTAATATTAAATAAAAAGCGTTACCTTTTTTATTTAAAACAAATATTACAATTATTAATATATACTCGAAAATATCACACCATAATTTTTAAGAAAAATATAACACCTAAAATAAATAATAACATAATATAATTAATGGTAATTAGTCGATTGCCTTTTTCACATTTACTTTTTGTTGAAGATATTACACATTATAAACCCCTTAAAAGATCAATCATATCATATCCTTCAATCATTAATATTTCATTTCTAATTAAAACACATTACCTTTTAATTTAATTATTAATATGTACCCGAAAATATCACACAATATTTTTCAATTATTAATAAATATATTAAAACCTGTATACGTTATTTATAATAACGAAACATTAGTATAATCCGTAAACATGAGTATATTAAATTTTATCAAATTAAAATTTAAAAAATTATTTAAAATAATTATTATATACAAACATAATTGTAATATTAAATAAATTTTATAACATAATACAAGAAACCCGTACGGTTATAAGCTAGTACTCCCTCCGTCTCTTATTACTTTTCCTGTTAATCATTACCACGTTTGCCAACACACACTGTTGATCGTTTGTATCTTTAATTTCGTATTAGTATTAAATATAAAAATTTCATTGTATTAAAGTATTCACAAATACGAATCAAACAAAATCACTTATGAATATATTTTGTTTTATAAATTATGCGTAAATTAGTAGTCAACCGCTTATAATGAATAGTGTAAAAAGTCAAAACAAGAAAAACATTACGGGACAGAGGGAGTACCCTTTTAGTTATACTAGCTCAAAATCCGCGCAATGCATAGATTTTTTTTAATATTATATTAATTTGAGCGAATTTCATTTAAAATATGAATTTTGGAGCTTAAATTTGTAAATGAGATGATGATAATAATTATATAAATATTATCCGTGATATTTCTAGAAAAGGAGTGATTTTAGTTAGAAAATATAGAAAATGTAATAGGGTTTTTTCCCAGGAAAATGTGATAGGGGTTTTAGCTGAAAAGGTAATCAGTTAATTATTAGTATTTTTAAAATTATTATTTTATTTTATTAAATAGAATACCTGTGATATAATTGGAAAAAGAGATGACTTAGTTAGAGAAAATTAAAAAGGTAACATGTTTTAGGTGAAAAAGGTAATCGTGAAAATGCACACCTAGAGGGGGGGGGGTGAATAGGTGTAAATGGCTAACTATATCCAGTTTTAACAATTTACCAGAAACAACTTACTGATTTCGATTTTCACAGATGCAAATGGTACGCTGAAAAGTGCAGGAAAATTAAAGAACACCACAAACTTTTAGCCAGGTTCGACCCCTAATCCCCTATGGTCTACGTCCTGGTCCCTTACCAACTTGGTAAGAGAATATATTATTGATCAAATATAATCCGATTACAAGATACAACAATATATCTCCCTCACACCCAGCTGTTGTTACAAATGGATTGCTGAAAGACCTGAAACAGATTATGCTCTCTAAGCTATACTACCCTAGTATACTTCTCTAGAAACAATCTTGAATCCCTACTAACCCAAGCCAAGTATCCAACAACTAATCAATACAATCGAACAATACAATTGATAATTAATACAACTCAAACTATAGATTCTCTAAATAAGTAACACAATAAACATATAGATATGAGCTCGAGAGAATCAAGAAAGATTTAGCAAAGTAAAATCGAGTTGTGTGTTCTTGAAGTTCTTGTATTTTCAACAACCAAAAAATGAACCAAGAACCAAGTTTAAATACTTAACACAAACGGTCATAAACCAATCCAACAAATTCTCCAACGTTTGAATCCAATTCAATCGTTTAATTTATTAAACTTGTTTACAACGTTAATGTTAACGTTAGAGAGAGAAGAAGAAGAAAGAATAAGTCGTGTAAGAACAATTCTTCTGATAAAAACGTATAGGAGGTTTTATAAAAACAAGGATAAGAATTTTGATTGAAAACAAACTCCTATAATTTAGGAATTGTAATTTGAATGGAAATATATGATTAAAAATAAGCTCATACATATATAAATACGTATTCCTGATTTAAATAACCCTTACAGCTGATTTAGAGTCCATTCCTATAAAATCTTCTTCAAATCCGCATTCCTTATCTTCTAGACTGTTGACAAATAGCTTGCTGTTTGTGATCTGCTTATGTGCAAATAGCTTACTGATTGTCACTGTTCTTCATACTATGGCTTGCTGTTTTTGACATACTGATTTTATAATCAGTAAACTATCTTACCCTACAAAACCAAGTTAGTACACATATAAATAGCATGCTGTTTTATATCTACTATCAAGCCAATTGGCTTGCTGATTGTGATCATCAAAACCTAAGGAGTATCAATCTCCCCCTTTTTGATGATTACACTAATTTAGGAGAATTAGAATAACTCTCCCTAAATCCCTGCATCTCAACATTAGATATAAAACGATATAAAACAATAATCTAATAAAACACATCGCATCCATAAGAAAATACTTAAACATTAACACATCAAACTTCATGAGTTCAAATACCAGCAAATAACAAACCACATTAAACCACATAAGTTCAACATAAAGTACCACACAAAATAACCAGATTAAACATAAACATCATAGTTCAAATTCTCCTAATTATTCTCCCCCTTAATTCATCAAAAACTAAGAGGCTAGAGGATCTTGAACATGAGCATCCACAAAGACATCAGCATCTACTTGAACATTGGACTTGGTTGCCTCTGTATCTGCATCATCATCTTGAGTAGTCCTTGCAACAGCATTAGCCAAATTATCCAACCCTTGATCATGTTCCATTTCAGACTGAGTAGCAGATGTAAGCCCAACAGATTTAAGCATCAGTTCTTTCACTGTCTTGATCTCAGTTATAAATTCCCTCATTGCACCCTTAATTGTCTGATATTCTGCTTTGACAGATTGCAAGTCATTCCTAATTTCTTGAGTATCAGTTCGAAGTAGAAGGAGCTCAGTAGACATAAGAGAAATGTCTGAATGAAGAGACTGAGAAAACAAATTAGGAGCCACAGAAATAGGCTCAGCAGAAGTAGCAGGATCATTAATTGGAGGATCAACTTGAGAAACCAAAAGCCTAGACAACATCCCATCCTCAATTTGTAAATTATTCAAAGTAAAAAACTTTTGATCCATGTAGTCTTTAATACCAACCTTAGTAGCACCCTTGACATCTATCTTATAAAACTCAAAAATCTTAGTTAGCCACAAGGGATAAGGTAACCCACTCACAGACTTCTCAATAGTAGCTTGCATCTTCTTCAAAATAAAGTTTGACACATCAAAAGACCTTCCAGAGAATACCATAGCGACAACAACCACATCTTGACATGTAAAATTAGACTTATTCCTTACCCTTGGACAGATATGAGACCTAGCAATCTTAAACATAAAATGAACTAATGGAGTGACTACAGTGGTTGATGGAGGGTTTGAATCCATAAGTTTAACATTACCCATCAACAATTTTAACTGATCAACAAAATCAAAATCCGGAAGAGAAATAGACCCTTGAGCAGTATAAATATCCACATCTGTTGGTCCCGGAGTATTGCAGAAGGGGGGGGGTGAATGCAATACTGATAAAATCGAATCTTTAAATCAACAACGAAGATAAAGATTATAGATTATTAGTAAATGTATGCAAGCAATAAGTGAAACAAGATTTCTCATAAAATAAATGTTTTATTTATCTTGTGCGAAGTTTTGCTACAACCTGGAGAGAGAGTTTCTCCAGCTTCGACATCTCAAGATATACAAATTGCTTCGTGTGCATACATGAATAGAAAAGAATCTAAGATGTATCTAAGTAGACTAAGATACTCTGTTGTCTCTATCGCATGGGGTGTTGAGCTGCTATCGTTTTCAAGTGGCAGCTCATTACAATTTGCACACCCATGTGACTTTCCCAAATTGCTATACAAACAGGATAAACCTTATAAGTAAAGCAACCTAGATTCTTTCTATTTCTAGCTAATACAATTCTAGTAGATGTGGAAATTACATACTCCTCGAATTGACCAGCCTTGTCTTTTGAATCTCTTAAGCTTCTGTCGTAGTCTAATCTTCCACCAAGAAATTGACAGCTTCCTGTTGTACTTTTCCTGTCAATCTTGCATCCAACGTAGTCTGAATCCGAATAACCAATCAAGTCAAATCCAGTATCTTTAGGATACCAAAGGCCTAGGTTTGGAGTACCTTTGAGATATCTAAAGATTCTCTTGATTGCTACTAAGTGTGATTCTTTTGGATCAGCTTGAAACCTTGCACAGAGACATGTAGCAAACATAATGTCTGTGTTAAATATAATTAATGTAATTACTAATCAGTGTTTAAGTGATATAGTGTTAAAACAGAGTTTAAGCTGGAAGCAGTCAGAGTTTGAATAAACGCTGACGGATGGAAGCGCAAACGCTGATTATTGGAAGCGCAACAGAGTTTGTTAAACTCTGTTTGGCGGAAGCGTCTACAAGTCAAACAGTATCTGAAGATTAATTGAAGATAAACATGGAAGCAATATCTTTGAAGATTGGATAGCTATCAAAGAGATTGAGTTGACTTAGAAGACGTGTAGCAATCGTAATTGATATCAATTGTATAGCTTAATTGTAGGAGTATCAATTTACGATTGTATAGCAGCTGTATGTTTTATAAATACAGTTAGGTTAACCCTAGAAGGGTATCGAACTCTGTGATATTTTACATCACTGAGAGAGGAATTATTAATTCCAAACAGTTTTTAATTAGAAAAACGTGTGTTCTTTTTAATCTCTCATACAGTACTTGATTAAATTTTGTGTATTCGACCTAACAAGTGGTATCAGAGACAATCTGTTACTTTATTATAGTTTAAGATCCAAACACAATAATAATCAATGGCAGAGATTCCTCCTCCATCAGGTTCTGAGAAGGCTCCTACAACTGTGAGTCATTATGAAACTATTATGGTTCCTATTCTTAGGCTAGCAGAATATGCAATCTGGAAGGTTAAGATGACTATGTTTCTGGAGGCTACAGATCCAGAATATCTAGATAGGATTTATGAAGGTCCTCATAAGCCTACCAAGTTATCTGTTACTACTGCTGGACAAGAGGCTAAAACAGTCCCAAAGGAGAAGAAAGATATGACTCCTGAAGATCTTTCATCTATTGCAAAGGATGCAAAGGTTAGGCTTGATGTGTAAAATTATGTCTAACCGCAAGTGCACGGTGTCTATTGCTAGTACAGATGGCAAGCGGGTCGAATCCAAAAGGAGACAGGTTCTACTAATTCCTTTTCAGTTATCGCTAATTGTTTCAAGGGTCAAGCGATTATTGAAGAATTATTAATTAACTAATTAAACTAGATTAACAATAATTAAACAGATGATAAACAAATTATTTAAAACCTACGGCAATCAGGTCCACCATGCTTACACAATTGGCTCTTAAGCTAAAGCAATCAATGTGATCCTATAACTAGAGTATGTTAATCTCTTTCAAGCATTAACACTCTCGAAACATTCAAAACAATTAACCACTTTTAGTAATTCAATCAATCAGGTAATTAGAGTCAAGTTAATCTCTTCCAAGAATTAACGCTATCAGAAATCCAATGATGCTTCCGCACTCAAATTCAATTCTGCTAATCGTATGTGTACCTCTAGTAAGTAAATCTCTCGATCCATACCCCTATTTGCATATAATTAATCCATGATATCGGTCGATTACACAAATTAATGATTAAAACATATCAATCAGAATTAACCATAACCAATCAAACCACTATGAAAATCATGCCAATATTAGTGCAAACATGGCTTCTCTTTAAGCCCTAGAAATAACTACTCGCTAATAATTAAACAATTAAAACAACTAGTAAAACAAGAAAACATAATTAAACTAATAAGAACAAAGAAAAGATTAAGAGAACAAAACCTTCAAACTTCAATGTTGTCACCCAAAAGAAGAGTCATGGTGTTTCTCTACATCTCCAACTAATAATAATAATCTACTCTAAACTATATTATCTGATCTAATATTACATCCCTCTCTCTCTCTTCATAAAATAATACCCTTGATGTGTTTATATAGGATATAAAAATCTTGCCCAATAAAAGTATTTTAATACTCTAAATAAATTACAAGTAGGATTCCATAACTGAATAGGATTCCTTAATTAAAATTCGTAACTATATTTACTCCTCTGTTTCTGGCCTGTTCCAGCTCGATTTTGATTATTGGACCACCTCTGAATTAAAGATAATTCCACAAGCTTCGCGTGGACAGTAAGATCGTCAAATTCTGACTTCTGGAACTCAAGATATGGCCAAAACAGTGTAGAACAGCCCGTGTAGCCCAATAATACGAATTTTTTCCTATTTTATCTCCAAAATAGCTCTTTTTGCTCCAAATCCTTCCAAGTCATGAATTCTTTATTTCCTACAATAAAACAATCAAATCTATTAAATAAAAATCCAAATCAATGCAAAACACAATAAATATGAGAATAAAATCATCTAAAATATATATAAAAATATACTCTATCAAACATCTCCACACTAAGCATTTGCACGTCCTCGGGCAAATAAGTGAAATAAAAACTAAGTCCTAACAAACATCACTTTCGTAGATGACACGATTGCATTGAGCATATGCAACAAGCCGTTAAACCCCTAGGCAACCCTAGTAGGACGAGTGTTGTCTCGTGAGGGTTTATAGTGAATGTACCCACAAAATTCATCCAACCATGCAAAAGATTAATGCCAACACAACACCACACACACAAGTCCTCTCATGCCACATCAACTTAAGAATCAAAGCAAACATACGATGTCTTGGTGTCGAAAGTGCAAGTATTCACGTAGTCTACTGAACCAACATGCAGAAGGTCATAAAAATTCATGTCAAGTGTAAAAATCGTTGGTAATCATGCTAAGCCCACAAGAAATACATCTTTAAGTCTAAACCTGGGATCTCCTATGCCAAAATAAGTAATAACTCACCTTTCACTCAAAAACGAATATTCACTCAAGAACAAGGTTAAGTGTATCACTCAATTCCAACAAAATCATAAACACAACTTGACACATGCAATCAATCTCACTCTCAACACAACATACATCACTGATGACAATCAAAAGGTCTTTATTCGGGTTGTAGCGTAGGCTAGGGACCAGGTATGTCAAGTAAAGCTAAAACAGGTTAAATGTCAAAAGCTAGTACCCAACAATAATCATCATTCAACTCCCTTTCTATTAAAACAAATACTTCCCCACACTTGGATTTTTCAATAACCCTTACATAATAACTTGACTAATCGAATGAAGAAGGATCATACAAACATAAGAATGCTCTCAAATTTATTTATTTTTCTTTATTTTTTTATTTTTTCTTTTTTTTTCTATTTTTTTTTTCTCTGAGAGCTAAGGAATAAGCACAATGATCCATTGATATTTTTATGAATTTTGACTAGCAAGCATCAACCCAAAATCAATATTCCCCAATGGTATGATCATCAATAAAACCCCCCTTTTATGAACACCTTATTACTCCCTAAAGCACTATACTAGCCTTTGACAATTTAGGTTCAAATTCAATGTAAGGCCAATAGAATAAAAAGGATAATGGCAAGTAATGTGGTGTGTCACCGAAAGAATAGGATTAAGCTCAATGGGTTAACTAATTGATCATGTTTAAAAGGTGTGGAAATATGGGAAATACGAGGTTAAACTTAAGTGCCTTTATCATCTCATCATCAAGTAATATCATGCATTTCAAGAAAGATCTCAAGTAAGTGCTAGCAATATAAACAACATGTGGACACTCAAGCAAACGAAAAATCATGCAAAAGATATGCATATAGGCTCAAAACTCACTTGGTGTGACAAAACATAATCAATCCCAAGTAACAAGACTCTCTAACGCACCTACTTGTACTCAAAGCATGTAAACCAAGTCATCTTGCACATATTCATGTCATTCTAATCACTTACAACATCCAGTTAAGTCTACCAGCTTCAACTTGCTAGTGTAAGTGTGTGCATAAGAACAAAGCACGTCACTTCTCATACAAAAGCGTCAATAAACACAAAATTTCTACGCATGCATGGGTGTATCAAGCAAAATACAACAACTAATCAAATTGCATGGCTAGAATTATTTTTGGTATTTTTAATTTTTTTAAAATTTTTTTTTAATCATCGAGAACTCATCCCCACACTTAAGTGGTTCATTGTCCTCAATGAACAAATATATGAAAGAGAAAAAAAAATGATACTAAAAGGACCCCTAAGAAAAATACAAAAATAAAGAAAAAGAAAAATAATATATATATACATATAATAATAATAATAATAATAATAATAATAATAATAATAATAAATATGAATTAGAATAGATATAGGTTTAGAATTTTAAAAAAAAGATGGGAGGTTTTTGGAATTGAAATAGGAAAAGAATTAGGTGTAAAGGGAGAGTATAAATAGAATTTGGGGTGTTTGAAAGATTTTTTTTTTTTTTTATACACAACGCGCACAACTGACAGAACAAGGCTGAAAAATTCTGTACAACCACGGGATCACGCGCAACTTGCTCGCATGGGAAACAACTGCTCCATTCTGATACGCTAGCGCAAATTACGCAACAGGGGCGCAAATTGCCTTTAGGTCAGATGCGCAGGCGCAAGTTGCGCGACAGGAGCGCAAACTGCCTTACACTCAGTAACGCAGGAGCAACCTGCGTTACACACTAAAATTTCGATTTTTTTTTTTTTTTTGCATACAACACTCAAATTATTTTTTTTTTTAAAGAAAAGAGATGAAGGAATAATGTACACAACAAGGCTTGGAATGAACAAATAACTAAGCAATTCTACTATATATGAAAGAGAAGGAAAAAAAATATTCCCCTATGCAAAAGCATGAAGTGCATCGATCCTCCAATGAAATCTTGGGTTGCCTCCCAAGCAGCGCTTATTTAAAGTCATTAGCTTGACCTCCTAAAAAATACTCCGGTAAAAGCGTAATATCCACTTTCTCGATCATAAACTCGTCACCACAAAAAGTATCAAGAGCATTAGTGATTGTCTTTATCCTGCAGAAAGTCTCCAAACAAGCATCAGTAAAATAAAATATGTCATTAATAAGCAATAAAGAGAGTGCTTGTGCAGTTTTGGAAAACTTTGTGATAAAACAGCGATAAAATTCAACACCATGAAAATATTGAACTCCCTTGACATAAGGTGGAGGTTCTGGTGGTGGCTTTTCTTCACTCCTCACTTTCACTGGAGCCATTCAGACATCTTGGCTTATCACATCATTGACTAATAAGACACTTCCATCTTCTCCCTCTTCTCGAGCTTGAAATGTATGAGCCACTTTGCATGGATCCTCAACCAGAATTTGAGAAATATCATCTTGGACAATATTTGTTATCACATCAACCTTGAAATAAGTATTCTTGAGCAAAGAAACCTTGTAAGTAGAGGCTAGACCGAAAGCAAATTTACCAATACATGGTAGCTTAGTCACAGGTTGTGGAAGAGAAACAACAACCATCTCTGTATTGCTTTCCTTTGTCACCTCATCATCAGTCACATTGTCCTTGGTAGCAGCAACATCATTGATCTCGTCATCGGTGGCATGCTCCTTCTCTTTATCAATGGCCTCATCATCAACATACATGGAGAAACTATCATATTCCTGATCGCTTGTGAGATTGATAGCAATCAGGTCCTCTTCGGATTGAATAGATGATGATGGTAAATAGTCGAGCTGCCCTATAGTAGAAGAGTTAGCCAACTGTGCAATTTGAGATTCAATCGCCAAACTTTGAGTTTCTAATTCTTTGATCGCCTCGGCTTGTTCTTCAGAACTCTTTAGCAGTTTATTCAAGATATCCCACATCTCATTTGTCTGATCAGCTTGCACATCTACAATGGGTTGAGAAACATGTAGATCTTCTTGTAGAGGAGGATATTGATATTCTTGTTGTGGCGGCTGCTCATATGACTGATAATATTGTTGCTCAAACTGTTGCTGATTATGATATGAAAAATTTTGAGCACCATTGTCCTTGTAGTAGAAATTTGGTTGATTCCCGCATTCTTGATTAAAAGTGTTTGAATACTGATTGTACCCATATCCTTCTTCAAAAGAATTCATTTGTCCCAACTGAGCACTCTGAGAATTGTAGACATTGTAATAGCATTCAAAACCAAAGTGACCCTGCACACCGCAAATTTGACAGAAGTTGTAAGTTTTAGGGGCCACTTTTGACATCTCATTGATACTCATTGGACGCATAATGGGCTCTGTAGGGTTGAATGAGGCAATTTCTTGAGTGCGTGCCTCCAACATGGAAGAGAGTAGTGCAAAAGTATCAACTTCACCCATTGCAAACCTGTAGACACTCAACAAAGCCAAGAAAACGCAGTAAAATTCGCCTCAATTGGAACAAAGGTTCCAACGAGACAATGGAAACAATCTAAACAACTAAATTAAAATCAACAGAAACTCGCTGTCTCCCCGGCAGCGGCGCCAAAAACTTGATGTGTAAAATTATGTCTAACCGCAAGCGCACGGTGTCTATTGCTAGTACAGATGGCAAGCGGGTCGAATCCACAAGGAGACAGGTTCTACTAATTTCTTTTCAGTTATCGCTAATTGTTTCAAGGGTCAAACGATTATTGAAGAATTATTAATTAACTAATTAAACTAGATTAACACTAATTAAACAGATGATAAACAAATAATTTAAAACCTAGGGCAATCAGGTCCACCATGCTTACACAATTGGCTCTTAAGCTAAAGCAATCAATGTGATCCTATAACTAGAGTATGTTAATCTCTTTCAAGCATTAACACTCTCGAAACATTCAAAACAATTAACCACTTTTAGTAATTCAATTAATCAGGTAATTAGAGTCAAGTTAATCTCTTCCAAGAATTAACGCTCTCAGAAATCCAATGATGCTTCCGCACTCAAATTCAATTCTGCTAATCGTATGTGTACCTCTAGTAAGTAAATCTCTCGATCCATACTCCTATTTGCATATAATTAATCCATGATATCGGTCGATTACACAAATTAATGATTAAAACATATCAATCAGAATTAACCATAACCAATCAAACCACTATGAAAATCATGCCAATATTAGTGCAAACATGGCTTCTCTTTAAGCCCTAGAAATAACTACTCGCTAATAATTAAACAATTAAAACAACTAGTAAAACAAGAAAACATAATTAAACTAATAAGAACAAAGAAAAGATTAAGAGCACAAAACCTTCAAACTTCAATGTTGTCACCCAAAAGAAGAGTCATGGTGTTTCTCTACATCTCCAACTAATAATAATAATCTACTCTAAACTATATTATCTGATCTAATATTACATCCCTCTCTCTCTTCATAAAATAATACCCTAGATGTGTTTATATAGGATATAAAAATCTTGCCCAATAAAAGTATTTTAATACTCTAAATAAATTACAAGTAGGATTCCATAACTGAATAGGATTCCTTAATTAAAATTCGTAACTATATTTACTCCTCTGTTTCTGGGCTGTTCCAGCTCTATTTTGCTTATTGGACCACCTCTGAATTAAAGATAATTCCACAAGCTTCGCGTGGACAGTAAGATCGTCAAATTCTGACTTCTAGAACTCAAGATATGGCCAAAACAGTGTAGAACAGCCCGTGTAGCCCAATCATACGAATTTTTTCCTATTTTATCTCCAAAATAGCTCTTTTTGCATCTACTTCATAGTGCCTTAGACAATGTTATGTCTAACAAATTGATTAATTGCACCACTGCAAAAGAGATCTGGGATGCTCTTGAGGTTAGATGTCAAGGAACTGCTACGATCAAGAAGAATAGAAGAAACATACTCACACAGGAGTATGAGCACTTTGAGGCTAAATCTGAAGAGACCATGACAGAAACATTTGACAGATTCTGTAAACTGCTCAATGATTTGTCATTGGTAAACAAAGAATATGATCTAGAAGACTCAAATCTCAAGTTTCTTCTTTCTCTACCTGAAAAGTGGGATGTGAAAACAACCACCATAGGAGATAACTATGATCTTGCTGATACTGAGATTGATGAAATCTATGGGCTGCTCAAAACTCATGATTAGAAATGGAGCAGAGAAACAGAAGATCAATTAAAAAGTTAAAGTCTGTTGCTCTTAAGGTTGAGGAGAAACCTATGAAGAAGAAAGCTAAAGGAAAGGCTTTAGTCATTCATTCTGAAAGTGAATCATCAAACTCTGATGATGATTCAAACACCTCTGAATCATCTGACTCTGAGGATGATGAAGAGGAAATTAAGAAGATGGCTGTTTTAATGGTGAAAACCTTCAAGAAGTTGGGTTTCAAGAACTTCAAAAAGGGAAAAAGGTTTTCTAGAGATTCAAATGAAGACAAGAGGAGTTTCAGGAGGTCTGAGAGAAAGGAGACCAAATCTGGGAAGAAGGACAAGTCTGAGATTCAATGCTATAAGTGTAAGGAGATGAGTCACTTTGCTCCTAAGTGCAAGAAGGGTAAAATTGAGAAGGCACTTTTCACCAAAGGCAGAGATTGGGCAGACACTTCAGATTCAGATGAGGAAATCAACTATGCTCTCATGGCTTCTATTGAGACAGATTCTGAAACCTCTGAAAACAAGGTACCCCTTACTACCTATGCCTATAATACTGATAATATAACTGAATTAAGAATTTATCTTAAGGCATTGCATATTAGTTATAGGGATCAGACTTTAGAAAATGAGAGAATAAAGTCTGAGAATTCTGAACTTAAACAGAGAAACAAAATTATTGAAGAACAACTTGAAAACATGCAGCAAGTTCAGAAAGAAAGAGATGATGCTGTTTATCTCGAACAGGAGTTGCTAGAAAAATATAAGCAACTAGAATCTGAGTTGGAAGAGAAAAATCACATAATTAAGACATGGACTCATTCTGGAAAAGACACTAATGAGGTTTTTCAATCAGACACTGTTGGTCTAGGTTATTCTGAGGAAGATGAACTTAGGTTTCAGAATAAAGTCAAGATTAGACCACCACTTCAACCTAAGAAATTTGGAACATTTGTTAATGGAATAATTGAACCTAGGTTTGAAGGTGGTAAACAGACTATCAAGAAAGAATCAGTAAAAAACAGTGTTAAACAGGTTAATATTGGTTTAATGAAAGATAAACAACTCAAGCATAAGCTTAAGGAGTTAAAATCTGTTAAGAAACAGAAAGTGTCTAGAAATAACAGAAATGGTAAAGTAGGCATTTCTCAGGGTAATTATCCAATGCTTGCTACTTTTGCTCCAAGAAAAACATGTCATAACTGTGGTAGTACTAACCATCTTGCTAGTTTTTGCAGGAAGAACAAAAACATTAATTCTTTACTTTCTAAGTCTGAAGTAAAGAAAGTTAATGTTAGAACTAGACCACAGACTTTATGCAAACACTGTGGAAGTACTTGGCATTCCATTTATACTTGCAAAGATTATCATGCTATCTATCATAATTACTATGAACCCAAGCCAAATTTGAAATGGGTTAGAGTTAATTCTGCAAGTGTAAACACTGATAAAGTTAGCTTAAACTCTGATAATATGCATTCCGCTGCAAAAGCTAACAAAGTTAAGAAAGCCAAAGGATCCAAGCAAGTCTGGATCCTTAAAACTAATCCTCAGTAATTGTTTGTGATTGCAGGGCACCAGGGAAAGTACCCTAGTCGTGGACAGTGGATGTTCAGGACACATGACTGGAAATAAAGCCCTGCTATTTGAGTATGTGGAAAAGGCTGGCCCAAAAGTTTCCTATGGAGATGGCAACATAGGACATACTCTGGGATATGGCAATATCAATCTTGGAAGTGTCATCATTACAAATGTAGCTCTGGTTCCAGGACTCAAGCATGATTTGCTATCTGTGAGTCAAATCTGTGACAGAGGTTATCATATAGATTTTCAGCCTGAATACTGTGAAGTCATCAGTAAATCAACAGGGAAGGTTGCTCTAGTTGGAAACAGACACAATAACATCTATGAAATTGATAAGTGGAGTTTATATCCACTTGGAGCATTCTAAATCGGCTTAAATTGATTGTCTTGGGCTCAAGTTTCTTGTAGTTTTGATGTGTTTTGTTTAGTTGTGCAGATTTACAAGGATGTTGATTATGGTGGATGTTTTTGTCGTTTTTGGAGATTTAATTTATTAAAATTCGGATTTATTGGGCTGCACGCGTAAGATTCACTGTTTGGGCCATATCTTGAGTTCTAGAAGTCAGTTTTGGGCGATCTTACTGTCCACGCGAAGATAACGAGATTCTCTATCATTCTAAAGTGGTCCAGAGGCCCAATTGCAGCTGGAACGTTCCAGAAAAACTGAATAAAAGTCATCCACGAATTTTCCTTAAAAACAGAATCAGTTTAGGAAACGTATCTTGCAGAAATTCTATTATAATTCTGTTTTGGTATTTTCTTGCTGGGCAAGATGTCTAGAGCCTATATAAACACATCCAACCCTTGTAAATTGTATCATTAAGATATAGATCATTAGGAGTAGAACTATTACATATCAATTACTTAGATTTATTTGTATATTTTCATACTTTGTTTTTATCATGGTTTCATCAGATCCCATGATGACGAGAGGTTCAATTATGAACTAATCGTTGTCATGGGATCCTAACGGATTTATTTATGGAGTTTAGTATCTTGATGCTTTAAAGATCTGTGTGTGATGTATATCTGATATCCTCGTATGGTTATGCTTAATTGTTAGATGTGTCGCGAACATCTAATCTGTTAATCTCTTGTGAAGTGAAAGTGGATCTTGAGATTTAGAACTTGCCATGCTAGCATGGGTTCATGATTGTTATCAGCATGATTCGTAGTATGAGATGAGAATACTTATATTGCCCTATGTGATCTTTATGGATAACTTGCTCTTCAACCGTTATGTTTTCAAATTCTATAGACATATAGGGTCTAAGCATAATTGGTGTCTATTCATCTTCTATCTCTTTTGTGGATGTATGTTTAGTTTGGTATACGTATACTGAGAAGTAGCGTGTACTTGTTTCGTGTTATCCGATCAGATATCATAACCATTGCATATAGTGATTAAAGGCCTCAGATCTAAGCAAAGTATTTAATGAAGTTAGGATTCCATGTTTACTCTTGCAGACATAATTAGATTTTAATTATTGTTAGTTAGTTAATTCTTAGTTTTGTTAATTTGTGTCTTAGTTAATTTAGTTTAATAAACCCAAAATTGTTATTGTCTTAGCAGTGAATAATAATCATACATTGTTGTATAGGCATATTTACTAAATAGAACCATAACTTGATCCCTGTGGGAACGAATTTGGACTTAACCTTATATATTACTTGTGACCACGTACGCTTGCGTGATTTAGTGCAAACAAGTTTTTGGCACCGCTGCCGGGGATCATCGGTGTTTTATTTTTGGTTTATTTGCTTGTCAATAGTGGTCGTTAGCGTTCACTGACTCAGATTTGTTTTTCTTATCTATCTTGTTTAGTTTGGTGTGTTTCAGGTACTTGAGTGTTTGAAGATGGCATGCGAGGAGTTGCCATGGTGGGCATATTCGAGGACATCCATGCCTCAGCAATGTGAGCGGTGTTTGGGCGTTCATGATCCCTCACAATATTGTTACTACGAAGGAGTTGATCCATATGTCACTTATGAGGAGCAACCATATTTTCAATACCATCCTCAACAGTACCAGCAAGATGTTCCAGATATGTCATATGTCTACTTTTTAGTCAGATGAGGTTGATGATTTGAAGGAGCTTAGGAAGGAGATTAGGATGCTTGTAGAGAATCATGAGAAGCTTACCAAATCTATGGGGACACTTTTTGCTCAAGTTTTGAGTGCCTTGGAACAAGAGAATCAACAATTCATGCTAGAGGCAACACCTGAGGATAACGGTGACTTGGAGCAAGGTACTGTATGCTTAATTGAGGAAGACAAATTCCAAGGTGAGGTGAGTGTTCACAAGCCATGTGAGGAATTTGATCATGTTAGGATGGTGGATGATTTGGAAAGGGCACTATTTGGGGCAGACACTGTTGAGCTGTGCAAATTTCAAGAATTGGTATGTGCGTACCAAGAGGCTGATGAACATGAGAAAGATGCAGATCTTCTACTTGTCTCTGAGTATAAAGATGGAGGTAGCGCATTAGAGCCAATGGAGGAAGTTCTCTTTGAGGAACCAAAGGCTTCAGCAATTTACATTTACCCTCCTCCATTATATTCAAGCGAAGCCCGTGAGTGTGTGTTGTTCTACAAATTGACAGATTTTGGGTCAACAGACGAAGGCATTGGAATTGGATATAGCTGTTATACAAATATGCCAAGCAAGGAGAAGGAGCAAAAAGTGTGCCGCCGAGATGATGATGAAGTATTGCGAAGAGAGGACCAGGCGAACTATTATCATCCTTAATGGAGACTTGGAAGTAACGTCAAGCTATTGACGTTAAAGAAGCGCTTCGTGGGAGGCAACCCATGAATTAGTGTAGATAGGAAAAAAAAAAAAAATTTTGAGTGTTGTATATGAAAAAAAAAAAAAATCTGTGAAAAAAAAAAAAAAGTGAACAGTTCGAGCAATTTGCGCCCCAGTAACGCAATCTGCGCCTGCGTTACTGATTATCGCGCAATTTGCGCCTGGGTAACGCAGGTTGCCCCTGCGTTACATACTCTTTATATCTTCCTAACACGCAGGTTCAACCTGCGTGTCTGCTGTTTCCGCACCGAATACCCTATAACGCAGCCACAGGCTGCGTGACACCCCTCTGCCCAGAATTTTGACCGAAAATTCTTGTTTTTCACCTCTAAAATTCCCCCAAATTCAATCCTAACCCAAATTTCTTCAATTCTAAATTCCTATATCTATCATACATCAAATCTTAACCTCTCCAAATCTCTCCTACACTCTAAATTTTTAAATCTCATCTATCCATCATCTTATATATATATACACACCTAGCCATACAAATCCAATTCCTCTTCTATTTTATTTAAATCTCTAAAAATTCAATTCTAAAGAGGAATTAATTGCAAGTTCACCTCTCCAATTCGTAGTGGGTTTATTTCTTCTCAAATTTTATTTTTATTACGAATTTTTGTTCTTGAAAAATTGGGATTTTGTATTATTCTTGGTATTTGGACTATTTTTGGTGTGGTATTGCTTGGTGATTATTGGTGGAGCTTCTTGTGAGTTGGGTATTGATTCTTATGGCTTCTAAGCTTGGGAGAGGAGATGCTAATTGCTACAAAAAGGGGATTTTTGCCGAACAAGCATGTTTGAGTTGCGATGGGGAAGGATATGTAAGGCGCTTTGTAGGTATGTTTTCTACTATCTCTTGTATTACTTTCCATTCAATGCGGACATTGAATATTTCAAGTTTGGGGGTGGTTTGGGGGATTATTAGTAGTTGTTGTTGTATATGTGTTCATGTAGGATTTCATGTTTTGCATATATTAGTAGTAGTAAATTATGCATTTATGTTCGTGTTATCTACGTTTGTTTCATATAGGACATTCTGTTTTTATTTTCGTATATCATGTGAGTTCATAGTAGTTTGCATTTGCACCCATGCTTGATAGGAATTTTGTGTTGTTGACGCTTTTGATTGAGAAGTGATATGCTTTGTTCTTGTGCACATACATACACTAGTAAGTTGAAGCTAGTAGACTTATTGAATGTTGTAAGTGATTAGAAGGACATGAATATGTGCAAGATGATTTAGTTTGCATGCTTTGAATACAAGTCGGTGCATTAGAGAGATTTTTGCTTGGGATTGAGTATGTTTTTCCGCCAAGTGAGTTTTTGAGCCGTATTGCATATTTTTTGCAATTTATTTATTTTCTTGAGTGTCCACGGATTGTTTGCATTGCTAGCAGTTGTTTGAGGTTTTTCTTGAAACGCATGACATTATTTGACGATTAAAATGATAAAGGCATTTAGGAATAACCACATATTTTCCCATATTACCATACCATCTTTACATGATCAATTAGTTAACCCGTTGAGCTTAATCCTATTTTTTCGGTGACATACCACATTACTTGCCTAGACCTTTTTCTTGTATTGGCCTTACATTAATTTGAACCCATATTGTCAAAGGCTAGTAGAGTGCTTAAGGGAGTAATAAGGTGTGCAAGGAGGGGTTTATTGTTGGTCTTACTTTTGGGGGAAATATTGAAAATTGGGTTTGGTTGATTACTTGATAGTCGGCATGTGTAATAAATTCATGGGATCATTGTTATTGTGTATATTATTGTTTGTGTTATATTTAGCTCTCGAGAAAAAAAAAAGAAAAAAGAGAAAAAAAAAGAAAAAAAAAGATATATATTATGAGAGCATGTTTGTGTTTGTTGTGATCCTACTTTAATCGACTAGTCGAGTGTTTATTTTAGTAAAAATTATGTGGGGGGAAATAGGGTGTTGTGTGTGATTTATTATGGTACTTACTAGCTTTTGACACTTCACCTGTTTTGGCTTATTTGACATACCTTGTCCCTAGCCCCGTTACAACCCAAATAAAGACCTTTTGATTATCGTCATTGATGTATGTTGTGTTAAGAGTTAGATTGATACCAAATGTCAAGCATGTTTATGATTTTGTTGGAATTGAGTGATACACTTACCCTTGTTCTTGAGTGAATATTCTTTTGTGAGTGGATTGTGAGTGTTTGCTTGTTTTTGCGTATGAGATCCCGAGTTTTGACTCAAAGATGTACTCTTGTAGGCTTAGCATGTTTACTAACTTATTCTTACATTTGACATGGACTTGTGAGAACTTATGCATGTTCATTGAGTAGACTACGTGAATACTTGCACTTCCGACATCAAGACATTGCGTATTTACTTTGATTCTTAAGTTGATATGGCATGAGAGGATTTGAAGGTATGGTAGGATATTAGTACTAGATTAATTGCATTTTCATTTAGTTGCATTCATGCATTGCATTGCATTGGATTTTGTGGGTACATTCGCTATAGGCCCTCACGAGACCTTACTCGTCCACTAGGGCTGCCTAGGGGTTTAAAGGGCTTGTTGCATATGCCAAATGCAACCGTGATCACCTACGGAAGTGGTACTAGTTAGTTAGTTAGTTGTAATTGTTTATGCTTGAGGACAAGCATCAGTTTAAGTTTGGGGGTGTGATAAGTGGAGTTTATATCTACTTGGAGCATTCTAAATCGGCTTAAATTGATTGTCTTGGGCTCAAGTTTCTTGTAGTTTTGATGTATTTTGTTTAGTTGTGCAGATTTACAAGGATGTTGATTATGGTGGATGTTTTTGTCATTTTTGGAGATTTAATTTATTAAAATTTGGATTTATTGGGCTGCACGCGTGAGATTCACTGTTTGGGCCATATCTTGAGTTCTAAAAGTCAGTTTTGGGCGATCTTACTGTCCACGCGAAGATAACGAGATTCTCTATCATTCTAAAGTGGTCCAGAGGCCCAATTGCAGCTGGAACGTTCCAGAAAAACTGAAGAAAAGTCAGCCACGAATTTTCCTTAAAAACAGAATCAGTTTATGAAACGTATCTTGCAGAAATTCTATTATAATTCTGTTTTGGTATTTTCTTGCTGGGCAAGATGTCTAGAGCCTATATAAACACATCCAACCCTTGTAAATTGTATCATTAAGATATAGATCATTAGGAGTAGAACTATTACATATCAATTACTTAGATTTATTTTTATATTTTCATACTTTGTTTTTATCATGGTTTCATCAGATCCCATGATGACTAGAGGTTCAATTATGAACTAATCGTTGTCATGGGATTCTAACGGATTTATTTATGGAGTTTAGTATTTTGATGCTTTAAATATCTGTGTGATGTATATCTGATATCCTCGTATGGTTATGCTTAATTGTTAGATGTGTCGCGAACATCTAATCTATTAATCTCTTGTGAAGTGAAAGTGGATCTTGAGATTTAGAACTTGCCATGCTAGCATAGGTTCATGATTGTTATCAACATGATTTGTAGTATGAGATGAGAATACTTATATTGCCCTATGTGATCTTTATGGATAACTTGCTCTTCAACCGTTATGTTTTCAAATTCTATAGACATATAGGGTCTAAGCATAATTGGTGTCTACTCATCTTCTATCTCTTTTGTGGATGTATGTTTAGTTTGGTATACGTATACTGAGAAGTAGCGTGTACTTGTTTCGTGTTATCCGATCAGATATCATAACCATTGCATATAGTGATTAAAGGCCTCAGATCTAAGCAAAGTATTTAATGAAGTTAGGATTCCATGTTTACTCTTGCAGACGTAATTAGATTTTAATTATTGTTAGTTAGTTAATTCTTAGTTTTGTTAATTTGTGTCTTAGTTAATTTAGTTTAATAAACCCAAAATTGTTATTGTCTTAGTAGTGAATAATAATCATACATTGTTGCATAGGCATATTTACTGAATAGAACCATAACTTGATCCCTGTGGGAACGAATTTGGACTTAACCTTATATATTACTTGTGACCACGTACGCTTGCGTGATTTAGTGCAAACAAGTTTTTGGCGCCGCTGCCGGGGATCATCGGTGTTTTATTTTTGGTTTATGTGCTTGTCAATAGTGGTCATTAGCGTTCACTGACTCGGATTTGTTTTTCTTATCTATCTTGTTTAGTTTGGTGTGTTTCAGGTACTTGAGTGTTTGAAGATGGCATGCGGGGAGTTGCCATGGTGGGCATATTCGAGGACATCCATGCCTCAGCAATGTGAGCGGTGTTTGGGCGTTCATGATCCCTCACAATATTGTTACTACGAAGGAGTTGATCCATATGTCACTTATGAGGAGCAACCATATTTTCAATACCATCCTCAACAGTACCAGCAAGATGTTCCAGATATGTCATATGTCTTTGGTAGTGAAGAGTTTCAACATCAGCAACATATTCCTACTTTTTAGTCAGATGAGGTTGATGATTTGAAGGAGCTTAGGAAGGAGATTAGGATTCTTGTAGAGAATCATGAGAATCTTACCAAATCTATGGGGACACTTGTTGCTCAAGTTTTGAGTGCCTTAGAACAAGAGAATCAACAATTCATGCTAGAGGCAACACCAGAGGATAACGGTGACTTGGAGCAAGGTACTGTATGCTTAATTGAGGAAGACAAATTCCAAGGTGAGGTGAGTGTTCACAAGCCATGTGAGGAATTTGATCATGTTAGGATGGTGGATGATTTAGAAAGGGCACTATTTGGGGCAGACACTATTGAGCTGTGCAAATTTCAAGAATTGGTATGTGCGTACCAAGAGGCTGATGAACATGAGAAAGATGCAGATCTTCTACTTGTCTCTGAGTATAAAGATGGAGGTAGCGCATTAGAGCCAATGGAGGAAGTTCTCTTTGAGTAACCAAAGGCTTCAGCAATTTACATTTACCCTCCTCCATTATATTCAAGCGAAGCCCACGAGTGTGTGTTGTTCTACAAATTGACAGATTTTGGGTCAACAGACGAAGGCATTGGAATTGGATATAGCTGTTATACAAATATTCCAAGCAAGGAGAAGGAGCAAAAAGTGTGCCGCCGAGATGATGATGAAGTATTGCGAAGAGAGGACCAGGCGAACTATTATCATCCTTAATGGAGACTTGGAAGTAACGTCAAGCTATTGACGTTAAAGAAGCGCTTCGTGGGAGGCAACCCATGAATTAGTGTAGATAGGAAAAAAAAAAAAATTTTGAGTGTTGTATATGAAAAAAAAAAAAAAATATGTGAAAAAAAAAAGTAAAAAAAAGTGAACAGTTCGAGCAATTTGCGCCCCAGTAACGCAATCTGCGCTTGCATTACTGATTATCGCGCAATTTGCGCCTGGGTAACGCAGGTTGCCCCTGCGTTACATACTCTTTATATCTTCCTAACACGCAGGTTCAACCTGCGTGTCTGCTGTTTCCACGCCGAATACCCTATAATGCAGCCACAGGCTGCGTGACACCCCTCTGCCCAGAATTTTGACCGAAAATTCTTGTTTTTCACCTCTAAAATTCCCCCAAATTCAATCCTAACCCAAATTTCTACAATTCTAAATTCCTATATCTATCCTACATCAAATCTTAACCTCTCCAAATCACTCCTACACTCTAAATTTTTAAATCTCATCTATCCATCATCTTATATATATACACACCTAGCCATACAAATCCAATTCCTCTTCTATTTTATTTAAATCTCTAAAAATTCAATTCTAAAGAGGAATTAATTGCAAGTTCACCTCTCCAATTCGTAGTGGGTTTATTTCTTCTCAAATTTTATTTTTATTACGAATTTTTGTTCTTGAAAAATTGGGATTTTGTATTATTCTTGGTATTTGGACTATTTTTGGTGTGGTATTGCTTGGTGATTATTGGTGGAGCTTCTTGTGAGTTGGGTATTGATTCTTATGGCTTCTAAGCTTGGGAGAGGAGATGCTAATTGCTACAAAAAGGGGATTTTTGCCGAACAAGCATGTTTGAGTTGCGATGGGGAAGGATATGTAAGGCGCTTTGCAGGTATGTTTTCTACTATCTCTTGTATTACTTTCCATTCAATGCGGACATTGAATATTTCAAGTTTGGGGGATTATTAGTAGTTGTTGTTGTATATGTGTTCATGTAGGATTTCATGTTTTGCATATATTAGTAGTAGTAAATTATGCATTTATGTTCGTGTTATCTACGTTTGTTTCATATAGGACATTCTGTTTTTATTTTCGTATATCATGTGAGTTCATAGTAGTTTGCATTTGCACCCATGCTTGATAGGAATTTTGTGTTGTTGACGCTTTTGATTGAGAAGTGATATGCTTTGTTCTTGTGCACATACATACACTAGTAAGTTGAAGCTAGTAGACTTATTGAATGTTGTAAGTGATTAGAAGGACATGAATATGTGCAAGATGATTTAGTTTGCATGCTTTGAATACAAGTCGGTGCATTAGAGAGATTTTTGCTTGGGATTGAGTATGTTTTTCCGCCAAGTGAGTTTTTGAGCCGTATTGCATATTTTTTGCAATTTATTTATTTTCTTGAGTGTCCACGGATTGTTTGCATTGCTAGCAGTTGTTTGAGGTCTTTCTTGAAACGCATGACATTATTTGACGATTAAAATGATAAAGGCATTTAGGAATAACCACATATTTTCCCATATTACCATACCATCTTTACATGATCAATTAGTTAACCCGTTGAGCTTAATCCTATTTTTTCGGTGACATACCACATTACTTGCCTAGACCTTTTTCTTGTATTGGCCTTAGATTAATTTGAACCCATATTGTCAAAGGCTAGTAGAGTGCTTAAGGGAGTAATAAGGTGTGCAAGGAGGGGTTTATTGTTGGTCTTACTTTTGGGGGAAATATTGAAAATTGGGTTTGGTTGATTACTTGATAGTCGGCATGTGTAATAAATTCATGGGATCATTGTTATTGTGTATATTATTGTTTGTGTTATATTTAGCTCTCGAGAAAAAAAAAGAAAAAAGAGAAAAAAAAAGAAAACAAAGATATATATTATGAGAGCATGTTTGTGTTTGTTGTGATCCTACTTTAATCGACTAGTCGAGTGTTTGTTTTAGTAAAAATTATGTGGGGGGAAATAGGGTGTTGTGTGTGATTTATTATGGTACTTACTAGCTTTTGACACTTCACCTGTTTTGGCTTATTTGACATACCTTGTCCCTAGCCCCGTTACAACCCAAATAAAGACCTTTTGATTATCGTCATTGATGTATGTTGTGTTAAGAGTTAGATTGATACCAAATGTCAAGCATGTTTATGATTTTGTTGGAATTGAGTGATACACTTGTTCTTGAGTGAATATTCTTTTGTGAGTGGATTGTGAGTGTTTGCTTGTTTTTGCGTATGAGATCCCGAGTTTTGACTCAAAGATGTACTCTTGTAGGCTTAGCATGTTTACTAACTTATTCTTACATTTGACATGGACGTGTGAGAACTTATGCATGTTCATTGAGTAGACTACGTGAATACTTGCACTTCCGACATCAAGACATTGCGTATTTACTTTGATTCTTAAGTTGATATGGCATGAGAGGATTTGAAGGTATGGTAGGATATTAGTACTAGATTAATTGCATTTTCATTTAGTTGCATTCATGCATTGCATTGCATTGGATTTTGTGGGTACATTCGCTATAGGCCCTCACGAGACCTTACTCGTCCACTAGGGCTGCCTAGGGGTTTAAAGGGCTTGTTGCATATGCCAAATGCAACCGTGATCACCTACGGAAGTGGTACTAGTTAGTTAGTTAGTTGTAATTGTTTATGCTTGAGGACAAGCATCAGTTTAAGTTTGGGGGTGTGATAAGTGGAGTTTATATCCACTTGGAGCATTCTAAATCGGCTTAAATTGATTGTCTTGGGCTCAAGTTTCTTGTAGTTTTGATGCATTTTGTTTAGTTGTGCAGATTTACAAGGATGTTGATTATGGTGGATGTTTTTGTCATTTTTGGAGATTTAATTTATTAAAATTTGGATTTATTGGGCTGCACGCGTGAGATTCACTGTTTGGGCCATATCTTGAGTTCTAAAAGTCAGTTTTGGGCGATCTTACTGTCCACGCGAAGATAACGAGATTCTCTATCATTCTAAAGTGGTCCAGAGGCCCAATTGCAGCTGGAACGTTCCAGAAAAACTGAAGAAAAGTCAGCCACGAATTTTCCTTAAAAACAGAATCAGTTTAGGAAACGTATCTTGCAGAAATTCTATTATAATTCTGTTTTGGTATTTTCTTGCTGGGCAAGATGTCTAGAGCCTATATAAACTCATCCAACCCTTGTAAATTGTATCATTAAGATATAGATCATTAGGAGTAGAACTATTACATATCAATTACTTAGATTTATTTTTATATTTTCATACTTTGTTTTTATCATGGTTTCATCAGATCCCATGATGACTAGAGGTTCAATTATGAACTAATCGTTGTCATGGGATTCTAACGGATTTATTTATGGAGTTTAGTATCTTGATGCTTTAAATATCTGTGTGTGATGTATATCTGATATCCTCGTATGGTTATGCTTAATTGTTAGATGTGTCGCGAACATCTAATCTGTTAATCTCTTGTGAAGTGAAAGTGGATCTTGAGATTTAGAACTTGCCATGCTAGCATAGGTTCATGATTGTTATCAACATGATTTGTAGTATGAGATGAGAATACTTATATTGCCCTATGTGATCTTTATGGATAACTTGCTCTTTAACCGTTATGTTTTCAAATTCTATAGACATATAGGGTCTAAGCATAATTGGTGTCTACTCATCTTCTATCTCTTTTGTGGATGTATGTTTAGTTTGGTATACGTATACTGAGAAGTAGCGTGTACTTGTTTCGTGTTATCCGATCAGATATCATAACCATTGCATATAGTGATTAAAGGCGTCAGATCTAAGCAAAGTATTTAATGAAGTTAGGATTCCATGTTTACTCTTGCAGACGTAATTAGATTTTAATTATTGTTAGTTAGTTAATTCTTAGTTTTGTTAATTTGTGTCTTAGTTAATTTAGTTTAATAAACCCAAAATTGTTATTGTCTTAGCAGTGAATAATAATCATACATTGTTGCATAGGCATATTTACTGAATAGAACCATAACTTGATCCCTGTGGGAACGAATTTGGACTTAACCTTATATATTACTTGTGACCACGTACGCTTGCGTGATTTAGTGCAAACAAGTTTTTGGCGCCGCTGCCGGGGATCATCGGTGTTTTATTTTTGGTTTATGTGCTTGTCAATAGTGGTCATTAGCGTTCACTGACTCGGATTTGTTTTTCTTATCTATCTTGTTTAGTTTGGTGTGTTTCAGGTACTTGAGTGTTTGAAGATGGCATGCGGGGAGTTGCCATGGTGGGCATATTCGAGGACATCCATGCCTCAGCAATGTGAGCGGTGTTTGGGCGTTCATGATCCCTCACAATATTGTTACTACGAAGGAGTTGATCCATATGTCACTTATGAGGAGCAACCATATTTTCAATACCATCCTCAACAGTACCAGCAAGATGTTCCAGATATGTCATATGTCTTTGGTAGTGAAGAGTTTCAACATCAGCAACATATTCCTACTTTTTAGTCAGATGAGGTTGATGATTTGAAGGAGCTTAGGAAGGAGATTAGGATTCTTGTAGAGAATCATGAGAATCTTACCAAATCTATGGGGACACTTGTTGCTCAAGTTTTGAGTGCCTTAGAACAACAGAATCAACAATTCATGCTAGAGGCAACACCAGTGGATAACGGTGACTTGGAGCAAGGTACTGTATGCTTAATTGAGGAAGACAAATTCCAAGGTGAGGTGAGTGTTCACAAGCCATGTGAGGAATTTGATCATGTTAGGATGGTGGATGATTTGGAAAGGGCACTATTTGGGGCAGACACTGTTGAGCTGTGCAAATTTCAAGAATTGGTATGTGCGTACCAAGAGGCTGATGAACATGAGAAAGATGCAGATCTTCTACTTGTCTCTGAGTATAAAGATGGAGGTAGCGCATTAGAGCCAATGGAGGAAGTTCTCTTTGAGGAACCAAAGGCTTCAGCAATTTACATTTACCCTCCTCCATTATATTCAAGCGAAGCCCACGAGTGTGTGTTGTTCTACAAATTGACAGATTTTGGGTCAACAGACGAAGGCATTGGAATTGGATATAGCTGTTATACAAATATGCCAAGCAAGGAGAAGGAGCAAAAAGTGTGCCGCCGAGATGATGATGAAGTATTGCGAAGAGAGGACCAGGCGAACTATTATCATCCTTAATGGAGACTTGGAAGTAACGTCAAGCTATTGACGTTAAAGAAGCGCTTCGTGGGAGGCAACCCATGAATTAGTGTAGATAGGAAAAAAAAAAAAATTTGAGTGTTGTATATGAAAAAAAAAAATCTGTGAAAAAAAAAAGAAAAAAAAGTGAACAGTTCGAGCAATTTGCGCCCCAGTAACGCAATCTGCGCCTGCGTTACTGATTATCGCGCAATTTGCGCCTGGGTAACGCAGGTTGCCCCTGCGTTACATACTCTTTATATCTTCCTAACACGCAGGTTCAACCTGCGTGTCTGCTGTTTCCACGCCGAATACCCTATAACGCAGCCACAGGCTGCGTGACACCCCTCTGCCCAGAATTTTGACCGAAAATTCTTGTTTTTCACCTCTAAAATTCCCCCAAATTCAATCCTAACCCAAATTTCTTCAATTCTAAATTCCTATATCTATCCTACATCAAATCTTAACCTCTCCAAATCACTCCTACACTCTAAATTTTTAAATCTCATCTATCCATCATCTTATATATATACACACCTAGCCATACAAATCCAATTCCTCTTCTATTTTATTTAAATCTCTAAAAATTCAATTCTAAAGAGGAATTAATTGCAAGTTCACCTCTCCAATTCGTAGTGGGTTTATTTCTTCTCAAATTTTATTTTTATTACGAATTTTTGTTCTTGAAAAATTGGGATTTTGTATTATTCTTGGTATTTGGACTATTTTTGGTGTGGTATTGCTTGGTGATTATTGGTGGAGCTTCTTGTGAGTTGGGTATTGATTCTTATGGCTTCTAAGCTTGGGAGAGGAGATGCTAATTGCTACAAAAAGGGGATTTTTGCGGAACAAGCATGTTTGAGTTGCGATGGGGAAGGATATGTAAGGCGCTTTGCAGGTATGTTTTCTACTATCTCTTGTATTACTTTCCATTCAATGCGGACATTGAATATTTCAAGTTTGGGGGTGGTTTGGGGGATTATTAGTAGTTGTTGTTGTATATGTGTTCATGTAGGATTTCATGTTTTGCATATATTAGTAGTAGTAAATTATGCATTTATGTTCGTGTTATCTACGTTTGTTTCATATAGGACATTCTGTTTTTATTTTCGTATATCATGTGAGTTCATAGTAGTTTGCATTTGCACCCATGCTTGATAGGAATTTTGTGTTGTTGACGCTTTTGATTGAGAAGTGATATGCTTTGTTCTTTTGCACATACATACACTAGTAAGTTGAAGCTAGTAGACTTATTGAATGTTGTAAGTGATTAGAAGGACATGAATATGTGCAAGATGATTTAGTTTGCATGCTTTGAATACAAGTCGGTGCATTAGAGAGATTTTTTCTTGGGATTGAGTATGTTTTTCCGCCAAGTGAGTTTTTGAGCCGTATTGCATATTTTTTGCAATTTATTTATTTTCTTGAGTGTCCACGGATTGTTTGCATTGCTAGCAGTTGTTTGAGGTCTTTCTTGAAACGCATGACATTATTTGACGATTAAAATGATAAAGGCATTTAGGAATAACCACATATTTTCCCATATTACCATACCATCTTTACATGATCAATTAGTTAACCCGTTGAGCTTAATCCTATTTTTTCGGTGACATACCACATTACTTGCCTAGACCTTTTTCTTGTATTGGCCTTAGATTAATTTGAACCCATATTGTCAAAGGCTAGTAGAGTGCTTAAGGGAGTAATAAGGTGTGCAAGGAGGGGTTTATTGTTGGTCTTACTTTTGGGGGAAATATTGAAAATTGGGTTTGGTTGATTACTTGATAGTCGGCATGTGTAATAAATTCATGGGATCATTGTTATTGTGTATATTATTGTTTGTGTTATATTTAGCTCTCGAGGAAAAAAAAAGAAAAAAGAGAAAAAAAAAAGAAAAAAAAGATATATATTATGAGAGCATGTTTGTGTTTGTTGTGATCCTACTTTAATCGACTAGTCGAGTGTTTATTTTAGTAAAAATTATGTGGGGGGAAATAGGGTGTTGTGTGTGATTTATTATGGTACTTACTAGCTTTTGACACTTCACCTGTTTTGGCTTATTTGACATACCTTGTCCCTAGCCCCGTTACAACCCAAATAAAGACCTTTTGATTATCGTCATTGATGTATGTTGTGTTAAGAGTTAGATTGATACCAAATGTCAAGCATGTTTATGATTTTGTTGGAATTGAGTGATACACTTGTTCTTGAGTGAATATTCTTTTGTGAGTGGATTGCGAGTGTTTGCTTGTTTTTGCGTATGAGATCCCGAGTTTTGACTCAAAGATGTACTCTTGTAGGCTTAGCATGTTTACTAACTTATTCTTACATTTGACATGGACTTGTGAGAACTTATGCATGTTCATTGAGTAGACTACGTGAATACTTGCACTTCCGACATCAAGACATTGCGTATTTACTTTGATTCTTAAGTTGATATGGCATGAGAGGATTTGAAGGTATGGTAGGATATTAGTACTAGATTAATTGCATTTTCATTTAGTTGCATTCATGCATTGCATTGCATTGGATTTTGTGGGTACATTCGCTATAGGCCCTCACGAGACCTTACTCGTCCACTAGGGCTGCCTAGGGGTTTAAAGGGCTTGTTGCATATGCCAAATGCAACCGTGATCACCTACGGAAGTGGTACTAGTTAGTTAGTTAGTTGTAATTGTTTATGCTTGAGGACAAGCATCAGTTTAAGTTTGGGGGTGTGATAAGTGGAGTTTATATCCACTTGGAGCATTCTAAATCGGCTTAAATTGATTGTCTTGGGCTCAAGTTTCTTGTAGTTTTGATGTATTTTGTTTAGTTGTGCAGATTTACAAGGATGTTGATTATGGTGGATGTTTTTGTCATTTTTGGAGATTTAATTTATTAAAATTTGGATTTATTGGGCTGCACGCGTGAGATTCACTGTTTGGGCCATATCTTGAGTTCTAAAAGTCAGTTTTGGGCGATCTTACTGTCCACGCGAAGATAACGAGATTCTCTATCATTCTAAAGTGGTCCAGAGGCCCAATTGCAGCTGGAACGTTCCAGAAAAACTGAAGAAAAGTCAGCCACGAATTTTCCTTAAAAACAGAATCAGTTTAGGAAACGTATCTTGCAGAAATTCTATTATAATTCTGTTTTGGTATTTTCTTGCTGGGCAAGATGTCTAGAGCCTATATAAACACATCCAACCCTTGTAAATTGTATCATTAAGATATAGATCATTAGGAGGAGAACTATTACATATCAATTACTTATATTTATTTTTATATTTTCATACTTTGTTTTTATCATGGTTTCATCAGATCCCATGATGACTAGAGGTTCAATTATGAACTAATCGTTGTCATGGGATTCTAACGGATTTATTTATGGAGTTTAGTATCTTGATGCTTTAAAGATCTGTGTGTGATGTATATCTGATATCCTCGTATGGTTATGCTTAATTGTTAGATGTGTCGCGAACATCTAATCTGTTAATCTCTTGTGAAGTGAAAGTGGATCTTGAGATTTAGAACTTGCCATGCTAGCATAGGTTCATGATTGTTATCAACATGATTTGTAGTATGAGATGAGAATACTTATATTGCCCTATGTGATCTTTATGGATAACTTGCTCTTCAACCGTTATGTTTTCAAATTCTATAGACATATAGGGTCTAAGCATAATTGGTGTCTACTCATCTTCTATCTCTTTTGTGGATGTATGTTTAGTTTGGTATACGTATACTGAGAAGTAGCGTGTACTTGTTTCGTGTTATCCGATCAGATATCATAACCATTGCATATAGTGATTAAAGGCGTCAGATCTAAGCAAAGTATTTAATGAAGTTAGGATTCCATGTTTACTCTTGCAGACGTAATTAGATTTTAATTATTGTTAGTTAGTTAATTCTTAGTTTTGTTAATTTGTGTCTTAGTTAATTTAGTTTAATAAACCCAAGATTGTTATTGTCTTAGCAGTGAATAATAATCATACATTGTTGCATAGGCATATTTACTGAATAGAACCATAACTTGATCCCTGTGGGAACGAATTTGGACTTAACCTTATATATTACTTGTGACCACGTACGCTTGCGTGATTTAGTGCAAACAAGTTTTTGGCGCCGCTGCCGGGGATCATCGGTGTTTTATTTTTGGTTTATGTGCTTGTCAATAGTGGTCGTTAGCGTTCACTGACTCGGATTTGTTTTTCTTATCTATCTTGTTTAGTTTGGTGTGTTTCAGGTACTTGAGTGTTTGAAGA
This sequence comes from Kitagawia praeruptora, assembly GCA_037693485.1. Lineage (NCBI taxonomy): Eukaryota > Viridiplantae > Streptophyta > Magnoliopsida > Apiales > Apiaceae > Kitagawia > Kitagawia praeruptora. The sequence goes on along the minus strand of CM075348.1, from coordinate 154,863,798 downwards.
TGGCATGCGAGGAGTTGCCATGGTGGGCATATTCGAGGACATCCATGCCTCAACAATGTGAGCGGTTTTTGGGCGTTCATGATCCCTCACAATATTATTACTACGAAGGAGTTGATCCATATGTCACTTATGAGGAGCAACCATATTTTCAATACCATCCTCAACAGTACCAGCAAGATGTTCCAGATATGTCATATGTCTTTGGTAGTGAAGAGTTTCAACATCAGCAACATATTCCTACTTTTTAGTCAGATGAGGTTGATGATTTGAAGGAGCTTAGGAAGGAGATTAGGATGCTTGTAGAGAATCATGAGAAGCTTACCAAATCTATGGGGACACTTGTTGCTCAAGTTTTGAGTGCCTTAGAACAAGAGAATCAACAATTCATGCTAGAGGCAACACCAGAGGATAACGGTGACTTGGAGCAAGGTACTGTATGCTTAATTGAGGAAGACAAATTCCAAGGTGAGGTGAGTGTTCACAAGCCATGTGAGGAATTTGATCATGTTAGGATGGTGGATGATTTGGAAAGGGCACTATTTGGGGCAGACACTTGGTATGTGCGTACCAAGAGGCTGATGAACATGAGAAAGATGCAGATCTTCTACTTGTATCTGATTATAAAGATGGAGGTAGCGCATTAGAGCCAATGGAGGAAGTTCTCTTTGAGGAACCAAAGGCTTCAGCAATTTACATTTACCCTCCTCCATTATATTCAAGCGAAGCCCACGAGTGTGTGTTGTTCTACAAATTGACAGATTTTGGGTCAACAGAAGAAGGCATTGGAATTGGATATAGCTGTTATACAAATATGCCAAGCAAGGAGAAGGAGCAAAAAGTGTGACGCCGAGATGATGATGAAGTATTGCGAAGAGAGGACCAGGCGAACTATTATCATCCTTAATGGAGACTTGGAAGTAACGTCAAGCTATTGACGTTAAAGAAGCGCTTCGTGGGAGGCAACCCATGAATTAGTGTAGATAGCAAAAAAAAAAAAAATTTTGAGTGTTGTATATGAAAAAAAAAAAAAAATCTGTGAAAAAAAAAAAAAGTGAACAGTTCGAGCAATTTGCGCCCCAGTAACGCAATCTGCGCCTGCGTTACTGATTATCGCGCAATTTGCGCCTGGGTAACGCAGGTTGCCCCTGCGTTACATACTCTTTATATCTTCCTAACACGCAGGTTCAACCTGCGTGTCTGCTGTTTCCACGCCGAATACCCTATAACGCAGCCACAGGCTGCGTGACACCCCTCTGCCCAGAATTTTGACCGAAAATTCTTGTTTTTAACCTCTAAAATTCCCCCAAATTCAATCCTAACCCAAATTTCTTCAATTCTAAATTCCTATATCTATCCTACATCAAATCTTAACCTCTCCAAATCTCTCCTACACTCTAAATTTTTAAATCTCATCTATCCATCATTTTATATATATACACTCCTAGCCATACAAATCCAATTCCTCTTCTATTTTATTTAAATCTCTAAAAATTCAATTCTAAAGAGGAATTAATTGCAAGTTCACCTCTCCAATTCGTAGTGGGTTTATTTCTTCTCAAATTTTATTTTTATTACGAATTTGTGTTCTTGAAAAATTGGGATTTTGTATTATTCTTGGTATTTGGACTATTTTTGGTGTGGTATTGCTTGGTGATTATTGGTGGAGCTTCTTGTGAGTTGGGTATTGATTCTTATGGCTTCTAAGCTTGGGAGAGGAGATGCTAATTGCTACAAAAAGGGGATTTTTGCCGAACAAGCATGTTTGAGTTGCGATGGGGAAGGATATGTAAGGCGCTTTGCAGGTATGTTTTCTACTATCTCTTGTATTACTTTCCATTCAATGCGGACATTGAATATTTCAAGTTTGGGGGTGGTTTGGGGGATTATTAGTAGTTGTTGTTGTATATGTGTTCATGTAGGATTTCATGTTTTGCATATATTAGTAGTAGTAAATTATGCATTTATGTTCGTGTTATCTACGTTTGTTTCATATAGGACATTCTGTTTTTATTTTCGTATATCATGTGAGTTCATAGTAGTTTGCATTTGCAACCATGCTTGATAGGAATTTTGTGTTGTTGACGCTTTTGATTGAGAAGTGATATGCTTTGTTCTTGTGCACATACATACACTAGTAAGTTGAAGCTAGTAGACTTATTGAATGTTGTAAGTGATTAGAAGGACATGAATATGTGCAAGATGATTTAGTTTGCATGCTTTGAATACAAGTCGGTGCATTAGAGAGATTTTTGCTTGGGATTGAGTATGTTTTTTCGCCAAGTGAGTTTTTGAGCCGTATTGCATATTTTTTGCAATTTATTTATTTTCTTGAGTGTCCACGGATTGTTTGCATTGCTAGCAGTTGTTTGAGGTCTTTCTTGAAATGCATGACATTATTTGACGATTAAAATGATAAAGGCATTTAGGAATAACCACATATTTTCCCATATTACCATACCATCTTTACATGATCAATTAGTTAACCCGTTGAGCTTAATCCTATTTTTTCGGTGACATACCACATTACTTGCCTAGACCTTTTTCTTGTATTGGCCTTACATTAATTTGAACCCATATTGTCAAAGGCTAGTAGAGTGCTTAAGGGAGTAATAAGGTGTGCAAGGAGGGGTTTATTGTTGGTCTTACTTTTGGGGGAAATATTGAAAATTGGGTTTGGTTGATTACTTGATAGTCGGCATGTGTAATAAATTCATGGGATCATTGTTATTGTGTATATTATTGTTTGTGTTATATTTAGCTCTCGAGAAAAAAAAAAAGAAAAAAGAGAAAAAGAAAAAGAAAAAAAAGATATATATTATGAGAGCATGTTTGTGTTTGTTGTGATCCTACTTTAATCGACTAGTCGAGTGTTTGTTTTAGTAAAAATTATGTGGGGGGAAATAGGGTGTTGTGTGTGATTTATTATGGTACTTACTAGCTTTTGACACTTCACCTGTTTTGGCTTATTTGACATACCTTGTCCCTAGCCCCGTTACAACCCAAATAAAGACCTTTTGATTATCGTCATTGATGTATGTTGTGTTAAGAGTTAGATTGATACCAAATGTCAAGCATGTTTATGATTTTGTTGGAATTGAGTGATACACTTGTTCTTGAGTGAATATTCTTTTGTGAGTGGATTGTGAATGTTTGCTTGTTTTTGCGTATGAGATCCCGAGTTTTGACTCAAAGATGTACTCTTGTAGGCTTAGCATGTTTACTAACTTATTCTTACATTTGACATGGACTTGTGAGAACTTATGCATGTTCATTGAGTAGACTACGTGAATACTTGCACTTCCGACATCAAGACATTGCGTATTTACTTTCATTCTTAAGTTGATATGGCATGAGAGGATTTGAAGGTATGGTAGGATATTAGTACTAGATTAATTTCATTTTCATTTAGTTGCATTCATGCATTGAATTGCATTGGATTTTGTGGGTACATTCGCTATAGGCCTTCACGAGACCTTACTCGTCCACTAGGGCTGCCTAGGGGTTTAAAGGGCTTGTTGCATATGCCAAATGCAACCGTGATCACCTACGAAAGTGGTACTAGTTAGTTAGTTAGTTGTAATTGTTTATGCTTGAGGACAAGCATCGGTTTAAGTTTGGGGGTGTGATAAGTGGAGTTTATATCCACTTGGAGCATTCTAAATCGGCTTAAATTGATTGTCTTGGGCTCAAGTTTCTTGTAATTTTGATGTGTTTTGTTTAGTTGTGCAGATTTACAAGGATGTTGATTATGGTGGATGTTTTTGTCGTTTTTGGAGATTTATTTTATTAAAATTTGGATTTATTGGGCTGCACGCGTGAGATTCACTGTTTGGGCCATATCTTGAGTTCTAAAAGTCAGTTTTGGGCGATCTTACTGTCCACGCGAAGATAACGAGATTCTCTATCATTCTAATGTGGTCCAGAGGCCCAATTGCAGCTGGAACGTTCCAGAAAAACTGAAGAAAAGTCAGCCACGAATTTTCCTTAAAAACAGAATCAGTTTAGGAAACGTATCTTGCAGAAATTCTATTATAAATCTGTTTTGGTATTTTCTTGCTGGGCAAGATGTCTAGAGCCTATATAAACACATCCAACCCTTGTAAATTGTATCATTAAGATATAGATCATTAGGAGTAGAACTATTACATATCAATTACTTAGATTTATTTGTATATTTTCATACTTTGTTTTTATCATGGTTTCATCAGATCCCATGATGACGAGAGGTTCAATTATGAACTAATCGTTGTCATGGGATTCTAATGGATTTATTTATGGAGTTTAGTATCTTGTTGCTTTAAAGATCTGTGTGTGATGTATATCTGATATCCTCGTATGGTTATGCTTAATTGTTAGATGTGTCGCGAACATCTAATCTGTTAATCTCTTGTGAAGTGAAAGTGGATCTTGAGATTTAGAACTTGCCATGCTAGCATAGGTTCATGATTGTTATCAACATGATTCGTAGTATGAGATGAGAATACTTATATTGCCCTATGTGATCTTTATGGATAACTTGCTCTTCAACCGTTATGTTTTCAAATTCTATAGACATATAGGGTCTAAGCATAATTGGTGTCTATTCATCTTCTATCTCTTTTGTGGATGTATGTTTAGTTTAGTATACGTATACTGAGAAGTAGCGTGTACTTGTTTCGTGTTATCCGATCAGATATCATAACCATTGCATATAGTGATTAAAGGCCTCAGATCTAAGCAAAGTATTTAAATAAGTTAGGATTCCATGTTTACTCTTGCAGACGTAATTAGATTTTAATTATTTTTAGTTAGTTAATTCTTAGTTTTGTTAATTTGTGTCTTAGTTAATTTAGTTTAATAAACCCAAAATTGTTATTGTCTTAGCAGTGAATAATAATCAAACATTGTTGCATAGGCATATTTACTGAATAGAACCATAACTTGATCCCTGTGGGAACGAATTTGGACTTAACCTTATATATTACTTGTGACCACGTACGCTTGCGTGATTTAGTCTATCAACAAGAATGTCCAGTGAAGAGAGTTGGAAGTGGCATAAAAAACTCTCACATTTGAATCTGAACAACATCAATGAGCTGATTAGAAAGAATCTTGTTAGAGGGCTACCAAAATCATTATTAAATGTTGATGGCCTATGTGATTCCTGTCAAAAGGCCAAACAAAGGAAGTCATCTTTCAAGAGCAAGACTGAATCTTCAATTGTTGATCCTTATCATCTTCTACATGTTGATCTTTTTGGACCAGTAAATGTGATGTCAATTGGAAGAAAGAAATATGCCTTGGTTATTGTGGATGAATACACCAGATATACATGGGTGTATTTTCTAGCAAAGAAGGACGAAACTGCATTTACTCTGATGGAGCATATAAAGCAACTGGACAAAGGATTAAAACACAAAGTCAAGATAATCAGAAGTGATAATGGAACTGAATTCAGAAATGCAACAATGGAAGGATTCTGCAAAGACAGAGGAGTTAAGCAAGAGTTTTCTGCACCTGGTACACCATAGAAAAATGGTGTAGTTGAAAGAAAGAACAGAACCTTGATAGAAGCTGCCAGAACTATGCTTGATGAAGCAAAATTGCCAACTTATTTCTGGGCAGAAGCGGTTCAAACTACCTGTTTTACTCAGAATGCCACTCTGATCAACAAGCATGGAAAAACACCATATGAAATGGTGAGAGAAAAGAAGCCAAACCTGAAATATTTTCATATTTTTGGGTGCAAGTGCTTTGTGCTGAAAACTCATCCTGAATAGTTGACAAAATTTGATTTAAAAGCCGATGAAGGAATTTTTGTGGGCTATCCACTGTCAACTAAGGCATTCAGAGTTTATAATCTGAGAACCAAAGTGATCATGGAGTCTATTCATGTGTCATTTGATGACAAGAAAATAACTGGACTTGAAGATGTAGATGAACATGATCAACTGCACCTTGCAAATGAAGAATTATTCTCTGATCGAGTAAACTCTGATTAGGCTGAACTGACAAACTATGTTGAACTTAACTTTGAGCCTCTACTGGTAGATACTGAAGAAACTTCTCAGTCACATACTAGGGAAGAACCAGTTGAGGGGGAGCATGAAGAATCACTTCAAAGTGATGACTCAAATTCTAATGATAAGTCAGCTGAAAAATCTTGATCAAACAATGATGACTCAAACTTTGAGAGTTCAAACTCTGAGCAGTCAAATTCAGGGGGAGACTCAGAGAATGAAGAAAGTCATCAAGAAAGTCAGGAGAACATGGATCGAAGGGGAGGATTAAACTCTGAGAGAAGTCATTTGCCCTCAGCTAGGAAATGGACCAAATCTCATACACCTGATTTGATAATTGGTGATCCAGATGCAAGAGTAAGGACAAGAAGTGCAACAACAAATGAATGTCTGTTTCATGCTTTCTTGTCACAAGCTGAACCAAAGAAGGTAGAAGAAGCTCTTCAAGATGCTGACTGGATAACAGCAATGCAAGAAGATTTGAATGAATTTGAGAGGAATGAAGTTTGGACACTTGTACCAAGACCAAAGAATAGGTCGGTTGTTGTTGGTACTAAGTGGGTATTCAGAAATAAAATTGATAGTGAGGGGGTTGTTACAAGAAACAAGGCCAGACTGGTGGCAAAAGGCTATTCACAGCAGGAAGGAATAGATAATGATGAGACATTTGCTCCAGTTGCAAGATTGGAGGCAATAAGGATGTTTCTTGCTTATATTTCTCATAAAAAATTCAAGGTATTTCAGATGGATGTGAAAAGTGCCTTTCTGAATGGGAAACTTGAAGAAGAAGTGTTTGTTGAACAACCACCAGGATTTGTGGACCCCAAATATCCAGATTATGTATACAGGCTTGATAAAGCACTTTATGGACTTAAGCAAGCACCAAGAGCATGGTATGAAACTTTAGCTCAATTTCTACTAGAAAGTGGGTTTCACAGAGGTACAATTGATAAAACTCTGTTTTACTTTCAATCTGGTAGTGATTTGCTTCTAGTTCAAATATATGTTGATGACATAATTTTTGGGTCTACTAATAATAAACTCTGTACAAAGTTTGCCAAGCTAATGCAGTCCAGGTATCAAATGAGTATGATGGAAGAGCTTAGTTATTTTCTAGGCCTACAGGTGAAGCAAACAGATGATGAAATTTTCATAAATCAAGCAAAATATACCAGGAATCTTCTCAAGAAATTTGGTATGCTTGATTGCTCATCTGCATCAACTCCAATGGCAACAACAACTAAATTGGATAAGGATACAGGAGCATCAGTAGATATAACAAACTACAGAGGCATGATAGGGTCTCTTCTTTAACTGACAGCAAGTAGACCTGATATCATGTATGCAACCTGTCTCTGTGCAAGGTTTCAGGCTGATCCCAGAGAACCACATCTCACAGCTGTGAAAAGAATTTTCAAATATCTCAAGGGCACCATTACTTTAGGGCTGTGGTATCCCAGAGAATCAGATTTCAAGCTTATTGGTTACTCTGATGCAGACTTTGCAGGCTGTAAGATAGATAGAAAAAGCACTAGTGGAAGTTGTCAATTTCTGGGTGACAGGCTGGTTTCTTGGTACAGTAAGAAACAGAAATCAATTTCTACTTCTACAGCTGAAGCATAGTATATTGCTGCTGGTAGTTGTTGTGCACAGATTCTATGGATGAAGAATCAGTTGCTGGATTATGGATTGAGGTACAGTAAGATTCCTATTTACTGTGATAATCAAAGTGCTATTGCTATGACAGGTAATCCAATACAACATTCGATGACCAAGCACATCAGCATAAGGTATCACTTTATTAGAGAGCATGTAGAGGAAGGAAACATTGAGCTTCATTTTGTGTCTATAAACCAACAGCTTGCAGATATCTTCACCAAGCCATTGAGTGAAGCTACATTTACAAGGCTGGTAAATGAACTTGGAATGGTCTCTAGTTTTGACTAGAGATACTGGTTAGACTCAAAATTCACTTATGTAATGCATTATTCATGTTTATGTGATGTGTTAAATGCTATATGAACTCAGTTTTTAAACTCTGTTATGTAAACTCTGCTCATAGACTGTCAAACTCTATTAGCATGCTAGATAAACTCTGAGTAATTCTGATAATGTTATTGTCTGAGATAAACACCAATGAAGAAAATGTATGAAGCATGGTTCTCAGTTATTAATCATGAATCCTTCTAAGTTATCTGTGATCTAATCTTAGACTGTGCAGAAATTCAACACAAGCATGATACTGTTCATATTTATAGCATCTCTTAGTTTATTTATCGTAAACTCTGAGTCTGTAAATGATGTGTGCATTGCCTCTCATGAATTATTTCTGATATTGATGACTCCTAAACTCTGTTAGTGACACTATGTTCCCAAGACATTCACATGATACTTGATGATTCCTTGTTTGTACTTGTGAAAATTTAAAAAAAACTTGAGATGTGTCATTGTTTATTTTGGTGAGTACCAAAGCATGCCTGCACCCTGTGAGAACTTGAGCCAAATAGTGATTGATACATTTTATATCAATCAATTTTTTTCTGTGTGCTGTTCATCAGTAAGTATGTTGCTCTAGAACTTGTTTTAAACCATTTTGAGACTACATGATGTGTGTGTGCATGAAAATGATAAAGGCATTAGGATTTACCACATTTATCCAAACACTGTTCATAAAAACAAAACCCTTAGTAAACCCCTTTAAGCCTATCTAACTGTTTCTTTTAAACTCTGTTTTAACAAGAGCAGTTATATTCATTTAGAAATTAAAAAGCAAACAGGTGAGAGTTTCTCTGCAAAGGAAAGTTTATTTGGTGGATATATACACATTAAAAAAAATGTGTATATATACTGATCAACATGTACAAATATGTACTTGCAATACAACTGAACACTTTGCTCTATCGTTCAGTTTGCCATTTCTTTTCCTTCTTCTTTTTCCAGTCACCTGTTTGTTCTTAACCAAATTATAACCTTGAACAAAGTCCTTTTGATTTGTGCATACATGTATTTAAAGTAGTGTAGATTTGGTGGACAATCAAGCATATGGTAGTATCTGCTTTTATTGGTTGAACTGAGTGTAAACACTTCATCTAAACACTTGTGTGATTTGAGAGTTTAAGAGTTTTTAATCCATAGCATGTTACTCATTGAATGCGACTTTGATATCTATCTCTTGATCTTTTTGTCTATAAATACTGTGTGCTTACTTGGATAATCATGGACATCAAAGGGAATTGGTGTATTCAGATTTCTGTATTTAAGTTACTACAGAGTTTAGCATTCATCATATATTCAGTGTTTATAGTGAGAGTTTGTGCATCCAGTGTTTACTGATTTATATTTATGGATTTTATGAAATATTAGATGCTCTAAAAATTTGATTGGTACATTCTGTTATATACACACAAATATTCACATATGTGCAGTATTTGAAAGGGTTACGGTAATAAAGTTGGAGAATTGACAAACACTGATGGATTTTGTCTAAATACTCTAAGGTATATTTTATTTCAGATGATTTCAAATTTGAAGTAAAAATAGATTTTGACAGCTGTTGATGTATGTAAAAGTATTTAATTGTGTTAGTTTTAAGAGAGAGAAAGTAGCAGTAATTATGGTTGAAATTACTGAGTATGTGTATCTGTTCCGTTAAATGTGTGACACGTGTCACACTCACAAATTTCTCAATGATCGTGTCTCACTACACATGGTAAGTGGTTACGTGTATTTATGGTGAAACGTTTGAGTTTAACTGTTTAACACATATCTAATCATTATTTATATACACGATTCATATTCCAACATACACTTTCACCCACTCACAATTACTTCTTACACAACCACTCACGAGCCTATTGCATTTTTCACTTGCCCATTTCATCAAACACTTATCATTCATATCATTCTTTTCGTATTTTCTGCTCAATCATACTAATGGCAACCAAAGCTTTCACTTCTCTTGGCCTTCTGTTTGTTTCTAATAACTATGCAGCACCTCTGGACAATGAAAACGCCCCAGAAGCGTTTCACTTGATGCAGAATTTCTTACGCGATTCGGAGATTGGCTAGGCTTTAGTTGAACCTCAAACACTGTATGCATCTCAAATCGCTTCATTCTGGTAAAACTCTGTATAAGATGATGGAGGAGAGAATGGGACTCCATCCATTGTATTCACTTATGAAGATCAACAGTTTGTTATCACTCCAAATACTGTTAGAGAAACAATGGGTTTTGACACTCATACTTCGTATAGTGTGCTTTCTGAAACAAATCTGCGTGAGATGTTGCAGCAGATTGGGTATTCAGGATCCTTGGTAAAGCTTGGATCGGTTAAAAGGCCACAGTTGCGAAAAGAATGGAGTTTTTTTTTCGACTGTATTACCAGGGCATTTGGGAACAAGGTCACCAACTGGGTGATACTCCTATGGTTTTGATGATCACATTCAGCAAGCTATTTGCTTGTAGTTTGATATAAAACATTGTGTTATGGTTGTACTAACTTGGTTTTGCAGGATATATTAAGTTTACAAAGAATATATATACAGCAAGCCATTCTGTACTACATCAGAGACAGTCCAGCAAGCTATTTCCAGCAGACAGTCACAAACAGCAAGCCATTTGTACACTGACAGAAATCCTGAAGACTTTTATCAAGATTAATTCTCATGGATTTTATTCAGGAAATATATTGTAAGATATCTTTATCATATAATACGTATACAATATATTTAGAGCTCAAAATCTTTTCAAAATATCCTCATTCGAATTATTTTATAAAACTTATAGGAGTTTCCTTATTTAAAAGATTTCTTTCTACAAAATCTCCTATACGCGTTTTATATTCATACGAACAGAAGGGATATGTTTTTCATCGATCTCTTTCTCTCAAACCCTCTGTCTAACGTTCACAAGAACGTTTGTAAAATCCCTAACCAATTGAACGTTGGAAATTGATTCTAATAGTTCGAATAAATTGGTGATTGATTTTCTGAACGTTGGTGTGGAGCTATATAAACCTGTTCTTGTGTTCTTTCGTTTTGATCAATAAAAAGACAACACTGAAGAGAAAATATTCAAGCACACAAGCCTACAAACAACTCAGTTTTTTCATTGCTATATTCTTGATTCTCTCGAGCTCTTTATATATATATTCGTACTATATTATAGAGAGATCATAGGTTGAGTTGTATCCTTTATTGATTGTATTGTTCGATTTGTAAGGATTAGTTGTTGGACAGTTTGGCTAGGGAACTAGGGTTTGGTGAACGTTGCTAGAGAAGTATACTTTGGAAGTATAGCTTAGAGAGCAAGTTCAGAAACAGGAGTTCAGCACGCCATTTGTCAACAGCTGGGAATTAAGGGAGATATATTATTGTATCTTGTAATTGGTTTTATTTCAGTGATCAATAATATATTCTCTTACCAAGTTGGTAAGGGACAAGGACGTAGACCATAGGGGTTAGGGGTCGAACCTGGCTAAAAGTCTCTGTGTTATTTATTTTCTACTCTTTACTTACTGTTTGCATTTAGCTTACTGTTTCTGCACTTTACAGTACTGATTATCTGTGCATTCAGCATACCATTTGTCTCTGCATAAAACGAAATCAGTAAGCTGTTTCTGGTAATTCTTAAAATCAGTTTTAGTTATACATAGTTAGCCATTTACACCTATTCACCCCCCCTCTAGGTGTGCATTTTCATTTGGTATCAGAGATTTGGTATACTAACAATTCTGTAACAGGAAAGTATTCGATCATAATGGCTGAAAACTATCCCGAAGGAAAATCTGATTTTAGGCCTCCACTTCTTCATGGCACACACAACTACCACTGGTGGAAAAGCAGCATGGAAACTCACTTATCCAGAGATCCATTAGTTCTGAGAGTTGTGCAAAAAGGTCCATATGTCTTTCTCGACAAGGATGGCAAGCCAAAGGATGTAGATGATCTTACCCCGGATGAATTAATCAAGATTGGCTACAATGGAAAGGCAAGGAGTTCTCTTATGAATGGTTTGAATCAAGCTGAATATGACAAAGTATCTTCATTCAAAACAGCCAAAGAAATGTGGGATGCTTTGGAGACTTATCATGAAGGTTCGAAGTCCCTAAAGAAGGTGAAACTTAGCAAGCTAATGAATGACTTTGGAAACTTCAAGCTTAATGATGGGGAAACTATCAAGGACAGTCAAGCACGGTTTCAAGTTACTATAAATTCACTAAAGAGGCTTGGGAAATCTATACCACAAGACGAAATCAATATGAAGGTATTGAGTGCAGTACCATTTATCTACGAAGCCAAAGTTACTGCCTTGGAATCCTCACCACTTATTGATACTATGGATCACTTGGCTGTATTTGCTGAGCTAGAGCAATTTGAAAGCAAGATAAATGGAAATCAGGTGGGAAGTTCAAGTGTTAAAGCTCCAACAGAAAAGATGAAGAATATGGCTCTCCATTCTAAAAACAGCAAGCCAATTGACTCTAATGATGAATCTGATTCAGATGAAGAACTTGCACTTATTTCAAAGAAGATCAAGAGGCTGATAGAAAAGAAGAACATGATGAAAAGGGAAAGAGGTGGCTACTACAACAACAAGAAAGGCTCAAAAGACTCTAAGGAGGAAACTTGTTTCGAATGTGGCAAGCCAGGCCATTATAAAAGGAATTGCTACAAACTAAAGTCAAAACAGCCTACTGCTTTCAAGGACAAGAAGAAATCAAAGGCTCTACTGACTTGGAGTGATGATGATTCTGATTCCAGTGATGACTCAAGTGAAGAGATGGTGAACTTAGCACTTGTTGGAATGGATGAAAAATATGGTCTAGGAAATTCAGAAGGAGTATATGCTGAAACTGATTCTGAAGAAGATGAGAGTGAGGTAAACTCTTTTAATGATTATATTTCTTCAGATGATACTTTGTTAGATTCACTAACCATGCAGGAACAAAATAGTGTTACAATTGAAGAACACATGGCACTAAAGGCTGAAATCAGCAAGCTGACTGATAAAAATGCCTATTTATCCAAGATTGTAAAAGATCTATTGCCAAAAATGGAAGAATGGGATTCAACTTCATTCAGTAAAGCTACAGAGATCAAGGAACTAACTACTAAGAATAGACATTTAGAGGCCAATGTCAAACTACTCGAAAAGAGAAACAAGACATTGACTGAAGAAATCAAAGAGCTAAGGTCTGATGTCAAAACTAAAGCTAAAGCATTGGAATCATACAAAATGAAGGAATCTAGCCAAGCCGAATCCTCAAAAACTGCTGAAAAGAGAGTTCAGCAAGCTGAACTCATCAAACAGCAAGCTGAAGTGATCACTATCCTAGAAACAGAAGTTAAAGATCTAAAGAAGGGCATGGAAACTTTTGTTCAAGGTGAAGACACTTTAAAGACAATGATGAAGAAGGCAAAGGTCCCCTTAGTCAGAGAAGGAGTTGGCATGAATCTCAACAAAAAGGATAAGGTACTCAAATATGATGGAAGGAATGGCATTCCCTACAATTATGCTATGCCTTGGAAGACATGCAACAAATGTGGTGGAAAAGGACATCTGGAAAAGAATTGTGTGGTTCAAGTATATCATAAGACGAAAACTGTTGGGACAATCAGATCGTGGCCCTGCGATTTTTGATACAATAAATTAATGAATACGAATACAAAAGTCACCTTGTTAACGGTTGATTCCACGCTCTTCTATTGTATTCCCAAATTCCCTTGAGCGAAGTGTGGCCTTCGTCTTCTCAAGTTAACCTCTCTTCTTGCTCCTAGGTGGCTACAAGATTTTCTTGACCAACCCTAGCAAGAAGAGAATAAGAATATATATAGGGCTACAATAGGGATCATGGATAATTAGGTTAGGCCTTCTAATTACATCTTGGGCCTAGCCCAATGTAATTAAATATTAATTCAATCCACTAAAGAATTAATATTTGCACTACCTTTCCTAATACCGCAACTTAATTATTTAATTGGGTTCCAATATTATTTGCTTATTAAATTCCCCATGTTTAAAATAGCGCATGCCCATTAATTAAATAAATTACTGATAATTTATTTAATTAATATCTTTTATCCTTGATTATCCACTCAACCTTTATTTAATTATGCCGGAATAAATTCCACCTGCAGGGTTTCACATAATTAAATCTTTTTGAGCTTTCAAGGGGACATCATTAACCCGAATATTATCAGGACATGGATTCCTTCTATAAATAATATTCACCATGTATATAATTCCATCACCCAAAATATAATGATATAATTCAAAAGAATTATTTCATATATAAATCAAAGCATGTAAATAATATACACGTGTCAATTACTATATCCGGATTAAGAACCTAAGCATTAATAATAACATAGAATCTTAGTTCTCCTTCTTAATCAGTATAAGGGAACAATTCTAAATTTGATCCTGTTCAATATACACAAAGTATACTAGTATTATTTATTAGTCAATATAAACTAATCTAAATAATACTACAGCCATACCAGTGGATTGTCCAACACCACCTGTGCTGTGAACCTTATTATATTATATAAACCGTATTTAACAATCTAATATTCTGTATCCCATTTGATACTAGATTGTCCACAATATATAATATTAGACAGCATGTAAACATTTAAATGATTCTCAATAAAACTGGGCCAGAAATAAATGTATAAACTTCAAATAAATATTTTCAGTATACACTAACAATCTCCCACTTATACTCAAAATATTCTATGAGTATATCAGTGTTTATTTAATCCACTATTACATTGAAAACTATGTGCCCATCCATCTGAGTCCTATCGCTTCCACATGCCTGTCAAAAGCCTTGGCTGGCAAGCTCTTTGTGAAAGGATCTGCCCGGTTGTCTTCTGATGATATGTGAGCCACAACTACATCTCCTCGCTTTACGATTCCTCGTATGAGATGATACTTACGTTCAATATGTTTAGCTGCTTTGTGGTCTCGTGGTTCTTTTGAATTTGCCACAGCACCAGTGTTGTCACAATACACTGTCAGACTCCTAGGCAAATTAGGTACCACATCTAAGTCCAAATGGAAGTTCCTGAACCATACAGCCTCCTTTGCAGCCTCAGAGGCCGCCACGTACTCGGCTTCCATGGTAGAGTCTGCAATGCATTTCTGCTTTACACTTCTCCATATAACGGCTCCACCTCCCAAAGTAAAAACATATCCCGAGGTTGATTTCCTCTTATCCCTATCTGATTGAAAATCTGAATCAGTATATCCCAAAGGAAATAGATCTGAGGCCTTGTAAATTAACATGTACTCCTTAGTCCTTCGCAGGTACTTGAGTATAGTTTTTACTGCACTCCAATGTTCCTGACCTGGGTTCGACTGATATCTACTAACCATGCCTACAGCAAAGCAGATGTCAGGCCTCGTACATAACATAGCATACATTAAGCTTCCACATGCCGAAGCATAAGGAACTGCTTTCATGCTCTCTATATCCTTAGGTGTCGAGGGACACTGCTCCTTGGATAGAGCAACTCCATGCTTAAAAGGTAGAAAACCTTTCTTAGAGTTCTGCATGTTAAAACGAGCTAATACTTCATCAATGTAAGGCTCTTGAGATAAAGCCAACATCCTTTTCTTGCGATCCCTTATTACTTTGATCCCAAGGATGTATGCCGCTTCACCTAAGTCCTTCATTTCAAATTGTTTGAACAACCATGCCTTTACTGATGATAACATCTTAACATTGTTTCCAATGAGTAAAATGTCATCTACATATAGTACTAGAAAAACCACTGCATTACCCTCACTTCTCTTATACACGCATGACTCGCTTGGACTTTGATCAAATCCATATGACTGGACTGCCTGATCAAAACGAATATTCCAGTCCCTAGAAGCTTGTTTAAGTCCATAAATAGACCTCTTAAGCTTACAAACCAAATGCTCTTGGCCTTCTTTAATGAATCCTTTTGGTTGTTGCATATAGATGGTTTCCTCAAGACTTCCATTAAGGAAAGCTGTCTTGACATCCATTTGCCAAATCTCGTAATCGAGATGAGTTGCTATAGATAAAAGAATCCGGATCGACTTAAGCATAACAACTGGCGAAAAGGTTTCCTCATAATCGATTCCTTCTTTCTGAGTATACCCTTTCGCAACAAGTCGTGCTTTCCAGGCTTTCACCTTTTTGTCAGTTCCTCTTTTCTTCTTGTAGATCCACATACTTCCAATGGGTTTAATACCTTTGGGTGGTTCCACGAGCTCCCAAACTTGATTGGAATACATAGATTCCATCTCAGATTCCATTGCCTTTTGCCAAAGATTTGCATCTTTATCTAGAATTGCATGTTCGTATGTCCTGGGGTCCTCATCATGTTCACCAGAGACCAAGTCTGAAGACTCTCCCAAAAACATGAATCTTTCAGGTTGTCGAACAACCCTCCCACTACGACGAGGCACTGGTGCGGTACTAGTGTCAAGTTGTGCATTTTCTTGTGGTTGTTCTACTTGTGCTATTGGCACTTGAGGATTATCTGTCCCTCCCACTAATTCCTCTAAAACAACACTACTCATGGGTTTGTGGTTCATTATATAGTCTTCCTCTAAGAATTTGGCATTGGTGCTAACAATGACATCTCGATCCCTAGGACTATAAAATGAATAACCTTTCGTCCCCATGGGATAGCCTACAAACAGCCTTACTTCTGTGCGAGATTCTAGCTTAGTCGCGTTCTTGTTAAGCACATGTGCTGGACAACCCCAAATCCGAATATGTCTTAGACTTGGTTTGCTACCAGTCCACAATTCTATTGGAGTCTTGGGAACCGACTTAGAAGGTACCAAGTTCAGAAGGTAAGCCGCTGTTTCTATAGCATATCCCCAGAACGACTTAGGTAAATCTGAATAACTCATCATTGATCTAACACTCTCCAAAAGAGTCCGATTCCTTCTCTCTGCTACACCATTCTGCTGAGGTGTGCCAGGTGCAGACAACTGGGATGTAATCCCATTTTCTGATAAATAGTCCCTAAATTCTCCAAGCAAGTATTCGCCACCACGATCTGATCGTAGTGACTTGATACATTTTCCAAGATGTCGTTTCTCCGCACTTGCTTTGTACTCTTTGAATTTTTCAAAGCACTCAGACTTGCGGCGCAACAAATAAATGTACCCATATCTAGAATAATCGTCAATGAAAGTGACAAAATACTCATAACCTCCTCTTGCTTGGATACTCATAGGACCACATAAATCAGTATGAACCCATTCTAATACTTCTTTGACTCTATTCCCCTTTGCTTTAAAAGGCCTATTAGTCATCTTACCTTCCAAGCAAGATTCACAAACTGGAAATGGCTCCACTGCCAACAGGCCTAATGGCCCATCTACTACCAGTCTTTGAATCCTCCTCAAGTTAATATGACCTAATCTTAAGTGCCAAAGATATGTTTGGTTCAATTCGGAAGGTTTCTTTCTTTTGTTTGAGCTAGAAAGAATATTATTAGATTCCTTTTGTTGCAGCATTGGTTGGATAGGATTAATAATATATAAATTGTCTTGCAATGTACCAGAACATATAACTCGTTTATTCATCATAATAGAAACATTACGATCCAAACAAACATTATAACCATCAATGGCAAGTTTAGAAACTGAAATCAAATTCCTTCTAAACGAAGGTACATAAAGACAATTGTTCAAAACCAAAATCCTATCATCACCGAAATCTAAAGTAATTATTCCAACTGCAACTACTGCTACTTTCGTAGCATTTCCCATGAACACATATATCTCGCCATCTCTAAGCATTCTGGTTTGCTGGAACCCCTGCATAGAGTTACAAACATGGTCAGTGGCTCCTGTATCTACACACCAAGTGCTGGTAGATATAGCCGCTATATATGTTTCTGTAACTAGAGAAAGAGACATACCAGTATTGTTTGTCTTCTTAGGAAGAGGACAATCCTGTTTCCAGTGACCTGACTGCTTGCACCTGAAGCACTTTCCCTTAGGCTTTTTCACAGCACCTTGAACTCCCACTGCATTAGCAACCTTTCCAGCTTTCTGTGTCTGAACCTTTTTCTTCTTCTTACCTTTCGGCTTAGAGGAAGAAGCTTTCTCAGCCACATTCACTTGAATATTCTGCTTAAAGAGTCCTTCAGCTGCCTGAAGTTCTGTCAGAAGTTCCGCGAGACTATACATCCTTTTGTTCATGGTGTAATTCAAGCGGAACTGCTCAAAACTTTTGGGCAAGCTCATAAGGATGATATCGATCTGGGTTTCCCCATCAATATCAGCACCAAGGATCTCCATCTCATTCAGATGAGACATCATCCTGAGAACATGATCCCTTACAGGTGTTCCTTCAGCCATCTGAGTGTTCATTAAAGCCTTCATTGCTACTTGCCTAGCAGCCCTATTCTGTTCTCCGAAAAGTTCCTTGAGATTAAAGAGCATATCTGAAGCCGTGGCCATAGCCTGATGCTGATGCTGCAAAACACCCGACATTGCTGCCA
The DNA here is from genome assembly GCA_037693485.1 of Kitagawia praeruptora. Taxonomy (NCBI): domain Eukaryota; kingdom Viridiplantae; phylum Streptophyta; class Magnoliopsida; order Apiales; family Apiaceae; genus Kitagawia; species Kitagawia praeruptora. Next base: position 154,845,295 of record CM075348.1, on the reverse strand, counting down.
GAATGTAACATCGCGACATCTCATCGGCCTTAACCCACCGCTTATAATACTCCTTATCACTTTCAGGAGCATCTTCAGCAGGCTGATCTGGCTTGGGTTCATAAGTACAAAATTTGTACTCCTCAGCAGTCAACACTATGTCCAAATTACGTTTCCATTCAATATAGTTTGGTCCCGTAAGTTTGTTATCCTTAAGTATGGTGAATAGTGGATTAAAGCCCATAATGATCTAATCCTGAGAATCATACATGTAACACATAATCAGAGAGTTGCACAAATCTTAAAACCTATTGGTATCCTCTAACAATTAATTAAAATTAATGCACTAATATTTAAACACCATAAGTATCTGGTACGCCACGATGGGTGACATATATACCACTTAAATTCGTTTAAATATTACTTTGGTCCTATTACTAAATAATACGCCACGTTAGGGTGGACTATATATTATTTTTCATAGCTAAGTGTATACCATTATCAAATCTTAAATTAATAATAATAAGACCGGATGCCACCATTAAATATTTCAAATCAATAATCGATAATAGGATAATTCCCAGATCGGGGGGAGCATTGTCAAGAGGCGTCACTTAAGACCCCTTTCTAGACAGAATCATCCTTTCTCTCAATATCGAAAATCTATATTCAATCATTGGTACCCTTCTAATTAATCGAATTCTATGAAACTTGGTACGCCACGATGGGTGGCATGTATACCTTTCAATATTCGTAATTAATTTAGGAAGTTTGTCCTAGTAATATCCATAACACTATCTGACACCATAAATCATATGCCACGTTAGGGTGGACTATATATAATTTATATTCGTCTTAGTTTTAAATTACATACAAACAATAATGGAGACCGTGGGATTTAATTCCTAATTAATTCCCTCACCCACTTAGAATTTTTATTAAAAATTGAGGAATTTTAAAATTAAATGGGGCCTATGTCATTATAATTATGTCTAACATGCATTCCAAATACACACATAATTTAACAACATATAACATTTAATTAAAGCAATAAATAAAAAAACTATGTCCATGTCGTCCTAATTATGTTAACATGCAATTAAAAATTACACACATAATTAACAACACACATAATAATTATTTAAAGCAATAATTAAAAATTTTAATAGCGGAACTAAAATTAAAATAAAACATTTCCACTATTATGGCCCCGAAAATTAAACTGCTGCAGCCTGTGATTTCAGCCCCACGCGGTATTCACAGGAGGCCAAAACTTCCGATTAGTCTATCAGTTTCTTCCCCCCGTGTACCTTCTGGCGGGTCCACAGAAAAGGCAAAACCTGTGGCCTTTGATCAGACATTCAGACCAGGACAAAAGGACTATATATAGTGAATGCAAGTGGCGCGGCTTTGAGGTCCACGCGCCTTTGGTCTCCTGCTTCTTCTGTCGTCTTAATCAAAAAATCAAATCGAACCAACAGCCTCAAGCAGCTACGCAGCGGAATTAAAAACGACTCCGATTTTGATTTTCAGCCGCAAGTAATTGTTACAAGATACCCGGATTTTTACAAAATTCATCAAACAATTACATAAAAAATAGATCTAGTACAAAACTAATTTTGTAAAATCTATTCTAACACGATCAACCCTCGTGTATTACAACCACGATAAACCACGTGGAAAAACCAAACATAATAACCACGATTAAACCACGTGGGATCCAATCACATAATTATAAAAACATGGCCATAATAGTGGATAACAACCTGCAAAACAAAATATACAAGCCTACCACTATATACATGCATATATAATTACGACATGGACATCGTATCAAAAATCGCATAACCATAGAACCTAGCTCTTGATGCCAATTGTTGGGACAATCAGATCGTGGCCCTGCGATTTTTGATACAATAAATTAATGAATACGAATACAAAAGTCACCTTGTTAACGGTTGATTCCACGCTCTTCTATTGTATTCCCAAATTCCCTTGAGCGAAGTGTGGCCTTCGTCTTCTCAAGTTAACCTCTCTTCTTGCTCCTAGGTGGCTACAAGATTTTCTTGACCAACCCTAGCAAGAAGAGAATAAGAATATATATAGGGCTACAATAGGGATCATGGATAATTAGGTTAGGCCTTCTAATTACATCTTGGGCCTAGCCCAATGTAATTAAATATTAATTCAATCCACTAAAGAATTAATATTTGCACTACCTTTCCTAATACCGCAACTTAATTATTTAATTGGGTTCCAATATTATTTGCTTATTAAATTCCCCATGTTTAAAATAGCGCATGCCCATTAATTAAATAAATTACTGATAATTTATTTAATTAATATCTTTTATCCTTGATTATCCACTCAACCTTTATTTAATTATGCCGGAATAAATTCCACCTGCAGGGTTTCACATAATTAAATCTTTTTGAGCTTTCAAGGGGACATCATTAACCCGAATATTATCAGGACATGGATTCCTTCTATAAATAATATTCACCATGTATATAATTCCATCACCCAAAATATAATGATATAATTCAAAAGAATTATTTCATATATAAATCAAAGCATGTAAATAATATACACGTGTCAATTACTATATCCGGATTAAGAACCTAAGCATTAATAATAACATAGAATCTTAGTTCTCCTTCTTAATCAGTATAAGGGAACAATTCTAAATTTGATCCTGTTCAATATACACAAAGTATACTAGTATTATTTATTAGTCAATATAAACTAATCTAAATAATACTACAGCCATACCAGTGGATTGTCCAACACCACCTGTGCTGTGAACCTTATTATATTATATAAACCGTATTTAACAATCTAATATTCTGTATCCCATTTGATACTAGATTGTCCACAATATATAATATTAGACAGCATGTAAACATTTAAATGATTCTCAATAAAACTGGGCCAGAAATAAATGTATAAACTTCAAATAAATATTTTCAGTATACACTAACAAAAACAGCATACCAGAATAGACCAGTCAGACAGAAAACAGCATACCAGAATACAAATAGCAGGAGACAAACAGCTTACCAACAGAATGATCAGTCCCCAAAAGTGGTCCAAATGTGGATCAAGAAATCTGATTTAAATGCTTTATATATTCTTGCTACTAACCAACCTGGACCCAAACCTATATGGGTACCAAAACATTGAGGTATTTTTGTTTGTTTTGTAGATGTGCCTTGCTGCTAAGGTCAAGTCAAAGCAATGGATCTTGGACAGTGGATGCACAAGACATATGTGTGGAGACAAATCTCAGTTTATGAATCTCAAAATGAAAAAGGGTGGAAGAGTGACAATTGGGAATAGCAAAACTCTTCAAATCCTTGGTACTGGTTCTATTGGTAATAGTAATATTTCAATTAATAAAGTTCAATTTGTCAAAGGCCTTACTTATAATTTGCTTAGTGTCACTCAATTATTTGATGATGGACATCATGTTGAATTGGGCATTGATAAAGCTATTATTACTATTGACACTAACAAAATCCCCCTAGTTGCTAGAAGGGAAGGAAATATATATGTACTAGACTTTGAGATGCAGGAAACAGCATGCTGTTTGGCTGCAATGGATAATGATCCATATATTTGGCATAGAAGATTGGGACATGCACACATGGATTTGCTCAGAAAGTTATCAAGCAAGAAACTAGTGAGAGGGCTGCCCAAGCTAAAGTATGTCAAAACAGAAGTATGTTCAGCTTGCCAATTGGGAAAACAGCTTCGAAGTACTCACAAATCAAAGAAAATGGTATCTACTTCTAAACCCTTAGAGCTTCTGCATTTGGACTTATTTGGTCCAGAAACTTACAAGAGTATTGGAGGTAAACAATATGGTTTTGTAATTGTAGATGATTATTCTAGATTTACATGGGTATTATTTCTTCGTACTAAAGATTGTGCTTTTGATGAGTTTGAGAAACTAATCAAATTACTTGAGAACAAGTTGAATACAAAGCTTGTAGGTATAAGAAGTGATAGAGGAGGAGAATTTCTCAACAAAGACTTCATTGCTTATTGTGAAAAAAGAGGAATTACACATGAATTTTCTGCACCAAGGACTCCACAACAAAATGGAGTGGTAGAAAGGAAGAACAGGTCACTACAAGAAACAGCAAGGACACTTTTGCAAGAAAGCAAGCTGCCTAGAAGTTTTTGGGCAGAAGCAGTGAATACAGCGTGCTATTTGTTGAACAGAGTCATAATCAGGCCTATCTTGAACAAAACTCCATATGAATTGTTGAGGAAAAAGAAGCCAAACATTGGTTACTTCAAAATCTTTGGCTCAAAGTGTTTTGTGCTCAAGACGATTGATAATGATGGTAAATTCGATGCTAAGTCTTATGAAGCTATTTTTCTTGGCTATTCTTTAACTAGTAGAGCATATAGAGTTTATAACTTAAATAAACATATAGTTGAAGAATCTATTGATGTTACTTTTCAAGAACCTAACAATGATCTGCCAAGAGATGAGGAAGAATTTGCAGGTGATATCATACAACCTCAAGTTGCTGGAAATCAGCAAGCCAACAATTCTGCTGAAACTGGAAGTCAGCAAGCCAAAAACACTACTGAGAATGGAAAACAGCAAGCTGGAACTGCAAATCAGCAAGCTGAAGTGGTCAGAATCACTTCACATGAAGAAATTGCTCAATATTCTCTACCAAAGGCTACAAGGACAGTAAAGAATCATCCTCCAGAACTTGTCATTGGAAATATTTCAGATGGAATCACAACAAGGAGAGGAAAAGCAAACTTTTGTGCTTATGCTGCCTTTTTAGCTCAAGAAGAACCCAAAAATATCAAGGAAGCACTAGAAGATGAAAATTGGATCATGGCAATGCAAGAGGAACTCAACCAATTCGAAAGATGTGATGTTTGGGAACTTGTAAAGCCACCAGAAGATGCTTCTATCATAGGAACAAAATGGGTGTTCAAGAACAAAGTGGATGAATTTGGAACAGTTACTCGAAATAAGGCAAGGCTCGTGGCTCAAGGCTATAATCAACAAGAAGGAATTGATTTTGAAGAAACATATGCACCTGTAGCTCGTTTAGAATCAATCAGAATGCTTCTTGCTTATGCATGCTACAAGAAATTCAAGTTATATCAAATGGACGTAAAAAGCGCATTTCTAAATGGCGTGCTGGATGATGAAGTCTATGTCAAACAGCCTCCTGGATTCGAACATGAGAAGTTTCATGACTATGTTTACAAGCTCAAGAAGGCATTATATGGTTTAAGACAGGCCCCTAGAGCATGGTATGAGAGGCTTAGTAAGTTTCTTCTCAAAAATGGATTTACTCGAGGTAATATCGATCCAACACTATTTACAAAGCAAAATGGTAATGATATTCTTGTTGTACAAATATATGTGGATGATATTGTATTTGGTGCTACTAATGAATCTATGTGTGAGTGGTTTTCTAAGTGCATGTACAATGAATTTGACATGAGCATGATGGGGGAACTCAATTATTTCTTGGGTCTTCAAATCAAGCAAACCAATGATGGTATTTATGTGCATCAATCCAAGTATACAAAGAATCTGCTCAAAAGATTTGGTTTTGAAGATGTCAAAGCAAAAACAACTCCTATGACTCAAAACAGCAAGCTGTTTGCAGATGAGAATGGTAAGGATGTGGATGTCAAAAGGTACAGAGGTATGATTGGAAGTTTATTATATTTAACTGCCTCAAGACCTGATATCATGTATAGTGTTTGTGTTTGTGCAAGGTTTCAATCCAACCCTAAAGAGACTCACTTAAATGCAGTTAAAAGAATTTTTAAATACTTAAGTGGTACTATCAATCTTGGTTTGTTCTATCCTATCACAAATACTTTTGATCTCGTGGGGTATAGTGATGCAGATTATGCAGGGTCTCAAACTGATAGAAAGAGTACAAGTGGTGTTTGTACATTCCTTGGACAAAGCTTGGTTTCGTGGCAAAGCAAAAAGCAAGCTTCTGTGGCTCTGTCAACGGCTGAAGGAGAGTATCTAGCAGCTGGTAGCTGTTGCTCTCAAATTTTATGGATGATTCAGACTCTAAGGGATTTCAATATCAAGTGTGGCAAAATTCCAATATATTGTGACAACACGAGTGCTATCAATATCTCCAAGAATCCTGTGAATCACTCAAGAACAAAGCATATCGACGTTCGTCATCATTTCTTAAGAGATAATGCAGCAAAAGGGAAGATTGAGTTGGTATTTGTCTCAACTGAAGTTCAACTGGCAGATATTTTCACAAAGCCATTAGCTGAAGAAAGATTTGCAGCTATTCGAATGGAGCTTGGCATGTGTACTGTGTAGTCAGCAAGCTGACAAGCACAGAATGGGTAACGTTGGCTTACCATTTGTATCTGAATTGTTTATATGCCATTACATGATTTAATTTTTTCAAATTTTATTTCTCTATGCTTATTCCAGACCTGGACTAATGTTCTTTTTGTTGAATTTTTGATGGATTAAGGGGGAGAAATTTAGGAGAATTTATTTGCTTGTTTGGTCAAGATATTCGGTTTAGATATGATTATTATGCTTGTTTATCTTGAATCTGTTTTATATCAAAATGTACTAATATGCAGGGATTTAGGGGGAGTTATTATTTCTCCTAAATATTGTGTAATCATCAAAAAGGGGGAGATTGATACTCCTATGGTTTTGATGATCACATTCAGCAAGCTATTTGCTTGTAGTTTGATATAAAACATTGTGTTATGGTTGTACTAACTTGGTTTTGCAGGATATATTAAGTTTACAAAGAATATATATACAGCAAGCCATTCTGTACTACATCAGAGACAGTCCAGCAAGCTATTTCCAGCAGACAGTCACAAACAGCAAGCCATTTGTACACTGACAGAAATCCTGAAGACTTTTATCAAGATTAATTCTCATGGATTTTATTCAGGAAATATATTGTAAGATATCTTTATCATATAATACGTATACAATATATTTAGAGCTCAAAATCTTTTCAAAATATCCTCATTCGAATTATTTTATAAAACTTATAGGAGTTTCCTTATTTAAAAGATTTCTTTCTACAAAATCTCCTATACGCGTTTTATATTCATACGAACAGAAGGGATATGTTTTTCATCGATCTCTTTCTCTCAAACCCTCTGTCTAACGTTCACAAGAACGTTTGTAAAATCCCTAACCAATTGAACGTTGGAAATTGATTCTAATAGTTCGAATAAATTGGTGATTGATTTTCTGAACGTTGGTGTGGAGCTATATAAACCTGTTCTTGTGTTCTTTCGTTTTGATCAATAAAAAGACAACACTGAAGAGAAAATATTCAAGCACACAAGCCTACAAACAACTCAGTTTTTTCATTGCTATATTCTTGATTCTCTCGAGCTCTTTATATATATATTCGTACTATATTATAGAGAGATCATAGGTTGAGTTGTATCCTTTATTGATTGTATTGTTCGATTTGTAAGGATTAGTTGTTGGACAGTTTGGCTAGGGAACTAGGGTTTGGTGAACGTTGCTAGAGAAGTATACTTTGGAAGTATAGCTTAGAGAGCAAGTTCAGAAACAGGAGTTCAGCACGCCATTTGTCAACAGCTGGGAATTAAGGGAGATATATTATTGTATCTTGTAATTGGTTTTATTTCAGTGATCAATAATATATTCTCTTACCAAGTTGGTAAGGGACCAGGACGTAGACCATAGGGGTTAGGGGTCGAACCTGGCTAAAAGTCTCTGTGTTATTTATTTTCTGCTCTTTACTTACTGTTTGCATTTAGCTTACTGTTTCTGCACTTTACAGTACTGATTATCTGTGCATTCAGCATACCATTTGTCTCTGCATAAAACGAAATCAGTAAGCTGTTTCTGGTAATTCTTAAAATCAGTTTTAGTTATACATAGTTAGCCATTTACACCTATTCACCCCCCCTCTAGGTGTACATTTTCACTTCTAGGGTTAACCTAACTGTATTTATAAAACATACAGCTGCTATACAATCGTAAATTGATACTCCTACAATTAAGCTATACAATTGATATCAATTACGATTGCTACACGTCTTCTAAGTCAACTCAATCTCTTTGATAGCTATCCAATCTTCAAAGATATTGCTTTCATGTTTATCTTCAATTAATCTTCAGATACTGTTTGACTTATAGACGCTTTCGCCAAACAGAGTTTAACAAACTCTGTTGCGCTTCCAATAACCAGCGTTTACGCTTCCATCCGTCAGCGTTTATTCAAACTCTGACTGCTTCCAGCTTAAACTCTATTACCAACACCCATGCTGCTATTAACTCAAGACATAGCACTGCTAGAGCCACACTGGCAAGAAGGGAAAAGAAGGAAAGAGCAAATAGGTCCCCATTACCTTCTACTAATAATCTTGCTGAAGAAGAGTCAATTTATAATGAAGAGGAGGTAGCTGTCGAGGTACAGACATATAAGAGAATGAAGCTGGTAATTTCTGATTCAGATGATGAGATGGTTGTTGCAGTTCCAGAGGATATCTTTAAGGAGACTCTTGCTGTTGAGACAGAGATTAACACATCATCTAACCCAGTAGAAAATGAACTCAGAATTGATGAACCAGTGCTTGCTGAGGTTCAAATTGAAAAAGATGACAGAAATGAGTTACCTGTCATGGAAGAGTTTGATGAAAATTTTATTGAAGTACCTACTCCAACACCCATGGCTGCAACAAATTCTGCAGATATTAGTGTTCCAGATCAGCCTACTGTAGTACTAGAAGAAACAGAGGTTGCATCTCACGGCGTTATTCTCTGATGCACATCAAGTCTCTAATCATGGTGAGGAAATTGATCAACGTGCAAAAGTTGTCTCTGCTAATCACGAAGAACAAGTTACTAAAGAGGCATCTATTGCTGAACTTAATGAAGAAACTGCCTTAGTTGCAGATGCAGATGATCAAGATCAAGTTCAAACTGATGAACATGCAAATGATTTTTCTGCAGAACTGAGTGGAGATGCTGGTTCTGTTCCAACTGTTCAAGATCCAGTTCAGACTGATGGACAGAAGACAGGGGAGAAACCAGACTTTGCTGGACCTTCTGTAAGGGAAATTGAAGATGATTATCTGGCTAAGCAAACTGCAGATTGGTACGAAGCAGACTGCATCTTTCCTGTTGGAAGAGTAGCTACTTTTCTCAAGGATAACTCTAAGAAGATTTCCAATCCAGACATTCTTACTTGTTTGCAAGGTACAGTGATTCAGGTTAAGACTTTGAATCGCAGATTTGATGATACTCAGAAGTCCATTATAGATCTCAGAACTGAAGTAGCAAATAGAGAAATAAGTCTACAGAGAGACAACACCAGGTTATTTCAAACCTTCTCCAAAGCTCAAGAGACTTTGACTCAGAGATTAGGCAAAGTTGAAGAAAATCAGACTTTGTTAGCTGACAAGATTGAATCTATTGCAAATTCTCTTGAGTTAATAACTTCAATCTTGATTCCTGATGATGTCAAAAAGGGGGAGAGATATGCTAAGACTAAATGCAGGCAATCTCAAACTCTGACTAAAAAGGATAATGTTGGAGATGGAGGAGCAGATGATCAAGGTTGGAGATTGAGATCTGGGAAGTCGATTGTTCATTCTGAAAAAGTGGACAAAGTGGAAATTGCAAAGTCTGGTGGAACAAACACTGATGTTCAAAGTACTTCAAAGATCATGAATTTAAAATTCTCTGACAATCCACAAACTGATGAAGAGCTTGCTGCTAAGTTGTTTCTTGAAGAAAATGAAGAGGGAGTTACTCTTGCAGACATTCAAGCTGAGGAAAAGAGTTTACAAGCAGAACATAAGAAGGCTTTGAAGTCTGGCAAGTTGAAGAAGAATGTAAAAGCTGCTAAGCCTGTTCTTAAAGGCATTGTGATCAAAGAGAATGTTGGTGTTGATCAAAGGATGCAAGTATCCAGAAAGCCAGCAGAAGCAGAAGTTAAGTTGAAGTTAAAAGGTAAAGATGTGGAAGAAGAAAGAGATTCTAAGAAGTCAAGAACAACCTCTGTTGCTACACAAGTTGTGCAGAACTCTCTATCTTCTACATTACAATCAGTTTTTGGAAAAACCTCAGTTTTTGAACAAACTCCGGAGACTGGAGGTCCTATGGATTTTTCTGATGGAAAAGGTTTAACAGGAAAGATTGGAAGAAATAGAGCTGGTCTGGGCTCACATAGAGATTCAATGCAACAAACTGGTCCTAGAGATCCTTCCTCACTGGCTATTCCAGGTCATGGTGTAACTTAAGAAAGCTTAGACAGACTGGAATCAGTACAGTTGGTTCATCAGAAAAGTTTGGAAAAAGATTTTCTTTTATATTTTATGTCTGATGGAACAATATACAAGATTGGTGAGTTTGATCTTGATTTGAAGTACTGGGAAGAATTAGAATATGTTCTATATCTTTTCAAAGTACGAAATCGAAGAACTGAGTCAGTTGCAAATGTGCTTAGACAGAAGATGCTTCATAACTTGGCAACTAGAGGCATGAAATACAACAGCAGATATGTCCCTAAGTACAGAGATTGGAATGGAAATCTTATTGAGATGAAGAAGGGTACTACAAAGCTGAAGACTGATCTGGGTATTACAGTTCTTGATTTCAACTCACAATCAGAGGAAGTGAAATTTATCAGACTGGGAAATGATATGAGGAGAAACAAAATCTATGATCTAAGGTCTTCTATCTATCAGACTGATGAGAATGATCCTGAGTTAAGGGAAATCAGAGAGATAATGCAGAGAGAACTTGAGAATGCTGAGAGAAGATTGCTGATAGATTATCTCAGAGCGACACCAGATCTTGAGGCAATTTGATAAAAGATGCTCTGTAAGAATTTCTTGTTTTAATGTAGATTTTGTTTAAGTAAATGTTTAAACTCTGATTACTTATTAAACACTGCATTTATTTATTTTGTTTTGACATCATCAATTATCATTAACTTGTGCATTTTTGCTAATGAACAAGTTGGGGGAGATTGTTAAATATAATTGATGTAATTACTAATCAGTGTTTAAGTGATACAGTGTTAAAATAGAGTTTAAGCTGGAAGCAGTCAGAGTTTGAATAAACGCTGACGGATGGAAGCGTAAACGCTGGTTATTGGAAGCGCAACAGAGTTTGTTAAACTCTGTTTGGCGAAAGCGTCTATAAGTCAAACAGTATCTGAAGATTAATTGAAGATAAACATGAAAGCAATATCTTTGAAGATTGGATAGCTATCAAAGAGATTGAGTTGACTTAGAAGACGTGTAGCAATCGTAATTGATATCAATTGTATAGCTTAATTGTAGGAGTATCAATTTACGATTGTATAGCAGCTGTATGTTTTATAAATACAGTTAGGTTAACCCTAGAAGTGAAAATGCACACCTAGAGGGGGGTGAATAGGTGTAAATGGCTAACTATGTTTAACTAAAACCGATTTTAAAAATTACCAGAAACAGCTTACTGATTTCGTTTTATGCAGAGACAAATGGTATGCTGAATGCACAGATAACAAGTACAGTAAAGTGCAGAAACAGTAAGCCAAATGCAAGCAGTAAGTAAAGAGCAGAAAATAAAGAACACAGAGACTTTTAGCCAGGTTCGACCCCTAACCCCTATGGTCTACGTCCTGGTCCCTTACCAACTTGGTAAGAGAATATATTATTGAACACTGAAATAAAACCATTTACAAGATACAATAATACATCTCCCTTAATACCCAGCTGTTGACAAATGGCGTGCTGAACTCCTGTTTCTGAACTTGCTCTCTAAGCTATACTTCCCAAGTATACTTCTCTAGAAACGATCACCAAATCCTAGTTCCCAAGCCAACTTGTCCAACAACTAAACCTTACAATTCAAACAATACAATCAATAGATGAATACAACTCAAACTATGAACTCTCTAAGATATAGCACGTATGAATATATTAAGAGCTCGAGAGAATCAAAAGAATATAGCAATGAAATACTGAGTTGTTTGTAATCTTGTGTGCTTGAATGTTTTTCTCTGGATTTCTCTACGAATGAACACAAGAATCAGGTTTATAAAGCTTCACACCAACGTTCAGAAAATCAATCACCAATTATTCGAACGATTTGAAATCAATTTTCAACGTTCAATTGGTTAGAGATTTTACAAACGTTCTTGTGAACGTTAGACAGAAGGTTTGAGAGAAAGAGATCGATGAAAGCATAACCCTTCTGATTTGTATAACTATAAAACGCGTAAAGGAGATTTTGTAGAAAGAAATCTTTTAAATAAGGAAACTCCTATAAGTTTTATAAAATAATTTAAATAAAGATATTTGAAAAGATTTGAGCTCTAGAATATATTGTATACGTATTATATAATAAATATTCCTCACAATATATTTCCTGAATTACATCCATGAGAATTTGTCTTGATATAAGTCTTCAGGATTTCTGGAAGTTTGCAAATGGCTTGCTGTTTGTGTCTGTCAGTGCAAATGGCTTGCCAAACTGTCTCTGTTGTAACACCAAATGGTTTGCTGTTTGTATATTCTCTGTAACAATCAGTAGACATAATATACCCTGCAAAACCAAGTTAGTACAACCATAACACAATGTTTTATATCAAACTACAAGCAAATAGCTTGCTGAATGTGATCATCAAAACCATAAGAGTATCAATCTCCCCCTTTTTGATGATTACACAATATTTAGGAGAAATAAGAACTCCCCCTAAATCCCTGCATATTAGTACATTTTGATATAAAACAGATTCAAAATAAACAAGCATAATCAATCATATCCAAATCGAATATCTTGACCAAACGGTTCTCCTAAATTTCTCCCCCTTAATCCATCAAAAATTCAACAAAAAGGATATTAGTCCAGGTCTGGAATAAGCATAGAGAAATAAAATTAAAAAATCAAATCATAGTAATGGCATATAAACTGTTCAGATACAAATGGTAAGCCAACGTTACCCATTCTGTGCTTGTCAGCTTGCTGACTACACAGTACACATGCCAAGCTCCATTCGTATGGCTGCAAATCTTTCTTCAGCCAATGGCTTTGTGAAGATATCTGCTAGTTGAACTTCAGTTGAGACAAATACCAACTCAATCTTCCCTTTTGCTGCATTATCTCTCAAGAAATGATGACGAACGTCGATATGCTTTGTTCTTGAGTGATTCACAGGATTCTTGGAGATATTGATAGCACTCGTGTTGTCACAATATATTGGAATCTTGCCACACTTGATATTAAAATCCCTTAGAGTTTGAATCATCCATAAAATTTGAGAGCAACAGCTACCAGTTGCTAAATATTCTCCTTCGGCCGTTGATAGAGCAACAGAAGCTTGCTTTTTGCTTTGCCATGAAATGTACAAACACCACTTGTACTCTTTCTATCAGTTTGAGACCCTGCATAATCTGCATCACTATACCCCACGAGATCAAAAGTATTTGTGATAGGATAGAACAAACCAAGATTGATAGTACCACTTAAATATTTAAAAATCCTTTTAACTGCATTTAAGTGAGACTCTTTAGGGTTGGATTGAAACCTTGCACAAACACATACACTATACATGATATCAGGTCTTGAGGCAGTTAAATATAATAAACTTCCAATCATACCTCTATATCTTTTGACATCCACCTCCTTACCATTCTCATCTGCAAACAGCTTGCTGTTTTGAGTCATAGGAGTTGTTTTTGCTTTGACATCTTCATAACCAAATCTTTTGAGCAGATTCTTTGTATACTTGGATTGATGCACATAAATATCATCAATGGTTTGCTTGATTTGGAGACCCAAGAAATAACTGAGTTCCCCCATCATGCTCATGTCAAATTCATTGTACATGCACTTAGAAAACCACTCATACATAGATTCATTAGTAGCACCAAATACAATATCATCCACATATATTTGTACAACAAGAATATCTTTACCATTTTGCTTTGTAAATAATGTGGGATCGATATTACCTCAAATGAATCGATTTTTGAGAAGAAACTTACTAAGCCTCTCATACCATGCTCTAGGAGCCTGCCTTAAACCATATAATGCCTTCTTGAGCTTGTAAACATAGTCATGAAACTTCTCATGTTCGAATCCAGGAGGCTGTTTGACATAGACTTCCTCATCCAGCACACCATTTAGAAATACGCTTTTTACGTCCATTTGATATAACTTGAATTTCTTGTAGCATGCATAGGCAAGAAGCATTCTGATTGATTCTAAACGAGCTACAGGTGCATATGTTTCTTCAAAATCAATTCCTTCTTGTTGATTATAGCCTTGAGCCACGAGCCTTGCCTTATTTCGAATAACTATTCCAAATTCATCCACTTTGTTCTTGAACACCCATTTGGTTCATATGATAGAAGCATCTTCTGGTGGGTTTACAATTTCCCAAACATCACATCTCTCGAATTGATTAAGTTCCTCTTACATTGCCATGATCCAATTTTCATCTTCTAATGCTTCCTTGAAATTTTTGGGTTCTTCTTGAGCTAAAAAGGCAGCATAAGCACAAAAGGTTGCTTTTCCTCTCCTTGTTGTGATTCCATCTGAGATATTTCCAATGACAAGTTCTGGAGGATGATTCTTTACTGTACTTGTAACCTTTGGTAGAGAATGTTGAGCAATTTCTTCATGTGAAGTGAATCTGACCACTTCAGCTTGCTGATTTGGAGTTCCAGCTTGCTGTTTTCCATTCTCAGTAGTGTTGTTGGCTTGCTGACTTCCAGTTTCAGCAGAATTGTTGGCTTGCTGATTTCCAGTAACTTGAGGTTGTATGTTATCAGTTTCACCTGCAAATTCTTCCTCATCTCTTGGCAGATCATTGTTAGGTTCTTGAAAAGTAACATCAATAGATTCTTCAACTATATGTTTATTTAAGTTATAAACTCTATATGCTCTACTAGTTAAAGAATAGCCAAGAAAAATAGCTTCATAAGATTTAGCATCGAATTTACCATCATTATCAATTGTCTTGAGCACAAAACACTTTGAGCCAAAGATTTTGAAGTAACTAATGTTTGGCTTCTTTTTCCTCAACAATTCATACGGAGTTTTGTTCAAAATAGGCCTGATTATGACTCTGTTCAACACATAGCACGCTGTATTCACTGCTTCTGCCCAAAAACTTCTAGGCAGCTTGCTTTCTTGCAATAGAGTCCTTGCTGTTTCTTGTAGTGACCTGTTCTTCCTTTCTACCACTCCGTTTTGCTGTGGAGTCCTTGGTGCAGAAAATTCATGTGTAATTCCTCTTTTTTCACAATAAGCAATGAAGTCTTTGTTGAGAAATTCACCTCCTCTATCACTCCTTATACCTACAAGCTTTGTATTCAACTTGTTCTCAAGTAATTTGATTAGCTTCTTAAACTCATCAAAAGCACAATCTTTAGAACGAAGAAATAATACCCATGTAAATCTAGAATAATCATCTACAATCACAAAACCATATTGTTTACTTCCAATACTCTTGTAAGCTTCTGGACCAAATAAGTCCAAATGCAGAAGCTCTAAGGGTTTAGAAGTAGATACCATTTTCTTTGATTTGTGAGTACTTCGAAGCTGTTTACCCAATTGGCAAGCTGAACATACTTCTGTTTTGACATACTTTAGCTTGGGCAGCCCTCTCACTAGTTTCTTGCTTGATAACTTTCTGAGCAAATCCATGTGTGCATGTCCCAATCTTCTATGCCAAATATATGGGTCATTATCTACTGCAGCCAAACAGCATGCTGTTTCCTGCATATCAAAATCTAATACATATATATTTCCTTCCCTTCTAGCAACTAGGGGGATTTTGTTAGTACCAATAGTAATAATAGATTTATCAATGCCTAATTCAACATGATGTCCATCATCAAATAATTGAGTAACACTCAGCAAATTATAAGAAAGACCTTTGACATATTGAACTTTATCAATTGAAATATTACTATTACCAATAGAACCGGTACCAAGGATTTGAAGAGTTTTGCTATTTCCAATTGTCACTCTTCCACCCTTTTTCATTTTGAGATTCATAAACTGAGATTTGTCTCCACACATATGTCTTGTGCATCCACTGTCCAAGATCCATTGCTTTGACTTGACCTTAGCAGCAAGGCACATCTACAAAACAAACAAAAATAACTCAATGTTTTGGTACCCATATAGGTTTGGGTCCAGGTTGGTTAGTAGCAAGAATATATAAAGCATTTAAATCAGATTTCTTGATCCACATTTGGACCACTTTTGGGGACTGATCAGTCTGTTGGTAAGCTGTTTGTCTCCTGCTATTTGCATTCTGGTATGCTATTTGTCTCCTGTCTGGTCCATTCTGGTAAGCTGTTTGTCGCCTGACTGGTCCATTTTGGTAAGCTATTTTCACTTTATGATTTACTTGAACCACACAATGTCTTTCCAGATGACCTTTTGCACCACACTTGTTGCATGTCTTCCAGGGCATAGCATAGTCATAGGGTATGCCATTCCTTCCATCATATTTGAGCACCTTATCTTTCTTGTTGAAGTTTAGACCAACACCTTCTCTGACCAAAGGTACATTTGCCTTCTTCATCATTGTTTTTAAAGTGTCTTCACCTTGAACAAAAGTTTCCATGCCCTTCTTGAGATCTTTAACTTCTGTTTCTAGGAGGGTGATCAATTCAGCTTGCTGTTTGATGAGTTCAGCTTGATGAACTCTCTTTTCAGCAGTTTTTGAGGATTCGGCTTGACTAGATTCCTTCATTTTGTATGATTCCAATGCTTTAGCTTTAGTTTTGACATCAGACCTTAGCTCTTTGATTTCTTCAGTCAAGGTCTTGTTTCTCTTTTCAAGTAACTTGACATTAGCCTCTAAATGTCTGTTCTTAGTATTTAGTTCCTTGATCTCTGTAGCTTTACTAAATAAAGTTGAATCCCATTCTTCCATTTTTGGCAACAGATCTTTTACCATTTTGGATAAATAGGCATTCTTATCAGTCAGCTTGCTGATTTCAGCCTTTAGTGCCATGTGTTCTTCAATTGTAACACTATTTTGTTCCTGCATGGTTAGTGAATCTAACAATGTATCATCTAAAGAAATGTAATCATTAGAGGAGTTTACCTCACTAGAATCCTCTTCAGAATCAGTTTCAGCATACACTCCTTCTGAATTTCCTTGAGTGGATTCATCTTCAATTCCAACAAGTGCTAAGTTCACCATTTCTTCACTTGAGTCATCACTGGAATCTGAATCATCATCACTCCAAGTTAGTAGAGCCTTTGATTTCTTCTTATCCTTGAAAATAGTAGGCTGTTTTGACTTCAGTTTGTAGCAGTTCCTTTTATAATGACCTGGCTTGCCACATTCGAAACAAGTTTCCTCCTTAGAGTCTTTTGAGCCTTTCTTGTTGTTGTAGTAGCCCCCTCTTTCCCTTTTCATCATATTCTTCTTTTCTATCAGCCTCTTGATCTTCTTTGAAATAAGTGCAAGTTCCTCATCTGAATCAGAATAACCATTAGAGTCAATTGGCTTGCTGTTTTTAGAATGGAGAGCCATATTCTTCATCTTTTCGGTTGGAGCTTTAACACTTGAACTTCCCACCTGATTTCCATTTATTTTGCTTTCAAATTGCTCTAGCTCAGCAAATACAGCCAAGTGATCCATAGTATCAATAAGTGGTGAGGATTCCAAGGCAGTAACTTTGGCTTCGTAGATAAATGGTACTGCACTTAAGACCTTCATATTGATTTCATCTTGTGGTATAGATTTTCCAAGCCTCTTCAGTGAGTTAATAGTAACTTGAAACCGTGCTTGACTATCCTTGATAGTTTCACCTTCATTAAGCTTGAAGTTTCCAAAGTCATTCATTAGCTTGCTAAGTTTCACCTTCTTTAGAGATTTCGAACCTTCATGATAAGTCTCCAAAGCATCCCACATTTCTTTTGCTGATTTGAGTGAAGATACTTTATCATATTCAGCCTGGTTCAAACCATTCATAAGAGAACTCCTTGCCTTTCCATTGTAGCCAAGTTTGATTAATTCATCCGGAGTGAGATCATCAACATCCTTTGGCTTGCCATCCTTGTCAAGAAAGACATATGGACCTTTTTGCACAACTCTCAGAACTAATGGATCTCTGGATAAGTGAGTTTCCATGCTGCTTTTCCACCAGTGGTAGTTGTGTGTGCCATGAAGAAGTGGAGGCCTAAAATCAGATTTTCCTTCGGGATAGTTTTCAGCCATTATGATCGAATACTTTACTGTTACAGAATTGTTAGTATACCAAAGCTCTGATACCAAATGAAAATGCACACCTAGAGGGGGGGGGGTGAATAGGTGTAAATGGCTAACTATGTTTAACTAAAACCGATTTTAAAAATTACCAAAAACAGCTTACTGATTTCATTTTATGCAGAGACAAATGGTATGCTGAATGCACAGATAACAAGTACAGTAAAGTGCAGAAACAGTAAGCCAAATGCAAGCAGTAAGTAAAGAGCAGAAAATAAAGAACACAGAGACTTTTAGCCAGGTTCGACCCCTAACCCCTATGGTCTACGTCCTGGTCCCTTACCAACTTGGTAAGAGAATATATTATTGAACACTGAAATAAAACCAATTATAACATACAATAATATATCTCCCTTAATACCCAGCTGTTGACAAATGGCGTGCTGAACTCCTGTTTCTGAACTTGCTCTCTAAGCTATACTTCCCAAGTATACTTCTCTAGCAACGATCACCAAACCCTAGTTCCCAAGCCAACTTGTCCAACAACTAAACCTTACAATTCGAACAATACAATCAATAGATGAATACAACTCAAACTATGAACTCTCTAAGATATAGCATGTATGAATATATTAAGAGCTCGAGAGAATCAAAAGAATATAGCAATGAAAAACTGAGTTGTTTGTAATCTTGTGTGCTTGAATGTTTTTCTCTGGATTTTTCTACGAATGAACACAAGAATCAGGTTTATAAAGCTTCACACCAACGTTCAGAAAATCAATCACCAATTATTCGAACGATTTGAAATCAATTTCCAACGTTCAATTGGTTAGAGATTTTACAAACGTTCTTGTGAACGTTAGACAGAAGGTTTGAGAGAAAGAGATCAATGAAAGCATAACCCTTCTGATTTGTATAACTATAAAACGCGTATAGGAGATTTTGTAGAAAGAAATCTTTTAAATAAGGAAACTCCTATAAGTTTTATAAAATAATTTAAAGAAAGATATTTGAAAAGATTTGAGCTCTAGAATATATTGTATACGTATTATATAATAAATAGTCCTCACAATATATTTCCTGAATTACATCCATGAGAATTTGTCTTGATATAATTCTTCAAGATTTCTGGCAGTTTGCAAATGGCTTGCTGTTTGTGTCTGTCAGTGCAAATGGCTTGCCAAACTGTCTCTGTTGTAACACCAAATGGTTTGCTGTTTGTATATTCTCTGTAACAATCAGTAGACATAATATACCCTGCAAAACCAAGTTAGTACAACCATAACACAATGTTTTATATCAAACTACAAGCAAATAGCTTGCTGAATGTGATCATCAAAACCATAGGAGTATCAAGAAGGGTATCGAACATTGAAGTATTGATTCATTGTAACCTAAGCAGCTCTCTGTGATATTTTACATCACCGAGAGAGGAATTATTAATTCCAAACAGTTTTTAATTAGAAAAACGTGTGTTCTTGTTAATCTCTCATACAGTACTTGATTAAATTTTGTGTATTCGACCTAACAGTCTGGTCTGCTAGCAGTTAGGTATAGCAACGATCCCACCATGCCTCTGTAGGTACTAGAATCCACTTTCTTTCCTTTAGGATCCAAATCCAGTTTGATTGCAGTAGAGATAGGTGTCTTGGCAGGTGATGCATCTTCCATGTTGAACTTTTTGAGATATTCTTTCACATATTTCGATTGGCTTATGAAGATGCCATCATCCTTTTGATGAATTTGTAGACCTAGGAAAAATGACAATTCTCCCATCATGCTCATCTCATATTTGCTCTTCATAAGAGATGAAAACTTTTCACACAGCTTCTCATTTGTAGAACCAAAGATTATGTCATCAACATAAATCTGAACCAGAATGATGTCCTTGCCATGGTGCTTGTAGAACAGTGTCTTATCCACACTACGCCATAAGTGGGCTAACATAATGCTTTTTGAAAGCGTTACGTGAAATAGTGTTACAATAGGTAGTAAATTTTGACCTATTGTAACACGACTCAACTAGTGTTACATTAGTCCATAACTTGGTGTTGCAGTAAGGGTGACGGTATTACATTTGTTAATTACATTTGTTAATGTTAGTGTCCCAAATATTGCTAGTGTTACATTTAGTATTTTTTTACTAAATCTTTTAATTATTTATTAAAATAATATTTTATAAGTATAAAAGTGTATGTATTATTAAAAAATATAGGAAAAATGTAACAATCGAGATTTTTCAGAATTTATTATTATTCTTATTTAAATATTTTATTAGTTTTTCCATAAAGGAGGAATAATATTATGAATATTTTATTCTTATTGAATGCTTGTACGTGTTTAATTGCCAATATGTCATTCGGGTAGACTTTATTTGGTACCGTTTGTGTTAGTAATTATTTTTATTTTATTAAAAATTGATATTTTTATCGACACTGATAAATTGAGTTTGTTTTAAAATTTTATGGATCGAGTTGATATTTTATTTGTACCAAAATTATACCCGGTATTCTACCCGTATGTAAAAGTTTATTTGTGTAAATTATCAAAATATTTGAAAATTTAGTATTTTTACATTCTTGGTAAATTGAGATTATTTTAAAATTTTTGGGATCAAAACCGTATTTTTCCGTGCAAAGATTTCACCCGGTATCTTATCCGTGATCCCATTGATATTTGGGTACGTTATGAAAATATTCGAAAATTGTGTATTTTTATATTTTTGAACAATTCGGGATTTATAAAAATTTTGTGCATAGTTATTTTAATTTTTGGAAAGAATTAACATTTCAACTTTATCCGAGCATAATATTTCGGGTCAAAAATGATTTTTAAAAATAATTATTTATTTTATTTACAAAAATAAAAAATTATTATTTTTATCCGCTATTTATATTGGTAATTTTTGGAATCAATTGAATAAAATTAGGGATTAAAAATTATACGAGGGATACATTTTTAGAAGCCTCAGTAATATAAATAAGATTTTTAGTTGTTAATATTATTATATCTCATCTACTAAACCTCAACCCCCACCTCCGTGCACACACACGCAACACAGCCCCCCCTTTCCTTCTCCACCGCCTCACAACTCTCTCTCTCTCTCTCTTATATCCTTTTATCTAAAAATTAAACCACCATTTTTAGATGATTTTGGGCTCCAAATTAGAAGTACTAGTAATCAAATTGAAGCTCTCGCAATTATCTACCTTCCCATATCAACAACTTCGAGTTTGGTAAAGTTTGATTTTCGGCAAAATTTCAAAGTCAAGTTTTGTTGTTTGTTTCTCAGTTTTGATATTGTATATGTGTAGATCATTGTTTGTAGGGGCTTATATAATTTTTTCGTAATTTTCTGTGTGATTTTTGTTTTGCCGAAAAATTCTCGACGTGGCCGGAATTCGATTTATAATTGTTGGTCGCCGGATTTGATGCTTCCGGTTCGTTTTTAGTGGCTTTTGAGGTTGGTTTCATCGATAGTTGGTTCGAGCTTGCCGGAAAACGACGAGTATGATTGATTTTGGTTTACTTTGATCATTATTGATGCTGTTAGTAGAAGTGTAAGGCTTGAATGGGGGACTAAGAACATGGATTTTTGGGAATGTTTTAACACCAACAGATTTTTCCGGTGACCAGATACCGACCGAAAACTGGGTTTCCTAGTTTTCCGATGCTTGACAACCCGTTTTGTAACCCAAGATTGACTCGACTTTGATTTTCTAAATCCCTGATGTGGGCCAAAAATAAGCCCTAAAGACACATTTAATGTGGCATTAATTAGACCCAGTATGGTCCAAATGTGGGGCCCACCAAGATGGGTCCAATCCCTATTTTTGATATTAATTTCGTAATTAATATTAAAGGTAATAATCAGCTCAACAATAAGAGTCAAATAAGGATACCATTCCTACCAGACTTAGCCTCCAAGGCACATACTTCTACATGGAAATTGACTCCTACAAGGAAGGAGTCTAGAACCTTCCTAAAGGCGGTGGCTTGCCCACCAAGTCTTCTAATCCTACCAATATTCTAAGGCTTCTCAGCCTATATAAAGGGCATGACCCCTCATTCTCAGAACTACGTCTTGGCTTGATTCTCAATAACGAGATACGTAGGCACTCTATGAGGAACGATTAGTCTCGAACACGGAAACAGCCATTAAAGCACGAAGCTCCCGAACCCTAGCATTAAATACAATTCGTAACCTAGTTTTTATTCCCCAACATTTGGCGCTGTCTGTAGGAAGACAACATCAACCATGGTTAACACACGAAGAACACCAGCAACTACTACTGAGGCCTTACCCCTCAGCTCTGCTCCACCCGCTACTGAACAAGTACCCCCAACAATAGGGGCGATCATCCAGCCTCAAGTTTCTCAACCTCTAGGGACGAATCCCCGTGTTGAGAGAACGTTACCTATGGATGTTCCCCCAAATCAAGAGATCAACCCTCTTTAGATGGTGATCTCTCTGAAAGGCAGAGTGTATTAACTTGTAACACTATAACTAATGTAACTCAATTAAACGAAAAGATACTTAACCAGAAGACAATCAAGAACAAGAAGTCACAAGGAATCAACACTAAATGAAGACAAGGTAATTGATACAATTGAACATGTTAACTATGATCAAGCCTAGAAGAAATCATTGAGAGAAGTTCAAGTCAAAGTTGTTCAGGCCTCAGTGATTTGAGAATTCGAGAATCAAGATCATAACTATCAGTATCAACAAGACCAATTGATTTCAAGTGAACAAGAAGGAAAGCAAATATTGGAAAGCCAAGTTACTAAGTGAATATGGTAATTTATTCAAGAAGCAGAAACACTATCAAGACTAGTCACTTATGAACCAGACCAGTGCATCAAGTGTCAGGACATTGATAGCAAGTTTATGTCAGTAATAAAGATCCATGTTCAAGAGCTTGTAGAAGAACAAAGAAGACATGAAGATATCACAAGCTCAAGATGTGCATTGAAGTTTCAAGTTGAAGACCAGAATATTTTCTAAGTACAAAATGTTCTAGATGGCTAAGTCGAAATTCTCAAGTAGAAGTTCTACTTAGAATTTCGAGATGGCTAAGTAGAAATTCTCAAGTAGAAGTTCTACTTAGAGTGCAGCTTCAACATGACACATGGCATCTTCTGATTGGCAGATTTCCAAGCTTTCAAGATAAGACAAGATTTATGTGGACATCATTGGGCCACGTACATCTTAGTCTTTGAAGACTACAGGTCATAGATTACATGTAGTATAAATAGAAGCACTTGTGTAATGTTTTAGTTAGTGAGCAATACTGAGAAAAACACAAGAAAAAGAGAGAGAGTATTCACAGAGCTTAGAATCATTCACTTCTCTCTCAACTTCTGTTATACTTTGTAATGAATGTTGTAGCAACCTTTTCAAGTTATATATAAAAGAAATATATTCCTTGAATCTGTGTGTTCATTTATTGCATCGTATTTATTGCTACTCATAATCGAAAAGTTGTATTCACCCCCCCTCTACAACACATTTGGACCTAACAATTGGTATCAGAGCGGATGTTTAACATACAAAACATAGATCCTTGTGTTTGGTAGAAGAATCGTGAGTTTTCATTTTCTAGATCTACTTTTCTAAATTTCTAGAAAAGTAAGCTTTAATTCGTTTCCAGTGAAAACTCATCCAGAAAAATTATTTAAATACTCCAGGAGTGATTATTTGGCTTGGGTGTATTTTAATTAATTTTTGTGAATTAATCTGGGTTCATTAATATTTGGTGTTCTTGAGTGTTCATCATCTGTTCTTGTCAAAGAATATAACCCAGCAACTTTTCAATTTCCTTTTCAAAGAAATTATAGTCAAAAAGGTGTTTTTGGTACTTTTGATTTGATTATTATTTCTTAGCCGAAAGCAAAAGAAAGTGTACTCAGTGCTTAGCAGGTGGGTTAGTCACTTTCGGCGTGTAAAGTAATCAAAAGTCAAAAAGGGTGTTTTAGTGGTGATATTGTTTATTCAATATTAAAGTAATCTGCAGAAGAAAATTATTCTAAGGACAAAAGTTCTACATAGAATTTCTACTTGAGATTTTCTACATAGAATTTCGACTTGGACAATTTCTACTTGGTGAATTTCGACTTGGACAATTTCTACTTAAGAGAAATTTCGACTTGAGCAAAAAATTTCTACTTAGAGAAATTTCGACTTGGCAGAAGTTCTACATAGATATTCTACATAGCCTAGTCTTGGGTACTTAGAATTTTTTTTGTGACAAGATTTGAAATGGCTCCTAAAAATTCTTTCAAGATCCCAATGTTCAACCGAGATCACTATGAAGAATGGGTTTTCAGAATGAGACTCTACTTAGAGAGTATTAACCCTGAGTATTTGGAAGTCCTTGAAAAGGGTAAATTCGTTCCAATGAAAGCTATTCCTGAGCGTACGGAAGGAGAGGAGGTTATACCTGCTCGGTCTGAGCCCAAAAAGGCAGCGGACTTTACGGATGCTGACAAGGAGCAAATAGCTTATGATACTGCAGTAAGACAAACCTTGATGGAATCTCTTGATCATGAAATGTTCAACATAGTCAAAGGTTTGAATACAGCAAAGAAGATTTGGGACAAGATAGAAGTTGTCATGGAAGGATCTGCAGAGGTTAGAAGTAACAAGACACTTATACTCAAGATGGAGTATGACACCTTTAGAATACGAAAAGGAGAGAGCATAACAGATGTCTATCTACGATTCAGTCAGTTGGTATTGGATTTGAATCTGAGAGGTGTTACTCTCCCCATGGTTGAAACCAATACGAGATATCTGAGGAACCAGCCAAAGAGCATTGAACATAGGGTCTACGCAATCAGAGAAACCAGAGATTTGCATACAACTTCTCTGGAAGAATATTATGGAATTCTGAAGACCTATGAGCTGGAAACTCTTCAAGATCAAGCATGGGACAATGATTCAAAGGGAAAAGAAACTGCATCAGGATTAGTTGCTGATGAGGAAGAGTCTAAGAAGGCAATGGTTGCAGCAAAGCCTAAATCATCACTTGCACCACATCAAGTTGATAATGATGACGAGTGCGCATCTAACAGTGATGATGACTACTTCACCCAAGAAGAGCTGGACAACATGGACGATAGTGTCGTGGCATACATGGCAAGGAAGTTCAGCAACATGAGATTCAGAAAGAGCAACCGACCACAGAGAAATTCTTCATCTTATTATCGGGCTGCTAAGGGTGGAGGTAGTTCGTCAGGCTATCAAGGTAAAGGCAAGAGTACCAGCTACAAATCTCCTTTGGATTTCAAAATGAAGTTCAAATGCTATAACTGTGGAGAACCTGGACACTTTGCCTCGGACTGCAAAAAGCCTAAACAGACTTATCCAAAAGAGACATTTGAAGCCCTCAAAAGCAAGTATGAATCGCTGATGAAAGAAAAACATGGTAAAAGAGCTTTAGTAGTAACAGAAGGAAGAGCTTGGGATGATTCAGATGAGGAAGAGGTTACTCATGTAGCAAACTTTGCGCTCATGGCTGAGACATCAGAGGAACCAGAGGTACCAGTTCTAACCCTTAAAGTAGAAATGTCTATTGATGATTATAAGGAACAGAACGGGGCTCTTAGCGAAGAGATCTACATGTTGTGCAAAAGCCTAGACACTTCTCAAAAGGAACAGAAAACACTTGTCGCCAAAAGCAGAATGCTTGAGGCAAAAGTGGAAGAGTTAGAGGCTGCTTGCACTGTAGATACTTCTCTAAGAGATTTTATTGAATCTTTGGAACACAAGCTCGTCCTTAAGGAGGAAATAGAATCATGTTTAAGGAACAAACTAGCTGAGTTAGAAACTAAATGTGAAGCTTACAAACTAGCTGCTAGTAAAGTGTATGTAGATAATGATGTGTTTAAGAAGATAACTGGAGTAGGTGTAGGACTTGATTATTCTAATCTTTCTAAGAAAGATGGGAAGAGACCTATAGACACTAGTTCCAGTGACCTTAAAAATGATATTCCTAGCATCTTTAAACCTTCTGTCAAACCCATCTACAAACACCTTGTTCCTAGAATAGAAGAAGAAGAGACTGAATTGATAGCTAGATATGAGATTGAGATGGAAGATCGTCAGAACGCACAACCTATAACTCCTATTAAACAAGTTAAAATCAATTTTCCTAGTGATGAATCTAGACTAGGAATAGGAGCTAAGGCTGTTAAACAACAAGGGAAGAAAGGCATAAAAGAGGTTAAGGCTGAACGAATAAAGAAAGCATGTTATCACTGCAAATCTACTGAACATCTTTCTTATGCATGCACTGCTACACATGCCATGCCTACCACACACACTATGAATAATCTGCATCAGAATCATGCACAGTGTGGTCAACCTAATTGTATGCCATGCACTTTTAACGTCATGCAAACTTTTGTGAATTTAATGAATGCATCTAGCCAGTCATGCTCAAATACTGCTGCTAGTTCAAACAACAAAAAGAAGTTTGGGAGAGCCAAGACTGTCAGTCCTCCTAAAGTTAGGAGTGACAAACCTTCTCCTAGGACTGATAAATATGTCAAGTCTGAGAAAGGAAAGGAGGAAGTCGAAAGCTCTAGTTATGTTAAGAAAAGTGTATCTCCTGTTGTTAAATCTGTTGATTATCAATCTTATCGAAAAGCCGGGCCCAATCAAAGTTGGGTTCCGAAGAAAGTCTAACCAATCTGTCATTGCAGGGCATTAAGCAAAAGAGAAATAAAGTTATATGGGTGCTAGACAGTGGAGCATCGAGGCATATGACTGGAGACAAGTCCCTGCTTACAGAGTTGGTTATGAAAGCTGGCCCGTATGTTACCTTTGGAGATGACAGCAGAGGTGTGACAAAGGGATATGGCAAACTGAAAACTGGCAATGTCATCATTGAAGATATTTCCTATGTTGAGGGATTAAAGCATAATTTGTTGAGCATCAGTCAATTCTGTGACAAAGGTTACGAAATTGTATTCAACAAGAAAGGTGTATCAATCACTCACATCAAGGAAGGTTCACTGGCTTTGAGAGGAGTTCGAAAGGCAGATCTTTTTGTTGCAGACATGGATTCAGCAAATCAGAATCAAGTTACCTGTTTCTACAGCAAAGCTTCGGATGATGAAAGCTGGTTATGGCACAAAAAGTTATCTCACTTAAACTTCAAAACGATGAATGCTCTCGCGAGGCGAGAATTGGTGAGAGATCTACCTCAAATGGAGTTCGCTCCGAAAGGACTCTGTGAAGCCTGTGAAATGGGAAAGTCGAAGCGAGCCTCGCATAAAAGCAAGGAAATTTCAAGTATCACTGAGCCTCTGCAACTTCTTCATATGGATTTGTTTGGCCCAGTGAATGTCCTATCTTTGTCTAGGAAAAGATATGCATTGGTAATCGTGGATGACTTCTCCAAGTATACATGGGTATTGTTCGCAATGACGAAAGACGAAGTACCTTTCTTAATCATTGATCACATCACTCAAATTGAGAATGTTTCAACACTTACTGTGAAGACGATTAGATCAGACAATGGCACTGAATTCAAAAATGCAGTGCTAAATGACTTCTGTGTATCTAAAGGAATACGTCGTCAGTACTCAGCCCCGAGAACTCCACAACAAAATGGAGTGGTTGAAAGGAAGAATAGAACATTGGTTGAAGCAGCAAGAACTTTGTTGTGTGATTCGAAACTTCCTCTGTACTTCTGGGCAGAAGCAGTGAGTACCGTGTGTTACACTCAAAATCGATCCTTGATCATAAAAGATAAAGAAAAGACACCATGTGAGCTAATGAACGGCAGAAGACCAACAATCAAATATTTTCATGTATTCGGAGCAAAATGCTATGTACTTATAGATGATGAAAATCTAGGCAAGTTTGCAGCAAAAGCTCGTGAAGGAATCTTTGTTGGTTACTCCACAGATGTGGTAGCAGCTTATAGGGTGTTCTTAGTGAATGATCGAAAAGTGACTGAAAGCTACAACGTCAGATTCGACGATACCAAACTCTCATCAATTTCAAGAGATTCTAGTGAACCTGAGTCCCTAAAATTTCAGAATCTGGACTTAGAAGATCTTGAAGATGAACCTGAGTTGGTTGTCCCATTAAATGTTCCAAGTGTACGTGAAGAACCTGAGTCTAGTGAACAAGCTAATTCTACAAGATCAGGAGAGACTTCTTCAGTACGAACCGGCAACAACTCAGGGGGAGTAAATAGCAGCTCAAGGACTACTGTTCAAGGCTCGAATCGAGTTGACTCTAGTTCTGTAGGAGCTGGCACTGACTCAGGGGGAGTTAGTGAAAGTATTCAAAGTAGTCAGCACCACAATTCAGAAAGTCATGCTGAATCATCAAGACAATTTCCAAGAGAACGAGTATGGAATAGAGACCATCCGTTTGAATTAATTATTGGTGATCCAGATGCTGGTGTGTCTACTAGAAGAAATACAAGAGCTGACCTAGCTAATATTTGCTTATTTTCTGGGTTCTTATCCAAGCTTGAACCTAAAGAAATAGAAGAAGCTCTTGGTGATGCTGATTGGGTGATTGCAATGCAAGAGGAACTCAATCAGTTTGAAAGGCAGAAAGTTTGGAAACTGGTACCCCGACCAAAGAACAAATCAGTAATTGGAGCAAGGTGGGTATTCAGAAATAAAATGGATGAAAACGGACTTGTAACACGAAACAAGGCTCGTTTGGTTGCAAAAGGTTATTCTCAACGAGAAGGAATTGATTATGATGAGACCTATGCACCAGTTGCAAGACTTGAGGCAGTCAGGATGTTTTTGGCATTTGCAGCACATAAGAACTTCAAGGTTTTCCAGATGGATGTGAAAAGTGCCTTCCTGAACGGAGAGTTAGAAGAAGAAGTGTATCTGGAACAGCCGCCTGGCTTCGTTGATCCAGAACTTGTAGATTTTGTGTATCTTCTCTTCAAATCTGTCTATGGCCTCAGGCAATCCCCAAGATGTTGGTATGAAACCCTATCTGTATTCTTAATTGAAAGTGGTTTTACTAGGGGAGTAATTGACAAAACATTGTTCTATAAGAATGTGAAGAATGATCTAATACTTGTTCAAGTCTATGTGGACGATATTATCTTCGGGTCATCGAATGAGCGCTTGTGCGAGAAATTTGCTAAGCTAATGCAAGACAAATACGAGATGAGCATGATGGGAGAGCTGTCTTTCTTCCTTGGATTACAGATCAGTCAGAGAAAAGATGGTATCTTTATCAGTCAATCCAAGTACGTCAGAGATTTACTCAAGAAGTATAATCTAGAAGATGCATCAGCAGCCAAGACTCCCATGGCAACAGCCACGAAGCTTGATGAAGACAAATCAGGTAAATCAGTTGACATCACAAGCTATCGAGGTATGATTGGCTCACTTCTCTATTTAACTGCAAGTAGACCCGATATAATGTTCGCGACTTGTTTATGTGCAAGGTTCCAAGCGGATCCTAGAGAATCACATCTCATAGCCGTCAAAAGAATTTTTAGGTATCTCAAGGGCACACCAAATCTAGGAATTTGGTACCCAAGAGATACAGGTTTTAATCTAATTGGCTATACGGATTCAGATTATGCAGGTTGCAGGATTGATAGGAAAAGCACATCTGGTGCTTGTCAATTTCTTGGCAGAAGATTGGTGTCCTGGCAAAGTAAAAAGCAACATACAGTATCTACTTCTACTGCTGAAGCTGAGTACATTGCTGCTGGAAGCTGTGTAGCTCAAATACTGTGGATGAGGAACCAATTGAAGGATTATGGCATGGAGCACAAGAAAATTCCAATTATGTGTGACAACACAAGTGCCATTGCCATAACCAACAATCCTGTAGATCACTCAAGAACAAAGCACATCGACATCAGGTATCACTTCATAAGAGAACATGTCGAGGAGGGGACTGTGGAGCTACATTTTGTGCCCACAATGCAACAAATTGCAGATATATTCACCAAACCTCTTGATGAAGTAACATTCAATAGGTTGGTTGGTGAATTGGGAATGCTTAACACAAGTTAGTAAAGCCTTCTATCTGTAAAATCCATGGTTATGTTGGTATATGCAAGATATTTAATCATTATGTGTTTAGACTTTAAAATGCCTAATTAATGATTATTATAGGATGCATATAGTGTGATTTTGCATGAATTCAGTGTGTTTTAAGTGTCTTTTATAGCACAAATCTGTGAATTTATGCTTGTTAGATTGCATGAACATAGGGGGAGTTAAATTCATAATATTCTAAATATTGCATGATTTTTAGATGAATTTACCTGTGTTTTTCATGTAATTAGAGGCCTTAGAATTGTCAAGGAATGTTTTAATTATGTCATATATTAAAATCCTTGAATTGATATTTATATTAATTTGACAAAATTAATTGTTGAGTTTTTCAAAGAAAAATTGTCAAATTATTCTAAGTATCTTCAAAATTTCGAGTTAGTCACTATCTCGAAACTCATCTTGAAATTCTAGTTGAATTTCGATTTGAGCTTTCTGAGGGAAGTTTTGAAAATTCTAAGTCTGGGAAGAATTTCGAGTTAGACTCTATCTCGAAATTCAACTCGAAATTCGACTTAGAGTTCGACTTAGAGTTACCAGTGTGCCTAGTTCTTCAAAATATTCGAGATACAGCCTATCTCGAACTCTATCTCGAAATTGAGATGAGATTTCCAATTTTGGGGATATTTTGAATAGAATTGAGAATAACTTCGAGTTAACCTCTATCTCGAAGTTCAACTCGAAGTTCGACTTAGAGCTCAACTCGAAGTTCGACTTAGACTTTAACTTAGAGTCTGAGAATTCTCAATTAATTAAGGGGATTTTTCGAGTTGACTCCTAACTCGAAGTCTATCTCGAATTTCTACTTGATTTTCGAGATAGGTTTCCCTAGTAAGATGATTGGTGTGTGCTGTTTACATAGTCTAATTGATAAATGGTTCAAGTTTTTCGAGTTACAGCTATCTCGAACTCTATCTCGAAGTTCGACTTAGACTTCGAGATAAAACTTCGAGATAGAGTTCCCCTGTATATACTTAGTATTTTTCACATTTTTTATCAGGGGCATTTCTGTCATTGCACATTCATGTCTATATAAACATCTTTAACTCGATGATTTCATTTCACTTTTACCTAATTGAGTTTTACAGCCGCACCATATATACAGGCGATTTCATACATTCAATCACTTATTCGTGATTTTTGTGACAAATCTCTTACGGACAACGAATTAATGCCCGATTTTTGACTGATATCTTCTGTGTGTCATCATTAATCATTGTTCTTGTGTTTGTGTAACTGTTCATCTCCATTGATATATATATATACACACGTATATACACACAAAAGTTAACAAATCTGTTCAAAACCGAGATTTCACACAAACACCTCACTGTTAAAGCAGATTTCATTAGTGGTTTGAAAGTTGTCTTTCATTGACTGTTAAAGTGGATCCCGTAGTTTGATTTCTCAAAAAGGCACATTTGTTGTTCTTGATTAATTAAAAGGGATATAACGGTTAATTCTAAAATTAATTGTTTTTCAGAAATTAAAATTAAAATTCACATTTTTTTAAGGAAAAACTTTTAATTAAAATGGCTCACCAATTTTCACTTGCCAAAAACAATTTTTATAATATTTCTACGGAAATTGGTGATCAACTCCCGCGCTTTAAGTCTTGGATACGATTTCTAAATTTGTATTCCAAAGCTAGCGATGCTTTTACTGCTAAACCTACACTAGTGCATGATGCTTTACAGCAATTATGGACTAGTGCGGTTTCTTTTGGGAGCAAATCAACCCCCTTTGGTTTCAGGTTTACCTTAGCGGGTCAGGAATATGTGGTGACTGAACAAATTGTCAACAAGGTTCTTGGATTCCCTGTTAAAGATGCTTATGATCCAGAACCTACAGCTGCAGATCGCCTCAAATTCTTTGAAGAAATAGGGTGTTATCCTCCGACTGGCCGGATCACTGGAAACATCCAAAAACAATTTCTTCATGTGGAATGGAATTACTTTTTCGAGGCCATAACAAGATGTTTTCGGGCACGAGAAAGCGATTACCATCAAATTTCCATTCCCATGCAAAACCTCGGAATTGCCCTAGCAAGAGAGCTGGATATCAATTATGGACGAATAGTTCTCTCTGAGATAGTGGCCGTGATGGGATCTCCTGCAAGTAGAGACCTCAACAACACAGATGTTGTCTGCTGGTTTCCTCGGTTCTTACAGATGCTGATTAATCATTTAGTACCGAAGGATGCTCTTGCTGTTAGACGGAGTTTTGCCAGTGGTCCATCATCTGCACCGCTAGGGATGGGCACTAAGTCACTTTCAACAGTTGAAAATCAGGATAAACATCATGGAAAACCGATGTCTATTCCTGATACCTTACAAAAGTGGTTTACATATGATGAGGGGGTTACCACTTTGATGGAATTCTCGCAAGCTTCATCACATGCTCAGAATCGGTCTGCTCATGCTGAGGCATTTGAAGCGATTCCTGATGAACAAAGCGGAGATGAACAAGGTAATGAATCAGGTAATCTCTCTCGACACTCTACTCATTCCTCTTCCTATAATTCTGATTCCCAGACCCAAGAGACTGCTAGCCCGCAGGATCTATCCCAGGGTGAGAGCCATATTTCTAATTCCTTGTCACCCAAGTCACCGGAATCCAAACAGCCAGCACATACAGATGTAGGAAATGATGAGGAGAGTGAACCCGAAGAGCAGCAACTTATTCGAAAGAAAGCCAAAACTTCTCATGCTGCTACTTCTAAACGTCAGTCAAACCCTAGAGTGTCACACGCAACCACTCCACCTCACGAGAGTGGTTCACCCCTTGAACAATCTGCACATAGGGATTTTGATTTTGATGATGATTTTGTACCTCTTAAAGATACTGTTGCTTCAAGAGGACATGAAGCTTTAAAAACTTCAGCCGTACCTTCACCGGTACGTACTGATGCTACAAAGAGGATCGGTTCTGATGTTGTACAAGAACACTTTGTAGCCTCTCAGCCTGAGATTCCAACTCAGGAACAAACAGTATTTGATCCCATAACTGCAAATTATATGTCTTATCAAGTTTCTGCAGGTACTGCTTCATGTTTTGGATCAATTATTGAAGACATACACGAGCGTGAGACAGGGAGTGTGTGTGAGAGGTTAGGGAGAGAGGGACCTTCATTTTTAAGGCCCGAAACCGAGCGCCAAATACCAACAGAACGAGAATTAGAGCGAGGTCACCTAAACCAAACACCGTCCCTTAATTCTGAAAATCTTGAATCTCGTTTGTCTTTTATGGAAAATCAAATGAAGGAGTTTGGGCAGTCAATGGGGCAGTTAGGGATGAATGTTGGAAATAATCAAAGGGCACTTGACGACTACGCAGCACGAATGGCACTTCAAGCTTCAGCTTTTACTGATTTGAAAAATCAGGTAAATGACATGGGCCATGCTGCTGGTGTCTTGGGAAACACCCTGAATGACAGGATGGGAGCAATGGAGTTTACAATGGATAATCTGGCTGTGGAAATAAGCAGAGTTATGTACGCAATCAGAAGTTTTGTGCCCCCGGAATGTTTCGCGCCGCAACAACCTCCCCCCGATGCTGGTACAGGTGGTGCTAGTGGAGCAGGAGCCTATGGTTCCGGGTTTGAAGATTTTGATACAGCTGGTGGATCTGGAGACCAGGGTGGAGTTCAGGATAACTCACCTAAGGGGGAGAATGTAAAGGAGACGAGACAGCAGGGAGTTCAAATCGAAGAAATTCAAGAACATGCTGATCTTGTAAAAGAAATGGAAGTTGAGCCGTCCATTGATGAAGAGGCTCTAAGAAGGAAAAAGGGTAAGGCAATAGCGATTGAGCCAGATGAGCCATTCGTTGATCTGAGTTATCAAGAAAAAGTACAGGAGGTACTTGACTCAGATTCCGATATGGAAGACGCACCGTTGAAACATGCTATAAAGAGATCATTGAAGGATCAAGGTGGAGGTGCTGGAATGTCTTTCGGATTGCCTGAAGAAATTACTGTCGATAAGGAAACCCTTGAAGCTCAACAGTTAGCCTTGGATCAAGCTGAGTTCTTTAAAATGAAGCAAATGCAAGGTCGTGCTGCGTTTCAGGAAAAGAAAGCGGAGCTACAAGGAAAGCAGTACGATTATGAGCTTGCAAGGCTAGCTGATCCTCAAATCGATCTGGACAATAGAAGGATAGGGAAGAAGTGGGATGACGCAAGAAAGATTTTGATGGGACCATGTACAAAAGGAGAGCATAACAAGGAAGCAGATGATCTGTTCTACCAACTAAATTTGC
The DNA here is from genome assembly GCA_037693485.1 of Kitagawia praeruptora. Lineage (NCBI taxonomy): Eukaryota > Viridiplantae > Streptophyta > Magnoliopsida > Apiales > Apiaceae > Kitagawia > Kitagawia praeruptora. The sequence continues at coordinate 154,810,775 of CM075348.1, read as the reverse complement.
AGAATCCAATGGCGGCTGACTACATAAATGCTTTAAAGAGATTAATTTCTAAAGTCAGGGTTGGATACAATTCAACGCAAAAGGAGTGGCAGGTTATTTTGTCTTTCACAGAAGGAGTCCCAATGTCTTTCATGTATGTGGATGATCAATTCATGACGAGAAGATCTGCATCAGAGTTGTTCTTGCTAGCAACAAAAATTCAATACTCTCATTCTGAGAATCTAAGCATTCTGTATAGGGATCAGTTAATGCGGCTAGCAGAGGACAAGGGTCCAGAATTCTCAGCATATCCAAATGTTGTTCGGATGGTGGTTGACAGTAAATTGAAGAGGGTGAGCCTGGAGGAAAAGGAATTAATGGAACTTTCAGTGGAATCTCTTAAGGCCGTCTGTAGGCAAATGATGGGTAAGGGATTCGCTTCTGTGCTTAAAGATAATGCAGTGAAGACCATTGAAAGTGTCATACTAAAGAAGAGCAATGAGGTGTGGAAGTGTGATGTCATTGCTCCGAACCCTCTTGATAATGTGAAGATTGAACCAGAGCTGATAGAGAGGAATTGGAATATTCTTCAAGCAATGAAGAACGTTGATGAAGCTCTGAATCTTCCTACTGGAGAACTGGAACAAGGAGAGATAAGGGAGGCAGTTGGTGTTCCAGGAAGAGACAGCGTATACTGGATACATTCTTTTGCTGATAATGCAGCTGATGCCTTAGTATTCATAGATGCAGACCAGAAGCAAACACTCTTGCATATGAGTAGAGACTGGCTGAAGCAGACTCAAGATGCTGCATTTCTAGAGAAAGTGTTATATGTGTTCAAATGGGAAGATGTGGAAGTTAAGTATGTGACGGAAAAGCAGAGACTCGTGAGTTACCTATCTGATGTAGTAGTGGAAATGAAGCGATTGGAGCGAGATGCGGCTAGTGTCCACAATACTAACCGTGTCATAGGCTATCCCAAAATGATCTACTGTCAGTTTAAATCTGATAAAACTCATAGGAAACCTCGGCTTATCATGAAGAAATTTGAGGAAATTCCAGAGATCAGAACTACTCAGGAGGTGGACAAACTCAGAAGGCTTTTCAAACATCCTTACCCAGAACCCAGGAACCCTCTAGAGATGGAAGCAGTAAGTTTGTTGAATACTAGGTGGACGCAACTTCGTGATCCAGTATATAAGAAACAAAAGCAGCAGGAGGAGAAGCGCAGAAGGCAGAAAGAAGAAAAAGATCAAGCTGCTGAAGCTAGGAAGAGGAAACGGAATTAGGGTTAAAGGTCAGAGTGGTGTGAACTTGAAGTTGGAAAAACTTCATGTCTTTCGGTTGCTTTAACTCACTTGAGGAAAATTCATCTTAGAATGAATCCAATAAGGTGATATAAGTTTGACTAAAAGATATGAAATAATCCAGGTGATAGGAATCATTCAAATGATCTTTAATTCGAGGTTCGAATTCTGTTTCTAGTTTAAGTTCTTTGTATTGTTTTCATGTACTTGTAATTGTATATTTTTCAAGACTGTAATGTTAATTATCTTTTCTCGTCTCATTGTTTAGTTGAGTTATCCTTCATTAATTTGAATGTCATTGTTAGACAATCAAATTGGGGGAGATTGAAAGGCAGAGTGTATTAACTTGTAACACTATAACTAATGTAACTCAATTAAACGAAAAGATACTTAACCAGAAGACAATCAAGAACAAGAAGTCACAAGGAATCAACACTAAATGAAGACAAGGTAATTGATACAATTGAACATGTTAACTATGATCAAGCCTAGAAGAAATCATTGAGAGAAGTTCAAGTCAAAGTTGTTCAGGCCTCAGTGATTTGAGAATTCGAGAATCAAGATCATAACTATCAGTATCAACAAGACCAATTGATTTCAAGTGAACAAGAAGGAAAGCAAATATTGGAAAGCCAAGTTACTAAGTGAATATGGTAATTTATTCAAGAAGCAGAAACACTATCAAGACTAGTCACTTATGAACCAGACCAGTGCATCAAGTGTCAGGACATTGATAGCAAGTTTATGTCAGTAATAAAGATCCATGTTCAAGAGCTTGTAGAAGAACAAAGAAGACATGAAGATATCACAAGCTCAAGATGTGCATTGAAGTTTCAAGTTGAAGACCAGAATATTTTCTAAGTACAAAATGTTCTAGATGGCTAAGTCGAAATTCTCAAGTAGAAGTTCTACTTAGAATTTCGAGATGGCTAAGTAGAAATTCTCAAGTAGAAGTTCTACTTAGAGTGCAGCTTCAACATGACACATGGCATCTTCTGATTGGCAGATTTCCAAGCTTTCAAGATAAGACAAGATTTATGTGGACATCATTGGGCCACGTACATCTTAGTCTTTGAAGACTACAGGTCATAGATTACATGTAGTATAAATAGAAGCACTTGTGTAATGTTTTAGTTAGTGAGCAATACTGAGAAAAACACAAGAAAAAGAGAGAGAGTATTCACAGAGCTTAGAATCATTCACTTCTCTCTCAACTTCTGTTATACTTTGTAATGAATGTTGTAGCAACCTTTTCAAGTTATATATAAAAGAAATATATTCCTTGAATCTGTGTGTTCATTTATTGCATCGTATTTATTGCTACTCATAATCGAAAAGTTGTATTCACCCCCCCTCTACAACACATTTGGACCTAACACTCTCCTTTAACCAATCGTCCACTCTTGGAAGGACATATCTCCACCACTGTACTCCCTTTGATTACCAACCCGATGTATGGGTTGCCCAACTATCCCCCTCAACAAAGGGATCCTGGACCAAGTGGTCACGCATTATAGATCCGAGATCGAGAGTATGACGATTACTCTGGTCCTTATACTGAAGATTCATCGTCATCTGATGATGATGATCGCGATGAAGCCCCGAGGAGGCGACGTGCTAGCAGAGAACCTCGAAGGAGGACTCAGACTATCCATGACGGACACCCTTTGTCAACTGCTGAAAAGATTAAGGCTCATGAGGCCGAGATCTTAAAATTGAAAGATGACATGACAAGGGAGCAAGCAAGATTGAACCAGAATCGACTTCTTCCAACCTCAGGAGGGATTCCTTTTGTAGATTTGGAAAGGCCTTCAAGAAGGCAGAGAAGGGCTGACGCCTCAACTGGAAGAACCACAAGGGCAGAAGCCCCCAGGGGTAGCCCCAAAGATCTGATGCCACTTGGGGATCCTGATGATCCCACACCTCCATTTACTGAAGAGGTGATGAATGCTCGCATCTCAAAGAAGTTCAAGATGCCGACAATCAAGGCTTATGATGGAACGGGTGATCCCGCAAATCATGTCAGGACGTTTTCGAATGCACTATTGTTACAACCTGCAAGTGACGCCTTGAAGTGTAGGGCGTTCCCTCAAACCCTATCGGGCATGGCTCAAAGATGGTACAGCCGGTTGCCCGCGAACTCGATTGGCTCTTTTAAAGAGTTGAGCGCTGCTTTTGTTAGCCAATTCATTAGCGGGAGAGTTCACGGGAAAAGTTCTGCATCCCTCATGTATGTAGTGCAAGGGAAGAATGAAAATCTAAGGGATTACCTCAAGCGATTCACTAAGGAGACATTGAATATTACCGATTTGGAGAACAAGGTGGCCATGGTAGCCCTGGAACACGGAACCACCGATGAATTCTTTAAAAGGTCATTGGCAAAGCGTCCTCCTGAAAACATGGCCGAGCTCCAATGAAGAGCTGACAAGTAGATCAAGGTTGAGGATAACATGAAGAAAGAAGCCGCGAAAGGTAATGGCAAGGGTAACAACGACTCCAAGAAGCGAAAGCAAGACAAGGAGTATGATGCTAGGGACAAGTATCCCCGTACTAGCAAAGACTCTGAATCACCACCAAAGAAGAATTTGGGACCAAGGTTTTCTGACTATGCAAGATTGAACGCACCTAGGAGCCAAATCTTGTTGGAGATTGAGAAGGATAACGACTTTCGATGGCCGAAGCCACTCAGGGGTGACCCCGCCAAGAGGAACAAGGATCAATACTGTAGGTTCCACCGAGATGTGGGACATGATACGGATGATTGCAGACAATTGAAAGACGAGATTGAGTTCTTGATTCGCAAAGGAAAACTGAATAAATTCACTAAGGGTGAAGATCGTGGAACCCAAAGAAGGGATTACGACAGGGGAGACAATGATAGGAGGGATGACGATCAAGATCACAACCCACAGCCTCGAGGGCCAGTAATCAACATGATCTCCGGAGGCCCGACTGCGGCTGGCACAACAAGGAATTCTCGGAAGGCTTATGCTAGAAAAGTGATGCACATCGTGGGAGAGGCCCCGAAGCTTGCAAAAACTGAAGTAATGGTTGGTTTTGATGACTCAGACTTGTAAGGGGTGAAGTTCCCCCATGATGACCCGTTGGTCATAACTTCTGTGATTGGAAACTCAGAGGTGAAGCGAGTCTTGATAGACAATGGAGCTTCCGTTGACATTCTATTTCATGATGCATTTGTGAAGATGGGGTACAATGATTCTCAGTTGACCCCCAATAACATGCCTATATATGGATTTAATGGAGTAGAATCCAAAGTTAAAGGGACTATTCAGTTGCCTGTAACTATTGGACAGGAGCCCAAGGAGGCCACTCAGATGTTGAACTTCCTGGTAATAAAGGCAGTTTCAACGTACAACGCTATCCTCGGAAGGACTGGACTTCATGCATTCAAGGCTATCGCCTCAACTTATCATATGAAGATCAAGTTCCCGACCAGGAATGGTGTTGGAGAACATAAAGGTGATCAAAAGATGGCACGAAGCTGTTATGTAGCCTCGTTAAGGCCTGATGGAGTCGGGGGGCAGGTCCTTCCGATTGAAGACATGTATGTCCACAGTGGTAAGGAATGCCAAGAAAGGCCGTCAGAGGACATCACACAGAAGCCTCAGACGACCATTGAGGCTAAGGCGTTAACTGACTTCGTGGTTGAATGTACCATTGGCAACCAAGAAGCCGGGGGGCAGGAGGTAATGCCCCAAGCAAGAAGTGAACTTTAGAATAATAAGAGGAGACCAGAAGGAGTGGTGGGTGCTCTATTTTGATGGAGCATAAAAAAAAAATCTGGTGCAGGCCTAGTCTTGTAAAGCCCCGATGGGATCAAGTTATCCTAGTAGGACTTAGCTTCATATTTATCTAGTAGAAGTAGAAATGAGGTTCATTGAAACCATTGAAGAGCATGTTGCTCCGAGTAGGACGGTAGTACTCTATGTAAGGGTTGAAACCATTTCAAGTTATTAATGCAAGTTTGTTTTCCATTCATTAATTGTGATTTTATTTATGTGCCAAGCACCTGATGAGTGCAAGTCAAGGATGACCAAGTACCGAAAATAAAAGAATACACGAATGGAGAACAAACAAATGCATAAATAAAGACCCCAAAGGGTCAAGAGTTAGGTTACAGCACGACCAAATAAGAGTTTAAGTCCGTGAAGGACCCAGGTTAAAAGACAAGCAGATAAAAGCCACACGCAACAATCAAAGCCATGAAAGGTCGAGGATGTTAAGGACTAGCTACTCTTCAATATGTCTTAAGTACATGGATTAGGGATCCAAGGACGATGACCAATAGAGAACAATGATGTATTTGCTTGGACAGCGGCTGATATGCCAGGGATTGATCCCCAATTTATAACCCATAGGTTGAATGTCGATCCTGAGCGAAAGACAATAAAGCAGAAGAAGAGGAATTTTGCTCCTGAAAGGCAAGATGCCATTAAGCAGGAAGTGGACAAGCTCTTAGAAGCTGGTTTTATTGAGGAGATTCAGTTCCCCAAATGGTTGGCTAACCCTGTGATGGTCAAGAAAGCAAACAGAAAGTGGAGGATGTGTATAGACTTCACTGATTTAAATGATGTATGCCCGAAGGATTGTTTTCCCCTGCCAAGGATAGACACATTAATAGATGCTACAGCTGGACATGAGATGTTGAACTTCATGGATGGGTTCAGTGGCTACAATCAGATTAAGATGTATAAGGATGACATCCCAAAGGTATCTTTCATAACTGACTTTGGTGTTTTTTGCTATCTTTTAATGGATTTTGGTCTAAAGAATGCATGAGCTACTTACCTATGATTGGTGAATATGTTGATGATATGTTGGTGAAGAGCCTATTTACGGCAGACCACATTAAGCACCTCAGAGAGGCATTCGAAGTGCTGAGGCACCACAAGATGATGTTGAATCCTGCCAAGTGTGCTTTTGGTGTTGGATCAGGAAAGTTTCTGGGTCTGATGGTTTCAAAAAGAGGCATAGAGGCCAATCCTGATAAGATCAAAACGATTTTGGACATGGAACCACCCCGCTCTATACGGGATGTACAGAAGTTAACATGCCGAGTTGCAGCCCTAGGGAGATTTATCTCCAGGTCTGGTGACAAATGCTTGCCATTCTTTCAAGCATTGAAGAAGGTGAAAATTTTTGAATGGACCCCTGAAAGCCAAGAGGCCTTCGAACAGTTCAAGAAGTACATGGTCGAAGCCCCGTTGTTGGCCAAACCTAGTCCCGGAGAGACTCTTTATCTATACTTGGCGGTATCTGAACAAGCATTGAGCGCTGTCCTCATTCGAGAATAGAATAAGGTTCAAAAACCTATATATTACGTGAGCAAGGTTTTGCACGGAGCTGAGTTGAATTACTCAACCATTGAGAAGTTTGCTTTGGCATTGATGACTGCCTCGAAGAAGCAACGATCGTACTTCCAGGGACACAAGATTGAAGTCCTGATGGACCAGCAGTTGAGGAACATATTGCATAGTCCAAAGGCCTGTGAAAGGCTGATCAAACGGGAAATCGAGCTTAGAGAATTTTATATCACGTATAAGCCCCGGACAGCCATCAAGGCTCAGGCATTAGCTGACTTCGTGGTTGAATGCACAATTAGCAACCAAGAAGTCGGGGGGGGGGGCACGAGATAGTAACCACCCCTGGACGAGAGGATAAAGATGAAGATTAACCACCCCTGGAAGAGAGGATAAAGATGAGGAGCATTGGTGCTCTATTTTTGATGGAGCATCAAAAACAAAATCTAGTGGTGCATGATTAGTCTTGCAAAGCCCCGATGGGTTCACAGTTGAGTATGCCTTGGAGTTGGATTTCCCGACAACCAACAACGAAGCTGAGTATGAAGCCCTAATAGCCGGATTGGGCTTGGCTAGAATCATGAAGGTCAAGAATCTCAAGGTTTGTGGAGATTCAAGATTGGTAGTCTCGTAAGTGAATGGTGAATTTGAAGCCAAGGATGAAACTATGGCCAAATACTTGAGAGTCGTGAAGGCCATTATGACCCAGTTTGATGAGTGCTATGGGGAGCACATTCCGAGGGAAGAAAATGTTAAGGCCGATGCCCTCTCAAAGTTTGCTTCTTCTGAGATAGAGAACTACGCCGAGAGTGTTTACTTCCAGGTCTTGAAGGCCCCGTCTATTAACTCAAAGTTGGTAGCACCAATTGATATAGGGGGTTGTAGGATAGATCCCATTAAAGCTCATCTCGAGACTGGTTGGCTCCCTGATAATGCCTTGAAGGAACCGAAACTGTTAGTGAGAGTTGAATCTCAAATCCCGACACAAAATTTTAGCCTTGATGGCCAAAAAGGTTGTCTGCCTCCAATCGAGTTTGTCGTTTGAGTTTAAGGACTTAAATGAAGAGCCATCAATCGAATTCAAACCAAAGCAAGGTCCTGTGAGCATAAGAAGAATGTTGGAAACCTAGAATCAAGATAAAGGGTTAACAACCAGCCACAGCATATCAGACTTGAAGTCAAGTGCTGAGTGGCAAGGGAACTTCTTGAACGGTCAACCAAGAAGCAAGACCTCCACCATATGTAACAAGGGGGCAAGAACTAAGGGACTTCATCATTTTTACATCTTAGAATGAGAGTTAATGGTTGATGATAACCAACAACCATGAATGAATTCAAGGTTTTGAATCAAGGATTCAGCAAACGAGTTAAAGCCCTGAAGGTCACGAAAACTAAGAGTAAAGTTAAGCATGTTTGTTCATCAGTATTCAAATGTTTACAATCAACGTTCAAAAGTTGACACCCGAGAGTAGCTCTGGCCGACACCCATCAGCCGAGAGGCATCCGAGAGGAGCTCTGGCCGACACCCATCAGCCGAGAGGCATCTGGGAGGAGCTCCGGCCGACACCCATCAGCCGAGAGGCATCCGGGAGGAGCTCCGACCAACATCCATCAGCCGAGAGGCATCCGGGAGGAGCTCCGGCTGACACCCATCAGCCGAGAGTCATCCGGGAGGAGCTTCGACCGAGACCCATCAGCCGAGACGCTTCCGAAGAGACTGTCCACGCTGTGCCATATCTTGAGCTTCGGATATCAGATTTGGACGATCTTACTATCCACGCGAAGATCTCTGAGTTTTCTATAGTCTTGGAGAGCCTCGGTCGAGACCCATCAGCCGAGAGGCACCTGCAGGAGGCCTCTAGCCGAGACCCATCAGCCGAGACGCTCCTAAAGAGACTGTCCACGCTGTTTGGGCCATATCTTGAGTTCCAGACATCAGATGTGGATGATCTTACAATCCACGCGAAGCTCACTGAATTTTCTACAGTCTTGGAAGGAGCCTTGGCCGAGAGGCTCCAAGGATACCTCTGACCGAGATGGTCCAGCCGAGAGGCTCCCGAAGAGAGGTTCACAAGGAGGCCTTCCAACACCCCTGTCAACATTCAAACATCACTCTTGATGTTTGAAACATGATTGACAGGTCACTGTTTTAGAAAATCAAAGCCGAATCCAAGGCCATTTAATGCCATTTAGCGTCGTTTAGTGCTGTTAGCACCATTTAGTGCCGTTAGCACCGTCTAGCGCCGTTAGCACCATTCAGTGCCGTTAAGTGCCGATAGCACCATTAGTGCCGATAGCACCGTTAGTACCGTTAGCGCCGTTTAGTGCTATTTAGCACCGTTTAGCGTCGCATAACATCGTTTTAGCGTCGTTGAAGGCACTGTTATCACGAAGACGACTAGTCAACGACTAGTCGACACGAAGGTACTCGGGCGCCGAGAACCTCAAAGCCCGATTTTTTACGACTTTTACTCAAAACTACGAGTACTCTTGTACTCAGGCGCTGAGAACCTCAAACCTCGAAGCCCGACTTCTTAACATATTCAAAACTTATACTCTTGTACAGTTACACTTTTATTACTTTTGATTTAAATTGGAATTGATGTGTTTAGCTATATGATATATTAATCTAGTAAATACATGTATAATTAGCACTTTGTTGACTTTTTACGACTAGTCGGGCGACTTGTCGACTAGTCTTCTCGAAGGTACTCAAGCGTCGAGGCTCGACTCAGCGACGTAATAACCTTGGTTGAAGGCTGATTAGTGCCGATTAGCATTGTTTAAGCATCGTCGTAAATGCGTCGGTCGCTCCATGCTTTACATCAAGACGATACCCATGAAACACCAGTGTAAACTAAAATCCCCATATAAGGGTAGGAAAATTAAGTAGTCCCGGGTAAGGGATAAAAAGGACCCCGAGTCTCGAAAAAGACAACTATAACTTCTACGAAAACCTGATCAGTTTTCCTAGAAGTTGGGGGGCAAATGATGTGGGCCAAAAATAAGCCCTAAAGACAGATTTAATGTGGCATTAATTAGACCCAGTATGGTCCAAATGTGGGGCCCACCAAGATGGTCCAATCCCTATTTTTGATATTAATTTCGTAATTAATATTAAAGGTAATAATCAGCTCAACAATAAGAGTCAAATAAGGATACCATTCCTACCAGACTTAGCCTCCAAGGCACATACTTCCACATGGAAATTGACTCCTACAAGGAAGGAGTCTATAACCTTCCTAAAGGCGGTGGCTTGCCCACCAAGTCTTCTAATCCTACCATAATTCTAAGGCTTCTCAGCCTATATAAAGGGCCTGACCCCTCATTCTCAGAATTACGTCTTGACTTGATTCTCAATAACGAGATACGTAGGCACTCTGTGAGGACCGATTAGTCTCGAACACGGAAACAACCATTAAAGCACGAAGCTCCCGAACCCTAGCATTAAATACAATTCGTAACCTAGTTTTTATTCCACAACAATCCCTAACTTGTTTTCAAACACTGTTTTCAAAATGACATTTTATGAAAAATTCAAAATTCATTTATAAAATCAGAAAAACTAATAATTAATTAATCCTTTTGATTAAATGATTAATTAATTGATTTAATTATTTAGGAAATCGAATTAAATTTAATTATTTATAATTAGATTTATTTGATAATTAAATTAAAAAAATAGAAAATTGGTGAAAGTAGGGTAACATTCATCACACAAATAGTAAGTATGACTACTTTGGTGTGTATAAATTAATGTTCAAATTTTGGGGTTTTTCCTATTTTTAATTAATTTTACAAACTAGTTTAAAAAGGGGAAAAAATAAAAAAATGAAAATTTATGAAAGGAGGGTAACATTTAACATTAAAAATGATAGATCTTGAGCTCCGTACCATTGGGTGGTCGAGATATAATTTTAAAAAATCGAAACACTAAACCGTGATGAAACACTATTTAGGGGTTATGGTCAAAGTACTAGTTGACCGTTAAATTCCCAAATCAAATGAATTTATTTTTTTTTCTGAAATTTTGGGAATAACATTAAAAAGGACGGATCCTGGCCTCTATATAGTTGGGTGACTGGGAAATAATTTTTAAAAAATCGAAACACTAATCCCTAATGAAACACTATTTAGGGGTTATGGCCAAAGTACTAGTTGACCTTTAAATTACCGAATCAAATAAATTTATTTTTTTCTAAAATTTTGATAATAACATTAAAATGGATGGATATTGACCTCCGTATGGTTGGGTCATCTATAAATATTTTTTAAATAATCGAAACACTAAATCCTGAAGAAACACTATTTAGGGATTATGGTCAAAATACTACTTGACCGTTAAATTCTCAAATCAAATAAATTTATTTTTTTCTGAAATTTTGGCAATAACATTAAAAAGGATGGATCTTGGCCCCTGTACAGTTGGGTGACTGAGAAATAATTTTTAAAAAATCGAAACACTAATTCCTGATGAATCACTATTTAGGGGTTATGGTCAAAGTACTAGTTGACCGTTAAATTACCTAATCAAATAAATTTATTTTTTCTAAAAATTTGGAAATAACATTAAAAATGATAGATCTTGAGCTCTGTACCGTTGGGTGGTCGAGATATAATTTTAAAAAAATCAAAACACTAAACCGTGATGAAACACTATTTAGGGGTTATGGTCAAAGTACTAATTGACCGTTAAATTCCCAAATCAAATAAATTTATTTTTTTCTGAAATTTTGGCAATAACATTAAAAATGATGGATCGTAGCCCATGTACAGTTGGGTGACTTAGAAATAATTTTTAAATAATCGAAACACTAATCCCTAATGAAACACTATTTAGGGGTTATGGTCAAAGTACTAGTTGACCTTTAAATTATCGAATCAAATAAATTTTTTTTTTTCTAAAATTTTTATAATAACATTAAAATGGATGGATATTGACCTCCGTATGGTTAGGTCATTTATAAATGTTAACTCGAATAACTTGTAGAAGGGGGGGTTGAATACAAGTTATATAATCGTGTCTGATTTTTGCTAGAATAAATAAAACAAGAACAAACGAATAAACCAAACTGTTTGTATTAATAAGATCAAATACAAACTCTACCAAAGGTGTAAAAATACCTTTAGCAGCTGCTGACAATACAAATCTCTCTCTATTTGTTTCGAACTCTCGAATACAAACCTTATGCTATCGACTCACAAATCGTTCGACTCGACACTTTTTACAATGATATAGAGAGAGTATTTATAATGCTACCTATCAACTAATAACAGAAAGTTAATTTATACATGACAATGTTCTGCCATCCAGTTGATAGTTTCCATCAATAGAAAATTCTTTTCTTCATGATATCTTCTTGCTTGTTCTTCAAATAAAGATCCTATTTTATTGCACTTGCCAATTTCTGTAGCATCCATAATGACATCATCAGTAACACGACTGATATCAGGATTCCATCTTGCATCAGGATCTGACCATCCCATCAGTACTTGACTTGTTCTATCAGGATTCGATCTCAGTTCCTGACATGTTGTACTTGATGCACTGTTCCTGACTTAATCCTACAGATTACTGTCTAACACATATATCCTATACAAAGTGCTAAATCCTTTATAAGATCAGGATATACAAGAAGTATAAGTAAAATTCTATTCTTAACATCACAACTCATGAATTATTCCTAACAATCTCACCCTATTTATGCTTTAAGATCTGAAGCATAAATCTGAGTTGTTGAGGTCAAAACATATAACAATACAACCAGAATAGAATTTATAAATTCAAAAATCATGAAGTTAAGTACCTCCTTCTTCAGATGTAGACAAAGTATCTAGTACTTAGATGAAAGAATTCAACTATTTGATGCTTTTTTTCCTTTACCACTTCCCTGATAAGATTCACCTCTGTCATCCTTAGTTCTTCTTTTATCTTTCCCAGTCTGTTTATATCCCCCAGTCTGTTGCCTTTGAATTGTTTTTATCTCCCCATTTTTGACATCAGCAACATTGATTCCAAGAGACTCAGTAACAGAACAAATGAGATTCATCAGAACTGCTTGATTTTCCATAATAGTGACTTTGTTATCTTCAAGTGTTTGAAGTCTTGATTGAATTTCAACTTGAGATTTCTGAATGTCTTGTAAAACTTCAGAATTGACTTCAATGTTGGAAGTGTTTGGAATATCTTCAGATTCAAGACTTGTAGAAGTTGCCTGTTTAGTAGGATATTCAAGTTATAATACCCGAGTAGAGTTACAAACACCTTCATCTTTCTGATCTAAAACTGAAGTATGATCATCCTGTCCTTTACCAGTATTCTGTGTACTAACATCTACAAATCCTGACCCTTAGAGTGATCAGATACTGTTGATGTCTCAATTCTGGCTGATATTGGAAGTACATACAAAGGAATACTAGGATCATTAGGAATTTCTTCTGGTACAAATGGTGTAGAAGTTTGTCTTAGCCTTTCACCTCTTCTGTTGATAATTCCTGCAAGCCTTTCTTTTTGCTTCTGAGCTTTAACTTCTGGCTTTGCATTGTGCTTTGCTAATTCATTCTTCTCATACATCTTGATAAAAGAATAAGTACCAGCATCCATACCAAGATTGTCAGACCAAGATTCAGGAAAAACCTGATCCCAGAAATCAAATGATGGTGGTTTCCTAATTTTCTCTCCCTCACTATGGAGTTGATCATCCATACCCTCTTTCTCACTTTAACTATCTAAAGTCAACACTCTTTCTACCTCTCCTTTTGCCTGGTCAGGAGCCAGCCTCTCAGATTGTGGATCTATGTCCATCTTTTCAAGTATATCGCTCATATTTGGATAAGTACTCTCATGACCTACAGAAAAATAGGGTTTAGAAAAAGTTTTTATACCTGAACTTATATGGAGAGAGAGTTCCTCATCTGGCAAGGGGCTTGAGGTTTTCTCCAAGGAGTGAGCTGCCATAGTCTCTGAACCCTCACAAGCATCTTCTTTCCTTTCAGAGACTACAGGCTCCAGTATACCACTTTCAGGTTCTCTACTAGACTCTGATGTCTTCAGTAATACTTCATTGGACACCATAATTAGTGTGTCACCGTCTTTAAGTGTTGTTTGCTGAGACTCACCCTCAAGGTGGATAGACTCTGAATGAACAATATTTGTTTGATCTTTAGTAAAATCAATCAAAGTCATTCCTCCTATATCATAGGGTTCCCCACTTGCAATTTCAGTCATCACAGAAGACCTTTCAGCATCAGCTATCACAGCTCCTGAGTCATCCAACCTCTGACTAGATGGTTCTTGTGTTGCAGTGACTGTGATCTGATCTGTCTTACTATTCACCACTAGTGCAATAGTACCTTCTGTTGACTGAATTTCTCTATCTACTTCCTTCTGTTGTTCACCTTGAGCTGAAGCATCTTCAATAATGACATCCTTGTCAAATAAATATGCATGAAGTGATTGAAGTGCAACATGTTTTGAGAGTCCAAATTTCTTGACTAATTGTCTTCTGACAGATACATAGAAATACATCTTCATTAAGTCAAGTCTTTGATGTAAAAGTCCATATTCTTCTGGAAATGAAAGTTTTGGTACTCTTTCAACTAGAAAATCTAGAACAGGCCTGGACAGCTTCACTTTAATAGAAATAACTCCCATAGCTAGTCTGTATGATAAAGTAGTTTCCCATAAAGAATCAATGTCAAAATCTTTATTGTCAATTGCTGACTTGATTGTAGCTTCATTTGTAGAGACCTGCATGATGTTAGTTGGACTAGACTCTGTGTGTGTAGGTGACAATTGAATCTTTCTCCTTGTTCTCCTGGTATAGTGAGCAAAAGATTTATCCTGAGAAGACTCAAGAGGTGCAGACACAGAAGTGATCTTGGGATGAGATCCTTTTTCAATAGACACAGTCTTTTGAGAGACAATATCCAGTAACTGTTTTCCCTTTTTAAGTACTACAGCCTGGCTGTGACTAGGTGCTTCATCTTTTTGTCCTAGCTTAGAAAGTTGAATTGCAGCCTTCAATTCTTCTCTCTCAGCAAGAGATATATTATCATCATCTTCACTAGAACTACTACTACTTGACACAACAAATCTTCTCTTCCTTACAACTGATGTCTTTTGAGAAAAACCAGAGGTTGGTTTCTTTGAAACAACAGGTTGTGGATCAAAACTTTGTTCTTAAATTGTTTCAGAGACTATAATGTTTTGGGCTACTTGGGTAGACACATGGGGTTCTCCTCCAAATGAGATTCCTGAGTCATTTCACCACAAAAGAAAGAAGAATTGTATAGATTAGGAAGATGAGTTTTTAGAATTACCTGTACATGATATGGATAATGAATTGCAGGTATTTCATCTAGATTCTTTTCATTGTCCTTCTTTGTAATGTCAGAGAAAATTCTCTTTTGCTGTACATAAGAAGAAACACAATGTTCTCTACCAAATCTAGCTTCAACATCAGGAATAAAATGGTTAATAAACATTTGCATAAATCTATGATAATAAACCATTTTCCTGTCTTGATCTCTTGACCCAAGTTTAATACACATCTGACTTAAGATAATGTGACCAATATTAATTACTCTGTCATAAAGCAAACTATAAGCAATATGTGATGTAACAGAAGTAATTTGCTGAAAGGAACTACATTTACCAGTAAAACATTTAGCAATTTGATCAAAGAAGAAAGACCATTCTTTCCTAAGAAAATATCTATTTAACTAGCTCATGTTGTCTAGAGGTCCACTATAACCTAGTGCAGACAACATAGTTCTTACATCATCATCAGATGGCTCACTTGCATAATTAACATTAACAGGTAAGTGAAGTACTGAATTAACAACAGATTCAGTAATGTCATAAGTATCTTGTCCTAAGTGTAGAACAATCTTACCTGATTGACTCTGAGTAGAATCATTTACTTCAGCATTCTCCCAAGCTTTTGAAACTGCAACTTGATTTATTTCTGGAGATGCTGCCAATGCATAACGCAAAGGTCCAATAGCCATAAAATCCATTACTGGATGAAAATCAGCTGATACTCCTTTCTTGCTGGTGATTGCTGCAACATGATTGTTAGTCATAAAATCAAAGTCACCAAACTTGAAAGCTATTGATTTTGGTAGTCTCCTTTGAGCTTCCATTCTTGATCTGAAAAGAACTTGAGAAATCTTGAAATTGTTTAGAGATTTTGAGAATACAAATGAATGTTTTTGCCTTAAGAAATATGATGTAGAAGTTAGCAATAAAAAATCAGAGTCTCAAAATAAAGATATATTTAAAAATTCTTCAGACCCACTAACCCACGTTGACACATAGGTTGACAGGTGTTAGTCCCTGAAAAATTCAGTTTACCCACGATTTTTGGAAAATAAAATCCAAAATTTATTTCAATTAAATAAATCAGGGTAAAATAAAATCAATACTGATCAGCTTCATTTCCTAATGTGATCTTTTTCAGCAAGATAATCACAATTCTCAATGTGATTAAAAATTAAAAATAATCATCAATCTTGATGAAATTTTCCATGTTTTCCTGATCACTATCATCCTGATTCCAGAGATTTAACTAGAGTTCCATGTGGCAATTTCAAAATTTAACCTGAAAAGAACATCAATAATTCAAACAAAAATATTTTGTTAGATTGTCAAAATATCTTGAAAATACGAGAGGGCCAGTCATACGCATAGCTATATACGCCGATACATTGAACACTTCAAATGACTGTTCAGCTTCTCACTATTTCCTTTATAAACACCTAATGTCTTTTGCCTTTCTTTACTCCACAAACACACAAAACTTCTCTGTAATCACATAGCTTCCACAAAACACAATGGCCTTTTGCCTAATCTTTCGATTTCTCACAAATGATGAACCGATTGTTCATGACCAAAGGTTCATAGTTTGTCTTCTTGAAGAGATGACTTTTCTCATGGTTGGAGTAGATCCAAATAATATCCAGAACCTTCTCTTAAAACATTCATCTGTTGAATACAATCTCACTCTAACCTCCTCAAAACTTGTGGATGAAGAATTTGGACGAGATTCTGAGGTTGATCTTGATGGAGATGCTATTCATTCTCCTCAACAAGAATGGAGTTGAGTCTGCTGCTCTCATTCAAGTTGCCCAGACAAGGAATCCAGGAGTAGATCATCAAGTTACTCTTGAGATGCTCCTTGTCCTGAAGTGATCTGTGAAGACTAAGAATAACAACAACTTTAGACAAGAATAGGGTTATAAGTAGAAGTTAGACAAAAAGATGTTTGTATTTCATTTTCATGTATATGTAACGCTTTCGATTAATGAAAATACAAGTTCTTATTATCTACTTGCCTATTGTTGTTTATTGATCTGAAAAACAAATTAAATTATCAGTATGGATGAATTAAAGCTTACTAGCATAAACTTAACAGAACTCAAAATTAGATCACTACATAAAATGGACTTCAGGATTTGAAACAACAACACACACAATTTCATAATCCTGATACTGTCAATAAAATCCTAATGACGTCAGCATACTGATAGAAATCCTGATCCTGATAACAATAAGTCTATCATACTGAAATTTTTCAAAGTAAAATGTTATAGCTTAATCAATTATCAATTAAGTATAGATCTTGACAAAAAAATCAAGTCTGTAAGCTGAAAACAACATACCTTGCTACTTTTGCAGATGTTAAAGATCTAGAAATATAACATTCCTAACTCACTAACCAATCTAATGAATGTAGCCTCATCAAGTGGTTTAGTTAGAATATCTGCAAGCTGTTTGTCAATAGGAACAAAATGAAGTTCCACAGTACCATTCTCAATATGTTCTCTAATAAAATGATACATGACATCAATGTGCTTAATCCTTGTATGTTGAACTAGATTTTCTGCAATTTTGATAGCACTAGTATTATCACAAAACATAGGAATATTACTAAGTGTCATACCATAATCCATCAATTGATTTCTTATCCAAAGGAGCTGTGCACAACAACTGCCTGCTGCTATGTACTCAGCTTCTGTAGTTGAGGTTGAGATAGATTGTTGCTTCTTGCTTGCCCAAGAAATCAATTTGTTTCCCAAGAATTGACATGTACCTGTAGTGCTTTTCCTGTCTATTTTACACCCTGCATAATCAGAGTCTGAATACCCAATTAGGGAGAAATTAGATTCTCTAGGATACCATAAACCAAGATTTGGAGTTCCTTTGAAATATCTAAAAATTCTCTTCACAGCAATTAAATGAGATTCCTTAGGATCACTTTGGAATCTAGCACATAAATAGGTAGAAAACATTATATCTGGTCTACTTGCAGTTAAATATAACAATGAACCTATCATGTCTCTATAACTAGTATTATCCACACTCTTTCCTTTAGTATCAGAGTCTAGTTTAGTGGCTGTAGCCATGGGTGTTTTTGCAACTTCACAGCCTTGAAAGTCAAACCTTCTTAAAAGATCTTTGATATACTTTGACTAATTAATGAAATTACCAGTCTCAGTCTGTTTGACCTGCAAGCCTAAGAAATAATTTAGTTCACCCATCATGCTCATCTGATACTTAGACTGCATAAGCTTGCTAAACTTAGCACACAACTTTTCATTAGTATAACCAAATATGATATCATCAACATAAACTTGAATTAAAAGCAATTCACCTTTTATCTTTTTAAATAATAGAGCTTTGTCAATTGTACCTCTTGTGAAGCCATTTTCAAGAAGAAATTTAGACAAAGTCTCATACCATGCTCTTGGTGCCTGCTTTAGTCCATAGAGTGCCTTTTCAAGTTTGTAGACATGATTTGGAAATTTTGGATCAACAAATCCAGGTGGCTTCTCCACATATACTTCCTCATCAAGCTTGCCATTTAGAAAAGCACTCTTTACATCTATCTGGTATACCTTGAACTTTGAATAAGTTGCAAATGCAAGAAACGTTCTGATTGCTTCAAATCTTGCTACAGGTGCAAAGGTTTCATCATAGTCAATTCCTTCTTCCTGAGAGTAACCCTTGGTCACCAGTCTTGCTTTGTTTCTTGCAATCATACCAGATTCATCTAGCATGTTTCTGAAAACCCATTTTGCACCAACAATTGATCTGTCTTTAGGTCTTGGTACCAGTTTCCAGACTTTGTTTCTCTCAAACTCATTTAATTCTTCCTGCATTGCAATTACCCAATCAGGATCCTTTAAGGCTTCTTCAACCTTTTTAGGCTCATTCTTTGAGAGAAAGCAACTGTACAAGTATTCCTTTTGAATTGATCTTCTAGTTCGAACACCACTATTCGGATCACCAATAATCAAATCTTCAGTATGATCCTTCGTCCATTTTCTAACAGGTGGTAGAATACCTCTGCTAGACTCTCCCCTTAAGTTAGTGGTATCTCTTATAGAAGAACTCTCTTTGCCTTCAATAGCTCCCCCTTGATCAGTAGAATAAGTAGATTCCATACTGCTGCTTGTTGCTGATCTTTCCTCAGTAGACTCTGAAGGATCATTTCCTGATGGAGTAGACTCTGAATAGCTAGTCTGCTCCTGATGATCACTGTGTCCTCCTTGATTTATTTGCTCCCCCTCAACAGTAGCATTCCTTTGAGAAGCAATAGTAATTCCTTCTGGAGAACCTTCATCATCACTGGAGAGTATCTCTGAATTCTTCAGATTTTCAAATTCCAATTTGTCATGGCTTTCATCAGTTTACAGAATTTCAAATTTCTTGTCATCAAATACAACATGAATTGATTCCATAACAATGTGAATTCTGAGATTATAAACCTTGAAGGCCTTTGTTGCTGAATATCCTAGAAAGATTGCTTCATCCGATTTGGCTTCAAATTTTCCAAGATGTTCGGGATGAACTTTTAGGACATAGCATTTGCATCCAAAGATGTGAAAGTATTTCACACTTGGTTTCTTTCCTTTGATCATCTCATAGGGAGTCTTTCCATGACTATTTACCAAGGTACAATTTTGAGTGAAACATGCAGTATTAATAGCTTCTGCCCAAAAATAGGTTGGAAGTTTTGCATCTGCAAGCATGGTTCTTGCTGCCTCTATGAGAGTCCTGTTCTTTCTTTCCACTACACCATTCTACTGAGGCGTTCCAGGTGTAGAAAATTGTTGAGTGATTCCATTGTCTGCACAATACTCCTCTAGTGTAGAATTCTTGAATTCTGTACCATTATCACTCCTAAGTACTTTAATTTTGTACTCAGAGTTATTCTGAATATTCTTGACAAGTTCAATGATTTGCTGAGGAGCTTCATCCTTCTTGTGTAGAAAAAACACCCATGTGAACCTTGTGAAATCATCCACTATGACTAGAGCATATCTTTTCTTGCTGATAGACATAATGTTTACTGGACCAAACAGATCAAGATGCAGCATGTGAAATGGTTCAGTAATTGAATTTTCAGTCTTGCTCTTGAAAGTGGTTTTTCTTTGTTTTGCAAGCTGACAGGCATCACAAAGTCCATCTTGCACAAAATTTTGCCTGAGGTAGGCCTCTCACCAGATTGTGCTTAACAAGTTTATTAAGCTTCTTGAAGTTGAGATGTGAGAGCTTCTTGTGCCAATTCCAGCTTTCATCATTTGTTGCTTTGCTGTAGAGACATCTAACAATTCCTTTAGATGTATCACTTAAGCTGGCTTCATATATGTTACCATGTCTTTGACCAGTTAGAACAATGTCTCCATTCTGCATATTCAAGATTTTACATCCTTCTCTGTCAAAGATTGATTGGTAACCTTTATCACCCAGTTGACTTATGCTTAACAGTGTATGTTTCAAGCCTTCAACCAGTGCTACGTTTTCTATGATGACATTCCCCAAAAAAATTGAGCCATATCCCAGAGTTTCTCCTTTGTTGCCATCACCAAAAGATATTAATGGGCCAGCTTTCCTCTCAAACTTTGTAAGCAGGGACTTCTTTCCAGTCATATGTCCAGAGCATCCACTGTCCAAGATAATTGAATGCTTCTTTCCTGTGCCCTGCAAACAAAAAGTAACTAGTTAGAATTTTTTAGGACCCAACTTTGATTGGATCCTTTCTTACTAGATTTAGAAACAACAGCCTTTGAAGATTTTGCTTTTACTTAACCTGTTGCAGAGTCAACCTTAGACTCTAATTTCACAAACTGTTTGTGACTAGGAGTTTCAGATTTCAGAGAATAATAGTCATAATACAGTTCATGATATTCTCTACACATGTAAATGGAATGAAGTAAACTACCACAGTGATAACAAGCTTTTTGTGGCTGGTATTGAATTTTCTGAGTCTTGGGGAATCTGGACTCAGTTTTCCAAGAAGGTTTTTTATTGCAGTCTAGGGCCAAATGATTATGATTTCCACACTTATAGCATTTTTTCTAGGTGCATCAGGTACATTCTTGTAATTATTCTCTTTGTTAATACCTTCTTTTCCATTCCTATTTCTTTTGATCTTGCTA
Source organism: Kitagawia praeruptora (assembly GCA_037693485.1). Taxonomy (NCBI): domain Eukaryota; kingdom Viridiplantae; phylum Streptophyta; class Magnoliopsida; order Apiales; family Apiaceae; genus Kitagawia; species Kitagawia praeruptora. Next base: position 154,789,720 of record CM075348.1, on the reverse strand, counting down.
GACTCTGAAAGACCATCTAGTCTCTGTTTCAACTGAGACTTAGACATAAACCCTATGTTAACTTTCTTAGGTTTCTCTAACACTTTCTCATCTGAATTACTATTGTTAATTCTCTTGTGTACAACAGGGGTACCTTTTGAATCAACAAATTTAACATGTTTAGGTTCAGAAACAATTTTCTTACCTTCAGATTTAGATGTGCTAGCTTCTACTTTACTATCATCATTGACAATAGCTACTTTTTCTTCTTATCCAGCCTTATCAAAACCTAAACCATTAACTTTACCACGAATTCCACTTTCAATGATTTCTTGAGTCTTTTTACCATAAATGTTAATTGGCTTAATCACATCTCTCTCTTCCTCTAGTTCTTTTCTGACATAGTCATAAGCTTCAAGAATAACACTATAATCATGCTTAGCTTTATCAGAACTTAATCTATATTCTTCCATTTGAACTAACTCAGATTCAAGAAAATTATTTCTATCAACTAACTTATCATTCTTAACCTTAAGTTCATCTCTTTCACTAGTAAGAATTCTAATATTAGTCATAAGATTCTTAAATTCAGCATGGATAGATCTAATTTCTTCAGAATTTAAGCTATCAAATGAATCAAGAGAGTGAAGTGATACCTTAACAGAAGATGGAGAAGTTTTCTTTGGAGATCCAGGTTTGTCTGAAACATTTGCCACCAGTGCAATGTTGTCATAATCCAATTCATCTTCAGAATCACTGGAATCAACCCAATCCTTCTGTGTGACCATGAGTGCATTACCCTTTCCTGAATTCCTAGGTTTCTTACACTCACTAGCAAAGTGTCCAAGCTCGCTGTAGTTAAAGCACTTGATCTTGGCCTTATCAAGCTTGACAATTGTACTTTTGCCTTTGTCACTCTTCTTCTCCTCATTCTTTTGAAAAGATCCTTTGCTAAATCTTCTCCTGTTAAATCTTCCTTTCTTGAAAGCTTTAGCAAACATAGCAAAGAGTTCCTGCATCTCAGTTTCAGAATTACTGTTATCAGAGTCTATATCAGTAGTCTCTGACTCAGAACTTTCTTTGCTTTTCTTCTTCCTTGAGTTCTTTACAGCAGGTTCATCATGCTGTTCCTGTGGAAGCTTCTTTGATTCAGATTAAGCAGTAAGTGCAACAGTTTTCATCTTTCCTTCACTCATGCTCTTCTTCTGCTACTTGTCAAGTTCATAAGCCCTCAATTTTCCATATACTGCCTCTAATGATATCTCATCCAGATCATTAGCTTCCTCAATTGCAGATATCTTCTCATTGTAGAAATCAGGCAAGGCTTTCATGAACTTAGTATTCATATCCTCCAAGTCATAATATTTACCATGCATGGCCATCTCATTGATGAGTTTTGTAAACCTATCAAAGGTATCAGTAAGTGACTCACCAGACTTTGATTCAAAATACTCATACTATTACGAGTACTAGTCAATTCGGTAGTTGACTACTAAGATCTCCAACCAAATTAATTTTTTATTTTTGGAAAATTGGGAATATCACTAATTTTGATATATCTTGAGATCCGTACGGTTGGATCGTCGAGAATTAATTCTTAAAAATAGAATAACAATCCGTGACAAAACACTAGTTACGAGTACTAGTCAATTCGGTAGTTGACTACTAAGATCTCCAAACAAATTAATTTTTTATTTTATGAAAATTTGGGAATATTACTTGATTAGATATATCTTGAGATCCGTACGGTTGGATCGTCGAGAAATAATTTTTAAAAAATAGAATAACAATCCATGACAAAACACTAGTTACGAGTACTAGTCAATTCGGTAGTTGACTACTAAGATTTCAAACCAAATTAATTTATTTATTTTTGAAAATTTGCGAATATCACTAAATTAGATATATTTTGACATCCGATAGTGGGATCGTCGAGAAATATTTTTTTTTAAATGAAACAAAAAGCCGTAACAAAGCACTAGTTAGTAGTACTAGTCAATTAGTTGTTCATTGCTAAGATCTCAAGCCAAAATAATTTTTTGGTTTTTGGAAAATTTGGGTAAATCAAAAAATTAGATATATCTCGACAATCCGATCCGAACCGAATGTTCCAACATCCAAACAAAATCTGATCCGAATAGTAAAAATCCAAAAGAGAACCGAACCCAATTTGATCCGATCTTAATCCAAAATTTATCCGATTTTAATCCGAATTTTACCCGAACCGAATCAGATCCGATCCGAACAGGCTCTAAATAGTACCTTAACCGAAAGTGGATCTGAACCGAATCAGATCCGATCCGAATCGAACAGGCTCTAAATAGTACCTTAACCGAAGGTGGATCCGATCTGAAGCAGATCCGATCCGAAACCGATCCATTTACCCGATTTGCCAGGTCTAGTTAACACCTTCCAAAAATGAAAAAAATAATTAAAATACATCTATGTATACTATTTATACTATACTATACTATTATAAGCGAAACAAGATATAATTGGTTGGTTGGTTAACACCTTCCCAAAATGGAAAAATAAATTAAAATACATCTAACATTTAATTTTACAAAAAATAAACAACATATTTAACTTAATAACAAACTCTTTTAAATACACTCCAATTAATAAATTACATCTATACTATCATATAAAAGTCGAAACATTAAAAGTTTTGGTACCTATTTTTTGGTATCTGTTTTTTGGTACTTCGTGAATTTACTTATTTACTCTTCAATATAAAGAAAAACAAATACACCAAAAATAAATAATAAATAAAACAATTAATGGTAATTAGTAGATTAACATAATAAAATTAATGGTAATTAGTCAATTACCTTTTTTACATTAACATAATAAAATTAAAGGTAATTAGTCAATTGGCTTTTTTCACATTTACTTTTAGTTAAAGATATTACACTTTATAAACCCCTAAATAATATAATATAATTAATGTTAATTAATTAGTCAATTGCCTTTTTTACATTTACTTTTAGTTGAAGATATTATCTTTTTTAAACACCTAAAAACATCAATCGAATCATATCATTTGATCATTAATATTTCCTTTCGATTTAAAATATGTTACCTTTTTAATTTAAAACAAATCTTACAATCATTAATATATACCCGAAAATATCACACCATAATTTTCAAGAAAAATATAACACCTAAAATAAATAATAAGGTAAAATAATTAATGGTAATTAGTCGATTAACATAATAAAAATTAAAACATCACACCAAAATTTTCAAGAAAAATATAACACCTAAAATAAATACTAACGTAATATAATTAATGGCAATTAGTCGACTAACATAATAAAATTAATGGTAATTAGTCGATTACCTTTTTCACATTAATATAATAAAATTAATGGTAATTAGTCGATTGCCTTTTTCACATTTACTTTTAGTTGAAGATATTACCTTTATAAATACCTAAAAACATCAATCATATCATATATTTCGATTATTAATATTTCCTTTCGGATTAAAACACGTTACCTTTTTAATTTAAAATAACTTTTTTCACATTAACATAATAAAATTAATGGTAATTAGTCGATTGCCTTTTTCATATTTACTTTTAGTTGAAGATATTACCTTTTATAACTACCTAAAAACATCAATCGTATCATATCTTTCGATCATTAATATTTCCTTTCAAATTAAAAAACGTTAAAACCTTTTTTATTTAAAACAAATCTTACAATCATTAATATATACTCGAAAATATCACAGAACAATTTTTAAGAAAAATATAACACATAAAATAAATAATAACATAATATAGTTAATGGTAATTAGTCGATTGTCTTTTTCACATTTACTTTTTGTGAAAATGTTACCTTTTATAAACACCTAAAAAGATCAATCGTATCATATCCTTCAATCATTAATATTTCCTTTCTAATTAAAACATTACCTTTTAATTTTATTATTAATATGTACCCGAAAATATCACACAATATTTTTCAATTATTAATAAAATATATTAAAAACCGTATATATTATTTATAATAACGAAACATTAGTATAATCCGTAAACATGAGTATATTAAATTTTATCAAATTAAATTTTAAAATATTATTAAGAATAATTATTATATAAAAACATAATTGCAATATTAAATAAAAAGCGTTACCTTTTTTATTTAAAACAAATATTACAATTATTAATATATACTCGAAAATATCACACCATAATTTTTAAGAAAAATATAACACCTAAAATAAATAATAACATAATATAATTAATGGTAATTAGTCGATTGCCTTTTTCACATTTACTTTTTGTTGAAGATATTACACTTTATAAACCCCTTAAAAGATCAATCATATCATATCCTTCAATCATTAATATTTCATTTCTAATTAAAACACATTACCTTTTAATTTAATTATTAATATGTACCCGAAAATATCACACAATATTTTTCAATTATTAATAAATATATTAAAACATGTATACGTTATTTATAATAACGAAACATTAGTATAATCCGTAAACATGAGTATATTAAATTTTATCAAATTAAAATTTAAAATATTATTAAAAATAATTATTATATACAAACATAATTGTAATATTAAATAAATTTTATAACATAATACAAGAAACTCGTGCATTGCACGAGTTATAAGCTAGTACTCCCTCCGTCTCTTATTACTTTTCCTGTTAATCATTACCACGTTTGCCATCGCACACGGTTGATCGTTTGTATCTTTAATTTCGTATTAGTATTAAATATAAAAATTTCACTGTATTAAAGTATTCACAAATACGAATCAAAAAAAATCACTTATGACTATATTTTGTTTTATAAATTATGCGTAAATTAGTAGTCAACCGCTTATAATGAATAGTGTAAAAAGTCAAAACAAGAAAAACATTATGGGACGGAGGGATTAGTTATACTAGCTCAAAATCTGTGCATTGCATAGAATTTTTTTAATATTATATTAATTTTTTTTATTAATTTGAGCGAATTTCATTTAAAATATGAATTTTGGAGCTTAAATTTGTAAATGAGATGATGATAATAATTATATAAATATTATCCGTGATATTTCTAGAAAATGAGTGATTTTAGTTAGAAAATATAGAAAATGTAATAGGTTTTTTTTCCCAGGAAAATGTGATAGGGGTTTTAGTTGAAAAGGTGATCTGTTAATTATTAGTAATTTTAAAATTATTATTTTATTTTATTAAATAGAATACCCGTGATATAATTGGAAAAAGAGATGACTTAGTTAGAGAAAATTAAAAAGGTAACATGTTTTAGGTGAAAAAGGTAATCATGAAAATGCACACCTAGAGGGGGGTGAATAGGTGTAAATGGCTAACTATATCCAGTTTTAACAATTTCCCAGAAACAGCTTACTGATTTCGATTTTCACAGATGCAAATGGTACGCTGAATGCAAACAGTATGCTGAATGTAAAGACAGTAAGTAAAGTGCACGAAAATTAAAGAACACCACAAACTTTTAGCCAGGTTCGACCCCTAATCCCCTATGGTCTACGTCCTGGTCCCTTACCAACTTGGTAAGAGAATATATTATTGATCAAATATAATCCGATTACAAGATACAACAATATATCTCCCTCACACCCAGCTGTTGATACAAATGGCTTGCTGAAAGACCTGAAACAGATTATGCTCTCTAAGCTATACTACCCTAGTATACTTCTCTAGCAACAATCTCGAATCCCTACTAACCCAAGCCAAGTATCCAACAACTAATCAATACAATCGAACAATACAATTGATAATTAATACAACTCAAACTATAGATTCTCTAAATAAGTAGCACAATAAACATATAGATATGAGCTCGAGAGAATCAAGAAAGATTTAGCAAAGTAAAACCGAGTTGTGTGTTCTTGAAGTTCTTGTATTTTCAACAACCAAAAAATGAACCAAGAACCAAGTTTAAATACTTAACACAAACGGTCATAAACCAATCCAATAAATTCTCCAACGTTTGAATCCAATTCAATCGTTTAATTTGTTAAACTTGTTTACAACGTTAATGTTAACGTTAGAGAGAGAAGAAGAAGAAAGAATAAGTCGTGTAAGAACAGTTCTTCTGATAAAAACGTATAGGAGGTTTTATAAAAACAAGGATAAGAATTTTGATTGAAAACAAACTCCTATAATTTAGAAATTTTAATTTGAATGGAAATATATGATTAAAAATAAGCTCATACATATATAAATACGTATTCCTTATTTAAATAACCCTTACAGCTGATTTATAGTCCATTCCTATAAAATCTCCTTCAAATCTGCATTCCTTATCTTCTAGACTGTTGACAAATAGCTTGCTGTTTGTGATCTGCTTCTGTGCAAATAGCTTGCTGATTGTCACTGTTCTTCATACTATGGCTTGCTGTTTTTGACATACTGATTTTATAATCAGTAAACTATCTTACCCTACAAAACCAAGTTAGTACACATACAAATAGCATGTTGTTTTATATCTACTATCAAGCCAATTGGCTTGCTGATTGTGATCATCAAAACCTAAGGAGTATCAATCTCCCCCTTTTTGATGATTACACTAATTTAGGAGAATTAGAATAACTCCCCCTAAATCCCTGCATCTCAACATTAGATATAAAACGATATAAAACAATAATCTAATAAAACACATCGCATCCATAAGAAAATACTTAAACATTAACACATCAAACTTCATGAGTTCAAATACCAGCAAATAATAAACCAAATTAAACCACATAAGTTCAACATAAAGTACCACACAAAATAACCAGATTAAACATAAACATCATAGTTCAAATTCTCCTAATTATTCTCCCCCTTAATTCATCAAAAACTAAGAGGCTGGAGGATCTTGAACATGAGCATCCACAAATACATCAGCATCTGCTTGAACATTGGACTTGGTTGCCTCTGTATCTGCATCATCATCTTGAGTAGTCCTTGCAGAAGCATTAGCCAAATTATCCAACCCTTGATCATGTTCCATTTCAGACTGAGTAGCAGATGTAAGCCCAACAGATTTAAGCATCAGTTCTTTCACTGTCTTGATCTCAGTTATAAATTCCCTCATTGCACCCTTAATTGTCTGATATTCTGCTTTGACATATTGCAAGTCATTCCTAATTTCTTGAGTATCAGTTCGAAGTAGAAGGAGCTCAGTAGACATAAGAGAAATGTCTGAATGAAGAGACTGAAAAAACAAATTAGGAACCACAGAAATAGGCTCAGCAGAAGTAGCAGGATCATTAATTGGAGGATCAACTTGAGAAACCAAAAGCCTAGACAACATCCTATCCTCAATTTGTAAATTATTCAAAGTAAAAAACTTTTGATCCATGCAGTCTTTAATACCAACCTTAGTAGCACCCTTGACATCTATCTTATAAAACTCAAAAATCTTAGTCAGCCACAAGGGATAAGGTAACCCACTCACAGACTTCTCAATAGTAGCTTGGATCTTGTTCAAAATAAAGTTTGACACATTAAAAGACCTTCCAGATAATACCATAGCTGTGACAGCCCCAAATCCGGGGTCATGGATCCAGGTCATCACAGTCCAATTTCCATTTATTAATACTCTACTCTTGGCAGCTAGAATATAAATGCATAATAAACTCACACAATAGACCCCTCACTTAATAGTATTAACACACACCAGTCATATGCTCAGAGAACAACATCCACGATATTAAGAGTTTAGAGTTTAAAGGAGTTATTACAAACCAGGATCATACTTAAATACATTGTTGAATAATACTTCGACATGAAGCATTTCAACAATCAAAAGTTTATTACATGCTTACACACTTAATTATACATAAGGCTACCAAGACCCGTCTACCTCTACGCTACCTCAGGAATTGGTGCCAGCGTGCTCTCAAAAGGTCGCTTTTCCCTTACCCTCTTGCGGGGCATGGTACGGAGTATCGACATACCTAGCTGTTATATACATAAGTAGCAAGAATGAGCTAAAATAGCTCAGCAAGATAAATTCTATCAACTAGCATCAAAGGAAAATAAATCATCATATATATATTAAACAAAACAATTTTCAGTTATTATGGAAAGAAATTTTATTTTCATTCAATATGTATATATATACTTTCCAATTATCTTTGTACGAAAAGAAATATATAGTATTATAATATCAATCTCTGTTCTAATATCATATAATATCAGTTTCTCTTCTTAAATGCTATAACAATCAATATACCATTTCAGTGTAATCTTTCAAGATAATATGAAAACTTGAACAAATCTCTCGCTATCATCTTCTCATTTCCTTCTTATGCAACAATTTTATATAAATTAATATAAAATCAGTTTCTCTTCATCTTTAACAATAATTCCATCATTTCATATCATTTTTTTTCTGTTTTCAGTATAGAAATCTGAAAACCATTTTCAATTCTTTCTTTCAAGTTTTGGGGATATCTGCTGGCGCCAGATACGTAGGACGATGATCATTCGCCTGACCGTACCCGCTCTCTGTTTACTACTAGTAGAAGGGATGATCCTACCTGGTTATCAACCCTGGAGGAAGGCTACCTGCTACATCCTCCCTTGGCATCTTCGTGCCGAAGTAAAATATTGAGTGCTGGACTGTGCCGCACACAGCCTCTTACGCTTTTTGTTGCAATCCCTCTCTTTGTCAATCAATATTCCATTCACATTTATCTTTTTCATTTCCATTTATCATCACCTTTGAAATATATATATATATATATATATATATCATAATACTTTGATTATGACTCAGACATCTCCTCTGTATTCAATGAAATCCAACACGCTCTTATATATATAAAATATTCCATCTATTTTAAAAGTATTAAATAATAATCAAATAATATTTATTAAATCAAAATATTTAAAAGAATATTTTTAACATGATATTATAAATCATATAACCCTAGATAACAATTGATACCATTCTTTTATATAACTCTAGATAACAACTGATACCATTCTTTCATATGACTCTAGATAACAACTGATAGCATTCTTTCATATGACTCTAGATAACAACTGATACTATTCTTTCATATTCTCTTCATCATAAGGCATGTTCACTTTATTCGTAATCATATCTATATTCATACTCATAATCCATAGTTCATATCCATCTCTCTTTAATTCCCAAAATTAGGGAATAAATTCATTAATAATATAGCAACAATAGAATCACATGAATATATTCCATGAAATCATTTTAATTTGAAGATAAGTAGTTTTCCAAAGTAAGGATAGAAGAAATCTTGCCTCGATCTCGGTGTCCTGAAGGTATGGCTCGCGGTTCTCCCGGAGTTTCTATAAACATGAAAAGGACCGTCATTAGCATACTACATCCCTTTCTCACTTCACCTTTTATATAACTACACCCTTAATGCTTACTATGTGAGTAACATGTTATTTATAACCCATGTGTTCCAAGAATCTAACCATTTTAGGTTAAATCGAGGTTTTCTATGTTGGTTCACCATTTCCCTAAACAACCATGCTCAACTGTAAAAATTCTTATAAATTATAGATTTCGAATTTTAATGTAAGGTCAACTGGAACTAGTTCTCTGACCACACTACTACCATATCCCAAAATTTCGTGACTTTTAAAAATGTATAGGTATGGTAATTATAGCCTCAAAGTTGACACAATTACGTTTTCTCGGTTTTCGAACGTCTTACACTAAAACTGACTTTTCTCCTAAACCGTTCATCAGATTTTAACGCACCTTATATCAAAACGATCTATGAACTAAGATCTATCATCTCACGGTCACTTGTTACCCTAGGCATAATGCTACTGTACGAATCATAGTGTCCAAAAACAGGACATCTTTTGGTTTAACGAAAATCGGGCATTATAACGGCTATATTTTCATACTTTCCAAAATTCAACTCCTCCTAATCCATCACCAAACACATATATCAACCCTACACCATGTGGTCATCATACCAACCATGGTTACAATCACAACCCACTTCCATATTCAACTTAAACCACTTACAAACACATATATCATCATGAATAATCACTTATCATAACCTTAATCACTAAACTTTCTATAATCCATCATATATTCAAAGTAATACTAAAGGGCCTTGAGATTCATACCTTCTTGAAGCTTCAATAATACTTAATGAGCCTTGGAATATGCTTAATCAACCTTATACTAGCTTGGATCAACTAAAGAAAACATAAAAACAAAGTTAGTTTCTAAGGGTTACTATTCATCATCACTTTTGTAAAAATCATAACAAATCGAAAAATAAGAGTTTGGCTCTCAAATTTTTACCACATCTTGACCTCTGTATAAGCTTTGATTTGAGCTATAGATCACCAAAAACAAAGCTTCCTAGCTATGGTTTTAAGCTCCATCGTTTCGCTGGACAGAAACTGGACAGGTTTGATTCTCCCACTTTGAGCATGGATTTGACTGGGCTATACTACTTGGATTGCTATGAAATTTGGAACTAATATTGCCCATGTAGTGGAGAGGCTTGGGTTAAAATTTGGTGATTTTATCATGGATAGAAATAGAGATATGAATTTGTCTTTGAGTTCTGTTCTTGTTTGGCAAATTGGAGAGCTTTGGAAATAACATTAAAAATGATAGATCTTGAGCTCCGTACCGTTGGGTGGTCGAGATATAATTTTTAAAAAATCGAAACACTAAACCGTGATGAAACACTATTTAGGGGTTATGGTCAAATTACTAATTGACCGTTAAATTCCCAAATCAAATAAATTTATTTTTTTCTGAAATTTTGGCAATAACATTAAAAATGATAGATCTTGAGCTCCGTACCGTTGGGTGACTTAGAAATAATTTTTAAAAAATTGAAACACTAATCCCTAATGAAACACTATTTAGGGGTTATGGTCAAAGTACTAGTTGATCTTTAAATTATCGAATCAAATAAATTTATTTTTTTCTAAAATTTTGATAATAACATTAAAATGGATGGATATTGACCTCCGTATGGTTAGGTCATTTATAAATGTTAACTCGAATAACTTGTAGAAGGGGGGGGGGGTTGAATACAAGTTATATAATCGTGTCTGATTTTCGCTAGAATAAATAAAACAAGAACAAACGAATAAACCAAACTGTTTGTATTAATAAGATCAAATACAAACTCTACCAAAGGTGTAAAAATACCTTTAGCAGCTGCTGACAATACAAATCTCTCTCTGTTTGTTTCGAACTCTCGAATACAAACCTTATGCTATCGACTCACAAATCGTTCGACTCGACACTTTTTACAATGATATAGAGAGAGTATTTATAATGCTACCTATCAACTAATAACAGAAAGTTAATTTATACATGACAATGTTCTGCCGTCCAGTTGATAGTTTCCATCAATAGAAAATTCTTTTCTTCATGCTATCTTCTTGCTTGTTCTTCAAATAAAGATCATATTTTATTGCACTTGCCAATTTCTGTAGCATCCATAATGACATCATCAGTAACACGACTGATATCAGGATTCCATCTTGCATCAGGATCTGACCATCCCATCAGTACTTGACTTGTTCTATCAGGATTCGATCTCAGTTCCTGACATGTAGTACTTGATGCACTGTTCCTGACTTAATCCTACAGATTACTGTCTAACACATATATCCTATACAAAGTGCTAAATCCTTTATAAGATCAGGATATACAAGAAGTATAAGTAAAATTCTATTCTTAACATCACAACTCTTGAATTATTCCTAACAATCTCCCCCTATTTATGCTTTAAGATCTGAAGCATAAATCTGAGTTGTTGATGTCAAAACATATAACAATACAACTAGAATAGAATTTATAAATTCAAAAATCATGAAGTTAAATACCTCCTTCTTCAGATGTAGACAAAGTATCTAGTACTTAGATGAAAGAATTCAACTATTTGATGCTTCTTTTCCTTTACCACTTCCCTGATAAGATTCACCTCTGTCATCCTTAGTTCTTCTTTTATCTTTCCCAGTCTGTTTATCTCCCCCAGTCTGTTGCCTTTGAATTGTTTTTATCTCCCAATTTTTGACATCAGCAACATTGATTCCAAGAGACTCAGTAACAGAAAAAATGAGATTCATCAGAACTGCATGATTTTCCATAATAGTGACTTTGTTATCTTCAAGTGTTTGAAGTCTTGATTGAATTTCAACTTGAGATTTCTGAATGTCGTGTAAAACTTCAGAATTGACTTCAATGTTGGAAGTTTTGGGAATATCTTCAGATTCAAGACTTGTAGAAGTTGCCTGTTTAGTAGGATATTCAAGTAATAATACCCGAGTAGAGTTACAAACACCTTCATCTTTCTGATCTAAAACTGAAGTATGATCATCCTGTCCTTTACCAGTATTCTGTGTACTAGCATCTACAAATCCTGACCCTTAGAGTGATCAGATACTGTTGATCTCTCAATTCTGGCTGATATTGGAAGTACATACAAAGGAATACTAGGTTCATTAGGAATTTCTTCTGGTACAAATGGTGTAGAAGTTTGTCTTAGCCTTTCACCTCTTCTGTTGATAATTCCTGCAAGCCTTTCTTTTTGCTTCTGAGCTTTAACTTCTGGCTTTGCATTATGCTTTGCTAAGTCATTCTTCTCATACATCTTGATAAAAGAATAAGTACCAGCATCCATACCAAGATTGTCAGACCAAGATTCAGGAAAAACCTGATCCCAGAAATCAAACGATGGTGGTTTCCTAATTTTCTCTCCCTCACTATGGAGTTGATCATCCATACCCTCTTTCTCACTTTAACTATCTAAAGTCAACACTCTTTCTACCTCTCCTTTTGCCTGGTCAGGAGCCAGCCTCTCAGATTGTGGATCTATGTCCATCTTTTCAAGTATATCACTCAAATTTGGATAAGTGCTCTCATGACCTACAGAAAAATAGGGTTTAGAAAAAGTTTTTATACCTGAACTTATATGGAGAGAGAGTTCCTCATCTGGCAAGGGGCTTGAGGTTTTCTCCAAGGAGTGAGCTGCCATAGTCACTGAACCCTCACAAGCATCTTCTTTCCTTTTAGAGACTACAGGCTCCAGTATACCACTTTCAGGTTCTCTACTAGACTCTGATGTCTTCAGTAATACTTCATTAGACACCATAGTTAGTGTGTCACCGTCTTTAAGTGTTGTTTGCTGAGACTCACCCTCAAGGTGGATAGACTCTGAATGAACAATATTTGTTTGATCTTTAGTAAAATCAATCAAAGTCATTCCTCCCATATCATAGGGTTCCCCACTTGCAATTTCAGTCATCACAGAAGACCTTTCAGCATCAGCTATCACAGCTCCTGAGTCATCCAACCTCTGACTAGATGGTTCTTGTGTTGCAGTGACTGTGATCTGATCTGTCTTACTATTCACCACTAGTGCAATAGTACCTTCTGTTGACTGAATTTCTCTATCTACTTCCTCCTGTTGTTCACCTTGAGCTGAAGCATCTTCAATAATGACATCCTTGTCAAATAAATATGCATGAAGTGATTGAAGTGCAACATGTTTTGAGAGTCCAAATTTCTTGACTAATTGTCTTCTGACAGATACATAGAAATGCATCTTCATTAAGTCAAGTCTTTGATGTAAAAGTCCATATTCTTCTGGAAATGAAAGTTTTGGTACTCTTTCAACTAGAAAATCTAGAACAGGCCTGGACAGCTTCACTTTAATAGAAATAACTCCCATAGCCAGTCTGTATGATAAAGTAGTTTCCCATAAAGAATCAATGTCAAAATCTCTATTGTCAATTGCTGACTTGATTGTAGCTTCATTTGTAGAGACCTGCATGATATTAGTTGGACTAGACTCTGTGTGTGTAGGTGACAATTAAATCTTTCTCCTTGTTCTCCTGGTATAGTGAGCAAAAGATTTATCCTGAGAAGACTCAAGAGGTGTAGACACAGAAGTGATCTTGGGATGAGATCCTTTTTCAATAGACACAGTCTTTTGAGAGACAATATCCAGTAACTGTTTTCCCTTTTTAAGTACTACAGCCTTTTGAGAGACTGCAGCCTGGCTGTGACTAGGTGCTTCATCTTTTTGTCCTAGCTTAGAAAGTTGAATTGCAGCCTTCAATTCTTCTCTCTCAGCAAGAGATATATTATCATCATCTTCACTAGAACTACTACTACTTGACACAACAAATCTTCTCTTCCTTACAACTGATGTCTTTTGAGAAACACCAGAGGTTGGTTTCTTTGAAACAACAGGTTGTGGATCAAAACTTTGTTCTTGAATTGTTTCAGAGACTATAATGTTTTGGGCTACTTGGGTAGACACAGGGGGTTCTCCTCCAAATGAGATTCCTGAGTCATTTCACCACAAAAGAAAGAAGAATTGTATAGAGTAGGAAGTTGAGTTTTTAGAATTACCTGTACATGATATAGATAATGAATTGCAGGTATTTCATCTAGATTCTTTTCATTGTCCTTCTTTGTAATGTCAGAAAAAATTCTCTTTTACTGTACATAAGAAGAAACACAATGTTCTCTACCAAATCTAGCTTCAACATCAGGAATAAAATGGTTAATAAACATTTGCATAAATCTATGATAATAAACCATTTTCCTGTCTTGATCTCTTGACCCAAGTTTAATACACATCTGACTTAAGATAATGTGACCAATATTAATTACTCTGTCATAAAGCAAACTATAAGCAATATGTGATGTAAAAGAAGTAATTTGCTAAAAGGAACTACATTTACCAGTAAAACATTTAGCAATTTGATCAAAGAAGAAAGGCCATTCTTTCCTAAGAAAATATCTATTTAACTGGCTCATGTTGTCTAGAGGTCCACTATAACCTAGTGCAGACAACATAGTTCTTACATCATCATCATCAGATGGTTCACTTGCATAATTAACATTAACAGGTAAGTGAAGTACTGAATTAACAACATATTCAGTAATGTCATAAGTATCTTGTCCTAAGTGTAGAACAATCTTACCTGATTGACTCTGAGTAGAATCAATTACTTCAGCATTCTCCCAAGCTTTTGAAACTGCAACTTGATTTATTTCTGGAGATGCTGCCAATGCATAACGCAAAGGTCCAATAGCCATAAAATCCATTACTGGATGAAAATCAGCTGATACTCCTTTCTTGCTGGTGATTGCTGCAACATGATTGTTAGTCATAAAATCAAAGTCACCAAACTTGAAAGCTATTGATTTTGGTAGTCTCCTTTGAGCTTCCATTCTTGATCTGAAAAGAACTTGAGAAATCTTGAAATTGTTTAGAGATTTTGAGAATACAAATGAATGTTTTTGCCTTAAGAAATACGATGTAGAAGTTAGCAATAAACAATCAGAGTCTCAAAATAAAGATATATTTAAAAATTCTTCAGACCCACTAACCCACGTTGACACAGAGCTGGGATCCTCTGTCCCCTTACTCCGTGTCTCCTCCGTGTCCCCTTGTTTTTTCAATACAAAATGAGTGCCCCTGCGGGGCCCATTTTAAATAAAAATATTTTTTATTTAAAATGGGCCCCGCAGGGGCACTCATTTTGTATTGAAAAAACAAGGGGACACGGAGGAGACACGGAGTAAGGGGACAGAGGATCCAGACCCGTTGACACATAGGTTGACAGGTGTTAGTCCCTGAAAAATTCAGTTTACCCACGATTTTTGGAAAATAAAATCCAAAATTGATTTCAATTAAATAAATCAGGGTAAAATAAAATCAATACTGATCAGCTGCATTTCCTAATGTGATCTTTTTCACCAAGATAATCACAATTCTCAATGTGATTAAAAATTAAAAATAATCATCAATCTTGATGAAATTTTCCATGTTTTCCTGATCACTATCATCCTAATTCCAGAGATTTAACTAGAGTTCCACGTGGCAATTTCAAAATTTAACCTGAAAAGAACATCAATAATACAAACAAAAATATTTGGTTAGATTGTCAAAATATCTTGAAAATACGAGAGGGCCAGTCATATGCATAGCTATATACGCCGATACATTGAACACTTCAAATGACTGTTCAGCTTCTCACTATTTCCTTTATAAACACCTGATGTCTTTTGCCTTTCTTTACTCCACAAACACACAAAACTTCTCTGTAATCACATAGCTTCCACAAAACACAATGGCCTTTTGCCTAATCTTTCGATTTCTCACAAATGATGAACCGATTGTTCATGACCAAAGGTTCATAGTTTGTCTTCTTGAAGAGATAACTTTTCTCATGGTTGGAGTAGATCCAAATAATATCCAGAACCTTCTCTTAAAACATTCATCTGTTGAATACAATCTCACTCTAACCTCCTCAAAACTTGTGGATGAAGAATTTGGACGAGAGTCTGAGGTTGATCTTGATGGAGATGCTATTCATTCTCCTCAACAAGAATGGAGTTGAGTCTGCTACTCTCATTCAAGTTGCCCAGACAAGGAATCCAGGAGTAGATCATCAAGTTACTCTTGAGATGCTCCTTGTCCTGAAGTGATCTGTGAAGACTAAGAATAACAACAACTTTAGACAAGAATATGGTTATCAGTAGAAGTTAGACAAAAAGATGTTTGTATTTCATTTTCATGTATATGTAACGCTTTCGATTAATGAAAATACAAGTTCTTATTATCTACTTGCCTATTGTTGTTTATTGATCTGAAAAACAAATTAAATTATCAGTATGAATGAATTAAAGCTTGCTAGCATAAACTTAACAGAACTCAGAATTAGATCACTACATAAAAAGGACTTCAGGATTTGAAACAACAACACACACAATTTCATAATCCTGATACTGTCAATAAAATCCTGATGACGTCAGCATACTGATAGAAATCCTGATCCTGATAACAATAAGTCTATCATACTGAAATTTTTCAAAGTAAAATGTTATAGCTTAATCAATTATCAATTAAGTATAGATCTTGACAAAAATATCAAGTCTATAAGCTGAAAACAACATACCTTGCTACTTTTGTAGATGTTAAAGATCTAGAAATATAACATTCCTAACTCACTAACCAATCTAATGAATGTAGCCTCATCAAGTGGTTTAGTTAGAATATCTGCAAGTTGTTTGTCAATAGGAACAAAATGAAGTTCCACAGTACCATTCTCAATATGTTCTCTAATAAAATGATACATGACATCAATGTGCTTAATCCTTGAATGTTGAACTAGATTTTCTGCAATTTTGATAGCACTAGTATTATCACAAAACATAGGAATATTACTAAGTGTCATACCATAATCCATCAATTGATTTCTTATCCAAAGGAGCTGTGCACAACAACTGCCTGCTGCTATGTACTCAGCTTCTGTAGTTGAGGTTGAGATAGATTGTTGCTTCTTGCTTGCCCAAGAAATCAATCTGTTTCCCAAGAATTGACATGTACCTGTAGTGCTTTTCCTGTCTATTTTACACCCTGCATAATCAGAGTCTGAATAGCCAATTAGGGAGAAATTAGATTCTCTAGGATACCACAAACCAAGATTTGGAGTTCCTTTGAAATATCTAAAAATTCTCTTCACAGCAATTAAATGAGATTCCTTAGGATCACTTTGGAATCTAACACATAAATAGGTAGAAAACATTATATCTGGTCTACTTGCAGTTAAATATAACAATGAACCTATCATGTCTCTATAACTAGTATTATCCACACTCTTTCCTTTAGTATCAGAGTCTAGTTTAGTGGCTGTAGCCATGGGTGTTTTTGCAACTGCACAGCCTTGAAAGTCAAACCTTCTTAAAAGATCTTTGATATACTTTGACTAATTAATGAAATTACCAGTCTCAGTCTGTTTGACCTGCAAGCCTAAGAAATAATTTAGTTCACCCATCATGCTCATCTGATACTTAGACTGCATAAGCTTGCTAAACTTAGCACACAACTTTTCATTAGTATAACCAAATATGATATCATCAACATAAACTTGAATTAAAAGCAATTCACCTTTTATCTTTCTAAAGAATAGAGCTTTGTCAATTGTACCTCTTGTGAAGCCATTTTCAAGAAGAAATTTAGACAAAGTCTCATACCATGCTCTTGGTGCCTTCTTTAGTCCATAGAGTGCCTTTTCAAGTTTGTAGACATGATTTGGAAATTTTGGATCAACAAATCCAGGTGGCTTCTCCACATATACTTCCTCATCAAGCTTGCCATTTAGAAAAGCACTCTTTACATCTATCTGGTATACCTTGAACTTTGAATAAGTTACAAATGCAAGAAACGTTCTGATTGCTTCAAATCTTGCTACAGGTGCAAAGGTTTCATCATAGTCAATTCCTTCTTCCTGAGAGTAACCCTTGGTCACCAGTCTTGCTTTGTTTCTTACAATCATACCAGATTCATCTAGCATGTTTCTGAAAACCCATTTTGCACCAACAATTGATCTGTCTTTAGGTCTTGGTACCAGTTTCCAGACTTTGTTTCTCTCAAACTCATTTAATTCTTCCTGCATTGCAATTACCCAATCAGGATCCTTTAAGGCTTCTTCAACCTTTTTAGGCTCATTCTTTGAGAGAAAGCAACTGTACAAGTATTCCTTTTGAATTGATCTTCTAGTTCGAACACCACTATTCGGATCACCAATAATCAAATCTTCAGTATGATCCTTCGTCCATTTTCTAACAGGTGGTAGAATACCTCTGCTAGACTCTCCCCTTAAGTTAGTGGTATCTCTTATAGAAGAACTCTCTTTGCCTTCAATAGCTCCCCCTTGATCAGTAGAATAAGTAGATTCCATACTGCTGCTTGTTGCTGATCTTTCCTCAGTAGACTCTGAAGGATCATTTCCTGATGGAGTAGACTCTGAATAGCTAGTCTGCTCCTGATGATCACTGTGTCCTCCTTGATTTATTTGCTCCCCCTCAACAGTAGCATTCGTTTGAGAAGCAATAGTAATTCCTTCTGGAGAACCTTCATCATCACTGGAGAGTATCTCTGAATTCTTCAGATTTTCAAATTCCAATTTGTCATGGCTTTCATCAGTTTGCAGAATTTCAAATTTCTTGTCATCAAATGCAACATGAATTGATTCCATAACAATGTGAGTTCTGAGATTATAAACCTTGAAGGCCTTTGATGCTGAATATCCTAGAATGATTGCTTCATCCGATTTGGATTCAAATTTTCCAAGATGTTCTAGATGAACTTTTAGGACATAGCATTTGCATCCAAAGATGTGAAAGTATTTCACACTTGGTTTCTTTCCTTTGATCATCTCATAGGGAGTCTTTCCATGACTATTTACCAAGGTACAATTTTGAGTGAAACATGCAGTATTAATAGCTTCTGCCCAAAAATAGGTTGGAAGTTTTGCATCTGCAAGCATGGTTCTTGCTGCCTCTATGAGAGTCCTGTTCTTTCTTTCCACTACACCATTCTACTGAGGCGTTCCAGGTGCAGAAAATTGTTGAGTGATTCCATTGTCTGCACAATACTCCTCTATTGTAGAATTCTTGAATTCTGTACCATTGTCACTCCTAAGTACTTTAATTTTGTACTCAGAGTTATTCTGAATATTCTTGACAAGTTCAATGATTTGCTGAGGAGCTTCATCCTTCTTGTGTAGAAAAAACACCCATGTGAACCTTGTGAAATCATCCACTATGACTAGAGCATATCTTTTCTTGCTGATAGACATAATGTTTACTGGACCAAACAGATCAAGATGCAGCATGCGAAATGGTTCAGTAATTGAATTTTCAGTCTTGCTTTTGAAAGTGGTTTTTCTTTGTTTTGTAAGCTGACATGCATCACAAAGTCCATCTTGCACAAAATTTTGCCTGAGGTAGGCCTCTCACCAGATTGTGCTTAACAAGTTGATTAAGCTTCTTGAAGTTGAGATGTGAGAGCTTCTTGTGCCAATTCCAGCTTTCATCATTTGTTGCTTTGCTGTAGAGACATCTAACAATTCCTTTAGATGTATCACTTAAGCTGGCTTCTGAAAGGCATATGATGTAGCCTATTTGTATTTCGAGGATACAACTCAACTTAAACAAGATTGTAGTAGTAAATAGTATATAGACTGTCACAAGGAATCTCAGATTGTATTATCTGTCGAAAAAGATCAAGGTCAATCTACAGACTTGAGGAATTACTACATTGAAAGAAGTTCAGTCATCTGATCAAGCCTCATTGAAGTATTCGTTAAGAAGTGGATTCATTTAAAGTGACAGAGATTTGAACAGTGACAGAGATAGTACAGAAGAATTAAAGAGAGAGAGGAGAAAAGAAAAGGAACCGCATCATAGAGTCAAAAATAAAGAAAAGCCGTTGGAGTTAGTCGTTCATGAACCAGACCGTGCATCGAGCGTCAACAATTATTCAGTGGAAGTTCTTTATTATTTTCAGTGGTTTACTGAACAGATTTGGTTCTCAAAAGGAGGTATATTAATTCTTTTTAATTAATTAAATCAAGTAATTAATTTAATTAATAAATTAATTCTCAAAGAATTAATTTATTTATTAAAGTAATTATTAGATTAATTAATCAGAATTATTATATAAGAAGAATTAAATTAAGTGATTAGTTAAAATCATTTAATTTAACAAGATTAGAAAATCTGTTCTATTATTACTCTCAAGAGTAATAACGGAGAGTAATACCAGTCTTATGCAGAGAATCATAATGGACAGAGTAATACTGGACTGTCATAATGGACAGAGTAATACTGGACTGTCATAATGGACAGAGTAATACTGGAGTGTCATAATGGACAGAGTAATACTGAACAGAGTAATACTGGACAGAGTAATACTGGACAGAGTAATACTGGACAGAGTAATACTGAACAGAGTAATGACAGTCTTATGCTGAGTGTCATAATGAAGAGTCATAATGAAGAGTAATAATGGACTGTCATAATGAAGAGTAATAATGGAGCAGCTGGTGATTAAAAAGAGACAGAAGATCAATCTTGTTATATAAAAAGATCAAGCAGGCAGCTCATACATACAGAACATACATACACGGACGAAAGAAAGACAAAGACTTAACATCATATCTCTCTCATCTTTCAAGCTCAAAAATTGCCATAAATTCTTGAGTTCTTTGTATCAAAAATTGTATCCATTGGAACTTAATTATTTGTGAATCTTGTACAACTAGCGAATTAAGTTTCCTAGTACTTATCTTGTTTGGTTATTAACTAAATTAGAAAAGTTCATGTCAAATTTTCTAATTTGTTATTATCAACTTGATAATTAATTTGTACTGATTTTGTAACACCCATCAAGTTAATATATTGTTATATTCAACTTGAAAATTGTTTCAATTTATTCCGCACAAATTTGTCTAAACTAAATTTTATTTAAAGGACAAATTTCGATAAATTGGTATAGATTGTATTCAACCCCCCTTCTACAATATTATCGGACCTAACAATTGGTATCAGAGCCTATTGATTGATACACAAATCAAGATCCTATTTTTATTCAATCAAAAATTTATCTTGAATTTTTAACTCACTTAAAAATTCATCATGTCTTCAAAAGTTGGTTCTGTTAAGATACCCATATTTGATAAGGAAAATTATGAACTCTGGAAAAAGAAAATGACTCTTTTTCTACAAGTGGCCAATCCTAAATATTTAGGAATATTGAAAACTTGGTCAATAATTCATATGGTTACAGAAGAGGAAGTAATTATGGATGGAGTTGTTGAATGTGCTGAAAGGACGTATCCAAAGGATCCTAATAATTATACCCCTGCTGAAAAGGAGGAAGCTGCCCTTGATATGAACCTACAGCTGATTTTGGTGGAATCCCTAGATTTAATCATGCACAATCATGTTGTTAATTGTAAAGATGCGAAGCATATCTGGGATACCATTTTGACAATAAATGAGGAAAGGGTAGATGACACTTCTACTGCTTTGGTTGGTGAAGCCTCGGTGAAGATGGAAGCTAAGGTTGTTCAACCTTACAGCTCTGAAAAGGAGGTGATTGTAGCAGAATATGGGAAGATAGCTGCAAATCAGGGTTGTGGAGAATTTTATTCATTAGAGGAGTTGGAGCAGTTGGAGGATGAGTCAATGGCAATGATTGTAAGGCAATTTGATAATTTCATATTTAGAAGAAGTCCAAATTTCAGATTCAAGTCTACTGAGAATAGATTCCAGCATGGAAGTTTTTCATCAAGTAGCACAAGGGGTGGCTACGGAACTGGGATGGTAGACAGAAGCAGGATCAGGTGTTTTAAATGCAATGAAATTGGACACTTTGCAACTGAGTGTCATCAACCTCAACAAGATGCAAAGAGAGAGTATTCATCTGGAAAGAAGAACACAGACACAGCCTATGTGGTACAAGGTAAAAGCTGGGATGACACAGACAGCGAAGATGAAGAGTTTGATGATTTTGCATTGGTGGCAAATGTTGATACATCAACTCGTTATACTACTCCGGTAATTCTTACTGACGCTGAGTTGATTCGTAGCTTACGTGATTCCTTAATTAATGCAAAAAATGAAAATGCTAGAATAGTTCTGTTAAACACTAATCTTGAAAATGAAGTGTTAGAACTAAAAATGGTGCATGATAATCAAGATCAGCAAATAAAAGAAATAGCTCGACTTAACCACAGAGAAAAGTCGATATCAGAATACATGTTAAAACAAGTTGCTAAAGTTGCTAAACTTGAAACTAAGATAAAGGAGAAGGATGTCAAATTATCTGCTTGTTTTAATTCTGTTAAAATTTCTAAAGAGTTATTCAATAAACAAGCTGTAGAACGAACCGTAGGAATAGGGTTTGGCTACAACGAGGCTATTGGAATGTTAGGCATAAATTCCCCTAATCCTGTTAGTGCTAAAGAAAGGGGAATACCACATGTGCTTAAGGATGTTGAAGATCCACTCTTTAAGAAATCTATTGCAGAGCCTCTAGATTTGACTTCTCTCGTTATTCAAGAGGAGATGCGTACTGAGGACATTGCTAGTGGAAGTGTCCAAATTAATGAAAAATCTGTTAAGGACATTAATCCCAAGAATGTTCACTTTAAGAAAGGGTCACCTAAGGTGCCAGTCAATGTTGTTAAAACAACCAGTTCTTTGAAGACTGGGTTAGGTAGCAGTAATAAGTTGAAAAAGAACAATAACATGTCTAACATGCATACCATGCCTATTATTGATTCTTCTCATAAAGCATGTGGTGTTGTCAATTGTATGTCTTGTGCTTTTAATGTTATGTCTGCTTACTTTAATGGTAATCATGCATGTGATAATAAGACTACTCCTCGACAACACATGAACAGGAATAATAATGTTAGATCAAAGACTGTTAGTCCTCCTCAAGTTAGGAGAGAGACATTTGTACCAAAGCCTAAACAAAGTTTTACTAAGGCTGTTTACAAAGCCAAATTTCCAGTCACTGAAAAGAGTGTTCTTGCTGCTAAACAAACATGGATACCTAAAATGAAACAAAAGATTATCAAATCTGTTTATAGGGTCAAATGTTTGTTGACCGATGGTGTCAAGGTTAAAAATGTTGTTTTGCCTGATAAAGGTCAATTCTTTAAGTACTCTGGACCCAACCAAGCTTGGGTTCCGAAGAAAGTTTAATCCGTTTGTCATTGCAGGGTGTTGAACAGGTTGAACGAGTAACCTGGATTTTGGACAGTGGATGTTCAAGGCATATGACTGGTGACAGAACCCTGCTGACAAATGTGGTGGAGAAGGCCGGCCCAGTAGTTACCTTTGGAGATAACAACAAAGGTAGAACTGATGGATATGGCAGACTTGAAGCTGGAAATGTTATCATCGATGAAGTGTCTTTTGTAAAAGGACTTGAGCATAATCTGTTAAGTATCAGTCAATTCTGTGACAAGGGATTCGAGGCTTACTTCAACAAGAAGAATTGTCTGATCTCACACAAGAGACATGAACAACCATCTCTTACAGGAGTCAGAAAAGGCAATCTGTACGTGGCCAATATGAACACTGGAAGCACTGAAGAAATCAACTGCTTTTATTCTAAAGCATCTACAGATGAAAGTTGGCTATGCACAAGAAACTCTCTCACCTTAATTTCAAGACAATGAATTCTCTAGTTAAAAGAGAACTGGTGAGAGGTTTACCTTCAATGGAATTCACTCAAGAAGGACTCTGTGATGCATGTCAAAAAGGCAAATTGAAAACAGCAACTCACAGGAGCACTGACACATCATCAATAACTGAACCTCTACAACTGTTGCACATGGATCTGTTTGGTCCAGTTAATGTGATGTCTATGTCAAAGAAAAGATATGCTCTCATGATTGTTGATGATTACTCAAAGTACACATGGGTTTTATTTATGAATTCCAAAGATGAAACTCCACAGTTAGTGATTGATCACATCAAGTTGATTGAGATGGAGTACAAGAATCCAGTAAGAGCAATAAGGTCAGACAATGGAACTGAATTTAAGAATGCAGTTCTAAATGATTTTTGTACTGAAAAGGGAATAACAAGGCAGTACTCAACCCCAAGAACTCCTCAGCAAAATGGGGTAGTAGAAAGAAAGAATAGAACCTTGATTGAAGCTGCACGTACTATGCTAAGTGAATCAAGGCTTCCATTGTACTTTTGGGCTGAAGCTGTCAACACTGCTTGCTATACCCAGAATCGAACTCTAATCAATAAAGACCATATGAAGACACCCTATGAAATTATGGCTGATAAGAAACCATCACTCAAATACTTTCATGTATTTGGGGCAAAATGCTTTGTGCTTAAAGAAGGTGATGATCAAGGTGGTAAATTCGATACCAAAGCATTTGAAGCAATTTTTATTGGTTATTCAATGAGGGCATACAGGGTGTATGTGATTGATGAACAGAAGATGATGGAAAGTGTCAATGTAACATTTGATGACACTAAACTCCCTAATATCCAATCTGAGGATTCATCTGAAAAGCTATCTTTTGATGATATGATATATTCAGATTCAGATGATGACAATCCACCTGATGTTTTTGCTGATGCTAATGACAACAATGATAATGGTGATGATGATGATGATCAGGGTAATGGTGGTAAAAACAATGATAATAATGTAGATACACCTGACACTCCTGAACATTCATCTAGTCAACCTGGCAACAACTCAGGGGGAGATAATGAAGGATCAACTAGTCATACTCAACATCACAATGAAGAACAAGGCGAATCATCAAGATTAAATCTTCCAAGACAAACAGTTTGGAATAGAGCTCATCCTTTTGAGCTGATTATTGGTGATCCAGATGTTGGAGTCAAAACTAGAAGTGCTACTCAAAATCAATGTAACTATTCAGGGTTTCTATCTGAAATGGAACCTAAGAAAACTGAGGAAGCTCTTTCTGATCCTGATTGGGTAATTGCTATGCAAGATGAACTCAATCAATTCAAACAACAAGAAGTATGGAAGCTGGTACCCAGACCCAAAGACAGGAAAGTGGTTGACACAAGGTGGGTATTCAGAAACAAGCTAGATGAAGATGGTACAGTGACGAGAAATAAAGCAAGACTGGTAGCAAAGGGTTATTCACAAGCTGAAGGAATAGATTATGATGAAACCTATGCTCCAGTGGCAAGACTTGAGGCTATCAGAATATTCTTGGCATTCGCAGCATTCTCAAATTTTAAGGTTTATCAAATGGATGTCAAGAGTGCCTTTCTGAATGGTAAGCTAGATGAAGAGGTATATGTAGAACAACCCCCTGGCTTTGAAGATCCAGAATTCATGGACTATGTCTACTTTCTCTTCAAGGCTATTTATGGTCTTAAGCAAGCACCAAGGAAATGGTATGACACTCTCTCTGAATTTTTACTTGAAAATGGTTTTGTTAGAGGTGTCATAGACAAAACTCTCTTCACAAAGAAACATAAGAATGATACAATACTAGTCCAAATATATGTAGATGATATAATATTCGGGTCTACTAATGATCTTCTTTGCAAGAAATTTGCTAAGTTAATGCAGGGTAAGTTTGAAATGAGCATGATGGGTGAGCTGAAGTTCTTTCTTGGATTGCAAGTAAGTCAAAGGACAGATGGGATATTTATCTGTCAATCCAAGTATGTCAAAGAGCTTCTCAAGAAATATCAAATGGAGGACTCATCTTCAGCAAGAACACCATCATCTACAGCTGTTAAATTTGGAGCATGTGAAAATTCTGCTAAGGTAGATATCACAAGCTACAGAGGTATGATAGTCTCATTACTTTACCTTACTGCAAGTAGACCAGATATTATGCATGCTACATGTTTGTGTGCAAGGTTCCAATCGGATCCTAGAGGTGTTCATCTCATTGCTGTTAAACAAATCTTGAGATATCTTAAGGGTACGCCTAACTTAGGCATCTGGTACCCTAAAGATTCTGGTTTTAATCCTGTTGGATATATAGATTCAGATTATGCAGGAAGTGTTGTAGATAGGAAAAGCACCTCTGGGAGTTGTCAATTCCTAGGTGGCATGTTTGTTTCCTGGTACAGCAAGAAACAACAAACAGTTTCCAACTGAACAGCTGAAGCTGAATATATAGCTGCTGGAAGCTGTTGTGCACAGATCTTGTGGATTAGGAATCAGCTAAGGGACTATGGCTTTGTACTTGACAGGATTCCTATCTTGTGTAACAATACAAGTGCCATAGCAATCTCCAACAATCCTGTGCAGCATACGAGGACAAAACACATCGATATCAGGTATCATTTCATTAGAGAGCATGTCATGAATGGTACCGTGGAGTTACATTTTGTACCAACGGAAGAACAAACAGCAGATATTTTTACTAAGTCTCTTGACGAATCCACATTCACCAGAATTGTTGGTGAATTGGGTATGTTAAATAGTCCTAGTAATTAAACTAGTTAATATCTGAGGTTTGCTCTTTAATAATTTATAAGTGATTACTTTGTTAATATTTGTTATTAAAATCACTTGTATAATTATTTTATCAACTTATCTTCTTACTTGTTAATTCTCAAATCATTGTCATTTCTTAATATATTCCTACTTACTTCTTTTAATTTTAGAATATTTTAATTTTCTCTAAAAATATTTTTCTCAAATTTTACAAGTTGAAATTTTTGAGAAATCTATTTTTGTTGAAAATCACTTTTGAATATTTGTGTTGATTTAATAAGTCATATTTTCTTTTTAAATGATTTTCTATAAGAAAGTTATTTTATTAAGAAAATATATAGATTTATTAATTTACTACAAATATTTATGTAAATAGTTAATAGTTTATTAAATGGTTTGTAGTGTTTGTCCTTTTGTTATTAATGTTTGATTTCATAAAAAGGATAACCTATGGTATTTTTAGTATTTTCTTATTTTTTATTTAGCTATTTTTAAGTAGTTATATTGTTGTAAATATTTCTATAAATTATTTTCTTTTATTTCTAATTTTCTGTAAATACTATTAATACAGTTATTTTTTAATAATAATAAAAAAAATAAAATAATAAAAAAATAATAAAAAAATCGTATTTTTCTTTTCTTTTTAGTTTTTATTTTATATAATTATTATGTATATTATTTCTTATTTTTATATATTATTTTTCATGTGTATATAAATAGTTTGTATAGTATTTTAAGTTTAGTCACTATACTTTCAAAACTTACAAACAGGTCCCTGTACTTGGTTCTTTTGTACCTATTCTGT
This sequence comes from Kitagawia praeruptora, assembly GCA_037693485.1. Taxonomy (NCBI): domain Eukaryota; kingdom Viridiplantae; phylum Streptophyta; class Magnoliopsida; order Apiales; family Apiaceae; genus Kitagawia; species Kitagawia praeruptora. The sequence goes on along the minus strand of CM075348.1, from coordinate 154,762,125 downwards.
TTAACACACACATATCATGCTGTTTTAACTTCTAATCTTTGTTGTGTTGTTGTTATTAACAGAATTTCTTATATAGGACCTTTGTTGGTATCAAAATGGTATATGTCAATTCAATTGTTTAGGAACTAACGTTTGATTTTCAGGTTCTAACAATTGGAAGACAAGACCTAACAAGTGTTAACAAGTGATAACAGTTGGTATCTAACATACAGGATCTAAAACATGATAAAATAGTTTTGTTTGTATTGATTTAAACATTAACATACATTAATTCGATTAATATTTATTAATTGGATTGTTGCCTTTGTTTTTGTTTAGTAAAACCAGCTCAGGATCTTTATATTTCCTAACTCAAAATTTCTTTCTATAGTTGTGATTGCTTACATTGTAAATCTTTTGAAATCACAACTGTATATCATTCTATCTCTATTACTCATATTCTGTGATGCAGGTTCATCTAAATGGAGTTTTGCTTTCTTACTTGATTAGTCATGAGGTTGTAAACCCAACAACTTTTATCCCAGACTACAGTCAAACTCAAACACATTCTATCTTACCCCCTAAAAGGAAGTAACCTATCAGACTAGAGGTCACCAGGGAGTAACTGCACTTGATGCAGCAAATAAGGATGTGTGGGATATTCAGTTGGAGAGTCACTACCTTATACACTATTCAAAATATTTCATATGCACAAAGTGAGATTGCACACACTAAGGATGAATTGATGGAAACCTGTAATCCAACCATTTTACGGTTAGGATTATAAGTTAAAGGTTCTTTAATGAACCAAGAGTCTTCACAGACCTCGAGAGAAGGTATTGATCTCAATGCAAAATTCAACAAGATCATTATCTAACTCCCCAGAGGGAACATCTCTGGATCCTGCGGGTAACGGGTCTGACATAGGTGCGGATCGGCAACTTGTAGACTATGATTCAGATTTACCTGATGAGTTTAACAAGGTGATGTCTTCACAGACATTAGAAGGGAACTTTGATCTCAATGTTAAAATTATAGATCATTGTTTACCTTCTTAGAATTCAAATTTGAAAACTTTAAAAAGGGAAAACTAGTAACTTGTAGATTATGACTCAGATTCGTCTGACGAGTCCAACGAGGATTTGGGATTTGCGAACTCCCATTGCACCATCACTGACCTCTCTTGAAGGGGCTAGGGTGATTTTTCCTTGCAGGTACACTAATGGATGTTGGAGCTATGAGTGATATGAGTGATACACCATTGAGCAAGAGTGTAAACACAGAGAGAAGTAATGAGACACTCAACACAAATGAGTGGAGAGAAGAGTGAAACACTTGTGAGGTACACCAAACACTATCACACACTCACAGTGAGGAAGAAAATGAAACTTCCTTTCTAACAAAGAACTCTATAATTGGTACAACTACTTTGTCAACTAGTTGATTGGAGGATTCCTCAACTAAGGGGGAGAAGTAAAGGGGTAAAAGAAAAAGAAGAGCAGGTTAGAAAGGGGGAGCATTTACAGACTATTCTTTGGAAGAGAAGCAAGTCAAGTTACTAAGGGGGAGCCTTAGATGGAGAAGTAAGGGGAGATTCAGTTGAGAAGAAAGGGGAGATATAAGGAGTAGCTTACATCACAATACTATTCTATTAGTCTTTCAATGTACTATGTATAAAGGCTAAGTGAAGGAGTAGTAGATTTCCTAGAAGTTATAGAAATGGTATTGATTCACCATTGTCTATTTATTAGGAGCAGTTGTTTTTCTTTAGTGAGAAAAGTTGTGTCAGAGAAGGGAAGTGATTGTAAATCAAGAACTGTTGATAATCACCAATGTAAGATATGAAGGATTATCATGCAGAGTTATGAAGAATCAGAAATGAAGATGAGTTATCTATTGAAGATCAGTTCAGTGCTAGAGGAACAATCATCTATCATTTCATCAAATGAGGATTCTGGAAATGTTATATTTGAACCAGAGAAATTTTTTTAATGTACTATTTACTAAGCTCTTAAATGCTTAATCTTTTTCTTGTTTAAGTGAGTTAGTTGAGTTATCCTCTAGGTATTTGCTTGTTATTGTCTAACAAACAAATAGGGGGAGATTGAAAGGCATATGATGTAGCCTATTTGTATTTCGAGGATACAACTCAACTTAAACAAGATTGTAGTAGTAAATAGTATATAGACTATCACAAGGAATCTCAGATTGTATTATCTGTCAGAAGAAAAAGATCAAGGTCAATCTACAGACTTGAGGAATTACTACATTGAAAGAAGTTCAGTCATCTGATCAAGCCTCATTGAAGTATTCGTTAAGAAGTGGATTCATTTAAAGTGACAGAGATTTCAACAGTGACAGAGATAGTACAGAAGAATTAAAGAGAGAGAGGAGAAAAGAAAAGGAACCGCATCATAGAGTCAAAAATAAAGAAAAGCCGTTGGAGTTAGTCGTTCATGAGCCAGACAGTGCATCGAGCGTCAACAATTATTCAGTGGAAGTTCTTTATTATTTTCAGTGGTTTACTGAACAGATTTGGTTCTCAAAAGGAGGTATATTAATTCTTTTTAATTAATTAAATCAAGTAATTAATTTAATTAATAAATTAATTCTCAAAGAATTAATTTATTCATTAAAGTAATTATTAGATTAATTAATCAGAATTATTATATAAGAAGAATTAAATTAAGTGATTAGTTAAAATCATTTAATTTAACAAGATTAGAAAATCTGTTCTATTATTACTCTCAAGAGTAATAACGGAGAGTAATACCAGTCTTATGCAGAGAATCATAATGGACAGAGTAATACTGGACTGTCACAATTTGATCCGATCTTAATTTGATCCGAACTTAATCCAAAACCGAAACAGGCTCTAAATAGTACCTTAACCGAAAGTGGATCCGAACCGAATCAGATCCGATCCGAACCGAACAGGCTCTAAATAGTACCTTAACCGAAGGTGGATCCGATCTGAAGCAGATCCGATCCGAAACCGATCCATTTACCCGATTTGCCAGGTCTAGTTAACACCTTCCAAAAATGAAAAAAAAAAAAATACATCTATCTATACTATTTATACTATACTATACTATTATAAGCGAAACAAGATATAATTGGTTGGTTGGTCGGTTGGTTAACACCTTCCCAAAATGGAAAAATAAATTAAAATACATCTAACATTTAATTTTACAAAAAATAAACAACATATTTAACTTAATAACAAACTCTTTTAAATACACTCCAATTAATAAATTACATCTATACTATCATATAAAAGTCGAAACATTAAAAGTTTTGGTACCTATTTTTTGGTATCTGTTTTTTGGTACTTCGTGAATTTACTTATTTACTCTTCAATATAAAGAAAAACAAATACACCAAAAATAAATAATAAATAAAACAATTAATGGTAATTAGTAGATTAACATAATAAAATTAATGGTAATTAGTCAATTACCTTTTTTACATTAACATAATAAAATTAAAGGTAATTAGTCAATTGGTTTTTTTCACATTTACTTTTAGGTAAAGATATTACACTTTATAAACCCCTAAATAATATAATATAATTAATGTTAATTAATTAGTCAATTGCCTTTTTTACATTTACTTTTAGTTGAAGATATTATCTTTTTTAAACACCTAAAAACATCAATCGAATCATATCATTTGATCATTAATATTTCCTTTCGATTTAAAATATGTTACCTTTTTAATTTAAAACAAATCTTACAATCATTAATATATACCCGAAAATATCACACCATAATTTTCAAGAAAAATATAACACCTAAAATAAATAATAAGGTAAAATAATTAATGGTAATTAGTCGATTAACATAATAAAAATTAAAACATCACACCAAAATTTTCAAGAAAAATATAACACCTAAAATAAATACTAACGTAATATAATTAATGGCAATTAGTCGACTAACATAATAAAATTAATGGTAACACTACGCCATAGATTGCCTATTGCATCCTTTTGGCATGGGTGTTACCAATGTTACCATAGCTATGAAAATTTTGAGCTATGGCAACCTTGTGATTGGGGTGTTACCAAATCCACAAAAGTATGTTACCATAGCTGTGTTAAAGTGGGTAACACCATGAGCTGTGTTACGATAGAGTAATAGTTTAATTTTGACTACATACATATGCTCTAGAATAATATTGATAATAAGGTGGTAAAATTATTAATAATTATATTAAAATATTTATAGTGATATGTTACTATTAACATTCTTTACAATGTACTATGAATAAATTTTTATAATTATTATATAATATGACCATTTTATGAGTTAGCTATAGCCGGGAAATGAAAATTTTGGAAAATTTCAATCCCCCGCCTAAGAGTAAAGTGAACAAATGGGTCAAAGCCCTTAAGTGAATATATTTTTTCTAAATATATTTTAATATATCATTAAATTGAATATTTAACTAAACAATAAATATTTTATCTTTTTAACTAAAAATAAAATTTTAGCTTTTTAACTAATTTTTTTTATTTTTAAATTACCATTAAAATAAATATTGTTGTCACGGTTTTCTAATAATCGAAACTATTTTAGCTTTTTAACTTAAAATAAAATTTTTCATTTTCATTTGACATGGAAACTAATTAATTTTGATAAAATAATAAAGAAGTTTTTTTTTAGAAATCAAGATTATGCTAAACAAGTGAATAATTAATTAAAAGAATTAAAACAAATATTTGAGATAAATAATTATAATTATTTAAAAAATTATAAATTTAAAGTGAATAATAATATTTATGAAATAAAATTTACACAAAAACAATTGAAAATAGGAGCGGCAAATATACCGCCCGATCCAAATTTTTTTGGACAGTCTCCCCCCAAACACTCTCTTTCCATCTTATTGAATTTGGGGCTTCCTGTTTAAGGTACCTTAATCTTTTATATCTTCGTTAAATTAGGGTTAATTGTTATGCATGCTTAATTTGTGCTATATTTAATTATTTTATATTTAGCTTTCTTTGTGTTATATGTTTGACTAATATCTTATGTGACTGCAGGTTCAAGCTAAAATAGTGCAAAGAACACTCAGGTACCAACACTTAACTCCACTTGTCAATATTACTGTCTTCTGCTAATTGTTTAAATTTATTTTCTTGTAATTTGTAGGTTCAATTGACGAGCGTTACAGGGTTTGGACATCTAGTAATGCTGCGTGAAATGTGAAAATAATGTATACAATAGTACATTCTTATTGCTTAATATTAATGTGTATGGTAAACACCTAATTGATTATACATTGTATTGTTTGCAGGTTGTAAATGATCTTAAAGGTGTCATCATATACATGACAAGGTATTTGCATTAGGACAACCCTTATGTTTTCCCCTGAACGACTTTAGTCAGATAAGTAGTACATTACAGAATTTCAAGACATTATTGTGATTCTCTTTTGGTGCCTACAGATCATTAATGGTTGGATGATTGTAGACTCTACCTATGATAACCTGGTAAAAATATGAACTTGCAAGTGGTCTGTACAGTCTACAGTGCTTGCTTATGAACTTGCAAGTGGTCTGTACAGTCTACAGTGCTTGCTGAACACAAACTCTATTTTTTCATATATCTGTTTAGTACAGATATGATGTTATATGATTCTTAGGCGCTAATATTTTCCTTGAATTTGGACAGGTATGCCCTATTTGCCTAAGCAACTCGAAAAACATGGCTTTTGGTTGCGGACATCAGGTAATAATTCTGTTAAAAATATTTATGATCAGACCTTATTTTGTTGTTTTCATAGTGTAAAATTGGTTTTATTAAATTCTGGATAGGTTTGACGTTATCTCTTGTTTTGTATGTATCTCCTTTGTTATAAGTCTGTTTTTCATGGTTTTGGTCAATTTAGAAAGCTTATGAAGTTCTCTTTAATTTCTTTATTTTAATATCCTGCTAAATCAGTTGTTATCTCGTGTCTTACTCTTGTTGGAATGTGCAGGAGCACTTCTATTTTTTGTGCTGCTGGGACTTGCTACAACTACTTTACATGAAGAAGGATTACGAAAGAGAAGTCTAGTCACAAGGAGTCTCTCTTCTGTTAAACAATTCTTGCAGCTCAATAAATTGATCTTTGAGTCTTTGATGGACACCGGTTGTCTTTTGAAATTTACCATGTTATTAGCTTTAGTACTTGTACGTTTTAAGTTTTGTTCATTAGCTAGTGTTGGTAGATAATTTTGGATGATTTGGTTGGTTTTGTACTAGATGATGTTATTGAAATGATGTTGGATATGTTATTGAAATGTAATTAATTTGGTTATTGAATATTTAAATGTCATTATTTTTTTGTTATTAAAATTAGTTATAAATGATTTTAATTATATAACACTCAATGTGTTACAATTGGTAAAAGAGGGTGTTACAATAGATTGTGGACCCCACCTAGATGTGGGGCCCACAGTTGTCCCTTTGCAAAATTATATCATCTATTGTAACACACAAACTATGTTGCTGTAGAGTGTTTAAGATGTTGCTATAGAGGTCTTTAGTAACCACATTTGCTATGTTATCTTAGGTTGTGTTTTGATGTTACCTTAGATATCTATAGTTACTGCTGAGAACCTAACACAGCTGAAGTGTTACCATAGCCCTATTTTGGCCTATGGTAACTTCAAACAGGGGTCTATGGTAACACAGTTTGGGGGTTGCTATAAGCAATCTATGGCGTAGTGCCTTTTTCACATTAATATAATAAAATTAATGGTAATTAGTCGATTGCCTTTTTCACATTTTACTTTTAGTTGAAGATATTACCTTTATAAATACCTAAAAACATCAATCATATCATATATTTCGATTATTAATATTTCCTTTCGGATTAAAACACGTTACCTTTTTAATTTAAAATAACTTTTTTCACATTAACATAATAAAATTAATGGTAATTAGTCGATTGCCTTTTTCATATTTACTTTTAGTTGAAGATATTACCTTTTATAACTACCTAAAAACATCAATCGTATCATATCTTTCGATCATTAATATTTCCTTTCAAATTAAAAAACGTTAAAACCTTTTTTATTTAAAACAAATCTTACAATCATTAATATATACTCGAAAATATCACAGCACAATTTTTAAGAAAAATATAACACATAAAATAAATAATAACATAATATAGTTAATGGTAATTAGTCGATTGTCTTATTGACATTTACTTTTTGTGAAAATGTTACCTTTTATAAACACCTAAAAAGATCAATCGTATCATATCCTTCAATCATTAATATTTCCTTTCTAATTAAAACATTACCTTTTAATTTTATTATTAATATGTACCCGAAAATATCACACAATATTTTTCAATTATTAATAAAATATATTAAAAACCGTATATATTATTTATAATAACGAAACATTAGTATAATCCGTAAACATGAGTATATTAAATTTTATCAAATTAAATTTTAAAATATTATTAAGAATAATTATTATATAAAAACATAATTGTAATATTAAATAAAAAGCGTTACCTTTTTTATTTAAAACAAATATTACAATTATTAATATATACTCGAAAATATCACACCATAATTTTTAAGAAAAATATAACACCTAAAATAAATAATAACATAATATAATTAATGGTAATTAGTCGATTGCCTTTTTCACATTTACTTTTTGTTGAAGATATTACACTTTATAAACCCCTTAAAAGATCAATCATATCATATCATTCAATCATTAATATTTCATTTCTAATTAAAACACATTACCTTTTAATTTAATTATTAATATGTACCCGAAAATATCACACAATATTTTTCAATTATTAATAAATATATTAAAACCTGTATACGTTATTTATAATAACGAAACATTAGTATAATCCGTAAACATGAGTATATTAAATTTTATCAAATTAAAATTTAAAATATTATTAAAAATAATTATTATATACAAACATAATTGTAATATTAAATAAATTTTATAACATAATACAAGAAACTCGTGCATTGCACGAGTTATAAGCTAGTACTCCCTCCGTCTCTTATTACTTTTCCTGTTAATCATTACCACGTTTGCCATCGCACACTGTTGATCGTTTGTATCTTTAATTTCGTATTAGTATTAAATATAAAAATTTCACTGTATTAAACTATTCACAAATACGAATAAAAAAAAATCACTTATGACTATATTTTGTTTTATAAATTATGCGTAAATTAGTAGTCAACCGCTTATAATGAATAGTGTAAAAAGTCAAAACAAGAAAAACATTATGGGACGGAGGGAGTACCCTTTTAGTTATACTAGTTCAAAATCCGTGCATTACATAGAATTTTTTTAATATTATATTAATTTTTTTTTTATTAATTTGAGCGAATTTCATTTAAAATATGAATTTTGGAGCTTAAATTTGTAAATGAGATGATGATAATAATTATATAAATATTATCCGTGATATTTCTAGAAAAGGAGTGATTTTAGTTAGAAAATATAGAAAATGTAATAGGTTTTTTTTCCCACGAAAATGTGATAGGGGTTTTAGTTGAAAAGGTAATCTGTTAATTATTAGTAATTTTAAAATTATTATTTTACTTTATTAAATAGAATACCCGTGATATAATTGGAAAAAGAGATGACTTAGTTAGAGAAAATTAAAAAGGTAACATGTTTTAGGTGACAAAGGTAATGATGAAAATGCACAGCTAGAGGGGGGTGAATAGGTGTAAATGGCTAACTATATCCAGTTTTAACAATTTACCAGAAACAGCTTACTGATTTCGATTTTCACAGATGCAAATGGTACGCTGAATGCAAACAGTATGCTCAGTAAGTAAAGTGCAGGAAAATTAAAGAACACCACAAACTTTTAGCCAGGTTCGACCCCTAATCCCCTATGGTCTACGTCCTGGTCCCTTACCAACTTGGTAAGAGAATATATTATTGATCAAATATAATCCGATTACAAGATACAACAATATATCTCCCTCACACCCAGCTGTTGATACAAATGGCTTGCTGAAAGACCTGAAACAGATTATGCTCTCTAAGCTATACTACCCTAGTATACTTCTCTAGCAACAATCTCGAATCCCTACTAACCCAAGCCAAGTATCCAACAACTAATCAATACAATCGAACAATACAATTGATAATTAATACAACTCAAACTATAGATTCTCTAAATATGTAGCACAATAAACATATAGATATGAGCTCGAGAGAATCAAGAAAGATTTAGCAAAGTAAAACCGAGTTGTGTGTTCTTGAAGTTCTTGTATTTTCAACAACCAAAAAATGAACCAAGAACCAAGTTTAAATACTTAACACAAACGGTCATAAACCAATCCATTAAATTCTCCAACGTTTGAATCCAATTCAATCGTTTAATTTGTTAAACTTGTTTACAACGTTAATGTTAACGTTAGAGAGAGAAGAAGAAGAAAGAATAAGTCGTGTAAGAACAGTTCTTCTGATAAAAACGTATAGGAGGTTTTATAAAAACAAGGATAAGAATTTTGATTGAAAACAAACTCCTATAATTTAGGAATTTTAATTTGAATGGAAATATATGATTAAAAATAAGCTCATACATATATAAATACGTATTCCTTATTTAAATAACCCTTACAGCTGATTTATAGTCCATTCCTATAAAATCTCCTTCAAATCTGCATTCCTTATCTTCTAGACTGTTGACAAATAGCTTGCTGTTTGTGATCTGCTTCTGTGCAAATAGCTTGTTGATTGTCACTGTTCTTCATACTATGGCTTGCTGTTTTTGACATACTGATTTTATAATCAGTAAACTATCTTACCCTACAAAACCAAGTTAGTACACATACAAATAGCATGCTGTTTTATATCTACTATCAAGCCAATTGGCTTGCTGATTGTGATCATCAAAACCTAAGGAGTATCAATCTCCCCCTTTTTGATGATTACACTAATTTAGGAGAATTAGAATAACTCCCCCTAAATCCCTGCATCTCAACATTAGATATAAAACGATATAAAACAATAATCTAATAAAACACATCGCATCCATAAGAAAATACTTAAACATTAACACATCAAACTTCATGAGTTCAAATACCAGCAAATAACAAACCAAATTAAACCACATAAGTTCAACATAAAGTACCACACAAAATAACCAGATTAAACATAAACATCATAGTTCAAATTCTCCTAATTATTCTCCCCCTTAATTCATCAAAAACTAAGAGGCTGGAGGATCTTGAACATGAGCATCCACAAATACATCAGCATCTGCTTGAACATTGGACTTGGTTGCCTCTGTATCTGCATCATCATCTTGAGTAGTCCTTGCAGCAGCATTAGCCAAATTATCCAACCCTTGATCATGTTCCATTTCAGACTGAGTAGCAGATGTAAGCCCAACAGATTTAAGCATCAGTTCTTTCACTGTCTTGATCTCAGTTATAAATTCCCTCATTGCACCCTTAATTGTCTGATATTCTGCTTTGACATATTGCAAGTCATTCCTAATTTCTTGAGTATCAGTTCGAAGTAGAAGGAGCTCAGTAGACATAAGAGAAATGTCTGAATGAAGAGACTGAGAAAACAAATTAGGAACCACAGAAATAGGCTCAGCAGAAGTAGCAGGATCATTAATTGGAGGATCAACTTGAGAAACCAAAAGCCTAGACAACATCCCATCCTCAATTTCTAAATTATTCAAAGTAAAAAACTTTTGATCCATGCAGTCTTTAATACCAACCTTAGTAGCACCCTTGACATCTATCTTATAAAACTCAAAAATCTTAGTCAGCCACAAGGGATAAGGTAACCCACTCACAGACTTCTCAATAGTAGCTTGCATCTTGTTCAAAATAAAGTTTGACACATTAAAAGACCTTCCAGATAATACCATAGCTGTGACAGCCCCAAATCTGGGGTCATGGATCCAGGTCATCACGGTCCAATTTCCATTTATTAATACTCTACTCTTGGCAGCTGGAATATAAATGCATAATAAACTCATACAATAGACCCCTCACTTAATAGTATTAACACACACACCAGTCATATGCTCAGAGAACAACATCCACGATATTAAGAGTTTAGAGTTTAAAGGAGTTATTACAAACCAGGATCATACTTAAATACATTGTTGAATAATACTTCGACATGAAGCATTTCAACAATCAAAAGTTTATTACATGCTTACACACTTAATTATACATAAGGCTAACAAGACCCGTCTACCTCTACGCTACCTCAGGAATCGGTGCCAGCGTGCTCTCAAAAGGTCGCCTTTCCCTTACCCTCTTGCGGGGCGTGGTACGGAGTATCGACATACCTAGCTGTTATATACATAAGTAGCAAGAATGAGCTAAAATAGCTCAGCAAGATAAATTCTATCAACTAGCATCAAAGGAAAATAAATCATCATATATATATATTAAACAAAACAATTTTCAGTTATTATGGAAAGAAATTTTATTTTCATTCAATATATATATATACTTTCCAATTATCTTTGTACGAAAAGAAATATATAGTATTATAATATCAATCTCTCTTCTAATATCATATAATATCAGTTTCTCTTCTTAAATGCTATAACAATCAATATACCATTTCAGTGTAATCTTTCAAGATAATATGAAAACTTGAACAAATCTCTCGCTATCATCTTCTCATTTCCTTCTTATGCAACAATTTTATATAAATTAATATAAAATCAGTTTCTCTTCATCTTTAACAATAATTCCATCATTTCATATCATTTTTTTTCTGTTTTCAGTATAGAAATCTGAAAACCATTTTCAATTCTTTCTTTCAAGTTTTGGGGATATCTGCTGGCGCCAGATACGTAGGACGATGATCAGTCGCCTGACCGTACCCGCTCTCTATTTACTACTAGTAGAAGGGATGATCCTACCTGGTTATCAACCCTGGAGGAAGGCTACCTGCTACATCCTCCCTTGGCATCTTCGTGCCGAAGTAAAATATTGAGTGCAGGACTGTGCCGCACACAGCCTCTTACGCTTTTTGTTGCAATCCCCCTCTTTGTCAATCAATATTCCATTCACATTTATCTTTTTCATTTCCATTTATCATCACCTTTGAAATATATATATATATATATATATATATATATATATATATATATATATATATATATATATATATATATATATATATATATATATCATAATACTTTGATTATGACTCAGACATCTCCTCTGTATTCAATGAAATCCAACACGCTCTTATATATATAAAATATTCCATCTATTTTAAAAGTATTAAATAATAATCAAATAATATTTATTAAATCAAAATATATAAAAGAATATTTTTAACATGATATTATAAATCATATAACCCTAGATAACAACTGATACCATTCTTTTATATAACTCTAGATAACAACTGATACCATTCTTTCATACGACTCTAGATAACAACTGATAGCATTCTTTCATATGACTCTAGATAACAACTGATACTATTCTTTCATATTCTCTTCATCATAAGGCATGTTCACTTTATTCGTAATCATATCTATATTCATACTCATAATCCATAGTTCATATCCATCTCTCTTTAATTCCCAAAATTAGGGAATAAATTCATTAATAATATAGCAACAATAGAATCACATGAATATATTCCATGAAATCATTTTAATTTGAAGATAAGTAGTTTTCCAAAGTAAGGATAGAAGAAATCTTGCCTCGATCTCGGTGTCCAGAAGGTATGGCTCGCGGTTCTCCCGGAGTTTCTATAAACATGAAAAGGACCGTCATTAGCATACTACATCCCTTTCTCACTTCACCTTTTATATAACTACACCCTTAATGCTTACTATGTGAGTAACATGTTATTTATAACCCAAGTGTTCCAAGAATCTAACCATTTTAGGTTAAATCAAGGTTTTCTATGTTGGTTCACCATTTCCCTTAACAACCATGCTCAACTGTAAAAATTCTTATAAATTATAGATTTCGAATTTTAATGTAAGGTCAACTGGAACTAGTTCTCTGACCACACTACTACCATATCCAAAAATGTCGTGACTTTTAAAAATGTATAGGTATGGTAATTATAGCCTCAAATTTGACACAATTACGTTTTCTCGGTTTTCGAACGTCTTACACTAAAACTGACTTTTCTCCTAAACCGTTCATCAGATTTTAACGCACCTTATATCAAAACGATCTATGAACTAAGATCTATCATCTCACGGTCACTTGTTACCCTAGGCATAATGCTACTGTACGAATCTTAGTGTCCAAAAACAGGGCATCTTTTGGTTTAACGAAAATCGGGCATTATAACGGCTATATTTTCATACTTTCCAAAATTCAACTCCTCCAAATCCATCACCAAACACATATATCAACCCTACACCATGTGGTCATCATACCAACCATGGTTACAATCACAACCCACTTCCATATTCAACTTAAACCACTTACAAACACATATATCATCATGAATAATCACTTATCATAACCTTAATCACTAAACTTTCTATAATCCATCATATATTCAAAGTAATACTAAAGGGCCTTGAGATTTATACCTTCTTGAAGCTTCAATAACACTTAATGAGCCTTGGGATATGCTTAATCAACCTTATACTAGCTTGGATCAACTAAAGAAACCATAAAAATAAAGTTAGTTTCTAAGGGTTACTATTCATCATCACTTTTGTAAAAATCATAACAAATCAAAAAATAAGAGTTTGGCTCTCAAATTTTTACCACATCTTGGCCTCTGTATAAGCTTTGATTTGAGCTATAGATCACCAAAAACAAAGCTTCCTAGCTATGGTTTTGAGCTCCATCGTTTCGCTGGACAGAAACTGGACAGGTTTGGTTCTCCCACTTTGAGCATGGATTTGACTGGGCTATACTACTTGGATTGCTATGAAATTTGGAGCTAATATTGCCCATATAGTGGAGAGGCTTGGGTTAAGATTTGGTGATTTTATCATGGATAGAAATGGAGATATGAATTTTTTTTTGAGTTGTGTTCTTGTTTGGCAGATTGGAGAGCTTTGTGTTTATCTTACTTCTTTGCCTTTAAAAACGTTTTTCACCTTGTATCTATCATATATATCAGTTGTGTAGTCTTATAATAAAAGTCTTTGAAGTCCACCAATGAGAAAGAGCCAATTTTTTATCATCTAAACACCTTAACATGAAAAATGCTACTTAATACTCAAGTTTGACAAGTTTACTCCTCTTCCACTTTGGTTTAATGTTTGCACCAATGGGATTCCTTCTCTTACACTCTAATATCACTTAATATCTGCTCCATACTTGGGTTGGGCAGAATTTGGGCTTCTCCCCATGTCCTTGGGCTTTTGTTTGGGTTTTGTACAAAGTTCTCTCGTCATCTGATTCATCGAACGATTTCTGCGATCGTCTCAGTGGTTTTTCTCTTGTAAATCTCTTGAATATATTTTATCCTTTCCCACATCATATATTAATGTGTTAGGGTGATTCTAATTCTCAAGTAGGTATTAGATCCAATATCCTTGGTATATTCTCTTTTTCTCAGAAGTTGCTCTTCCGGTTATCTCTCGGGTTCTCAAGCATTCTCAAACTCGTTTAACAATCTAAATTCCCTTGGCATTTCCTTGACTTGATCACTCCTTGGTTTAACCTAATTTCACTATTTCCTTAAGATATAAACCCTTTAACATTTCTATACTCCTTAATATCACATTCAATAGAGTCTCAATCGAAATCGAAAATCCTTAAAGTCCATATTCAGGAATTTCTGAAATCCATTATCGTTTCGAGTCACTCATTTTCATAGTACGACACTAATATGGTTTCTTATTATTCATTTTCCATTTCAAATATAGAGTACCTACACACCATTTTCCTAAATTTCTCAAGATCACTATTCATTTAGGCACTGTAGCATTCTAAAAGTTAGGGTTATTACAATAGCGACAACAACCACATCTTGACATGTAAAATTAGACTTATTCCTTACCCTTGGACAGATATGAGACCTAGCAATCTTAAACATAAAATGAGCTAATGGAGTGACTACAGTGGTTGATGGAGGGTTAGAATCTATAAGTTTAACACCACCCATCGATATTTTAACTGATCAACAAAATCAAAATCCGGAAGAGAAACAGACCCTTGAGCAGTATAAATATCCACATCTGTTGGTCCCGGAGTATTGCAGAAGGGGGGGGGTTGAATGCAATACTGATAAAATCGAATCTTTAAATCAACAACGAAGATAAAGATTATAGATTATCAGTAGATGTATGCAAGCAATAAGTGAAACAAGATTTCTCACAAAATAAATGTTTTATTTATCTTGTGCGAAGTTTTGCTACAACCTGGAGAGAGAGTTTCTCCAGCTTCGATATCTCAAGATATACAAATTACTTTGTGTGCGTACATGAATAGAAAAGAATCTAAGATGTATCTAAGTAGACTAAGATACTCTGTTGTCTCTATCGCATGGGGTGTTGAGCTGCTGTCGTTTTCAAGTGGCAGCTCATTACAATTTGCACACCCATGTGACTTTCCCAAATTGCTATACAAACAGGATAAACCTTATAAGTAAAGCAACCTAGATTCTTTCTATTTCTAGCTAATACAATTCTAGTAGATGTGGAAATTACATACTCCTCGAACTGACCAGCCTTGTCTTCTGAATCTCTTAAGCTTCTGTCGTAGTCTAATCTTCCACCAAGAAATTGACAGCTTCCTGTTGTACTGTTCCTGTCAATCTTGCATCCAACGTAGTCTGAATCTGAATAACCAATCAAGTCAAATCCAGTATCTTTAGGATACCAAAGGCCTAGGTTTGGAGTACCTTTGAGATATCTAAAGATTCTCTTGATTGCTACTAAGTGTGATTCTTTTGGATCAGCTTGAAACCTTGCACAGAGACATGTAGCAAACATAATGTCTGGTCTGGTAGCAGTTAGGTATAGCAACGATCCCACCATGCCTCTGTAGGTACTATATATAATCAACTTTCTTTCCTTTAGGATCCAAATCCAGTTTGATTGCAGTAGAGATAGGTGTCTTGGCAAGTGATGCATCTTCCATGTTGAACTTTTTGAGAAGTTCTTTCACATATTTCGATTGGCTTATGAAGATGCCATCATCCTTAATGACAGTTCTCCCATCATGCTCATCTTATATTTGCTCTTCATAAGAGATGAAAACTTTTCACACAGCTTCTCATTTGTGGAACCAAAGATTATGTCATCAACATAAATCTGAACCAGAATGATGTCCTTGCCATGGTGCTTGTAGAACAGTGTCTTATCCACACTACGCACGTAATGCTTTTTGAAAGCGTTACGTGAAATAGTGTTACAATAGGTAGTAAATTTTGACCTATTGTAACACGACTCAACTAGTGTTACATTAGTCGATAACTTGGTGTTGCATTAAGGGTGACGGTGTTACATTTGTTAATGTTAGTGTCACAAATATTACTAGTGT
The DNA here is from genome assembly GCA_037693485.1 of Kitagawia praeruptora. Lineage (NCBI taxonomy): Eukaryota > Viridiplantae > Streptophyta > Magnoliopsida > Apiales > Apiaceae > Kitagawia > Kitagawia praeruptora. The sequence continues at coordinate 154,745,681 of CM075348.1, read as the reverse complement.
TACATTTAGTATTTTTTTTACTAAATCTTTTAATTATTTATTAAAATAATATTTTATAAGTATAAAAGTGTATGTATTATTAAAAAATATAGGAAAAATGTAACAATCGAGATTTTTCAGAATTTATTATTATTCTTATTTAAATATTTTATTAGTTTTTCCATAAAGGAGGAATAATATTATGAATATTTTATTCTTATTGAATGCTTGTACGTGTTTAATTGCCAATATGTCATTCGGGTAGACTTTATTTGGTACCGTTTGTGTTAGTAATTATTTTTATTTTATTAAAAATTGATATTTTTATCGACACTGATAAATTGAGTTTGTTTTAAAATTTTAAGGATCGAGTTGGTATTTTATTTGTACCAAAATTATACCCGATATTCTACCCGTGTGTAAAAGTTTATTTGTGTAAATTATCAAAATATTTGAAAATTTAGTATTTTTACATTCTTGGTAAATTGAGATTATTTTAAAATTTTTGGGATCAAAACCGTATTTTTCCGTGCAAAGATTTCACCCGGTATCTTATCCGTGATCCCATTGATATTTGGGTGCGTTATGAAAATATTCGAAAATTGTGTATTTTTATATTTATGAACAATTCGGGATTTAAAAAAATTTTGTGCATAGTTATTTTATTTTTTGGAAAGAATTAACATTTCAACTTTATCCGAGTATAATATTTCGGGTCAAAAATGATTTTTAAAAATAATTATTTATTTTATTTACAAAAATAAAAAAAATTATTATTTTTATCCGCTATTTATATTGGTAATTTTTGGAATCAATTGAATAAAATTAGGGATTAAAAATTATACGAGGGATACATTTTTAGAAGCCTCAGTAATATAAATAAGATTTTTAGTTGTTAATATTATTATATTCCATCTACTAAACCTCAACCCCCACCCCCGTGCACACAAACACAACACAACCCCCCCCCCCTTTCCTTCTCCACCGCCTCACAACTCTCTCTCTCTCTCTTATATCCTTTTATCTAAAAATTAAACCACCATTTTTAGATGATTTTGGGCTCCAAATTAGAAGTACTAGTAATCAAATTGAAGCTCTCGCAATTATCTACCTTCCCATATCAACAACTTCGAGTTTGGTATAGTTTGATTTTCGGCAAAATTTCAAAGTCAAGTTTGTTGTTTGTTTCTCAGTTTTGATATTGTATATGTATAGATCGTTGTTTGTAGGGGCTTATAAAATTTTTTCGTAATTTTCTGTGTGATTTTTGTTTTGCCGGAAAATTCTCGACGTGGCCGGAATTCGTTTTATAATTATTGGTCACCGGATTTGATGCTTCTGGTTCGTTTTTAGTGGCTTTTGAGGTTGGTTTCATCGATAGTTGGTTCGAGCTTGCCGGAAAATGACGAGTTTGATTGATTTTGGTTCACTTTGATCATTATTGATGCTGTTAGTAGAAGTGTAAGGCTTGAATGGGGGACTAAGAACATGGATTTTTGGGAATGTTTTAACATCAACAGATTTTTACGGTGACCAGATACCGACCGAAAACTGGGAAACCCAGTTTTCCGATGCTTGACAACCCGTTTTGTAACCCAAGATTGACTCGACTTTGATTTTCTAAATCCCTGATGTTGGCCAAAAATAAGCCCTAAAGACACATTTAATGTTGCATTAATTAGATCCAGTATGGTCCAAATGTGGGGCCCACCAAGATGGGTCCAATCCCTATTTTTGATATTAATTTCGTAATTAATATTAAAGGTAATAATCAGCTCAACAATAAGAGTCAAATAAGGATACCATTCCTACCAGACTTAGCCTCCAAGGCACATACTTCCATATGGAAATTGACTCCTACAAGGAAGGAGTCTAGAACCTTCCTAAAGACGGTGGCTTGCCCACCAAGTCTTCTAATCCTACCAATATTCTAAGGCTTCTCAGCCTATATAAAGGGCCTGACCTCTCATTCTCAGAACTACGTCTTGGCTTGATTCTCAATAACGAGATACGTAGGCACTCTGTGAGGACCGATTAGTCTCGAACACGGAAACAGCCATTAAAGCACGAAGCTCCCGAACCCTAGCATTAAATACAATTCGTAACCTAGTTTTTATTCCACAACATTTGGCGCCGTCTGTGGGAAGACAACGTCAACCATGGTTAACACACGAAGAACACCAGCAACTACTACTGAGGCCTGACCCCTCAGCTCTGCTCCACCCGCTACTGAACAAGTACCCCCAACAATAGGGGCGATCATCCAGCCTCAAGTTTCTCAACCTCTAGGGACGAATCCCCGTGTTGAGAGAACATTACCTGTGGATGTTCCCCAAAATCAAGAGATCAACCCTCTTCAGATGGTGATCTCTCCTTTAACCAATCGTCCACTCTTGGAAGGACATATCTCCACCACTGTACTCCCTTTGAGTACCAACCCGATGTATGGGTTGCCCAACTATCCCCCTCAACAAAGGGATCCTGGACCAAGTGGTCACGCATTATAGATCCGAGATCGAGAGTATGACGATTACTCTGGTCCTTATACTGAAGATTCATCATCATCTGATGATGATGATCGCGATGAAGCCCCGAGGAGGCGACATGCTAGCAGAGAACCTCGAAGGAGGACTCAGACTATCCATGACGGACACCCTTTGTCAACTGCTAAAAAGATTAAGGCTCATGAGGCCGAGATCTTAAAATTGAAGGATGATATGGCAAGGGAGCAAGCAAGATTGAACCAGAATCGACTTCTTCCAACCTCAGGAGGGATTCCTTTTGTAGATTTGGAAAGGCCTTCAAGAAGGCAGAGAAGGGCTGACGCCTCAACTGGAAGAACCACAAGGGTAGAAGTCCCAAGGGGTAGCCCCAAAGATCTGATGCCACTTGGGGATCCTGATGATCCCCCACCTCCGTTTACTGAAGAGGTGATGAATGATCGCATCTCAAAGAAGTTCAAGATGCCGACAATCAAGGCTTATGATGGAACGGGTGATCCCGCAAATCATATAAGGACGTTTTCGAACACACTATTGTTACAACCTGCAAGTGACGCCTTGAAGTGTAGGGCGTTCCTCAAACCCTATCGGGCATGGCTCGAAGATGGTAAAGCCGGTTGCCTGCGAACTGGATTGGCTCTTTTAAAGAGTTGAGCGCTGCTTTTGTTAACCAATTCATTAGCAGGAGAGTTCACGGGAAAAAGTTCTGCATCCCTCATGTTATGTAGTACAAGGGAAGAATGAAAATCTAAGGGATTACCTCAAGCGATTCACTAAGGAGACATTGAATATTACCGATTTGGAGAACAAGGTGGCCATGGTAGCCCTGGAACATGGAACCACCGATGAATTCTTTAAAAGGTCATTGGCAAAGCGTCCTCCTGAAAACATGGTCGAGCTCCAACGAAGAGCTGACAAGTATATCAAGGCTGAAGATAGCATGAAGAAAGAAGTCGCGAAAGGTAATGGCAAGGGTAACAACGACTCCAAGAAGCGAAAGCAAGACCAGGAGTATGATGCTAGGGACAAGTATCCCCATACTAGCAAAGACTCTGAATCACCACCAACGAAGAATTTGGGACCAAGGTCTTCTGACTATGCAAGATTGAACGCACCTAGGAGCCAAATCTTGTTGGAGATTGAGAAGGATAAGGACTTTCGATGGCCGAAGCCACTCAGGGGTGACCCCGCTAAGAGGAACAAGGATCAATACTGTAGGTTTCACTGATTTAAACAGATTTTTCCGGTGACCAAATACCGACCGAAAACTGGGAAACCCAGTTTTCGGACGCTTGACAACCCGTTTTGTAACCCAAGATTGACTCGACTTTGATTTTCTAAATCCCTGATGTGGGCCAAAAATAAGCCCTAAAGACACATTTAATGTGGCATTAATTAGACCCAATATGGTCCAAATGTGGGGCCCACCAAGATGGGTCCAATCCCTATTTTTGATATTAATTTCGTAATTAATATTAAAGGTAATAATCAGCTCAACAATAAGAGTCAAATAAGGATACCATTCCTACCAGACTTAGCCTCCAAGGCACATACTTCCACATGGAAATTGTTAACTCGAATAACTTGTAGAAGGGGGGGTTGAATACAAGTTATATAATCGTGTCTGATTTTTGCTTGATTATATGAACAAGAATGAACGAATGAATAAAACTCTGTTTGTATTAATAAGATCAAATACAAACTCTACCAAAGGTGTACAATACCTTTAGCAGCTGCTGACAATACAAATCTCTCTCTCTCTCTATTTGTACTCTCGTATATTCACGATTACAAACCTCACGAACACTTTTTACAATGATATAGAGAGAGTATTTATAATGCTACCTATCAACTAATAACAGAAAGATATAATCTATACATGACAATGTTCTGTCTTCTAGTCGATAGTTTCCTTCAATAGAAAATTCTTTCCTTCATAATATCTTCTTGCTTGTTCTTCAAACAACGATCCTGTTTTATAGCACTTGCCAGTTTCTGTAGCATCCATAATGACATCATCAGTAACACGACTGATATCAGGATTTCATCTTGCATCATCAGTATCTGATCATCATCAGTATTAGACCGTCATCAGGATTTGTTCTTTGTTCCTGACATGTAGTCTCCGATACACTGTTCATTCCTGACTAAACTGTACAGATAACTGTTTTACACTTAAATCCTATATATAGTGCTAAATCCTTTATAAGATTAGGATTACAAGAAGTATAATGTGTAAATTCTATTCTTAACATCACAACTTATTAATTATTCCTAACAATCTCCCCCTATTTATGCTTTAAAATCTGAAGCATAAATCTAAGTTGTGGATGTCAAAACATATAACAATACAACCAGAATAGAATTTATGAATGTAGAATTATGAAGTTAAGTACCTCCTTCCAGATGTAGACGTTTATCTAGTACTTAGAAGAAAGAATTTTAACTATTAATGCTGCTCTTCCTTAACCACTTCCTAGCTGAGATTCACCACTGTCACTCCTAGTTCTTCTTTTTACTTCCCTTCGTCTGCTCTTTATCTCCCCCAGTCTGGTGTTGTTGTCTTTGAATTGTCTTTATCTCCCCCTTTTTGACATCATCAACATTCATTCCAAGAGATTCAGAAACAGAACAAATGATATTCATCAGAACTGCTTGATTTTCCATAATTGTGACTTGGTTATCTTCAAGTGATTGAAGTCTTGTTTGCATAGCAATTTGAGAATTCTGAATATCTTTCAAAACATCAGAATGAACTTCAATGTTGGAAGTGCTTCTAGTATCTTCAGAATCAGAATTAGAAAGAACTGTATCTTCTAGTCTTGTAGAAGAAGTTGCTTGTGTTGTATGATATTCAAGTAATAAAACCTGATTAGAAGTATCAACATCTTCATCTTTCTGATCTGGAGCTGAAACATGATCATCATCTCCTTCACCAGTATTCTGTGTACTAACATCTTCAAATCCTGACTCCTCCTTAGAGTGATCAGAGACTGTAGATATCTCAATTCTAGCTGATATTGAAAGTACATACAAAGGAACACTAGATCATTAGGAACTTCATCTGGTACATATGTATCAAGAGATTGCTTTATCCTGGCACTTCTTCTGTTAATGATTCCTGCAAGCCTCTCCTTTTGCTTCTGAGCTTTAACTTCTGGCTTTGCATTGTGATGTGCTAGGTCATTCTTCTGATACATTTTGATGAATGAATAAGTACCAGCATCCATACCAAGATTGTCAGACCAAGATTCAGGAAAAACCTGATCCCAGAAATCAAACGATGGTTTCCTAATTTTCTCTCCCTCACTATGGAGTTGATCATCCATACCCTCATTCTCACTTTGACTTACTAAAGTCAACACTCTTTCTACCTCACCTTTTTCCTGGTCAGGAGCCAGTCTCTCAGTTTGTGGATCTAAGTCCATCTTTTCAAGTGTATCACTCAAATTTGGATAAGTGCTCTCATGACCTACAGAAAAATAGGGGCTAGAAGAAGTTTTCATACCTGAACTCACATGGAGAGAGGGTTCCTCATATGGCAAGGGGCTTGAGGTTTTCTCCAAGGAGTGAGCTGCTATAGTCTCTGAACCCATACAATCATCTTCTTTCCTTCCAGAGACTACAGGCTCCAGTATACCACTTTCAGGTTCTTTACTAAACTCTGATGTCTTCAGTAATACTTCATTAGACACCATAGTTAGTACATCACCGTCTTTAAGTGTTGTTTGCTGAGACTCACCCTCAAGGTGGATAGACTCTGACTGACCAAAATTTGTTTGATCTTCAGCAAAATCAACCAAAGTCATTCCTCCCATATCATAGGGTATCTCACTTGCATTCTCAGTCATCACAGAAGTCCTTTCAACATCAGCTATCACAGCTCCTGAGTCATCCAACCTCTGACTAGATGGTTCTTGTGTTGCAGTGACTGTGATCTGATCTGTCCTACTATTCACCACTGGTGCAATAGTACCTTCTGTTGACTGCTCCCCTCTATCTACTTCCTCCAGTTGTTCACCTTGAGCTGAGGCATCTTCAATAATGACATCTTTGTCAAATAAATATGCATGAAGTGATTGAAGTGCAACATGCTTCGAGAGTCCAAGTTTCTTGACTAATTGTCTTCTGACAGATACATAGAAATACATCTTCATTAAGTCAAGTCTTTGATGTAGAAGTCCATATTCTTCAGGAAATGAAAGTCTAGGAACACTTTCACTTAGAAAATTTAGAACTGGCCTGGAAAGCTTCACTTTTAGAGAGATAAGTCCCATAGCCATTCTGTATGATAATGTAGTTTCCCATGAAGAATCAATATCCAGATCTCTCTTGTCAGATACTGACATAGATGTAGCTTGATGTGTAGAAACCTGCATAATGTTAGTTGGACTAGACTCTGTGTGTGTAGGTGACAATTGAATCTTTCTCCTTGTTCTCCTGGTATAGTGAGCAAAAGATTTATCCTGAGAAGACTCAAGAGGTGTAGACACAGAAGTGATCTTGGGATGAGATCTTTGTTCAATAGACACAATCTTTTGAGAGACAGTATCCAGTAACTGTTTTCCCTTTTTAAGAACTATAGCCTTTTGGGAGACTGCAGCCTGGCTGTGACTAGGTTTTTCATCTCTTTATGCTAACAGAGAAAGTTGAATTGCAGCCTTCAATTCTGCTCTCTCAGCAAGAGTTAAATCATCATCATCTTCACTAGAATTACTACTACTTGACACAACAAATCTTCTCTTCCTTACAACTGATGTCTTTTGAGAAACACCAGAGGTTGGTTTCTTTGAAACAATAGGCTGTGGATCAGAATTTGGTTTGATAAGTGGATTTTATATCTACTTGGAGCATTCTAAATCGGCTTAAATTGATTGTCTTGGACTCAAGTTTCTTGTAGTTTTGATGTGTTTTGCTTAGTTGTGCAGGTTTACAAGAATGTTGATTATGGTGGATGTTTCCATTATTTTTGGAGAATTAATTGATTAAAATTCGGATTTCTGAGAAGGGTTGCGCAGTCTACACTGTTTTGGCCATATCTTGAGTTCTACAACTCCGTTTGAGGCCCGTAAGCAGTCCACGCGAAGATAACGAGATTCTCTATCATTCTAAAGAGGCCCAGACGTCCAAGCACAACTGGAAAGGTTCGGAAAAACAGAAGAAAAGAAGATACGAATTTTCCTTAATAAAACATATTCAATTTAGGAAACGTATTTTGCAGAAATTCTATTATAATTCTGTTTTGGTATTTTCTTGCTGGGCAAGACTTTTAGAGCCTATATAAACACATCTAGATATAGTTTTTAGGGATCGAAAAATTATTGTACATAACTTGTATATTCTAGTATAGAGAGATTGGAGATAGCTATTCACTTTTCTTTGGAGATTGAAGGTTTTTCTCTATTCTTTATAATATTATGTGTTCATATTATATCTCTTGCTTTATTAGTTTAATTATGTATGAGTAGATAATTAATCTAGGGTTAAGTAGAACCCTAGTTATGATTGATGTGTGATTTTCCCAATTCCCCCAATTTGATTGTTTAATTGCTCTTGCTTATTGAGTTGTTTTAATTAGCAATTACAAATCAGACGTGATTATGTTTATTGTTTGAACCATTGTCTATTTATCAACGAGAGTTGGATTTAGATGGTTGTGATTTATCCAATGAGGACATGAACTTCTCCATGAGAATAGGTAGAACGGATTGTTAGGAAGTTAGGGTGCTGTGATTAATGTCTCTAAATTGCATGATACCATGAGAATAGGCTTGATTGTATTTTAGAGAAGCCATTAATACTTGAGAGAGGTTATTGGTAATTTATAGGGCGCACCTTTCCTGTTGAGTATTATACGATTGATTGGGGAGGGAATTCACGATTGCATTAATTCATGCTAGTGGGGACACTTAATTCTGGATGTTTTAGTTAATTGATTAATTGCATTAGTATAAAATTAGTATAATAATCTTTGATATTTTATTGTGTTACTTGCTTGGCTGAATTGAATCGAGAACAACTGGTGATTGACACGTTTGTCTCTGTGGGATCGACTCTGACTTACCCTACTACATAGTTAGAAGGATTTGTTAGATATTATTATTTGATAGGCACGCGACAGCCTTGTCAAGTTTTTGGCGCCGCTGCCGGGGACAAAGCAGTGTTAGATTAGTTAATTTTTGAGTTAGTTTGGCCAAGTTGTTTAGTTGTGTTGCTTCGGCTATTATTCTTGTTCTGTTTGATCTTTGCTTGTGGTTTTTCTTTTTTCTTGTAAAATTGATTTTCAGATTCCTATAACAAGAAATTAAGCGAGTGAAGAGAGGAGCAAGAAGAAAGCATGGAGGCATTGATTGAGACTATGCAGGCATTATCTGAAAAGATCGATGAAGTAGAGTCAAGAAATTCTTATTTGGTTGCTACATGTGATGTTTGCGGTATACAGGGACACACTCAAAATTTTTGCCAATATAACACCCCTTATTACCCAAGCCAAGCACAATATTGGGATAATAATTTTCATTACAATGCCCATTACAACTCTGACCAAGGACCACAGTATAATCCTTATTGTGAGACATACACTTCTAGTTGGGAAAATTATTCTGATTTTTCCTACCAAAACAATCTACCTCAACCAGAAAAATCTAGCTTGGAAACTGCCTTGGAAACTTATTTCTCTCCATGTGCCAAGATGAATGAGTCTTTAGCCACTTGTGATGCTCAACATCAACAGTTTAATGCTCAATTTGAAGAGATGCAAGTTAGTCCATGCCAAGCTCAACCACCTCAAATCAACTACTCTCAGCCACCACAAAAATCCAACTTGGAAAGTCTGTTGGAAGGAGTTGTTATTGCACAGCTGAACAAGAATGAAGAGGTTGAGACAAGTCTTAATGAGTTGAAAGTTCAAGGTAAGTTGATTGAAAACTCAATTGCTCAACTAGCTCAAGAGGTAACTGAATTCGTTGAGATGCGCACTCAAGCGGAGAAAATACCAATGAGTCAATTTGATGATGCAACTTTGTGGAGTGGTAAGGAGTTCAAAGAGTCACCAAACGAGGTTAGTAATAGTGAGCTAATTTTTGATGATTATGATGATTTTGATGATGATTTTGAAAGTCTCACTCTTATTGACCCATATGCTTCTCAAGAAATTAACTCGTGTGAAAACTCTTTTGATAATAATGATGTTGATTTCTTAGATGACTCTATTTGCATGCTATTTGATGAGGATGATAGTATGGTTGTGGTAGATATAAATTTGAATAAGGATATTGTGATTCCCACTGTGGTAGATGAGATAGAACCGAATTTGGATATGCTTGACTTGAAGAATGCTAAGATTGAGAATGTGTATATGCCTGTTGTAGACCCGATTTGGGAGGGATTTGTGAACAGTAGTCATAAATGTTTTGATGCGGATTTTGCTAAATATTTTCACATCCCGAAATTTTGTGAACATCACTTGAGTCTCACATGCCAATTTATGTATCTTCTTGGTTATCTAATTGGTGCTCACAACATTAGATTAATTCAAATTAGGAGATATGTACATCTATATGCTTTTTCGCCAGGATAATTGTCAACAGGAGTCGGGCTAACGACATTAAACAAATGCGCTTCGTGGGAGGCAACCCATGCATTAGTATAGGAAAAAAGAAAAAAAAAAGAATTTGGAGTGTTGTGTTAAAAAAAAAAAAAAAATCAAAAAATCAAAAAAATAAAAAAAAATCGAATTTTTTGGGTGTCACGCAGGAGCAACCTGCGTTACAGGGCAATTTGCGCGCCTGTTGCGCAAGTTGCGCCTGCGCAACTGACTCTGAGGCAATTTGCGGCCCAGACGCGCAGGTTGCATTAGCGTGTCTGGAAGGGAGGCAACCTGCTGTTCAATCGCGCAGTTTGCGCGTGATGCAGAGAGGAGATCAAAAAAATTTTCAGCTGTGTCCAGGTTTTGTGCGTGTGTTGATGTGTATTATATAAAAAAAAAAAAAAATCTTTTTCTACCCCATTCTTTTTATACACCCCCATTCTCTCTAATTCTAATCCTTTTTCAATTCCAAAACCTTCCATCTTTTCTCCAAAAATTCTAAACCTATTTCTATTCTAATTCTTATTTCTTATTATTATTATTATTATTATTATTATTATTATTATTATTATTATTATTATTATTATTATTATTATAGTTATTATTTATTATTATTATTATTATTATTATTATTTTATCTTTAGTATTATTATTATTATTATTTATTATTCTTATTATTAATATTATTATTTTTATTTTTATACCCACCTAAAAATCCAATTCCTCTTCTAATTTATTTAAATCTCTAAAAATTCAATTCTATAGAGGAATTTAATTGCAAGTTCACCTCTTTGATTCGTATTGGGTAAATCTTTTTCTCTAATCTTATTTTTATTACGAATTTGTGTTCTTGTCAATTGTGGGTTTTGTAGTATTCAGGCAAGGTAACCAGTCTATGGAGCTCGTGCGCAATAGCCTCCGCCAGATTCATTCAAGGAGGGTGACTGCTTCGATATTCAGGTATGTTTTCTACTATCCCTTGTATTTACTTCCATTCAATGAGGACATTGAACATTTTAAGTTTGGGGGTGGTTTGAGGGATTAGTAGTTGTTGTTGTATTATTTGTTCATATAGGATTTCATGATTTGCATATTAGTAGTAGTAAATTATGCATTGATGTTTGTGTTATCTACGTTTGTTTCATATAGGACATTCTGTTTTTATGTTCGTATATCATGTGAGTTCATGTTAGTTTGCATTTGCACCCATGCTTGATAGGAATTTTGTGTTGTTGACGCTTTTGATTGAGAAGTGATATGCTTTGTTCTTGTGCACACACATACACTAGTAAGTTGAAGCTAGTAGACTTATTGAATGTTGTAAGTGATTAGAAGGACATGAATATGTGCAAGATGATTTAGTTCGCATGCTTTGAATACAAGTAGGTGCGTTAGAGAGATTTTTTGCTTGGGATTGAGTATGTTTTTCCACCAAGTGAGATTTTGAGCCTTATTGCATAATATCTGCAATTTATTCGTTTGCTTGAGTGTCCACAGATTGTTTGCATTGCTAGCAGTTGTTTGAGGTCTTTCTTGAAACGCATGACATTATTTGACGATTAAAATGATAAAGGCAATTAGGAATAACCACATATTTTCCCATATTACCACACCATGTTTACATGATCAATTAGTTAACCCGTTGAGCTTAATCCTATTTTTTCGGTGACATACCACATTACTTGCCTAGACTTTTTTCTTGTATTGGCCTTACATTAATTTGAACCACATTGTCAAAGGCTAGTAGAGTGCTTAAGGGAGTAATAAGGTGTGCAAAGAGGGGTTTATTGTTGGTCTTACTTCTGGGGGAAATATTGAAAATTGGGTTTGGTTGTGTACTTGATAGTCGGCATATGTAATAAAATTATGGGATCATTGTTATTGTTTATATTATTGTTTGTGTTCTATTTAGCTCTAAAAAAAAAAAAAAAAAAAAAGAAAAAAAAAAAAAACCATATATTATGAGAGCATGTTTGTATTTGTTATGATCCTATTTTAGTCGACTAGTCGAGTGTTTGTTTAGTAAAAATTATGTGGGGGGGGGGAAATAGGGTGTTGTGTATGATTTATTATGGTACTTACTAGCTTTTGACACTTCACCTGTTTTGGCTTATTTGACATACCTTGTCCCTAGCCCCGTTACAACCCAAATAAAGACCTTTTGATTATCGTCATTGATGTATGTTGTGTTAAGAGTTAGATTGATACCAAATGTCAAGCATGCTTATGATTTTGTTGGAATTGAGTGATACACTTACCCTTGTTCTTGAGAGAGTATTCTTTTGTGAGTGGATTGTGAGTGTTTGCTTGTTTTTGCGTATGAGATCCCGAGTTTTGTCTCAAAGATGTACTCTTGTAGGCTTAGCATGTTTACTAACTTATTCTTACACTTGACATGGGCTTGTGAGAACTTATGCATGTTCATTGAGTAGACTATGTGAATACTTGCACTTTCGACACCAAGACATTGCGTATTTACTTTGATTCTTAAGTTGATATGGCATGAGAGGATTTGAAGGTATGGTAGATTAGATTAATTGCATTTGCATATTAGTTGCATTCATGCATTGCATTGCATTAGGTTAAATGGATTTTGTGGGTACATTCACTATAGGCCCTCACGAGACCTTACTCGTCCACTAGGGCTGCCTAGGGGTTTAAAGGGCTTGTTGCATATGCCAAATGCAACCGTGATCACCTACGGAAGTGGTACTAGTTAGATAGTGTAATTGTTTATGCTTGAGGACAAGCATCGGTTTAAGTTTGGGGGTGTTTGATAAGTGGATTTTATATCTACTTGGAGCATTCTAAATCGGCTTAAATTGATTGTCTTGGACTCAAGTTTCTTGTAGTTTTGATGTGTTTTGCTTAGTTGTGCAGGTTTACAAGAATGTTGATTATGGTGGATGTTTCCATTATTTTTGGAGAATTAATTGATTAAAATTCGGATTTCTGAGAAGGGTTGCGCAGTCTACACTGTTTTGGCCATATCTTGAGTTCTACAACTCCGTTTGAGGCCCGTAAGCAGTCCACGCGAAGATAACGAGATTCTCTATCATTCTAAAGAGGCCCAGACGTCCAAGCACAACTGGAAAGGTTCGGAAAAACAGAAGAAAAGAAGATACGAATTTTCCTTAATAAAACATATTCAATTTAGGAAACGTATTTTGCAGAAATTCTATTATAATTCTGTTTTGGTATTTTCTTGCTGGGCAAGACTTTTAGAGCCTATATAAACACATCTAGATATAGTTTTTAGGGATCGAAAAATTATTGTACATAACTTGTATATTCTAGTATAGAGAGATTGGAGATAGCTATTCACTTTTCTTTGGAGATTGAAGGTTTTTCTCTATTCTTTATAATATTATGTGTTCATATTATATCTCTTGCTTTATTAGTTTAATTATGTATGAGTAGATAATTAATCTAGGGTTAAGTAGAACCCTAGTTATGATTGATGTGTGATTTTCCCAATTCCCCCAATTTGATTGTTTAATTGCTCTTGCTTATTGAGTTGTTTTAATTAGCAATTACAAATCAGACGTGATTATGTTTATTGTTTGAACCATTGTCTATTTATCAACGAGAGTTGGATTTAGATGGTTGTGATTTATCCAATGAGGACATGAACTTCTCCATGAGAATAGGTAGAACGGATTGTTAGGAAGTTAGGGTGCTGTGATTAATGTCTCTAAATTGCATGATACCATGAGAATAGGCTTGATTGTATTTTAGAGAAGCCATTAATACTTGAGAGAGGTTATTGGTAATTTATAGGGCGCACCTTTCCTGTTGAGTATTATACGATTGATTGGGGAGGGAATTCACGATTGCATTAATTCATGCTAGTGGGGACACTTAATTCTGGATGTTTTAGTTAATTGATTAATTGCATTAGTATAAAATTAGTATAATAATCTTTGATATTTTATTGTGTTACTTGCTTGGCTGAATTGAATCGAGAACAACTGGTGATTGACATGTTTGTCTCTGTGGGATCGACTCTGACTTACCCTACTACATAGTTAGAAGGATTTGTTAGATATTATTATTTGATAGGCACGCGACAGCCTTGTCATGGTTCTTGAATTGTTTCAGAGACTATAATGTTTTGGGCTACTTGGGTAGACACAGGTGGGTTCTCCTCCAAATGAGATTCCTGAGCCATTTCACCACAAAAGAAAGAAGAATTGTAGAGAGTAGGAAGATGAGTTTTAAGAATTACCTGAAAATGATGTGGATAATGAATTGCAGGTATTTCATCTACATTCTTTTCATTGTCCTTCTTTATAATGTCAGATAAAATTCTCTTTTGCTGTACATAAGAAGAAACACAATGTTCCCTACCAAATCTAGCTTCAACATCAGGAATAAAATGGTTAATAAACATTTGCATAAATCTATGATAATAAACCATTTTCCTGTTTTGATCTCTTAACCCAAGTTTGATACACATCTGACTTAAGATAATATGACCAATGTTAACTACTCTGTCATAAAGCAAACTATAAGCAATATGTGATGTAACAGAAGTAATTTGCTGAAAAGAACTACATTTACCAGTAAAACATTTAGCAATTTGATCAAAGAAGAAAGACCATTCCTTTCTAAGAAAAGACCTATTCAACTGGCTCATGTTGTCTAGAGATCCACTATAACCTAATTCAGACAACATAGTTCTCACATTATCATCAGATGGTACATTCTCATAAATCAAACTAACAGGTAAGTGAAGTACTAAATTAACAACAGATTCAATAATATCAAATGAGTCTTGTCCTAAATGTAGAACAATCTTACCTGATTGACTCTGAGTAGAATCAATTACCTCAGCATTCTCCCAAGCTTGTGAAATAGCTTCTTGATTAATTTGTGGAGATGCTTGATAGTGTTAGTGCCCTAGAGACAATGTAATTATGCTTCTAGGATAAACTATTTTGTTATTCAGTGATTATGTTATATCGATTATTCAACAATGATTTATTATATCTTTATTTACTGCGATATAAATATTAGAACAATAAATGTCCTTGGAATATGTAACATGTATTCTATATCTTTAAGTATGTGACTTAAAAAATGAGATTATAAGAATAGTGTTAATATTCCTAAATATCCCTAATCGAGCATTATTAATATGGGACAATTATAATGCATAAAGATTAGTATGTTTGTTGACTGATGACCACATCTCATTGGTCATAGGTATAGTGATACTAAAGTCAAGAACATAGGTGCATGTAATATTCTACATGGCACTGGATTGACCCACAGTGAGTTTCTACATGTTGATAATGTCATTAGAAAGACTCACAGTGATAATGGTGTAATGATCCTTAGACTTGAGATCATTATATTTCTATACGAGGATTAATATACTTTGACTACATTAAAAGTTACCTTTGACCGGGTGATGATAAAAATGTACATCGGGTATATTATGAGACGTATGAGAAATATGAATGATATATAAAGGATTTAACCCTCCTATTATTAGGAGAGATATTATTGGCCTCGTGATTGAGTGAGACTATAAAATGCATGGTCGTGCTCAAATAATGATTTGTCTTAATAGTCTACTCATGTATCAAGTAAACCCGGATTAAATTATGAAGAGGATGACTAAAAACATGCCTCGAGTTTAATTTATAATATTTGGTTAAAGGGATTATATTACACGGAAACATTATATCACGAAAGGTTTAATTGGATCACCAATTATTATTATTACTTGGGTATCAATGATGTATTACTAGATGCCACTCATTGTTTATAATTTTATTATTGGATATTAAAATTATTGCCAACGTAATAATAACCTAAAGGGTTACACAATAAGAACGTTTTAAAAGGAGTTTTAATTTAAATATTAGATTTACATTAAATAATTAAAATTCGAAATTGATTATGGAATCAGATTTCGTTTTTAATTAAATGATTATAAATTCGAAATTGGATAAATAATTAATTGAGTTGGACTTAGTTAATTAAATGTTATTTCGAATTTAATTCATTAAAAAAACCCAAATCAGTTTGTTTTAATTGAAGCCCAAGCTGATTAGGGTTAGGCCCATCTTTCTCCCTATAAATACATAAAGATGTATTGGTTAGGAAAACACTTTTGCAAAATCGTTTTTCTTAAAAACCCTAGCTGCTCTATTCTTTGAGAGGCTGATTTTGGCTAGTACCTGCTCCTTGGATCGTTGGACGATCGAACGTTCGTGTGGACGATTTAGAGACGCGGATCTTGCATCAAAGGTTTGCATGGTGATCACAATCTAGGACCTCCATCTGTCAACCGAATTCGTAAAGCTTCATAAAGGTACTGATTCTATTCACCATAATCAACATGTCTTATACATGGATCCTATGATTAGGGTTTCGGATTTTTATTGTTTTTACGACTGTTTTTCGCTGCGTTTATGCCCCGAAACCCTTCAATGGTATCAGAGCTACGTGTATAAGAGGTTGGTTTGGTTACGTGTTTACTGTATTATTACGAGTATGCATGTTTGATGAATCTGCCATGATACAGTTATGTTATATGTGTGATATAATGAATCTGTATATTCTGATATGATGATGCTAGCATGTTTAGAATCTGCCATGACTCATATGTATGTGATCTGTTAATGATATGTATGCTGCTTGGTTTGTATGATGATATAAACTGTCGGATGGATGTTATTGGATATGATCCGTATACAGGGATTAGGGTTATGTGTATGCTGATACATGTTTTATGGTAACTGGAATTAAGGTCGCATGTATACTGATATATGCTTCTGGAATCGAATTCTGGTAAGGATTTGCTTGTATTTTGATACGTAATATTGCAAAATTTTCCACCATCGGGGGGCGATCCGCGTGGTTAGGGCTTGTGACAAATTTGGGCTTGTGACATATGCTTTATTCATGTGATATATTTTGATATGATGTTCTTAAGTGTTAATTGAGCATGGTGATTGGTTATGGCCTTGAGACCCATAGGTTAATGGTTTTAATTATTGTGGTTTGGTTTTATAAATACGACTTGCATGTCATTTTCTTGGTGCTTTGTAATTGTTCATCTCGAATGTAACTCGAGTTCTTATGTAAGTACATTAGTATAGTTATGTTTTATATTCTATGCAATAAGAAGATCATTGGAAGCATGCAATGAAGGATCAATGGAGATGAAGGTTGATGACACAAAGAAGACATGTATTTATGAAGACCAACTATGTAATAATTTAGTTTTATTAACCACCATAGATTGACCTAGATTTTTCCATTAGCTTGGAAAGATCATATAGGATTGGGCCATAACCAAGCACGATTTTACATTCATGCACTTTACATATGATGATATGTATGCGTAATGATAGATATGCATGCTTAATTAGATTAAGTAGAATGTATGTATGTATTAGATACATCACCCATGCCATGCCTGCTTAAATAAGATAAAATCTGTAACGACTCGAGATTTTAAAATTTACTATAACGACTATGAGATTTCTGTATTTAATGAAATACGGAATTAAATACGAATTTTCAATTATTTCGATATGGGGAGATTTTGTCAAAAACGGGTCATACCTATAAGGAAGTTGGATATTAAGTGAGGCCGCTTGTGACTCCTCCAACAACCTGGAATTCAAACCATTGGTGAATATTGATTTGAAGTATTTAATTCAAGGAAAAATTGGGAATCTTTTTATGATGGGATCATGGTCGTTTTTAATAAACCACTAACAGAATATTAAGTTTAAGATGCCTTCCAAATGGGAAACACTCGTCAAGACCTAGATCGACAAAGGGTAGGTGCGCCAAAGCAGAGTACCCTCGTTTATCGTGGTAAGGCGCGATCGAGTAAGTTAGTGATACTCAAATGTTAGACCTTTGGGTTTGACTTAACTAAGTTACCACAATAGGATTATGAACTTAGAGGCATAGAGTTTGGTAAGATTTACTGGATGAATATGAACAAATGTTGTTCCACCAAACTATCCAAGAGTTATATATGATATAATTGACAAATGTTGTCTACCTAAATAATCATTTTAAGGAGAAAAGCCAAAGCTGACCTTAAAAGGGATGAAATATGGATCTTGGCTCACTAGAAAGGTTTAGAGAAACTTTTCCGAATTGATAGGTAGGGCTATTAATTTGATAAAAATAGTGGGAGATATATATTATGAATATATATGAATAATCACTTGAACATAATTTAACAATTCCGTAGACTAATTATTTTATGCATTTTAACATTGTAGATATTCGAAATGGCAAACAACACAAACAACACTTTCTCTGTGCGATGAGTCCTTGAGAAGGACAAGCTTACAGGATCAAACTTCCTTGACTGGTCTAGGAATTTGAGAATTGTTCTCATGCAGGAAAAGAAATCTTATGTGATTGATATTCCTCCACCGGCAGCCCCTGCTGCTAATGCCACTCAAGATCAACGAAATGCTTATCAGAAGCATATTGATGATGCTACTGATGTGGCTTGTCTTATGCTTGCTACTATGGATGCTGAGCTTCAGAAGCAACATTTTGATATGAATGCTTATACTATGTTTGAACATCTTTCGACGATGTTTCAATCACAGGCTCGTGTGGAAAAGTTCAACACAAGCAAAGCACTCTTCTCGTGCAAGCAGGGCAACGGACCAGTCGGACCACATGTTCTAAAGATGATCGGGTATTGTGATTACCTTTCTCGTTTGGGTTTCCCGCTTCAGCGAGAGGCTCAAGTCGATATAATCTTGCAATCTTTGAACAGCGACTATACTCAGTTCATTATGACTTTTAATATGACTGAGCAAGATAAGACTCCTATGGAATTGTTGGCCATGCTGAGGACCACTGAAGCAAATATGGTCAAGGCAACTGAGAAAGCTCCCATAATGATGGTGGGCAAGAAAGGTGCTAAGGGAAAAGGGAAATGGAAGGGCAAGAAAAAGGTAGCATCAAAAGATCTTGGTCCTTCTAAGCCCTCTTTCAAAAAGGCTAAAAAGCCGAAGGGAGATGTCGTACAGGCTGACAAAGGTGAATGTCACTACTGCAAGAAGCCTGGTCACTGGAAGAGAAACTGTCCTGTTTACTTGGAGGATCTGAAGAAGAAGAAGGCTGCGCAAGCTTCTACTTCAGGTATTTATGTTATAGAAGTCAATCTGTCTATTTCTACATCTTGGGTATTGGATACTGGATGTGCTTCTCACATTTGTATAAATGTGCAGGAACTGCAGAGAAGTAGGACTTTGGCTAAGGGAGAAGTTGACCTACGCGTTGGCAATGGAGCAAAGGTTGCTGCTTTAGCTGTAGGGACTTATCATTTATCGTTGCCCACAGGGCTCATTTTAGAACTTGAGAACTGTTTTTACGTGCCTGCGATTTGCAGAAACATTATTTCCGTTTCTTGTTTGGACAAGATTGGTTTTTCTTTCTTAATTCAGAACAATAGTTGTTCCTTTTCATTGAATAATGTTACCTATGGGGTTGCACGTTTGTTTAATGGTTTATATGTTCTTGATCTTGATACTTCTGTCTATAACATAAATAACAAACATCTTAAAACAAATGACTCAAATCATACATACCTCTGGCACTGTCGTTTAGGCCATATAAATGAGAATCGCATTTCCAAGTTACATAAGGATGGATACTTGGACAAGTTTGATTTCGAATCATACGAGGAATGTGAACCATGTCTCATTGGCAAAATGACTAAAGCTCCTTTTACCGGTCAAGGTGAGAGGGCCACCAAACGATTGGAACTGATACATAGTGATGTATGTGGTCCAATGCGTACGATGGCAAGAGGTGGCTATTACTATTTCATAACCTTTACTGATGATTTTAGTAGATACGGATATGTGTATCTTTTGAAGAACAAATCCGAATCGTTTGAAAAATTCAAAGCGTATAAGGCTGAAGTAGAGAAGCAAAAGAGCAAAAGTATTAAAACTCTACGATCTGATCATGGGGGAGAATACTTAAGCTTAGAATTTAAGAATTTCTTAAAGGAGTGTGGTATCGTATCACAACTCACTCCTCCTGGAACACCACAATGGAATGGGGTGTCTGAAAGGAGAAATCGTACCTTGTTGGACATGGTGCGATCGATGATGAGTCATGCGGATCTTCCAATTAGTTTCTGGGGTTATGCCCTAGAGACGGCTGTACAAACACTAAACCGTGTTCCTTCAAAATCGGTTCAAAAGACACCATATGAGTTATGGACTGAAAAACGTAATAGCGTTTCATTTATGAAAGTTTGGGGATGAGAAGCGTTTGTGAAACGTTTGATCTCTGATAAGCTAGGACCGAAATCAGACAAGTGTAATTTTGTAGGATACCCATTGGAAACTTAAGGGTATTTTTCTATAAACCTTCTGAGAACAAAGTGTTTGTTGCTCGAACGGCTGTATTTCTAGAGAGAGAACTACTTTCTAAGAAAAACAGTGGGAGGACAATAGATCTCGATGAGGATCGAGAACTACAAGATGTTGTTGAACCAGAGTTGGAACATGAGCAGAATGAGACTCAAGATGTTGAGAACAATACTGCTCAAGAAACATAGGTCGTTCGTAGATCAAGTAGGATTCGCCATGAGCCAGAGAGATATTATGGATTTCTCCTGACTCAAAGTGGCGATGTGATGCTTGTAGATAATGATGAGCCTCTCACCTACAAGGATGCTATGAATAGTCCAGATTCTGAGAGATGGCAGGAAGACATGAAATCTGAGATGGATTCCATGTATGAAAACAAAGTATGGACTTTGGTTGCACCACCTGATGGGGTTAAACCCATAGAATGCAAGTTGGTTTTCAAGAAGAAAACTGACATGGATGGAAATTTACAGACCTACAAAGCAAGACTGGTGGCGAAAGGTTTCAAGCAAATTCATGGTATAGACTATGATGAAACTTTTTCACCGGTAGCTATGGTCAAATCCATCAGGATTTTGCTTGCGATAGCGGGTTATTATGACTATGAAATCTGGCAAATGGATGTCAAGACTGCTTTCCTAAATGGAAGCTTAGAAGAGGATGTGTACATGACACAACCTGAGGGTTTTGTTGATCCAAAGTTTGCTAGAATGGTTTGTAAGTTGCTACGATCTATTTATGGATTGAAGCAGGCCTCAAGGAGGTGGAACATCCGTTTTGATGAAACAGTCAAAGATTTTGGCTTCATACAAAATGAGGATGAGCCGTGTGTTTACAAGAAGGTTAGTGGGAGCCATGTGGCATTCCTAGTATTATATGTGGATGACATATTACTAATAGGGAATGACATTCCTTCTCTACAGGCTGTGAAGACTTGGTTGGGAAAAAGTTTCTCGATGAAAGACTTAGGCGATGCTACCTATATCTTAGGGATCAGGATCTATAGAGATAGATCTAAAATATTAATCGGCCTAAGTCAGAGTACATACATTGACAAAATATTGCATCGTTTTGGAATGCAAGAGGGAAAGAGGGGCTTTGTCCCGGTGTCTCATGGGATAGTGATCTCAAAGGAAAACTGTCCTAAGTCATCAGATGATAAGGACCGTATGAGTAAAGTACCATATGCTTCGGCAATTGGTTCTATAATGTATGCGATGATATGTACTCGTCCTGATGTCTCGTATGCTTTAAGCATGACGAGCAGGTACCAGTCAAATCCTGGTGAGGGTCACTGGACAGCTGTCAAGAATATTCTTAAGTACCTTAAACGGACTAAAGATTCGTTCTTGATATACGGAGGAGATGAGAAGCTGGTTGTAAAAGGTTACACTGATGCTAGTTTCCAGACAGATAGGGATGATTCTGTGTCCCAGTCTGGATTCGTGTTTTGTCTAAATGGAGGTGCTGTAAGCTGGAAAAGTTCGAAGCAAGAGACAGTAGCTGATTCTACAATGGAAGCTGAGTATATTGCTGCCAGTGAAGCAGCCAAAGAGGCTGTTTGGATTCGAAAATTTATTTCGGGACTTGGTGTGGTTCCGTCGATCGCAGATCCAGTTGATCTGTATTGCGATAACAATGGAGCTATTGCTCAGGCAAAGGAACCGAGGTCCCATTCCAAAGCAAAGCATATACTTAGGAGATATCACCTTCTTCGAGAGATAAACGAGAGAGGAGATATACATATATGTAAAGTGCATACTAATGATAATGTTGCGGACCCACTGACCAAAGCTTTGTCGCAGCAGAAGCACGAAGGTCACACTAGTTCCATGGGTATTAGATACATAGGCGATTGGCTCTAGTGCAAGTGGGAGATTGATAGTGTTAGTGCCCTAGAGACAATGTAATTGTGCTTCTAGGATAAACTATTTTGTTATTCAGTGATTATGTTATATCGATTATTCAACAATGATTTATTATATCTTTATTTACTGCGATATAAATATTAGAACAATAAATGTCCTTGGAATATGTAACATGTATTCTATATCTTTAAGTATGTGACTTAAAAAATGAGATTATAAGAATAGTGTTAATATTCCTAAATATCCCTAATCGAGCATTATTAATATGGGATAATTATAATGCATAAAGATTAGTATGTTTGTTGACTGATGACCACATCTCATTGGTCATAGGTATAGTGATACTAAAGTCAAGAACATAGGTGCATGTAATATTCTACATGGCACTGGATTGACCCACAGTGAGTTTCTACATGTTGATAATGTCATTAGAAAGAATCACAGTGATAATGGTGTAATGATCCTTAAACTTGAGATCATTATATTTCTATACGAGGATTATTATACTTTGACTACATTAAAAGTTACCTTTGACCGGGTGATGATAAAAATGTACATCGGGTATATTATGAGACGTATGAGAAATATGAATGATAGATAAAGGATTTAACCCTCCTATTATTAGGAGAGATATTATTGGCCTCTTGATTGAGTGAGACTATAAAATGCATGGCCGTGCTCAAATAATGATTTGTCTTAATAGTATACTCATGTATCAAGTAAACCCGGATTAAATTATGAAGAGGATGACTAAAAACATGCCTCGAGTTTAATCTATAATATTTGGTTAAAGGGATTATATTACACGGAAACATTATATCACGAAAGGTTTAATTGGATCACCAATTATTATTATTACTTGGGTAGCAATGATGTATTACTAGATGCCACTCATTGTTTATAATTTTATTATTGGATATTAAAATTATTGCCAACGTAATAATAACCTAAAGGGTTACACAATAAGAACGTTTTAAAAGGAGTTTTAATTTAAATATTAGATTTACATTAAATAATTCAAATTCGAAATTGATTATGGAATCAGATTTCGTTTTTAATTAAATGATTATAAATTCGAAATTGGATAAATAATTAATTGAGTTGGACTTAGTTAATTAAATGTTATTTCGAATTTAATTCATTAAAAAAACCCAAATCAGTTTGTTTTAATTGAAGCCCAAGCTGATTAGGGTTAGGCCAATCTTTCTCCCTATAAATACATAAAGATGTATTGGTTAGGAAAACACTTTTGCAAAATCGTTTTTCTTAAAAACCCTAGCTGCTCTATTCTTTGAGAGGCTAGAGAGAGAGAGAGGCTGATTTTGGCTAGTACCTGCTCCTTGGATCGTTGGACGATCGAACGTTCGTGTGGACGATTTAGAGACGCGGATCTTGCATCAAAGGTTTGCGTGGTGATCACAATCTAGGACCTCCATCTGTCAACCGAATTCGTAAAGCTTCGTAAAGGTACTGATTCTATTCACCATAATCAACATGTCTTATACATGGATCCTATGATTAGGGTTTCGGATTTTTATTGTTTTTACGACTGTTTTTCGCTGCGTTTATGCCCCGAAACCCTTCAATGCTGTCAATGCATAACTTAATGGTCCATTCGCCAGAAAGTCCATGATTGGATGAAAATCAGTTAATACTCCTTCCTTGTTGGTGATAGCTGCTACATGATTGTTCATCATAAAATCGAAGTCACCAAACTTGAAAGCTACTGACTTAGGTAATCTTCTCTGAGCTGCCATTTTTAATCTGAAAAGAACTTGAAAAATTGATTAGAGTTTCAAAACAAATATATTTCACAAATCTTTCAGACCATTATCCCACGTTGACACGTAGATTGACAGGTGTCAGTCCCTGAAAAATGCGGTTATCCATGATTTTTGGAAAATAAAATCCAAAATTGATTTTCATGAAATAAATCAGGGTATTAATCAATACTGATCAGCTTCCTTTTCCTGTTGTGACCTCCATCAAAATAATCACAAAAGCAATGTGATTTAAAAAATAATAATAAACCTCAAATCCTGATGGTCACACTTGAAATCCTGATCAATATCATCCTGATTCCATAGACTTAATATGGAGTTTCCACGTGGCATTTTTCTTTTATCTGAAAAAGAAATAAACAATTAATCTGAACAAAATCAATTGGTTAGATATATTCGATATTTCTTGAAAAAACAAGAAATACAGTCACACGCGATAATTAGCATCTGACTTCATTAAAACTTCCAAGTGACTGTTCAGCTTCTCACGTCTTTCTTTAAAAGAAACAGGCGCCTTATGCCATTCTCCATAAACCTTTCAATTTCTGTTCTTCACAACAATGCTCCTCAAACCAAAATTCCATTCAAATCCATTCTTTAGATCTTTCACGGTCGATGAACATCCTGTTCTTGATCATCTCTTTGAAAAGATGACTCTTCGCATCGAACTAATCATGGATGGATTGGTTTTCGATAATATCCAGAGGTTTCTCCTAGAACATCCATCTATTGGATACAATCTTCCCCTAACCTCCTCAAAACTTGAGGATGAAGAATTTGGCCGAGAGTCTGAGGTTGATCTTGATGGAGATGCTATTCATTTAAGTTAGCTACTCTCATTCAAGTCGCCCAGACAAGGAATCCAAGAGTAGATGAGGCTATTCAATCCCCTGATGGATTTCTTGAGATGCTCCTTGTCCTATACCTCAAAATTCATATCAATAGACAAGTATAGGATTATCAGTAGAAGTTAGACAAAAAGATGTTGTATTTCATTTCCATATATGTAATGCTTTCAATTAATGAAAATACAATTTCTTATTATCTACTTGTCTTTTGATTATTGAATGATGTATAAATTATCAGTATGCAAATATTAAAACATGCTGGCATAGACTTAACACATCATAGAATTAGATTACTACACAAAGTAAACGTCAGGATCTGAAACATTTTCATAATCCTGATACTGACACAATACTGATGACGTCAGCATCCTGATAACAAATCTAATCCTGATGATTATTAACAAGTCTATCATACTGAAATTTATCAAGGCAAAGTGTTATAGCTAAAGAATTTAACAATCAAATATAGATCCTGACAAGAATATCAAGTCTATAAGCTAAAAACAACATACCTTGCTACTATTGCAGATGTTAAAGATCTAAAAATTTAACATTCCTAACTCACTTACTAATCTACTGAATATAGTCTCATCAAGTGGTTTAGTTAGAATATCTGCAAGCTGTTTGTCAGTAGGAACAAAATGGAGTTCCACAGTACCATTCTCAATATGTTCTCTAATAAAATGATACCTGACATCAATGTGCTTAGTCCTTGAATGTTGAACTGGATTTTCTGCAATTTTAATAGCACTAGTATTATCACAAAACATAGGAATATTACTAAGTGTCATACCATAATCCATCAACTGATTTCTTATCCAAAGGAGCTGTGCACAACAACTGCTTGCTGCTATGTACTCAGCTTCTGCAGTTGAGGTTGAAACAGATTGTTGCTTCTTGCTTGCCCAAGAAATCAATCTATTTCCCAAGAATTGACATGTACCTGTAGTGCTTTTCCTGTCTATTTTACACCATGCATAATCAGAGTCTGAATAGCCAATTAGAAAGAAATCAGATTCTCTAGGGTACCACAAACCAAGATTTGGAGTTCCTTTGAGATATCTAAAAATTCTCTTCACAGCAATTAAATGAGATTCCTTAGGATCACTTTGGAATCTAGCACATAAACAGGTAGAAAACATTATATCTGGCCTACTTGCAGTTAAATATAACAATGAGCCTATCATGCCTCTATAACTAGTATTATCCACACTCTTCCCCTTAGGATCAGAGTCTAGTTTAGTGGCTGTAGCCATGGGTGTTTTTGCAACTGCACAGTCTTGAAAGTCAAACCTTCTTAAAAGATCTTTGATATACTTTGACTGATTAATGAAAATACCAGTCTCAGTCTGTTTGACCTGCAAGCCTAAGAAATAATTTAATTCACCCATCATGCTCATCTGATACTTAGACTGCATAAGCTTACTAAACTTAGCACACAACTTTTCATTAGTAGAGCCAAAAATAATATCATCAACATAAACTTGAACTAAAAGCAATTCACCTTTTATCTTTCTAAAGAATAGAGTTTTGTCAATTGTACCTCTTGTGAAGCCATTTTCAAGAAGAAATTTAGACAAAGTCTCATACCATGCTCTTGGTGCCTGCTTTAGTCCATAGAGTGCCTTGTCAAGTTTGTAGACATGATTTGGAAATTTTGGATCAACAAATCTAGGTGGCTATTCCACATATACTTCCTCATCAAGTTTGCCATTTAGAAAAGCACTCTTTACATCCATCTGGTATACCTTGAATTTTGAATGAGCTGCAAATGCAAGAAACATTCTGATTGCTTCCAATCTTGCTACAGGTGCAAAGGTCTCATCATAATCAATGCCTTCTTCCTGAGAATAACCCTTGGCCACCAGTCTTGATTTGTTTCTTACAATCATACCAGATTCATCTAGCTTGTTTCTGAAAACCCATCTTGCACCAATAATAGATCTATCTTTAGGTCTTGGTACCAGTTTCCAGACTTTGTTTCTCTCAAACTCATTTAACTCCTCCTGCATTGCAATTACCCAATCAGGATCCTGTAAGGCTTCTTCAACCTTCTTAGGTTCATTCTTTGAGAGAAAGAAACTATACAAGCATTCATTTTGAATTGATCTTCTAGTTCGAACACCACTATTTGGATCACCAATAATCAAATCTTCAGTATGATCCTTGGTCCATTTTCTAACAGGTGGTAGATTAACTCTGCTAGTCTCTCCCCCTAAGTTAGTGGTATCTCTAATAGAAGAATTCTCTCTGCCTTCAATAACTCTCCTTTGATCAGTAGAATCAGTAGATTCCATATTGCTGCTAGTTACTGATCTTCCTTCAGTAGACTCTGAAAGATCAGTTCCTGATGGAATAGACTCTGAAAGATCAGTTCCTGATGGAGTAGACTCTGAATAGCTAGTCTGCTCCTGATGATCAATGTGTTCTCTTTGATTTATTTGCTCCCCCTCAACAGTAGCATTCCTTTGAGAAGCAATAGAAATTCCTTCTGGAGAAACTTCATCATCACTGGAGAGTATCTCAGAATTCTTCAGATTTTCAAATTCCAATTTGTCATGGCTTTCATCAGTTTGCAAAATTCCAAATTTCTTATCATCAAATGCAACATGAATTGATTCCATAAATATGTGAGTTCTGAGATTATAAACTTTGAAGGCCTTAGATGCTGAATATCCTAGAAAAATTGCTTCATCCGATTTGGCTTCAAATTTTCCAAGTTGTTCTGGATGAACTTTTAGGACATAGCATTTGCATCCAAAGATGTGAAAGTATTTCACACTTGGTTTCTTTCCTTTGATCATCTCATAGGGAGTTTTTCCATGACTATTTTCCAAGGTACAGTTTTGAGTGAAACATGCAGTGTTAATAGCTTCTGCCCAAAAGTAGGTTGGAAGTTTTGCATCTGCAAGCATGGTTCTTGCTGCCTCTATGAGAGTCCTATTCTTTCTTTCCACTACACCATTCTGCTGAGGTGTACCAGGTGCAGAAAACTGTTGAGTGATTCCATTGTCTGCACAAAACCCCTCCATTGTAGAATTCTTGAATTTTGTACCATTGTCACTCCTAAGTACTTTAACTTTGTACTCATAGTTATTCTGAATATTCTTGACAAGTTCAATGATTTGTTGAAGAGCTTCATCCTTCTTGTGTAGAAAGAACACCCATGTAAACCTTGTGAAATCATCCACTATCACTAGAGCATATCTTTTCTTGCTGATAGACATAATGTTTACTGGACCAAACAGATCAAGATGTAGCATGTGAAATGGTTCAGTAATTGAATTTTCAGTCTTGCTCTTGAAAGTGGTTCTTCTTTGCTTTCCAAGCTGACATGCATCACAAAGTCCATCTTGCACATAATTTGCCTGAGGTAGGCCTCTCACCAGATTGTGCTTAACAAGTTGATTAAGTTTCTTGAAGTTAAGATGTGAGAGCTTCTTGTGCCAATTCCAGCTTTCATCACTTGTTGCTTTGCTGTAGAGACATCTAACAATTCCTTTAGATGTATCACTTAAGCTGGCTTCATATATGTTACCATGTCTTTGACCAGTTAGAACAATGTCTCCATTCTGCATATTCAAGATTTTGCATCCTTATTTGTTAAAGATTGATTTGTAACCTTTATCACCCAGTTGACTTATGCTTAAAAGAGTATGTTTCAAGCCTTCAACCAGTGCTACATTTTCTATGATGACATTCCCCAAAACAATTGAGCCATATCCCAGAGTTTCTCCTTTGTTGCCATCTCCAAAAGATATTACTGGGCCAGCTATCCAGGTTTGTCTGAACCATTTGTCATCAATGCAATGTTGTCATAATCCAATTCATCTTCAGAATCACTGGAATCAGCCCAATCCTTCTGT
This sequence comes from Kitagawia praeruptora, assembly GCA_037693485.1. Lineage (NCBI taxonomy): Eukaryota > Viridiplantae > Streptophyta > Magnoliopsida > Apiales > Apiaceae > Kitagawia > Kitagawia praeruptora. Next base: position 154,716,865 of record CM075348.1, on the reverse strand, counting down.
GTGACCATAAGTGCATTACCTTTTCCTGAATTCCTAGGCTTCTTACACTCACTAGCAAAGTGTCCAAGCTCGCTGCAATTAAAGCACTTGATCTTGGCCTTATCAAGCTTGACAATTGTACTTTTGCCTTTGTCACTCTTCTTCTCCTCCTTCTTTTGAAAAGGTCCTTTGCTAAATCTTCTTCTGTTGAATCTTCCTTTGTTGAAGGCTTTAGCAAACATAGCAAAGAGTTCCTGCATCTCAGATTCAGAATCATTGTTGTCAGAGTTCATATCAGTAGTCTTTGACTCAGAACTTTCTTTGCTTTTCTTCTTCCTTGAGTTCTTTACAGCAATCTCTTCATGCTGTTCTTCAGGAAGCTTCTTTACTTCAGATTGAGCAGTAAGTGCAATAGTCTTCATCTTTCCTTCACTCCTGCTCTTCTTCTGTTGCTTGTCAAGTTTATAAGCTCTCAATTTTCCATATACTGCCTCTAATGAAATCTCATCAAGATCATTAGCTTCTTCAATCGCAGATATCTTCTCATTGTAGAAATCAGGCAAAGCTTTCATGAACTTTGTATTCATATCCTCCAAGTCATAATATTTACCATGCATGGCCATCTCATTGATGAGTTTTGTAAACCTATCAAAGGTATCAGTAAGTGACTCACCAGACTTGGATTCAAAGTACTCATACTGTTGTATAAGTAATGTCCTCATATTCTTCCTGACAGGCTTAGTTCCTTCACAGTGAACCTTAAGATTGTCCCAAATATCCTTAGCAGTTTTACAAGAGAGAACATAGTTAGTGAGAACAGAATCAAGACTGTTGAATAATATGTTTCTCACTTTAGCATCTTTAAGAACATTGTCCTTGTCCTTATCTGACCATTCAGATTTTGGCTTCTCTGCTGTATGTTCTGGAACAACCACACCATCAACAGTTGCTTGTCCAACGACCTTTGTTGGAATAAAAGGTCCATCTCTGATTCTGTCAAGATAATCAGGATCTTTGCTTCCAGATGATGCAACATCTTTACTTCCCATAGAGTATATTCGTTTCTCTTGAGCATAGGAATCTTAGTATTCCCATCCTTGTAACCAGACATGATTGCAGATCTTTATGATTATTCGAAATCAACCTGTCTCTGATACCAATTGTTAACTCGAATAACTTGTAGAAGGGGGGGTTGAATACAAGTTATATAATCGTGTCTAATTTTTGCTTGATTATATGAACAAGAATGAACTAATGAATAAAACTCTGTTTGTATTAATAAGATCAAATACAAACTCTACCAAAGGTGTACAATACCTTTAGCAGCTGCTGACAATACAAATCTCCCTCTCTCTGTTTGTACTCTCGTATATTCACGATTACAAACCTCACGAACACTTTTTACAATGATATAGAGAGAGTATTTATAATGCTACCTATCAACTAATAACAGAAAGATATAATCTATACATGACAATGTTCTGTCTTCTAGTCGATAGTTTCCTTCAATAGAAAACTCTTTCCTTCATAATATCTTCTTGCTTGTTCTTCAAACAACGATCCTGTTTTATAGCACTTGCCAGTTTCTGTAGCATCCATAATGACATCATCAGTAACACGACTGATATCAGGATTTCATCTTGCATCATCAGTATCTGATCATCATCAGTATTAGACCGTCATCAGGATTTGTTCTTTGTTCCTGACATGTAGTCTCCGATACACTGTTCATTCCTGACTAAACTGTACAGATAACTGTTTTACACATAAATCCTATATATAGTGCTAAATCCTTTATAAGATCAGGATTACAAGAAGTATAATGTGTAAATTCTATTCTTAACATCACAACTTATGAATTATTCCTAACAGAAATTGACTCCTACAAGGAAGGAGTCTATAACCTTCCTAAAGGCGGTGGCTTGCCCACCAAGTCTTCTAATCCTACCATAATTCTAAGGCTTCTCAGCCTATATAAAGGGCCTGACCCCTCATTCTCAGAACTACGTCTTGGCTTGATTCTCAATAACGAGATACGTAGGCACTCTGTGAGGACCGATTAGTCTCGAACACGGAAACAACCATTAAAGCACGAAGCTCCCGAACCCTAGCATTAAATACAATTCGTAACCTAGTTTTTATTCCACAACAATCCCTAACTTGTTTTCAAACACTGTTTTCAAATTGACATTTTATTAAAAATTCAAAATTCATTTATAAAATCATAAAAACTAACAATTAATTAATCCTTTTGATTAAATGATTAATTAATTAATTAATTGATTTAATTATTTAGGAAATCGAATTAAATTTAATTATTTATAATTAGATTTATTTGATATTTAAATTAAAAAAAATAGAAAATTGGTGAAAGTAGGGTAACATTCATCACACAAATAGTAAGTATGACTACTTTGGTGTGTATAAATTAATGTTCAAATTTTAGTTTTTTTCCTATTTTTAATTAATTTTACAAACTAGTTTAAAAAAGGGAAAAAATAAAAAAAATGAAAATTTATGAAAGGAGGGTAACATTTAACATTAAAAATGACAGATCTTGAGCTCCGTACCATTGGGTGGTCGAGATATAATTTTTAAAATATCGAAACACTATACTGTGATGAAACACCATTTAGGGGTTATGGTCAAAGTACTAGTTGACCGTTAAATTCCCAAATCAAATAAATTTATTTTTTTTCCCTGAAATTTTGGCAATAACATTAAAAAGGACGGATCTTGGCCTCTATACAGTTGGGTGGCTGAGAAATAATTTTTAAAAAATCGAAACACTAATCCCTAATGAAACACTATTTAGGGGTTATGGCCAAAGTACTAGTTGACCTTTAAATTACCGAATCAAATAAATTTATTTTTTTCTAAAATTTTGATAATAACATTAAAATGGATGGATATTGACCTCCGTATGGTTGGGTCATCTATAAATATTTTTTAAATAATCGAAACACTAAATCCTGAAGAAACACTATTTAGGGGTTATGGTCAAAATACTAGTTGACCGTTAAATTCCCAAATCAAATCAATTTATTTTTTTCTGAAATTTTGGCAATAACATTAAAAAGGATGGATCTTGGCCCCTGTACAGTTGGGTGACTGAGAAATAATTTTTTAAAAATCGAAACACTAATTCCTAATGAATTTAGGGGTTATGGTCAAAGTACTAGTTGACCGTTAAATTACCTAATCAAATAAATTTATTTTTTTTCTGAAAATTTGGCAATAACATTAAAAATGATAGATCTTGAGCTCCGTACCATTGGGTGGTCGAGATATAATTTTTAAAAAATCGAAACACTAAACCGTGATGAAACACTATTTAGGGGTTATGATCAAAGTACTAATTGACCGTTAAATTCCCAAATCAAATAAATTTATTTTTTTTTGAAATTTTGGCAATAACATTAAAAAGGATGGATCTTGGCCCCTGTATAGTTGGGTGACTGAGAAATAATTTTTAAAAATCGAAACACTAATCCCTAATGAAACACTATTTAGGGGTTATGGTCAAAGTACTAGTTGACCTTTAAATTATCGAATCAAATAAATTTATTTTTTTCTAAAATTTTGATAATAACATTAAAATGGATGGATATTGACCTCCGTATGGTTGGGTCATTTATAAATGTTAACTCGAATAACTTGTAGAAGGGGTGGTTGAATACAAGTTATATAATCGTGTCTGATTTTTGCTCGAATAAATAAAACAAAGAACAAACGAATAAACCAAACTGTTTGTATTAATAAGTTCAAATGCAAACTCTACCAAAGGTGTAAAAATACCTTTAGCAGCTCCTGATAATACAAATCTCTCTCTGTTTGTTTCGAACTCTCGAATACAAACCTTATGCTATCGACTCACAAATCGTTCGACTCGACACTTTTTACAATGATATAGAGAGAGCATTTATAATGCTACCTATCAACTAATAACAGAAAGTTAATTTATACATGAAAATGTTCTGCCGTCCAATTGATAGTTTCCATCAATAGAAAATTCTTTCCTTCATGATATCTTCTTGCTTGTTCTTCAAACAAAGATCCTATTTTATAGTACTTGCCAGTTTCTGTAGCATCCATAATGACATCATCTGACCATCCCATCAGTACTTGACTTGTTCTATCAGGATTCGATCTCAGTTCCTGACATGTAGTACTTGATGCACTGTTCCTGACTTAATCCTACAGATTACTGTCTAACACATATATCCTATACAAAGTGCTAAATCCTTTATAAGATCAGGATATACAAGAAGTTAGAAGTATAAGTAAAATTCTATTCTTAACATCACTACTCATGAATTATTCCTAACAATCTCCCCCTATTTATGCTTTAAGATCTGAAGCATAAATCTGAGTTGTTGATGTCAAAACATATAATAGTACAACCAGAATAGAATTTATAAATTCCAAAATCATGAAGTTAAGTACCTCCTTCTTCAGATGTAGACAAAGTATCTAGTACTTAGATGAAAGAATTCAACTATTTGATGCTTCTTTTCCTTTACCACTTCCCTGATAAGATTCACCTCTGTCATCCTTAGTTCTTCTTTTATCTTTCCCAGTCTGTTTATCTCCCCCAGTCTGTTGTCTTTGAATTGTTTTTATCTCCCCCTTTTTGACATCAGCAATATTGATTCCAAGAGACTCAGTAACAGAACAAATAAGATTCATCAGAACTGCTTGATTTTCCATAATAGTGACTTGGTTATCTTCAAGTGTTTGAAGTCTTGATTGAATTTCAACTTGAGATTTCTGAATGTCTTGTAAAACTTCAGAATGGACTTCAATGTTGGAAGTGTTTGGAATATCTTCAGATTCAAGACTTGTAGAAGTTGCCTGTTTAGTAGGATATTCAAGTAATAATACCCGAGTAGAGTTACAAACACCTTCATCTTTTTGATTTGAAACTGAGGTATGATCATCCTGTCCTTTACCAGTATTCTGTGTACTAACATCTACAAATCCTGACCCTTAGAGTGATCAGATACTGTTGTGCTTTGCTAAGTCATTCTTCTCATACATCTTGATAAAAGAATAAGTACCAGCATCTATACTAAGATTGTCAGACCAAGATTCAGGAAAAACCTGATCCCAGAAATCAAACGATGGTGGTTTCCTAATTTTCTCTCCCTCACTATGGAGTTGATCATCCATACCCTCTTTCTCACTTTGACTATCTAAAGTCAACACACTTTCTACCTCTCCTTTTGCCTGGTCATGAGCCAGCCTCTCAGATTATGGATCTATGTCCATCTTTTCAAGTATATCACTCAAATTTGGATAAGTGCTCTCATGACCTATAGAAAAATAGGGTTTAGAAAAAGTTTTTATACCTGAACTCAAATGGAGAGAGAGTTCCTCATCTGGCAAGGGGCTTGAGGTTTTCTCCAAGGAGTGAGCTGCCATAGTCTCTGAACCCTCACAAGCATCTTCTTTCCTTTCAGAGACTACAGGCTCTAGTATACCACTTTCAGGTTCTCTACTAGACTCTGATGTCTTCAGTAATACTTCATTAGACACCAAAGTTAGTATGTCACCGTCTTTAAGTGTTGTTTGCTGAGACTCACCCTCAAGGTGGATAGACTCTGAATGAACAATATTTCTTTGATCTTTAGTAAAATCAATCAAAGTCATTCCTCCCATATCATAGGGTTTCTCACTTGCAATTTCAGTCATCACAGAAGACCTTTCAGCATCAGCTATCACAGCTCCTGAGTCATCCAACCTCTGATTAGATGGTTCTTGTGTTGCAGTGATTGTGATCTGATCTATCTTACTATTCACCACTAGTGCAATAGTACCTTCTGTTGACTGAATTTCTCTATCTACTTCCTCATGTTGTTCACCTTGAGCCGAAGCATCTTCAATAATGACATCCTTGTTAAATAAATATGCATGAAGTGATTGAAGTGCAACATGTTTTGAGAGTCCAAATTTCTTGACTAATTGTCTTCTGACAGATACATAGAAATACATCTTCATTAAGTCAAGTCTTTGATGTAAAAGTCCATATTCTTCTAGAAATGAAAGTTTTGGTACTCTTTCAACTACAAAATCTAGAACAGGCCTGGACAGCTTCACTTTAATAGAAATAACTCCCATAGCCAGTCTGTATGATAATGTAGTTTCCCATGAAGAATCAATGTCAAAATCTCTATTGTCAATTGCTGACTTGATTGTAGGTTCATTTGTAGAAACCTGCATGATGTTAGTTAGACTAGACTCTGTGTGTGTATGTGACAACTGAATCTTTCTCCTTGTTCTCCTGGTATAGTGAGCAAAAGATTTATCCTGAGAAGACTTAAGAGGTGTAGACACAGAAGTGATCTTGGGATGAGATCCTTTTTCAATAGACATAGTCTTTTGAGAGACAGTATCCAGTAACTGTTTTCCCTTATTAAGTACTACAGTCTTTTGAGAGACTGTAGCCTGGCTGTGACTAGGTGCTTCATCTCTTTGTTCTAGCTTAGAAAGTTGAATTGCAGCCTTCAATTCTTCTCTCTCAGCAAGAGATATATTATCATCATCTTCACTAAAACTACTACTACTTGACACAACAAATCTTCTCTTCCTTACAACTGATGTCTTTTGAGAAACACCAGAGGTTGGTTTCTTTGAAACAACAGGTTGTGGATCAAAACTTTGTTCTTGAATTGTTTCAGAGATTATAATGTTTTGGGCTACTTGGGTAGACAAAGGGGGGTTCTCCTCTAAACGAGATTCCTGAGTCATTTCACCATAAAAGAAAGAAGAATTGTATAGAGTAGGAAGATGAGTTTTAAGAATTACCTGAACATGATTTGGATAATGAATTTCAGGAATTTCATCCAGATTCTTTTCATTGTCCTTCTTTGTAATGTCAGAGAAAATTCTCTTTTGCTGTACATAAGAAGAAACACAATGTTCTCTACTAAATCTAACTTCAACATCAGGAATAAAATGGTTAATAAACATTTGCATAAATCTATGATAATAAACCATTTTCCTGTCTTGATCTCCTGACCCAAATTTAATACACATTTGACTTAAGATAATGTGACCAATATTAATTACTCTGTCATAAAGCAAACTATAAGCAATATGTGATGTAACAGAAGTAATTTGCTGAAAAGAACTACATTTACCAGTAAATCATTTAGCAATTTGATCAAAGAAGAAAGACGTACCATTCTTTCCTAAGAAAAGATCTATTTAACTGGCTCATGTTGTCTAGAGATCCACTATAACCTAATGTAGACAGCATAGTTCTTACATCATCATCAGATGGTTCACTTGCATAATTAACATTAACAGGTAAGTGAAGTACTGAATTAACAACAGATTCAGTAATGTCATAAGTATCTTATCCTAAGTGTAGAACAATCTTACCTGATTGACTCTGAGTAGAATCAATTACTTCAGCATTCTCCCAAGCTTTTGGAACTGCAACTTGATTTATTTGTGGAGATGCTGCCAATGCATAACGCAAAGGTCCAATAGCCATAAAATCCATTACTGGATGAAAATCAGCTGATACTCATTTCTTGCTGGTGATTGCTGCAACATGATTGTTAGTCATAAAATCAAAGTCACCAAACTTGAAAGCTACTGATTTTGGTAGTCTTCTTTGAGCTACCATTTTTGATTTGAAAAGAACTTGAGAAATCTTGAAATTGATAAGAGATTTTGAGAATACAAATGAATGTTTTTGCCTTAAGAAATACGATGTAGAAGTTAGCAATAAACAATCAGAGTCTCAAAATAATGATATATTTAAAAATTCTTCAGACCCACTAGCCCACGTTGACAGGTGTCAGTCCCTAAAAAATGCAATTTACCCACGATTTTTGGAAAATAAAATCCAAAATTGATTTCAATTAAATAAATCAGGGTAAAATAAAATCAATACTGATCAGCTTCATTTCCTAATGTGATCTTTTTTACCAAGATAATCACAATTCTCAATGTGATTAAAAATTAAAAATAATCATCAATCCTGATGAAATTTTCCATGTTTTCAAGATCACTATCATCCTGATTCCAGAGATTTAACTAGAGTTCCACGTGGCAATTTCAAAATTTAACCTGAAAAGAACATCAATAATTCAAACAAAAATATTTTGTTAGATTGTCAAAATATCTTGAAAATACGAGAGGGCCAGTCATACGCATAGCTATATACGCCGATACATTGAACACTTCAAATGACTGTTCAGCTTCTTACTATTTCCTTTATAAACACCTGATGTCTTTTGCCTTTCTTCACTCCACAAACACACAAAACTTCTCTGTAATCACATAGCTTCCACAAAACACAATGGCCTTGTGCCTAATCTTTCGATTTCTCATAAATGATGAACCGATTGTTCATGACCAAAGGTTCATAGTTTGTCTTCTTGAAGAGATGACTTTTCTCATGGTTGGAGTAGATCCAAATAATATCCAGAACCTTCTCCTAAAACATCCATCTGTTGAATACAATCTCCCTTTAACCTCCTCAAAACTTGTGGATGAAGAATTTGGATGAGAGTCTAAGGTTGATCTTGATGGAGATGCTATTCATTCTCCTCAACAAGAATGGAGTTGAGTCTGCTGCTCTCATTCAAGTTGCCCTGACAAGGAATCCAGGAGTAGATCATCAAGTTACTCTTGAGATGCTCCTTGTCCTGAAGTGATCTGTGAAGACTAAGAATAAAACAACTTTAGACAAGAATAGGGTTATCAGTAGAAGTTAGACAAAAAGATGTTTGTATTTCATTTTCATGTATATATACCGCTTTCGATTAATGAAAATACAAGTTCTTATTATCTACTTGCCTATTGTTGTTTATTGATCTGAAAAACAAATTAAATTATCAGTATGAATGAATTAAAGCTTGCTAGCATAAACTTAACAGAACTCAGAATTAGACCACTACATAAAACGGACTTCAGGATTTGAAACAACAACACACACAATTTCATAATCCTGATACTTACAATAAAATCCTGATGACGTCAGCATACTGATAGCAATCATGATCCTGATAACAATAAGTCTATCATACTGAAATTTTTCAAAGTAAAATGTTATAGCTTAATCAATTATCAATTAAGTATAGATCTTGACAAAAATATCAAGTCTATAAGCTGAAAACAACATACCTTGCTACTTTTGCAGATGTTAAAGATCTAGAAATATAACATTCCTAACTCACTAACCAATCTAATAAATGTAGCCTTATCAAGTGGTTTAGTTAGAATATCTGCAAGCTGTTTATCAATAGGAACAAAATGAAGTTCCACAGTACCATTCTCAATATGTTCTCTAATAAAATGATACCTGACATCAATGTGCTTAGTCCTTGAATGTTGAACTGGATTTTCTGCAATTTTGATAGCACTAGTATTATCACAAAACATAGGAATATTACTAAGTGTCATACCATAATCCATCAACTGATTTCTTATCCAAAGGAGATATGCACAACAACTGCCTGCTGCTATGTACTCAACTTCTGCAGTTGAGACAGATTGTTGCTTCTTGCTTGCCCAAGAAATCAATCTGTTTCCCAAGAATTGACATGTACCTGTAGTGCTTTTCCTGTCTATTTTATACCCTGCATAATCAGAGTCTGAATAGCCAATTAGGGAGAAATCAGATTCTCTAGGATACCACAAACCAAGATTTGGAGTCCCATTGAGATATCTAAAAATTCTCTTCACAGCAATTAAATGAGATTCCTTAGGATCACTTTGGAATCTAGCACATAAACAGGTAGAAAACATTATATCTAGTCTACTTGCAGTTAAATATAACAATGAGCCTATCATGCCTCTATAACTAGTATTATCCACACTCTTTCCTTTAGGATCAGAGTCTAGTTTAGTGGCTGTAGCCATGGGTGTTTTTGCAACTGCACAGTCTTGAAAGTCAAATCTTCTTAAAGGATCTTTGATATACTTTGACTAATTAATGAAATTACCAGTCTCAGTCTGTTTGACCTGCAAGCCTAAGAAATAATTTAGTTCACCCATCATGCTCATCTGATACTTAGACTGCATAAGCTTGCTAAACTTAGCACACAACTTTTCATTAGTAGAACCAAATATGATATCATCAACATAAACTTGAACTAAAAGCAATTCACCTTTTATCTTTCTAAAGAATAGAGTTTTGTCAATTGTACGTCTTGTGAAGCCATTTTCAAGAAGAAATTTAGACAAAGTTTCATACCATGCTCTTGGTGCCTGCTTTAGTCCATAGAATGCCTTGTCAAGTTTTTAGACATAATTTGGAAATTTTGGATCAACAAATCCAAGTGGCTGCTCCACATACACTTCCTCATCAAGCTTGCCATTTAGAAAAGCACTATTTACATCCATCTGGTATACCTTGAACTTTGAATAACTTACAAATGCAAGAAACATTCTGATTGCTTCCAATCTTGCTACAGGTACAAAGGTTTCATCATAGTCAATTCCTTCTTCCTGAGAGTAACCCTTGGTCACCAGTCTTGCTTTGTTTCTTACAATCATACCAGATTCATCTAGCTTGTTTCTGAAAACCCATTTTGCACCAACAATTGATCTGTCTTTAGGTCTTGGTACCAGTTTCCAGACTTTGTTTCTCTCAAACTCATTTAATTCTTCCTGCATTGCAATTACCCAATCAGGATCCTTTAAGGCTTCTTCAACCTTTTTAGGCTCATTCTTTGAGAGAAAGCAACTATACAAGCATTCCTTTTGAATTGATCTTCTAGTTCGAACACCACTATTCGGATCACCAATAATCAAATCTTCAGTATGATCCTTCGTCCATTTTCTAACAGGTGGTAGAGTACCTCTGCTAGAATCTCCCCTTAAGTTAGTGGTATCTCTTATAGAAGAACTCTCTCTGCCTTCAATAGCTCCCCCTTGATCAGTAGAATCAGTAGATTCCATACTGCTGCTTATTGCTGATCTTTCCTCAATAGACTCTGAAGGATCAGTTCCTGATGGAGTAGACTCTGAATAGCTAGTCTACTCCTGATGATCACTGTGTCCTCCTTGATTTATTTGTTCCCCCTCAATAGTAGCATTCCTTTGAGAAGCAATAGTAATTCCTTCCGGAGAACCTTCATCATCACTGGAGAGTATCTCTGAATTCTTCAGATTTTCAAATTCCAATTTGTCATGGTTTCATCAGTTTGCAGAATTTCAAATTACTTGTCATCAAATGCAACATGAATTGATTCCATAACAATGTGAGTTCTGAGATTATAAACCTTGAAGGCCTTTGATGCTGAATATCCTAGAAAGATTGCTTCATCTGATTTGGCTTCAAATTTTCCAAGATGTTCTGGATGAACTTTTAGGACATAGCATTTGCATCCAAAGATGTGAAAGTATTTCACACTTGGTTTCTTTCCTTTGATCATCTCATAGGGAGTCTTTCCATGACTATTTACCAAGGTACAATTTTGAGTGAAACATGCAGTATTAATAGTTTCTGCCCAAAAATAGGTTGGAAGTTTTGCATCTGCAAGCATGGTTCTTGCTGCCTCTATGAGAGTCCTGTTCTTTCTTTCCACTACACCATTCTACTGAGGCGTTCCAGGTGCAGAAAATTGTTGAGTGATTCCATTGTCTGCACAATACTCCTCCATTGTAGAATTCTTGAATTCTGTACCATTGTCACTCCTAAGTACTTTAATTTTGTACTCAGAGTTATTCTGAATATTCTTGACAAGTTCAATGATTTGCTGAGGAGCTTCATCCTTCTTGTGTAGAAAAAACACCCATGTGAACCTTGTGAAATCATCCACTATGATTAGAGCATATCTTTTGTTGCTGATAGACATAATGTTTACTGGACCAAACAGATCAAGATGCAGCATGTGAAATGGTTCAGTAATTGAATTTCCAGTCTTGCTCTTGAAAGTGGTTTTTATTTGTTTTGCAAGCTGACAGGCATCACAAAGTCCATCTTGCACAAAATTTTGCCTGAGGTAGGCCTCTCATCAGATTGTGCTTAACAAGTTGATTAAGCTTCTTGAAGTTGAGATGTGAGAGCTTCTTGTGCCAATTCCAGCTTTCATCATTTGTTGCTTTGCTGTAGAGATATCTAACAATTCCTTTAGATGTATCACTTAAGCTGGCTTCATATATGTTACCATGTCTTTGACCAGTTAGAACAATGTCTCCATTCTACATATTCAAGATTTTGCATCCTTCACTTAACAAGTTGACTTATGCTTAAAAGTGTATGTTTCAAGCCTTCAACCAGTGCTACATTTTCTATGATAACATTCCCCAAAACAATTAAGCCATATCCCAGAGTTTCTCCTTTGTTGCCATCACCAAAAGATATTACTGGGCCAGCTTTCCTCACAAACTTTGTAAGCAGGGACTTCTTTCCAGTCATATGTCCAGAGCATCCACTGTCCAAGATAATTGAATGCTTATTTCCTGTGCCCTGCAAACAAAAAGTAACTAGTTAGAATTTTTTAGGACCCAACTTTGATTGGATCCTTTCTTACTAGATTTAGAACCAACAGGCTTTGAAGATTTTGCTTTTACTTTACCTATTACAGAGTCAACCTTAGACTCTGATTTCACAAACTGTTTGTGACTAGGAGTTTCAGATTTTAGTGAAAAATAGTCATAATACAGTTCATGATATTCTCTACACATGTAAATGGAATGAAGTAAACTATCACAATGATAACAAGCTTTTTGTGGCTGGTATTGAATTTTCTGAGTCTTGGGGAATCTAGACTCAGTTTTCCAAGAAGGTTTTTGATTGTAGTCTAGGGCCAAATGATTATGATTTCCACACTTATAGCATTTTTTCCTAGGTGCATCAAGTACATTCTTGTAATTATTCTCTTTGTTAATACCTTCTTTTCCATTCCTATTTCTTTTGATCTTGCTAGACTCTGAAAGACCATCTAGTCTCTTTTTCAATTGAGACTTAGACAGAAACCCTATGTTAACATTCTTAGGTTTCTCTAACACTTTCTCATCTGAATTACTATTGTTAATTCTTTTATGTACAACAGGGGTACCTTTTGAATCAACAAATTTAACATGTTTAGGTTCAAAAACAATTTTCTTACCTTCAGATTTAGATGTGCTAGCTTCTACTTTACTATCATCATTGACAATAGCTACTTTTTCTTCTTGTCTAGCCTTATCAAAACCTAAACCATTAACTTTACCATGAATTCCACTTTCAATGATTTCTTGAGTCTTTTTACCAGAAATGTTAATGGTCTTAATCACATCTCTCTCTTCCTCTAGTTCTTTTCTGACATAGTCATAAGCTTCAAGATTAACACTATAATCATGCTTAGCTTTATCAAAACTTAATCTATATTCTTCCATTTGAACTAACTCAGATTCAAGAAAATTATTTCTATTAACTAACTTGATATTCTTAACCTTAAGTTCATCTCTTTCACTAGTAAGAATTCTAAAATTAGTCATAAGATTCTTAAACTCAGCATGGATAGATCTAATTTCATCAAAATTTAAGCTATCAAATGAATCAAGAGAGTGAAGTGATACCTTAACAGAAGATGGAGAAGTTTGTTGGGTTTCAACCCAATAAGATTCTATGGATTTGGGTGGTCCAAGATATATATGGTAAGATGATAATTGTATGTGTAGACAATTATTATATATGGTATGTCATGATTAATAAATTGGAAATTATGTGCCAAGAATTGGAAGGCTTGTAACAAGTATGGTAAGACTTGTAGAACAAGTATAGTAAGTCTTGGTGGCTAAGTTTTGGATGGCTATATATACATAGTCATATTGTATTTGTTTGATAATGTGAAAGCTTAAGAGATGTAGTCTTAAGTATTGTTTGGGAAATGCTTGAGCATTTTTGGCTCAAGTATCAGGGTTGGGACACAGTTAAGGTGTTATTGTTTTGATGTATTATTGATATTGTTAAGATTAATAATATAAGTTTGGGATGTGGGTGTTTCCACGTCAAGTATTTGTGTGTTCTTGTTTTGTGCTTTGGTAGATCTTGTCAATTATTGATTGATGTGTGTGTGCGCGCTCTGTATTGGTTGTTTGTGAATCTCGAATTGTGTAAGTCCCCTAACCTAACAAGTGGTATCAGAGCCAAGGTTTGGGTTTGTGATTGAAGAGGTTGAGGGAAAGTTCGAAAAGGATTTGCTGACAAGGAGATTGCTGCTAAAGCGGGTAGAGACAAAGTTACGTGCGGTTTGGAGGTTGACTTGCACCTTGGATCAATCATGTGTTCGGACTCAAGATGGAAGAAGATGGAAGAGGTCATCGTAATTGTTTCAATGGCTTGATCAACCAGGTGAACTGTTTGGATGATACTACGGATTTTCTTCAGGAGACCGAAGGATTGTGAAAGCAAGGATCGGGTGACTCAACATGTGGAAGAGCACTCATGGTGGTTGATGCACGTGATTTTGTAGATTGGAATACATCGTTATGGTGAAGAACGATGGTTTGGATGGTTTGGAGGGTCACTATACGGGTTTTAGCGACACTCAATGTTTGGAAGAGCAAGACGAGGAGATTCTTGTTCGAGGGGAGGCGTTGGCGAATGGACGTCGATGGCTTGATGGGTTACCGTTCAATCCGATATGGGTATTGAGTTGAAGGGGAGGATTGTTGGGTTTCAACCCAATAAGATTCTATGGATTTGGGTGGTCCAAGATATATATGGTAAGATGATAATTGTATGTGTAGACAATTATTATATATGGTATGTCTTGATTAATAAATTGGAAATTATGTGCCAAGAATTGGAAGGCTTGTAACAAGTATGGTAAGACTTGTAGAACAAGTATAGTAAGTCTTCGTGGCTAAGTTTTGGATGGCTATATATACATAGTCATATTGTATTTGTTTGATAATGTGAAAGATTAAGAGATGTAGTCTTAAGTATTGTTTGGGAAATGCTTGAGCATTGTTGGCTCAAGTATCAGGGTTGGGACACAGTTAAGGTGTTATTGTTTTGATGTATTATTGATATTGTTAAGATTAATAATATAAGTTTGGGATGTGGGTGTTTCCACGTCAAGTATTTGTGTGTTCTTGTTTTGCGCTTTGGTAGATCTTGTCAATTATTGATTGATGTGTGCGCGCGCGCTCTGTATTGGTTGTTTGTGAATCTCGAATTGTGTAAGTCCCCTAACCTAACAAAGTTTTCTTTGGAGATCCAGGTTTGTAGAAACATTTGCCATCGATGCAATGTTGTCATAATTCAATTCATCTTCAGAATCACTGGAATCAGCCTAATCCTTCTGTGTGACCATAAGTGCATTACCCTTTCTTGTATTCCTAGGCTTCTTACACTCACTAGTAAAGTGTCCAAGCTCGCTGCAGTTAAAGCACTTGATCTTGGCCTTATCAAGCTTGACAATTGTACTTTTACCTTTGTCACTCTTCCTCTCCTCCTTCTTTTGAAAAGGTCCTTTGCTAAATCTTCTCCTATTGAATCTTCCTTTCTTGAAAGCTTTAGGAAACATAGCAAAGAGTTCCTGCATCTCTGTTAACTCGAATAACTTGTAGAAGGGGGGGGGTTGAATACAAGTTATATAATCGTGTCTGATTTTTGCTTGAATAAATAAAACAAGAACAAACGAATAAACCAAACTGTTTGTATTAATAGATCAAATACAAACTCTACCAAAGGTGTACAAATACCTTTAGCAGCTGCTGACAATACAAATCTCTCTCTCTCTATTTGTTTCGAACTCTCGAACACAAATCTTATGCTATCGACTCACAAATCATTCGACTCGACACTTTTTACAATGATATATAGAGAGTATTTATAATGCTACCTTATCAACTAATTGCTAGGTTTCGGGGCAACAAGCGCAACGGAAAAACGATAATAAACAATAAAAACCGAAACCTAACCCTAGGATCCGTGTATAAGACATGCTGATTATGGAGAACAGAATCTGTACCTTTTAAGAGCTTTCCGATTTGGTTGACAGATGGAGGTCCAAGAACGATCACCACACAGCCCTCTTCGTGAGATTTGCTTCGCTAATCAGTCCACACGAATGCACGATTGTCTCCGCAATCTCCGGAGTTGGTACTAGCCGTAATCTACCCTCTATCTCGATCTCTCTTTCTAACCTCTCTTGATGCAGAGCTGTTAGGGTTTTTTGCTAAAAACGAATTTGGCAAAGTCTAACCCTAAACCAATACATCTTTATGTATTTATAAGAGAGAATGAGCTGGGCTTAACCCTAATCAGTTTGGGCTTCTACTAAAACCGAACTGATTTGGGTTTTAATGATTTAAATTCGAAATCTAATTAACTAAGTCCAACTTAATTAATTAAATAACCAATTTCGAATTTTATCATCAATTAATTTAAATTCGAAATTTAAATTAAAACTCCTTTTAAACGTTCTTATTGTGTAACCCTTTAGGTTATTATTACGTTGGCAATAATTTTAAAATCCAATAATAAAATTATAAACAATGAGCGGTATCTAGTAATACATCATTGCTACCCAAGTAATAATAATTGGTGATCCAATTAAACCTTTCGTGATTAATGTTTCCGTATAATATAATCCCTTTAACCATATATTATAGAATAAACTCGAGGCATGTAATTAGTCATCCTCATCAATGTTTAATCCGGGTTTCCTTGATCAATGAGTAGACTATTAAAAACAAATCAATATTTGAGCATGGCCATGCATTTTCATAGTCTCACTCAATCAAGAGGCCAATAATATCTCTCCTAATAATAGGAGGGTTAAATCCTTTATCTATCATTCATATTTCTCATACATCTCATAATATACCCGATGTACATTTTTATCATCACCCGGTCAAAGGTAACTTTTAATGTAGTCAAAGTATATAAATCCTCGTACAGAAATATAATGATCTCAAGTCTAAGGATCATTACACCATTATCACTGTGAGTCTTTCTAATGACATTATCAACATGTAGAAACTCACTGTGGGTCAACCCAGTGCCATGTAAAATATTACATGCACCTATGTTCTTGACTTTAGTATCACTATACCTATGACCAATGAGATGTGGTCATCAGTCAACAAACATACTAATCTTTATGCATTATAATTGTCCCATATTAATAATGCTCGATTAAGGATATTTAGGAATATTAACACTATTCTTATAATCTCATTTTTAAGTCACATACTTAAAGATATAGAATACATGTTACATATTCCAAGGACATTTATTGTTCTAATATTTATATCGCAGTAAATAAAGACATAATAAATTATTGTTGAATAAACGATATAACATAATCACTGAATAACAAAATAGTCTATCCTAGAAGCACAATTACATTGTCTCTAGGGCACTAACACTATCAATCTCCCACTTGCACTAGAGCCAATCGCCCATGTATCTAATACCCATGGAACTAGTGTGACCTTCGTGCTTCTGCTGCGACAAAGCTTTGGTCAGTGGGTCCGCAACATTATCATTAGTATGCACTTTACATATATGTATATCTCCTCTCTCGTTTATCTCTCGAAGAAGGTGATATCTCCTAAGTATATGCTTTGCTTTGGAATGGGACCTTGGTTCCTTTGCCTGCGCAATAGCTCCATTGTTATCGCAATACAGATCAACTGGATCTGCGATCGACGGAACCACACCAAGTCCCGAAATAAATTTCCGAATCTAAACAGCCTCTTTGGCTGCTTCACTGGCAGCAATATACTCAGCTTCCATTGTAGAATCAGCTACTGTCTCTTGCTTCGAACTTTTCCAGCTTACAGCACCTCCATTTAGACAAAACACGAATCCAGACTGGGACACAGAATCATCCCTATCTGTCTGGAAACTAGCATCAGTGTAACCTTTTACAACCAGCTTCTCATCTCCTCCATATATCAAGAACGAATCTTTAGTCCGTTTAAGGTACTTAAGAATATTCTTGACAGCTGTCCAGTGACCCTCACCTGGATTAGACTGGTACCTGCTCGTCATGCTTAAAGCATACGAGACATCAGGACGAGTACATATAATCGCATACATTATAGAACCAATTGCCCAAGCATATGGTACTTTACTCATACGGTCCTTATCATCTGATGATTTAGGACAGTTTTCTTTTGAGATCACTATCCCATGAGACACCGGGACAAAGCCCCTCTTTGCCTCTTGCATTCCAAAACGATGCAATACTTTGTCAATGTATGTACTCTGACTTAGGCCAATTAATCTTTTAGATCTATCTCTATAGATCCTGATCCCTAAGATATAGGTAGCATCGCCTAAGTCTTTCATCGAGAAACATTTTCCCAACCAAGTCTTCACAGCCTGTAGAGAAGGAATGTCATTCCCTATTAGTAATATGTCATCCACATACAATACTAGGAATGCCACATGGCTCCCACTAACCTTCTTGTAAACACACGGTTCATCCTCATTTTGTATGAAGCCAAAATCTTTGACTATTTCATCAAAACGGATGTTCCACTTCCTTGAGGCCTTCTTCAATCCATAAATAAATCGTAGCAACTTACAAACCATTCTAGCAAACTTTGGATCGAAAAAACCCTCAGGTTGTGTCATGTACACATCCTCTTCTAAGCTTCCATTTAAGAAGGCAGTCTTGACATCCATTTGCCAGATTTCATAGTCATAATAAGCCGCTATCACAAGTAAAATCCTGATGGACTTGACCATAGCTACCGGTGAGAAAGTTTCATCATAGTCAATACCATGAATTTGCTTGAAACCTTTCGCCACCAGTCTTGCTTTGTAGGTCTGTAAATTTCCATCCATGTCAGTTTTCTTCTTGAAAACCCACTTGCACTCTATGGGTTTAACCCCATCAGGTGGTGCAACCAAAGTCCATACTTTGTTTTCATACATGGAATCCATCTCAGATTTCATGGCTTCCAGCCATCTCTCGGAATCTGGACTATTCATAGCATCCTTGTAGGTGAGAGGCTCATCATTATCTACAAGCATCACATCGCCACCTTGAGTTAGGAGATATCCATAATATCTCTCTGGCTCATGGCGAATCCTACTTGATCTACGAACGACCTGTGTTTCTTGAGCAGTATTGTTCTCAACATCTTGAGTCTCATTCTGCTCATGTTCCAACTCTGGTTCAACAATATCTTGTAGTTCTCGATCCTCATCGAGATCTATTGTCCTCCCACTATTTTTCTTAGAAAGCAGTTCTCTCTCTAGAAATACAGCCGTTCGAGCAACAAATACTTTGTTCTCAGAAGGTTTATAGAAATAATACCCTTTAGTTTCCAACGGGTATCCTACAAAATTACATTTGTCTGATTTCGGTCCTAGCTTATCAGAGATCAAACGTTTCACAAACGTTTCACATCCCCAAACTTTCATAAATGAAACGCTATTATGTTTTTCAGTCCATAACTCATATGGTGTCTTTTGAACCGATTTTGAAGGAACTCGGTTTAGTGTTTGTACAGCCATCTCTAGGGCATAACCCCAGAAACTAATTGGAAGATCCGCATGACTCATCATTGATCGCACCATGTCCAACAAGGTACGATTTCTCCTTTCAGACACCCCATTCCATTGTGGTGTTCCAGGAGGAGTGAGTTATCATACGATACCACACTCCTTTAAGAAATTCTTAAATTCTAATCTTAAGTATTCTCCCCCACGATCAGATCGTAGAGTTTTAATACTTTCGCTCTTTTGCTTCTCTACTTCGGCCTTATACTCTTTGAATTTTTCAAATGATTCGGATTTGTTCTTCAAAAGATACACATATCCGTATCTACTAAAATCATCAGTAAAGGTTATGAAATAGTAATAGCCACCTCTTGCCATCGTACGCATTGGACCACATACATCACTATGTATCAGTTCCAATCGTTTGGTGGCCCTCTCACCATGACCGGTAAAAGGAGCTTTAGTCATTTTGCCAATGAGACATGGTTCACATTCCTCGTATGATTCGAAATCAAACTTGTCCAAGTATCCATCCTTATGTAACTTGGAAATGCGATTCTCATTTAGATGGCCTAAACGACAGTGCCAGAGGTATGTATGATTTGAGTCATTTGTTTTAAGACGTTTATTATTTATGTTATAGATAGGAGTATCAAGATCAAGAACATATAAACCATTAAACAAACGTGCAACCCCATAGGTAACATTATTCAATGAAAAGGAACAACTATTGTTCTGAATTAAGAAAGAAAAACCAATCTTGTCCAAACAAGAAACGAAAATAATGTTTCTGCAAATCGCAGGCACGTAAAAACAGTTCTCAAGTTCTAAAATGAGCCCTGTGGGCAACGATAAATGATAAGTCCCTACAGATAAAGCAGCAACCTTTGCTCCATTGCCAACGCGTAGGTCAACTTCTCCCTTCGCCAATGCTCTACTACTTCGAAGTTCCTGCACATTAACACAAATATGAGAACCACATCCAGTATCTAATACCCATGATGTAGAAGTAGATAAATTGACTTCTATAACATAAATACCTGAATCAGAAATCTGAACAGCCTTCAGTTTCTTCAGACCATCCAAGTAATCTGGACAGTTTCTCTTCCAATGACCCAGCTTCTTGTAGTAGTGACAATCACCCTTGTCAGCCTTCGCAACATCTCCCTTCGACTTTCCAGCCTTTTTGAAAGAGGGCTTGGAAGGAGCAAGAGCTTTTGATGCAACCTTTTTCTTGCCCTTTCATTTCCACTTTCCCTTAGCACCTTTCTTGCCCACCATCATTATGGGAGCTTTCTCAGGTGCCTTGACCATATTTGCTTCAGTGGTCCTCAGCATGGCCAATAATTCCATAGGAGTCTTATCTTGCTCAGTCATATTAAAAGTCATAATGAACTGAGTATAGTCGCTGTTCAAAGATTGCAAGATTATATTGACTTGAGCCTCTAGCTGAAGCGGGAAACCCAAATGAGCAAGGTAATCACAATACCCTATCATCTTTAGAACATGTGGTCCGACTGGTCCGTTGCCCTGCTTGCACGAAAATAGTGCCTTGCTCGTGTTGAACTTTTCCACACGAGCCTGTGATTGAAACATCGCTGAAAGATGTTCAAACATAGTATAAGCATTCATATTAAAATGCTGCTTCTGAAGCTCAGCATCCATAGTGGCAAGCATAAGACAAGCCACATCAGTCGCATCATCAATATGCTTCTGATAAGCATTTTGCTGAGCAATAGTGGCATTGGCAGCAGGGGCTACCGGTGGAGGAATATCAATCACATAAGATTTCTTTTCATGCATGAGAACAATTCTCAAATTCCTAGACCAGTCAAGGAAGTTTGATCCTGTCAGCTAGTCCTTCTCAAGGACTGATCGCACAGAGAAAGTGTTGTTTGTGTTGTTTGCCATTTCGAATATCTACAATGTTAAAAATGCATGAAATAATTAGTCTACAGAATTGTTAAATTATGTTCAAGTGATTATTCATATATATTCGTAATATATATCTCCCACTCTTTTTATCAAATTAATAGCCCTACCTATCAATTCGAAAAGTTTCTCTAAACCTTTCTAGTGAGCCAAGATCCATATTTCATCCCTTTTAAGGTCAGCTTTGGCTTTTCTCCTTAAAATGATTATTTAGGTAGACAACATTTGTCAATTATATCATTTATAATTCTTGGATAGTTTGGTACAACATTTGTTCACATAACAGCATTTGTTCCTATTCATCCAGTAAATCTTACCAAACTCTATGCCTCTAAGTTCACAATCCTATTGTGGTCACTTAGTTAAGTCGAACCCAAAGGTCTAACAACTGAGTATCACTAACTTACTCGATCGCGCCTTACCATGATAAACAAGGGTACTCCGCTTTGGCGCACCTACCCTTTGTCGATCTAGGTCTTGACGAGTGTTTCTCATTTGGAAGGCATCTTAAACTTAATATGTTGTTAGGGGTTTGTTTAAAACGACTATGATCCCATCATAAAGAGATTCCCAATTTTTCCTTGAATTAACTACTTCAAATCAATATTTACCAATGGTTTGATTTCCAGGTTGTTGGAGGAGTCACAAGCGGCCTCACTTAATATCCAACTTCCTTACAGGTATGACCCGTTTTTGACAAAATCTCCCCATATCGAAATAATTGAAAATTCGTATTTAATTCCGTGTTTCACAAACACAGAAATCTCATAGTCGTTATAATAAATTTTAAAAGCTCGAGTCGTTACAGATTTTATCTTATTTAAGCAGGCATGGCATGGGTGATGTATCTAATACATACATACATTCTACATAATCTAATTAAGCATGCATATCTATCACTACGCATACATATCATCATATGTAAAGTGCATGAATGTAAAATCGTGTTTGGTTATGGCCCAATCCTATATGATCTTTCCAAGCTAATGGAAAAATCTAGGTCAATCTATGGTGGTTTATAAAACTAAATTATTACATGGTTGGTCTTCATAAATGCATGTCTTCTTTGTGTCAACAACCTTCATCTCCATTGATCCTTCATTGCATGCTTCCAATGATCTTCTTATTACATAGAATATAAAACATAACTATACTAATGTACTTACATAAGAACTCGAGTTACATTCGAGATGAACAATTACAAAGCACCAAGAAAACGACATGCAAGTCGTATTTATAAAACCAAACCATAATAATAAAAACCACTAACCTATGGGTCTCAAGGCCATAACCAATCACCATGCTCAATTAACACTTAAGAACATCATCAATCATATTATCATATCATAATATATCACATGAATAAGGCATATGTCACAAGCCCTAAACACGCGGATTGGCGGAAATTTTTGCAAAATCACGTATCAAAATTCATGAAAATCATGTATCAGAATACAATTCCAGAAGCATATATCAATATACATGCGACCTTAATTCCAGTTACCAGAATCATGTATCAGCATACACGTAACCCTAATCCCAGTAAACAGATCGTATCCGTTTGCATCCATCCGACAGTTTATATCATCATACAAACCAAACAGCATACATATGAGACATGGCAAATTCTAAACATGCTAGCATCATCATATCAGATTATACAGATTCATTATATCACACATATAACATAACTGTATCATGGCAGATTCATCAAACATGCATACTCGTAAAATACAGTAAACACGTAACCAAATCAACCTCTTATACACGTAGCTCTGATACCATTGCTAGGTTTCGGGGCAACAAGCGCAACGGAAAAACGATAATAAACAATAAAAACCGAAACCTAACCCTAGGATCCGTGTATAAGACATGCTGATTATGGAGAACAGAATCTGTACCTTTTAAGAGCTTTCCGATTCGGTTGACAGATGGAGGTCCAAGAACGATCACCACACAGCCCTCTTCGTGAGATCTACTTCGCTAATCAGTCCACACGAACGCACGATTGTCTCCGCAATCTCCGGAGTTGGTACTAGCCGTAATCTGCCCTCTATCTCGATCTCTATTTCTAACCTCTCTTGATGCAGAGCTGTTAGGGTTTTTTGCTAAAAACGAATTTGGCAAAGTCTAACCCTAAACCAATACATCTTTATGTATTTATAAGAGAGAATGAGCTGGGCTTAACCCTAATCGGTTTGGGCTTCTACTAAAACCGAACTGATTTGGGTTTTAATGATTTAAATTCGAAATCTAATTAACTAAGTCAAACTTAATTAATTAAATAACCAATTTCGAATTTTATCATCAATTAATTTAAATTCGAAATTTAAATTAAAACTCCTTTTAAACGTTCTTATTGTGTAACCCTTTAGGTTATTATTACGTTGACAATAATTTTAATATCCAATAATAAAATTATAAACAATGAGCGGTATCTAGTAATACATCATTGCTACCCAAGTAATAATAATTGGTGATCCAATTAAACCTTTCGTGATTAATGTTTCCGTGTAATATAATCCCTTTAACCATATATTATAGAATAAACTCGAGGCATGTAATTAGTCATCCTCATCAATGTTTAATCCGGGTTTCCTTGATCAATGAGTAGACTATTAAAAACAAATCAATATTTGAGCATGGCCATGCATTTTCATAGTCTCACTCAATCAAGAGGCCAATAATATCTCTCCTAATAATAGGAGGGTTAAATCCTTTATCTATCATTCATATTTCTCATACGTCTCATAATATACCCGATGTACATTTTTATCATCACCCGGTCAAAGGTAACTTTTAATGTAGTCAAAGTATATTAATCCTCGTACAGAAATATAATGATCTCAAGTCTTAGGATCATTACCCCATTATCACTGTGAGTCTTTCTAATGACATTATCAACATGTAGAAACTCACTGTGGGTCAACCCAGTGCCATGTAAAATATTACATGCACCTATGTTCTTGACTTTAGTATCACTATACCTATGACCAATGAGATGTGGTCATCAGTCAACAAACATACTAATCTTTATGCATTATAATTGTCCCATATTAATAATGCTCGATTAGGGATATTTAGGAATATTAACACTATTCTTATAATCTCATTTTTAAGTCACATACTTAAAGATATAGAATACATGTTACATATTCCAAGGACATTTATTGTTCTAATATTTATATCGCAGTAAATAAAGACATAATAAATTATTGTTGAATAATCGATATAACATAATCACTGAATAACAAAATAGTCTATCCTAGAAGCACAATTACATTGTCTCTAGGGCACTAACACTATCACTAATAACAGAAAGTTAATCTATACATGACAATGTTCTGCCGTCCAGTTGATAGTTTCCATCAATAGAAAATTCTTTCCTTCATGATATCTTCTTGCTTGTTCTTCAAACAAAGATCCTGTTTTGTAGCACTTGCCAGTTTCTGTAGCATCCATAATGACATCATCAGTAACACGACTGATATCAGGATTCCATCTTGCATCAGGATCTGACCATCCCATCAATACTTGACTTGCTCTATCAGGATTCTATCTCAGTTCCTGACATGTAGTACTTGATGCACTGTTCCTGACTTAACTCTACAGATTACTGTCTAACACACATGTCCTATACAAAGTACTAAATCCTTTATAAGATCAGGATATACAAGAAGTATAAGTAAAATTCTATTCTTAACATCACAACTCATGAATTATTCCTAACAATCTCCCCTATTTATGCTTTAAGATCTGAAGCATAAATCTGTGTTGTTGATGTCAAAACATATAACTGTACAATCAGAATAGAATTTATGAATGTAAAATTCATGAAGTTAAGTACATCCTTCTTTAGATGTAGACAAGTATCTAGTACTTAAAAGAAAGAATTCAACTATTTAATGCTTCTTTTCCTTTACCACTTCCCTGATAAGATTCATCTCTGTCATCCTTAGTTCTTCTTATCTCTCTCACAGTCTATTTATCTCCCCCAGTCTGTTGCCTTTGAATTGTTTTTATTTTTATCTCCCCCTTTTTGACATCAGCAACATTGATTCCAAGAGACTCAGTAACAGAATAAATGAGATTCATCAGAACTGCTTGATTTTCCATAATAGTGACTTGGTTATCTTCAAGTGTTTGAAGTCTTGATTGAATTTCAACTTGAGATTTCTGAATATATTGTAAAACTTCAGAATTGACTTCAATGTTGGAAGTGTTTGGAATATCTTCAGATTCAAGACTTGTAGAAGTTGCCTGTTTAGTAGGATATTCAAGTAATAATACCGGAGTAGAGTTACAAACATCTTCATCTTTCCGATCTGAAGCGGAAATATGATTATTCTGTCCTTCACCAGTATTCTGTGTACTAACATCTACAAATCCTGACTCCTCCTTAGAGTGATCAGATACTGTTGATGTCTCAATTCTGGCTGATATTGGAAGTACATACAAAGGAATACTAGGATCATTAGGAATTTCTTCTAGTACAAGTGGTGTAGAAGTTTGTCTTAGTCTTTCACCTCTTCTGTTGATAATTCCTGCAAGCCTTTCTTTTTGCTTCTGAACTTTAACTTCTGGCTTTGCATTGTGCTTTGTTAAGTCATTCTTCTCATACATCTTTATAAAAGAATAAGTACCAGCATCCATACCAAGATTGTCAGACCAAGATTCAGGAAAAACTTGACCCCAGAAATCAAACGATCGTGGTTTCCTAATTTTCTCTCCCTCACTATGGAGTTGATCATCCATACCCTCATTCTCACTTTGACTATCTAAAGTCAACACTCTTTCTACCTCTCCTTTTGCCTGGTCAGGAGCCAGCCTCTCAGATTGTGGATCAATATCCATCTTTTCAAGTATATCACTCAATTTTGGATAACTGCTCTCATGACCTACAGAAAAATAGGGTTTAGAAAAAGTTTTTATACCTGAACTCATATGGAGAGAGGGTTCCTCATCTGGCAAGGGGCTCGAGGTTTTCTCCAAGGAGTGAGCTACTATAGTCTCTGAATCCTCACAAGCATCTTCTTTCCTTTCAAAGACTACAGACTCCAGTATACCACTTTCAGGTTCTCTACTAGACTCTGATGTCTTCAGTAATACTTCATTAGACACCATAGTTAGTATGTTACCGTCTTTAAGTGTTGTTTGCTGAGATTCACCCTCAAGGTGGATAGACTCTGACTGAACAATGTTTGTTTGATCGTTAGTAAAATCAATCAAAGTCATTCCTCCCATATCATAGGGTTTCTCACCTGCAATTTCAGTCATCACAGAAGACCTTTTAGCATCAGCTATCACAGCTCCTGAGTCATCCAACCTTTGACTAGATGGTTCTTGTGTTGCAGTGACTGTGATTTGATCTGTCCTACTATTCACCACTGGTGCAATAGTACCTTCTGTTGACTGTACTTCTCTATCTACTTCCTCCTGTTGTTTACCTTGAGCTGAAGCATCTTCAATAATGACATCCTTGTCAAATAAATATGCATGAAGTGATTGAAGTGCAACATGTTTTGAGAGTCCAAATTTCTTGACTAATTGTCTTCTGACAGATACATAGAAATACATCTTCATTAAGTCAAGTCTTTGATGTAGAAGTCCATATTCTTCAGGAAATAAAAGTTTTGGTACTCTTTCAACTAGTAAATCTAGAACAGGCCTGGACAGCTTCACTTTAATAGAAATAACTCCAATAGCCAGTCTGCATGATAATGTAGTTTCCCATGAAGAATCATTGTCAAAATCTCTTTTGTCAATTGCTGACTTGATGGTAGCTTCATTTGTAGAGACCTGCATGATGTTAGTTGGACTAGACTCTGTGTGTGTAGGTGACAATTGAATCTTTCTCCTTGTTCTCCTGGTATAGTGAGCAAAAGATTTATCCTGAGAAGACTCAAGAGGTGTAGACACAGAAGTGATCTTGGGATGACATCCTTTATCAATAGACACGGTCTTTTGAGAGACAGTATCCAGTAACTGTTTTCCCTTATTAAGCACGGTCTTTTGAGAGACAGTATCCAGTAACTGTTTTCCCTTATTAAGTACTACAGTCTTTTGACAGACTGTAGCTTGGCTGTGACTAGGTGCTTCATCTCTTTGTTCTAGCTTAGAAAGTTGATTTGTAGCCTTCAATTCTTCTCTCTCAGCAAGAGATATATTATCATCATCTTCATTAGAACTACTACTACTAATTGACACAACAAATCTTCTCTTCCTTACAACTGATGTCTTTTGAGAAACACCAGAGGTTGGTTTCTTTGAAACAACAGGATGTTGATTAAAACTTTGTTCTTGAATTGCTTCAGAGACTATAATGTTTTGTGCTACTTGGGTAGACAAAGGGGGGTTCTCCTCCAAACAAGATTCCTGAGTCATTTCACCATAAAAGAAAGAAGAATTGTATAGAGTAGGAAGATGAGTTTTAAGAATTACCTGAACATGATTTGGATAATGAATTTCAGGAATTTCATCCAGATTCTTTTCATTGTCCTTCTTTGTAATGTCAGAGAAAATTCTCTTTTGCTGTACATAAGAAGAAACACAATGGTCTCTACCAAATCTAACTTCAACATCAGGAATAAAATGGTTAATAAACATTTGCATAAATCTATGATAATAAACCATTTTCCTGTCTTGATCTCCTAACCCAAGTTTAATACACATCTGACTTAAGATAATGTGACCAATATTAATTACTCTGTCATAAAGCAAACTATAAGCAATATGTGATGTAACAGAAGTAATTTGCTGAAAAGAACTACATTTACCAGTAAAACATTTTGCAATTTGATTAAAGAAGAAAGACCATTCTTTCCTAAGAAAAGATCTATTTAACTGGCTCATGTTGTCTAGATATCCACTATAACCTAATGTAGACAACATAGTTCTTACATCATCATCAGATGGTTCACTTGCATAATTAACATTAACAGGTAAGTGAAGTACTGAATTAACAACAGATTCAGTAATATCATAAGTATCTTATCCTAAATGTAGAACAATCTTACCTGATTGACTCTGAGTAGAATCAACTACTTCAGCATTCTCCCAAGCTTGTGAAACTGTAGCTTGATTTATTTCTGGAGATGCTGCCAATGCATAACGCAAAGGTCCAATAGCCATAAAATCCATTACTGGATGAAAATCAGGTGATACTCCTTTCTTGCTGGTGATTGCTGCAACATGATTGTTAGTCATAAAATCAAAGTCACCAAACTTGAAAGCTACTGATTTTGGTAGTCTTCTTTGAGCTGCCATTTTTGATCTGAAAAGAACTTGAGAAATCTTGAAATTGATTAGAGATTTTGAGAATACAAATGAATGTTTTTGCCTTAAGAAATACGATTTAGAAGTTAGCAATAAACAATCAGAGACTCAAAATAAAGATATATTCAAAAATTCTTCAGACCCACTAACCCACGTTGACACGTAGGTTGACAGGTGTCAGTCCCTGAAAAATGCAGTTTACCCACGATTTTTGGAAAATAAAATCCAAAATTGATTTCAATTAAATAAATCAGGGTAAAATAAAATCAATACTGATCAGCTTCATTTCCTAATGTGGTCTTTTTCACCAAGATAATCACAATTCTCAATGTGATTAAAAATTAAAAATAATCATCAATCCTGATGAAATTTTCCATGTTTTCCTGATCACTATCATCCTGATTCCAGAGATTTAACTAGAGTTCCACGTGGCAATTTCAAAATTTAACCTGAAAAGAACATCAATAATTCAAACAAAAATATTTTGTTAGATTGTCAAAATATCTTGAAAATACGAGAGGGCCAGTCATACGCATAGCTATATACGCCGATACATTGAACACTTCAAATGACTGTTCAGCTTCTTACTATTTCCTTTATAAACACCTGATGTCTTTTGCCTTTCTTCACTCCACAAACACACAAAACTTCTCTGTAATCACAGAGCTTCCACAAAACACAATGGCTTTTTGCCCAATCTTTCGATTTCTCACAAATGATGAACCGATTGCTCATGACCAAATGTTCACAGTTTGTCTTCTTGAAGAAATGACTTTTCTCCTCGCTTTAGACATGGTTGGAATAGATCCAAATAATATCCAGAACCTTCTCTTAAAACATCCATCTGTTGGATACAATCTCCCTCTAACCTCCTCAAAACTTGAGGATGAAGAATTTGGCCGAGAGTCTGAGGTTGATCTTGATGGAGATGCTATTCATTCTCCTCAACAAGAATGAAGTTGAGTCTGCTGCTCTCATTCAAGTCGCCCAGACAAGGAATCCACGAGTAGATCATCAAAGTGACTCTTGAGATGCTCCTTGTCCTGAAGTAGATCTTTGAAGACTAAGAACAACAACAACTTTAAACAAGAATAGGATTAGTAGAAGTTAGACAAAAAGATGTTTGTATTTCATTTCCTTGTATGTAATGCTTTCAATTAATGAAAATACAATTTCTTATTATCTACTTGCCTATTGTTGTTTACTGACTGATCTGAAAAACAAATAAAATTATCAGTATGAATGAATTAAAGCTTTCTAGCATAACTTAACAGAACTCAGAATTAGATCACTACATAAAATGGACTTCA
The DNA here is from genome assembly GCA_037693485.1 of Kitagawia praeruptora. Classification (NCBI taxonomy): domain Eukaryota; kingdom Viridiplantae; phylum Streptophyta; class Magnoliopsida; order Apiales; family Apiaceae; genus Kitagawia; species Kitagawia praeruptora. Next base: position 154,686,949 of record CM075348.1, on the reverse strand, counting down.
GGATTTGAAACAACAACACACACAATTTCATAATCCTGATACTGACGATAAAATCCTGATGACGTCAGCATACTGATAGCAATCCTGATCTTGATAAAAATAAGTCTATCATGCTGAAATTTATCAAAGTACAATGTTACAGCTTAAGCATTTAACAATCAAATATAGATCCTGGCAAGAATATCAAGTCTATAAGCTAAAAACAACATACCTTGCTACTTTTGCAGATGTTAAAGATCTAGAAATTTAACATTCCTAACTCACTAACCAATCTAATGAATGTAGCCTCATCAAGTGGTTTAGTTAGAATATCTGCAAGTTGTTTGTCAGTAGGAACAAAATGAAGTTCCACAGTACCATTCTCAATATGTTCTCTAATAAAATGATACCTGACATCAATGTGCTTAGTCCTTGAATGTTGAACTGGATTTTCTGCAATTTTGATAGCACTAGTATTATCACAAAACATAGGAATATTACTAAGTGTCATACTATAATCCATCAACTAATTTCTTATCCAAAGGAGCTGCGCACAACAACTACCTGCTGCTATGTACTCAGCTTCTGCAGTTGTGGTTGAGACAGATTGTTGCTTCTTGCTTGTCCAAGAAATCAATCTATTTCCTAAGAATTGACATGTACCTGTATTGCTTTTCCTGTCTATTTTACACCCTGCATAATCAGAGTCTGAATAGCCAATTAGGGAGAAATCAGATTCTCTAGGATACCACAAACCAAGATTTGGAGTCCCATTGAGATATCTAAAAATTCTCTTCACAGCAATTAAATGAGATTCCTTAGGATCACTTTGGAATCTAGCACATAAACAGGTAAAAAACATTATATCTGGTCTACTTATAGTTAAATATAACAATGAGCCTATCATGCCTCTATAACTAGTATTATCCATACTCTTTCCTTTAGGATCACAGTCTAGTTTAGTGGCTGTAGCCATGGGTGTTTTTGCAACTACAAGTCTTGAAAGTCAAACCTTCTTAAAAGATCTTTGATATACTTTGACCGATTAATGAAAATACCAGTCTCAGTCTGTTTGACCTGCAAGCCTAAGAAATAATTTAGTTCACCCATCATGCTCATCTGATACTTAGACTGCATAAGCTTGCTAAACTTAGCACACAACTTTTCATTAGTAGAACCAAATATGATATCATCAACATAAAATTGAACTAAAAACAATTCACCTTTTATCTTTCTAAAGAATAGAGTTTTGTCAATTGTACCTCTTGTGAAGCCATTTTCAAGAAGAAATTTAGACAAAGTCTCATACCATGTTCTTGGTGCCTGCTTTTTTAGTCCATAGAGTGCCTTATCAAGTTTGTAGACATGATTTGAAAACTTTGGATCAACAAACCCAGGTGGTTGCTCCACATACACTTCCTCATCAAGCTTGCCATTTAGAAAGGCACTTTTTACATCCATCTGGTATACCTTGAATTTTGAATAAGCTGCAAATGCAAGAAACATTCTGATTGCTTCAAATCTTGCTACAGGGGCAAAGGTTTCATCATAGTCAATTCCTTCTTCCTGAGAGTAACCCTTGGCCACCAGTCTTGCTTTGTTTCTTACAATCATACCAGATTCATCTAGCTTGTTTCTGAAAACCTATTTTGCACCAACAATTGATCTGTCTTTAGGTCTTGGTACCAGTTTCCAGACTTTGTTTCTCTCAAACTCATTTAATTCTTCCTGCATTGCAATTACCCAATCAAGATCCTGTAAGGCTTCTTCAACCTTCTTAGGTTCATTCTTTGAGAGAAAGCAACTATACAAGCATTCATTCTGAATTGATCTTCTAGTTCGAACACCACTATTTGGATCACCAATTATCAAATCTTCAGTATGATCCTTTGTCCATTTTCTAACAGGTCGTAGATTGCCTCTGCTAGACTCTCCCCCTAAGTTAGTGGTATTTCTTATAGAAGAACTCTCTCTGCCTTCAATAGCTCCCCCTTGATGAGTAGAATCAGTAGATTCCATAATGCTGCTAGTTACTGATCTTTCCTCAGTAAACTCTGAAGGATCAGTTCCTGATGGAGTAGACTCTAAATAGCTAGTCTGCTCCTGATGATCACTGTGTCCTCCTTGATTTATTTGCTCCCCCTCAACAGTAGCATTCCTTTGAGAAGCAATAGTAATTCCTTCTGGAGAACCTTCATCATCACTGGAGAGTATCTCAGAATTCTTCAGATTTTCAAATTCCAATTTGTCATGGCTTTCATCAGTTTGCAGAATTCCAAATTTCTTGTCATCAAATGCAACATGAAGTGATTCCATAACAATGTGAGTTCTGAGATTATAAACATTGAAGACCTTTGATGCTGAATATCCTAGAAAGATTGCTTCATCCGATTTGACTTCAAATTTTCCAAGTTGTTCTGGATGAACTTTTAGGACATAGCATTTGCATCCAAAGATGTGAAAATATTTCACACTTGGTTTCTTTCCTTTGATCATCTCATAGGGAGTCTTTCCATGACTATTTACCAAGGTACAATTTTGAGTGAAACATGCAGTATTAATAGCTTTTGCCCAAAAATATGTTGGAAGTTTTGTATCTGCAAGCATGGTTCTTGCTGCCTCTATAAGAGTTCTGTTTTTTCTTTCCACTACACCATTCTGCTGAGGTGTTCCGGGTGCAGAAAATTGTTGAGTGATTAGAGTTATTCTGAATACTCCTCTATTGTAGAATTCTTGAATTCTTTACCATTGTCATTCCTAAGTACTTTGACTTTGTACTTAGAGTTATTCTGAATATTCTTGACAAGTTCAATGATTTGCTGAGGAGCTTCACCCTTCTTGTGTAGAAAGAACACCCATGCGAACCTTGTGAAATCATCCACTATAACTAGAGCATATCTTTTCTTGGTGATAGACATAATGTTTACTAGACCAAACAGATCAAGATGTAGCATGTGAAATGGTTTAGTAATTGAATTTTCTGTCTTGCTCTTGAAAGTGGTTCTTCTCTGTTTTCCAAGCTGATAAGCATCACAAAGTCCATCTTGCATATAACTTGCCTGAAGTAGGCCTCTCACCAGATTATGCTTAACAAGTTGATTAAGTTCTTGATGTTGAGATGTGAGATCTTCTTGTGCCAATTCCAGCTTTCATCATTTGTTGCTTTGCTGTAGAGACATCTAACAATTCCTTTAGAGGTATCACTTAAGCTGGCTTCATATATGTTACCATGTCTTTGACCAGTTAGAACAATGTCTCCATTCTGCATATTCAAGATTTTGCATCCTTCTCTGTCAAAGATTGATTGGTAACCTTTATCACCCAGTTGACTTATGCTTAACAGTGTATGTTTCAAGCCTTCAACCAGTGCTTCATTTTCTATGATGACATTCCCCAAAACAATTGAGCCATATCCCAGAGTTTCTCCTTTGTTGCCATCACCAAAAGATATTAATGGGCCAGCTTTCCTCTCAAACTTTGTAAGCAGGGACTTCTTTCCAGTCATATGTCCAGAGCATCCATTGTCCAAGATAATTGAATGCTTCTTTCCTGTGCCCTGCAAACAAAAAGTAACTAGTTAGAATTTTTTAGGACCCAACTTTGATTGGATCCTTTATTACTAGATTTAGAAACAACAGCCTTTGAAGATTTTGCTTTTACTTTACCTGTTGCAGAGTCAACCTTAGACTCTGATTTCACAAACTATTTGTAACTAGGAGTTTCAGATTTCAGAGAATAATAGTCATAATACAGTTCATGATATTCTCTACACATGTAAATGGAATGAAGTAAACTACCACAGTGATAACAAGCTTTTTGTGACTGGTATTGAATTTTCTGAGTCTTGGGGAATCTGGACTCAGTTTTCCAAGAAGGTTTTTTATTGCAGTCTAGGGCCAAATGATTATGATTTCAACACTTATAGCATTTTTTTTCTAGGTGCATCAGGTACATTCTTGTAATTATTCTCTTTGTTAATTGTAACACCCCCAGATCCAGGGTCAGGGATCTGGTCGTTACGGTCTCAATATCCATCCATAAAACAAACATAATTTAAATTACAACCTTGTGACCCAGAACAACATCATAAAACACACCCGTTATAGTCCCAGAGATGAAATCAGAGTAACCATCAATATTATTAATCACAAGATTGAGTTCTTACAACCCAAGGAATTACAATTTTACAATTACATGCTCTTTGCCATCCATTGGTATATGTCATATATATATAAATACATTTGATGTACAAATGCTAACAACTAGCCTACCAGAGGCTACATCCTTAGCAATGGTAGCTATGACCTCAGCGGTTAATCCTCTGACGGCTGACACCTGCCTATGCTGAGTACGCCTTGCGCGGCCATCTGAACTAGCTGTTGTTGTGATATAAATAAATAAAGCAAGGGTGAGCAATAGCCCACCAAAAATATAATTGAACAGTGATAATATATAACAGTCCAAAATATCTTTGAAACCATATGCCATGCATTAACGATGTAGTACCAACATAAGGTATGAGATGAAGTTACAAGGTAACTCAAAATATATTTGTTTTGAATAAATATATGCTATGTCAAAGATGAGCAAGATATTATCAACTTTTCATAATAGAGGAACTTGCAGGAAGAGTATTGCAATTCCAATTCAAACACTTTTCAAACCTGCCAATAATGATAAGGTTGCAGGGAATTTCCAACATTGAGAGATGAACTAATACTGGAGTTTGACGCGCCAGGAGACATAGCATTTACACGATGATCAGTCGCATGTTATGCTCCCCACCTCTTGTTTACTACATGGAGAAGGAAGCACCGACGGATTTACTTGTCTACCGCCCTCTGGAACCCCCCGGCCAACGGTTGGGCCATTTGCTGGACCGGCGCCACTGGGTCACTTACGCATCTCCTAGTTCATTTCACATCCATAACTTTAAAACGTAAAGTTCATCCCCCTTTCCCCAAGTATATTACTTGTTGATAGGACTCCACAAAGTAGTCGTATCTATTTGGAAAGGAAAAATCACCAATATTTCCCAAGCTGATGCTTGTTAATGGATATAAACTTGTTCCATCAATTCTTACCCCTCGAGCGTTGAGGAGGTAACCAAAAAGATTCATATCGATGTTTGAAAGAATCAAGATGTGAGTAACGAGATAGTTTAGCAAGTATAGGACCGGGCAGTCCAATAAATAACATATCTCAAGTGAGGTCCCCTTATATATGTTTGGAAGTTGAGCGAGTATTTAAATCTTCTTTAAGATAGATTTAAATGAAAATAAAGTTTGGGAACCTCCCCTTGATAAGAATAGTCATAAAATACTCCGAAATATTTTACACCTTATCTGAAGGTGATAGATAATCTTTGAATAATATGAATCATCATAAAAAGAACTTAAAAGAATTTAAATCAATATTCCAAGAATATTTATTAAATCATTAATAATTAAGGAACACGAATAAATCATAATATTGCTCGTAAATAATCCTCGAATGAATATATAGAATTATTTACTAAATAACTCTCTTCTTTAAATGAATATTCAAAATAATATTCATTAATTAAATAAGCTCAAGTAAATGTTTAAAATAATATTCACTAAATAAATCAAACCTTAAATGAATATTTGAAAATAATATTCATTTAATAAGTAATATTCTAAATAAATATCCAAATAATATTCTTTTAGCAATCAAACTTTAAAGGAATATTCGAAGCAATATTCCTTAAGTAAATAGAACTTCGAATGAATATCTTAAAATAATATTCATCAAGTACATAAAATCTTAAATGAATATTCACGATAATATTCATTAAATAAATTTCCAAGAATATTAAAGTAATTACTCATTGAATAATCAAACTCTAAACGAATATTCGAAACTAATATTCATTAAGTAATTAAAGCTCGAATGAATATTAAAATAATATTCAGCAAATAAATATATGCGAATGAATATTCAAAATAATATTCATATAGTACCTCTCGATTGAGATAATATCCAAATAGCATTCCTCGAATAATTTCCAAGTATTCAATACTTTATGAAAATATAAATAATGTTCATAAATAACATTCCTCAAATAAACTGTCACTGGAATCCCTCCGGGTTTCCACGACTAACTCTATATCCCAAAATACCGACTCCCGGTCTATATTGAAAGAATGAATATCATACGCCCTTCACTAAGGGTCTTAGCAAAACAATCCTGCTTATAACTGATGATTCATATCTAGTCTATAAGCCAATATCAATTCAGGGAACAAGCATATCAATAGACTTGAAAGTAGGCATGCATGCTATGGCATATGTATACAACAATCATTATATATATTATCACAACAACAGTTCCAAGTATTGGAAACTTGCCTGGTAATCCTGTTGGGGTAGTGTGCCTCGTGTCAATCCAGTGATCTATAAATAGTCACAATAACCGAGGTCAATCACTGAACATTTCGAAGGTTAAGTATAACTTAACTTAAGTCATGTAAGCTTAGTCCAAACACACCTCGAACCTATCCTTAATGTCGGATCTTTCGTATATCTTACTGAATCATTTATAACCTCGTTCTTTGCACCAATATGTTGTCTCGATAATTCTTAACAAGTTTCATGTTTTAGTCGACTCGAGATTCCTCTTTTAATCTAGCCAAAATGGGTGGTCCAAGTAGTACCTCTAGAGTTGACTTCCCTGGGAATCACTATTCCGGGACTCGTACTTCAACACTTTTAATAAATCACTGGAAACGTATTTAATTACGAAACCACTTATAAAATCATCTTTGGTATTTGTAATATTTATCATAAAATTTCCAATTCGAAGCCACGGGTCTAGATAGGTGAAATGTATTTTTGAAGTTCGGTCGACTACGGATCTTTACTATTCACACCTCTTTCACTAAAACGTTAATAACTCGGTAACCGTTAACTCAAATGACGCACCGTTTTCGCGTACATGATCTAGAGAATGTCTAGAAGGTAGCTAACTCAAAATTGGACTTAGATCAGAAGATTAATTTTTCGGAATTTTGCCAAAACAGGGCAGGAGGTTTTAATGAATAATGTTACCTCCGAAAAGTGGTTTCTTCGCACTTATCCTCGATTCGAACATTTTTATAAAATCGGAAAACGATCCATTTTACCTGTGGTTTTCTCTCACGCCTTCCTTATGACCTCTAATATTTAATTACCATGATTCGCCACTGACTTAGTCATGTTAAGGGATTCCAATTTCAGTTACGAACTTTCGATTACGGTTTCGAACCTCTTTTACGAATTTAATCATAACTCCTAAACCGTAAGTCCATTTCATACGATCTTTATATCAAAACGAAGCTTATAACATAATCTAGCTTATCATGGCAGAAATCGAAGCTTAACAGTGAGTTAAAGCTACTGTGATGCACGGTTACTTAAGGTTAAACGAAAATCGGGCATTACGATGGCTATGAATCGGACGTTCTAAAAATCGTAACAACACAACCAAGCCACACCGGGCATCAACACAATTCATAAACATGATTCTCATATCCACAAGTCCTAGAACCACTGATCTTAACCTCAAAATCATCAAGGACTTGAATCATGACTAAATAACTACTAAGAACAACTACATGATCATGTAAACATGCTTATACTAACATCATCATCAAATCTCATCTAAAACTCCATTAAAACTCAAAACAAAAACTTGGATTCTTGAAGTTTATACCTTCCTTGGGGTGTATATGAGTTTAAAAAGCCTTGATCTAGTCCTTGAGAGTGCTTATGCTTGCTTAGATCAACCAAAAAACAAGAAAATCAAAGTTAGTTTCTTGAAAGTACTATTCACCCTAGACTTTGATGATTTAATTGAAAATGGAAAACATGGAGATTGAAGCTAAGATTTTTATGAGATCACTTTTATGAAATATAGAACTCACCATAAAAATTTGGAGATCAAAAGATTGTTGGAAGTTGGTTTTTGATCTTGGAATTAGGCTAAAAAGCCGAATGCTCCATGGAAGAGAAAATGGAGTTGTTTTCTTTGTTTGCTTGGTTGGTTGTGCATAAAGTGATGTCTCTTGATAATATCTTTGGCATAAAGTAGCTTTATTAAAGTTGCTATGTCATGGATGATGTATTTGAAGTGGACAAGTGTTGTGTTCTTGTGGTTTAAATGAGATGATGAAGCTAAGTGCTAGTTTGATACCAATGTTGCTAGTTCCTCTTGTAACTAACTTAGTTACTTGCTCTTATCCACTAGAACATGCATGTATCTTGGCTTCCTACTTGTTCTTTGTCCGATTATTGCTAAATTTGTTGAGCGTTCGAGGGAATAACTCATTCGTTTCTAGTTAGGGTTTTTACCGAAAACCTTCTTAATATATATAATGGCATTCTCCATCATTCTTAATACTTCTCGAATTTAATTTCCTTAAATCCCTTTAATAATTCCTTATGTCTTGCAGTGTCCAGGGAATTCTCGGAGAAAATAAAAGTGCTATTTTTCTGAATCCGACAGCCTTTACATACACTTATTTTCCTCCTGGATCACTAATACGAACTCAGAAATCCGTTCCGAATTCCGGATATAGCATTATTATAATAATATTCTAAATTCCACCAAAATCACTATTCATCACTTATTTTTATTTAATTCCTATAATTAGGAAAATGAACCTGGTTTACTCTCGGGTGCTCCTTAACCTTTTTACGGAACCGCTGGACTTATAATAGATATTGATTTGGATGACACAAGAATAATCTTTCTTGGAATAATATAACTTATATCCTTAGGAGATAGATTATTCTTATTTATGCTATCAACCAAAAGTATTCTTCATGACATATGATCATTTAAATCTATACCCATTCACATTCTTTGTTAATACCTTGTAGTCGGAGTCACTGTTCATTCTTTCATCAATATATAAAAAGTTTTAATTCTACCGAAAATTTGGGTTCTTACATTAATACCTTCTTTTCCATTCCTATTTCTTTTGATCTTCCTAGACTCTGAAAGACCATCTAGTCTTTGTTCCAACCGAGACTTAGCACTACGCCATAAACGCACATACGCAACCCCCATTTTCATTTGCGTAAGGCCTGAAAAACGTTGTGTAAGGTCTTACGCAACGCTTTTGGGGCGTTACCAATACTGGCATTGCGTAAGACCCCTAACGTAACGCTTTTCCAAGCTATTGCAACACTTCAAAAAGCATTGCATAAGAGGCCTTATGCAACACCAAAAGCATGCAAACGCAACACTTCATGGGGTTGCATAAGATGTTTCAGCCATGTCAACATGCTGACATGGAAGCAAGGTGCCACGTCAGCATGCTGACATGGAAGCAAGGTGCCACGTCAGCACGCTGACATGTCAGCGGTGGGGCCCACAAGTGCCACGTCACATATTGGGGGGGGCATGCCACGTCATCAGTGGGGCCCACCAAGGTGCCACGTCAGCACTGGGGCCCACATGCCACATCAACAGTATGGTCCACATGCCACGTCAGCAGTGGGGCCCACATGATACGTCAGCAGTGGGTACCCACATGCTGACGTCAGCAGTGGGACCCACATTGCCACATCAGCAATGGGTTCCACTATCTAACGCAATGCTATTTTGTGTCTAATGCAACGCTAATTTTTTTTTAAGCAACACCATTCTTCTCAAATGCAACATTAAACAGAGTCAAATGCAACGTTTTTTATAAAAAATTTGAAATGGCAGTTTTGTTCATACATAATACAAGCCTGTCCAATCCAAAACAACAACTTCAAATTTCCTAAATAATGCAACCAAAAAAACTACTTAACAACTTTACAACCAAGTTATACTACTACTAGCTAAAAACTATAGAATAAAAGCCCTAAGAAGTTCTGCTTATCAAAGAATAAAAGCTGTTCTGCTTCCTCTTCTTCCTCCACTTCTTCCTGATTAAATTGGTTTACAGTAGGGGTTGGCCTATCAGAGATAAGTGCATCATGTCTGGTAAGAAGTTTCTGTAGCTGGTCATTTAGCTCAACTGCTTCTTACACCACCTTCTCATCACTAGAAAAAAAAAAGACGGGATCAGTATGTCTTTCAAACAACAAACGGGATATGTTCTTGCACGAATTACCAAATCCAGTTCAAACAGATCTTAGCATTTTAAAATAAAGGAGAAGCAGATCAAATATTGCGGCAAAAACTAACATAATGGTTTAAGCTAATTCTGATGGGAACTTACTAATGTCATTGTGCTAATTCTAAATGAAATACACAAATAGGAAACAAAAAAACACAGGTAGGAATTCTAAAGGTAATTCTAATGAAGACTTAAGTTTTTTTGTCGTTCCTACATTGCTAGTTTCCTTGTAACTCTTTTCTATTAGTTAATGGAAAGAGACAGATTGAAGTTCTTTTGAATTACCAGGGGAATAGCCAGGAAAATAGGCTTAGTGGGGTCAAAAAATAATACTCCGTAATACTTATTTAACTAAAAATAATAACTTATAAATTTGAATATTTAAAACTTAATAAACAATTAATTCAAAAATACTTACATGACTATTTCATCAATGAAGTGGAAAACTATCTAATAAAAAAATCACAAAAATTAATGATTAAAAAAAATAGGAGACAAAGGAGACTGAAATCTGAACACAATTAAGTGATGGTTACATGTATTAAAATGGTATGAGATGATTTTGCAAACAGGTCACCAATATTCAAGAAACATTGAAAGTATTATAACATGAAAGAACGAAAAAATCATATTAAAGGTACTTGACTAACGTGTCAAAATGCTCAATAATCAATATATTCAATCAAATTTATAGTTCATTTAAGATTACTTAAACTGCTCATATCAATACAACACATGATAACTGCACATGCACATTCAAATAAATTCAACAGAATTTCAAACTAGTTAAAATATAGCTGCTAAGTTATTCAATCATGGTAAAAAATTCATAATTCATGCAGAATTAGGCAACTTTGAACACAGTAATTTTTCGGCCTTTCTTACCTGCTTATGATTTATGGACCTTCCCTGCAGAATCTTTATAATGTTAACTTAGGCTTTGTATGAAACTCACTTTCAAATTTAAACTGTTAAGGCCAAGCTAGATGCTCAGGCTGAACAATCCATCGACATAGTTTTTGACAGGACAACCAATACACTGACCATTGCTGATAGTGGTACTGGCCAAACCAAAGCTGGTAATTAGTGGTATTAAGAAGCATGTTCTGATATTCACCTAATAAACTAGAATACCTTAGTTTGTGCTAATGAGACAGTAAAAATATTTAACTAAAAATAATACTCCGTAATACTTATTTAACTAAAAATAATAACTTATAAATTCGAATATTTAAAACTTAATAAACAATTAATTCAAAAATACTTACATGACTATCAAATTAGAGATATAGATCATAACCTGAGCCCATGGATTTAACCAAACCTCAAGGGTCTTACCTGGTTAACTCAATCACGGACTGAGTTAACACTCCGAGTTAGCGCCGAGTCGCCCGAGTTACTCACTGAGTCGAAATAGATCGGCCGAGTTTCAAGTAATTTTGGTACGATCTATGATAGATAACACCATGACACGACCATTTCAGCCTCCTATAATACATTTCTCAACAAAACTGGTTAGGGTTTCAAAAATAAACAATGAAAAATTCACAATTGTGTGTGAGTGAGGGAGTATATATAATTTAGATGTCGAATTTGAGTTGAATCCATCGATTTATAAAGAAAATCGATGATAAATGTCTCAGATCCTTTTATTCTAACCAATCGCAGCCTCAAAGTATCAATTAACTTGATTAATAGATACATAGAGATATATAATATACTGTATATAGTGTTTAATCGCCGGAGAGATCTAGAAATTAGGGTTCTAAGAAGAGAAATGAAGAGAAATGATAGAGTCGCGGCGAGAGAGAACAGAGAGAGAGATTTAGGGTTTGAGAATAGGAGAGGCGAATAAATAGTACACATGAAACCGTGTAGCGTTAGTATATGTATTTTAGCAAATAAACGGTGTAGATTAATCTCACGTTATGATCAATGGATGAGATCTTTTAGGGTTTAGTAAATGGGCTGGGTCAAGAGTTGTAGCTGGATTGGGCTGTTTGGATGGGTCGAATATGACCAAAAATAAATCAGAAAATAATATCTTTTTATGAAAATAATTTTGAGAAATAAAAATATATGTATATATATATATAATAACTATATAATAATATATAGATACTTGAAAATATTCTAATGTTTTGATTCTTTGTATGTGAATTTAAATATCACAATTGTATCTCAGAAATATTTTCGAAATTAATTCAAAGATATTTATTCGAATAGTTTTATCTAATTGATCAAATAATAAGAATCTCAATAAAACTCGATAAAGTTTCATATGTTATCATTATCGATGAATCTGAGTTTTAGAGTCCCTTAAAATTCGATCAAGAAGATCTCTTTTTCGTGAGATAATTTTGATAAATATTTTCACAAAATATATAAATATAAATAATATCTATTATATATATATAATAGCCCAACAAGGGGCTATACTTGATGAGAAAATATATATCTAAAAAATTAATATATATCTAATATAATGATATTCCCCAAGTTTCAGAAAATAAAAAATTAATTTGATTGGAGATTTAGTAGATCACTACTATTTTCAATATGACTCGTAACTAGTGCTTTGTTACGAATTATTGTTTCTATTTTTTTAAAAATATTTTTGAACGATCCAACCGTACGGATGTCAATATATATCTAATATAATGATATTCCCCAAGTTTCAGAAAATAAAAAATTAATTTGATGGGAGATCTTAGTAGATCATTACTATTTTCAATATGACTCGTAACAAGTGCTTTGTTACGGATTATTGTTTCTATTTTTTAAAAAATATTTTTGAATGATCCAACCGTACGGATGTCAATATATATCTAATATAATGATATTCCCCAAGTTTCAGAAAATAAAAAATTAATTTGATGGGAGATCTTAGTAGATCATTACTATTTTCAATATGACTCGTAACAAGTGCTTTGTTACGGATTATTGTTTCTATTTTCTAAAAAATATTTTTGAACGATCCAACCGTACGGATGTCAATATATATCTAATATAATGATATTCCCCAAGTTTCAGAAAATAAAAAATTAATTTAATTGGAGATATTAGTAGATCACTACTATTTTCAATATGACTCGTAACTAGTGCTTTGTTACGGATTATTGTTTATATTTTTTAAAAAATAAATAAATATCTAATGCAACACTTCAAACAGCAAATGCAACACTACTGATACCTAATGCAACACTTCTGCCACGTCAGCAAATGCCACGTCAGCATTAGTGGGTCCCACTTCTGCCACGTCAGCAATTGTGGGTCCCACAATTGCCACGTCAGCATGATGGGCCTCCTGCCACGTCACCCTTGTGGGTCCCACACTGCCACGTCAGCAGTGGTGGGTCCCACATCTGCCACGTCATATTTTTTAAAAAAAATATAAATTTATCTAATGCAACACTTCAAACAGCAAATGCAACACTACAGGTATCTAATGCAACGCTTTCTGCCACGTCAGCAAATGCCATGTCAGCAAAGGTGGGCCCCACTTCTGCCACGTCAGCATGATGGGCCTCCTGCCATGTCACCCTTGTGGGTCCCATAATGCCACGTCAGCAGTTGTGGGGCCCACATCTGCCACGTCATTTTTTTTAAAAAAATATGAATATATCTAATGCAACACTTCAAAGAGCAAACGCAACACTACTGGTATCTAATGCAACGTTTTTTGCCACGTCAGCAAATGCCACGTCAGCAAAGGTGGGCCCCACTTCTGCCACGTCAGCAAATGTGGGTCCCACATGTGCCACGTCAGCAAATGCCACGTCAGCACATGTGGGCCCTACTCGTGCCACGTCACCATTTATAAAAATAAAAAATTATCTAACGCAACGCCATCAGTTAGTGTTGCATAATGTGAAACACTGTGGGTAATACGCAACGCTAATCTATATCTAACGCAACACCAATTCAGCTCAGTTGCAAAAGACCCAAAACTTCTATCTAACGAAACGCTTTCTGTGCAACGCTTTGTAAAAATGGTTGCGTATGCTCACTTATGGCGTAGTGTAGACAGAAACCCTATGTTAACTTTCTTAGGTTTCTCTAACACTTTCTCATCTGAATTACTATTGTTAATTCCCTTGTGTACAACAGGGGTACCTTTTGAATCAACAAATTTAACATGTTTAGGTTCAGAAACAATTTTCTTACCTTCAGATTTAGATGTGCTAGCTTCTACTTTACTATCATCATTGACAATAGCTACTTTTTCTTCTTGTCTAGCCTTATCAAAACCTAAACCATTAACTTTACCACGAATTCCACTTTTAATGATTTCTTGAGTCTTTTTACCAGAAATGTTAATGGTCTTAATCACATCTCTCTCTTCCTCTAGTTCTTTTCTGACATAGTCATAGGCTTCAAGAATAACACTATAATCATGCTTAGCTTTATCAGAACTTTATCTATATTCTTCCATTTGAACTAACTCAGATTCAAGAAAATTATTTCTATCAACTAACTTATCATTCTTAACCTTAAGTTCATCTCTTTCACTAGTAAGAATTCTAATATTAGTCATAAGATTCTTAAAATCAGCATGGATAGATCTAAGCCCTCAGTTTTCCATATACTGCCTCTAATGATATCTCATCCAGATCATTAGCTTCCTCAATTGCAGATATCTTCTCATTGTAGAAATCAGGCAAGGCTTTCATGAACTTAGTATTCATATCCTCCAAGTCATAATATTTACCATGCATGGCCATCTCATTGATGAGTTTTGTAAACCTATCAAAGGTATCAGTAAGTGACTCACCAGACTTGGATTCAAAATACTCATACTGTTGTATAAGTAATATCCTCATATTTTTCCTGACAGGCTTAGTTCCTTCACAATGAACCTTAAGATTGTCCCATATATCCTTAGCAGTCTTACAAGAGAGAACATAGTTAGTGAGAACAGAATCAAGACTGTTGAATAAAATGTTTCTCACTTTAGCATCTTTAAGAACATTCTCATTTTCCTTATCTGTCCATTCAGATTTAGGCTTCTCTGCTGTATGTTCTGGAACAACCTCACCATTTACAGTTGCTTGTCCAACAACCTTTGTTGGGATAAATGGTCCATCTCTGATTCTGTCAAGATAATCAGGATCTGTTGCTTCCAGATAATGCAACATCTTTACTTCCCATAGAGTATATTCGTTTTTCTTGAGCATAGGGATCTTGGTATTACCATCCTTATAACCAGACATGATTGCAGATCTTTATGATTATTCGAAATCAACCTGCTCTGATACCAATTGTTAACTCGAATAACTTGTAGAAGGGGGGGGGTTGAATAAAAGTTATATAATCGTGTCTGATTTTTGCTTGAATAAATAAAACAAGAACAAACGAATAAACCAAACTGTTTGTATTAATAGATCAAATACAAACTCTACCAAAGGTGTACAAATACCTTTAGCAGCTGCTGATAATACAAATCTCTCTCTCTATTTGTTTTGAACTTTCGAATACAAATCTTATGCTATCGACTCACAAATCATTCGACTCGACACTTTTTACAATGATATATAGAGAGTATTTATAATGCTACCTATCAACTAATAACAGAAAGTTAATCTATACATGACAATGTTCTGCCGTCCAGTTCATAGTTTCCATCAATAGAAAATTCTTTCCTTCTTGATATCTTCTTGCTTGTTCTTCAAACAAAGATCCTGTTTTATAGCACTTGCTAGTTTCTGTAGCATCCATAATGACATCATCAGTAACACGACTGATATCAGGATTCCATCTTGCATCAGGATCTGACCATCCCATCAGTACTTGACTTACTCTATCAGGATTCTATCTCAGTTCCTAACATGTAGTACTTGATGCACTGTTCCTGACTTAACTCTTTAGATTACCATCTAACACACATATCCTATACAAAGTGCTAAATCCTTTATAAGATCAGGATATACAAGAAGTATAAGTAAAATTCTATTCTTAACATCACAACTCATGAATTATTCCTAACAATCTCAGATTTAGAATCACTGTTGTCAGAGTCCATATCAATAGTCTCTGACTAAGAACTTTCTTTGCTTTTCTTCTTCCTTGAGTTCTTTACAGCTGGTTCATCATGTTGTTCCTCTGGAAGCTTCTTTGATTCAGATTGAGCAGTAAGTACAACAGTTTTCATCTTTCCTTCACTCCTGCTCTTCTTCTGCTGCTTGTCAAGTTCATAAGCCCTCAGTTTTCCATACACTGCCTCTAATGATATTTCATCCAGATCATTAGCTTCCTCAATTGCAGATATCTTCTCATTGTAGAAATCAGGCAAAGATTTCATGAACTTAGTATTCATATCCTCCAAGTCATAATATTTACCATGCATGGCCATCTCATTGATGAGTTTTGTAAACCTATCAAATGTATCAGTAAGTGACTCACCAGACTTGGATTCAAAATACTCATACTGTTGTATAAGTAATGTCCTCATATTCTTCCTGACAGGCTTAGTTCCTTCACAGTGAACCTTAAGATTATCCCATATATCCTTAGCAGTCTTACAAGAGAGAACATAGTTAGTGAGAACAGAATCAAGACTGTTGAATAATATGTTTATCACTTTAGCATCCTTAAGAACGTTCTCCTTTTCCTTATCTGTCCATTCAGATTTAGGCTTCTCTGCTGTATGTTCTGGAACAACTTTACCATTGACAGTTCCTTGTCCAACAACCCTTGTTGGAACAAAAGGTCCATCTCTAATTCTGTCAAGATAATCAGGATCTGTTGCTTCCAGGTGATGCAATATCTTTACTTCCCATAGAGTTTATTCGTTTCTCTTGAGCATAGGGATCTTAGTATTACCATCCTTGTAACCAGACATGATTGCAGATCTTTATGATTATTCGAAATCAACCTGTTCTGATACCAATTGTTAACTCGAATAACTTGTAGAAGGGGGGGGGGGGGTTGAATACAAGTTATATAATCGTATCTAATTTTTGCTCGAATAAATAAAACAAGAACAAACGAATAAACCAAACTGTTTGTATTAATAAGATCAAATACAAACTCTACCAAAGGTGTACAAATACCTTTAACAACTGCTGACAATACAAATCTCTCTCTGTTTGTTTCGAACTCTCGAATACAAACCTTATGCTATTGACTCACAAATCGTTCGACTCGACACTTTTTACAATGATATAGAGAGAGTATTTATAATGCTACCTATCAACAAACAGAAAGTTAATCTATACATGACAATGTTCTACCGTCCAGCTGATAGTTTCCATCAATAGAAAATTCTTACCTTCATGATATCTTCTTGCTTGTTCTTCAAACAAAGATCCTGTTTTATAGCACTTGCCAGTTTCTGTAGCATCCATAATGACATCATCAGTAACACGACTGATATCAGGATTCCATCTTGCATCAGGATCTGACCATCCCATCAGTACTTGACTTGTTCTATCAGGATTCGATCTCAGTTCCTAACATGTAGTACTTGATGCACTGTTCCTGACTTAATCCTACAGATTACTGTCTAACACATATATCCTATACAAAGTGCTAAATCCTTTATAAGATCAGGATATACAAGAAGTATAAGTAAAATTCTATTCTTAACATCACAAATCATGAATTATTCCTAACAATAAATATTTTTTAAATAATCGAAACACTAAACACTATTTAGGGGGTAAAGTTAAAGTACTAGTTGATTGTTAAATTACCGAATCAAATAAATTTATTTTTTTCTGAAATTTTGGCAACAACATTAAAAAGGATGGATCTTGACCTCCGTATGGTTGGGTGGCTGAGAAGTAATTTTTAAAAAATCGAAACACTAAACCCTAATGAAACACTATTTAGGGTTTATGGTCAAAGTACTAGTTGACCGTTAAATTACCGAATCAAATAAATTTACTTTTTTCTGAAATTTTGGCAATAACATTAAAAATGATGTATCTTGACCTCTGTATGGTTGGGTTGTCCCAAAATATTTTTTAAGAATCGAATCTGTAAATCCCGAGGTTATCTTCAAAGTACTAATTAACCGTTAAATTACGAAATCAAAAATATTTTTTTTTTCATGAAATTTTGGCAATAACATTAAAAAGGATGGATCTTGACCTCCATACGGTTGAGTCATCGAGAAATATTTTTAAAAAAATATGCACCTGGTATTTTTTTTGTTTAAATTATAATTGTTTTAAAAATTAAACTAAGAAATTAATTCAAAAATCAAAAAATGAAAACTTTTTTGAAAAAAACGGATGACACTTTTCCCTCCCCAGACAAATTAGTACAATCCCAATTATTTTAAAAAATTACAATCCAAATTATGTAAACAAATTATTTTTTTTCTGTTTATTTAATTTTGAGTTACCAAGAAAATTAAAAAGCTGAAATGTTGTGGGCGGCAATTTTTCCCCCAGACCCAAATTGCACTTTCCCCTTTCCCCCTTAAAACGAAATTACACTCACTTTACACACTTACACACTCTCCCTTGCTCATAAACATCCAATTTTAGCTTCCCTTTTCCAAATTTAATTTTGCCACCATATCAACATCTCATTCCCTTTCTTTATTTCACTTTCCCCCTTAATTGAAACTAGCATGAAAGCCCGTGCAAAGCACGGGCGCCATTTAAATTCATAAAATGATGTTGTTTTGATTTTTTTAAAGAGGCCATTTTAATTTTTGAAACATTGTACATCATTAGTGTGATATTTTTTATGGACATAAGTAATAACTCAAATTTCTTACCAGAATTTCATATATGATCATAACAATACAATCACATCTAAAAATTTTAAAAACAAAACTTGGAATGATTAAACACTACGTAATTTAAAAATCTAATAATAAGTTAGTAGACTCACGTGTTTATATATAGACAAGTGCTAAATAAAATCATTTACAGATATGAGAATCGAAAACTAATCATAAGCACACATTCAAATCTAATTTACATTTCAACCTTCACAAACATCCACTTCTATGCCCCTTCCATTTTCGGCAACCTTAGATACCATGACTTGCTTTACACCGCCGTTATCACCATTTCACTCCATTTGTCATCATCTTTCATGATACACACACACATATGTATAATGTGTGTGAGTTGGTGAGAGAGAGGGAGTATGTGTATAAATCATCATCACTCTGCGATCTTTTGTTGTCACCAAATCGACCACCACTCCGAAAGTAACTAATGTACATGTTTGTCACGAATTCCAGTCACAAGCCTGACCACACCTACACTAATTCATTCATCCATCTCTCAATTGAAATAAGTTTGTGACGTCGATCGATGGCATTTTTACTCACTTTACTACTATCAACACCATTACCAACAGCTTCGAATATTTACACAATTCTAAATCTGTAATATTCTTGTAATTTGCGTTCAAATTTTTTAGTTATTTACGTTTAAGTTTTGGTAACTTTAGTTGAATTCCTAGTGATTTTGCTTTGATGTTGGTGATTTTGGTAGTGTAAGTGGTGATGTTCATGTTGTTACAGATAAAATTATGGTAATTTTGGTAGTTGTGCATGTCGTGGTAGTGGTGGTGTGGCAGTGGTCATGTGATAGTGATTTTATATTCATGTAATTTATATTAAAATTAGCTAAAATTTTGGTTTGTATTCATGTACATTCTGATATATTATCTACTAAGTATCATATTTCAATAATACAGTTAGACGTTTTAAATCTATTATTTTTAAAAGAGTGTCTATAATTTATTTTTAATAAATATTGTAGACCTAACCATGTGTTTTACCTAAATATTTATCTAATAATTAATATGAAGTTCAAATCTCATCTGCAATAAATTTTGTTTTGTTTTCCTTAAATTATTTTTTGTAGTCTATCAAAATATTTTGCCCAATAGCAATAAGAGTGGGGTGTAATCGAGTCGAGTCGAACATTGTCACACTCGAGCTGAGACTCGGCTAAAAAATTTCATCATTCTTGAACTCGAGGTCAAGTTCAATTGGTCCTTTAATTTTAAGCTCAAAACTTGACTCATAAAGCTTAAAATCTCGAATCAATTTAACCTATTTGAAAAAAGTTTGAATATAAACGATTCGACTCGCGTTCGAGCAAACCTCAAGAATCGAGTAATTTAAAACTTGAACTTTGCTCGCTAAAGTACTTAAATAGAGAAATCTCGAGTTTAACGCGAATACTATCAAGCTGAATTCGAAAATTTTATTAGCCGAGATCGAGTAACTCGAAAGTTCAAATCGAACCTATTTCAAAAAAAGTTTGAATATGAACAATTCGGCTCTAGTTTGACTATAAAATATATGAATTAACAGAAATATTGAACATTATAACAAATGAGTTTTTGGAGTATGTATTTAATGAGTTAAATACCATTACCAAAAGTTTCGAATATTTACACAATTCTAAATCTGGAATATTCTTGTAATTTGCGTTCAAATTTTTTAGTGATTTACGTTTAAGTTTTGGTAACTTTAGTTGAATTTCCAGTGATTTTGCTTTGATGTTGGTGATTTTGGTGGTGTAAGTGGTGGTGTTCATGTTGTTACAGATAAAATTCTCGTAATTTTGGTAGTTGTGCATGTCGTGGTAGTGGTGGCATGGCAGTGTTCATGTGATAGTGATCTTATATTCTTGTAATTTATA
This sequence comes from Kitagawia praeruptora, assembly GCA_037693485.1. Taxonomy (NCBI): domain Eukaryota; kingdom Viridiplantae; phylum Streptophyta; class Magnoliopsida; order Apiales; family Apiaceae; genus Kitagawia; species Kitagawia praeruptora. Next base: position 154,666,233 of record CM075348.1, on the reverse strand, counting down.
TTAAAATTAGCTAAAATTTTGGTTTGTATTCATGGACATTCTGATATATTATCTACTAAGTATCATATTTCAATAATATATTTTTGACCTAACCATGGGTTTTATCTAAATATTTATCTAGTAATAATATGAAATTCAAATCTTATCTACAATAAATTTTGTTTTGTTTTCCTTTAATTTTTTTTTCTAGTCTATCAAAATATTTTGCCCAATAGCAATAAGAGTGGGTTGTAATCGAGTCGAGTCGAACATTGCCACACTCGAGCTCAAACTCGGCTAAAAAGTTTCGTCGAGCTTGAACTCGAGCTCAAGTTCAGTTTTATCCTTTAATTTTAATCTCGAAACTTGACTCATAAAGCTTGAAATCTCGAATCGATTTAACCTATTGTGAAAAAGGTTTTAATATAAACGATTTGACTTATGTTCGACACGGGTTTAACTTGATAAAATATATGAATGTTATCAAATAATGAATATTTATATTGAAAGATATTTATAACATTTAAAAATTTTAAATATTAAAAATATGATTAGTCTCGCGAATCTCATGAATCGAGTAATTTAAAACTTGAACTTTGCTCGGTAAAGCTCTGATTAGTCCGATGAACAATTCGGCTCAGGTTTGACTATAAAATATATGAATTAATAGAAATATTGAACATTATAATAAATGAGTTCTTGGAGTATGTATTTAATGAGTTATAAAAAGGTTCTAAAAATTTCTTTGGTTTAGTGGTTGCAAATGTGAAAATAATTCTTTCTTTACATAAAGGTCATGGGTTCAATTCTCATGATAAATGAGTTCTTGGAGTGTGTATTTAATGAGTTATAAAAAGGTTCTAAAAACTTCTTTGATGTAGTGGTCGGAGATGTGAAATTATTCTTTCTTTACATAAAGGTCATGGGTTCAATTCTCATGATAAACAGTTTTTTTAATATTAATATGATGGAATGACAAATTAGTAAATTACTAAATAGGCTTGAAAGACTTGTTGGCATATAATATATATAAAGGATTTCACTTCCCCCTTTCTCTCAAAAGTCAAAACAATCAAAAACACAAACACACTCACAATTAACCCCCCTTGGTAACCCGCTCACAAACACGCTCACACAAAAACCTCTCCCTTGCTCAAGAACCCTAAATCGAAAACACAAAAAATACTCTCACACAAGAACATCTCTCTCTGCTCGAATCCCCTCTCTGCTCGAATCCCTAATTAGCAGCTCTCCAAGAACATATCACCTAATTCAAAGCCCCAGTTAGCAGCTCGCGAAGAACAGCTCGAAGCCCTAACTCGATTTGTTCGATTTGCTATTCGCTCTGCTTGATTGGCTCTTCTCTCTACTCGATTAGCTCTTCTCTCTACTCGATTCGCTCTTCAATCAGTAATAATATCTATCTAATGCCCCATTTATTCGATTTGTTTGTTACTCAGGCACTGGACAAGATTAGGCTTTAGTTATCTATATTTATATATGTTTGGTTTTGTATGATTCGATCTTTTACAGAAAGGTTTTGATGATGATTGTAACTTAAAGCAACCAAAGCAATTATCTATCAACAAAGTTGGTCATGGTAAGTGAAGAATATTGCGGTATTACTTCTTTTAAATAGTTTCTATTTGGATTATCCGATTATGTGTTTCATACTCGGTGTTGACGCATTTGTATATCCAATCGTATTGTCTATGTTGAATTCTGTCTTCTGTAGTTCGTGATAATATGATATCTACTTTGTATGACCCTGAATTTAAGGAGTTCTCCTGCTCAAATAAAATGTCAAGCTTGCTGCACTCATTTGGTTACAAGAAGACAGTTATCATTCAGTCAATGTATATATTTAAGGTAATTCTCTATCAATTGCAAATTATGTATTTTATCAACAAAAACAAATTTTACAGTGTTATTTCTTCTCTTTAGAATGATGCTAGTACCATTACTTCATAGGTATGTCGCAAAGAGATTGATAAAGAATTGCCTCCTAGTGAGCCGCCCATTACAAGAATGTGTACTATCTCTGATGGTCAGTGGTTAGCAGCTATCAATTGCTTTGGAGATGTGTATGTATTTAATCTAGAAAGTCAAAGGTAAGAACTAATGCTTAACTATGAATACAATATTGGACCCTCATGTTCTATGTTGCTAAGATTAATTTAAGATAATCACTTGTGAAAAGCTTAATAACAAAAGCTTCAGTCGTAAAGGAGTTGCTTATTGTGGGTACATCTGTTATTGTTGAGTTGCATGAACTCATGCTTAGAACTACAGTTTAATAACATGTGTGCTGCCTTTGTTTTGCTATATGTAAAGATCCTACTCCTTATAAGATTCTAAATCAAAGGAAGGTAAAGAAGTAGAAGAGGCATGTGACCAGCATAAAAATTCTAATATAGAATACTTGACATAATAAAAGTGATTCTTATTTTGTGTCCTGTTCTTGTGCTTACTTCCATCTTGGAAAATTCTTGTACTTACAATACATTTCTTTATTTCATTCCCTTGTTGAATTCTTTGGGACCCTATCCAAAGAACAGAATTTAGAGTGCATGAAGGACTTTTACTTGTCAATCTAATTAAGAGGCAACCTTCAGATTACTTTGTCGTCTATTTAAGTTTAATTTGTTATTTACTGAGTTAATTGAGGTTAATTTTTTGTTTTTTTTTTCAGTTTTAACGATGAAAGCAGGTAGATCAAAAGCTGAATTAAGGTTTAATTGAGGTCTTGCTGGTTTATGGCTCGTGAAGATCACTTGCCTTGAGTCTGCTGAAACACAACCTCTGAACCTCAACTTCAACCAAAGGAAAGGGAAAGAAGAGTAAGCATCAGGAATTCTAATAACATGATGTTCAAGTTGTCATGTTGTTGTACTGTACTACTTAAAATTTTAATTCAAGCTCCTTCCATTTAACTTCACTATGATTTTTCAAATTCATATCTCCAATAGTTACATCCTCTTGGATTTGTCCATTAGTATAGTTTGTCAGAAACGAGAACGATAACCAAGATTACCAGAACATCTATTAGGGATTTCTCAAGCGAATCAACAAGGTAAATTAGGGATTTTCATGATGTTAGGAATTACTTAATTGTGTTTGTTATATATTGAATTACTTAATCTGATATATCATGTGCTTTGTTAATTCATTCTCTTATTATCACATACTCGGTAACATGTCTCCAGGAGGTTTCTCAGAGTTTACATTTTATGACATCAGTAAGTCTTCTTTTGCTACTGAGTTACTCCAGATATCACCAGATGAATTCGATGAGCAACCTGAGGTGCTTTCCCTCCCTCTCTCTCCCTCTCTCTCCTTTTTATCTGTATAGAAGTGTGCAAAGGGGCGTGCAAGTTGGTTCAAATATAATTATTTTGCTCAGACTAAGATAGACATACTTATATCCACGAAGAGAATGCTACTGATTTATAATTTTTTGTAATTTAATATTATAGATAAATCAAGATGACCCTGGAAAACATAGCAAAAGCAAAAAAGAACTAAAAGGTTTCCAGTGAGGAGCAAAAGCTGTCATTTTAATGTCCAGATGCAAAATTTAGAGCATATTTTGGAAGCTAATAAATTGACAAGACAAGTAATAATCAGGTTTAGAAGCTAACGAATTTAAAATTGAAAAACTAAAGAAATTGCAAAATGTGTAGACTTATACAGTTCTAGAAAACCTATAGTGTAACAAGGGAGAGGGGGTATTAACATCTGGTTTCTAAGCAGATGCCATGGTTGTGTGTGGCATGTGTTAGGAAAATGAAAAGGGAAAGTTTGGGAGCAGAAAATTGAGATAGGCATTACATATTTAATTAATATTGTAGTTTTGAGCAATCTAAAGGCCTCTAATTTAATGTGTAATGATTTTATTTGCTTTTTATAATGTTTTACAGATGAGAGGTTCAAGGTTTAAATAGTAATAGTTTACACTTATGTATGTATTAAATATTCATTTAGCATGAAGTTATCAGCGAGTTTCTTTTAAATTGAAGCAGACAATTTTCTGTCTTATTTACCACTTTAGCTGAGTTTGTTTTGACCCTGCCTACAATGTTGATCCTGTGAAACCCTTGGTGAAGCTGTTACTTTAATTTTGTTATCAACCTTTTACTTTGAGTAAATAAGCTGGAATCGCAGCTACTGGATATACATTTGAAATTCAATTAATAAAAAACTTGGAAAGTCATAAAAGATGATATTAATCTGTATGTAAGTGTTTACATTTCCATTTTCATTTTAATTGCTAATATATTGTTGTTGTACCAATCTTCAAGCAGTACATACTGAAGATTTTTTTTCGTACTTCATTTGATTTTTCTTCTGTTTTGAAATTCTAGGTTCAGTAGCCATGCAGTTGCGGGGATTTCACACTTTTTAGTTTTGTGTATTTCAACTTGATGAGCATAATTCGTTAGCTTCTATTTTAGTTATGGTTGAAAGAAGGAGAACAATGTATATTTTGGTTTGAATAATGTTGGTGGTTGAATTAGTGTGGAGTGGTTGAAGGAGGCATTGCAATGGTTGAATTTGGTTTGAATGTTGGTTTAGACATGCAATGTATAAATTTGGATCGGATGTAATGGTTATTAATGGGAATGTTGCATATATAAAGCAGCTACTTCAAATTTTTTGTATTTTAGTGTTACATTTGCCTATTGTACTGTTACATATGCATGTCCATCTGGTGTTACACTTACTTATTGTAGTGTTACATTATAATCTTATTTAGTGTTACAGTAGAAATGTTGCAGTGTTACAATAGAGAGTGGGCTCTGTTAGGAATAATTCATAAGTTGTGATGTTAAGAATAGAATTTACACATTATACTTCTTGTAATCCTGATCTTAAAAAGGATTTAGCACTATATACAGGATTTATGTGTAAAACAGTTATCTGTACAGTTTAGTCAGGAATGAACGGTGTATCGGAGACTACATGTCAGGAACAAAGAACAAATCCTGATGACGGTCTAATACTGATGATGATCAGATACTGATGATGCAAGATGAAATCCTGATATCAGTCGTGTTACTGATGATGTCATTATGGATGCTACAGAAACTGGCAAGTGCTATAAAACAGGATCGTTGTTTGAAGAACAAGCAAGAAGATATTATGAAGGAAAGAGTTTTCTATTGAAGGAAACTATCGACTAGAAGACAGAACATTGTCATGTATAGATTATATCTTTCTGTTATTAGTTGATAGGTAGCATTATAAATACTCTCTCTATATCATTGTAAAAAGTGTTCGTGAGGTTTGTAATCGTGAATATACGAGAGTACAAACAGAGAGAGAGAGATTTGTATTGTCAGCAGCTGCTAAAGGTATTGTACACCTTTGGTAGAGTTTGTATTTGATCTTATTAATACAAACAGAGTTTTATTCATTCGTTCATTCTTGTTCATATAATCAAGCAAAAATCAGACACGATTATATAACTTGTATTCAACCCCCCCTTCTACAAGTTATTCGAGTTAACAATTGGTATCAGAGCAGGTTGATTTCGAATAATCATAAAGATCTACAATCATGTCTGGTTACAAGGATGGGAATACTAAGATTCCTATGCTCAAGAGAAACGAATATACTCTACGGGAAGTAAAGATGTTGCATCATCTGGAAGCAACAGATACTGATTATCTTGACAGAATCAGAGATGGACCTTTTGTTCCAACAAAGGTCGTTGGACAAGCAACTGTTGATGGTGTGGTTGTTCCAGAACATACAGCAGAGAAGCCAAAATCTGAATGGTCAGATAAGGACAAGGAGAATGTTCTTAAAGATGCTAAAGTGATAAACATATTATTCAACAATCTTGATTCTGTTCTCACTAACTATGTTCTCTCTTGTAAAACTGCTAAGGATATTTGGGACAATCTTAAGGTTCACTGTGAAGGAACTAAGCCTGTCAGGAAGAATATGAGGACATTACTTATACAACAGTATGAGTACTTTGAATCCAAGTCTGGTGAGTCACTTACTGATACCTTTGATAGGTTTACAAAACTCATCAATGAGATGGCCATGCATGGTAAATATTATGACTTGGAGGATATGAATACAAAGTTCATGAAAGCTTTGCCTGATTTCTACAATGAGAAGATATCTGCGATTGAAGAAGCTAATGATCTTGATAAGATTTCATTAGAGGTAGTATATATAAAATTGAGAGCTTATGAACTTGATAAGCAGCAGAAGAAGAGCAGGAGTGAAGGAAAGATGAAGACTATTGCACTTACTGCTCAATCTGAAGTAAAGAAGCTTCCTGAAGAACAGCATGAAGAGATTGCTGTAAAGAACTCAAGGAAGAAGAAAAGCAAAGAAAGTTCTGAGTCAGAGACTACTGATATGAACTCTGACAACAATGATTCTGAATCTGAGATGCAGGAACTCTTTGCTATGTTTGCTAAAGCCTTCAAGAAAGGAAGATTCAACAGAAGAAGATTTAGCAAAGGACCTTTTCAAAAGAAGGAGGAGAAGAAGAGTGACAAAGGCAAAAGTACAATTGTCAAGCTTGATAAGGCCAAGATCAAGTGCTTTAATTGCAGTGAGCTTGGACACTTTGCTAGTGAGTGTAAGAAGCCTAAGAATTCAGGAAAAGGTAATGTACTTATGGTCACACAGAAGGATTGGGCTGATTCCAGTGATTCTGAAGATGAATTGGATTATGACAACATTGCATTGATGGCAAATGGTTCAGACAAACCTGGATCTCCAAAGAAAACTTCTCCATCCTCTGTTAAGGTATCACTTCACTCTCTTGATTCATTTGATAGCTTAAATTATGATGAAATTAGATCTATCCATGCTGAGTTTAAGAATCTTATGACTAATTTTAGAATTCTTACTTGTGAAAGAGATGAACTTAAGGTTAAGAATGATAAATTAGTTGATAGAAATAATTTTCTTGAATCTGAGTTAATTCAAATGGAAGAATACAAGTTAAGTTCTGATAAAGCTAAGCATGATTATAGTGTTATTCCTGAGGCTTATGACTATGTCAGAAAAGAACTAGAGGAAGAGAGAGATGTGATTAAGACCATTAACATGTCTGGTAAAAAGACACAAGAAATCATTGAAAATGGAATTCATGGTAAGGTTAATGGTTTAGGTTTTGATAAGGCTAGACAAGAAGAAAAATTAGCTATTGTCAATGATGATAGTAAAGTAGAAGCTAGCACATCTAAATCTGAAGGTAAGAAAATTGTTTCTGAACCTAATCATGTTAAATTTGTTGATTCAAAAGGTACCCCTGTTGTACACAAAAGGATTAACAATAGTAGTTCAGATGAGAAAGTGTTAGAGAAACCTAAGAATGTTAACATAGGGTTTCTGTCTAAGTCTCAGTTGAAACAGAGATTAGATGGTCTTTCAGAGTCTAGCAAGATCAAGAGAAATAGGAATGGAAAAGAAGGTATTAACAAAGAGAATAATTACAAGAATGTACCTGATGCACCTAGGAAAAAATGCTATAAGTGTGGAAATCATAATCATTTAGCCCTAGACTGCAATCAAAAACCTTCTTGGAAAACTGAGTCCAGATTTCCCAAGACTCAGAAAATTCAATACTAACCACAAAAAGCTTGTTATCATTGTGGTAGTTTACTTCATTCCATTTACATGTGTAGAGAATATCATGAACTGTACTATGACTATTATTCCTTGAAATCTGAAACTCCTAGTCACAAACAGTTTGTGAAATTAGAGTCTAAAGTTGACTCTACAACAGGTAAAGTAAAAGCAAAATCTTCAAAGCCTGTTGTTTCTAAATCTAGTAAGAAAGGATCCAATCAAAGTTGGGTCCTAAAAAATTCTAACTAGTTACTTTTTGTTTGCAGGGCACAGGAAAGAAGCATTCAATTATCTTGGACAGTGGATGCTCTGGACATATGACTGGAAAGAAGTCCCTGCTTACAAAGTTTGAGAGGAAAGCTGGCCCGGTAATATCTTTTGGAGATGGCAACAAAGGAGAAACTCTGGGATATGGCTCAATTGTTTTGGGGAATGTCATCATAGAAAATGTAGCACTGGTTGAAGGCTTGAAACATACTCTTTTAAGCATAAGTCAACTGGGTGATAAAGGTTACAAATCAATCCTTGACAAAGAAGGATGCAAAATCTTGAATATGCAGAATGAAGACATTGTTCTAACTGGTCAAAGACATGGTAACATATATGAAGCCAGCTTAAGTGATACATCTAAAGGAATTGTTAGATGTCTCTACAGCAAAGCAACAAGTGATGAAAGATGGAATTGGCACAAGAAGCTCTCACATCTTAACTTTAAGAAACTTAATCAACTTGTTAAGCACAATCTGGTGAGAGGCCTACCTCAGGCAAATTATGTGCAAGATGGACTTTGTGATGCATGTCAGCTTGGAAAGCAAAGAAGAACCACTTTCAAGAGCAAGACTGAAAATTCAATTACTGAACCATTTCACATGCTACATCTTGATCTGCTTGGTCCAGTAAACATTATGTCTATCAGCAAGAAAAGATATGCTCTAGTGATAGTGGATGATTTCACAAGGTTTACATGGGTGTTCTTTCTACACAAGAAGGATGAAGCTCCTCAACAAATCATTGAACTTGTCAAGAATATTCAGAATAACTCTGAGTACAAAGTTAAAGTACTTAGGAGTGACAATGGTACAGAATTCAAGAATTCTACAATGGAGGGGTTTTGTGCAGACAATGGAATCACTCAACAGTTTTCTGCACCTGGTACACCTCAGCAGAATGGTGTAGTGGAAAGAAAGAACAGGACTCTCATAGAGGCAGCAAGAACCATGCTTGCAGATGCAAAACTTCCAACCTACTTTTGGGCAGAAGCTATTAACACTGCATGTTTCACTCAAAACTGTACCTTGGTAAATAGTCATGGAAAAACTCCCTATGAGATGATCAAAGGAAAGAAACCAAGTGTGAAATACTTTCACATCTTTGGATGCAAATGCTATGTCCTAAAAGTTCATCCAGAACAACTTGGAAAATTTGAAGCCAAATCGGATGAAGCAATTTTTCTAGGATATTCAGCATCTAAGGCCTTCAAAGTTTATAATCTCAGAACTCACATTGTTATGGAATCAATTCATGTTGCATTTGATGATAAGAAATTTGGAATTTTGCAAACTGATGAAAGCCATGACAAATTGGAATTTGAAAATCTGAAGAATTCTGAGATACTCTCCAGTGATGATGAAGTTTCTCCAGAAGGAATTTCTATTGCTTTTCAAAGGAATGCTACTGTTGAGGGGGAGCAAATAAATCAAAGAGAACACATTGATCATCAGGAGCAGACTAGCTATTCAGAGTCTACTCCATCAGGAACTGATCTTTCAGAGTCTATTCCATCAGGAACTGATCTTTCAGAGTCTACTGAAGGAAGATCAGTAACTAGCAGCAATATGGAATCTACTGATTCTACTGATCAAAGGAGAGTTATTGCAGGCAGAGAGAATTCTTCTACAAGAGATACCACTAACTTAGGGGGAGAGACTAGCAGAGTTAATCTACCACCTGTTAGAAAATGGACCAAGGATCATACTGAAGATTTGATTATTGGTGATCCAAATAGTGGTGTTCGAACTAGAAGACTGTTGTGGAATAAAAACTAGGTTATGATTATGACGGCTAGGGTTTGTGAGCTTCAAGCTTTAATGGCTGCTTCTGCGTTCGAGACTAAACGGTCCTCACAGAATGCCTACGTATCTCTGTATTAGAGAATCAAGCCAAGAAAACGTAGTTCTGAGATGAGGGGTCAGACCCTTTATATAGGCTGAGAAACCCTAAAATCGTAGTAGGGTTAGGTGACTTGGTGGGCAAGTCACCGCCTCAAGGAAGGTTCTAGACTCCTTCCTTGTAGGAGTCAGTTTCCATGTTGGAATATGTATCTTGGAGACTAAGTCAGGCAAGAATAATATCCTTATTTGACTCTTACTTGCTGGGCTGTTTATTACCCCTAATATTAATTACGAAATTAATATTATAGTTAGGGTTTGGGCCCATCTGGTGGGCCCCACGTTTGGACCATTCTAGGTCTAATTAATGCCACATTAAATGTGTCTTAGGGCTTACTTTTAGTCCATATCATTTGCCCCCCAACTTCTAGGAAAACTGATCAGGTTTTCCTTGAAGTTATAACGGCCTTATTCGAGACTTGGGTCAGGGTTTATTGCTCTTACGCGAGTATTTTCAACAATATCATCTTGATGTAAAGCGTGGAGCGACCGACGCATTTACGATGACGTTGAACGACACTAATCAGTGTTAAACGGCACTACACAGCGCTAATCAGCCTTAAACAATGTTTAAACAGCGTTAAACGATGTTAGGTGGCATCAAATGGCACTAACGGCACTAATCGGCGCTAAACAGTGCTAACCGGCACTAATCAGTGCTTAAACAGCACTAAATGGTGCTAATCGGCACTAATCTGTGCTAATCTCAATCTCTTTTCATCATTAACAATCATCCAAGATTTGCTGAAAAAGTCGAGATTTAGGTTTAAAAGTTCACTGAAAAAGTAGGGATCCAGGACCAAGAACTGAACCTGGACCGGGGGGGATCCAGGTTCAGAAGCTGGTCGGCTGGACCCCCTGAAAATGGGCTGGTCGGCCAAAAGCTGGTCGGCTGAGACCTGGTCGGCCAGAAGCTGGTCGGCTGGCCCTCCTCCAGGGGAGCTGGTCGGCCAGAAGCTGGTCTTCCGGGACTTGGTTGGCTGAAATTCCTCTTCTAGGGCTAACTAGTCAATAATTGGCCTAAAAAACTTGAACTTAGACTCCTTCTTGATTTCAATAGAGAGTGTGGATCTAGGATCAGAAACCATCCATGGTCCTAAGGATCCATAGTCTTGACCTTGATTACGAATCATCAGTATGGTCGCTTGTGACTTCATGGCTAACTTTGGCCTTCATGACTTATCTTGGCCTTCATGGCTAACCTTGGCCTCTCTTTAACATTGATAATCATCTGATATTCGCTGAAAAAGTAGGGATCCAGGACCAAGAACTGAACCTGGACCGGGGGGATCCAGGTTCAGAAGCTGGTCGGCTGAACCCCTCCAAAGTAAGCTGGTCGGCCGGGACCTGGTCTTCCGGGACCTGGTCGGCTGACCCTCCTTAAAATAGGTTGGTCGGCCGGGACCTGGTCTTCCGGGACCTGGTCGGCTGACCCTCCTTAAAATAGGCTGGTCGGCCGGGACCTGGTCTTCCGGGACCTGGTCGGCTGACCCCTTGTGCGTCGCGGTCGATTGCTTCTTGGCTAGCTAGTTAACCCAGACGTGAAAATCATTCATGATCTTGAGGATCAAAGACTTTGATCTGAATCTCAAACCATCATTTTGGCCATTCATGACTTTGTTATCTTCAGGATCAAGGAACTTGACCTTGATCTTGGATCGTCAGTTTGGTCACTCGTGACTTCCGACGATATTATTCAAACATCAGCTATTTCTTCTTTGGCATATTTGAATTTTAATGATCCTTTCTGTATAAAACGAGCAATTTCTGTCCTTTTTTCATCTTTAAACGATAGATGACCTGTAAACGCGAACCAGACTGAACTTCAACCTTTTACAGCAGGTCATGCTTCTTTTATAAAAGAAGTGTGGTAGCCTTCATTTCATTCACTTCTTCACTTCTGGGTTTTCAAATTCTTAAGCTCTCTAGCCTTCAAGCTTCAAGATCAAGTTCCAGCTTTGTAATCAAGATGTCAGAAGGTAACCGGCCAGTGGCTCCCCCTGTATCCATGATGGAAGCCATGGCAAAGAGGAGTAAGATGAGGACAGCTAAAGGTAAGGAAGAAATCAAACCTTCTTCATTCGTTGATCGTAAATTTGAATCCTTACTAGATCTTCTTAATATTATGAGGGACACATTTCCGAACTGTGCTAGTTTAGATGCTTTTAGCAGTCCCAGTAAGTTAAACGAAAAAGATGTCCAGAAAATAAAGGACTCATATCACTTTCCGAGTGCTATCAAAGTTCGTCTCGCAAAACCATCAGACAGGACCTGTAACTGGCACCCCGAGAGGCTTTGCGTCCACTGGGGTGCTCTGGATGCTGGGTTCAGATTCCCCGTTGATAACTTCATCATAAGATTGCTGGCAGAGTATCAGATTCATCCCTGTCAGTTGTATCCCAACTCTTGGAGATATATCTCTATATTTTTAATAAGATGTCGTCAATTGGGGATTCACCCGACTACTACATTATTTCGAAGTATCTTCATAGCCAGTAACTCTTCCGACCAAAAGAAAGGATGGGTCAGTCTCAAGCACAGGGCCAAAATTCCACACATGGTGAACCCTTATTCTTTGCCAGATTCCCAACATTTCTGGGAGAGAGAGTTTGTAACTCTTGAATGGAAAGGCGGTGATTGGGGTAACTTCTTCGTCAAGAGATTCGGAGTTGTGCAAGATAGTAAACACTTCATTTGCGACCTTGATGATTCGGAGTTACAGGATCGAGATTGGCTTCTGGCCGATGATGGCAGTACCCATTATAAAATGTTTCTGAATGAAAAGAACCTTATCGAAGCTGGCCTTAGCTTTCTTTCCGTTGAGGGTAATTTCCTTACTTAAGCTTCTTATGAACTCTGTTTGTTCTTATATCTGTGTTTTCTCTTTGTGTTTCAGCTGCGGAGGAGATTGACAGCCGTCCTCAGAATCAGCCGACCGTGACTCAAAGAATGAAGAAAAAAGCTGAGGAGCTTCTGAATCCCGCTAAGCCTCGGATTCCCAACTTCTTGGAAGGTTGCTCTCAAGGCGGGAAGAGATCCCGTGGAAGTATCAGAACCCCCTTTATGCCATCCTGGGGTATATGCGAACAAGACTCGGTTTCTGGGAGTCCTGAACTATCCCTAGACTGGTCGAAGCTTTCTGTTACTCCTCCCGATAGACTGTCCTTGCTTGCTGGGGACAGAATGAATGAGAATCAACTTCTGGGCTCCCAAGCCTTGTATCAGGTGAGATACTTTTCCTACCGATTCTGGTATGATTTACCTCTTTCACACTCCTTATGCTTTGTGAACTTTGATTGTAGGCTAATGCCTTCTTCCAAGCTGTCTGTACCCAAGGCCTGGCTTTCAGGGATGAGAATATATCCTTGAAGACTGACTCAGCTAGGTTCCAGGAAGAGATTGATGACCTGCATTCTCAAGTTACCCATGCCGAAGCGGATGCCTTATCCTCCCGAAAGCAACTTGCCTCCTTGGCTCAAAAGAAGATGAATGATGCTAACAAATTGATTAAGGCATATCATAAATCTGAAGAGTTTCTAAAGTTCATTGATGATCATGATGATGAGGTACGTCCTTACAACATGTCTGTTGGTTGGGACAAGGCAATCAGTGCTGCAAGTAGCAAACATCCCTCAGTGGTTATCCCCTCTGATTTTCCTTGCCCTTTCTGGACTGCGGGTGACGAGGACCGTGCAAACCTTGCCTCTGGATCGGGAACCAGGATTGTTCCCCAAGCATCAGGTTCAGGCTCTAAAGGTAGCCGTAGATCTTCGGGATCCAGGAGGCGTCCTCCAGCTGCTAGCCAAAACTCAAGTTCTTCGGGATCCCGTGGAAAGAAGCCCCCACCTGCCAGGAAAGTTGGAGTTGTTCGACAACCGATCCCAGGCAAAAGGGTGATCCGTAACGAAGACAGTTCGACTTCATCCTCCGGGGAGGAGGAAACCGAAGATGTGGAGACTACTACTCAACCTATGGCGGTCGTTAATCAAGCCGAGGAAGAAACTTCAGGTGAAGAGTCCGGCGAAGAAGAGGATTCAGGTGAGGAGGAGTCGGGCGAGGAGAGCAGCGGGGAAGAATCCCCAACTAAGTAGGATGGGTTCCCCTATGGCCTTGCACGGCCTTTATCTAGCCGTTTGTGGCTTTATTTTATCATCTTTCAGTCAATGTCCTTCGGGACTTAACTTTTATTCGTGTGTTGTAGCTTAACTTAAACCATGGCCCTTCGGGGCGTTTTATTTATGCATCTGTTTCCTTTATTCATATGCTTATTTACTTTCAGTACTTGATCTTTCCAGACTTGCACTCAACAGGTGCTTGGTACATAAACAAAACATAGAATCATAGAATGGAAAACAGATTTGCATTGATATCTCGAAAGAGGGTTCAACCCTTACATAGATGCTATGGTCCTACTCGGGGTACTAGTCCCTGGAATGGTTTCATCGAACCTTATTTCTACTTTTATTAATAGATAGCAAAAAGCCAAGTCCTTACTAGGAAGGCTTATACATAATAAATCTTCAAGTTCAGAGCATGCCAAGTTCGGGGCACTTCATTCCCATCTAAGGTCTCCAACTTGTATGATCCTCGTCCTAGCGTCCTTCTGACTCGATATGGTCCTTCCCAGTTGGGGGCTAATTTCCCTTTCTGGCCAACTCCAGAAGCTTCAATCTTCCTGAGAACCAAGTCACCTTGCTGAAAGAACCTCTCCTTAACCCTGTGGTTGTAATAGAAAGACGCTTTCTTTTGATGCTCCGCATTTCTGGCGTTTGCCTCATCTCTAACTTCATCAATCAGATCTAGAGCGAGCCTCATGCCTTCTTCATTAGCCTCAGGTTCATATGCCTCAACTCGAGGTGATGCCTGCATGATTTCCAGCGGCACAACAGCCTCAGCTCCATAAGCTAGCAAAAACGGGGTTGCTCCGGTAGTTACTTTACAAGTAGTGCGATAAGCCCAGAGTATAGGTAGCAGCTCATCCACCCAAGTGTTTCTTGAGCGCTCGACCCTTTTCTTTAGTCCATCCAGGATAATTCGATTGGCCACCTCGGCCTGCCCATTCGCTTGCGGATGTGCCACAGAGGTAAAACGAAGCTCAATAGCATTTTCCTCACAATACTTCTTGAATTCCTCATTGTTAAATTGTGTCCCATTATCTGTCACAAGAATTCGCGGGATTCCATATCTACAAATTACGTTCTCCCAAAAGAACTGGGAAACTTGTTTGGTGGTTATCTTGGCTAAAGGTTTAGCCTCAATCCACTTGGTGAAGTAGTCAATGGCGACTATCAGAAACTTCCTCTGTGCCGAAGCCATAGGGAAAGGACCTAATATGTCCATTCCCCACATTGCAAACGGGATGGGAGAATTGATCGAAGTTAACATCTCAGGCGGCTGCCTTACAATTGGAGCGTGTTTTTGACATCTGTCACACCTCTTGGCATAGTCCTGTGCATCTGCTAACATCTCTGGCCAATAGAATCCCAGACGGGTAATCTTGTGAGCTAGGGCTCTGCCCCCCAAGTGCTGCCCACAAATCCCTCCATGAACTTCCTCTAACGCTTCTCTTGCCTCTTGAGGCCTTAGGCACTTCAAGTACGGGATGACAAACGATCTCTTGTATAAGATGCCTTCAATCAAGGCATATCTCAATGCTCTTACTGACAATTTTCGTGCCTCCAAGGCATTGTCTGGAAGCCATCCAGTTTCTAGATGAGCTTTAATAGGATCTATCCAACAGCTTCCCACATCGATAGGTGCTACCAACTTAGAGTTGATGGTCGGGGCCTTCAAGACCTGGAAGTAAACACTACCTGCATAGTTCTCAATTTCAGAAGAAGCAAATTTAGACAAGGCATCGGCCTTAGCGTTCTCCTCTCTCGGAATGTGTTCCACATAGCATTCTTCAAACTGAGTCATAACAGCCTTCACGACTCTTAGGTATTTTGCCATAGTCTCATCCTTGGCTTCGAACTCGCCATTCACTTGGGAGACCACCAGTCTCGAATCTCCACATACTTTGAGATTCTTGACCCTCATGATTCTGGCCAAGCCTAATCCGGCTATCAGGGCTTCATACTCAGCTTCATTGTTGGTCGTTGGAAAGTCCAACTTCAAAGCGTACTCAACTGTGAACCCATCGGGGCTTTGCAGAACTAAACCTGCACCACTAGATTTTGTTTTTGATGCTCCATCAAAATAGAGCACCCAATATTCCTTCTGTCCAGTTATAAGTTCTTCACCTTTATCCTCGTTCTCAGGGGTGGTTATCATCTCCTGCCCCCCGACTTCTTGGTTGTCAATAGTGCATTCAACCACGAAGTCAGCCAATGCCTGAGCCTTGATGGCTGTCCGAGGCTTATACTTGATATCAAACTCTCCAAGTTCTATAGCCCATTTGATCAACCTTCCACTTGCTTTCGGACTGTGCAATATGCTTCTCAACTGTTGGTCTGTCAAGACTTCGATTTTGTGAGCCTGGAAGTACGGTCTCAATTTCCTTGAAGCAGTGATTAACGCCAATGCAAACTTTTCAATGGAAGAGTAATTCAATTCCGCCCCATGCAACACCTTACTCACATAGTAGATGGGTTTCTGAACTTTCTTTTCTTCTTTGACTAGAACAGCACTCAATGCTTGTTCGGATACCGCCAGGTATAGGTAGAGAATCTCTCCAGGATTAGGTTTGGCCAACAACGGGGCTTCAGCCATGTATTTCTTCAACTGTTCAAAGGCCTCCTGGCTCTCTGTGGTCCACTCAAAATTTTTCACCTTTTTTAATGCCTGAAAGAAAGGCAAGCATTTGTCACCAGACTTGGAGATGAACCTTCCTAAGGCCGCAACACGGCCAGTTAATTTCTGTACATCTCGTATTGAGCGGGGTGACTCCATGTCCAGAATAGCCTTAATCTTGTCCGGGTTGGCCTCTATGCCTCTCTTGGAAACCATCAGCCCCAAAAATTTTCCCGATCCAACACCAAAAGCACACTTTGCTGGATTTAGCATCATCTTATGGTGCCTTAGCACTTCAAATGCCTCTCTGAGGTGCCTTATATGATCTGCCTTGAGTAGGCTCTTGACTAACATGTCATCAACATAGACCTCCATGGTTTTTCCAATCAGATGGGCGAATATCTTATTCACCAATCGTTGATAGGTAGCTCCTGCATTCTTTAGACCAAAAGCCATAACAAGATAGCAGAAAACACCAAAGTCGGTTATGAAAGATACCTTAGGAATGTCGTCCTTGTGCATCTTAATCTGATTGTATCCGCTGAAACCATCCATGAAACTTAACATCTCGTGTCCAGCTGTAGCATCTATTAGGGTGTCAATCCTTGGTAGAGGGAAACAATCCTTTGGGCATGCATCGTTCAAATCTGTGAAGTCGATGCACATTCTCCATTTTCCATTTGCTTTCTTGACCATGACGGGATTAGCCAACCATTCAGGGAACTGAATCTCCTCAATGAACCCAGCTTCCAAAAGCTTATCAACTTCTTGCTTAATGGCCTCTTGCCTTTCAGGAGCAAAATTCCTCTTTTTCTGCTTTATTTTCTTCCGCTCAGGATCGACGTTCAACCTATGAGTTATAAGTTGGGGGTCAATCCCTGGCATGTCTGCTGCTGTCCAAGCAAACACATCGCTATTCTCTTGCAAGAACGCTATCAATTCGCCCTTCAGGGGTTCCCTCAGAGATGCTCCTATGTATGTAACCTTCTCCGGGTCGCTCAGCTCTAGAGGGACGGGTATTAAATCCTCTGCTGGCTTTCCTCGCTGTTCATCATCACTACGGACATCCATGTCTTCAATTGGGAGTACCTGCCCCCCGACTCCATCAGCTCTTAGGGCGGACACATAACAACTTCTTGCCATCTTCTGGTCGCCTTTCTGTTCTCCAACCCCATTTCGGGTTGGAAACTTAATCTTCATGTGATATGTTGAGGCAACAGCCTTGAACGCATGAAGTCCAGTCCTTCCCATGATTGCGTTATAAGTCGAGGCTGCCTTAATTACCAGAAAGTTTAGCATTTGAGTAGCTTCCTTAGGTTCCTGCCCGATTGTCACGGGTAACTGGATAGTACCCTCGACCTTGGACTCAACCCCATTGAACCCATAAATAGGCATGTTAGTCGGAGTTAGCTGAGAATCGGTATATCCCATCTTCACAAACGCATCATGAAACAGAATGTCAACAGAAGCTCCATTGTCTATCAGGACTCGTTTTACCTCCGAGTTCCCAATCACAGGGGTTATAACTAATGGGTCATCATGGGGGAATTTCACCCCTTCCAGATCAGAGTCATCAAAACCAATCACGGTTTCTGTTCTAGCGCGCTTCGGGGCCTCTCCCACAATATGCATCACTTCCCTTGCGTATGCCTTTCGAGAATTGCGGGTTGTACCGGCCGCTGTTGGGCCTCCCCAGATCATGTTGATAACTGGCCCTCGGGGCTGCGTGTTGCGGTCACGATCGTTGTCCCTCCTGTCATTGTTCCTCCTGTTGTAATCCCCTCTTTGGGTTCCATGATCTCCACCCTTTGTGAAATTGTTCAGCTTTCCTTTACGGATTAAGAATTCAATCTCGTCCTTCAACTGTCTGCAATCATCCGTGTCATGTCCTACATCTCGGTGGAACCTACAGTACTGATCCTTATTCCTCTTTGCGGGGTCTCCCCTGAGTGGCTTCGGCCATCGGAAGTCTTTATCCTTCTCAATTTCCAACAAGATTTGACTTCTAGGGGCATTCAACCTTGCATAGTCAGAGAACCTTGGCCCCAAATTCTTTTTTGGTGGCGAATCAGAGTCCTTGCTAGTTCGGGGATACTTGTCCCTAGCATCGTACTCCTGCCCTTGCTTACGCTTTTTTGTATCATTGTTTCCCTGACCATTGCCTAATGTGACCTCCTTCTTCGTGCTATCCTCGGCCTTGATGTACTTGTCAGCCCTTCATTGGAGATCAGCCATATTCTCCGGGGGATGTTTTGCCAACGATCTCTTAAAGTATAAGTCGGTGGTACCATGCTCCAAGGCTACCATTGCAACCTTATTGTCCAGATCAGTGATGTTCAGAGTCTCCTTGGTGAACCTCTTAAGGTAGTCTCTCAGACTTTCGCTCTTCCCTTGTACCACATACATAAGAGATGCAGAGCTTTTCTCATGCGTTCTTCCGCTGATAAACTGACTAATGAAGGCAGCACTCAACTCCTTAAAGGAACCAATCGAGTTTGCAGGAAGTCGACTATACCATCTTTGAGCCATGCCTGACAAAGTTTGAGGGAAAGCCCTACACTTCAAAGCGTCGCTTGCAGGCTGCAACAGCAGTGCGTTTGAGAATGTTCTAACGTGGTTGGCAGGATCACCCATTCCATCATAAGCTTTGATTGTTGGCATCTTAAACTTCTTTGAGATATGAGCATTCATCACGTCTTCAGTAAACGGAGGTGTGGGATCATCAGGGTCCCCAAGTGGCATCAGATCCTTAGGGTTGCTTTTAGGGGTTTCCACCCTTGTAGTTCTTTCAGGTGGGACGGTAGTCCTTCTTTGCCTCCTTAGAGGTCTCTCCAGATCTATGAAGGGAATCGGTCCTGACGTGGGAGGTGGCAAAGTCAGATTTGATCTGGCTTGCTCCCTGGCCATATCTTCCTTTAACTTTAAGATCTCGGCTTCATAAGCCTTAATCCTCTCAGCGACTGTTGAAGTGAGTCCATCATGGATAGTTCGAGTTCTCCCCATAGGCTCTTTACTTGCACGTCGCCTCCTTGGGGCTTCATCACGCTCGTAATCATCGTCAGAAGATGATTCATCTGAATAAGGACCAGAAAAATCGCGATAATCTCGATCTAGAATATACAGGGCATGCCCACTCGGTCCAGCTCCGTAATTGGACATCCCATATGTTGGATTGGTGCTTATGGGGAGATCCGTAGTGTGGATCTGAACCCCTCGTGTAAGGTTGTTGGGACCTACAATCAGAGAAGAAATCCCCGTCTGAGGGGGGTTTGTCCCTGGAACTGTGTGGATGATCGGAGGTAGCGTACTCTCAACATGGGTAGTCGTCCCTAGGGGTTGAGAAACTTGGTACGAAACGATAGTTCCGGATGCCGGAGGTACTTGCTCAGATGTCGGAAGTACTTGTTCAGTAAGGGGCGGAGCAGAGCTAAGAGGTAGGGCCTCGGTAGCGATTGGCTCTGTAGCGCCTGGAGCAGTTCTTCGTGTTTGAACCATGGTTGATGTCTTCGTCCCACAGACGGCGCCAAATGTTGTGGAATAAAAACTAGGTTATGATTATGACGGCTAGGGTTTGTGAGCTTCAAGCTTTAATGGCTGCTTCTGCGTTCGAGACTAAACGGTCCTCACAGAATGCCTACGTATCTCTGTATTAGAGAATCAAGCCAAGAAAACGTAGTTCTGAGATGAGGGGTCAGACCCTTTATATAGGCTGAGAAACCCTAAAATCGTAGTAGGGTTAGGTGACTTGGTGGGCAAGTCACCGCCTCAAGGAAGGTTCTAGACTCCTTCCTTGTAGGAGTCAGTTTCCATGTTGGAATATGTATCTTGGAGACTAAGTCAGGCAAGAATAATATCCTTATTTGACTCTTACTTGCTGGGCTGTTTATTACCCCTAATATTAATTACGAAATTAATATTATAGTTAGGGTTTGGGCCCATCTGGTGGGCCCCACGTTTGGACCATTCTAGGTCTAATTAATGCCACATTAAATGTGTCTTAGGGCTTACTTTTAGTCCATATCAAAGACCAATTCAAAATGAATGCTTGTATAGTTTCTTTCTTTCAAAGAATGAACCTAAGAAGGTTGAAGAAGCCTTACAGGATCCTGATTGGGTAATTGCAATGCAGGAGGAGTTAAATGAGTTTGAGAGAAACAAAGTCTGGAAACTACTGGTACCAAGACCTAAAGATAGATCAATTGTTGGTGCAAGATGGGTTTTCAGAAACAAGCTAGATGAATCTGGTATGATTGTAAGAAACAAAGCAAGACTGGTGGCCAAAGGTTATTCTCAGGAAGAAGGCATTGATTATGATGAGACCTTTTCACCTGTAGCAAGATTAGAAGCAATCAGAATGTTTCTTGCATTTGCAGCTCATTCAAAATTCAAGGTATACCAGATGGATGTAAAGAGTGCTTTTCTAAATGGCAAACTTGATGAGGAAGTATATGTGGAACAGCCACCTGGATTTGTTGATCCAAAATTTCCAAATCATGTCTACAAACTTGACAAGGCACTCTATGGACTAAAGCAGACACCAAGAGCATGGTATGAGACTTTGTCTAAATTTCTTCTTGAAAATGGCTTCACAAGAGGTACAATTGACAAAACTCTATTCTTTAGAAAGATAAAAGGTGAATTGCTTTTAGTTCAAGTTTATGTTGATGATATTATTTTTGGCTCTACTAATGAAAAGTTGTGTGCTAAGTTTAGTAAGCTTATGCAGTCTAAGTATCAGATGAGCATGATGGGTGAATTAAATTATTTCTTAGGCTTGCAGGTCAAACAGACTGAGATTGGTATTTTCATTAATCAGTCAAAGTATATCAAAGATCTTTTAAGAAGGTTTGACTTTCAAGACTGTGCAGTTGCAAAAACACCCATGGCAACAGCCACTAAACTAGACTCTGATCCTAAGGGGAAGAGTGTGGATAATACTAGTAATAGAGGCATGATAGGCTCATTGTTATATCTAACTGCAAGTAGGCCAGATATAATGTTTTCTACCTGTTTATGTGCTAGATTCCAAAGTGATCCTAAGGAATCTCATTTAATTGCTGTGAAGAGAATTTTTAGATATCTCAAAGGAACTCCAAATCTTGGTTTGTGGTACCCTAGAGAATCTGATTTCTTTCTAATTGGCTATTCAGACTCTGATTATGCAGGGTGTAAAATAGACAGGAAAAGCACTACAGGTACATGTCAATTCTTGGGAAATAGATTGATTTCTTGGGCAAGCAAGAAGCAACAATCTGTTTCAACCTCAACTGCAGAAGCTGAGTACATAGCAGTAGGCAGTTGTTGTGCACAACTCCTTTGGATAAGAAATCAGTTGATGGATTATGGTATGACACTTAGTAATATTCCTATGTTTTGTGATAATACTAGTGCTATTAAAATTATAGAAAATCCAGTTCAACATTCAAGGACTAAGCACATTGATGTCAGGTATCATTTTATTAGAGAACATATTGAGAATGGTACTGTGGAACTCCATTTTGTTCCTACTGACAAACAGCTTGCAGATATTCTAACTAAACCACTTGATGAGACTACATTCAGTAGATTAGTAAGTGAGTTAGGAATGTTAAATTTTTAGATCTTTAACATCTGCAATAGTAGCAAGGTATGTTGTTTTTAGCTTATAGACTTGATATTCTTGTCAGGATCTATATTTGATTGTTAAATTCTTTAGCTATAACACTTTGCCTTGATAAATTTCAGTATGATAGACTTGTTAATAATCATCAGGATTAGATTTGTTATCAGGATGCTGACGTCATCAGTATTGTGTCAGTATCAGGATTATGAAAATGTTTCAGATCCTGACGTTTACTTTGTGTAGTAATCTAATTCTATGATGTGTTAAGTCTATGCCAGCATGTTTTAATATGCATACTGAGAATTTATACATCATTCAATAATCAAAAGACAAGTAGATAATAAGAAATTGTATTTTCATTAATTGAAAGCATTACATATATGGAAATGAAATACAACATCTTTTTGTCTAACTTCTACTGATAATCCTATACTTCTCTATTGATATGAATTTTGAGGTACAGGACAAGGAGCATCTCAAGAAATCCATCAGGGGATTGAATAGCCTCATCTACTCTTGGATTCCTTATCTGGGTGACTTGAATAAGAGTAGCTAACTTAAATGAATAGCATCTCCATCAAGATCAACCTCAGACTCTCGGCCAAATTCTTCATCCTCAAGTTTTGAGGAGGTTAGGGGAAGATTGTATCCAACAGATGGATGTTCTAGGAGAAACCTCTGGATATTATCGAAAACCAATCCATCCATGATTAGTTCGATGAGAAGAGTCATCTTTTCAAAGAGATGATCAAGAACAGGATGTTCATCGATCGTGAAAGATCTAAAGAATGGATTTGAATGGAATTTTGGTTTGAGGAGCATTGTTGTGAAGAACAGAAATTGAAAGGTTTATGGAGAATGGCATAAGGCGTCTGTTTCTTTTAAAGAAAGACGTGAGAAGCTGAACAGTCACTTGGAAGTTTTAATGAAGTCAGATGCTAATTATCGCGTGTGACTGTATTTCTTGTTTTTTCAAGAAATATCGAATATATCTAACCAATTGATTTTGTTCAGATTAATTGTTTATTTCTTTTTCAGATAAAAGAAAAATGCCACGTGGAAACTCCATATTAAGTCTATGGAATCAGGATGATATTGATCAGGATTTCAAGTGTGACCATCAGGATTTGAGATTTATTATTATTTTTTAAATCACATTGCTTTTGTGATTATTTTGATGGAGGTCACAACAGGAAAAGGAAGCTGATCAGTATTGATTAATACCCTGATTTATTTCATGAAAAGCAATTTTGGATTTTATTTTCCAAAAATCATGGATAACCGCATTTTTCAGGGACTGACACCTGTCAATCTACGTGTCAACGTGGGATAATGGTCTGAAAGATTTGTGAAATATATTTGTTTTGAAACTCTAATAAATTTTTCAAGTTCTTTTCAGATTAAAAATGGCAGCTCAGAGAAGATTACCTAAGTCAGTAGCTTTCAAGTTTGGTGACTTCGATTTTATGATGAATAATCATGTAGCAGCTATCACCAACAAGGAAGGAGTATTAACTGATTTTCATCCAATCATGGACTTTCTGGCGAATGGACCATTAAGTTATGCATTGACAGCATCTCCATAAATTAATCAAGAAGCTATTTCACAAGCTTGGGAGAATGCTGAGGTAATTGATTCTACTCAGAGTCAATCAGGTAAGATTGTTCTACATTTAGGACAATACTCATTTGATATTACTGAATCTGTTGTTAATTCAGTACTTCACTTACCTGTTAGTTTGATTTATGAGAATGTACCATCTGATGATAATGTGAGAACTATTTTGTCTGAATTAGGTTATAGTGGATCTCTAGACAACATGAGCCAGTTGAATAGGTCTTTTCTTAGAAAGGAATGGTCTTTCTTCTTTGATCAAATTGCTAAATGTTTTACTGGTAAATGTAGTTATTTTCATCAAATTACTTCTGTTACATCACATATTGCTTATAGTTTGCTTTATGACAGAGTAGTTAACATTGGTCATATTATCTTAAGTCAGATGTGTATCAAACTTGGGTTAAGAGATCAAAACAGGAAAATGGTTTATTATCATAGATTTATGCAAATGTTTATTAACCATTTTATTCCTGATGTTGAAGCTAGATTTGGTAGGGAACATTGTGTTTCTTCTTATGTACAACAAAAGAGAATTTTCTCTGACATTATAAAGAAGGACAATGAAAAGAATCTAGATGAAATACCTGCAATTCATTATCCACATCATTTTCAGGTAATTCTTAAAACTCATCTTCCTACGATCTCTACAATTCTTCTTTCTTTTGTGGTGAAATGGCTCAGGAATCTCATTTGGAGGAGAACCCACCTGTGTCTACCCAAGTAGCCCAAAACATTATAGTCTCTGAAACAATTCAAGAACCAAATTTTGATCCACAGCCTATTGTTTCAAAGAAACCAACCTCTGGTGTTTCTCAAAAGACATCAGTTGTAAGGAAGAGAAGATTTGTTGTGTCAAGTAGTAGTAATTCTAGTGAAGATGATGATGATTTAACTCTTGCTGAGAGAGCAGAATTGAAGGCTGCAATTCAACTTTCTCTGTTAGCACAAAGAGATGAAAAACCTAGTCACAGCCAGGCTACAGTCTCCCAAAAGGCTGTAGTTCTTAAAAAGGGAAAACAGTTACTGGATACTGTCTCTCAAAAGACTGTGTCTATTGAACAAAGATCTCATCCCAAGATCACTTCTGTGTCTACACCTCTTGAGTCTTCTCAGGATAAATCTTTTGCTCACTATACCAGGAGAACAAGGAGAAAGATTCAATTGTCACCTACACACACAGAGTCTAGTCCAACTAACATTATGCAGGTTTCTACACATCAAGCTACATCTATGTCAGTATCTGACAAGAGAGATCTGGATATTGATTCTTCATGGGAAACTACATTGTCATACAGAATGGCTATGGGACTTATCTCTCTAAAAGTGAAGCTTTCCAGGCCAGTTCTAAATTTTCTAAGTGAAAGTGTTCCTATACTTTCATTTCCTGAAGAATATGGACTTCTACATCAAAGACTGGACTTAATGAAGATGTATTTCTATGTATCTGTCAGAAGACAATTAGTCAAGAAACTTGGACTCTCGAAGTATGTTGCACTTCAATCACTTCATGCATATTTATTTGACAATGATGTCATTATTGAAGATGCCTCAGCTCAAGGTGAACAACTGGAGGAAGTAGATAGAGGGGAGCAGTCAAGAGAAGGTACTATTGCACCAGTGGTGAATAGTAGGACAGATCAGATCACAGTCACTGCAACACAAGAACCATCTAGTCAGAGGTTGGATGACTCAGGAGCTGTGATAGCTGATGTTGAAAGGACTTCTGTGATGACTGAGAATGCAAGTGAGATACCCTATGATATGGGAGGAATGACTTTGGTTGATTTTGCTGAAGATCAAACAAATTTTGTTCAGTCAGAGTCTATCCACCTTGAGGGTGAGTCTCAGCAAACAACACTTAAAGACGGTGATGTACTAACTATGGTGTCTAATGAAGTATTACTGAAGACATCAGAGTTTAGTAAAGAACCTGAAAGTGGTATACTGGAGCCTGTAGTCTCTGGAAGGAAAGAAGATGATTGTATGGGTTTAGAGACTATAGCAGCTCACTCCTTGGAGAAAACCTCAAGCCCCTTGCCATATGAGGAACCCTCTCTCCATGTGAGTTCAGGTATAAAAACTCCTTCTAAACCCTATTTTTCTGTAGGTCATGAGAGCACTTATCCAAATTTGAGTGATACACTTGAAAAGATGGACTTAGATCCACAAACTGAGAGACTGGCTCCTGACCAGGCAAAAGGTGAGGTAGAAAGAGTGTTGACTTTAGTAAGTCAAAGTGAGAATGAGGGTATGGATGATCAACTCCATAGTGAGGGAGAGAAAATTAGGAAACCATCGTTTGATTTCTGGGATCAGGTTTTTCCTGAATCTTGGTCTGACAATCTTGGTATGGATGCTGGTACTTATTCATTCATCAAAATGTATCAGAAGAATGACCTAGCACATCACAATGCAAAGCCAGAAGTTAAAGCTCAGAAGCAAAAGGAGAGGCTTGCAGGAATCATTAACAGAAGAGGTGCCAGGATAAAGCAATCTCTTGATACATATGTACCAGATGAAGTTCCTAATGATCCTAGTGTTCCTTTGTATGTACTTCCAATATCAGCTAGAATTGAGATATCTACAGTCTCTGATCACTCTAAGGAGGAGTCAGGATTTGAAGATGTTAGTACACAGAATACTGGTGAAGGAGATGATGATCATGTTTCAGCTCCAGATCAGAAAGATGAAGATGTTGATACTTCTAATCAGGTTTTATTACTTGAATATCATACAACACAAGCAACTTCTTCTACAAGACTAGAAGATACAGTTCTTTCTGATTCTGATTCTGAAGATACTAGAAGCACTTCCAACATTGAAGTTCATTCTGATGTTTTGAAAGATATTCAGAATTCTCAAATTGCTATGCAAACAAGACTTCAATCACTTGAAGATAACCAAGTCACAATTATGGAAAATCAAGCAGTTCTGATGAATATCATTTGTTCTGTTTCTGAATCTCTTGGAATGAATGTTGATGATGTCAAAAAGGGGGAGATAAAGACAATTCAAAGACAACAACACCAGACTGGGGGAGATAAAGAGCAGACGAAGGGAAGTAAAAAGAAGAACTAGGAGTGACAGTGGTGAATCTCAGCTAGGAAGTGGTTAAGGAAGAACAGCATTAATAGTTAAAATTCTTTCTTCTAAGTACTAGATAAACGTCTACATCTGGAAGGAGGTACTTAACTTCATAATTCTACATTCATAAATTCTATTCTGGTTGTATTGTTATATGTTTTGACATCCACAACTTAGATTTATGCTTCAGATTTTAAAGCATAAATAGGGGGAGATTGTTAGGAATAATTCATAAGTTGTGATGTTAAGAATAGAATTTACACATTATACTTCTTGTAATCCTGATCTTATAAAGGATTTAGCACTATATATAGGATTTATGTGTAAAACAGTTATCTGTACAGTTTAGTCAGGAATGAACAGTGTATCAGAGACTACATGTCAGGAACAAAGAACAAATCCTGATGACGGTCTAATACTGATGATGATCAGATACTGATGATGCAAGATGAAATCCTGATATCAGTCGTGTTACTGATGATGTCATTATGGATGCTACAGAAACTGGCAAGTGCTATAAAACAGGATCGTTGTTTGAAGAACAAGCAAGAAGATATTATGAAGGAAAGAGTTTTCTATTGAAGGAAACTATCGACTAGAAGACAGAACATTGTCATGTATAGATTATATCTTTCTGTTATTAGTTGATAGGTAGCATTATAAATACTCTCTCTATATCATTGTAAAAAGTGTTCGTGAGGTTTGTAATCGTGAATATACGAGAGTACAAACAAAGAGAGAGAGATTTGTATTGTCAGCAGCTGCTAAAGGTATTGTACACCTTTGGTAGAGTTTGTATTTGATCTTATTAATACAAACAGAGTTTTATTCATTCGTTCATTCTTGTTCATATAATCAAGCAAAAATCAGACACGATTATATAACTTGTATTCAACCCCCCCTTCTACAAGTTATTCGAGTTAACAGGCCCCACACATGCCACGTAGTAGGTGGGCCCGACACATGCCACGTGTCAGGTGGGCCCCACACATACCACGTGTCAGGTGGGCCCCACACATGCCACGTGCTAGGTGGGTCCACATGCCACGTGTTAGTGGGCCCCACATTCTGTCCCTCGGAGTAAGTTCAAATGTAACATTACAAATCCGTTACATTAGGTGATGATAGTGTTTCATTAGCGACATAATGTATCGCTTTGTTAGTGTTACAGTAAATGGGCAAAAGCGTTACAGTAGGCACCTGTTGTAACGCCCCCAAGTGTTACAATAGACCTATTGTAACGGATTTTGGGTCTATTGTAACTTTACGCATGAGTTACAATAGGCCACTTATGGCGTAGTGCCACTACACCTCTTGTAAATTGATTTTCAATAAGAAAAGTAGAGAGAGTTTCATACCAAGCTCAAGGGGCTTGCTTCAATCCATAAAGTACTTTGAACAGCTTGTAGACAAAGTCATACAACTCAGCATCCTCAAATCCAGGTGGCTGTTCAACATACACTTCCTCTTCTAATTATCCATTAAGAAAGACACTTTTAACATCCATTTGGAACACCTTGAAGTTACAGTGTGTAGCATAGGCTAAAAATATCCGAATAGATTCAAGTCTGGCAACAGGTGCAAATGTTTCATCATAGTCGATCCCTTCCTGTTGATAGTAACCTTTAGCTACTAGCCTTGCCTTGTTTCTTGTCACATTTCCACTTTCATCCAACTTGTTTCTAAAAACCCACTTTGTGTCAACTACTGACTTCCCTTTAGGTCTAGGGACCAGCTTCCATACATTGTTTCTCTCAAATTGGTTTAGCTCTTCTTGCATGGCTCTCAACCAATTTGAATCCAACACTTCTAGAAAAACTGGAATAGACATCGGGCCTTTAAAATCGGTAGGAAAAACCACCGATGTTAAAGGTAATTTTAACACCAGTTTCTAAAAAAGTGATGTTAATTGCTTTTTCGGACATCAGATCATAAAACAACCGATGTCTTTTTTAGTTTTTAAAAAAATCAAAACACGCGGCTTATTTTCCCCCTTTTGAAATAAAACATAATTCCCCCTCTCCCCCAAATTTTTTTAGCCCGCCTCTCCCCAAATATTATTTCCCCCCAAATTAATTTAAGTCTCACGACCTAACCCGACTCTCTCTCCCTCCCTCCCCTCTCTAACCCTCTTTTCACATCTCTGTCGCTCTACTCTCTCTTCTCACATCTCTCTCGCTCTGCTCTCTCTCGTATCTCTTAGAACCCTAAATCAAAACCCGAACATGTCTTCTCATATCTCTCTCCAATCGGTGGAAAACCTAAAGAACCCTAAATCGGTGGAAGCTCAAAAACCCTAAATCGGCGTAGGAGAAGCTCAAGAACCCTAAATCGGTGAAGGGGAAGCTCAAATCGATCATTCTCTCCAATTACTAGATCGAATTTGTAAGTGTGTTTTCAATTTTTTGTTCAAATTTTGATTTTTATGTTTTAATTAGGTTTTTTTTTATAGATTGGGTGGATTCTTGAGTTGGCCATCTGCAAAGTAAGTTATTGTACTGTGTTTATGCTATGTAAACACACATTGTCGCACTCTGTTTATACATGATAAATGTTTGTATAACATACTGTATGTATATTAAGATTTTATGTTTGTATATCATATCTTGTTGGGTCATATTTTTTAATTGGGATTCTTGGTTTCTGGATTTTGGTGTGTTTTCGATAGGTTGGGGATGCATTTTTTTTTCAACAGTATTATCATATACTCCATCAATCACCGGCTCTAATTCATCATTTTTATCAGGATATCAGCAAACTTGGTACCGTTTATGTTGGCTAATGGTGTTTTTGTGGGTAAAATGGTGTTTTAAAACACCATTAATGGCAACAATGTGCAATTTTTGCTTTCAAAACATAGTTGCCAAACACCTTTAATTTTAAAAATTACAAAGATGATTTTTCCATTTTTGCTTTGAAAACATAAATCTGAGAAACTACTTCAGGTTGTTACCATTGTTACCTTATTTTTGTTAGTGGTTGTAACTTTCTCCGAAATTTTCTTTTAAGATTTGTACATTTGTACAGGAAAAGCTCTTCAGGGTTGCTGGTTTACCCATGGTGGACAATTGTATGTCCGAATATAACAGCTGCATGTTTGCTTATGGTCAGGTATTAGTTGTTTCATTTTAATTTTTTGATAGAAAGAAGAAAGCATAAGAGATGAAATACTAAAGTACAGCTGCAAATGCTCCTTTCTTGAGATATATAATGAACAGATAACAGACCTCTTGAATCCCTCGTCAACTAATCTTCAAGTAATTCTTGGTTCACTGGATATCTGTTGCACTTTCTTTTTAATCTTTAATTGTAAGTTATTTAGTCAACTTCCATGCTACAGCTGAGAGAAGACTTAAAGAATGGAGTATATGTCGAAAACCTTAAGGAATATAGTGTCAGAAATGTTACTGATGTGCTAAATCTTTTGTTTCAGGTAAGACTTAGTGCTCAATATTTTGCTTTATTATCGAATGGTAATTGTGAATGTGCCTTATACAATCATATCATGACAGGGCGTCGCAAATAGGAAAATGGCTGCAACTAACATGAATAGTGAAAGAAGTCGTTCCCATAGTGTTTTCACATGCATTATTGAAAGTCATTGGGAGAAGGACTCTGTGACACACCTTAGATTTGGACGGTTAAATTTAGTAGATCTAGCAGGGTCAGAAAGGTAGAGTTTAGCATCCTGCATATCATGTATATTTTAAAAATATTTTTAAAGAAAGCTGATTTTGTTACTTTTTTTAGGTAGAAGAGCTCTGGAGCAGAGGGAGATCGCCTGAAAGAAGCAGCAAATATAAATAAATCTCTGTCAATTCTAGGGTAAGTAGATAATTGTTCAGCATCCTTCATGTTTCCTCCACTACTTGTCTCACCGTCTTATTCCTGAAACTTATAATATATTTGTGGACGTAGTCTGGTGATAATGTCTTTAGTTGATGTGGCACATGGAAAGTATAGACAAGGTTCCTCTTACCACGACTCAATGCTTTTGTTAATTTGGTTGCAGAATTCTCTTGGTAGAAACTCATAAACAACAATTATTGCAAATGTCAGTCCTTCTGGTTGGTATGAATCAGCATTATTCCCCTTTTGTAGCATACAACTGCAGAAAAATTTCATTGATATAGTGTAAGAGTTAAAAATTATGTTTTCTTATGCCACTAGTTTTAAAATCTATAAAAAATATAATCATGATGTACATAGAGATTTAAATATATCTTTACACAATTTTAAGCGGCATATATTTTAAAATGTGATGTACTTGTCATTTTTACCGTTACTCTTCAGTCTCAAAACAACTCATTTCAATCTTATAATTAAGTTGTGAATGACATTCAAATATAATATTGCATCAATTGCAGGATTTACATGTCAAATCTTCGTCACCTGTTCAGACTACGACATCTATATACAATGATCCTCCTATCATTCACGTAACTAGATATATCTTCATATTGACCATATATGGTCATTTTCCAGTTAAAAATACTGATGTCATAATTAAATATTTATGTATATTTAATAGCAGTGAACGATAGTAGAGTCTAAAGATATAACAATTAAATTTCTGAATTATACGTAGTCCATCAGATTGTAAATAAGCTTGAATTTCGATTTCACTAATCTTGAGATATTTGACACTTCACTGTTTTAGATTAGTTTTATTGTTTTACAAATCACATTTGGTGGTGTATTACTGGTCA
This sequence comes from Kitagawia praeruptora, assembly GCA_037693485.1. Lineage (NCBI taxonomy): Eukaryota > Viridiplantae > Streptophyta > Magnoliopsida > Apiales > Apiaceae > Kitagawia > Kitagawia praeruptora. The sequence continues at coordinate 154,634,739 of CM075348.1, read as the reverse complement.
TAGTGCTCTGCTCAATTTGTTTACTTACGCAGTCCCATATTCTGCGAGAAGCAGCAACATCTACCACCTTTTCTTACATTCTATAGTCCCATATCTTAGCTGTGTTTACTAATAATGCAAATCAATCTTGAGTATCTTAGCTTTTCTTACATGAACATTGACTATAGAATATAGATGTTAAGTAACCTTCACGGCCTGATTATTTTCTTACAGGTCCTGCCACTCATAATTTTTGTGAAGGCATACAATGGAGAGCCCTTTGAGAGTCTTATGTTTCAACGGCTTGCTTTTGCGGAACTCTCTGAACGATTAAAAAAGAAGAAAATGAAGGCCCTTGTACCTCAGATATGTATGAAATTGTCGAACAATTGGTTTGCTTGTCGAAGTACATGCAATTGGTTTGTAAGCTAGTTAATTATGATAGCTAGACAAATTATTTTGGTTATGTTAGTTGATGTAAAGATTGGATGTTTTGTGTTTGGTAAATGGCAAGTGTTTATAACTGTTTTCGTATTTTGGTTTGATTTGAGTTGTTTTGGTGCATATAAAAAGAATATTGTATACTAATACATGAACAAGAGACATCGGTTTTTAACAAAGAAACCAATGTCCAAGAAATGCTAATACATCAAATATTTTAAAAAAACTGATGTAATATGTTAAACATTACAATGAAAATGGACAGAAACCGATGTCTGTTAGAACATATAACATCGGTTTTACCAAGAAACCGATGTCTATTAGACAATGAAACATCATATAACATCGGTTTCACTAAGCAACTGATGTCTGTTAGAACATATAACAGCGGTTTTTACCAAGAAATCGATGTATATGTCTTCCTATAGCTTTCATGTTCTATGTTTATGTTAATCTAATGGACATAATATAGCATTATTTAAAGAGAAATACTATATTATAACTAGAAAAAATGTAGTAGAGACATCGAAAATCTATTAGAAACTAATGTCTAAAGCTATCATAGACATCGGCTAAAAATCGATGTCTAAAGATTTTGACCTTTATCTACACTCGCATAGACATCGGTCAGATTTTTTTTAACAACGACCAGAAACCGATGTTTATTGACATATTTCTAGTAGTGCAACAATGCTTCATCAATTGACTTTGGCTCAGTTTGAGATAGAAAACATAAAAACATGCTGTCAGCAGAAACATTTCTCCTTGTCCTTATACCAGTAGTGGGATCACCAATGATTAGATTGCTAGTGTGATCTCTGTTCCACTTAATGGTTCTGGGGAAGCTTTTTTCTTGATCTGCTTGATCATTTCCTCTTTAAGGGGTTGACTCTCCACCATTGATGTTTTCTCCTTCATGTTCTTCAACATCTCCAGAATTATTCTCATTATGATGATTAGCTGATGTAGTTTGAGATTGAGCTAGAGTTTGAGTAGCATCATTGGTGTTGACAGCATTTCTTTCAAACTCAATATCCTGAGTACCAGTAGGTTCATCAGTAACAATTTCTTCTTCTTCTTCCAAATACCCTTGATTTTCAAATCTAAGAGGCTCCATTTGACCATCCTCTTGCAGTCCTGGGAATTTGGTTTCATCAAATGTGACATTCACACTTTCTTCAATGACTTTATGATCAATGACGTAGACTCTGTAGGCAGTCCTTTCCAATTCATATCCCGTGAAAATTATAATAACCCTAACTTTTAGAATGCTACAGTGCCTAAATGAATAGTAATTTTGAGGATTTAGGGAAATGGTATGTAAGTACCCTAGATTTGAAATAGAAAATGAATAATCAGGAACCATATTAGTGATGTATTATGAAAATAAGTGACTCGAAACGATGACGGATTTCAGAAATTCCTGAGTATGGATTTTAAGGATTTTCGATTTCAATTGAGGCTCTATGGAATATGATATTAAGGAGTATGGAAATGTTAAAGGGTTTATATCTTGAGGAAATAATGAAGTTAGCACTACACCATAGATTGACTATGGCAACCAAACTTGTTAAAAAGCGTTGCTATTTCTTGACAAATTTTTACAAAATTAGACATATTGTAATGCTTTTCAAAACCGTTACAATTGAACTGAAAAATCGTTACATATTGTAAAATTTGCTATCTATTGCAATGATTTTTTAAGGCGTTGCTATAAGGCGTTGCAGTAGACATGATTAGTGGACCTCAGAATTGGCGGGCTCTCAAAATTTATTGAAATTTTGGGCGGGCTTCCAAAATATATTTTACCAGGCAATGAAAAATAACAAAACAAAGGAAAATAAAAATACATAGACACAAAACAAACAAAACACTAAACACAAAACACACACAACGACTGAAGCTCGAAGAACATTGAAGGAAATCGAAGAACACTGAAACTCGGAGAACAGTAGAGAACCGTGAACACTGAAGCTTGGAGAAGGTAAATCTTCTTCCCAAATTAAGTATGCATGTTCAATCGAGTATGTATATGTTTAATCGAGTAGGTGTATGTTTAATTGAGCTTTTACTTTAGCTTTTAATCGAGCTTATGAATGTAAATCTTCTTCCCTAATCGAGTGAGCATGTTCAATCGAGTATTTATATGTTTAATTGAGCCTTTTCTTGAACTTTTTTGAATTTGGGTTTTTTTTTTAATTTGGGATTTTGTTAAGAATACTGATTTGAGGTTTTTAATTTTATTGATGTTTATAATGTTTTAATTAGTGTTATCAAATTAGTGTTAACTGCTATGGAAGTATAGAGTTCCTTGTGCTCCTTTCATCATGTGGTTGTGCATTACTTTTATTAGCGGTAGCTGACAAAATACTCTCTGGAGTATGGGGATAGCAGCTTGACTTTGTAAAACCTGTAGGGGTTAAATTTCAGAATATATTATTCAAAAAATGATGGTGCTGGTTATTATGCTTTAAAATTTATATGGTTCCATTTATCGGCCTTTAATTGGTCTTCTTACCATTTTCTTTCTTGTTCGTCTTTTGTGGCAAATGCAGAAAGAAATGACAAAGCAGCAAGGGATGATAAATTCTCATGTTGAACGTAAGAAAAAAAATTCCAAAACAAAATCTGAGACTGGATATTGATATAATGCTTTACTAATTCGGAATTTCTATCTGTTTCAGTTTTAAGTGATACAGTATATGAGCCATTGGTTGAAAAAGAGGAGAAAACAGCACTGGTGAGCATGAGCTAGCTTTGCTGCAAATTCTTTGTGTTCCTTTATATTATACTTATTTGCTCTACAACCAATTTCAGCAAATCATTGTGTTCAATATGTTAGTTTGATTGATGTCAAGAAGGAAGAGCTTAAGTGAAAGAGTGCAAAACTCTCAATTTTTTTACCTTGTCCTAGGAATGGGGTTCAAATTGTATTTGCTATTAGATATCGGCATATTACGTTGTATTTCAAAAATATGTATACGAAATGAAAATGTTTATTGGTGTCTAAAACTTTAAATTAAGTTATTGTAATGAGTTTTTCTTATTTTATCAGTGATGCAGGACAACAAGTATGTCTTGGCCTCTCATTGGTTAAATGATAGGATAATCGTCGCAAATAACTTAGTTGTTAACCGGACCTGGGATATGATGTTTATCGAAGGGCCTGTTCTCAACTTATAGTGGGTCTTTTTGGCATTTAAATAAGTAAATGTATGAACGGTGTCAATAAGATTGTTTATTCGGGTTCACTTACCTTGTTGCACATCCCAGGTCATATTTGTATAGTGTGTTGTATGTTTGCTGATAGAGATTTAGGTCTTACCACTGCTTGGTTATAAATTAAAATGTAATGTTGCTCATGTCTAGGAATTTTGTTATTTGCTGAATTTTAAGGTTGCAGGACATGTTGTTCTGTTTGCTAGTAACAATTGGCTTTATTTGGATCAGATTTATGTTTTCTATCCAGAAGAAGCAAAGGTTGGTGTGAAGACAATGAAGACATACACGAACCAAATGAAATCAGAGAATGTTTTCCGAGCTATCTTGGTTATCCAGCAAAGCCTGACTCCCTTTGCCCGTTCATGCCAAGCTGAAATATCATCAAAGTTCCAGTTAGAGGTTTTCCAGGTGATCCCTTTTTATTTTGTTGGCCTATAAGTAATCATTATATCTGCCATCAGTGTGTATGCATGTGTATTTTATACACGGCAATTTTCCTGTTGTTTACCATGTGTATTTTATACACGGCAATTTTCCTATTGTTTACCTTGTTTCTACTTTTTTGTCTTTTCCAATTTTGGGGGGCAGTTAGCAGTGTTTATCTACTAGTATGAATTTGATGTATAATATGAATAATTATGTTGCAACAACAGTTACTAATTATTATTATGGAAAGTGAATAGCTTTTTTATTGTCTCAACAAGAACATCAAAACAAATTAATTAGTTTAGATCGTTAACAGTTATTTACAGTGGTACAATTCATTTATTTATTTTATTTTTTCTCGGAGTTTCCACTTGTCGTGTTACCATGTATCCTTATTGATAGTAATTATGGACTGAAGTGGTTACTGGCTAGGTTTTTTGTATATGGATTATAAAAGCTGGTGCCTTATATGTTGACCTGGTACATACAGGAAATTGAGTTGTTGGTCAATATCAAAGAGCACGTCCTAGTCCTTGAACACCAGGTGCTTACAACAGAAGAAAAGAAGACATTGCTGGATAGATATACTGTAAAAAAAACAAAGGTTCGTTTTTAGTCATGTCGTCGTTGCACATTTTGTTTGGTTATATATACCTCTGGATTCAGCCTAGACCATATGTCAAAGTTAATCATATTACTTGCATTGTTGTGACTTTACCGTTCCGGAGGCATTCTAACTTTTCCTGAAACTAGATATTGATGTAGTCAATAATTTTGTATTATATATTAATTAATTTGCAGTCCTAATTTAAGGTTTTATCTAAATGCATTCCTAACCAGCTTATCGAGAACAATTTTAAAATTTTTAGCTGGTTTACCATCATTTGAGTCAAAAGTCATGTGCTTTATAATTTTTTGCAGTAATGTTCAGTTGTAGTAATGTGCTTTATAATTTGCTCTGAAATATATATTTCTGGGACATGCTTATTAAACTTTGTGATAAACTCGTATTGCAAACTGCAGCTCTATATCTTATGTTTGCAGATAAACACTGAGGATTTGGATGACTCTGTGATAAACTATTATTTCAGAGACGTATCTTTTAAACTGGTTGTACATCGCTATTTGCAAGTACTATGTCCTGCATTCTTTTTCTGCATATTGTTTTTGTTTCTAAAAAGTACCACCATTGTTGGTGATGTTTATGTGCATCCATCAGCAAAAATTCATTCAAGTGTTAAGGTTGTTTTCTTCCACTTTGTTTCTGACAAGCACTGAACTTGCATGTTAATTCTTAATTCCTGTCTTAAATGATCATATGAAGTGCTTGACAGATTTTTTCCTTCTGATATGTTGTTCTTACTCAAACATAGAATTAGAAAGTATGTGCCAGCTTTTTAATATAGTTTTCCCCGGGGACTGGCATCTACTTTGGATGGGTTGCTTTATCTGTTTACTCTTTGGTGGCTACCATATTTGTCATGAACATCCCCTATATATACATGGAATAATAATTATGGATATACTTTGTTGGCTGCCGCACTAAAAGTCAACAACGATCTCTGTACTTAACCCCCTTCTCTTGGTTTGCAGGTAGTCATATTAACTGGCATCGTGTTCGCTGTCATTTTCATAGTAATAATTATCTATGCATGGCACAAAGGTCTCATTGGCAGAAGTGGCATTACGAGGAGGACATAGAAATCATTGGCAAAAAATGACAGCAAGAAATCTAGAGAAATAGCAAGGATACGAGAACAACCTTGACATGGCGCATATACATTTAATTTATAGCTAATCTTTTGGTGAATGTAAACTTGAATTGTACCACGTCTATGTCGTCATTTTTGCATTTAGTCATTAGACGTTGAATTACTGTTTTTGGGCAGGTGATAATGATGTACAAAGTACTCTTTGGATTGGTGTGTATGAAAAAATACCATGTTAATGGTGGATTTCGATATGAACAAATTGGTCATGTCCATTTTTTTTTAAAAGAAAAGCATTGCTATTGCCTCATAATATGTTGCCATTTATTGTTAATTCCTTATTAAAAGCATTGCTATTAAACAGAAATGTGTTGCCATTGCCACCTTAAACGTTGCCATAACTAATGTATTGCAATATTAAACAAAAAATAAATATCCAAAACAGGGTTGCTATAGCCTATTGCAATGAATTTAAATTGTTGCTATAGACTGGAAAACGTTGCTATAACAAGCTTTTGCAATGACATTAAAACATTGCTATATGGTACTATATTCGTTGCTATAGGGACCTATTACAACCCAAGCAAAGTTCACGCCCAATTTTTGCAAAAGCATTGCCATAGCATCAATGGCAACGATATTAGGCCCTTTAGCAACAATTTTAAGGTGTTGCTATAGGCAATATATGGTGTAGTGTAGGTTAAAAGGGATTATCAAAGCAAGGAAATGCCAGGGGAAAATGAATTGTTAAACGATTTCAGAACCACTGAGATAACGAGGTGTATTCGAAACGAATCACGATTAAACGAGTATGGAAACGAAATAACCAAGATTATTAATATAACACGGATACATACCACATTATTATTTACCAAGATTATTAGCATTTTACTTAGAAAATCAAGAAATGAGAGTATTAGATCATCCAAGTGACATCATTAGTGATATCATCTTCCACTAACTCTTGTTTAAGGGAAAATTAGTCATTAACCATGGGGGATTATCTACAAAACTCTAGAATCATCAAGACTAAGCTAGACAAGATTAACCAACACAAAAGATCATCACCAACCTCACCAAAAAGCTCTCCATCTCTTTTCTCTACAAACTGCCCAGCAAGAACAAGGAGGAAAGAAAAATTCATATCTCCATTTCTATACATGATAAAATCACCAACTTTTAACCATAGCTTCTCCACTTCATGGGTAAGATTCGTTCAAAATTTCATGGCCAACAAAGGAGAATACCCTAGTCAAATCCCTCCTCCACGTTGGAGAATCAAATCTGCCCAGTTTCTGTCCAGCGAAAAGATGGGGCTCAAAACACTAGCTAGGAAGCTTTAAATTTGATGAACTAGGACGCAAAACAAAACTTATGAAGAGGCCAAGATGTGGTAAAAATTTGAGAGACAAACTCTTATTTTTCGATTTTCTATGATTTTTACAAAGGGATGGATGAATAGTAACCTTCAAGAACTAACTTTTGGTTTTATGATTTTCTTTAGTTGATCCAAGCTACTTTAAGGTTGTTTGAGGACTATCCAAGGCTTATTAATTGTTTTTCACTCTACAAAGAAGGTATAAAGCTCAAGAACCCTTAGTATTATTTTGAGTTGATGATGGATTATGGTTGGTTAAGTGGTTAAAGTTGTATAAAGTATGAAATCATGATGATATATGTGGTTATAAGTGATTTGATTGAGTATGGAAGTGAGTTGTGCTTGTAACCATGGCTGGTATGATGACCACATGGTGTAGGGAATAATATATGTGTTGGATGATGGATTGGGAGGAGTGATGATTTGGGAATTGTTAAGAATATAGCCGTTATAATGTCCGATTTTTGTTAAAACTAAAACTACCTTGTATTTGGGCAGAGGTCACGAACTGGTAAGGGTCATCAGAGGATAGATCTTAATTCATAGATTGTTTGTATATAAAGTACGTCAAAATCTGATGAACGGTTTAGGAGAAAAGTGAGTTTTAGTGAAAGTCGTTCGGAAACCGAGAAAATGCAATTGTGTCAACTTTGAGGCTATAATTACCATACTTAAACATCTTTAAAAGTTATGAAATTTTGGGACAATATATCAGGATGAATAGAGAGGCAAACTCCACTGACCTTGTGTCAAAATTCGAAATTGATAATTTATGAGAAATTTTACAGTCATGTGTGGTTAATAAGTAAATGGTGAAAAACACTGAAACTTTCATGGAGTCTAAAAATGGATAAGTTCTTGGAACTTGTGGTCTATAAAGGGTATGTTAAACTTATATTATGTGTCAAGGGTGTTATTATATATATTTAAGGGTTAAGTGGTTAAGTGAAATATATTCTGATGGTGATCCTTTTCGTTTCTATAGATACTCGAGACGAACACCGGATCATTCCTTTTGGGATTTAGAGATCGAGGCAAGATTTCTTTTACCCTTATTTTGATAATTTGTTTATGTTAAAGAAAAGTGGTTTTGCTAAATAATATATGAATCTTATATCAATATATGATATGGATTACGGATATGGATTGTAGATATGGATATGAATATGAATTTGGAGCTAATATATTTTATGGCTTCAAAAGACATGAAAAAGAATGGTATCAGTTGTTATCTAGGGTTATATGGTTTATAATCTTATGTTATTTATGTTAGATATAATTGATGTGATTTAATGTCAGTGTTTAAGTGTTACAGGGAAAAAGAGTTTAACTTGTTAATGAAAGCAGTCGTAGCAGAGGTTGAGTATACGCTGACAGCTGGAAGCGCAAACGCTGACAGCTGGAAGCGCAAACGCTGACAGAAGGAAGCGCAAACACTGATGGCTGATAGAAGGAAGCGCAAACACTGGTGGCTGAGAGCGCAACAGAGTTTGTTAAAGTTTGTCTACTGGAAGCGTCTACAAGTCAACAGAGATTGAAGATTAATTTAAGATAAATATGGAAGCAATATCTTTGAAGATTGGATAGCTGTCAAAGAGATTGAGTTGACTTATAAGACGTGTAGCAATCGTAATTGATATCAATTGTATAGCTTAATTATAGGAGAATCAATTAACGATTGTACGTAGCTGTATATCTTATAAATACAGTTAGGTTAACCCTAGAAGGGTAAGCTATCGTGAACGTATATCATTCATTGTAACCTAAGCAGCTCTCTGTGATTTTTTACATCACTGAGAGAGGAATTATTAATTCCAAACAGTTTTTAAGCACGAAAACGTGTGTTCTTGTTATTCTCTCATACAGTACTTGATTATATATTGTGTATTCGACCTAACAAGTGGTATCAGAGCCAATCTGTTACTTTATTACAGTTTAAGATCCAAACACAATTGTAATCAATGGCAGAGATACCTCCTCCATCAGGTTCTGAGAAAGCTCCTACTACTGTAAGTAGGTATGAGACGATTAGGGTTCCTATACTTAAGCCAACAGAGTATGCAATCTGGAAGGTGAAGATGACCATGTTTCTGGAGGCTACAGATCCAGAATATCTTGACAGAATTTATGAAGGTCCTCCTAAACCTACAAAGTTAACTGCTGCTGTTGCTGGTGAGGAATCAAAAGTGATTCCAAAGGAAAAGAAAGATCTAACTGCTGAGGATCTTTCATCTATTGCTAAGGATGCAAAAGTAAGGCATTTACTTCACAGTGCTTTAGACAATGTTATGTCAAACAAGGTGATTAACTGCACAAATGCAAAAGAAATTTGGGATGCACTTGAGGTTAGATGTCAGGGAACTGCTGCTATCAAGAAGAATAGAAGGAACATACTCACACAGAAGTATGAGCATTTTGAGGCAAAGTCTGAAGAAACCATGACAGAAACATTTGACAGATTCTGTAAACTGCTCAATGATCTGTCATTGGTTAACAAAGAATATGATTTAGAAGACTCAAATCTCAAGTTTCTTCTCTCTCTACCTGAAAAGTGGGATGTGAAAACAACCACTATTAGAGATAACCATGATCTTGCTGATACTGAGATTGATGAAATCTATGGACTGCTTAAGACTCATGAATTGGAAATGGAGCAGAGAAACAGGAGATCAAGCAAGAAGTCAAAGTCTGTTGCTTTAAAAGTTGAAGAAAAATCTTCAAAGAAAGAAACATCAAGGAAGAAGGCAAAAGGAAAAGCCTTGGTCATTCATTCAGAAAGTGAGTCATCAAACACTGATGTTGACTCAAACACAGATGAATCATCTGATTCTGAAGATGATGAAGAGATGATGCAAATGGCTGCATTGATGGTAAAGACCTTCAAGAAGATGGGATTCAAGAACTTGAAGAAGGGAAAGAGATTCTCCAAGAATTACTCAAAGTCTGACAGAAAGAATTTAAGCAAATCTGAGGGAAAGGACTCCAAATCTGGGAAGAAAGATAAGTCTGAGATTCAATGCTACAAGTGTAAGGAGATGGGTCACTATGCTCCTGAGTGCAAGAAGGGTAAAACTGAAAAGGCACTCTACACCAAAGGCAGAGACTGGGCAGACACCTCAGATTCAGATGAGGAGGTGAACTATGCACTCATGGCCTCTACTCAGAATGAAGACTCTGAACTTAAGGTACCCCCAACTACCTATGCTTATAATACTGATAATATTACTGAATTGAGAATATATCTTAAATCATTACATATCAGTTATAGGGATCAGACTTTAGAGAATGAGAGAATCAAGAATGAGTGCTCTCAACTTAAAGAGAGAAACAAACTTGTTGAAGAAAAACTTGAAAGAAAGAAAGAGATGATGCTATTTTTATAGAACAGGAGTTGCTAGGTAAGTATAAGCAACTGGAATCTGAATTGGAGGATGCAAAGAACATTATTAAAACATGGACTGATTCTGGAAAAGATACTCATGACGTTTTTCAAGCTGACACTGTTGGTTTAGGGTACTGTGAGGAAGATGAGCTTAGATTTCTAAATCATGTGAAAGTTAGGCAAACTCTTCCAACAAAAAAATTTGTTCATGGTACTGTTAAAACTGAACATGGAACTGTCACTAGTACAAAACTGACCTATTACGTCACCTTTTTTACGTCGCACATAAAGAAATGCGACGTATATACTACTTTATACGTCGCATTTTTAAAAGGGCGATGTATAAGATGTATTTTTTACGTCGCCCTTTTTTACTTTTTACGTCGGCATTTTTTAGGCGACATATAAAATGTATTTGTTACGTCGGCTTTATTTAATGCGACGTAAATAACCCTTTTCAGATGACTTTTTACGTCGCTATTTTTTATCCGACATATAAAGTCTTAGCAATATACGTCGCCTTTTTTGCTAACACCGACGTATATACTTAAAAATTAAGAAATTTAAAAAATATATATTAACTCAGTAGTTGGCAATTGGTCGAGTATTACTCTATTCTCCCAAATCACTCAACTGTGCTCTCATCTAAAAACCTAATTTCACTACCTCATGGAATCCTGTATATCTTAACTGATTGGCCTCGTGAATCCTGTTAATTAATCTCAGCTCTGTCTTAATCGTGTCTCCAAACTCGTGAATTTCTTTTCTTGATTTGACTTTTTAGTGCTCAATTTGGGTAAATTCAAAGTTCAATTCAATCTGAGTTACAAGGCCTTCAATCTTCAATCTCCCTCTTCAAAGTTCGAATCGATCTGACTTTGATTCAGATTTCGGGAATTAGGTCTCTCTCTCTCTCTTTCTATATATATATATATATATATATATATATATATATATATATATATATATATATATATAGATTGATTAGCTCATGTTTTTGGTTTATAATTTAGGGTTCTTAGATTAATTGATGATGGAAATTGAAATTAATGACACTTAGTTTCTATAATTTAATTTGTTTAACTTTTGGTTTGTGGTTAGGTTTAATTTATTAATCTCGTTTAGGTGTTTGATACAACTACCCAGAGAATTTAGGTTAATATAGAATGAGTGTTACAATAGGTACATGATTTATTTATTTTATATATAAATTCATTCTTATAGGTATTGAGCAATCGAAATGTATGCTTTTATATATAAATTCATTCTTATAGGTATTGAGCAATCGAAATGTCTGCTGCAGAAGAGGAAGAGAATGTTGCAGAACTGAAAATTGGAGATGGTAATGAATTATTTCATTTTTCTTAGGAAATACTTACTGTGATATATAATCGGAGATTGATTCTTTTGTTATCTTTGAAAATTAAGTTTGAGGTACGTGCTAGTAATCACGACTATGTAATCAGATTATTCAAGGGCTACCATTGGTTCCTCAATAACAGGTTTCGGTGCTTCAAAAAGATCCCCTTCTGCCCCAAGGTCGTATTCCAATATGGTGGAGGGCTGAATTGGTTTGCCAATATAGAGAAATTATTAATCAACAAGTATTATAACCATTGAAATAGCAAGAAAATTAACATCTAGCCCAAGTTTAATATATGTGGTAGCAATTGTTTAATATATGTGGTAGCAGGTGTGTAACTTATGAAATTTGTGATTTGGAAAAAATGCTCTAGTTTTATGGGGATTGTTGCAGAGCCAGATCAAATGAAGTAAAAGAAAAACTGAAAAAGCTGGGTGCAGATGAAGTATATACGGAGAGCCAACTGGAAGTGAAAATGTGAAAAGTCTCCTGGTATGAGATACTTCTGTATCCCTAACTAGGTTACAAGTCATCTGTTAATTTATCTTTTTATGTTATGTAATTCAAATACCACCATCGGCTATTCTTGTTTGCTCCATTTATGTTCTTCCTGATACTTGCAGTACATTCAATTTTAAGTATTTTAACGCAGAGCCATAACTTAAAATATTGAATTGGTTGTTTGATCATCATCAGAGTTGCCTGTGCCAGTTTCAAATGAAGCTCGGCCTCCAATTTTGCCACTACCACAACCCCACCGCACTGCCCAAAATATTTTTTGGTCACTTAATTATTGTTTCTAACAAGTTTGTGGTGATCTTGTACTATTATAAATTGTCAGTCATTTATATGGGTTCCTAGATTCTTATTGTTGCATTATCATCAGGCTTATGTCTCTTTATTACATTATCGCTTTTCTAAAATTCTAGGTGGAAGGTGAGTCAATGGCAATGGCTATATTAGAGTGATAAGGTTAATCAGAGGATGGATTTCACACTAATGCTTTATATTAGTTGTCGTTACTCCTATCCCACAGAAATGGTAGTTTTATTGAATAAATGTTGAGTTTATGTTTAGTTTGTCTCAAAAAATCTGTCTAGGTTTCATTTGACATAATTGATCTTCGTATATTCCTTATATGATGAAAACAAGTTTTTATGCCTTGTAAATCTGATCTCTGGCTATGTGAGTTGAATAAATGACTAGTTTGGCTGATTTTATGATATATGCATATATTTTTAAGTTTGATGTAAACTTACATACTGTTTTATTACATTACATTGCAGAGCATATAAATTTAATTACATCATTTATTTGAGTTACTGGAAGACATGGATACATCTGATTCAGAGCATTATGACTGTGAAGTTGATGACTGGAAATATTCTAGTTTAGATGAAGGGCATGGGAATGGCTGGGTGCATGCTGAAGCGAAAGGGAGAAGACGCAAAACAAAGAGAAAAATGTCTAAACCTGGAAGACATTCAGTTGCATAGTCAAATTCAAATTATTCTGACGACCCAGAATTAAGATTTTGTATTTAAGATTTGTATAATTAGAATTAGCAGGAAGCAGACCTTGACCCCTAGAATGATGTTTTCTAGTGCTCTGATTTACCATTGTATTTCAGATTTGTATAATTAGAATGGTTTGTATTTCAAGTATGTAATAATAATTATTTTAATTTAATTAGTCACTTTGTTGAGAAATTTGTGTTGCAATTATTATTATTATTTTTGGTTTGTAATAACAGGAATTTTGATGTATATATAAATATAAATAGGGGAAAAATTATCATTTTTCAATAGACATATACGTCGCACTTTTTAATCTTATACGTCGCCCTTTTTGATCTTATACGTCGCCCTTTTTATGACATTATACGTCGCCCTTTTTGGTCTTATACGTCGCCTTTTTAACCGACGTATATGAAGCTTTATACGTCGCCTTTTTAACCGACGTAAAAGACTGTACTTTATACGACGCCCCTGTATACGTCGCCAAAAGGCCGACGTAAAAGACCAAAAAAGGCGACGTAATAGGTCAGTTTTGTACTAGTGTGTTAAAGGTGAATCAGTTAAAACCTGTGCAAAACAGGTTAATGTTGGTTCAATGACAGATAAAAAACTTAAGCAAAAGCTTAAAGAGATAAAATCTGTCAACAAACAGAAAATGCCTAGGAAAAATAGAAATGGAAAGGTAGGCATTACATCAGTAAATAGGCCAATGCTTGCTACACTTGCACCTAGAAAAACTTGTCATAACTGTGGTAGTACTAATCATCTTGCCAGTTTTTGCAGGAAGAACAAAGACATTAATTCTTTACCCTCCAAATGTGGAGTGAAAAAGAATAATGTCAAACCTAGACCACAAACTCTGTGCAAATATTGTGGAAGTACTTGGCACTCAATTTATACTTGCAAGAATTATCATGCTATTTATCATAATTACTATGAACTGAAACCTAATCTGAAATGGGTTAAAGTTAATTCTGCAGGTACTAAGACTGAAAATGTTAGTTTAAACTCTGATAATGAAAAATCCGCTGCAAAAGCTAACAGATTCAATAAAGCAAAAGGATCCAAGCAAGTCTCGATCCTTAAATCTAACAATCAGTGATTGTTTATGATTACAGAGCACCAGGGAAAGTACCCTAGTCGTGGACAGTGGATGTTCAGGACATATGACTGGAAATAAAGCCCTGCTATCAGAGTATGTGGAGAAGGCTGGCCCAAAAGTTTCCTATGGGGATGGCAACATAGGACATACTCTGGGATATGACAATATTAATCTTGGAAGTGTCATCATCATAAATGTAGCTTGATACTCCTATGGTTTTGATGATCACTTTCAGCAAGCTATTTGCTTGTAATTTGATATAAAACATTGTGTTATGGTTGTACTAACTTGGTTTTGCAGGATATATTATGTCTACTGATTGTTTACAGAGAATATACAAACAGCAAGCCACTTGGTGCTACAACAGAGTCAGTCTAGCAGCCATTCACAACTGGTAGACTCAAACAGCAAGCCATTCGCAACTGGCAGAAATCCTGAAGACAAAGATCAAGATTGTTTCTCATGGTTTTTATTTCAGGAAATATATTGTAAGATATCTTTATCATATAATACGTATACAATATATTTAGAGCTCAAATCTTTTCAAATATCTTTTATTAAAACTGTGATAAATTTTATAGGAGTTTCCGTTTTTAAAAGATATTCTTGCTAAAACCTCCTATACACGTTTTATACATATAGAATAGAAGGGTTAATCTTTTCAAACGATTCATCTCTTTCAAACCCTCTGTCAAACGTTCACAAGAACGTTGGTAAAATCTCTGTAATCATTTGAACGTTAGAAATTGATTTCTAAATCGTTCGAATAATGGTTAATTGATTTTCCGAACGTTGGTTGTGAGACTATTTATAATTTGTCTTGTGTTCATTCGTTTCTAACACACTTCAGAGAAAATATTCAAGCACACAAGATTTCAAACAACTCAGTTTTTCATTGCTATATCTTTTAATTCTCTCGAGCTCTTAGTATACTCTATACGTGCTATATCTTAAAGAGTTCATAGTTTGAGTTGTATCCTTTATTGATTGTATTGTTCGATTTGTAAGGATTAGTTGTTGGACAGTTTGGCTAGGGAACTAGGGTTTGGTGAACGTTGCTAGAGAAGTATACTTGGGAAGTATAGCTTAGAGAGCAAGTTCAGAAACAGGAGTTCAGCATGCCATTTGTCAACAGCTGGGTATTGAGGGAGATATATTGTTGTATCTTGTAATTGGCTTATTTCAGTGATCAATAATATATTCTCTTACCAAGTTGGTAAGGGACCAGGACGTAGACCATAGGAGTTAGGGGTCGAACCTGGCTAAAAGTCTCTGTGTTCTTTATTTTCTGTTATTTACCTTCTGCTTGCATTTAGCTTACTGTTTATGCACTTTACTGTACTTACTGTCTTTATATTCAGTATACTGTTTGCATTCAGCATACATTCAGCTTACCATCTGTCTCTGCATAAAACGAAATCAGTAAGCTGTTTCTGGTAATTTTTAAAATCAGATTTAGTTAAACATAGTTAGCCATTTACACCTATTCACCGCCCTCTAGGTGTGCATTTTCATTTGGTAAACTGATTCTGAAGAAGATCAAAGTGAGGTAAATTCTTTTAATGAATATGTATCTTCAGATGATACTATGTTAGATACACTAACAATGCAGGAACATACAAATATAAGCACTGTGGAGTTCATGGAACTAAAGGCCGAAAAAGATGAGTTTGAAAAGACAAACACTCATTTAAAGAAAATTATTTCTGATCTCATGACCCAAAAGACTCCAGCTAGAAATGATGATAAAATGGTTATGGATCTAAAGGCAAAAGTCTCTCAACTTGAGGGAGTAAATCGTATGGTTCTAAAAAGAAATGATGTACTAATGGAGGAACTCAAAGAGAGGATGAATGAAATCAAAGGGCTTAGATCTGATGTTAAAATGAAAGACAAAGCATTGGAATCGTACAAGATGAAGGAATCTAGTCAAGCCGAATCCTCAAAAACTGCTGAAAAGAGAGTTCAGCAAGCTGAACTCATCAAACAGCAAGCTGAAGTGATCACCCTCCTAGAAACAGAAGTTAAAGATCTCAAGAAGGGCATGGAAACTTTTGTTCAAGGTGAAGACACTTTAAAGACAATGATGAAGAAGGCAAAAGTCCCCTTAGTCAGAGAAGGAGTTGGCATGAATTTCAACAAAAAGGATAAGGTGCTCTAATATGATGGAAGGAATGGTATTCCCTACAATTATGCTATGCCTTGGAAGACATGTAACAAATGTGGTGGAAAAGGACATCTGGAAAAGAATTGTGTGGTTCAAGTATATCATAAGAGGAAAACAGCATACCAGAATGGACCAGTCAGACAGAAAACAGCATACCAGAATGGACCAGTCAGACAGAAAATAGCATACCAGAATGGACCAGTCAGACAGCAATCAGCATACCAGAATGCTTTTGGCAGAAGACAAACAGCTTACCAACAGAATGATCAGTCCCCAAAAGTGGTCCAAATGTGGATCAAGAAATCTGATTTAAATGCTTTATATATTCTTGCTACTAACCAACCTGGACCCAAACCTATATGGGTACCAAAACATTGAGTTATTTTTGTTTGTTTTGTAGATGTGCCTTGCTGCTAAGGTCAAGTCAAAGCAATGGATCTTGGATAGTGGATGCACAAGACATATGTGTGGAGACAAATCTCAGTTTATGAATCTCAAAATGAAAAAGGGTGGAAGAGTGACAATTGGGAATATATAGCAAAACTCTTCAAATCCTTGGTACCGGTTCTATTGGTAATAATAATATTTCAATTGATAAAGTTCAATATGTCAAAGGTCTTACTTATAATTTGCTTAGTGTCACTCAATTATTTGATGATGGACATCCTGTTGAATTGGGCATTGATAAAGCTATTATTACTATTGGCACTAACAAAATCCCCCTAGTTGCTAGAAGGGAAGGAAATATATATGTATTAGACTTTGATATGCAGGAAACAGCATGCTGTTTGGCTGCAGTAGATAATGACCCATATATTTGGCATAGAAGATTGGGACATGCACACATGGATTTGCTCAGAAAGTTGTCAAGCAAGAAACTAGTGAGAGGGCTGCCCAAGCTAAAGTATGTCAAATCAGAAGTCTGTTCAGCTTGCCAATTGGGAAAACAGCTTCGAAGTACTCACAAATCAAAGAAAATGGTATCTACTTCTAAACCCTTAGAGCTTCTGCATTTGGATTTATTTGGTCCAGAAGCTTACAAGAGTATTGGAGGTAAACAATACGGTTTTGTGATTGTAGATGATTATTCTAGATTTACATGGGTATTATTTCTTCGTACTAAAGATTGTGCTTTTGATGAATTTAAGATACTAATCAAATTACTTGAGAACAAGTTGAATACAAAGCTTGTAGGTATAAGAAGTGATAGAGGAGGTGAATTTCTCAACAAAGACTTCATTGCTTATTGTGAAAAAAGAGGAATTACACATGAATTTTCTGCACCAAGGACTCCACAACAAAATGGAGTGGTAGAAAGGAAGAACAGGTCACTACAAGAAACAACAAGGACTCTTTTGCAAGAAAGCAAGCTGCCTAGAAGTTTTTGGGTAGAAGCAGTGAATACAGCGTGC
The DNA here is from genome assembly GCA_037693485.1 of Kitagawia praeruptora. NCBI lineage: Eukaryota > Viridiplantae > Streptophyta > Magnoliopsida > Apiales > Apiaceae > Kitagawia > Kitagawia praeruptora. The sequence continues at coordinate 154,616,641 of CM075348.1, read as the reverse complement.
TATTTGTTGAACAGAGTCATAATTAGGCATATTTTGGACAAAACTCCGTATGAATTGTTGAGGAAAAAGAAGCCAAACATTAGTTACTTCAAAATCTTTGGCTCAAAGTGTTTTGTGCTCAAGACAATTGATAATGATGGTAAATTCGATGCTAAATATTATGAAGCTATTTTTCTTGGCTATTCTTTAACTAGTAGAGCTTATAGAGTTTATAACTTAAATAAACATATAGTTGAAGAATCTATTGATGTTACTTTTCAAGAACCTAACAATGATCTGCTAAGAGACGAGGAAGAATTTGCAGGTAAAGATGATATCATACAACCTCAAGTAACTGGAAGACAGCAAGCCAACAACACTACTGAGAATGCAAAACAGCAAGCTGGAACTGCAAATCAGCAAGCTGAAGTGGTCAGAATCACTTCACATGAAGAAATTGCTCAACATTCTCTACCAAAGGCTACAAGGACAGTAAAGAATCATCCTCCAGAACTTGTTATTGGAAATATTTCAGATGGAATCACCACAAGGAGAGGAAAAGCAAACTTTTGTGCTTATGCTGCCTTTTTAGCTCAAGAAGAACCCAAAAATATCAGGGAAGCATTAGAAGATGAAAACTGGATCATGGCAATGCAAGAGGAACTCAACCAATTCGAGAGATGTGATGTTTGGGAACTTGTAAAGCCACCGGAAGATGCTTCTATCATAGGAACCAAATGGGTGTTCAAGAACAAAGTGGATGAATTTGGAACCGTTACTCGAAATAAGGCAAGGCTCGTGGCTCAAGGTTATAATCAACAAGAAGGATTTGATTTTGAAGAAACATATGCACCTGTAGCTCGTTTAGAATCAATCAGAATGCTTCTTGCTTATGCATGCTACAAGAAATTCAAGTTATATCAAATGGACGTAAAAAGTGCATTCCTAAATGGCGTGCTGGATGAGGAAGTCTATGTCAAACAACCTCCTGGATTCGAGCATGAGAAGTTTCATGATTATGTTTACAAGCTCAAGAAGGCATTATATGGTTTAAGACAGGCCCCTAGAGCATGGTATGAGAGGCTTAGTAAGTTTCTTCTCAAAAATGGATTTATTCGAGGTAATATTGATCCCACATTATTTACAAAGCAAAATGGCAAAGATATTCTTGTTGTACAAATATATGTGGATGATATTGTATTCGGTGCTACTAATGAATCTACGTGTGAGTGGTTTTCTAAGTGCATGTACAGTGAATTCGACATGAGCATGATGGGGGAACTCAATTATTTCTTCGGTCTCCAAATCAAGCAAACCATTGATGGTATTTATGTGCATCAATCAAAGTACACAAAGAATCTGCTCAAAAGATTTGGTTATGAAGATGTCAAAGCAAAAACAACTCCTATGACTCAAAACAGCAAGCTGTTTACAGATGAGAATGGTAAGGATGTGGATGTCAAAAGGTATAGAGGTATGATTGGAAGTTTATTATATTTAACTGCCTCAAGACCTGATATCATGTATAGTGTATGTGTTTGTGCAAGGTTTCAATCCAACCCTAAAGAGTCTCACTTAAATGCGGTTAAAACAATATTTAGATATTTAAGTGGTACTATCAATCTTGGTTTGTTCTATCGTATCACAAATACTTTTGATCTTGTTGGGTATAGTGATGCAGATTATGCAGGGTCTCAAACTGATAGAAAGAGTACAAGTGGTGTTTGTGCATTTCTTGGACAAAGCTTGGTTTCTTGGCAATGCAAAAAGCAAGCTTCTGTTGCTTTATCCACGGCTGAAGGAGAATATCTAGCAGCTGGTAGCTGTTGTTCTCAGATTTTATGGATGATTCAAACACTAAAGGACTTTGATATCAAGTGTGGCAAGATTCCAATATATTGTGACAACACAAGCGCCATAAATATTTCGAAGAATCCGGTGAATCATTCAAGAACAAAACATATTGATGTTCGACACCATTTCTTGAGAGATAATGTTGCTAAAGGAAAGATTGAGTTGGAATTTGTCTCAACAGAATTTCAACGAGCGGATATCTTCACAAAGCCATTAGCTGAAGAAAGATTCTCATTCTTACGAAGGGAGCTTGGCATGTGTACTGTGTAGTCAGCAAGCTGACAAGCACAGAATGGGTAATGTTGGCTTACCATTTGTATCTAAACTGTTTATATGCCATTACTATGATTTGATTTCTTAATTTTATTTCTCGATGCTTACTCCAGACCTGGCCTAATATTCTTTTTGATGAATTTTTTGATGGATTAAGGGGGAGAAATTTAGGAGAACTTAATTGCTTGTTTGGTCAAGATATTCGATGTGGATATGATTGATTATGCTTGTTTATCTTGAATCTGTTTTATATCAAAATGTACTAATATGCAGGGATTTAGGGGGAGTTCTTATTTCTCCTAAATATTGTGTAATCATCAAAAAGGGGGAGATTGATACTCCTATGGTTTTGATGATCACTTTCAGCAAGCTATTTGCTTGTAATTTGATATAAAACATTGTGTTATGGTTGTACTAACTTGGTTTTGCAGGATATATTATGTCTACTGATTGTTTACAGAGAATATACAAACAGCAAGCCACTTGGTGCTACAACAGAGTCAGTCTAGCAGCCATTCACAACTGGCAGACTCAAACAGCAAGCCATTCGCAACTGGCAGAAATCCTGAAGACAAAAATCAAGATTGTTTCTCATGGTTTTTATTTCAGGAAATATATTGTAAGATATCTTTATCATATAATACGTATACAATATATTTAGAGCTCAAATCTTTTCAAATATCTTTTATTAAAACCGTGATAAATTTTATAGGGGTTTCCGTTTTTAAAAGATATTCTTGCTAAAACCTCCTATACACGTTTTATACATATAGAACAGAAGGGTTAATCTTTTCAAACGATTCATCTCTTTCAAACCCTCTGTCAAATGTTCACAAGAACGTTGGTAAAATCTCTGTAATCATTTGAACGTTAGAAATTGATTTCTAAATCGTTCGAATAATGGTTAATTGATTTTCCGAACGTTGGTTGTGAGACTATTTATAATTTGTCTTGTGTTCATTCGTTTCTAACACACTTCAGAGAAAATATTCAAGCACACAAGATTTCAAACAACTCAGTTTTTCATTGCTATATCTTTTAATTCTCTCGAGCTCTTAGTATACTCTATACGTGCTATATCTTCAAGAGTTCATAGTTTGAGTTGTATCCTTTATTGATTGTATTGTTCGATTTGTAAGGATTAGTTGTTGGACAGTTTGGCTAGGGAACTAGGGTTTGGTGAACGTTGCTAGAGAAGTATACTTGGGAAGTATAGCTTAGAGAGCAAGTTCAGAAACAGGAGTTCAGCATGCCATTTGTCAACAGCTGGGTATTGAGGGAGATATATTGTTGTATCTTGTAATTGGCTTATTTCAGTGATCAATAATATATTCTCTTACCAAGTTGGTAAGGGACCAGGACGTAGACCATAGGGGTTAGGGGTCGAACCTGGCTAAAAGTCTCTGTGTTCTTTATTTTCTGTTATTTACCTTCTGCTTGCATTTAGCTTACTGTTTAGGCACTTTACTGTACTTACTGTCTTTATATTCAGTATACTGTTTGCATTCAGCATACATTCAGCTTACCATCTGTCTCTGCATAAAACGAAATCAGTAAGCTGTTTCTGGTAATTTTTAAAATCAGATTTAGTTAAACATAGTTAGCCATTTACAGCTATTCACCCCCCTCTAGGTGTGCATTTTCATAGCTCTGGTTCCAGGACTCAAGCATGATCTACTTTCTGTGAGTCAAATCTGTGATAGAGGATATCATGTAGATTTTCAGCCTGAATACTGTCAAGTTATCAGTAAATCTACAGGGAAAGTTGCTCTAGTTGGAAACAGACACAATAACATCTATGAAATAAAATTGTCAACAAACTCTGATGGAAAAGCAGTGTGTCTGTCAACAAGGATGTCCAGTGAAGAGAGTTGGAAGTGGCATAAGAAACTCTCTCATTTAAATCTAAACATCATCAATGAGCTGATAAAGAATGATCTTGTGAGAGGACTTCCAAAGTCCTTGCTAAATGTAGATGGCCTGTGTGATTCATGTCAAAAGGCCAAACAGAGAAAGGCTTCCTTCAAAAGCAAGTCTGAGTCTTCAATTGTTGATCCTTATCATCTTCTCCATGTTGATCTTTTTGGACCAGTGAATGTTATGTCTCTTAGAAAGAAGAAATATGCTCTAGTCATTGTTGATGAATACACCAGATACACTTGGGTGTACTTTCTAGCAAAGAAGGATGAAACTGCACTAACTCTGACAGAACATATAATACAGCTGGACAAAGGGTCAAAGAATCAAGTGAAGATTATCAGAAGTGATAATGGAACTGAATTCAGGAATTCAACAATGGAAGAATTTTGCAAATACAAAGGAATTAAACAAGAGTTTTCTGCACCTGGCACTCCACAACAGAATGGTGTAGTTGAAAGGAAGAACAAAACTTTGGTAGAAGCTGCCAGAACCATGCTTGAAGAAGCAAAATTGCCAACCTATTTCTGGGCAGAAGCTGTTCAAACTGCTTGTTTTACTCAGAATGCCACTCTGATCAATAAGCATGGAAAAACACCATATGAAATGGTGAGAGAAAAGAAGCCAAACCTGAAATATTTTCATATTTTTGGGTGCAAATGCTTTGTGCTGAAAACTCATCCTGAACAGTTGACCAAATTTGATCTGAAGGCAGATGAAGTAATTTTTGTTGGCTATCCATTGTCAACTAAGGCATTCAGAGTTTATAATCTGAGAACCAGAGTGATCATGGAATCTATTCATGTGTCTTGTGATGACAAGAAAATAACTGGACTTGAAGATGTCAATGACCATGATCAACTACATTTTGAAAATGAAGATGTAATCTCCGACGAAATAAACTCTGACAGATCAATTCCAACAGACTCTGTTGATACAAACTCTGAACCTCTACTGGTAAACACAGAAGAAATTGTTCAACCAGAACAAAGGAGAGAACCAGTTGAGGGGGAGTATGAAGAATCAAACTCTGATGATTCACATTCTAAAAGTGAATCACATGAAAAATCTGGATCAATCTCTGATGATTCACATTCTGAGCAGTCACATTCAGGGGGAGCCTCAGAGAATAAAGAAACATACCAAGGAAATCAGGAGAACATGGATCGAGGGGGAGGATCAAACTCTGAGAGAAGTCATTTGCCTTCAGCAAGGAAATGGACCAAATCTCACACACCTGATTTGATCATTGGTGATCCAGATGCAAGGGTAAGGACAAGAAGTGCAACAACAAATGAATGTCTGTTTCATGCATTCTTGTCACAAACTGAACCAAAGAAAGTTGAAGAAGCTCTTAAAGATGCTGACTGGATAACAACAATGCAAGAAGAAATAAATGAATTTGAGAGAAATGAAGTTTGGACACTTGTACCAAGACCCAAGAATAGGTCTATTGTTGGTACTAAGTGGGTTTTCAGAAACAAAACTGATAGTGAAGGGGTTGTTACAAGAAACAAAGCCAGACTTGTGGCAAAAGGCTATCCATAGCAAGAGGGAATAGATTATGATGAGACTTTTGCTCCAGTTGCAAGGTTGGAGGCAATAAGAATGTTTCTTGCTTATGCTTCTCACAAGAAATTCAAAGTTTTTCAAATGGATGTAAAAAGTGCTTTTCTGAATGGAAAACTTGAAGAAGAAGTGTTTGTTGAACAACCACCTGGCTTTGTAGATCCAAAATATCCAGATCATGTCTACAGGCTAGACAAGGCACTCTATGGACTTAAGCCGGCACCAAGAGCATGGTACGAAACTCTGGCTCAATTTATTTTAGAAAGTGGATTCAACAGAGGTACAATTGATAAAACTCTGTTTTATTTCAAATCTGGAAGTGACTTGCTTTTAGTTCAGATATATGTTGATGACATTATTTTTGGATCTACTAATGATAAACTCTGTAAGAAGTTTGCCAAGCTCATGCAGTCCAGGTATCAAATGAGTATGATGGGAGAGCTTAGTTATTTTCTAGGCTTACAAGTGAAGCAAACAGATGATGGTATCTTTATCAATCAAGCAAAATATACCAGAAATCTTCTCAAGAAATTTGGTATGCTTGACTGTTCATCTGCAACAACTCCCATGGCAACTACAACTAAATTGGACAAAGATACAGGGTCATCAGTAGATATGACAAGCTACAGAGGAATGATTGGCTCTCTACTCTATTTAACAACAAGTAGACCTGATATCATGTATGCAATATGTCTGTGTGCAAGGTTTCAGGCAGATCCAAGAGAACCACATCTAACAGTTGTGAATAGGATTTTTAAGTATCTCAAGGGCACCATAACTTTAGGGTTGTGGTATCCAAGAGAATCAGATTTCAAACTACTTGGCTACTCTGATGCAGACTTTGCAGGTTGTAAAATTGACAGAAAAAGCAGAAGTGGAAGTTGTCAATTTCTTGGTGACAGACTTGTTTCTTGGTACAGCAAGAAACAGAAATCAATATCCACATCTACAGCTGAAGCAGAGTATATAGCTGCTGGTAGCTGTTGTGCACAGATTCTATGGATGAAGAATCAATTGCTGGATTATGGATTGAGGTATAGCAAGATACCTATTTTCTGTGATAATCAAAGTGCTATTGCAATGACAGGTAATCCAGTACAACACTCAATGACCAAGCACATCAGCATAAGGTATCACTTTATCAGAGAGCATGCAGAGGAAGGCAACATTGAGCTCCACTTTGTGTCTACAGAACAACAACTTGCAGATGTCTTCACCAAGCCTTTGAGTGAAGCTACATTTACAAGACTGGTCAATGAACTAGGAATGGTCTCTGGTTTTGACTAGAAATGTTGGTTAGACTCAAAATTTTTCTTATATAATGTGGTGCTCATTTTTCTATGAATTGTTGAGTGCTATGTGAACTCTGTTAATTAAACTCTATGATGCATACTCTGTTAACATGCTTTTGTTTAAACACTGTTAAGCTCTGTAAGCATGATTGTCTGTCATACACTATTAACATGTTTGATAAACTCTGTGTATTCTGGATTGACTATTGTCTTGATGAAAACACCAATGAAGAAATATGTATGAAGCATGATTCTCAGTGATTAAATCAAGACTCTTTCTGAGTCAGTGTGATCTAATCAGAAATTGTGTAGTAAATTAACACAGCATGATACTGTTTCATATTTATAGCATCTCTTAGTTTATTTGATCCTAAACTCTGAGTCTATGAATACTGTGTGCATTGCCTCTCATAAATAACTTCTGATATTGATGAACTCTAAACTCTGATTAGTGACACTCAGTTCCCAAAACAGATACATGGTTCTTGATGATTCCTTGTTTGTACTTGTGAAAATTATAAAACTTGAGATGTGTCATTGTTTAGTTTCGTGAGTACAAATTCATGTCTTCACCCTGTGAGAATTTGAGCCAAGTAAGTGATTGATACATTTTATATCAATCAGATTTTATTGATGTGTGATGTTCATCAGTAGTATGTTGCTCTAGAACTTGTTTTAAATCATTTTGAGACTACATGATATGTGTGTGCATGAAAATGATAAAGGCACTAGGATTTACCATCTTTCTCCAAACACTGTTCATAAATTTCACCCTTAGAAAACCCCTTTGAGCCTTAATAACTGCTTCGTTTAAATTCTGAAATAGCAAGAGCAGTTATATTCATTTGTCTATTGAAGAGCAAACAGGTGAGATTTTTTCTACAAAGAAAAGTTTACTCAGTGAATATATATACATAAAAAAATGTAAATATGCTGATCATCTTGTACAAATATGTACTAACAGTGCAACTGAACACTTTGGTCTATTAAATTGTTCAGTTCGCCATTTATTCATTTAATCCATCTCTTCTCACCTGTTTGATTTTACTAAATTACACCCTTGGATAAAGTCCTTTTGATTTGTGCATATATGTACTCAAAGTAGTGTAGATTTGGTGGACAATCAAGCATATGGTAGTATCTGCTTTTACTGATTGAACTTGAGTGTAAACACTTCACCCAAACACTTGTGTGCTTTGAGAGTTTGTGAGTTTATCAAATCTTTGGCATGTTACTCACTGAATGATACTTTGATAACTATCTCTTGATCTTTTTGTCTATAAAGAATGTGTGCTTACTTGGATAATCATGGACATCAATGGGAATAGGGTTATTCAGATTTCTGTATTTAAGTAACTACAGAGTTTAGCATTCATCAAATAATCAGTGTTTCATATGAGAGTTTGTGCATTCGGTGTTTATTGATTTACTTTATGGATTTTATGAAATATTAGATGCTCTAAAAATTGATTTGGTAACTTCTGCTTCACACACATATATATTCACAACTGTGCAATTTTTGAAAGGGTTTCAGTGATAAGGTTGGAAAATTGACAAAAACTGTTGGATTGTGTCTAGTACTCTAAGGTAAATTTTCATTGGGATGATTTGAAAATTTTGGAGTAAATAGAGTGTTTGACAACTGTTAATGACAGTAAATGTGTTAAAGTGTCTTGGTAATAGTGAAGTGAATACAGCGGTGATAATTGTTTTTTACTGCGCGTGATTAATTGATCCGTTGGATGATTGACACGTGTCCCACTCACCCATTATTGTGTCCCACTCACACATTACTCTAGGAACGGTTGAGTGTTTTAATGCATAAACGATTGGGTTTTAATTTTTAATTACAACTCTAATCATTTTTGTGTATATCGATTCATTTTCTTACTCTCACCTTCACATCCACTCATATTTACTTTACCCAACCACAGAGTTCTTTTGTGTTTTTCACTTCGACATTTTCACAAACACCTTTCAAACACATCAATTTCACTGTCATTTCTTGCTCGTTTCTTGATCTAATGGCAACTAAACCTTTTACATCTCTTGGTCTTCGTTTTGTTCCTAACAATTTTGCAGCTCTACTTGAGAATGAACGTGCTCCCGAAGCATTTCATCTTATACAGAATTTTCTCCGTGACTCTGAGATTGGGCAAGCATTGATTGAACCAGCTGTTCTATCTGCATCTCAGATTGCCACTTTCTGGCAGAACTCGAAGTATGTGGCTGGAGGAGAGAATGGGACTTCGTCTATAATTTTCACTTATGATGAAGAAGAGTTTGTGATTACTCCACAAACTGTTAGAGAGACCATGGATTTCGATGCTCACACCTCATATGCTGTTGTTTCGGAACATAATTTGTGAGATATGCTAATAGAGATTGGGTACATGGAATCTCTTGCAAAGCTAGGCAGTATGAGAAGGCCAAATCTTCGTAAGGAATGGAACTTTTTCTTTGACTGCATCACCAGAACATTCCAGAAGAAAGTCACCAACTGGGATGCCATTCCTATGGATAGTCTGCAAATTGGGTATTCTCTACTCTATGGCAGTAATTTTGATTTTGGTCGATATGTTTTAATGAATTTAGGTGATAAATTGTCGGAGTCTACTACAGTATACTTTGCTAGATTTTGTCAACTTTTATTCAATGCCTGTGTATCTGGGTTAGAAATTGATGCAGCTGATGTGATTCAGCACTTTAAAGTCAATAAGAGGATATTCTCTGATATGACTAATAAGGATGTTGGTAAAGACCTACCTGCTTTTGTTTTGCCACTTGCCTTGCAAAACTTTCTCAACCAACCTCAAGATTCACAATCACCACACAACGAACAACAACAAACACAACCAGAACCACAACAAATGCCTGAACCATTGGCCACTGACCATACTGAAACTATACACTCTAACCCTATACCATCACCTGAGCCAACACCCACAAACACTGTACCTACTACATCACAACAACCACAATCTGGACCAATCATTGAACCAATAAACTTTGAGCCAGTCACTACTACTCAACCTCAACCAAAATCTAGATCAAAAAGGCAAATACATACTGCACAGAATACAAGGCATTCAAAGGCAAAACAGACATCTACTGGAGCTGTTTATACCAGAAGGACTATTCAAAGAGCAAATAGGCCTTCATCACCACCAGTTGAGCACAACTCTAGTGAAGAAGAAGAGGTGATTGAAGTGCCTCAAGCAAAAAGGAGGAGGTTGATTCTTACAGACTCTGATGATGAGCAAGTTATTGAAGCTCCAGAGGATATCTCTAAAAAGACTCCTGCTGTTGAGACAGAGGTTATCATAGAACCTACTGTAGAAGAAACAGATTTCAGAATTGATGAACCAGTAATTGCTGAGGTTCAGACTGATAAAGATGACAGAGATGCATTACCTACAATGGAAGAGTTTGATGAAACTCAAATTCCATTTTCTTGTGAAGTTGAAGCATCTACTCCAACACCCATGGTTGCCACGAACTCTATTGATACTAGTGTTGCAGACGAGCCTACTGTTGTGCTAGAAGACACAGAGGTTGCATCTCACACAGAGTTATACTCGGATGCACATCATGTTTCTGATCATGGTGAGGAAATTGATCAACTAGCAAAGGTTGTTTCTTTAGAGCATGCACAAGGTGATCAAGGAAAACAAGTTGCTCAAGAACAAGTTGCTGACTTCAATGAAGAAATTGCCTCAGTTTCACATATTGATGAGTTAGATAGTGATTCTTCTGAAGCAATGAGTGCAGGAGCTGAAACTGATAAACATCAAACTGATGGACAGAAAACAGGGGAGAAACCAGACTTTGCTGGCCCTTCTGTACGAGAAATTGATGATAACTATCTGGCCAAGCAAACTGCAGATTGGTACAAAGCAGATTGCATCTTTCCTACTGGTCGAGCAGCTACATTTCTCAAGGAAAACTCCAAGAAGATTTCAAATCCTGATGTTCTTACCTGTCTACAAGGAACAGTGATTCAGGTTAAGGCCTTGAATCACAGGTTTGATGACAATCAAAAAGCACTTATTGATCTTAGAACAGAGGTTGCTACTCATGAGGAGAAATCTCACAGAGCAAATTCAAAGCTGTTTCAACAATTTTCCAAGGCTCAGGAGACTCTTACTGACAGATTGAGTAAAGTTGAGCAGAATCAGCTTTTCCTGATTGAAAAGGTTGACTCTATTGCAAACTCTCTTGAGTTAATAACATCTATTCTGATTCCAGATGGTGATGATGTCAAAAATGGGGAGAGAATTGCTAGAACTAAGTGCAAGCAAACTCAAACTCTGTCAAAGAAGGATCATCTGGATGAAGAAGGTGCTAATTCAGATAAGGGGTTAAGAACTGCAAATCCAAGTCATGGACATGGAAGGACTACAAGGTCTACAAGATCAAAATCAAGTTCAGTAGCAAATACAAATCTTCAGAGTACTTCAAGACAAAAGGATTTGTCATTCACTGACAATCCACAAACAGATGAAGAGCTAGCTGCTAAGATTTTTCGTGAAGAAAATGCTGAGGGGGCTACACTTGAAGATATACATGCTGAAGAAAAGCTGTTGCAAGAAGAACATTTGAAGGCATTGAAGTCTAGGAAAGGAAAGAAGATTGTCAAAGCTTCAAGGTCTGCAAGGAAAGGAATTGAAATTAAAGAAAATTTATCTGGTATTCAAGTAGAAGAAGAAGAGGAAGAAGGGAAACTGATAAGAAAATCTTCTCTTAATGCTAAGTTGAAACTGAAAGGGGTGATGGGTGAAGAAGGCAAAGGTAAAAAGGCAGATACAACCTCTGTTGCTACACAAGTTATAAGTGATTCTCTACAGATTCAAAGCAAACCTTTACCTGGGTTTTCTAGACCAAAGATTCCAGTTCAAGCACAAACAGAAGGAATTGGTGGTTATCAACATAGCATTGCTTGTTCAGGAAAGCCTCCTGGCAGGAATACTTCTGGCTTGGGTTCAAATAGAGATTTAAGATTCAGTAATAATCCAAGAGATCCCTCAACACTGACAGAAGGAAGCACAAACGCTGACAGAAGGAAGCGCAAACACTGATGGCTGACAGAAGGAAGCGCAAACACTGCTGGCTGAGAGCGCAACAGAGTTTGTTAAAGTCTGTCTACTGGAAGCGTCTACAAGTCAACAGAGATTGAAGATTAATTTAAGATAAATATGGAAGCAATATCTTTGAAGATTGGATAGCTGTCAAAGAGATTGAGTTGACTTATAAGACGTGTAGCAATCGTAATTGATATCAATTGAATAGCTTAATTATAGGAGAATTAATTAACGATTGTACGTAGTTGTATATCTTATAAATACAGTTAGGTTAACCCTAGAAGGGTAAGCTATCGTGAACGTATATCATTCATTGTAACCTAAGCAGCTCTCTGTGATTTTTTACATCACTGAGAGAGGAATTATTAATTCCAAACAGTTTTTAAGCACGAAAATGTGTGTTCTTGTTATTCTCTCATACAATACTTGATTATATATTGTGTATTCGACCTAACAATTTATAATCTTTAAACATTTGTGATTTAATAAATATTATTTGAATATTATTTAATACTTTAAAGATAGAAGGAATAGTTTAGGTATTTAATAGAATATTTGATTTTATTTAATACGGAAGAGATGTCTCAGTCATAATCAAAGTATTATGATGTATATATATTTTAAAGATGATGATATATGGAAATGGAAATGGAAGTGGAAATGATATATGTGAATGGAAATTGAAACGGAAAATGAAAAATATGGAATGGTGTTTTATAAATGGAATAATGATTTTTCAAAAAGGGGGATTACAACATACTTGCGTAAGTGGCTGTGTTTAGCACAGTCCAGCAACCATCATTTTATGAGGATGTAGTGGAGAACCTTCCTAATTATTTTATTTCGGCCCATGTGTTGCTGATGGAGGATGTAGTGGAGAACCTTACTCCAGGAGGATGTAGTGGAAAACCTTCCTCCAGGGATATTTGACATTCCTTCTACTAGTAGTAAACAAGGAGCAGGTACGATTAGGCGACTGATCATCGTCCTAACGTATCAGGCGACAGTGGATATCCCCAAAACTTTTTCAAAAAAAGAATTGATAATGGTTTCAGATTTGAATTCTGAAAAAGGAAAATGGTATGAAATTATGGAATTGTTTTTATGGATTGGAGAGAAACTGATTTTATAATATTTTTATATAATTGTTGTATAAAAGGAAATGGAAAGATTATATTGAGAGATTTATTTCAAATGTTATATTATCTTGAGATATTATACTGAGATGATGTATTGATTATTATCTTGTTGTAGAAGAGAAACTGATATTATATTATATTAGAAGAGAAACTGATATTATATTGTTCTATATTTCTTTTCTTATAAAGAAAAATGGATGGTGTATTTAATAAGTAAGAATTAATTCTTTTCTTAAGGATTATAATGGGTTTTCTGTTTATTAATATATATATATATATATATATATATATACTTTCATTGATGCTAGTTTACAAAAATTTATCTTGCTGAGCTATTATAGCTCAGTCTTGCTACTTATGTATATAACAGCTAGGTCAAATGCCGATACTCCGCACTATACCCCGCAAGAGGGTAAGGGAAAGATGACCTTTTGAGAGAGTGCTGGCGCCTATCCCTGAGGTAGCTGATAGACAGATGGGTGTTGGTAGACTTACGTGTATTAAGTGTGTGAGTTGAGAAATAAACTTTTGGTTGTTGAAATGCTTCCTGTAGAAGCATTATTCAACAATGTTCTTAAGTAAGATTCTGGGTTGTAATAACTGCTTTAACTTTAAACTTATGATATTGTGGATGTTGTTCTCTGAGCATATGACTGGTGTGTAATATTATTAAGTGTGGGGTCTATTGTGTGAGTTTCATTGCGCATTTATATTTCAACTGCCAAGAGTATAGTGTTATTAAATGGAAATTGGTCCGTGACGGCCTGGATTCCTGACCCCGGATTTGGGGCTATCATAGTTTGGTATCAGAGCTTAGAGTCATATTGCTCAGGAACGGGAGTGAGTAGGAGTGTGTATAGTTATGTGAGAACGTCAGAACTCATGTAGAGTTCTTGTTGGATTATTGGATATAGTACCAAGGGTTAAGTTAAGATTGAAATGCGATGTTGAGGGATATGTTAAGATAGACCTCGATTCTTGTGGGTATGGATGTTCAGTAAAGAATCCTCAGAGACAAGTATTGGTTGGTAAGGGCATAGATCGCCCGAGACATGAAGTTAAGGTAATTTTAGGGGATTCATGGAAATAGTTATGTACTTCCCGAATTATAGGAAATTTCAATATGATGTTAAGGGTATTTAAATCTTCTTGAGCTGAAGAGAGTTTGAAGTAATATTGTAAGTGGATTGGTGAATAGACACTGATTGTTTCAATTGATTGCGGAGATGAAATGGTGAAACTGAGATTGGTCAGTAAAGCCAAGATGTACCTTAAGGACCAAGACAGACTGAGAAATTTCGAGATTGACTTAAATAAAAAGGCTATTATGCCAAAAGTGTTAAGCTTATGTAGCATACGTGATTGATAAGAGAAATAAATGGTATTTGAGGAAAACCTTCCATTATTGTGTTTTGCAATTGGGCAGAGGCTATTAATGGTACCTATTTTCAAAATTTCCTAAAGCCCTGCCAAATTATATTATTGAGTTTCAAATTTTCCTCCACTGGTGAGTAATTCCAGGTTGAACTATCACCTCTTATTCAAAAAGGGCCTGTATCTTTTCAAAACTTTCTAGTACCTTTGGAATGTATTTCAAAATTTTATTCGATCTATCTCAGTCAAAATATTTCTCTAAGATTATTTTCGAAAGGTGGTATATATCATCATGATTTAAATTTTCCTTTATATTTCTTACTCCAACTAAGAGGAACAACTCTATATGTATACACAAGGACGATCTGTCTGTGTGATTGAAAGTCAAGAGGGGATGCCCTCCCTTGTGTGACATACGGGTTCTTCAATAATATTGATTTTTCAGATATCCTTTTATTTCAAATAAAAGTTATTTAAAACTTTTAATCTTATGAATTGTTGTGGGACCATTGCTTGTTTCTGGGTTCGTTTCAAATCAAAGTTTTTTTTAAAATTCTATCAATTGTTTCGAATATAGAAGATTTGATTAATGAATGGGATAATGGAAGCAAGGTTTAGAGTATACGTGATTATACAAGAAAACTTGAGATTCCAAAGGAAATTTCGTTAAGAGATGACTAGAGCTAGAAGCGTTTCAACACAAGAGAGGAAGGAATTTCCTGAGAAGAATTATGGGTGAAAGTTATAGAATTATGGAGAAATGCTTCATACTTTGTTAATACGGGAGAAATAAGAGTAAGGAGGTATTAATAAGGGTTAAAACCCTGGATTCAAAATAGAGTGATAATAAAGGGGAATACAATTGCTAGTAATTTTCCAAGTTATTTTTAATAAAAAGGCAAGAGTGTTCATCAGGAAGTAATAGAGAATTGGATAGCCAAGTGGTGAATATACGCGACCTCTGTTATCGGATGACCGAATTTGTGGATAAAAGCATGCAAGAATATGCTACTAATTGAGAGTGAAATGGTTTGAGTATCCTAAGACTAATACTACCTGTGTCAAGTGTGTAAAAGATGACCTTAGGAAATGAGATAGGGCATCCGGAGGTAATTGCCGGTACGCTCTAATTTAAAATTCTTAAGTGTGAATGTTTGGTTAAGGATCGACTAGAAATGAATGGTGTAAATGGGCTGATAATATAGATAAGAATAATCTATCTATGAGAAAGTAAGCTATAGTGATATAAGAAAATGAGTTTTTCTCATGTCCTCCAAATCAGTATCTGCTTGTATAAGTATGAACAGGAAATATATATTATAAATAATATTTTCTTACAATTGTTTCAAGGAATATTATTATAACTTATTTTCTGGAAAATTTTACAGAGGTGATATATACAAATGGTGGAGTATTAATATTTTAGGCCATGATAGAGTTCAAAACATAGTTAAACAATAGTGAGATACACTACCATTCAGGGAAGTCCAATGTGGTGGCCTATACCCTTACGCAAAAGAGGAAGGAGTGATGAGATAAGATAGAATGACTGAATATATGAGGGGATTTGCAAGAAAAAGATAGTGAAAGTACTGCTATTGAAAAGCTAAATGGCATGTTGATGAATGACAAGTAAGTTTAAGTTGGTGTATTTCTGTACAAAAAAGATAAATTTGTTTATGGAAGAACGAAAAGATGGAGGAAGTAATGTGAGAATTTGAAGGTGTTATGTGGGAAAGGTAATTATCGATATTTTCAACGTGATTCCGGGACAGAATCCTTTTAAGGGGGGAAGACTATAATAACCCTAACTTTTAGAATGCTACAGTGTCTAAATGAATAGTAATTTTGAGGATTTAGGGAAATGGTATGTAAGTACCCTAGATTTGAAATGGAAAATGAATAATCAGGAACCATATTAGTGATGTATTATGAAAATAAGTGACTCGAAACGATGACGGATTTCAGAAATTCATGAG
This sequence comes from Kitagawia praeruptora, assembly GCA_037693485.1. Taxonomy (NCBI): domain Eukaryota; kingdom Viridiplantae; phylum Streptophyta; class Magnoliopsida; order Apiales; family Apiaceae; genus Kitagawia; species Kitagawia praeruptora. The sequence goes on along the minus strand of CM075348.1, from coordinate 154,600,184 downwards.
TATGTATTTTAAGGATTTTCGATTTCAATTGAGGTTCTATGGAATATGATATTAAGGAGTATTAAAATGTTAAAGGGTTTATATCTTGAGGAAATAATGAAGTTAGGTTAAAAGGGATTATTAAAGCAAGGAAATGTCAGGGGAAAATGAATTGTTAAACGATTTCAGAACCACTGAGATAACGAGGTGTATTCGAAACGAATCACGATTAAACGAGTATAGAAACGAAATAACCAAGATTATTAATATAAAAAGGATACATACCACATTATTATTTACCATGATTATTAGCATTTTACTTAGAAAATCAAGAAATGGGAGTATTAGATCATCCAAGTGACATCATTAGTGATATCATCTTCCACTAACTCTTGTTTAAGGGCAAATTAGTCATTAACCATGGGGGATTATCTACAAAACTCTAGAATCATCAAGACTAAGCTAGACAAGATTAACCAACACAAAAGATCATCACCAACCTCACCAAAAAGCTCTCCATCTCTTTTCTCTACAAACTGCCCAGCAAGAACAAGGAGGAAAGAAAAATTCATATCTCCATTTCTATACATGATAAAATCACCAAATGTTAACCAAAGATTCTCCACTTTATGGGTAAGATTCGTTCAAAATTTCATGGCCAACAAAGGAGTATAGCCTAGTCAAATCCCTCCTCCAATTTGGAGAATCAAATCTGCCCAGTTTCTGTCCAGCGAAAAGATGGGGCTCAAAACATTAGCTAGGAAGCTTCAAATTTGATGAGCTAGGACTCAAAACAAAACTTATGAAGAGGCCAAGATGTGGTAAACATTTGAGAGACAAACTCTTATTTTTCGATTTTCTATGATTTTTACAAAGGGATGGATGAATAGTAACCTTCAAGAACTAACTTTTGGTTTTATGATTTTCTTTAGTTGATCCAAGCTACTTTAAGGTTGTTTAAGGACTATCCAAGGCTTATTCAGTGTTTTTCACTCTACAAAGAAGGTATAAAGCTCAAGAACCCTTTGTATTACTTTGAGTTGATGATGGATTATGGTTGGTTAAGTGGTTAAAGTTGTATAAAGTATGAAATCATGATGATATATGTGGTTATAAGTGATTTGATTGAGTATGGAAGTGAGTTGTGCTTGTAACCATGGCTGGTATGATGACCACATGGTGTAGGGAATAATATATGTGTTGGGTGATGGATTGGGAGGAGTGATGATTTGGGAATTGTTAAGAATATAGTTGTTATAATGTCCGATTTTCGTTAAAACTAAAACTACCTTGTATTTGGGCAGAGGTCACGAACTGGTAAAGGTCAGTAGGGTGTGTCAACTATCCATCAGAGGATAGAGCTTAGTTCATAGATTGTTTTGATATAAAGTACGTCAAAATCTGATGAACGGTTTAGGAGAAAAGTGAGTTTTAGTGAAAGTTGTTCGGAAACCGAGAAAATGCAATTGTGTAAACTTTGAGGCTATAATTACCATACTTAAACATCTTTAAAAGTTATGAAATTTTGGGACAATATATTAGGGTGAATATATAGGGAAACCCCACTGACCTTGTGTCAAAATTCGAAATTGATAATTTATGAGATATTTTACAGTCATGTGTGGTTAATAAGGAAATGGTGAAAAACACTGAAACTTTCATGGAGTCTAAAAATGGATAATTTTTTGGAACTTGTGGTCTATATATATTTTATGGTTAAGTGGTTAAGTGAAATATATTCTGATGGTGATCCTTTTCGTTTCTATAGATACTCGAGACGAACACCGGATCATTCCTTTTGGGATTTAGATATCGAGGCAAGATTTCTTTTACCCTTATTTTGATAATTTGTTTATGTTAAAGAAAAGTGGTTTTGCTAGATAATATATGAATCTTATATCAATATATGATATGGATTACGGATATGGATTGTAGATATGGATATGAATATGAATTTGGAGCTAACATATTTTATGGCTTCAAAAGACATGAAAAAGAATGGTATCAGTTGTTATCTAGGGTTATATGGTTTATAACCTTATGTTATTTATAATCTTTAAATATTTGTGATTTAATAAATATTATTTGAATATTATTTAATACTTTAAAGATAGAAGGAATAATTTAGGTATTTAATATTTGATTTTATTAAATACGGAAGAGATACTGAGTCATAATCAAAGTATTATGATGTATATATATTTTAAAGATGATGATATATGGAAATGGAAATGGAAGTGGAAATGATATATGTGAATGGAAATGGAAACGGAAAATGGAAAATATGGAATGGTGTTTTATAAATGGAATAATGATTTTTCAAAAAGGGGGATTACAACATACTTGCGTAAGTGGCTGTGTTTAGCACAGTCCAGCAACCATCATTTTATGAGGATGTAGTGGAGAATCTTCCTCATTATTTTATTTCGGCCCATGTGTTGCCGATGGAGGATGTAGTGGAGAACCTTCCTCCAGGAGGATGTAGTAGAGAACATTCACCCAGGGATGTTTGATATTCCTTCTACTAGTAGTAAACAAGGAGTAGGTACGATTAGGCGACTGATCATCGTCCTAACGTATCAGGCGATAGTGGATATCCCCAAAACTTTTTTAAAAAAAGAATTGATAATGGTTTCAGATTTGCATTCTGAAAAAGGAAAATGGTATGAAATTATGGAATTGTTTTTATGGATTGAAGAGAAACTGTTTTTATATTTTTTTTATATAATTGTTCTATAAAAGGAAATGGAAAGATTATATTGAGAGATTTATTTCAAATGTTATATTATCTTGAGATATTATACTGAGATTATGTATTGATTATTATCTTGTTATAGAAGAGAAACTGATATTATATTATATTAGAAGAGAAACTGATATTATATTGTTCTATATTTCTTTTCTTATAAAGAAAAATGGATGGTGTATTTAATAAGTAAGAATTAATTCTTTTCTTAAGGATTATGATGGGTTTTCTGTTTATTAATATATATATATATATATATATATATATATATATATATATATATATATATATATATATACTTTCATTGATGCTAGTTTACAAAAATTTATCTTGCTGAGCTATTATAGCTCACTCTTGTTACTTATGTATATAACAGCTAGGTCAAATGCCGATACTCCGCACTATACCCCGTAAGAGGGTAAGGGAAAGACGACCTTTTCAGAGAGTGCTGGCGCCAATCCCTGAGGTAGCTGATAGACAGATGGGTGTTGGTAGACTTACGTGTATTAATTGTGTGAGTTGAGAAATAAACTTTTGGTTGTTGAAATGCTTCCTGTAGAAGCATTATTCAACAATGTTCTTAAGTAAGATTCTGGGTTGTAATAACTGCTTTAACTTTAAACTTATGATATTGTGGATGTTGTTCTCTGAGCATATGACTGGTGTGTAATATTATTAAGTGTGGGGTCTATTGTGTGAGTTTCATTGCGTATTTATATTTCAACTACCAAGAGTATAGTGTTATTAAATGGAAATTGGTCTGTGACGGCCTGGATTCCTAACCCCGGATTTGGGCCTGTCACAAAAATGCATCATAAGCTTTAGCATCGAACTTTCCTTTCCTTTCATGGTTATCAATCATCATGAAACACTTACTTCCAAATACATGAAAGTAGTTGACAGTAGGTTTCTTTCCTGTTAACAGATAGTAAGGAGTGTTTCCATGAGTCTTGTTGATCAAGGTTCTGTTATGTGTGTAGCAAGCTGTGTTAATAGCTTCTGCCCAGAAGTATGTTGGTAATTTAGAATCATTCAACATAGTTCTCACAGCTTCAATGAGAGTTCTGTTCTTCCTTTCTACAACTCCATTTTGTTGTGGTGTCCTGGTAGTGGAGAATTGTTAGACAATGCCTTCTTCCTTGCAGAAGTTTTCTAATGTGGCATTTCTGAACTCAGTACCATTGTCACTTCTCAAATATTGAACTTGAGCATTGGGGGTTCTTTCAAGAACTCTTATGTGATCAATGATTTCTTGAGCAACTTCATCCTTTGTCTCTAAAAACTTCACCCAAGTGTACCTTGAGTAGTCATCCACCATTACCAGGGCATATCTCTTTCTTGCAAGAGATTGAACATTTATTGGACCAAACAAATCCATGTGAATTAATTTGAATGGCTCAGTGTTGGTATTCACTTGCTTTGATTGGTGCACTGATATTTTCAATTTACCTATTTGATAGTCCTCACATAGTCCTTCTTGACAGAATTCCCGTTGAGGTAGCCCTCTCACCAAATCCTTCTTCATCTGAATATTCATATTCTTGAAATTGAGGTGTGAGAGCTTCTTGTGCCAAAGCATGCTTTCACCAACTGATGCTTTACTGTAAAAACAGTAAGCCTTGTCTTTATTGACAGAATTTAGGTCTGCAACAAACAAGCTTCCTTTCCTGACTCTTTTCAAAGAGAAGCTTCGATCTTTCTTGTGATAGATATTACAAACCATCATATCAAAATCAACCTTAATTCTCCTATCACTGAACTGGCTGACACTGAGTAGGTTGTGCTTCAATCCATCAACAAGAGCAATATCTTCAATAACAACATTTCCAATTTCCAAACAGCAATATCCCACAGTGTAACCTTTGTTGTTGTCTCCAAAAGTTATGATTGAGCCGGTTTCTCCATAAAATGTGATAGCAGGGCTATATCACCAGTCATGTGCCTGGAGCATCCACTATCGATGATCCACATGACCTGATTCTGTTTCTTGCCCTGCAAAACAGATGATTTTAATTTGCATCTGGTACCCAAACTCTGTTTGAGTTGAAACTCATTTTCTGCAATTTGACTCCTGAGAAATTCTTCTATTTCCTTAGCACAGACAATATCATTTATCAACCTAGCATTCTCTTGAGCTAATGAATCTAGGGGACTGGTTCTTAGCAACAACATTTCATTTTCAGATTTTAGAGTTTCATTCTGTTTAGTTAACTTACCAATTTCTTCGTGAGCAGTAGATAAAGTAACATGAATGTTAAACATCTCAGCACTTAAATCTTCAATGGAATGCTTGTACTTAGTTTTAGACATATCAAGTAAAACTAGAGATGGTACCTGATTTGATGAACTTGAAGCTTCTTCATCAGATTTAGCCATGAGGGCTAGGTTCACAAACTCCTCTTTTTCTTCATCTTCAGAATCATCCCAGCATTTTCCTTCAGCCACATAGGCTTTCCCTTGATTCCTCTTAAACAGATTTCTAGATCCTTTTCCCTGATTTTGTCTTGGTCTTCTGCACTCAGTAGCAAAATGACCTAGCTCATTACAGTTGTAACATCTGAACTTCGACCTATCCACCAACCATGTCTTATATCCTCCTCTTGTGGCTCCACCAATGGCCTTTGAAAAACTTCCCTTGTTGAACTTAGATGATTGACCCTGTGGCTTGTATGACTTGTCCCTTCTGAACTTGATATTCTTGAATCTCTTAGCCATATAAGCCATGGTTGGATTATCCATGCTTTCAATCTCTTCTACTGTGTAAAAGTCTTCATCTTCAACATCTTTCAGCTACAGAACCACCTTCTCCTCGTCATCCAACACCTCCTCAATCTTCAAAGATGGCATCTGTGTTGGTTGTGAACTTTGTGATGGTTCACTTGGACAAGCTACTTTTGGTTCATGAACTACAAGGGCTCCTGACATGTTTGTTAATTTTCCTTTGGTTTCAGTTTGAATAGCTCTCTTTTGAAAAAGCTCGAGTTCATATGATTTGAGCACACCATAGAGTGTTTCAAGAGAGACATCATTCAAGTTTCTTCCCTCATTTATGGCTGTGACTTTGTGCTCAAGATGCTCAGGGAGAGTGAGCAAAAATTTGATGTTAATCTCCTTTCTATCATAGAACTTTCCATGAATTTGTAACTCAGGTATTAGCTTACTGAACCTCTCAAACATGTGTGTAAGTTCTTCGCTTGGTTTAGCCATAAAGGCTTCATATCGTGATACAAGAATTTGTCTTTGATTCTTGCGAACCTCTTCACTTCCTTCACACAGCAACTCTATCTTACTCCACATCTCTTTTGCAGATGTACATCCCATGACATTACCACACATGGCTTTGTCTAATGTAAGTGAGTCGAGCAAGATGATTTGTAAATAGTCATCCAAGACTACTTTCTGCTTTTTGGTCTCTATGTACTTTGAAGGCTTCTTTGCAGCCCAATGGGCTGGAATGAGTTCATCATTCACAGTAGCGGCAGCTACTTCCTTCTGAGGTATGAAGGGGCCGTTCTCAAGAATTCTCATATACAGTGGATGGGCAGCTTTGATAAATGACAAGATCTTTCTTTTCCAGAAATTGTAGTTCTCTTTATCAAAGACTGGAATCTTGATTCCATTTGACTTCTGAACACTCGTCATGATCTTCAGATTTGTGTATCAATCTGGTCGCTCTGATACCAGTTGTTGGTCCCAGAGTATTTACAAGACAAATCACTCACCGACAAACTTGGTAAGAAGAAGTCGATAAAGAGCCCACTGCAACTTAGTCATCGATTAAGAATATGCAACTTAGATGTGTGAAAGAATCTGCAACTTGGTGAGAAGCTTGAATTCAAAACTTAAAGCACCTACAAAATCGAAAAAACAAAATAATTTAAAGAAAAAATTAATTAAAAACTCAAAGGTGCACATTATTGAAAAAATCCAAATTTAATTTATACCCAAATAGAACCCTAAATTTAAACCATAAAATCGAAATTCAAATCTTGGAAGATTTGAACCAAATCTAAGCCAAAGATAGATAGACTGAGAGTTCTGAGTCCAAACCGCACCAGAAAGAACTAGAGAGAGACACCAATTGCCAGTGAGATGAACTAGAGAGAGAGATCAATCTCCAGTAATCGTTAGAGAGATAAGCAGCCAGAGCAAATTAGAGTAATCACCAATAATCTCTAGAGAGAGAAGCAGCCATCGACTTTGAGAGAGTGATGGTCAGAGAGAGAGAAAGAATGACAAAAATACCCCATTTTTTAATAAAACTGACGAGAATAATACAAATCACGGATGGTGGCCATAAATACCCCTCTATTACGCATTTGGGAAAGGGGTAATAGATTTTATACATATTACGCATTTGGAAGAGGGGTAATAGACTTGCGAGGAAAGCCTATTACGTATTTGGAAAATGGGTAACCCCTATTACCCATTTTCCAAATGTGTAATAGATAAAAAATTTATACTAGTTACCCCAATATCAAATGCGTAACCCTATTACTCTCATATGAAATGCTTAATACAAGGGTATTTATGGCCATCATCAATGCTTTGGGGTATTCTTATTATGTGATATAGCTTTTTGGGGTATTATTGGCCAAAGCCCTCAGAGAGAGAAAGAAATCGCCGAGAGAGAAGTAAAGAGAGAGCAAACAGATTGATTGTTTTTATTGAATTGTACTGAAGTAATATAAAAATATTACTTAAAATATGTCAATTACAGTATTATAGATTTATAGCTTTTGTGAAAGCACTGTATATAACTTATGTTTATTATAAATAAGCATATAATGAATTAAAAATATATTTATATTATGAAAAGATTTATCAAAATATCACTTAAAATATGTTATTATAGCTTTTATGAAGGCATTATATAACTTATGTTTATTATATATAAGAATATAATGAATTAAAAATATATTTATATTATAAATTTTTTTATAAATATTGATATAATATATAATTTTCAAAAATTTAAAAATTTAAACATATATCTTTTCAATTAAAATCTTATTCGAATAATATTATTCAATTTATTTTTTAATTCAAATGGTATAATATAAAGTAATGTATTATTTGTATATTTTTTAGTTTTTTTTGACATTATAATGCTTTTAGCGTCGGTCAAATTTAAGCCGACACATAAAGTACAAAATGGTCAGTTTAGGCATCGGTTGAGAAAAGATCGACGCTAAAGGGTTAGTTTTAGGTGTCGGTTGTTTATGACCGACGCTAAAAGGTCAATTTTAGGCGTCGGTTGAGTAAAGACCGACGCTAAAAGTTCAGTTTTAGGCGTCGGTTGTGTAAAGACCGACGATAAAGGGTCAGTTTTAGGCGTCGATTGTTTATGACTGACACTAAAAGTCAATTTTAGGCGTCGGTTGAGTAAAAACCAACGCTAAAGGGTCAATTTTAGGCGTCGGTTGTTTCATGACCGACGCAAAAGGTCCAACACAAATGACATTAAGCGTCGGTTAAGCTAGCAACCGACGCCTAAAATATGTATAGGCCACGGCTCTCTAGAAAACCGACGCCTAAAGTGCGACACTAAAAGCCTATTCTGTACTAGTGCGAGTAATCTTTATTTCTCGTGGGATGTTAGAGTTAATAAGATCATCTTTAAAGTTTCACCTGTACGAAGTAATTCCTTAATCAATATATATGTTCTATTTGATTTTCATTGATAAATTCTATTATGTTACCATTATGTTGAGTGACCAACAACTTACTCTAGGTCATACTGAGGTTTATACTAGTTCTGCTTCATCAGGTTTTGAGATAGGAGTACATGTACCTTTTTGAGCTATTTATGAGATGTTTATGTCTCCAACACCCACTTATACTCACACCTCTGCAGCTATGATTATTTTTGATGTTCCGATGGTATATGTTTTTGAGACTCCTATGTGTGACACTACACCTCTTACACCGACTCCAAGTGTGCCCGTTTCTACTATCATTCCGAGTACAGCTCGACCTTCCATTACTGCTTCCCCATCTTTAGTTGGTATAATAGGTATGTTTGGTAAGACTGTGCCTACTACCATGTACATGGACCTTATAATTTTAGAGCACTATCATGGTTTGCTAGATATGAGGAGGTATTTCATACTCGACATGCCTTACTTCGGATGAGGGAGGCCACCGGTGTAGCGAGGGCCCCTCAATGTGGTGGTGGTGGTATAGCTAGGGATGTATCTACTACCATGTACATGGACCTTTTAAAGCACTATCATGGGATGTTTGCTAGATATGAGTAGGTATTTCATACTCGACATGCCTTACTTCGGATAAAGGCGACCACCGGTGTACCGAGGGCCCCTCAATGCGATGGTGCAATAGCTAGGGATGTATCTACGAAGGTTGCACGTTAGCTTGCTAGGTCAGTTGTGGAGGGACTTCGAGTAGAGGGACTACCCTCTCCTAGCTCGGGATAGCTGGATATGACTTTTGTTTGTACGATGGTGGGCCTGGAACTATAGCCGGTATAAATTATGCTTTGTAAATAATTTAGGAATAATTTTTTACCTTTAGTAACTTCTTTTTAGTGGAAAAATTTACCAAGTTTTTTGATAGGGTATATATTTATACATATTTTATATGATTTCATCCTTTTATTTATTGTATTTTATAATAAGAGAAAAATGGCCCTGAGGTTGACCTCAGGGCACTTACCTGAGGTTATATTCATTTCTAGTATAAATATTCAGTGGCATTTTTGTAATAAAAGAAATTACCCTCCTGTATTTACAATGAAACCCCTGACTTGTAGTGTATAATGTCTTAACCTCACGGTTATTACCTGATGATGTCCTCAGGCCGAGGATACTCTTATAATAATTGGATATTATTATTTAGAATTTATTTTTTTATAACAAGATATAAAGAATTCCGAAAATTAGAATGAAGAAATTATCTGTCCAACATTAATATTCCAACTATAGGAGCCTAAAAGCACGCCTTAAAGTCAGACTACGAATTTCATATTCAAATTTCAATTTGTTTCGGAAAATTACTTTTATTTTATTGAAAAGTATTAGTTCTGTTTATTATATTAGGTTATTTACAAATATTGTAGGAAGAGACAAGATAACAATTCATAGAATGTACAATAGAAGAGAATAAGATAGCCGAGGAAGAGGAGTTGTAATTCTAGTATAAGTTATAATTCTAATATATATTTGATTGAGAGATTAACTAATAATTTTTGGCTCTTAATAGTAGTTATACTTTGATCAACCCATTAAGGGATGTTTGAAAGCACCTTTGGAGAGGATTTTATGTGTAATAATAACATTTCATACAATAACGTACATGTAATAATATAATAAAAAGAAAAAGAAATACATTTTTATTTTAGAAACATTTATAATCTTTAACATAATGTATATTAACACGGGTGTTATTGTTATTTGCATAATTTATTCAGTATAAATATTGAAACATTTATCTTGTGACGTGAATATAAATTTAAAAAATAAAGTATATGTAAAACTCATTAAATTTAGAACAACACAAGTAAATAATTACTTAATCATACAAATAACAACAAAAAATATCAATTGTCTCTTTCTTTACAAATTATCTACTACTTCGTGTTTTTGTATAAATTTTGAAGCCTAGTAAATTTCACATTATTTAATAACATTTTTTACTATTTTAATTTTATATTGATACTCAGAAGACAACTTATAATTTTTTTTTAAAATTTACATCTAAATTTCAAAATTTCATTTTTTTTTGGAAAGCAAAGGAATATATTAAAGGCCCATGGCCAAGATCCAACAAAATAAAACTACAACCGAACATGCTCCGATTGTAGGGAGCGAAACCAGAATTTGCAAAATAAAAAAACTAGAACAGATAAGCAAAAGTCCAGGAGTCCAGCTACTAGCACCCAACCATCTACCACCCAAAGCCCAAAACAACCCAAAACAGAAAAGAAACCCACCAGCCCAAAAACAGCAAGCAACTGTTGGTCTATCAATCTTCCATTCCCACAAAGACATTTCCTGCATGCAAAACTTGAAAATTTTCTTGAACTTCCATGGCTCCCAACTCTGGATTATCTACCTCATCCTCCATTGCATCCACATTAACTTCCTCCTCCAGAACCCAACCATACTGAGGACCATACATACCCAGACCCATGTCTTGGTTCCATATTTCCATGACTCTTCCGAAAGGATGCTTGATTATTACCATCTAATTCCAATTGTTTGCACCATGCTGAGCTAGATAAGCCGCAAGCTCATTGTCAACTGTATCTGCTAATGGGATTTCCAAGTAGAAGTTTTTGTCTCTTCTCCTTGTGTTTAACTGCCTCAAGATAAACTCATCATCAGGGTGCCCACGTGCTTGCAACAAATCTTTCCATTGCAAGTAAGCATTAACGTGGTCTGATTCCAGGATAACTTTTTGATAGTCTCTTGCAAAAGCTAGCTTGAGCCCCTCCATAAAAGCGTAGAACTCATTGTTTAGCGTAGTACTCATTGTTTCTTCTCCTCTCTTTTCGAAGAGAACCAGATAGCATGCTGAGTATGGTGCCTCTGTGATCTCTAGCAACGACACCAATGCCACTAACATTCCCATTAGGAAGCCTGTTAGCAGTGAAGAAGCTGTGCACATTGATTTTGACAAACCCTCTTTTTGGAAGCTCCCACCTGGGCTGAACATCCACCATTTTTTTTGAATATTTCTTCTCTTTTCTTTTTCTTGTGAAAAGAAGAGAGTATGTGAAAAAACTCTGAACAATGTGTAGATATATAGGGGTTTCTTGATAGAGTGTCTATCAATTAATTATTACTGCTGTCTCCACACTTTCCCAGGGCAACACCCAATGCTACTCCATTTGCTTTCTTGAAACAATTCGAATTCCCAAGTATTTTCCAAAATATTGAATAAAAACACTAAGCTAAACTGTACAATCACTAATTGGGTTACTCATGCATGGGCCTTTGAAGTCTAGGATCTTATACTTAGCAGCCACTAAATTATCCTACCTAAAAAAACTAATTTTGGGCTTGGATTAGGACCAGAAATAGAATAATTCCTGTCTATGTTTCCCTCTCTTTGCCCATAAGTCAGCCTCTTTATTTAACGTTTTATCTATTTTTTTGAAATCTATTTTCAGAGAGAGTAATATGGACATGCAACCCTCTTCCAAAAATAATAACTAGAAGTTGGAAGCTTTGAGATTTATTAAGTTTTGCACTAGTTCAGCATTATCTATATAGACCAAGAAATTGGAGTTGTTCTTACCGCATTTGAATATAAGACAAACCAGAGTTTCAAGCGCCTTGACTTCTGCCATGAAAGCATTTCCTGCATGTGAAGGTCCTGAGAAAACCATTTTTGTGTTTCCTTTAGAATTCTTTGCTAACCCCCCTACACCTGAGTGAGCAATTCCATTAGCGTCTTTAGACCATGCACCATCTATGAAACAAATGTAATCACTATCACTTAACAATAGATTCTCTATTTTTTCATCTCTAGACCTAGTGATCACTCCCACTCGATTTGTTTCCCACCACTTTGAATAATCAGAAGAGATGAAATTAGAAGCTATGTTCCATTATTGAGATCTCTTTTACAGTAGGAACAAAATGCTGGCTTGTGAGACGATTTGAATAATCAGAAGAGATGAAATTAGAAGCTATGTTCCATTATTGAGATCTCTTTTACAGTAGGAACAAATTGCTGGCTTGTGAGACGATTGCTTCATTAAAAATTCATTATTTTCCTCCTCTACATCTCTTAAAAATTCAAGTTTGGGGGAAAATTACTACAAGTTCACCTCTTTGATTCGTAGTGGGATTTCTTTTCTCTATTTTATTTTACTACGAATTTGTGTTCTTGTAAATTGGGGTTTTTGTATTATTCTTGTTACTTGGGTATTTTTGGTGTGATTCTGCTTGGTGGTTTTTGGTGGGATATTTTGAGGTGGTTATTGGTGGAGCTTCTTTTGAGTTGGGAATTGATTCTTTTGGTTCGTAAGCATGGGAGAGATAGTGCTAATGTTGGGGAATTTTCGTTTTCGACGGCGGAGGTTAAATTTAATTGGTTGTTTGAGGCCAATTGCTAAGGAAAGGGGGATTTTTGCGAGAAAAAAAAATGGTTGGGTATGCTTCGGTTTTCAGGTATGTTTTCTGCTATCCCTTGTATTTACTTCCATTCAATGAGGACATTGAATATTTTAAGTTTGGGGGTTGTTTGAGGGATTAGTAGATGTTGTTGTATTATGTGTTCATGTAGGATTTCATGCTTTGCATATTAGTAGTAGTAAATTATGCATTTATGTTCGTGTTATCCATGTTTGTTTCATATAGGACATTCTGTTTTTTTGTTAGTATATCATGTGAGTTCATAATAGTTGCATTTGCACCCATGCTTGATAGGAATTTTGTGTTGTTGATGCTTTTGATTGAGAAGTGATATTCTTTGTTCTTGTACACACACATACACTAGTAAGTTGAAGCTAGTAGACTTATTGAATGTTGTAAGTGATTAGAAGGACATGAATATGTGCAAGATGATTTAGTTTGCATGCTTTGAATACAAGTCGGTGCGTTAGAGAGATGTTGCTTGGGATTGAGTATGTTTTTTCACCAAGTGAGATTTTGAGCCTTATTGCATATTGCATATTTGCAAGTTATTCGTTTGCTTGAGTGTCCACGGATTGTTTGCATTGCTAGCAGTTGTTTGAGGTCTTTCTTGAAACGCATGACATTATTTGACGATTAAAATGATAAAGGCACTTAGGAATAACCACATATTTTCCCATATTACCACACCATATTTACATAATCAATTAGTTAACCCGTTGAGCTTAATCCTATTTTTTCGGTGACATACCACATTACTTGCCTAAACCTTTTTCTTGTATTGGCCTTACATTAATTTGAACCCACATTGTCAAAGGCTAGTAGAGTGCTTAAGGGAGTAAGAAGGTGTGTAAGGAGGGGTTTATTGTTGGTCTTACTTTTGGGGGAAATAGTGAAATTGGGTTTGTGTACTTGATAGTCGACATATGTAATAAAATTATGGGATCATTGTTATTGTTTATATTATTGTTTGTGTTCTATTTAGCTCTCGAAAAAAAGAAAAAAAAAGAAAAAAAAAAGAAAAAAAATACAAAAAAAAAAAAAAGAAAAAAAGAAAAATATATATATATTATGAGAGCATGTTTGTGTTTGTTGTGATCCTATTTCAGTCGACTAGTCGAGTGTTTGTCTTAGTAAAATTATGTGGGGGGAAAATAGGGTGTTGTGTGTGATTTATTATGGTACTTACTAGCTTTTGACACTACACCTGTTTTGGCTTATTTGACATACCTTGTTCCTAGCCCCATTACAACCCAATTAAAGACCTTTTGATTATCGTCATTGATGTATGTTGTGTTAAGAGTTAGATTGATACCAAATGTCAAGCATGCTTATGATTTTGTTGGAATTGAGTGATACACTTACCCTTGTTCTTGAGTGAATATTCTTTGTGAGTGGATTGTGAGTGTTTGCTTGTTCTTGCGTATGAGATCCCGAGTGTTGTCTCAAAGATGTACTCTTGTAGGCTTAGCATGTTTACTAACTTATTCTTACACTTGACATGGGCTTGTGAGAACTTATGCATGTTCATTGAGTAGACTATGTGAATACTTGCACTTTCGACACCAAGACATTGCGTTATTACTTTGATTCTTAAGTTGATATGGCATGAGAGGATTTGAAGGTATGGTAGATTAGATTAATTGCATTTTCATAGTAGTTGCATTCATGCATTGCATTGCATTAGGTTAAATGGATTTTGTGGGTACATTCGCTATAGGCCCTCACGAGACCTTACTCGTCCACTAGGGCTGCCTAGGGGTTTAAAGGGCTTGTTGCATATGCCAAATGCAACCGTGATCACCTACGGAAGTGGTACTAGTTAGTTAGTTAGTTAGTTAGTTGTAATTGTTTATGCTTGAGGACAAGCATCGGTTTAAGTTTGGGGGTGTGATAAGTGGATTTATATCCACTTGGAACATTCTAAATCGGCTTAAATTGATTGTCTTGGACTCAAGTTTCTGGTAGTTTTGATGTGTTTTGCTTAGTTGTGCAGATTTACGAGAAGGTTGACTAAGGTGGATGCTTCTATTATTTTTTGGGAATTAATTGATTAAAATTCGGATTTTTAAGAAGGGTTGCGCAGTCTACACTGTTTGGGCCATATCTTGAGTTCTATAAGTCTGTTTTCAGCCCGTAAGCAGTCCACGCGAAGATAACGAGATTCTCTATCATTCTAATGTGGTCCAGAAGCCCAATTACGTCTGGAACGGCTCTGGAAAACAGAAGAAAAGTCAGCTACGAATTTCCCTTAAAAAACAGAATCAGTTTAGGAAACGTATCTTGCAGAAATTCTATTATAATTCTGTTTTGGTATTTTCTTGCTGGGCAAGATGTCTAGAGCCTATATAAACACATCCAACCCTTGTAAATAAGATCAATTAGGATCATCATTAGGGAGAACCATTACATATCAATTACTTAGGTTTATTTGTATCTTTTTATACTTTGTTTTTATCATGGTTTCATCAGATCCCATGATGACGAGAGGTTCGATTATGAACTAATCGTTGTCATGGGATTCTAACAGAGTTATTTATGGAGCTTTAGTATCTTGATTGCTTTAAAGATCTGTGTGTGATGTATATCTGATATCCTCGTATGGTTGTGCTTATTGAATTTAGATGCGTAGCTAACATCTAATTTGTTAATCTCTTGTGAAGCGAGAGTAGATCTTGAGATTTAGAACTTGCCATGCTAGCATAGGATAGGTTGATGTTAATCATCATGATTTGTGGCATGAATAGAGATATTATGCTACCCTATGTGATCTTAGTGGATAACTTGTGCTTCAACCTTTATGTTTTCAAATTCTATAGAGATATAGGGTCTAAACATAATAGGTGCCTATTCATCTTCTATCTCTTTTGTGGATGTATGTGTAGATTGGTACTAGTATACCGAGAGGTGACTTTTACTCTTTTCGTGTTATCCGATCAGCTATCATAACCATTGCATATAGTGATTAAAGGCGTCAGATCTAAGCAAAGTATTTAATGAAGTTAGGATTCCATGGTTTTTCTTGCAGACGTAATTAGATTTTAATTCTTGTTAGTTAGTTAATTCTTAGTTTTGTTAATTTGTGTCTTAGTTAATTTAGTTTAATAAACCCAAAATTGTTATTGTCTTAGCAGTGCATAATAACCATACATTGTTGCATAGGCATATTTACTGAATAGAACCATAACTTGATCCCTGTGGGAACGAATTTGGACTTAACCTTATATATTAATTGTGACCACGTACGCTTGCGTGTTTTAGTGTAAACACTATATAATATTGATTTCCTTACCCAACAGAAAGAAACAGAAATCATCAAAATTGACAAAATTAATAAAGAAATAGAAAATTCTACACCGCACTTATGATACCTCGATTTCTTCAGTTGGCTTTTCTACCAATATCCAATATTCACCCTCTATGTTCTCTAATGTTGGTTCCCGCTGCTCTTGTAGCTTTGATTTGTTACCTTCCACATTTGCAATATTTCCACGGAAGTTTTCTGTTTTAAAATGATCAGCATACTTCTGATATGAATCCTAAGTGAACTCTGGATCATCTTCAAACCCGAATCCAGCCTCATAGTTTGTAGCTTCACTGACATCAGGCATACCAGTGCAATGAGACCCAGGATCTATTGCAGTTTTCGTGCATCTTCTCCTCTTCCTCTTTTGGTTATTAAATTTCAATATCTTACTTATCGAACTTCGATTTTGAAGTTTGTCAACCCTCTGAACTCGGGTACTGAACTTGGATGTCTCCCATTTATCTTTTTGCGTAAGGGGACAAGGAGGTTTCCATGAAGGAGGTGGCACAATGCAACAAATACTATATGCCTCTGCTTTACGATGTATGCTTGCAATATATTTTAAAGTATCTTCGAACTCCTGTAATTTTTATGAACAAGCAAACTATATCTTTAGTGTTTCACGGGAAATTTATATATAGGCGAACCGTAATAATATATGGAAAAAGAAGCAAATATATAGTAAGTTTACAAGTTGCAACAGACCTCTTCTGTCGGGTAGAATACAAGAGCATCTTGAACTTATGTGGCAAGCTTAACAAGTCCTGCCACATTCCGTTCCCATCAGTTACTGCAATACCACGTAAATTTATCTAAATTTTGCAAATAAAAGAAAGTGCTTAATATTCAACATGTCCAAAACAAAAGTCCTACCTAACGACCAAATATACCAGCAGAAAATGATTAACAGAAGCAGTGACTTATGTGGCAAGCTTACTAAACATCCACGCCCTCCTCTGTGATGAAACTCGGTACTGTTGAGATTGTACGGCATTTTCAGGTACTTACTAAGCCAATTACCAAAACGTGTCCTGCATCACAAGATCTGGCCAATAAGCAAAAAATGAAAAGGACATAGCACATAGATTATTGAATTTAAGATTTATCAAGCAAAACACGAATACGCATTTTGTACAGTTATAGTTACAGTATACACACACATCTACATGTCTAAAATCGTTACTGTAAAACATCCTGAAACAGCTGCCAAAGCTTTCTGATTAAATCGTAGATCAAGTAAACAAGTTACCACACAACTTAAAATCTCAAAATTAACACATACGAAATATAAATTAACACAAACTACGTCTCACACCAAATTCATAGCATTCATCCAGTTATGTAATCCTACACATCAATTCAACTTAAAATTACATAAAAATCCAATAAAATCAGCAGCAAAAATTCAATTAGAAATACAGATCCAAACACAATACACAAACACAAAATTTCTAAATAATTCAAATAAAACCCTAAATACATACATTCATACACAAAAATACAGATAAATTCAAAAATCAACATACACACACACACAAAAACACATATAAATTCATCCAAAACCATAATATCTCAAACATAACACAAACAATCAATCATCAAAACCAGCTTTACAGCACCCCCAGTTTTTAGATACTTATCTGCAAATTTAATTGGCGTTGACCCGCTTAATCGGAGAGATTGGGGTGGGAGAGAGTCGAGGGCGGAGAAAGATGAGGGAGACGGAGAGAGATTTGAGAATGACGATAGAGAGGCTGAAATCACACATCTTCGTGTAGAAGGAGGCGCCGCAGGGAGAGAGGCGAGAGAGATTAGGGTAGATTGGAAATAGACGCGGGTGTTCGATTAGACGTTATATCTTTTAAAGGTTTTATACGTCGGTTATATTAAGAGCGACGTATATAATAGCATTATATACGTCGTCTTTTCCTCAACCGACGTATATAGTAGCATTATATACGTCGGTCATATTAAGAGCGACGTATAAAGTTGTATTATATACGTCGCCTTTTCTCAACCGACGTATAAAGTAGTATTATATACGTCATCTTTTTCTCAACCGATGTATAAAGTAGCATTTTATACGTCGCCTTTTTTCAACCGACGTATAAAGTAGCATTTTATACGTCGCCTTGTCCTCAACCGACGTATAATATGATCTTATACGTCGGCGTTTTCTTCAACCGACGTAAAAAATGTTAAAAATTGACCTTATACGTCGCCTTTATGCGGAACCGACGTATATAACTACTTTATACGTCGCCTTTGGCCAGAACCGACGTATAAGAGGCGACGTATAAGGTCAGTTTTGTACTAGTGATTACCTACAATGGAAGAGTTTGATGAAACTCAAATTCCATTTTCTTGTGAAGTTGAAGCATCTACTCCAACACCCATGGTTGCCACGAACTCTATTGATACTGGTGTTGCAGACGAGCCTACTGTTGTGCTAGAAGACATAGAGGTTGCATCTCACACAGAGTTATACTCGGATGCACATCATGTTTCTGATCATGGTGAGGAAATTGATCAACCAGCAAAGGTTGTTTCTTCAGAGCATGCACAAGGTGATCAAGGAAAACAAGTTGCTCAAGAACAAGTTGCTGACTTCAATGAAGAAATTGCCTCAGTTGCACATACTGATGAGTTAGATAGTGATTTTTCTGAAGCAATGAGTGCAGGAGCTGAAACTGATAAACATCAAACTGATGGACAGAAAACAGGGGAGAAACCAGACTTTGCTGGCCCTTCTGTACGAGAAATTGATGATAATTATCTGGCCAAGCAAACTGCAGATTGGTACAAAGCAGATTGCATCTTTCCTACTGGTCGAGCAGCTACATTTCTCAAGGAAAACTCCAAGAAGATTTCAAATCCTGATATTCTTACCTGTCTACAAGGAACAGTGATTCAGGTTAAGGCCTTGAATCACAGGTTTGATGACAATCAAAAAGCACTTATTGATCTTAGAACAGAGGTTGCTACTCATGAGGAGAAATCTCACAGAGCAAATTTAAAGCTGTTTCAATAATTTTCCAAGGCTTAGGAGACTCTTACTGACAGATTGAGTAAAGTTGAGCAGAATCAGCTTTTGCTGATTGAAAAGGTTGACTCTATTGCAAACTCTCTTGAGTTAATAACATCTATTCTGATTCCAGATGGTGATGATGTCAAAAAGGGGGAGAGAATTGCTAGAACTAAGTGCAAGCAAACTCAAACTCTGTCAAAGAAGGATCATCTGGATGAAGAAGGTGCTAATTCAGATAAGGGGTTAAGAACTGCAAATCCAAGTCATGGACATGGAAGGACTACAAGGTCTACAAGATCAAAATCAAGTTCAGTAGCAAATACAAATCTTCAGAGTACTTCAAGACAAAAGGATTTGTCATTCACTGACAATCCATAAACAGATGAAGAGCTAGCTGCTAAGATTTTTCGTGAAGAAAATGCTGAGGGGGCTACACTTGAAGATATACATGCTGAAGAAAAGCTGTTGCAAGAAGAACATTTGAAGGCATTGAAGTCTAGAAAAGGAAAGAAGATTGTCAAAGCTTCAAGGTCTGCAAGGAAAGGAATTGAAATTAAAGAAAATTTATCTGGTATTCAAGTAGAAGAAGAAGAAGAAGAAGGGAAACTGATAAGAAAATCTTCTCTTAATGCTAAGTTGAAACTGAAAGGGGTGATGGGTGAAGAAGGCAAAGGTAAAAAGGCAGATACAACCTCTATTGCTACACAAGTTATAAGTGATTCTCTACAGATTCAAAGCAAACCTTTACCTGGGTTTTCTAGACCAAAGATTCCAGTTCAAGCACAAACAGAAGGAATTGGTGGTTATCAACATAGCATTGCTTGTTCAGGAAAGCCTCCTGGCAGGAATACTTCTGGCTTGGGTTCAAATAGAGATTTAAGATTCAGTAATAATCCAAGAGATCCCTCAACACTGACAGAAGGAAGCGCAAACGCTGACAGAAGGAAGCGCAAACACTGATGGCTGACAGAAGGAAGCGCAAACACTGCTGGCTGAGAGCGCAACAGAGTTTGTTAAAGTCTGTCTACTGGAAGCGTCTACAAGTCAACAGAGATTGAAGATTAATTTAAGATAAATATGGAAGCAATATCTTTGAAGATTGGATAGCTGTCAAAGAGATTGAGTTGACTTATAAGACGTGTAGCAATCGTAATTGATATCAATTGTATAGCTTAATTATAGGAGAATTAATTAACGATTGTACGTAGCTGTATATCTTATAAATACAGTTAGGTTAACCCTAGAAGGGTAAGCTATCGTGAACGTATATCATTCATTGTAACCTAAGCAGCTCTCTGTGATTTTTTACATCACTGAGAGAGGAATTATTAATTCCAAACAGTTTTTAAGCACGAAAACGTGTGTTCTTGTTATTCTCTCATACAATACTTGATTATATATTGTGTATTCGACCTAAAAATTTATAATCTTTAAACATTTGTGATTTAATAAATATTATTTGAATATTATTTAATACTTTAAAGATAGAAGGAATAGTTTAGGTATTTAATAGAATATTTGATTTTATTTAATACGGAAGAGATGTCTGAGTCATAATCAAAGTATTATGATGTATATATATTTTAAAGATGATGATATATGGAAATGGAAATGGAAGTGGAAATGATATATGTGAATGGAAATGGAAACGGAAAATGAAAAATATGGAATGGTGTTTTATAAATGGAATAATGATTTTTCAAAAAGGGGGATTACAACATACTTGCGTAAGTGGCTGTGTTTAGCACAGTCCAGCAACCATCATTTTATGAGGATGTAGTGGAGAACCTTCCTCATTATTTTATTTCGGCCCATGTGTTGCTGATGGAGGATGTAGTGGAGAACCTTACTCCAGGAGGATGTAGTGGAAAACCTTCCTCGAGGGATATTTGACATTCCTTCTACTAGTAGTAAACAAGGAGCAGGTACGATTAGGCGACTGATCATCGTCCTAATGTATCAGGCGACAGTGGATATCCCCAAAACTTTTTCAAAAAAAGAATTGATAATGGTTTCAGATTTGAATTCTGAAAAAGGAAAATGGTATGAAATTATGGAATTGTTTTTATGGATTGAAGAGAAACTGATTTTATAATATTTTTATATAATTGTTGTATAAAAGGAAATGGAAAGATTATATTGAGAGATTTATTTCAAATGTTATATTATCTTGAGATATTATACTGAGATGATGTATTGATTATTATCTTGTTATAGAAGAGAAACTGATATTATATTATATTTGAAGAGAAACTGATATTATATTGTTCTATATTTCTTTTCTTATAAAGAAAAATGGATGGTGTATTTAATAAGTAAGAATTAATTCTTTTTTTAAGGATTATGATGGGTTTTCTGTTTATTAATATATATATATATATATATATACTTTCATTGATGCTAGTTTACAAAA